>CM048749.1:109193144-110472429 GCA_026315105.1 Locusta migratoria | reverse complement strand
TTGCACTTCTGCCAAGTTAAATGATTCCCTTTAGTCGTCGTTAGTCGCGTTAATGCAGGATCTCTTTCCGGCGGCGGCGATGTCGAAGATTTGATGTTTACCAGATTCCCGATGTTCAACAATCAAACTCAATTATTTTGTGAAGACCAGCCACTGTAGCAGCAGTAACCGATCAAATGCCTTCACCAGGTACCTGATGTGTTATATAGCGCTGCTGATCGCAGTATTGTCCTTTGTGTTTGCGTACGCATGCCTATACCAGTCTCTTCGGCTCTTCGGTGTTAATTAGATGCATTATCTCCCACCCCAGACGGCGCAGTGGTCAAAGTCTCGAATTTGATCAAAGAAATAAGGAGTCCTTGCATATTGTCAGTGTTAACACGCAAGTAACGTGTAAATGCCCAGAAATCAAATTAAAACGTACGACGAACGTAACCGTTGGAAGTGTGGCACAATTTGGACTGGGAGTAGGATACCGACGCGAGTGCCTTAGCTGAAAGTTTCTCCGAGGCACGCGACCACATCGATTGGACCCAAGATGACTGGAAGGAATGGTACAAATGATTACCGAGTCTAGAAGGGTAAGACCTGATGGTAGGGTTCGAATGTGGAACTGACCCCACGAATGTATGGTCCCAAGTTGTCAGCAGTGCACTATGATGTCGGGTAGTAGCTGCATAAGAGTGTAGACCAGGGTTACAACATCACAACATTATTAGTCTAGGTTGATTGTATAAAGTACTGACTTTGACACCTAGGGCTGCGTTTCTCTAGTTGCGTCCATTGTTTGTCAGTTTTCTGAATGCTCTCAACCAGCGAGATTCATGTAAACAGAGTATCAGCGCCAAAAGTTTATTGTATGTACTGCTCATAAATAGTTCCAAGGTGACTTAATGTATACAATTTTCTATTTACTATTTTTAAAATATTACTTTAATATGCAAGTTGTCAAAGTCAAAACAAATGTGGCATGTTAAGAAATTGCTACTTTTCGATGGGATGGTGTTCTGTCAGTGAGAGAGAGGCCAGGGCAGGTAACTGTTGTGGTCAAGTAAAATAACTGAATTGCAAGAATTCGCAGGGGCTATAAAAACTCTTTTATGTTTCATCTTGGAAGAAGGAAAAGCTGCCAGGATAGCTGATGTTCTTAGTTTGCGACAGTGTTTGAATCTACGCAAGAAACGGCCGCTTTGACGGGACTCTGGCAAGGACTGATAAGTACCAGTTTTATAACTTAAATTTTTCCGGTTGCATTACAGAATTGTAACTGAACTGAGTAATTTTACGAATGTTGACATGTAATTTGTCAAACTAAGTTATCAACTATTTTGAGCTGACAATTATTTAGTGTTTAGTGACCGCGAAATGGATTTGCTGTCTCAGCGTCGACGATATTTACTTAGGTGCGGAATCGCTACCATTCTCCTAACACAGTTAAACGGAGTTGGAATTCCCTATGCCGACAATGTTAAATTTACTTACTTGGCTTCCCTGTGTTTCAGGAACTACTGTAGCCATTAACATGAAACTTTTCAAGGACAACAGTATGTTCTATGCCTACTGAACAACAATAATTGCATTTCAGTCACTGCTCTCGAAAATATAATTTTTATTTACACGGTTAATATTTTGTGCATTTTCTTGTACGTAGTCCTAAATAATTTTATTTTTTCACAACACTGAGTTCTTCTTTCTGTTCAGTAGACTCAGGATAAATATGTTATCACTCCCTGAAAATTAGAATACTCTACTAGAAGTGGAAGTGGTTTCTGAGATTTAGAAAAAATTGCAACAGAAATGTAAATTTTCAGGGGCGGTTTCTAAAGTATCAAAAGACTGTAACTCAGCGCCCTTAACCATATTGTATATCATCGTCTTGATCTATTTCCAAATTTTTCTTCTTTTTTTCTGCCTGGACTCCTTAGTGGCTAACAGTGCTACTTACTCAGCTTTTATCAGTGCGCAACCGCCGCGGTGGCCGCCGGGACTAAGGCGCTTCCGCTTATGCCTATGTCTTTTCTTCAATACCTCCTCAGAAGTTACGCGAGCTACGCATATAATTTTCACCATTTGTCTGTAGCACCACATTTGAATTCTCCTATAACCTTTCTGTATGAACCTCTTTTGCTCCACGTTTCACTGTCCTACATTGGTACACTCCCGACAAATGATTTCAGGAGGGAATTCTTAACATTCACATTAATATTGGATGTAAACAAATTTCGGTTCTTCAGAAATGCTTTTCTTCCCACAGCCATTTTGCATTTTATATCTATTTCGGCCATCAGAAATTGCTACCCAAATAACAAAGCTCATGATTGTTTTAAAATAGCTCATTTAATAGTTACATTTTACCGAGTAAACTTTGTTGAAAATTCACATCCATCGATAGAAAGCACAACGGGACACGCCTACCTATGACTGTTCATTAAGACCTTTATAATCACTTACTAGCTGCGTTTTTCAAACGTGTCGCTCGCTGTGGCGAGGAAATTTAAATGCACGTATGCACTGAGTAGCCCTTACTTTGTGTTTTTACTACTACAACCTTTCTCCGACGGATATACACAGAGACTTTATTGTCTCGTTGACCTAATATCGCATTATTTCCAACGAGTACGTGAAGGTGTTAGAACAAAATTAGAAAGGCTTTGCTTGCACATCGAAAAGAAGAAATGGCGGGAGATTAATTATTAAACGTCTGGCTAAAAAAATTATGAAGGAGCGCTCGGGGTAGTACGAGAGAAAAGAAAGGTAAACAGGCTATAGACGGGAGTGCACTTGCAGAACAGACTGAGGCAGCGTAGTAGCGGATGTCGACGAGCCATTGCAGCGGGCAGAGAGGCAGTGGTTCACTTCTCTGTATTCAAATGCGCCACGATTATCCCTGCTGGCAAAGCAGAAACTTCTTCAAGCCAGGAGAAGCTTCCATTCAAGAAATGTGCAAATACGCTGCTGTACTCGAAGATTCAAGATGCGGATATCCCAGACTCAAGTCGAGAAGCCCTCTCATTAAGTCGCCAGATTTTCGTGTAAAATGGAAACGGCCTCCGTCTGAGAAAGAACTACGCCATGTTCGAAGAGGCAGGCGGGAAATATCTCCTTAACCGCTGTAAAAGAAGTATAAGGCAATCCTGGCGCTTTAACGTCTGCTTTGCATGTTGTCTGCTTTCAACCGGCAACAAAAGATCTTTGCCTCTGCCTTTCGCTGCACAAATGCGCTTTTTAATTAGCTAGGTTTATGGTTTATCCCACTGTGAGTGGACATACGATAAGATCTAATAATAGGTTTTCAAGTTCAAGTGTTTGTTAAGCTTATGTGATTTAACTGCGGCGTCATCAGTCCCTAAACTTTACTTATGAACTAACTTATACTAAAGACAGCACAAAAATCCATGCCCGAGGGGGGGATGGAAATGAGCATATGGCTTTCTTGGCCGGAAGATCCTTTGCGGGATAGTTCGGCCGCCTTGGTGTAAGTCTTTTTAGTTGACACCGCGTGGGCGACTTACGCGCCAATGATGATGAGATAATGATGATGATTAGGACAAAACACAACACCCAGTTCCCTGACGGGAATCGAACCGGGGCCTCCTCCGTGGTAGTCAACGACGCTGGCACTGAGTTACGGAGGCGTACTGCCTGAAGGGGATTCGAACCCCCGACGGGATCGACCTTGCGCATCGGAGCACAGTGCTTCAATCCGCTGGGCCACTCCGCCGCGGCTAATAATAGGTTTTACGTCGCATTTAGTTCATATTTCAAGTATAGGTTACCGGTTAAAGAAGGTGTTCGAAGTGTCTTCCTTGCGCCCGGACGCAATACTGCGCTCGTCTCTGCAATTAACTTCGTATTCCTTCGAAAAACTCTGGATCGTTTCGGCATTCTTGACAAGCGTGTACAGGTCTCCGCTCCGGTTTTTCAACCGTGTTAACGGGTGTGCTGTACGCTGAGGTTATGCAAACATCACATTGTAACATAGTACGCAAATGTTTTAGGTTGTGAAATGCGATGACTAGGACTGTAGCAGCCCACGCCGGAGTGATTCTTCACGATCGTTTTCTGCCACTCCAATACCCTATCACTCTGGTTAAGGGGCATCCAGTGGTCCCGGACGCCTAAGAGGATGATGGGAAGAAATTTTCTTCCTTCTTGCTGCGCCACCGCCTTCCAATACAACCTTCTCACGCCTTCATCAGAATGCCCTGCGACCTGTATTTCCCAAGTGTACGTGGTGAGATAGAAAAGAGATGCCGCAGTACATGTGGAATCTACTTTTCGTCTATCACCAGAGCTGCAAAGCACCGGCGAGCAGTTCCTACCGCATCAGCGCGGAAAGTGAGGCCGTCACGAATTGTCACTCGTCGGGGTACGGAGCTTCTGTGTGCAAGCGAGAACGGTTTAGATTGGCTGAGTGAGAGCGAGGTCGAAGGAGCAGATACTTTTAAGGAAAATTATCTGGAGACTTTGGTTCCAATAGTGACTCTTGAGACCACACATTCATCCCCGTGGACTGAACTTGAAGGAATTTTGTCGTAAGAGTTGTAGTAGTTCATTTTATTCAAGTATTTCATTGTTCGATTTTTTTCTGTGTTAGCCCATTAAGTCCCAAATTATTTTTCTTTAAATTGAATTTTTTATTCCTTATTTAAAATGTACATAAGATTTCTAGCTTTTAATTTCTTGCAAGCATAAATTTTTTATAAAAGGCATCAATAAAAGCAGAGAACAGCAACAGTTGTTAATTAATAATTTACTATGCATTTATAAACAAATATGTGCTCTTTCCTCAAAATAGGATGTTGGGATTTAATGGGTTAAATACAAGTTTCAACCACTCTAAAATTTTAAAAAGAAGCAAATAATGATTTTTTAAATAAATCCAACGTAATCAAGTACGGATTAACGTATTTACACTTAAATAAGCATTTTGAAAACTCTCACTGAGATTTGGGAGGGGAGGAATCTTGCAAAATCTCACGATATCTCACCAGAGGGGAGAGGGGTCGAAAAAACGACGAAATTATCTCACGTAATTAATGAACGCCCCATTAGATACCGCCTGACAGCGCAGCAAAATGTGCCAGCGCTCCATCATGCAATTCCTCTCCTCGAGGTTACCGGGAGGAGCTGTTCTGCTTCCAACACCATATCCTCAACCTCAGGCGTAATACGAGCAGGACTGCCTCCTGTTCTGCATGTGCAAAACCTCCAAGTTCTCTCAGGCACTGATGGACTCTAGTAAATGTACGACTTTCGGGGTTTCTTCGATCAGGATATCTTTCTTGATACAAGCGCGCAGCTTCCGTGCATTGCCATTAGCCTTACATGTAATGCATATTTGCATACTCTTCCTTACTGCAAGGTTCCATTGTAACTAAAACACAGCACAAGTTGCACTCCTCAGACTCAACTCATACTCTTTGAGAATGTGTACTGTATCCGTCCTATATACATCGAATCCGGAAATGCTTCGCAGTTGCCAAATATCGAAGAGAGTTCTATGTACATTCTACACTCCATCACCTAATCGCTCTCCGTCCGTTCCCTCCTCCCCCTCTATCAACCACTGCCCGTCTTCTCCTCTTCGTCCTCCGCTGCCTCCTCCTCCTCATTCCTCTCCCCCCTGACCTAAGTATGTATCCTTCCCCGTATCCCTGTCGTTTCTTACCACCGGTCTCTGTCAAGCTCCTCATGTCCCGTCTCCATCCTACCTCGCCCGTTCGTGGAAAATTACGTGTATGAGCCACATTACATGGTGATCGGTCGAACGCTGTACTCGTTCCATATGTTGTATGAAACCTTAGGTGAAGACATACCTTTTTTTTTTTTTTTTTTTTTTTCTTTTTTTTTTTTTTTTTTCTTCTTAGGTTTAGTGATTTACGAAAATCACAGAAATATGAGATTAGATTATTACTTGTTTCGTGGATTACTTGTTTCGTAGCCTTTTGGCAGTGGTGAGGAAAGTGTTTAATAAACTGTGTCCAAACATGGCACTCAATATTTTAAGACGTTTTTTATATCATTTATTTACTTTTTAAAATATTTTAATGTATTTTTAGCGAAATTATTAAGTTTTATATAGAATTCATCTAAAGTGTAGAAGGAGTTGCCATTCAGAAACTCTTTTAATTTTATTTTAAATACCGGACTTTTGATGCTACTTGATAAGTGGCCGAAGACTTTTGTGGCAGCTTTATTCACCCCTTTCCACACCAAAGTTAGATTTAATCTTGAGTAGTGAATATCACCTTATCTCCTAATGTTGTAGTAATGTTTGTTTGTTTGTAAATCTATCGGACCAAACTGCGTGGTCATCAGTCCGTAGCTTACAAACTACTTACACCTAGGTGAACTAACCTAAGGACAACACACACACACCCATACCCCAGGGAGGACTCGAACCTCCACGGCGAGCAACCGCGCGCTCCGCAGCGAGACGCTTTAGACCGCTCGGCTACTCCACCGCGGCGATGTAGTAATGAATGTCTGCAGGATAATCTTGGGTGAGCTGTAGCAATTCCGATTACACGCTTTTTTGTGCAATGAATACTTTTCTCTCAATGTTAAATTGCCGCAGAATATGATCCCATATGAAAGCAATGAATGAAAATAGATAAAGAAAGCTAATTTACTGAGATGTGTATCACCAAATTTTGCCATGACCCTATTAGCATAAGTAGCTGAACTCAAACGTTTTCTCAGATCTTAAATGTGTTTCTTCCAATTCAATCTATCGTCAAAAGAAACACGTAAAAATTTAGAAAATTCTATCCTATCTACAGATATCTGTGCAAAGTCTATATGTATTAACGGTGTAATGCCATTTCCTGAATGAAACTGTATATACTGGATTTTATCGCGGTTGAGAGTCCATTTGTAGAGAACCACTTGATAATTTTCTGAAAGACATCATTTACAATGCCATAAGTTAATTCGTGTTCGTCAGACGCGATAGCTATACTTGTATCGTCAACAAAAAGAAGGGCTCGAGTCAGGTTTGAACTGCCGTTCTCCCACTGTGTTACCAGTGAGCCACCTCGCACACTGGAGGATATGAGCAAACGTAGAGAGTGGAAATGAGGAGATCGACAGCATGTAGGAAACGATTGTTTTTCACTGGGCAAATGAAAATCTCAAACCGTCTAATGTTTATGCAGAAAACAGAGAAACTTTATACTAGACATAAGTATTTTTATACATTGACTACCCTATATCCAATCCCCAGTTGTTAATACACCTAACATATGGTCCTCTGCATCCCAAGCTAAATGCGTTCCTGACCTGAACATACACAATAGGATACCTGGTGTCATATGCAAAGCCTACACTGGCATTTTAACCATTATGATGCAGCCATATATATAAGAGATAGCCAGTTCTCTAGCCCTCTGACTATGTAAGTTCTATATTACATATATAATAGAAGACACTTTTGTATGGCCCTCTGATTGCTAGAAATTTTGTAACATTACTTGGATACATTCTTACACATTAGCTACCCGCATTCAACCACTATCGTTCTAATATGCATGTACGCACCAGTCCTTACAGGCTGTACAACATGCATTCATGACACGAACTTAAGAAAGAGATATATCGGTTGACATGTACAAATTCTGTGTAGGATGGTTAAGTAAGTTTAATAATGCTGTCTTTCAACCATATATGAATATTTTAGATATGTGACTTGTATGTATCTAAATATTAATATATATGTATTATAGTAATTTATACTAATTATATATATGTCACATTGGATGTAGTTTAAGGAAATGTACTAAAAAAATTGTAACAATTTTTTGAACATCACAATAGTTAACTGACAGAGCGCCTTACAATCTAGGGTGCTTAACATAGTAACTTATACAATTGTGTATATATATGACGTTGGATGTAATGTACTACATGTAACCTTTATATGTCAGTGTATATATACATTAATTATATACAATAATAAAAAAAGAAAAAAAGAACGACGACCCCAAAGGGCAGAGACCATTATATAAATGTACATGTACAATCTTTGTATATAGTTTCCCGCCACCCAGTTAGTGTTATACTGGACTCCAAGTAGTATTGTACTTAGACTTTGAAGTACCTCACTTCAAAACCGTTAGAAGATGGATATATATTTTTTATTTGTGACTACTAATTTTATGTTTAACGATGCCTAAACCTGGATGTACTCTTTTAGTATATAAATGTCGTGAAATTATGTAAATTATGACAGGTATTTAACCATACAATTGTAATATAAGTAGTCTCTTGGCAATCATGTATATAGATCAATTGTTAAACTTTGTGTAATAGGTCTGAAGATGGCGTCGAGTATGCCGAAACCGGTCACATAATAAATGAAAAATGCGATCTTGGCTGCATAATCATTATTAGATAAAAAATTGTCGTACGATGTCTTTAGAATAGATAACGCATTGCTGTGTTTTCGGGTCAGTCTATCTTCTCAAGAATTTGTTTATTTCCTTTCGGTTTCGTTTCATATCAAACTGAAGCACAGCGAAGCATAGCTGGCCTTAAGTAAAATCAATTATTGAACACTTACAGTTTTTGTACAACAATAGAAACGGAAAGCGGCTCTTACAAAGAATTTTTCTCTCACAGTCAAAAAGATTTTCGTTTGGAAAGAAACATAAGGTCCATTATCGGAAAACAATTCCTTTTAAAATAGTTATATTTTCAACTGCTACTCGCTTTAGTGTTCTAGTTGTTTTGTCACGCAGCCGACTTGTTTCCGCGTAACTCGCGTCACAGACAAAAATATACTCTGTGCTCGCGTGCAGTTCTCCAGCGACTACATTAATTTCCTATTCATGAGACAGTCATGAATCTGTTTCTATCTCTCCGCATTTCTGTTCTGAAATGTTTGTATAACTAAAGACGCAAATGTAACACCTCAATGAAGGATTTTACACTACTTGTAACGAATTCCGATTCATTAATATTTGTATGTAAAACAGTTGTAACTTCAGTTGTGTGCTAATTATGTAACTGTGTATGCTATTTTGTAAAAATAATATATAAATGTTTACTTATATATGTACAAGTAATTATCATTAAAATTGTCAAAGCCTTTATCAGAATTACATCAACTTATAATTCTTTCATATAGAAGCAGTAGTTCATCTGTGTGGCCACATAGTAAGCTAAAGAGAAAAGCCTCTGGCTGTTATATTAACAGTGGACTTCTACGACGTAAAAAAGATATAAGGTTGTATTCGTAGATTTTGAGGACAGCCAAATGAGTTTCCATATTTCGATTTGGAACGTTGTGCTGAAATGGATATGAATGTAACAATGTAACGAGTTTGATATTATAAACCAGCCTCAAGTCGCTACAATTATTTATTGACTATAATCGATTTCAATCTATACGCAAGAACATCGCCAGAAAGTACACTGTAAAAAAAACTCATATAAAAGAATTTTTTTTACATTAATATTACGTTAATTACGAATTACATTTCTAATTTGGAGACTTACTTTTGATAATAATTGATAGTTTTCGATTTGTATAATCATATTTCAGTACAGTAATTTGAAACAGTTGTATGTTTTTAACAGCTGATAGTGAGAGTGGCAAAGATATGATTGCTTAGTATTTTATCAAAGAAACCTCCTTGATTTGCAAAGATAACTTTTACGGACGATACCATGTATGTTACAAATAGTAAGCAATTATATCTTCGCTGCAGTCACTATTAGCTGTTAAAAAAGATTCAGCTGTCCAGCTGTCATACTACAACTATGTTAAATTACTGTACTGAAATATGATTATATAAATCGACAGCTATCAATTATTATCAAAAGTAAGTCTCCAAATTAGAAATTGCTGTAATATTAATGTAAAAATTTCTGTTATATCAGTATCTGTTTTGTACAGTATAGTTTCGGACGATGTTCTTGTGTATAGATTGAAACCGGTTAAATTCAATAAATAACTGTAGTGGCTTGTGGCTCTTTTATAAAACCAAATTTATTTTGAACAGTCGCTATCACTTATATGTAATGGCTGCTCTTTCTGAATGTAACAAGTGTAATACTGTCGATTACATGACATATGTAATAATACTGAATCCACAACGTTGAAACGGTCTTTATAGACGTGCTTATTAATGTAATGGGCAAAGTTTCCTGTTTTATGCTGTCTTTTACGGAAACTACTGTCGAAAGTTGTGCAATTAATATAACATAGGTACTACTGCGAATATTCAGTTACTCATCTTCTCTGTCAGTGTCTTTCACCGGCGATTTACCCACACCAAAGAAATGTCTGTGGCTCTCTAAAGTTTTTAATTTCCTTCTGTCTCGTCCAATTCGTCGACTGGTGCGAACAAATACGAAAGAATGACTGTAACAGCATTCTCTACCGTTGCGGTTTCCAGAAACGTACTTAAAATTACAGGGAATGTAATTATTACCATTATTATTATTCTAGTATATTTTCAATACTGAATTACGAAGTTGGGTGTAATATCGTAAAATAGAGGTGCAGAGTCAAAAACTTTCAAGGGCAAAATAAAACAATATACATATTGGCAGACTTCAAAAAGAATAAGTGTACAAAATACGTTTTCATAGAAACGTACATTTATTTAGGTCAATATTGAACCAAGCACACAAGTGATAATATTAGCGCTTCCGACTTCGCAATTTCTAGAGAAAAGATATTCGAAGACATATTCGCAGAAATAACTTTCGAAACGGATCCACGGCGATTGTATGGAAATTCCTCGAGATCCATTTAAGTTCGTGCTTGAATGCGCAGCAGTGCACTCTTCTGCTTTCTTTCTTCCTTTTTTCCCCAAAGCAAACACTGCAGTGCTTTCTGAAGGAAGGAGTCTGCTCAATACTTGTGCTAACTCTCCTCCTGCAATTTCTGGGTCTCATACGGTAGCCGGCTGCCAAAGTGTCATTGCTTGCAGGGTCTCGTCTGCCTACCCGTAAGATAACACGACATCAGCAAATTAGTGTAGTGGCTGATCGCAGGTTTTACACCCTTGTCGTAAACTGTGGAACAATATCGGTGGTAATATTTCTTACAGGAGAATGTGGTACGTTTCTCTTTCCTATTACTTGAAAGTTACAACTATAGATGTTCCACCAAATGCACACAACTAAGTCGCCTTTGCGCCCTATTTCCAGATTACTATAAGATCAAACGTCTTTAACTCGTTCTACTCTCAAACATGTAGAGATGGATACACAAAACTATTTCATTCAAGAGAGTAAACAAAACTCTATCAACTTCGGAAGGTAATATGCAACCAAGTAAAAAACGCCTCGTTGATCCATCAATACCTCATTATCTATGCTGATTTCCCAATTAGTACATTTCAGAACATGATTGTAAAATACGTATTATTTGAGTGTTATATAAACATTCTAGTGGAAGGTGTGTTTCATTCGTTGCAGACTTTGTCGCAAACTGCCGTAGTGGTGTACCGCTGAGTACTTTACTGGTGCTGTATGTAGTACGCGATGGACGAGTGATTTCAGGAAATTGTTGAAGCAGGTCGATGTAGTCAATCGCCCGAAACAACTTTGATGCGATTGTGTTTTTAAAGGTGCTGGTGACAATGGCTAGGCAGCTGTGCTGGAGAATCAAGCAAACGTCGACTGTGGTTTGGGAGGAGACAATAAGAACTTCGCTCAAAGAGTCTTATACGGCACATCGGCTCAAATGAACCTTCGCACTAATTCTGGGCGATTGAAACTTAGGACTAAGTTGATGATTCCGTAAGTCTTTGTGAAAGATCCTTTGCAGAGACCATCAATTAAAAGATATACTGCCTATTCATAAAAGGAAAGTGCCTTTGTTATATTACTTCGTAGTTGCAGAGCAATCACTTTCAGCACCTACTTTCAAAAAATATCTTGAACTACACTTCTTTCATCCGAGGCAGAGGATACCGTGCTTCCGGGTGCGGTTCCTTTAGGGAGACACTTGGCCTTTGCAAGTTGGTCCAGCTGACCTCTGTGAGTTTACGAGAGTAACTCCGGCGTCCAATGTATAGTTGCCGGGAGTACACTCCTGCGCTTTTGCTATTTTATTTATTCCAGGAGCAAATGCAAATGGTTCCAATCCCCAGGTTCCGATCAATGTTTTGGGAGTTTTTCCTTGGTTGTGAAGCGTTTTCTGGAACTGGTAAATTTGAACACCACTTAGATTATATTTTACAAATCGTCTAACAGAAAACCTTGCAGACACAGACCGACAGTTGTCGCTAGATGAATTATTTTTTACAGTGTTTCATATTATCTACTGTCAATGATCTGAACACTGAATCGTCTTTTAAAATGCTAAATAAAAAAATACAGTAATATACGTCTTTGAAATGCCGGGTGCGTATTGTAAACTCTGAATATCTGCACTCTCTTTGATCTATAGATGAAAGATAGATATAGAAGCTATGAAGTTGTTGACAGTTTTGCTTTTTACGAGAGAAATTGTAAACGTAACAAGGATGCTGAGGCGCGCGACAGTTTGAACTGTACGCTCGACGCCATTATGGCGCTAAGAGAGTGCTGTGGGTGAAGTGTATTGTGGCTTGTACGGATACATATCGAAATGTATACATTTTTGTCGAATACGGTAGTAAGTATTGGTTATAGCTATGCTATTTGAAGCGTTCTGATGTACTTGAGCATAAATGGTGGAGATTGGTAAAGCATTTAAATAAGCAAATAATTTCGGGACAGGAATAATATAATATTTTAAGAGATTCTTTGAAATATTAACGTGTTTTCAGAAGCGATAGAGCACTGAATTTACAATTGTTGTTTTAAGTACACCTATCTGCTATTTTTGAAGTTAAAGTGCGAATGAAATAGGTTGAAATTTGTTTTGAGCAAAGAGTTAACGGAAAATGTCTTCTCGTGCGTAAAGAAAATTGATTAGAGAGTTAGTGATTCTGTTGTTCATTACCACCTTTTATGTGCGAACGTAAATATTTTGTTTGTGTTACAACTCAAAGAAAGCGGTGTTATAACGAATGGTGCGTAGCTTACCTCCATAATAGGTGCTTTTCAAATTATTGGCCCCTCTTTCCAGTGGAACACTTTCGACATTTTGGGGCCTTACTTTTTACTAACCTTCTCACTGCGACAAGCACGTTAATTGTCATTCCTGATAAAGGTGTATTTCTCATCGCTTGGCGGTGAAATTAGGATGTTATAAAAATGTAATTAAATTAAATATCGTGATATACATTTTTCTTGTGGAAGATTGCAAGTAAAAATTAACACTTGTGATTTTATGATATTTTATAATGTCCTTGTTATTGAAATTCCAATCTGTTAACTTTCTGCTTTAATGGGCCGTGTTGTCCCATTTAGAGCTGATGTGAAGCTACACACTTAGGAGCACTATTGAAATAATTTTCGGAAACATTCACCTGAAATTTATTCGTATACTTTTCAGTAATGCACATTATTATATACAACATCAATACATCATGTCTGCACTTAATCATAGATGGGAAAAGACTAGTCTATTCAGCTGTCTTCTGAACAAAATAACTGTTTGTTACAATTTCGTTTAATTGAAATTTTTAATCCTGTAATTATTTTATCCCAATATCGATATCTTTTTATCACGTGTTGGAGAATGTTATAGAAATAGAACGTATTAAATGAACGAAAAATAAAGAATATGAAGGCTTATAGATTAATAAGAAAGTTAATTATCCTACTCCCTTTTCATACGTGAATTCTCCCCTATGTATCATGACATCCGCTACCATACTTCTGGAGGATGCGCGACTCATAGGGTAGAAGTATTACTTAAAATGGTAGGTATCGTGTATTAATTTGTCACGTAGAAGAAAAAGAAATTGAATTTCGTACTGAACTTGGCAAATGAATCATAATGTAAATTAGTAGTTGCTCGTATGTGTCTGCTCACCACCAGATGGATAAAGACAAAATTAATGTCTACATATAATATAGTTTTGCATCGTCTGTCAACTAATACACATACGTATTCAATTTTGCGTTAATATATAGCTTTAGTTTTACATATTTATATACAAGTGTTTCATTGACACAATTTATAGTTTTGTTTACACACAACGGGGCAATATTTTTGTTTTGCTAATGTTCAACTGTTTGTAAATCTATCTGCGTGGTCATCAGTCCGTAGCTTACAAACTACGTAAACCTAGGTAAACTAACCTAAGGACAAACACACACACCCATGTCCCAGGGAGGACTCGAACCTCCACGGCGAGCAACCGCGCGCTCCGCAGCGAGACGCTTTAGACCGCTCGGCTACTCCACCGTGGCGTTTTGCTAATCGACAGTCATTTGTCAGCACCTGTTGGGTAGCGGTGAAATTAGTATGTCTTGCCATTTCGTCGTTAATTGCAGCTACCATATATCTCTATTCAGTTTCGTCCCCGTGATGCAGTTCAAATTGGCTCTCAAGTTGGGCGTACCGCAGCACTGGATTATCAGACCAAAAGGGCGTGGGTTTCACCGCAATCGGACTAAGGATCACGTTCGCCTCTGGTAATTCAGCGGCTGCTGGATTTTGATTGATTACACGGCACCGCAGTTCACGAGAAATTCTGCGCGGAGTGGAGGACGCAATCATTCCTGCGCGTGATCCTGAAACTCGGGGTCACCAGATGTCGTGCGAAATGCAATTTATTTAAAGTCACAACCTGACAGTTAATTACAATGAGCAACTATAATCCACAGACTGTCAACAGCGTTTTTCTTTTGTTATCAGCTCTGAGGGATTGCACAGAATCTAGGCGTTCCCACTATGCACATGGAAAACTCACAAAACATCTAGGAGACAAAACACAGCTGAGATCATTGACCACAGATGAAACACAACAATTAGAACTGCATGTCTAATATGAGTCTTACTAGTTGAACAATTTGTTAAATGTATATTACTGGCTGAAAACTCGGCGTTGCCCGGGTACTTACTGATATCGTTCTTGAATTAGTCCATCTCTCCTTCTTTTTTCTCTCTCTACCTTCTCTCTCTCACCCGTCTGACTGTACATCTCCTCCAGCACCTCTTTTTCGCATCTCCACTTTCCCCTTTCTCTGCCAATCACCTCTTTGTCTCTCTGTGGAATTCCTACTCCATCTCCTCAGTCCATTGACTTCTCCACCTCTGGAAAATTATGTAATTAACGATGTTAATACACTTCAAGATTCAATTGTAAGGTACTCTCAGTCACACTCCGTACGGTGACTCACAAAAGGTAGCCCGTGTATTAATGGAGGGTATAAGCGATTTCCAATCCAAATTTCATTCAACTCTGAACTCTGTCCATCCTATTCAGCATGAAAGAGTAGCAAACATATTAACACATTGTAAGGTACCCTCCACCACGCACCATATTGTGACTCACGAAAGGTAGCCCATGCATTAATCAGGGTATACGCTACTTCTGTTCCAAATTTCATTCATATCCATCCAGCCATTTCAGAGTGAAGGCTTAAGAAACGAATTTATAAAGTACCCTCCGTCATGAACTACACTAATTTCCGAATGCGTATAACCTTCGCGGAAGTGCGAGCAATAAGCTGACGAAGTTTTATCGCAAGCGGATGTACGGTATGGCCGTGCAGTAAATACCAACAAAAAGACAAACAAACAAACATTAATAATTATGTATTAGATGTGGGTGATGTCTGAATTTTATACTGTCAGGTTAGTTTCACTTGTTACATTCAATGCCTCCAACTGCGATGCAACTATACGCGGTGTAACTCAATTTGTGAGAACACACCGAGAATTTGACAGAGATCCTCTACAACAGTGTTTTGTAACCTGTGGGCCGCTTCTCCAAGGGGGGTCGCTAAATCTTCCTCAAGGTGTCGCCGTTGGGGGAGGAACTACTTATACCATAACATAACCAGGGGTTCAGGAATACAAAACTGTAGGCCTCCGTAATATTTATTTAATGTTCAAATAACTGATTCGATTGTGTGACATTAATTATGAATTGAATAGATGGTAGATTGTCTTATAATACAGTGTGTTAATGATAAATAAGCCTTAAAACTGTTGCCAGAAACAAATCGATAGTTAAAAGACCATGATACAATAAGCAATTCGGAAGTAATCTAAACAGAAGGTATACCTCTTTACAAATTGTATATCCGGTGCGACCTTTCATAAATGAGCATAATTCGCTTCTAAGTATTGCTTAAAATGCGAGACACTCGTTAAGCAAACTGTATTTTTCTGTCGTAAATCATATACAACAATTAAAAAAAGCTGTATCGAAAGAAGGAACATTAAATTTATTTCTTTTAAAATAACACAATTTTATTTTATTTTATTATTATTATTATTATTATTTTTTTTATTTTTTTTTACAATTCATGTGGAAGGGAGGTTGGTTGACTTTTTTCACTTGGAAGGGGGTCGCATATTCGAAAAGGTTGAAAAACACTGCTCTACACATATGGTTCATTTGCTTTCTTGCCGGCCGCGGAGGCCGAGGAGACTGAGGCGCTCCAATCACGGTCTGCACGGCCACTACGGTCGGGGGTTCGAATCCCCCCTCGGGCATGGATATTTGTGCCGTCCTAGTTCGTAAGTAGTTCATAAGTAGTTTGTAAGCTTAGGGACTGATGACCCCGTAGTTAAGTCCCATAGACTTTACAAACATTTGAACATTTTTGCTTTCTTTACCGAGTTACAGGCATTCGTTGTGGTGTACATAACCCAGACTTAGTTTTTTACAAAGAGCCTGTAACACAGGCGTCATAGGACTGTCTCACACGTTCCCGTACTCCAGGCATCTGTCGTATCTCCAGATACAGGTGTTTACTAACGCAGCAATGCCAAGTTATGAATAGATGTGTCATACTAGAGGTCTGCAAATCGCCGGTTTCTCTCGCTCGTACTCGGTCGAGTGCGCAACGCTCGGCGATGACGCGGCAAGTGTGTACGCTCGGAGCGAGCGTGTTGACACTCGAACGAGGCTGCGTGGGGCGGGGCGGGCAGAGGCCGCACAGCGTAGTGCTGCCGCTGTACTCACAAGGACACCTACCCAAGTCACTCTCCGATTTTTATCAAATTTGCATATAATACATGAAAAACTATGGGACACGTAATTTTTTCATCGGCGGAAAAACATATTTCAGGGGTCAAACGGTCCCCCCAAAATTGGGGCTAAAATGGAAAAATGGCGGTAACTTAGAGATTAGTGAAGCTATTGTAACGATTTTTGGTATGAATATATCTTTTAGTAAAAGACAAATTTCATAGATTCAATTTCGATTAAATGAAAACAATTTTTTGAGCACAAAAAATTGGTCACTTTATGGGTAGCTGTCCCCCTAATTGTCATTCCCCCTGCAATGTACCTAGGCCGATCTCTTATCCAGCCATTCCAAAAACTTGCAGTTCATTCTTTTGGCTGATGCAACCGGGTGACGTACTTAAGACGGCCATAAATAAATATAATACAGATATCATTGAAACAGCAGGAACACCATATACTCGTACAGCTGTGTAAAGTAAACAATTGGAATAAGAGGATTTAAAACAGGTACCGGACATGTGAGCATTAGACCGGCATATGACCCTGACGACGAAAGAAAACGCGGATCCTATATATTGCACAAAAGCTTGCATGCGTTCTTTATTGTGTAGATAAGAAAGACGACAGTGACAATGGGGGATATATGAATGTTGCAATTGGAAAAATTCCCGTTAAGGAATCACTCGGAAAAGGCAGAGGCGCAGCAACACGAACAGTGCTAAAATGCTACGGTAATATGTATTAACGAGGTGCAACAGAGAGAGAGATGCGCAAACCTAACCTAACGGGTGTACATCAGTATCGTTTATTTAATACCAATATAAAAGACGGACAAAGTATTCCAGGACTTGAGAGTGATAAGAGGAATGGATATAAAATACTATCATTTCCTCGGTAAGACGGCAAGTAACACCTACCACTAAACAGGAACTAACAGTCCACAAAATGGGTACAAGAAAGAAAGAATGATCATGGATAACTCATTTAGTAAATGATCTTGGCACAGAAACTTTACATTAATCACGTATAATAACTTGTATTCCAAATTTCACAGCCAGTATGTATTCTATAGCGTCTAGTTTGCCTTGTACTCTAGTGGCGTTGCGGTGGGCGACCGAGTGGCGAGCGGGCAGTGTGGACGGTCGGGCCAGTCGAGCGTGCGCTTCTCGAACGAGCGTGGAGGAAATCGAGCGCAGCCACACGCCTTGTCGCAAGCTGCAGTACCGACACCTGTCGGCCTGTCATAGAACGACATGTATCACGCGATTCGAGCGAGCAACCGAGCGAGGTGCAGACCTCTATGTCATACACACTGGCGTTTGAATGACGCCATATGTAGAAGTCTAATGGAAAGCAGTGGGGAGAACGAGCAGCCGCGGTGGAGATAAATAAATAAAAACTTTCCAACGCGCCTAGTCGCAGAGCTATAAAACATACCCCGATTAATGTATAGTGCGTGTATACAGAGAAAACTATTGGAGAAAAAATCCGTGAAATTATTATGCACTACTAGCAACAAAAAGTTCATAGCTGGTCAGCTATATAGTGCTTCCATGATGTACCCGATGTAGTAAACGTCACTACTGGGCCTCTCATCTTTCCAGAATGTAACTCATAATTCAACAGTAGTATGTGACTCTCTAACACGACAAAGCAGGAATAATAATGTAAAGAAACGCACATGTTAGGAATAACTCAATTCAGCTGACTGTCGAAATGATTCAGTAGCAATTTATAATTTATAGGAGCTACTAGCATATGTTACACTATCTACACAAGCAGCTATAAATGAATTTGTGGTAACATTTTGATGAGTTTGAGAGATAATGGATAAAATGAGGTATGTAGCTGATCAGCTAAACTATGAATTAAAGGATGAAGTCCCATTCACAAGAATTTGAACATTTTGGAAAAACGTGCACGCTACGGTGTCTGTCCCTGACACCCTATCCGTTTTTTTAGGAAGCACTGATGTGCGATTGCTCTAACACAATCAAAAAGAGGTGGTGTTGTATTAAGCATAACCTTTTGGAGAGAACTTTACGTAAAAAATACACTGTATCTACACCTTTGACCAATCTGGATACTGAAGTTGTCTGTGTTGTAAACACAACAACAAATGCCTTGTAAATGGTAGCGAAACGGAATATGTTTCGTTTATTTTCCGGTCCTCCATCGAATACCCGGAGCTTTTCCACAGATTTTGACACACCCTGCATAATACCCGCTAATATCAGAGGAATTCATTAAAACGTGAAATATTTGAAATAGCACCGCGATAACAAAAACAGGAGAAGTAACCTAACCACTGTTAAACGGTGGGTTTGGAGCCTGCGTGATTGCAAACAAAACCAAGCCGAAATCAACATATAGTAATATATCATAGAATATGATGCTGTGGACGCTGGAAGTTAGCAGATTGAATTTTATGCTACAGCCGTAGTTCACTTATGGTTTTGTTGTCTGTCCAGTGATTATGTACTCATATGAAGCGTTAACTAGCATTTGTTCATAAATAGCGCATGACACTGAGTGTTCACATACTGTAATGAAAAACAAAAAAAAACATGTTTTTGTTTACTCAGCTATTGATCTTGAATTCCCAGAAGATTCATGACGCATTGCGTTCATTTAATTTCAAGGACTGTTCCTTAATCAACTGTACATCAGCTGTTTTCAAAAATGAGAATACAGCACCTTCAGTAGAGTTCTTCAGGGTGTAATCAGCACCTTCATAGCGTAAAAACCAGCCGACGTTTCGTCCACTATTGCAAGTCGCCTTCTTCAGGGTATTCATCTGACATAATGACGATGCGGTCTAATATCCGGAAGAACTTTCCTGAAAGTGGCAATGGCAGTGGAAGCCTACGCTTACAATTAATATCTCAACTGTTATAATGGTTTCAAAAAAAGATAAAACCCAACTTTTAAGCGTATTGTATACTGCGTTAAACTTTGGTCTCATGTAACGTGAAAATACTACCTACTCGTTGAATTTTCAACTGTACGTGTATCGAAAATGGTTTCGTTGGTTCCTATGTCGAACAAAATGTGATGCAACGTAGTGAATAATGAAACGAAACACACATGAAATCGAATGAAACATTGTGTCGAAATTTGACTCATCAGTGAAGAATCTCCGACGGTGAGCAAACGCGCGCTCCGCAACGAGGCGCATTAGACCGCTCGGCTCCTAAACATCGCTACGTCCACTGTTTCTAATGTGGTAGTGAAGTGGAAACTTGTAGGAACACGTATAGCACGAAAGCGTACCTCGTCTGTTGACTGACAGAGACCGCCGACGTTTGAAGATGACAAGATGTACATGTATCTATCCATACCATCACACAGGAATTCATAACTACATCAGGATCCACTCCAGGTACTACAGAGAGGTGAGAAAGCTTGATCGAGCGTCTGGCCATAAGCCACGAATCACGAAGGTCAATGCCAAACGGCGCCACGCATGGTGTAAGGAGCGTAAATATTGGACAACTGAATACTGGAAAAACATTGTATGGAATAACGAATCGCATCATCTGCCAGCGTGTTTAGTGCCAACAGTAAAATTCTGAGGCCGTGGTATTATAGTGTCGTCGTGTTTTTGATGCATCCACTGTTTTTTTTCGGATAGCATACAGGCCTACGTTGTTGTTTTAAGCGCCTTCTTGCTTTCCACAGTTGAAGAGCAATTCAGGGATTGCATATTTCAGCACAATCGAGCACCTGTTCATAATATACGACCTGTACCGGAGTGGTTATACGACAGTGAAATCCCTGTAATGGACAGGCCTGCACAGTCCTGAATTGAATCCAATAGGGCACTTTTGGAATGTTTTGGAGCGTCGATTTAGTTCCAGGTTTCACCAACATAGTCGATACCTCACGTCAGTGCAACACTCCTTGAATAATGGACTGTCATTCCTCAAGAAACTTTCCAGCACCTGAGTGAGCGTATTTCTGAGAGAGTGGAAGAAGTCCTCAAGTCTAAGAGTTGGGCAAAACCATACTGGATTCGAGCATTACCGACGGAGGGCGCCACTAACGTCTAAGTTATTTTTAGCATGTTGTCTGGATATTTTCGATCAGATAAAGTATAATAAGTAAGGAAATAGGTATCTAAAAACCTTCCTGTATTAGAATTCAACTTTGTATGAAACTTTGAGCTCAGTCGGCGTGGAACGTTTTGAGTTCCTGAAGTGTACACAAACCAACAGCTCACTTTTATGTACAGGGTGGGGTACTTAAAACTGTATTTCGGAATATTGGGAAAAATTAATTAAAAAAGTTGCCATCAAAGTTGTTCACCTGTAAAAGGACGACCACCAGTAACATAAAATCCCCGGGGAAGGGAGAAGAGGTGACATTGAAATCTTACATGAGAACCCTTATTCTATATTGCAGATATGGATTCTCAGTGAAAACATATGTAACACTATTGTGTGCCACATTTTTATTTAATTATTTTTTCGTTTCAACTTAGGTGACGTTGTGATCGGCGAACATAAAAAAAAATGTTGAAAATTGC
Source organism: Locusta migratoria (assembly GCA_026315105.1). Classification (NCBI taxonomy): domain Eukaryota; kingdom Metazoa; phylum Arthropoda; class Insecta; order Orthoptera; family Acrididae; genus Locusta; species Locusta migratoria. The sequence continues at coordinate 110,450,862 of CM048749.1, read as the reverse complement.
TGAAGAAATAGAACACCTCAAACAAATACAGATCAGTCTGGAAAAATGAAACTACAGTTATTTGTGTTTTTGGTAATGCTATCATCGACACCTCAAACAAATAAAGTGAAGCACTGTCATGCTTTCTTTCTATGATCAGACTATTCATTGTACTTCAAATCTTCGAACTGTTCACATCACTACTAAATTGTTGCACAGTGTTGAATCTTAACGGTTACAGAGAGAGTAGATTTCATTTCCTCGTACTTTGTGGCTCATTGAAATGTTGAAGAAGCTAAAGTAAAAAGCACGGCTGTTCCCTAATAGTAATATTACTTCAGCAACGACTTTTCTCAATACTGTACAACTGTTTGCTGAGAACGGAAGAGTTAAGTCTAGAGAAAGAATCCTATGACTTTTTGTTCGAGAAATTGCCATCAATTTTAAACTCAATTTTATTTCTGTTCGGCACATGGGTCGCGTGCAGTTTAAGCGGTCTTGAATATTTAATGACAGGTGGATAGCTCATAGTAGCAGCATACCATGGCCCGCACGTTCACCAAATCGTACATCCCCGAATTTCTTGGTGTGGGAAAAATTGAAGGATATTTCTTATCGTGATTCACCGACAACGCCTGAAAACATGCGTCAGCGCATTGCCAATGCATGTGAGAACATTAATGAAGGCGAACTACTCGCTGTTGAGAGGAATTTCGTTACGCATATTGCCAAATGCATTGAAGTTGAAGGACATCATTTTTAGCATTTATTGAAATCGTTAGGTAATTACAGGTAATCACGCAGTAACAGCATGTGTATCACATTGGAACAACCTAAATAAAGTTCAAATGTTCCTACAATCTGTGTTTTAATTTTAAAAACCTACCTGTTACCCACTGTTCGTCTACAATTGTGAGCAATATGTTTGTGAATATTACAGCGCTTCTATCACAAAGCGAAAAGAATGTTACAGTGAAACGTCATATTTATCGACGTACTAGACGAATATGTAATAAAAAGGGGGTACCTTTTTAAAAAAAAAATGCAGTTGATATCCGTTTGACCTATGGCAGCACCATGTAGCGGGTCAACCATAGCACCATCTGTTTTCCCCCCTTCGAGCTAGAAAAAATTGTTCTTTGTAGTTTTTTAGTTATTTCGTGAGATACTTGGCCCGGTCACTATCAGTGGACCACCCTGTATACTTGTTTCATGCGCCACCTTAACGTTCGTCCGATTGCGATAAAACTCCGGTAGCTCAATTCTTGTTCTTACATGAAGGTTATGGAAATAGTACAGTTAACTTACAGTAGGTGGCAAGCATGGTCGTACCAGCAAATGCATTTGGAGGGTTATTGAACTAGCACATGTAATTAAACAAGCTAACGGTTTTAAATTTCAAACTTTACTGACATAATTGTTGACTGGGATACCACCCGTCTACTTTGACCCATGACGTCATCAAGATGTCGAAAAAAAAATGTTCAAATGTTGGTATAGCTTATGGGACTTAACTACGGGATCATCAGTCCCTAAACTTACAAACTACTTACGAAGTAGGACGGCACAAATATCCATGCCCGAGGGGGGGATTCGAACCACCGACCGTAGTGGCCGTGCAGACCGTGACTGAAGCGCCTCAGTCCCCGCGGCTACCGCGGCCGGCCGATGTCGGAAAACCAGTATACGGAATATCTTAATACTTCTTTATTGTAGATACAAATAATCTACAGTTATTATAGATAACAGAATGTACCATCGATCACAGGGCTTAGCTCACATACGAAAACAAAATCTCTCGGTTAACCTACACCTAACCATCAGAGAGAAGCTACAGATCACTTTATAAACACAAAATATTGATCAGTTTTGTTTGTAAACGAACTGTCGTCTTCAACTCAACCACCACATAATCACTCACGCTTTCAACAAACACGCACGCACCTTAATACTACCGGGCTGCGATGACATCACGGGTAAAAGCTGACGGGCCGTATCCCCGTCTACAGGTGAGCCACTTTATTTGCGCAGTTATGTTTTCTGCCGCAACAAACCGCACCAGATACTCTGCAATTAAAAAAAAAAAAAAAATAGGGGATCCTATTTAAGATTTCAAAGTCACCCCCCTTCCCTCTCCAGGGGATGGAGCAGGAAAGTTGAGCATCACGTCAATAGGGGTCGGGGTGGGGGGGGGGTGCACTCTTCGAGGTGAACAACTTTTATAACATACTTGTTTAATCTGATTTGTATTATTACAATTATTCCGAAAAATAAGAAAAATATATATATATACTACTCCACTCTTGATTGCCCTGGCGCAGCAACAGTAAATCCATTTTTGTAATAATGACAGTCTCTGTTGCAAATTAATATTGTTTGTTAATGCGTTTCACGCTTTTGGCGCGTCATCAGAATACTTATGGTCAGCAAGATTGCATTCCTTAGTAAAATACACGATGGTAAACGACATCATTAGTCATAAATAAAACTTAAAGGCTTGGGCATAACCCGCTGATCAAACGTCAACATGAAAAGAAAATCCACATAAACAGCACTGCAGTGGATAGGTCCGCGTTCACATTTGTAACACATTACAAATGAACCAGCACCTATCTGGTTAAAGCAGTGCATGTAAGGTGTTACAAATGTGAACGCGGACCTATCCACTGCAGTGCTGTTTATGTGGATTTCCTTTCATATTGACGTTTGATCAGCGGGTTATGCCCAAGACTTTTTTTTTTTTTTTTTTTTTTTTTTTTTTTTTTTTTTTTTTTTTTTTTTCCTAAGGGACTTGTCTGCGGGGTTATCAGTCCCTAAACTTACAAACTACTTATGAACTACTTACGAACTAGGACGACACAAATATCCATGCCCGAGGGGGTATTCGAATTCCCGACCGTAGTGGCCATGCAGACCGTGACTAGAGCGCCTAGGCCCCCTCGGCCACCGTGGCCGGCATATGCCCAAGCCTTTAAGTTTTATTTATGCCTTATGATGTTTACCATCGTGTATTTTACTAAGGAATGCAATCTTTCTGACCAGTAGTATTCTGATGACGCGCCAAAAGCGCGAAACGCGTTAATAAATAGTTTTAATTTGCAAACAGAGACTGTCATTATTACAAATAAATAAATAAAATAAAAATAAATAAATAAAATAGTTTTGAATGCCACATGTTCTAGAGCGATATGTATTGGGACGTGAAATTTTTCCGAGAAAAATTGCTGATACAACTGCAAAAACTTAAGAACATCTGATGAAGCCCTCTCGTGTGGTTTATAAGGAGTTTGAAATCGCGATGACGCTGCTTGTGGGGAGGAGCTGCCTGTTTCTTACGCGGAATCGTCGTGCGGAAGGGCGGCAGGAGTGAAGCGCCCTCGCAGGTTAATGAGTCCAGCGGCGCCTCGCGCTGGCGCCAGTTTCTCCCCCGCTGGCGCGGCGGGGGGCGGCCAGAGGACGCCAGTAAACACGGCTCTCCGCGGGGGGCGCTCTCACAGAAATTGCTGGCAAACGCCCCGCCTCCGCCGCGCCGCGCCGCCCACTGCGGACAGACAGACGGCCGGACCCGGCCAGCGTCGCGCCCACACTCTCCGCGCTGCCCCACCGTCCAATAAAACGCCGAGGCGGTCTGTTCAGTTAAACACAGGCCGCGTGTAATTAACTTCCTCTGACTGAGAGACGCCGCCCCATTCCTCACGCCTCGCAGAAAAATGAGTCATCTTGCAACACTCAATCTCTGTGCGAGACTTTTTAACACTAGAAGCACAAAGCACGGGCAAAAATTGACCGTAAATTTTTCTCTGATTAAAAAATCATAATAAAAATCCTTCTTTCTTTATGGATCAGTTTCTATTTGTCTCACACCTTATAAAGTACTACATCGTACATTTCTGTGGTTACAATTTTAAAACTTGAAATAAAATATAGAAATTTTATGCCCAAGGGTAGATTTTGCCCTGGGATGGTACTCGATGTGACCATAGTGCTTAGTGTCTTCCCTACAGCCGCGGTGGAGTAGCCGAGCGGTTGCCGGGCGCCGTGGTTCAGCTGTAATAAAAAAAAGCTGAGCCAACAACACACCGAACAAGAACGAACAAAACAAAGATCAGCGTCCGCAACGAAGAGAACTACCAGTAGAACAAAAAAAAAAAAAAAAAAAAAAAAAAAAAAAAAAAAAAAAAAAAAAAAAAAAAAGCGGTCTAAAGCACCTCGCTGCGGAGCGCGCGGTTGCTCGCCGTGGAGGTTCGAGTGCTCCCTGGGGCATGGGTGTGTGTGTTTGTCCGTAGGTTACTTTACCTACGTTTAAGTAGTTTGTAAGCTACGGACTGATGACCACGCAGTTTGGTCCGATAGATTTACAGACATTTGATCATTTTTTCTTCCCTACAACCACCAAGCATGGAGAAGAAATGTTATTGTCCATCAGTTCTAATTTCAGCATATACCAGTTATTTACAAGCCTAACAGACCTAATAACTGCTGAAATTATTGTTCATAATGGTATATAAACAAAATTTTACAAGACTGAGAAAGTAACTCTTTCGGTCCTATATGTGCAGGTAATCCAAGACGGCAATACTACAATAAGGATAACGCAATCTACATATGTTTGACAGGCAACAGGTAATGGCAAAGACAAAAAATAAATGCATTTTACAGGATTCACAGCTTATTGTAGTACTGGCAACATTTGCACTTACTTGGTGCTCCGTGTCACCTAAAATACCTTGGTGTTGCTGGGGTTAACAATGAAAATAATAAATGAACTATTGATAAACAAATATTTTAACAAAAATCTCTTTAAAAGCTATACCAAAACAATTTAATATGCACTAAAAAGTAAAACATGTAATTCCATATTCTTCTGCAACTTAAAAACGAATTATTTTTTCTACTCCAAAAATAACAATAATTGTAACTACATTATATTGTCGTAATAACTTGATTGAATTTTAAGTAGTCTAATATTTTTCATTAATTTAGACAACATTGTCAAAGGAGAAAAACAGCGATCTATTTAGTATGATTAATATTACAAAAAAGAGTCTTGATCGCAAACATTAACAGTTTTTATCTACCTGTTTCGAGGTACCTGCTACCAGCACAACAGCCAGGACTGCCCAGCCCAGCCAAGTCCACCACTGGCCACATGGGCTACATTTTGTTCCGAAGATGACCTACATCAGGTCGAAACTGGTAAATAAAAACTGTTAATGTTTGCGACCAAGACTGTTTTTTGTAATACTAATATTTTTAATTTAATTTTACGTAGAAGAGCTAAAAATATGTATTTGGATCATTGTTATTCATAGGTATGTGTTGAGTCAGATTTAAAGTGGATCGGTACCTATGTATCGTCTTGCGTGGTAAACACATAGATCGTACCTACACCTTGATGAGTAGAAAAAGTAAGTTATTTATTAAGTTGTAGAGGAATATTTAATTATTTATTTTTTTACTTTCAAGTGCATATTATATAGTTTTGGAATAGTTTTTGTTGATTTTTAAGTCGTTTTTATTGTTTATTTTTTATTTTTAATGAATCTTAAGTACACTAATTTTTATGAATATCGGTAGACCTACTAAACGTGCTGTTCGTATGAGACAGCGCCGTTTAAATGAAACAAACGAAGTCAGGAAGAAATGTCTCTCTGAACAGAGGAAATCTAACTCGAGGACAATTTCAAAAGAGACTTGTTAAGAGCTCAAAAATAGAATTTCAAAATTGCTGTTTTCAATGTAAAAAGTTTGAACAGGGAAATACTTGACCATAACGACGTTACGATAGGTGACTCAAATATCCGGATAGCCCATAAAATATTCGGCCGTGTATCGTTAATTTGCTCCTAAGAATTGAACAGTTCCGTTACTTTGTCATTTATTCCATAATAAGAACCAAATCAGACTCTCATTAAACTACCCTTGAAGTACATTCTTTCCAATAAAAAAAGAATAATTGAAATCGGTTGGCGAGATATTGAGTTATACGCCCGTTTGTAGCGCACATTCTTAATGCACATTTAAGACATATATGATTTTCTTATGAATGACATTGTCGGAACTGGACCAAATTGAAATGGGACCACACGGGAAGTGCTAGCACTGAAATAAAAATTAAAAAAAAATTAAATAAATAAAAAATAAAAATCGGTTCCCTCAGTGAAAGGTTCTGAGGTAACATGAGAAACACCACCTTTTTTTAAGTCAGCTACAAAAAAAAAAAAAAAAAAAAAAAAAAAAAGGTAATTGAGTACCTTGTTATAAACGTTGCTCAATGAGACGATGATCCTTTATCAAAATGTTCAAATGTTTGTATAGCTTATCGGACTGAACTACGGGGTCATCAGTCCCTATACTTACATACTACTTATGAACTAGCTTATACTAAAGACGGCACAAACATCCATGCCCGAATGAGGATTCGAACCCCCGACCACAACGGCAGACCGTGATTGGCACGCCGCAGACCGCTCGGTCACCGCATCCGGCGATCCTTTATCGATGGAATTCCTACAGATACGATTTCACTACTGTTGAGAGCACTTTTCGAACGGTAGACCATGCAGTACGTGAATGAGGGAGGAAGAAAGGGAGGAATGAAAATTATAGGGTTTAACGCTCCGTCAACATCGTGTTCATTAGACACAAAGCTCACGTTCCAATTGCTCTAGTAAGAATAGAGAAGGAAATTGGACGTGCCCTGTCAAGGGAACTATCCTGGCATTTGCGGGTACTGATTTACGGTAATCACAGACAACCTAAATCTGCAAAGCTAGAGGTGGATTTGAATCACCGTCCTCCTGAAAGCGAGTACTGTGTATTACTTCAAAATTCAAATGTTTGTAAATGTATGGGACTTAACTACTATGGTTATTAGTCCCTAGGCTTAGAAAGTACTTACACTAAGTCGAACGTACCTAAAGACAACACACACAACAATGTCCGAGTGGGGACTTGAAGCTCAGACGGGGAAAAACCGCGTGAACTGCAGCAAGGCGCCTTAGAGCGCTCAGCCACTCCACTGCGGCGTGTCTACCTTTATGCAATGATACAAAGAGTAATAAGTTGACCATCTTATAAGTGAACAGTATTTCTTACACGATGACATACGTGCGTCAGTAGTAACACTACCAACTAGCACTGTCCAGAATGTAACCATTAAAAAAAATCACGTTTGGAGGCTCAAGGTGTGTAGTAGTTCATTAGTCAGGTACCAATTTCCCTATTATCGCAGATCTGTTACTTTGTAAAAAGCTGACATACAGATCTTAGTTGTTTATACTTCTGGTACGTTGATACTATGTTTAAAAGAGGACTAAATTATTTAGATTTTCTAATGAACATTCTTAAGACACACTGAGTTTTCAAGATTTGTTTAAAATTTGTGATAACGGAAAAAGAAAGAAAATAAGGGCATAGCCCTCTACAGGCAGTTAGTAAAATCTTCCTTTCGTGCACTGTAACTTTTTAGTCCGAAGATTAATTATAAACAATTGCAAAAACCTTACATGCAATTAATATTTCATATCTTCCGTTAAAGATGATTTCATCCGAAAGTAAAGTCAAATTTACGAATTTCAAAGTACTAGCAGGGCAGCTAGACAGTTGAATCTCAACTTCATTTTTTGCTGAAATGTTTACGTATCTATTGGGGATCTTAGGTGCAGAGAATGAAATTAAAACTCTGACTGCTCATACAACCAACGTTTAGCACTACAAAGAATTGATAAATCAATTCCAAGTGCATTTCATGAAAACAATGTTCCTAAAACAATTATAGTTTACATGAAAATCAAAACTGTAAAATACGATTCAGACTTCACCTGGCTAGCAGATAGCTAAAAAGAGTTATGTCACTTACTTTTGTAATTATTTATAATTAATATTAGCACTAAAGAGTTGCAGTAGATGAACATAAGACCATACTGAATCGCTCTAAGGAGGTATGGATTTTTCAATAAAATAATAACAGTAATAATAGTAATTAAGCACACCGTGAAAACAGTGTGATTCGACAATTTTCGCTAAAAATCAAAATGATAAATTCTATTTTTTATACATTGTATCTACGTACTGGACCACCTAAACTCGGGTCTGTAGGTTTTTACTAAGTAGTGGATCATTGAAAATCGCGAAATTTGTTCGTGGCTCATGAACCAGTACATAATTTACAGCTTTAAAACGTTAATTTCTGAAAAAAAAAAATGGTTAGAGTTAGCACAGCGTTGGTTGCCAGTTTTACTATTAAGTTCTGCAAGTACCTGTGTAAGAAAAATGACTAAATTCTTAAATGCTCACCTTAGGAGCCTGCAAAAGATCTGCATACTTTCGTGGAGTGACCAAATATTCGGATATTGTGACACAAATCGTAACTGGTTGAACAGCGTGCATTGAGTCGATTTTCGAGCCGCGGATACAAAACATAGGATGACAGCAAAGACCCGACAATCAATCAAAATTTCATTCCTATATCTTTTATACAGTATAATTTTTCAACAATTCCCATTTAGGAAAAAAAAATGGTGTTCCGATGATTTGTTGTTTCTCCGATCTTCAGTGATGCATTTGTTAATCATGTTAAATTCATACAAAATTCATACAAAAATGCCGTTTGTGTGTAAATATTATCCTGTACAAAAGATATAGGGCTGAAATTTTTAAGGACTTTCATGAAGAGATGCCTCTGCTCACTGGAGGGTTGAATTAGTTACATCTATAGTTTATCTTCACCCATGAAATAATGGGCAAAGGCGGAAAACTATATTGACCTCCCTCTACGGCTGAAAGACTAGTGTTTCAACTGTTCATCCCTCGTGTAATCGTCCAAAAATGTTATAAATTAAGCTATTTTAGCGCTTCTATAACTGTGTGTTCTCTCTCTTTCCGCAAGCGCTGTTGGACAATTGCGGTTTGTAGCATAGAAAAATGGTTAAAACCATTCACTGGTAACTCTATTGTGTATTGCTGTTACTCCATTAATTAGTACCACTGAAGTTGCACGTAGTCTGGTTGCGATACCGTTTGTTGGACCGTTTTCATATAACCTTGCGACAGGTTATTTCGGGACATGATTGTTTTTTCTTCAAAAGGCTCTTCCATACAATATTCACTCCCTCATAAGGAGCAACCCACCAAAACGTGGTTTTGATAAGTGAGTTTGAAAGTATCAAAATATAAGACTAAAATGGCTATATTTATTGTCATCTTTGACTTAAAAGTTTACTTTTTTTACACGCCAGTTCGATACCTCTGCCATTTCTGGAAAAAATAAGGAATATTAACTGTTAGAAAGACTGATAGCCAATGAAGTAATACTGGAAAAAAGGGCTCCGTTTTCTGATGAAGGTATGTTATCCTAGAAAGAACGGTCGTTCGATACGTGGTCAAAGTATTCTAATTCCCGCCGTTGCACGTGACTCAATTCTCTTCCGTAGCTGCAGCGACCAAGAAACGCAGGAGCTAGCTGTGGGTCGCCGTGTTCCCGGCGCCAAATGACAGTGGCATTCAGAGCTCATCTCTGGCGGCCGTAACCCCTGACATTAGCTCTCGTGCCATAGTGACCTCGTCGCGGACTGCAAATGGCGTTATGGGCGAGTCAACATCCAATTCCCCAGAGTCAATGTTTCCTTTTATATGGCGCTCGCTGACGATCGTTGTGCTCTATTTGCATCGACGGTCGTGTCTAGCCGTATTAATAATGGTCAGCTATTCGGGGATCGCTATGTCCACCTAAATGACGTAGCGCATTAGTAAACGACAGTAGGTATACTTTTACAGCATATGCAGAATGGTACCATACCACTCAGCTGTTTGTGCAACATCTCTTTATCCAACAACTTTTGTTTACCGGTCGCTTTTGTATACATACGTAGTGGATGAATGTCTGATGATAGCCTAAGAAGCCGAAAATCGATTAACAAAATAAACAAATCTGTAGAACAAACACAAAATTGTAAATTTCTGTTCTCATAATGAATTTGTTCTACCAAGAGGCAACGGAAGATTCAATTAACAAGAATGTTTATGCACTTTATGATAAAATTTTCCTTTTCCAAATCCATTTAATACATTTTTAATCAAATAAACACTACATTTAATAGGTAATTTTTTAATTCATAGCCCTGTTCAAAATTATTGTGTTGTTAGTTGCAAACATCCGGTGCTTTTAGTAAGTGAAATAAAGCCAAAAGTCTACGTATCGTTTATCTGTAATGACGATATACAAACTCTACATATTCATATCTGTCCAAATCTATAGTGTAATTTGAAAATTTTACGTAGGACATCCTCATCCCATATTTTATCAGAACACCCAATATTAAATGTAAAATGTTTACAAACCTATTGGACCAACCTGCTATGCTCATCAGTCCCAAGACTTACAAACTACTATATCTTATACTAACCTAAAGACAACACTGATACCCATGGCCCTGATACGACTCGAACCTCCAACGGAGAGCAACCACGCACTATGCAGCAATGTGCCTTAGGCGCTTAGCCACTCCATGGCGGCTTAATTTTAAACATTTGCCTGTAACAACACATCTGAAATGTTTCTTCCGGTTCCCCAACTGCCATTGTTTCACTTCCATACGCATTCTACATATTCTGAAATTACATTAAGATTCTTATTCGATACTAGTAGACGGCTTCTCTTCACCGTGAATGTTCTCCTTGCCTGTTCCAACTTAGATATTTTGATATTGATACCAAATATTTTTTCACTACTGTAATTTCGTAATGCAGTTTACTCTCATTCCACACACTGTACTCAGTAGAGTATTTATTCCATTCTGCAGGTGCTTTAGTTCTTCTTCACCTACACTCAGGATAACAATGTTACAATGTTATCATCGAATCATGCAGTGGAGTGTAGAGCCGGTCAAAACTAGCGCCAGGCCCGCTCGCTTTCCGCCGCTAGCTATTTTCTGGTTATGGATTATTAACACATCACGAGGGACCAACATAGGTTGGCACGCTAAACTCAACACACGACGAGTTCGTAGGCTTTCGATCGCGGCATTGACGCCGCTCAGATAACTTGCAATTACTTGTGAAAGGAAGTAGATATCGGTGTGACTACCATTTCAGAAACTTCCATATTCCTTCAGCTATATGTAGATCAAGCACACGTACCTGACAAATAGCGTTGTTTAAAAACGACTGTTCCGAATTATGAAACTGTGAATGGTTTATTCGACATCAAAGATATTGTGCTATCTTGACTTAAAAAATCAGATTTTTTAACAACATACGTTAAATGGAAAAAGAGTGAGTAACGGTACGAAACAAAAAACTCGGGCGGAATGAAAAGTAGACATTTTCTTTATTTATATACAAGGCAAAGGTTGTAAGAAAAAAAAATGGGTGATGAAACATTGTGGGATGGTCTCGTATAAATATTTTTTCCTTTTTTTTTTTCACCGTAAAAATCGGAACGTGGATTTTCACATGCACAATGCTGTCAGCTGTTCTCCATGCCTGCCGGCAGTACCGAGTCACCTCGCTCCCGGAACAGCGTTCCCGGCACGGCCGATTCGCGGGCGCGATGGTCAAAATGTTCAAATGTTTGTAAAGCTTATGGGACTTAACTACGGGGTCATCAGTCCCTAAACTTACAAACTACTTATGAACTACTTACGAACTAGGACGGCACAAATATCCATGCCCGAGGGGGGATTCGAACCCCCGACCGTAGTGGCCGTGCAGACCGTGACTGAAGCGCCTCAGTCCCCTCGGCCACCGCGGCCGGCGCGATGGTCACGCCAGGCGCTCCTGCTGGCGGGAACGAGCGGGAGCGAGGCCTTTTTGGATGGCCTCTACTTAAGGGCCAAAGAAAGTGGTACACCTGCCTGACTTCGTGAAGGGCCTCTGCGAGCACACAGAACTACCGCAACATGACGTGGTATGGATCCATTTAATGTTGGAAGTTGTGTTGGAGGACTGTCAATAAATCTGTAAGGGCATGAGGGAAATGATGTCACTTCTGAACAATGTGTTGCAAGGTATGCTAAATGATTTTCGTATCTGGGAGGTTTGATGGCCAGTTGAGGTGTTGAAATTCTGAAGAGTGTTCTTTGAGTCACGTGGGAGTAGCAGAGTGGTCTAGAGCGACACGTTATGGATCATGCAGCCTACCGCGTCGGAGTGTCGAATATTCCCTCGGCCATGGATGTGTGTGTTGTCCTTAGGTTAAATGTTCAAATGTTTTTGTAGCTTATAGGACTTAACTATGGGATCAGCAGTCCCTAAACTTACAAACTACTTATGAAATAGCTAACACTAAGGATGGCACATATATCCATGCCTGAGGGGGGATTCGAACCTCTGACCGTAGTGGCTGTGCAGACCATGACTGGCGCGCCGCAGTCCCTTCGGTTACTGCGGCCGGCTGTTCTTAGTTTAGTTTAACCTACTTTAAGTACTTTGTAAGACTAGGGATTGATGACCAAAGTAGTTTGGTCCCAAAGAATTACTAACATTTCAAATCTTGTGTGTTCTTCGAGCCATTCGGTAGCAATTATGGACGTCTGGGGTGCTCAGGTAGGATTGCCCAAGTCCGTCTGAATGCACAATGGAATGCAGGTGATCACCCAGGACGCGTACTAACTGGTCATGTGTCAAGAGTCGCATCTAGACGTATCACGGGTCCCATATCACTCTAACTGCATACTGCCCACACTAATAAAGAACCTCCACCAGCCTGAACAGTCCCCTGGTGACGTCCAGGATCTATGAATTAATGAGTCTGCCTCTATAACCGCTCCATCACACCAATGTAATTAGTAACGAGAGTCATCAGACCACGCAACATGGCTCTAGGCATCAACAGTCCAACATCCGTGTTGGAAGACCCAGTTGTAAAGTTTTGCGCCATGAAGTCAGCAAATGTATACGAGTGGGCCTTCAGCTCTAAAAGCCATATTGATGATGTTTCGTTGAATGGTTCGCACGCTGTCACATGTTGATTGCAATCTGCAGCAACTTGCGAAAGGGACGCTCTTCTGTTGCGCTGAATGGTTCTCTTCAGTTGACGTTGGTTCCATTCTTGCACGATCGTATTCCAAAATGTTCAAATGTTTGTATAGTTTATGGGAATTAACTACGGGGTCATCAGTCCCTAAACTTACAAACTACTTATGAACTAGCTAATCCTAAGGACGGCACAAATATCCATGCCCGAGGGGGGTTTCGAACACCCGACTGTAGTGGCCGTGCAGACCGTGACTGGAGCGCCTCAGTCCCCTCGGCCACCGCGGCCGGCGATCGTATTCCGGCTGCAGTGATATGGCAGATTTTATGCTTTAATTGATTCTCGATACGGTTCACTCGTGAAATGGTTGTACAGGAAAATCCGAACTCATCGCTACCTTGGAGGTGCCATCTCATGCACCGACTATAACACCACTTAACTCGTAATAAGGGGACTGATAACCTAGCTGTTTAGTCCCCTTAAAACAACCAACAACAACAACAACAACAACAACTCGTAATAGCGTGTCGTTGTATCAGCTGTAACTAATCCATCGCCAGCATCAACATGTCTTTTATGAGCGTTGTCGACCACAGCGTTGTCCCCTAAGTGTTTACATCAATCTGTATTTTCATATGCATGGCTATACCGGTTTCTTTGGTTCTTCAATGTATTAAATTTAAATTCGATACAACACTCCAATTATTATTTTCGTCATTTCTTCTTCGATGTAGGCCCGTATATAGCGCAGTAGGAGTTACAGATGTGCAAAGTACACAGTAGGGGTTAAAGACTTCATGACTTAATCCGTGTCTTACTTCCTTTGATGGGAGCACTTCGTTCTTGGTCTTATTATTATTCTCGTGTCAGAAACATACATATTTACACAGTTATTGACACTGTTATTAACACGGTACGTTATATTACATGTGACCAAAACTTCGCCATCGCCAATGCGTTCTGCGATGCCTGATAAAGACCTTCTTCTGTGGAGGTGGTTGGACACAGTCGACATTGAATCATATGTTTCATGGTCTCGTCTTCTCCAAACTCGCACTTGATGGTATCTTCTTCTGCGTAGCCCCATCTTACTAGATTAACTCCGGATCTGCCCACTCCCTATCTCAACCTGTTCAAGGACTCCCATGTCAGCCATCCCTTGTCATGACCAGGTGGTAAACATCCAGACATTCTTTTCCACCCAGGTGGTAAAGTGACCTTAGATTTCCACAATTGCGATCTGGATTTTTCATCTATGGTTGTATATTCTGTTGGTGTTCATAAAAATCTCCTCCGGGACTTACGTCTCTGCACATGCAGCTCATGTCCTTATAAGGAATGATCTATTTCCTGCTCCACATATGATCTTGGCCTTGCTGTCTTATTATTCCCTTTTGAGTGTTGCGCATATTACATAATAGCGAACCAGCAATGCTACGCAACATGAAACAATAAAAGCATTTTCACATATAATGTTTCATATGTAAGTCACAGGATGTATAGCTTTTGCTGTTCATTGCTCTATTTCGCGGATTTTAGCTCGACATTCTCTCTCAGTGCTACGCATCTTTATGAGTTACTAATTTCCTTCCTGATGAGTCTCATGGTCCACTGGAAAACCGTATGAAAATCTGTGTAGTATTTTTTAAGTTTATCGAGGACACACAGATAAACTCTGCAGAGAGTTTTTTTAAAGATATACACACTACCCTTCAGTTCCGCGGGAATGGCTGTACATTCTGGGGCTCCAACTTCGGATTGCGCGGCCGCTCAGTGTTGGAGATATAAATCCTGTCTCGGAATGTGTTGTGTATGTTGCCCACAGCGTAAATTAGCATTCGTTAGTATAAGTTGTTTGTAAGTCTAGGGACCAACAACCTCAAACGTTTGGTCTCTTAGGATTACAATAATATGATTTCAGTAACCTTGTTTTCCTCCAGTTTGCTTGTATTTTTCGCAGAATTTCGAACATCTGCCACCAATTTTCATTTACGAGCGCTTTTTCACAGACGACAAATACTGGGAACATGGTTTTCATTTTATTCACTGTCGCTTCCTTAATAAGTACCATGCCTCTGGCTCTCTGACGCCTTTACCTGTCGTAAAACCAAACTGATGCCGGCCGCGGTGGCCGAGGTGACTGAGGCGCTCCAGTTACGGTCAGCACGGCCACTACGGTCGGGGGTTCGAATCCCCCCTCGGGCATGGATATTTGTGCCGTCCTTAGTTGTAAGTAGTTCATAAGTAGTTTGTAAGTTTAGGGACTGATGACCCCGTAGTTGGGTCCTATAAGCTTAACAAACATTTGAACATTTTGAACCAAACTGATCGTAATTTCATTTCCACTCTTCTGTATATGATTTTCAAAATGTAAAATTTCACTATTTAGTTCATTGTGCTGCTGTTAATGTATGAGTAACCGCTTGAAAGATCCATTAGTAATATACACTGATCAAAAAAATTTGGGGATCAGGTGAGATATCACAAGCAATATACACAATGGAAAAGTATTTTATTCAGATAATGGTTACAACTGTAATCTGTATGTGATACAGTACGATGTTTTACTGTTTACTGTTTACTTGAGGCTTACGTAGAGAGGCACCATATGTCTACCACAGTAGTGAGTTATTCTCGTTGTCCTCTGGCGTGTGTTTACCTCGGGATAGCAGTACAGTTGCACACCAGCGTGGCATGGAGAGTATGAGGTAAACAACCAGCTATTGAGGCATATTTGCCCTTCTTCCATGAGGGTAACATCTATCGGGTTTTATTAAGTCCGGTGCACAAATTGGCCACTCCATTCGCTCATTTCATTCCGCTTCAAGCATGTAGTCCACCAGAGCATCTCTGGGGGGACAGGCGTTATCGTCCATCAGAAGAAACTCATCTGTCACCAGCGTAGGGAACAACAAAAGCTTTTGTCCATATATATCTGTGCAGTCAAAGTGCCATTGCAAACGGCATAGAGATATTCGTACGTCCACCTATACTTACTACTGTCTACACCACTCGTCCACCACTATGATACGGTGATGTTTTCTGCACGTAAGTAGGTTTGTTGCTAGTTATACGTTCTCAAGATGAGGGAACGAAGATTATCCGGCTCAGCACAAAGACTCGTCTCTCAAAAGAAGCCAAGGCCATTTGTTACCACCCCAGTCGCAATATTTCTCCGCCCAGATTCTGCGAGCTAAACTGTGTCATAGTTTTAATGGGACACACACACCGTAGTCCTTCGTGTGTAGAGGCCAAGTTCCCGAAGGCGCTTTCGTGCTGTTTTGGCGATAATATACGTCCGGTAGCTGTCTGGAAGGTTTGCTGCAGCTGAGTTGTATTCAGCCTTATGTCCCGACGGGCTGTTAACCGGAGATAGAAGGTATATCTTGCTGTTGTTGCTGGTGGACGACGGCTCCTGTTGTCTGAAATGGCGTCCATGTCCTGGAAATTACTCTTTGGGACACTCCAGTAGCTGCAGCCACCTCTGTATGTATCTGTCGCGCTTATAGCTATTTTATGGCTCTCCATGCCATAGCTTCGCATTACTCATGTTGTTGTTGCATTACATTACCTGCTCACTATATTAACTGCTTGTGTAATTTGGTAAACACAGGTCAAAACCAGCCTCCTCTGCAGCAACTTTCTGTTATTGCCACTATATCTGTGTCCTAATCTTATCTCCACTCCGTAGAACCTACCGAAACAGGATGAACTATTTTAGTTCATTTTGCCGCTGACAATACTTCAAAAGCTAGATATCTCAACTGGTCCCTTAATGCTTTGACCAGTTTAGTATCGATCATTTGCTTGGATGTTTGATAACACGGTAGTTGTAGCAGTTATATATGCATGCATGCTATGGTGGTTTAAATTGTGTGGTTTAAATTTTTCCTAAGCTCCTGGTACGTCGCCAGTCTCACAGATTTTACTCAACGAATTACTTTCCGTTAACGGCTGACGCTTTCCATTGGCTTCTCTGCCGACCTCACATTGCACCGCCCTTGTCATCTTTGATAAACTGTAACTTGCTCTTGCAGAAACAGTTGTTAGTTCGGACTGCGTAGGCGGTGCCTGCAGTAATAGGAGCGGACTGCCCGGATGTGACGCAGATATCATCTTATCGCCGCATCCCGCTGGGAGTGGCGTCATTCTCTCTGGGGTTCCAAATGAGCAGTCTGGCCCCTCCCCCTCACACTCGCCCTGAATGACGTCAGACCGCGGGAGTGGCAGCTGCGGGCACTCCAGTCCACTTCTGCGGTCCGCTATACGACCGTGTGTCTCACAGCGTGGTCGACAGGCCGTGGAGAACCAATTAGGTAGCTTATGATTGAAATTACTTACACGGTTGAGGCTATTACTTCCACAATATGAGCCCCATAAAACAAGGAACCCACAAAAGGACATTTACTGTATTTCGTCCACTCGTTTCTAAATGAATTCACATTATTTTAGGGTAAAGTGCCTGTATTCTTATTGGTTCCCTAATTACGGGTAGTTGTGCTGCAATAAGCTCATCCTGACAACCAGTAGCGAAGGTTACTCTGATATGCTGTAGTAAGATTGTCCGCTGTACTGTGAACGTTTCGTCCCCCCCCCCCCCGCCCCCCCCCCCCCTCGATTTGTATTTTTATATTGTGGATAAGATAAAAAGTTTCCTCTAATATATATGCTGAACTCTGTACTTTTGAAACAAACGTTTGGTGTGATTAAAGCCAATAATAACATTTAATTCCGGCCCGTAATAACGAAATCCGAAAAGACGGACCACGTTCCCTAGTGCAGGTGAATTTTATTTTACATTTCAGCAGTAAATTCGATTTTCTGCGTCTGAGAATGAAAATTGTGGTCTGCAGCAAAATGTGCCCTTATATGAAACTTTCCGCTAGATTAAAAGGCAGGAGGTCTGAAGACTGGAAGGTAGTAGACGAGGTACCGCCGGATCTAAAGCCATGAGAGTGGACCGATAAGCGTACACGGGTGGCTCGTTCGTTAGACCCCTTTCCTGCGAAAGGTGAATGTCCCGGGTACGAGTGACGATCTGGCACACAGGATGTTTCAACGTTCTGTGAGCCTCACACGAAGAACACTAGGACAAAGTGCATATTTCGTTATAAACCGATGCAAGTCACGTATCACCGGTATGAACTCCCTCTGATGTTGTGTGGACTACCTTTTATTGTTATAAGTTACCTGACGATGGCTTGGAAACAGGAAAACCAGTTCACAACGAACGGTTAAATAAATATTGTTGTGATAAATACCGTATTTTGAATCTTTTGATATGACTCTATTCCTAGAAGTACTGATGGGATATTGCACACACACACACACACACACACACACACACACACACACACAATGTGTTGTTTCACTTCGGTTTGTCAATGAAGAATACAGTTCATTAGATTGTCTGTAGGTGTCAACCTGCACAACGTTGTAAACAGTGACGCATGAGCAGTGCCAATGTGACGGAGTAGTTGAGACATCCGATCAGTTCCAGTCACAACACCAGGAAGGAAGTATACTGCTATACTTAGAAGGTCAATTCCGAAGTTTGACCGTATCCACATTGTTAATTTGTGTCAGAAGAGTCTTCCGCCGCGACGGAGTGGCCAAGCGCATTGAGGCGCTATGTTCCGATGCGCGAGGCAGTTCCCCATCGGTGGTTCCAATCCCCCATCGGGCATGGATGTTTGTGTCGTCTTTACTATAAGGTAGTTCATAAGTAGTTTGTAAGTTTAGGGACTAATGTCCCCGCAGTTGTCCCATAAGCTTCACAAACATTTGATGTTCCGGCTCCTATTTCTTCGATTGACCCTGTCTTTGATATAATTACGGGCGTCAGTACCATCGGTCTCTCTGTGCGTCCACCGCTCGTGGCGCTGTTTGATCGATCGTGCGTCGATTCTCTTCTGACTGGTGTTTTCCGTGCCGCGTCTGGCGCTACGGTGGCGGTGGCAGTTGGGTTCAGACAGTGAGTTTCTTACGTTGCATGGCATCGCCAGGGTCGAGTTATTTTGATTAAGGCGCCATTTATGGCCTGGCGTGTGCATCGAAGTTGTTCTGGGTGGCACTGTGTCTGTTTGTGGGGAGCCATGCATGCCATGAGCTGAAGAGGTTGGTCCGGAGAGGCGTTTCTAAGTTATAACAGCACCTCGGCGCGGACTGTTTACCTCGTCTTCCGGCTATATGGCCGCGTCCATCCATCGCCAAGCGTTGGAGCTGTCAACAACTGCTAGAGTACTCCGCACTCAGCCCCGGCTGCGCCTCGCGTCGTTCCAGCCGCTTTTCATCTGGGATGTATCAAATGTTTGGTTGACACCTCCTCCTACGCCTACGCCACTTGTCGTGGAGTAAGAAATAAATAAGTTACGTGACTGCTACAGTCTTGTTCCGCAAATTTGTGTGTGTGAATTTGTCAAGATCGGTGGTCGTTTCCCAGGAGCCGTTGTTGCCTGTGTTTACGTCGTTAGTTGTTTATTCATGTTTCATACCGCATGTTTGGTTCGGTTCAGTTGAATTATTCTTTTCTCTTTGCTCTGAGTAGCAAGTACTCCATATACATTAACTTGGTTAACGTAACTGGGGAATTCATCAGCTTTGTGCCCCTCTGTTGGTTCGCATCTACACGGACGGAAGTTTGGTAGTTGTATAGCTTTGTTTTTCTATTTTTTATCTTCTCGTTGCAGAAATTTTTCCCTCCGTGAGGCATCACCACCCCGCGGTTGTAAACTGGCGCTCTATCCTTTTGTGTAACCTCTTTCGTGTCAGAGCTGTAGTTCTTGTTGACCGTTGGGCACATTATTCCGCTCCTTCCTGTTTTGAGTCAACTCATCTGTTTTACCTGTGTGTGGTATTAAATTAGTGAGGAGCCAGCTAAAAAAATGTTTAAATGTTTGTAAAGCATAAGGGACTTAACTGCGGAGTCATCAGTCCCTAAAGTTACAAACTACCTATGAAGTACCTTATACTAAAGACGACACGAACATCCACGCCCGAGTGGGGATTCGAAGCCACGACGGGGAACGGCCTCGCGCATCGTAGTAGCCAGCTCCCCAACTTTAGTATGATTTTGATAAGTAAGCTGAGCTGTTTTCATTTAAATTGCAGGGCTCATTTGTAATTTTATTGAGTGCTGTTTTATTGGCCTTTTGCCTATTGATAACACTGAGCACAGTTTCCTTCTGCCAGCCTCTATAATAACTCAGACTTGACCTAAATTTTTGAGCTGGTCTTTAGTGTGTTTTGGTAATTGTATTTTTAAAGGTCTGTGTTCATTTAAATCTTGGGGTCCCACTTTAGTGTGATTTTGATAATTAAGCTGAGCAGTTTTCATTTAGAAGGCAGGGGTCATTTGTAAATAATATTGTATTTACAAGGCTTGCTTTTCATTTCAAATTTTCCACTTTCGTTTAAATTGCTGGTCTCATTGAGTCTTTTATCGTATTTTAAAAAGTTGCTTTCACTAAATTTGGAGCCTTATTAACATATATAATGAAACAACCTAGCCTCTGAAACATGTTTGGAAGTCTTCCAATGCCTCGGATGAATGAAGTTGTCGTGGCATTTTCATAAAGGAACTGTTTGCCAAGAATGTCCAACTCAATTGCGATTCGACGTACCTATCTCAGATTGGTTGGTGGATCGTGTCGTCAAAACTTGCATTTTTCAAAGTATCCCAGTAATGTTCGATAGGGTTCATGTCGGACAGAAAACGGTCAATTCTTATCTTGCGATGTCGTTATCGTGAAGAGAATCATTCACAAGATGTGCACGATGAGCGCAGAAACGTAGATGATATGGTTGCACTATACGTCGGAGAAAGTCATACCTGTATAATATAGCAATTTGATTGCCTTCTGCGATCAACAGTGGCGAAAAACATCAGGGGTATAGCACCTTGCTACAGTCATTGGATGGTGTGTCTATAACATCGGACCCGCGGATTGGCCGCGCGGAATGGCCGCATGGTATAAGCCTATAAGTCTTCATGCTACAGAGAGGGCGTCCATTCCAGCCAGAGTATATATATATATATATATATATATATATATATATATATATATATATATATATATATATATACTCTGGCTGGAATGGACGCCCTCTCTGTAGCATGAAGACTTATAGGCTTATACCATGCGGCCATATATATATATATATATATATATATATATACGACGTTACGAAGAGTCCAAGTTACAGACACCATCTCCTGCCGCTAGACACCCCCTCCAGCAATTTCGACGTTCTGTAGCGTCAATGGATGCCGTTTCCAGGCATCGGTTTCTATGCTCGCTTTGTTCCTCAAGACACCTCCCACATTCCCTAGAAGTTTTTTGGTGTAGTAATGTAATACTGAAACACACTGAAGTATGGGACACACACCCATCTCAATCTTCGACGTCCATTTACTGCCGGAAATATTCGCAGGACGAAATTTTGTGTGAGATATTTTTTTTATATCAAAACAAGACTTATGGTCTCGAGGGAGTTTCTGCGATAGTCATATGAATAAAATTCTTGAATATCTGTCTCCAGATCGCTTTTATTTTCTAGAACATGAACGATTTCGGGACAGCTGCCCATCTTCAGAAAAAATTTATGAAGTTACAGAGTAACCTGTCCAGTGATGAACGAATATTCAACAACCAATCTTGTCATATATATTTCTCAACAAATACTGATGAATTTATAAGATATCTGACTTTTCCATTTTTGTTATACTTTGTAATCTTTGCTTGTTTGTATGAGTGTGTGTGTGTGTGTGTGTGTGTGTGTGTGTTTTGTATTTGAACATGTTGTTGTTGTTCTCCAACCTAATCTATTCTGAGCAAGTCTCTTCATCTCCTCATAAGAACGGCAACCTACATCCATTTGAATTTGCTTACTATATTAAACTCTTGGTCTCCCGCCGGCCACGGTGGCCGAGGGGACTGAGGCGCTTCAGTCACGGTCTGCACGGCCACTACGGTCGGGGGTTCGAATTCCCCCTCGGGCATGGATATTTGTGCCGTCCTTAGTTGTAGGTAGTTCATAAGTAGTTTGTAAGTTTATGGACTGATGACCCCTTAGTTAAGTCCCTTAAGCATAACAAACATCTGAACATCTTGGTCTCCCTCTGCGATTTTTTCCCCACAAACTTCCCTCCAACGCTAATTTCACAATTCCTTGATGTCTAAGAATGGGTACTATTAATCGATCCCTTCTTTTAGTCAAGGTATGCCAGAAATTCCCCAATTATTTTCAGCACCTCCTCTTTAGTTACGCGATCCACACACCTAATCTTCAGCATTCTTCTGTAACACCACATTTCAAAGCCTCTATCCTCTTCCTGTC
Source organism: Locusta migratoria (assembly GCA_026315105.1). Classification (NCBI taxonomy): domain Eukaryota; kingdom Metazoa; phylum Arthropoda; class Insecta; order Orthoptera; family Acrididae; genus Locusta; species Locusta migratoria. The sequence goes on along the minus strand of CM048749.1, from coordinate 110,428,568 downwards.
CGCACTGTTTATCGTCCATGTTCGACTCCCATACAAAGCAACACTCCACACAAATGCCTTCAGAAAGGACTTTCTTATGCTTAACTTAGTGTTCGATGTTAACAAATTTCTATTTTTCAAAAACGCTTTTCTTCCCATTGCCATTCTGCATTTTATATCCTCTGTACTGCGACCATCATTTGTTATTTTACTTCCCAAGTAACAAGACTCATCTAACTCCTTTATTGTTTCGTTACCTAATCTAATTCCTTCAGCATCACCTGATTTTCTTAGGCTGCACTCCATTACCCTTATTTTACTCTTGTTAATGTTCATCTTATATGCTCCTTTCAAAACACTGTCCACTCCGTTCATTTGCTCCTCCAGGTCCTTTACTGTCTCTGACAGAATAACACTGTCATCGGCAAAACGCAATTTTTTTATTTCTTCACCCTGAACTTCAATTCTTCTCCAAATTCCTCCTTGCTTTCCTTTACAGCATGCTCTATATACAAATTGAACAACATTGGAGAAAGGCTACAACCCTGTCTTACACCCTTCCCAACCTCTCCATCTCTTTCGTGCCCTTCAACTCTGATAACTGATGTCTGGTTTTGTAATATATTTGCGGATAAAAGGGCGTTATGTAAGAATATGTCATCCAAAGCATGGGTTGTTACGGAGCTACGCCTTTTTTACTCTCCCCTCTGCCTTTCTCCAGGAGATCACATCATGATCTCACTTTCCCTGTGGCTGACTCCAGCAGTATAAAGCACGGGCTCGAGAGAGAGTGAGATGGAGAGAGGCGAAACACCGCAGGCGACGTGTGTGCCAGCGGCAGCGGCAGCTTTTCGCAAGAGCACGATTGCTGCCGTAGGCGAAGCACGGAAACGGGTGGGGAAGGAACCGAGAAAGGTACCTGCTGGCTGTGCAGCCACCTTTACAAAACCCGGAACCGCCGGCGGGCGCGCGGCGACAGCTTGCGGGGATGCCTGCAGGGGCCCGGCGCTCTCGCCTGCACTGAGCCCGCGTTGCGTAATGGCCGGCACGGCGGGAGGAACACACACCCTGGACCGGCAACTCGAGATGGGCGCCCAAAAATCCGCGCGCCGCCGGCTCTCTCATTTCCCGAGGCACACTCCAGCTCCAGCTCCAGCCGGCGGCCGGAAGTAACCCGCTGGAGGAAGACCCGGACAGCTGCTGCGCGCCCAGGCTCTGACGGGGTCTTCATCTCTCCTTCCACGGCACTTATAATTTCTTGCCTTTTACCCTCTGTCACTCGCGCGATGTTTCCTAGCGCCCCTGCTCACGCGGATGACAGGCGTCATCCACAAAATCACCGTTAGTTTGGATACTTCAAACTATTTTTGGATATTTATTATATTTAAAAAGGATACTACATGGGTATCGGATTTTTGAATTTTTTGTTTTTTTTTGTTTTTGTTTTTGGTTTTTTTATGGTACGTAAAGTTCAGAACTCAAATAACAATCAGCCACAGCCATTCGAGGCACCTCTAAAAAATTGAAGAGAAAATTAAATTTGTAGTTTTGTGAGTACATGTAAGTACCATACACTTGTAGCATATGTCGCTGTACCTCAGGTGGTTGCATTCTGGCCTCACAACTGAGGCTCGCTGGTTGGAATCCTGCCGTGGCATATTTTATTTATTTATTTATTTTAATAATAGGTTTTTAGCCAGGATCTCTTTCTTCTTTAAATTATATGACCAGTTTCGGCGTGCTAGACGCCATCTTCAGACCTGTCGTAATTTTTTACGTCACCCCTGTAACAACAATTTCTAAAATAGCACATTGGTATACATCCATACTGATGTGTCGCTCAAATAAAATTTACATGTCAATAATAAAATGACAAAATCCATCCTTCTCAAGGTTTACGTTAGAGGCACTTCAGAATCAACAGGTCTGAAGATGGCGTCTAGCACGCCGAAACCAGTCATGTAATTAAAAGAAGTAAACGATCTTTGCTGAAAAACTCTATTAAACAATTCTAGATCGCCCCCAACAATGAGTTCCTATTTTTCGTTGTGTACCAATACTTACACAGTTTTAATACCCAACTGTATTTGCATCAAACTTCATTCATCACCAGTCTTCTCCAATCTTCGATGAAATGATCAGGTATGTCTCTTTCGCTTGTAAACTGTGCGTTACAAGAGTAATCATCATGAACATAAATGAATTTTCGTTTGCAGTTGACATATCAAAGAAAAATTATGACAGTAAAAAATCCAGCATTTGTACCATGTGCTGGATGCTGTGAATATTATTGTTTTCAATGTTTTTACGATGCTTATCACCATATCGAAATTAAGATTTTTTTTTCTTTTTAATTTTCAGTATTATCACAAATATGGAATTCCGATGTCTTTTTTTGTTTACTTTTCTTTCAATTGAATCATCATTATTGACAACCTTTTATGAAATATAGAAAATTATGATAACTAAAAAAATGTGCATTGCTTATAAAAATAATTAGCTATTAAAATGGTGAAGTATTGAACAAAAACGAACAAATAATGTCTGTCACAGCCGGATTCGACCCACTATGGCTGTTGTTGTTGTTATGGTCTTCAGTCCGGAGACTGGTTTGATGCAGCTCTCCACCCTACTCTATCCTGAGCAAGCCTTTTCATCTCCTCATAAGAACGGCAACCTACATCCACTTTAATCTGCTTACTATACGCGTCTCTTGGTCTCCCTCTGCGATTTTTACACCACACACTTCCCTCCAATGCTAAATTTACGATTCCCCGATGTCTAAGAATGTGTCCTACCAAGCGATCCCTTCTTTTAGTCAGGGTATGCCAGAAATTCCTTTTCTCACCAATTCTGTTCAGTACCTCTTCATTAGTTATGCGATCTACCCACCTAATATTCAGCATTCTTCTGTAACATCACATTTCAAAAGCCTCTATTCTCTTCCTGTCCGCACTGCTTATCGTCCATGTTTCACTCCCGTACAAGGCAACACTCCACACAAATGCCTTCAGAAAAGACTTCCTTACCCTTAAATTAATATTCGATGTTAGCAAATTTCTCTTTTTCAAAAATGCTTTTCTTCCCATTCCCATTCTGCATTTTATATCCTCTGTACTGCGACCATCACATGTTATTTTACTACCCAAGTAACAAAACTCATCTACCACCTTCATTGTTTCGTTACCTAATCTAATTCCTTCAGCATCGCCTGATTTTCTAAGACCGCATTCCATTATTTTTGTTTTGCTCTTGTTAATGTTCATTTTATATGCTGTCTTCAACACGCTGTCCATTCCATTCAACTGCTCTTCCAGGTCCTTTGCTGTCTCTGACAAAATTACAATGTCATCAGCAAAACGCAATGTTTTTATTTCTTCCCCCTGAACTTTAATCCCTATTCCAAATTTTTCCTTGCTTTCCTTCACCGCCTGCTCGATATACAAATTGAATAACATCGGAGAAAGGCTACAACCCTGTCTTACTCCCTTCCCAACTGATGCTTCCCTTTCATGCCCTTCGAGTCTAATAACTGCGGTCTGGCTTTTGTACAAATTGTAAATAACTCTCCTTTCCCTGTATTTCACCCCTGTTGACTTCAGAATTTGAAAGAGTGTATTCCAGTCAACATTGTCAAATGCTTTCTCCAAATCTACAAAAGCTAAAAATGTAGGTTTGCCTTTCCTTAATCTATCTTCTAAGATAAGACGTGAAGTGAGTATTGCCTCCCGGGTTCCTATGTTCCTCCTGAATCCAAACTGATCTTCCCCAAGGTCAGCTTCTACCAGCTTTTCCATTCTCCTGTAGATAATTCAATGGCTATGAGGCCAGAACTCTAACATAGGTAACACCGACAGACGCCGCAACTCTTTTAATTATTGGTACTTACCTGTACTTGCAAAATTTCAAAACCTATTTCTTCGAGAATTTTTAAGAGGTGCGTCAAATGGCATTGCCTGATTGTTATTTATGTTCTGAACTCCATGTTCCATAAATAACAAAAATTATAAAATCCGATACCTATGTGGTCTCCGGTAAATGAAAACATTTAATAAACTTACACAGTTCTAGCAGTTTGTGATAGAATTTAATAAATTTACATTTCCAGATAGTAGAGTTACATCTATTTTTTTCAGTGGCGAAGTTTAAAATTTGTGCTGGACAGTAGAGTGCGATTTGTTGAGGAGTTGGGCAACATGGGAAGCGTGCCTGCGTTCCGAAGTGGGAAATTCGGGTTCGAATCCTGGTCCAGCACAAATTTTCAACTCCGCCATTGACTTTATTTCTATGCCCTTGAACAGTCGAGATGTTTCAGTATTTCGAATTTACAAATATTTTTATGTCGGATGTAATGAAAGATACTGAAGAAAATCATAAAATTGTGTGTAATACTATCCTTCTATATCATAGGTTGCATCAGCAGTAGATGATGAAATACCTTGCCTTTAAATCACACACATACTGTAGTTGTGTTACTGTTAGGGGAAGAGGGTCACCACAGCTTTTTTACTTCGTTTGAAAAACACTTGTCTATGGTATACAATATAAATAGAATGAAAGTGTGATGTTTAATGTTTTTTGGGGTAAGTGTTGGCTGCATTGCGTTACGTGAAACAATAACGGGAATGTTGTCAGCTGTAGTTGGTCATTTAGAACTGGATGAGAATTTTTAATACATGTTTATTTACTTCCAGTGCTTCTAATAGGTTTAGTATTTTTTTTTATTTACCTGTGTTGGCTACATGTAGAACAAAGGTGTCAAATCGACACATTTTGCATTTTCTAAACTGTTATCGAAGTTCTAAAGAAAGGAATGAAAAAAGTAAATTAAGAAACATTTTTCGTGAGTTAGAGAAGTATTACATTCAATTTTGCCTTCCCCCGCATAAGTCTCCATAGCATACTAACAATTACATATGGTAAACTTCCTGGCAGATTAAAACTGCGTCAGGATCGGGATTCGAATCCCGGTCCGCCACGATGTTTCAATCTGCCGGGAAGTTTCATATCAGCTGACACTCCGCATCAGAGTGGAAATATCATTGTGGGAATATGCCCTAGAGTGTGGCTAAGTCATACCTCCACTACCCTGTCTACCAAGAGTGTTTGTCCTGCAAGGTTAAAAAGGGATCTTTTGTGAAACTCGGAAAGTAGGAACCGAGGTGCTTGCGGGAGTAGCCAGGGTAGCTCAATTAATATAGCGCTTGTTCAAAGAAGTTTCGGGCGTGCAGCCGCATAAAGTTTACTTCTTCTAATATTTCGGCTGAGAAACGTTCAGCCATCTTCAGAGACGAGTCGAAGACTGACGCTCCAGCACACGCTTCGTGCTTATAAACGCGCGGGCCGCGCTACTGCGCATATGGCCACAGATACAACAAGGCGCCAAAGACGTTACTCGGCGGCAAGGAAGTACACGTGTGTGTAAATTATGTCTGTGGCTGCATGGTCGATTACTGTGAGAAATCGATGTATTATGATCTATGCTGTGGCGGCGTCTTTGTAAATTTATTAAAGAAAGTGCCGGATTCCATGATTTATCTAAACTGTAGCCACTGTCTCTGTTAATTAAATTCGTCACCAAGCGAATTTCTATTGCTTCTTTCACTACTGAGTCCCAGAAAGATGAAGTGGAAGCTAAAATTTTGACGTTTTCGTACGTCATGGAGTGTCCAGTATTAATACAGTGCTCTGCCACTGCCGATTTATTTGGCTCAAAAGGATTCCAAAATTGGGTTAAATATTACGGTCCCGGCGGCGATTCTGCATGGTTGGCAGCGAAATTTTCGTTTTACAAGGATAATTTACTGATTACACAAGGGTACATGCTTGACCCTGAGATCCTGTCAAACGTGGAACAGGTACAGCATTAATTTAACATTTTTAGTTCCTTTTGTCCTGTTTTTCCCACAGTTGCTATATTATCTTGTTGTAGTGTAGGTAATTAGGTTATCCGTCTATGCAACTGATTTAATAAAATATTTTATTGCCATATGAATTTCGCCTTTATTTGGAAGGCATCATCAGTGGCAATATTTCGTCGATATTGCTTTACATCTAGTGCTCATTGACAAACAAAAATGGCATGTGCCTAATGGTGCTAGCTGTGAAGTGGTGGAACAACAAACACAGAAAAATGAACATAACTGAAGCAGAACAGCCGGAAGCCACCAATGAGCACTAGATGTAAAGAAATATACACTAAATATTGCACACTGATGATGCCTTCCAAATAAAGGCGAAATGCATATGGCAATAAAATATTTTATTGAATCAGTTGCATAGACGGATAACCGAAATACGTACACTACAATAATACAGCATTAATTTATTATTTCAATGTCGAAACGAAAGATTTTTCCCCCTCATTCCAATTGTGACTGAGTTTTCAAAGAGCAGTAAAAGGTCGTTCCCAGTAGCAAAATTTTACTCGTAATTTATTATACCACCGCATAAAATTCCTACGGAACTCACACTTTTATATTTAGCATTAGTGCATGTGTATTTTTTCCTCTGTCAACTTATGTAAACACGAAACATTTCACTAGGAAACATTGTGATCCCCATCTGATGCTTTAATTAAAAATCTTTTATTATATGTATATTGCATGGACTTGTGTCAACACGGACTTGAATATGTAAACACTACGGTGTAGATTATTCTGTGCAGCCGACACGGCATAAATGACAAGAACATTGTTATAAAAAAAGATAAAGAAATGAATGAAAACTGAACCACAAATACAGTCGCGACACTCACTTCTGTGAAAGTTGTTATCGACTGACAGCTGTAACGACACTACCGCTGAATAACATGCCGTAACAGTAATAATCGTCTATAAATATTTTCCTGTGTAATTAACGAAATTGTTATTGTAGTTTTTGTGTTACAAACGTAAGTAAAATATCAAGAGACACGAATAATTGCGTAATGGGTGTAAAACAGTGGAATTTCACCGATTTATTAATAGAACATACCACTTATCCGTGAAGAAATAGTTACGAATTTGTGTATAATTGCAGTCTACTCTGCTGAAAGTATAAATACTTGAAAAGCAATTTCTATTACGGTCTGTTCATACTATGAGGCTCTTTTTTCTTTTATATCTTTGACGTGCAACAGTTCTGTATGGAATGGAATGTTTCGCACCCTTTTACATTTCACTCGTCTGTCATATACGCGAATATGCTTTTGAGTGTAATTACCTCTGCTTAGCAAGTAAATGTCTTCAAGATTCTTGCCGTTTGTGGCTGTACGAACAATTGGTGAATTTCTTTCTTCTTTGTTGTGAAACAATTTGTTCGCCTTTGACGTGTTATTGCCAGGTCTGTGACGTGTTTCCTTCAGCTACATATGTGGTGTACGATTTTTTACATTAATTGATGTAGGTATTGTTTTCTGTACACGTTTCCTACATTCCACTCTCATCGATGTTCCTGGAATTTTAGTGAAGAATCCTTAACGTTCCTAAGTAAAAAAGCGACATCCTTCATGCAAAAGGGCTGCTCTTTTCGTGTTTCCTAGCTAATTTTATTTTTAATTGAAAATTTAATACTTCAGTGAAAACCTGCAGGTTACAAGAGAATTTTAAATAAATTTTCCTTTAATGTATAGTTTCGTACCTTGCCGACCGCGGCATAATTGCCGTACGTACTGAAGCGCCGTGCTGCGGAGTGCGTAGCCGTTCACCGTCGGAGCTTCGAGTCCTCCCTCAGAAATGAGTGTGTGTGTGTGTGTGTGTGTGTGTGTGTGTGTGTGTGTGTGTGTGAGTGTGTGTGTGTTTTTTTTTTTTTCTTAGGTTAGTTTACCATAGTTTAAGTAGTTTGTAAGCTTAGCGACTAAAACCAAGCAGTAAAGTCCCATAGATTTACAAACATTTGAACATTTTGTTTAAAGTCTCGTACCTTCCCAGGGAACATAAGAAAGAGAAATCTCGAGTTATGTTTTAGTTATTATCAAATTTTACGGCACTGCGTAAGTTCCATATTCTAAAAAGTATGTTAAAATCAATAGAAACAATACCATCCGCACTTATAGAATATCGTATTCAATAATGTTGTTTGCCGGACTCTTGGAGTGCTGCTGCCGCAATTTTTAACAGAAATAAGTGTGAGTGGCATGCCTGTATGTGTTAGACTATGACTGAACTATACATTTAATTGTAAACTTCTGTACGAATTTCGACCTCGATCTCATTAGGTATAAAATATAAGTTGTTTGATTTTAGATTAGATTACATTAGTTGTTCGTTCCATAGATTCATGTTGAGGAGATATACGTGGTTGTAGAACATTTCATATATCCTCAAATCCCGACACGGCCAATTTTAATAATTTTCTGTGATTTTTATGTACGTGCTCTTTACCGATGTGTCTGACTGCACAATTTATGGGCTTACCGATTGCATTTCACTTGTTTTACGCTCATTGCTGTGAGCCTACATTATCTTTTGTTCACAACATTAATCCGATACCGTTAAATAAAATATTTTATGAAATTAACGGTATTCAACCTGTGTGATATTAACAATAATCGATATCGCGCAAGGGCCATACCGACACAGAACATTTTTACGGCTCTTGTTTCCCGTTCCAAATACTAAAAAAATTCACAGGTATTAAAGTTGTGTAATATAAATTGGAAAACGCTTTCTTTAAATAATTAATTTCCTGTGCAATATGTTATCAGACCAAAGATTATTTCTTTGTACTCACGATCCATTGTGTTTTTTTTTTCCTTTCTGGAGCTTATGGGCCTTAACTACGGGGTCATCAGTCCCTAAACTTACAAACTACTTATGAACTTGCTTATACTAAAGATGGCACACACATCCATGCCCTAGGGGGATTTGAACACTGACCACAGCGGTCGTTCAGACCGCTCGACCACCGCGGCCGGCCATTGTGTATTTATTGAATAGTAACAACATTATTATTGGTATAGAGTCACACAATATTTTATATTTGTAATCTTAAAAACTTTTGTCACCTAAATGGGTACCAAAGTTCAATGTTTAGGTAATGTCAGTGCAATATTAGTTCATAAGTTTTATATATGTATGGTGTCAGTTATTTCAGATATTCCGAAAGAACAGACACCACATATATATAACTTATACAATTTACCGATGACGGTCAATCATCCTTTCATCAGTGCGGCCGCACTACTAGGCCCTTACTCTTACGGCACTCAGTTAACAAAAATTACGAGTTTGAGGTCTAGTGGGCAGGGTAAAGTTGAGAATTAGTTTCTGACGGGAGGCGTACTTGGGTAGTTCGGTGTCCCCAGTAGTGTAGGGGTGAACGCAACTGCGTAGAAAGCAGGAGTCCAGGTTGGAATCCTGGATGCGTACACATTTTCAACTTTGACCATTCGCAATTATTGTCAAACGTTCCGTAAATATCAATATTAGTTCATTTATTTAACCTGATAATAACTTCACAACTTTGCAATAATAGAAGAAAAATTAAAGAGTTGCGTAAATAGCGTTTCCTACATCGGCGTGTGGAAACGTGAACATGCACGTAGGGAGTGGTGGTGGGAGAATGCACGAGTAAACAAATTCATGCCCGTGGAAACCAGGCTTAAGGGGGCCAAAGCCTACCTAACCCATGTTAATTTAGGCAAGTATTTGACTCATTTCCGAAAAAAGAAAAAAACTATTTAATGCAAGACCTTAATATTTTTACTGTATGTCAGATGATGCTAATGGAGTCTATTGTACTAAAATCTGCTTTATCCTTTTTATAGTTTTTAGGAAATACTTTTTTAAATTCCTTAACAAAAATTATTAAGTTTTTTCTGCAGAAAATATTTTTTGTGAACTTCCTAATGGGGGGAATGTTAATGAATATAATACCGGATGTGGCTTTTTATGTTATGTAGAATCTCGGAAAATTACATTAAGTTATCTATGATAGTTTCGGATATATTGGGGCATATGTACTAAAATTTAGTCTTGACTTTAAAGGAAAAAAAATTGTTAGTTACAGTTAATTAAAACTGACTTGCTGCATATGATGGTCCTTCTACGGCCTCTAGAAGGTCTTCCAGTTTCTTTTTCACCTTCCTGGATGTTTTTCTTTCTTTCTTGACCATATTAGATGCAGGTCTGTCTCCATCGGCTATCCTCATTTCATCTCAATTTTGCAGCCCAGTGATCAGATTTTAACCAGGATTAACTCCCTGGTTTTTTCAGTACCCAACACTTTCCAATGATAGTACATTTGAATGCAATAACAACATGCTTACGAATACAATTATGCTGTTGAAACATTCATTTGGGTTCTCTGCCCATGCAGACATTTCCTTAGAACGTCAGGATGAGCCAAGTCTCTGAAAATAGATTTAATAGCTGCAGTATCAGCAGCAGGACGAAATGCTGGTGTGAATAAGATTCTCCAGTTGCTTGAGCCATATTGTATTTACACCACGAATTTTTTCCTGATGGACAGAATGCATGACATGGCTTTCCATCAGTAGGGGACTTATGGAAGAATACGGCCCAAACATCTCTCTTCATTGCCTCCAGATTTTCTTTATTTATCCTAATTGCCTGTCCATAGTATACCTCCAAGTTTTATATTTCAGTTTTAGTTAACCGACTCTGTCCAGTCAACAAATGCTCATCTTCTAATTTTTCCCCTGTCAGCAGTAAGTTTTCTCAGCATTGATACCAAACGTTTTTGAACATGGCCTACACATTCTAATTTGCGAATAATTGAATCTCCATATGGCTTGGACTTCTCTACATTGTTGTATGCCTTACTGTTACCATCGCCCACATATTTGATTTGCCATATGCCTCTTGTTTCTACGGAGCGATGAAATATTTGTTATCTTTCATGAGCTTACATACCACCACTTGTTCCTCTAAAATTAGCCAGACAGTTATGTTATTTATGTTCACTGACTTTACAAATCTTACGCGTAAACAAGCACTTCAAACGTAAGTATAACAAGTACTCGCAATCACAGTTGACCAAAACTAACCGCGTGATTGAAAGCGTGTTGTTTACAAATGGAACAAGTGGTGATATGGAAGCTCATGGAATATAACAAATATTTCATCGCTCCGTAGAAACAAGAGGCGTACGGCTGATATTACAGCAATTAAACCTATTTTCATAGACTTGGCTCATCCTGACCTTCTAAGGAAATGTCTGCTTGGGCACAGAACCCAAATGAATGTTTCAACAACTTAATTGGGAACCGTCTTCCTAAAACTGTATTCGTGGGCATGCATACAATGAAACTAGGAGTTCATTATTCTGTTACTTCATTCAGTTGTGATATCATTGGAAAGTGTTAGGTACTGAAAAAACTGGGAATTAATCCTGGTGAAACTGTGATCACTGGGCTGCAACATTGAGATAAAATGAGGATAGTCGATGCAAACAGATCTGCATCGAATATAGCCAAGAAAGCAAGACAAACATCCAGGAAGGTGAAAAAGAAGCTGGAAGACCTGCTAGAGGCCAAGAATGGCCATCATATGCAGCAGGACACTTTTAATTAACTGTAAGTAACAAATTTCAAATTTTTTTCCTTTAAAGTCAATTTTCCGCAAACTAATATTTTAATACATATGCCCTATTTTATCCGAAATTATCATAGATAAATGAATGAAATATTCAGATACTCTGCATAAGATAAAAAGCCACCTCTAGTATTACATTCATTAACATTCTCCATTAGGAAGTTAAAAAAAATACTGACCGTTTCATTGCAAGGATAGCCAACACACTCGGGAGAAAAAAAAAATGAATGAATCAATAAATAACAAAATAAAGAAAAATAAACTCTAACGTGCAATGTAGGGGATAAAAAGATCTAAAAAATTATGCAGTAAAGTGGGTGACAGAAAAATGGGCGTGACTCATAAACACACATGCTAGGAAAAAGCTCTTTAAACGCCCGAAAAAAAAAAAAAAAATCAAGAAAAATCCTTTTCAGAGTATCTAAATAAAATCTTCACCTAGGGAAATATGATGAAAACCGAAAATGGATTTTTTTTCCACCTGAACCATGGTGTGGTCCCCTAAAAACCGAAGATGAAGAGGTTCTGGTTAGGGGTGGGGAAAACCGACCAGTTAAAGCCGATACCGGTATTTCAGTTTTGAATAACCGTTTTTTTCGGTATTTATTTGGTGTCGGTTGTAACCGGTTCTTTTTAGTTATTGTCAAGAACCGGGTAAAAAGCCGGTACGACTACTTCCTGTAGTAGGGGTTCAGAATGGGTTTTTTGTAAATAATTTAAAAACATTAAAACTAGTAGACCCTAATATTTAGGGCTATTCCTAAAATTTCCACTGCTGTGAAATATTAGGTCATCGCAGTAACTAAGAAAAGCGATCAGTGATAATTTACTCCTGGCAGTCAGAAACGCGCAAAAAATGTGTGGCATAAGAACTTCAGAACTGGTGCAGCTATTGAGGCATCGATGCACCTGTTGCCGTGTGGCGTGGCCTATTAGACGACGCGCGTGCACCGGCTGTTTTCGAGACTGCCTCCGTCTGGTCATGCGGCAGTTCCTTGCTGTCGTCGCCAGACATCGGTTGTGTCTTAAATGGCACCATCCCGAGTGTGGAAGGACTTCACGAAGTACGGTAGCAGTGAGGTACATTGCTCCATTTGCTTTAAAAAGCTGAAAACGGGTGGAGGTACTACAAACATGCTGTGTCATTTAAGGAGAAAGCATCCAAAATGTTTCTTGGAAGAGAAGGTAAATTCGATTCATATACCTATTATGTAAGCTTGGAGTAATAACTTTTAATGTATTAACATATTCTTATGCTAACAAGTTTTATTAATGTGATTCCTTGAAAGCGAGGGGCTTTTTTAATAACAGTGTGGTGCCTCCCGAGGTAGCCGTGCGGTCTGAGGCTCCATGTTACGGACTGCGCGGCTGCTCCAGTCGGAGGTTCGAGTCCTCCCTCGGTCATGGGTGTGTATGTTGTCCTTATCGTAAGTTAGTTTAAGTTAGATTAAGTAGTTTTTAAGTGTAGGGACCAATGACCTAAGCAGTTAGGTCTCATAAGAACTCACACCCATTTGAACATTCTTTGATGATGTGGTATACAGCTTTCCTAGTTCAATTTGCGTAAAATTTACACTGACAACAATCATACTGTTAGTCAGAACTGCCGCGGTGGAGTAGCTAAGCGGTCTAAAGCGTCTCGCTGCGGAGCATGCGGTTGCTCGCCGTGGGGCATGGGATTGTGTGTTTGTCCTTAGGTTAGTTTACCTAGGTTTAAGTAGTTTGTAAGCTACGGACTGATGACCACGCAGTTTGGTCCGATAGATTTACAAACATTTGAACATTTTTAGTCAGGACTTTATTTTTCGAAATACTTCAAATTAAATGTTTGTATATTCTATGGGACTTAACTACAGGGTCATCAGTCCCTAAAATTACAAACTACTTATGAACTAACTAAGACTAACGACGGCACAAATATCCATGCCCGAGGGGCGATTCGAACCCCCGATTGTAGTGGCCGTGCAGACCGTGACTGAAGCGCCTCAGTCCCCGCGGCCACCGCGGCCGACTCGAAATACTTCTGCAGCACTGATTGAAGTTCATTTACGAGATATTCGTAGTGCTGGCTCACAAGTGCAACGTACAGAGTGCTTGGCTCGATATTCGCAAGGCCAGTAAATCTGTATGCTTCGTATATCGTCTTCTGCGGACACCTGGCTAGGCTTACACACACTCAAGAAGGCATAGTATTGGGAGGGGATCTTGCAAAATATGGAAACACTAGTTATTTGTCATATAACGTAAATTTACCTAAATTTTAAGTAAATATCGTAAGTTTCGGTTTCGGCCGAAACTAGAAGAACCGAAAATTCGATTACGGTTTCTGTTTCGGCCGCGAAATATGTTTCGGTCGAACTCTAATGGAAATGATAGCAATAAAAAACCGAAAACCGGTTATTTAAAAAAACCGGTTATCTTGAGCAATTTTCGGACGAACTCTACTGGAAATAATAGCAATAAAAAACCGAAAACAGGTTATTACAAAACCTGTTATCTTGAGCAATTTTCGGACGAACTCTACTGGAAATAATAGCAATAAAAAACCGAAAACAGGTTATTTAAAAAACCGGTTATCTTGAGCAATTTTCGGTCAAGCTCTACTGGAAATAATAGCAATAAAAACAGAAAACAGGTTTTTTTTTTAAACCGGTTATCTTGAGCAATTTTCGGTCGAACTCTACTGGAAATAATAGCAATAAAAAACCGAAAACAGGTTATTTAAAAAACCGGTTATCTTGAGCAATTTTTACAGTGCGGTTAAACTGGAGATGAAAAGAACCGGTTGTTTTCAGCAGTAACCGCCATCCCTAGTCCTGTTTGCAGGTGTGTGCCCTCCTATTCCACGTGCCCCCGACCGCCGGCACGCGGCCCGCTGAACAGGGCCCGGCTATCTGGCTGGGCGGCGATCAGGCGTCGCATTGGCCCAATTTGCAGCGGGCCGCGCTGTCACAATGCCGGCCGTGACGCATTATCTGCGCCCGCGGCCAGTTAACAGCTATGCAAATACTCAATTCCGGCTTATCCAGCGGCGCGCGCCACTCGCCCATATTGAATTAGTTGTCAATTAGCGAAACGGCTGCAGGGATGCTGCACAGTGGCTTGTTGCGCCGCGCAGCCGGTAAAGTGGCCGTCTGATACCATCGCGGCGCGGCCGTGCCACAGTGCCGTAACAAGTGGCACACAACACACACCCTCACGCACACACGCAAACACACACACACACAGGCACACATTAAATGAAAGTGTGTGTGTGTGTGTGTGTGTGTGTAGCGAAAGGTAGTTGTGTTGCTAGTGAGGCGAAGGAGAGGTTGGAAGCGAAAACGCCCTGTTCGCTGTCACGGTAAAGAGCTTGTTAACTGTCTTGTACAGAAGGTGGGCAACGGGCAAGAGATACGAAGTTGTATGAAATGCAAAGGCCTGCTAGAAATTATATGTGACCGTCGTGTTTGCATTGATGAGGGACTGAACTGGAAGAAACACATTGAAGATCTGCTGAACGTTCAGCTATTTATTCAATCAGGGTCATTGCAAAAATTTGGCGATGTACATCTAAAAAAATTAAAATGTTCAAATGTGTGGAAATCTATCGGACCAAACTGCGTGGTCATCACTCCGTAGTTTACAAACTACGTAAACCAAACTAGCCTAAGGACAACACACACACCCATGCCCCAGGGAGGACTCGAACCTCCACGGCGAGCAACCACGAGCTCCGCAGTGAGGCGCTTTAGACCACTCGGCTACTCCACCGCGGCTATACATCTCAGTAACGCAGCTTAATATGCACATTTCCATTCGCTGCTTTCATATGGGATAATATTCTGGGGTAATTCAACATTTAGTAAAAATGTATACATTGCACAAAAGCGGTAAATCAGAATCATTGCTGGAGCCCACACAAGATCATCCTGCAGAAACTTATTTAAAGATCTAGGGATCTTCAATGTAGCTTCAATATATATATATATATATATATATATATATATATATATATATATATATCACTCATGGCATTCGCTACTAACAATCCGACCCAGTTCAAAACTAATAGCAGTGTGTATAGCTACACTAGGAGAAAGGGTGATATTGACTATTCAAGGCTAAATCTAGCTTTGGCACTGAAAAGGGTGAATTATGCTGCCACAGAAGTCTTCGGTCACTTACCAATTAGCATCAAAGATCTGACAGATAGCCAACTGGTATTAAAAAAGAAATAAAAGCAATTTCTGAATGGCAACTCCTTCTTCACTTTAGATAAATTTTTAGATACAACTTAAAAATAAGTAAATAAAATGAAAAAATGAAAATTAAAAAATCCTGAAGATATTGTCAAGTATAGAAACCATTTACTAAACTCACACGTTCCACATCATTACAAAGTGTATATACGGTCTATGGAACAAGAATTACTCTAACCTAATCTAATCTAATCAAGACTACCAGGTAGTTAATCTGTGTACTGAGCAAGCTCTAAAACAATGCTAGAAGAAATTTGGCGAAGGAAGCAAAGTTCAGGGATAATAAAGAAAACCTGTGCGGTTTTCCGACGACATTTTTAGAATGGAGATGTAGTGGCTTTATCTGTAGTTGCGATCTCACATTTTACGATAGACTTTAATATGATAGGGCGGAGTTAATTTCCAGAGAAGCACCGACTAATATTGTTCCGTTAATGATCACTCAGCTGCAAATCTTCTATCCCAGACTTTTGAACTTCGCTTCTTCAGCAGGTGTTCCGTTGCACAGTATGTGATTAAGTTAGCAACAAAAAACGTCGGGAGTGTGGATGAAAAACATATTCAGAAGAAGACACATACTTTAGAGGTAGCCCTGTCACAAGTATTCATAATAACAACTGCTCACTTTGAGATTTTAAAATTTTTGTTCATGGTATGTGGCATTGTAATCGTCAAAAATAAAAGATTTTGAAATTTGTTAAAAAACGGTAATAACTCGAACAATACATATGGGTCTATTTCTCTAGGTTTAACACTTCCATTTTCAGTAAACAGGTGGACAATATTGCGAAAAGTCGCAGATCAATCCATCATGGGACAGATTAACTTACCTTTGGCGAGCTTTACAACGTTTCTATGAGCCAGAATTACGAAAAAAATGATATTTACGCTCTTTCTACAGTCCTCAACATCGTGGAACAATTCCTCAGAGATGTGTATAGTTTGAACCATTGAACTACAATACCCAGTGGGACCACGGACTGAGAGCACGATCTGACACTGTGCTTCATTCGATTGTGGGCTGTCTCACATCTTATTATCATCAAAATTATCAAAAACCGTACTTCCATTTCCCTAATAAAATGTGTACTTGTTAGACATATTAAAATTTTCCAACAATTACATTCTTACGTATGACAATGCCATCTATCATGAAACGAAAAACGTTTCATACAGAAGTTTATATATTTTTCCTGGAGATTCTAAAACTCCAGTAACAATAGAGGGTTCTATTTAAGAATCCAAACTCATTCCGCTTCCACCCCGAGGGTTTGGTGCAAGGGGGCCGAACTTTACATTAATGATTGTCTGTCTTGTAGTTGAAAAATTTTGGTGAAACTTTTTTTTTGAATCCGGTGTTTTTCTAAATATTCCGAAAAGACAGTTTTAAACGCTTCACCCTGTATACAGCCGCTAAGAAACTTTCGAGAAAGTTCGTGTGTCTCAGAACAAAAAAGATCGGGGACGTCAGATCTACGGTTATTCATTCGGTATCTTCATTGTGCAGGAACACGCCACACTACCGATAAAACATAAAACCTCAAACAGTTTACATTTCTTAACAAATATGCTTAATGAGAACTCATACTTTTCATTGACGTATGATCCTGTCTGTTCCGACCATTTACTTTTTAATAGCATCGATTGCATTCAGCGGCCTAGATAGGTCAAGTTACGTCATGAACGACACGAGATACAAAGCAGAGTAATGACCGTCGCACACAGCAATAACTGATCAAACAATGTCTTCACATTCGCCCGGGTTTACAAATTGTCGCTGCTGTTTACGCAGCACACAAACGCTTAGTCGTAGCGTCCACTACACTTCAAGCATCAGTCTATTGCGATTAACTGGAACAGTAAAAGGAAAAAAAAGCCACGGTCATTTCCATTTTAAAGTAGCTGTGTCGTACTGTCGAATATTTAGTGACGTCATTTAGGATTTACGTTTAATGCTCTAAGGGAGGAACGAAGGGTTTAACGGCATGTCGACAATGTTATTTCTTCCTTTCAATTATTATTATTATTATTATTATTTTGGTTGGGGAAGAAAATCGGCCAAGCTCTTTTGAAGGAACCATCCCGGCACTTTCCTGGCGATTTTCAGGAAAATCACGGAAGACCGAAATGTGCGTGGCAGGATGCAGGTTTGAACAACTGTTCGTCAGACATTTACTGCCCGCCCCTTTGGAGAAATAAAATCTGCTTTCTGGCAAATCAGTGGAGATTCAACAAACAGAAATATTGTAAAACTCAAATCGCTGAATACGAAATTATGTAGTGAGGTATCGGCTCTGTCTTCCCTTTCCCGAACAAGATGAAATTGTCACGTGTAAATAGACCTAGGCCTGTAACTATTGGGGTATCGAAATATGTTTCTTGTATGGTACCTGCATTTACATCGCAGCGATGTACCAAAAATGCCATTTCTGCTGCAAGTTACCTTCATTTTAGAACGGTCAGCGCACCTCCAAATAAAAAATAAAATAGCGGAAAGTTGAACTAGAAATATAATCGGCATTGCACACTTTGCATTCCCGCTACTCACGAAATATACTATCTCCGTAATTAATTATAATTTTGATTTTGCTGTTTACTACAATACCCATGAGCAATATGTCTACCGATTTTCCAGAAACTGTCTCTTGAAAGCCCAGATCTACGATGAGTTGAATTTACCAAGCTCGGTCACAGTTAATACCACGTATCCAGTATTATGGCAGCTTCCACAATATTATGTAGTTCATCTTCTTCACTTCAAGGACTGGGCAATATGCCTGTTCCGACACTGCAAGGTTAGCGAAATCTCTTCCTCAATTTCCCTATATATCATTTCCTACATCTACATCTACATGTGCATCCATACTTCGTAAACCAACTGACGGTATCTGTGATGAAGGGTACCTGCCTCCTATTCCAGTCTCGTATTGTCACGGAAAGAAAGATTGTCGGTACTTCTCTGTTTGGGCTCTAATCTATCTGATTTTATCCTCATTGTCTCTTCGTGAGATATACGTAGGAGGGAGCAATATGCTGCTAGACTCCTCAATAAAGGTATGTTCTCGAAACTTCTAACAAAAGCCCATACTGAGCAACAGAGCGTCTCTCTTTCAGAGACTTCCACAGGAGTTTGTGGTTCATCTCCATAACACTTTCATTATTACCAAATGATCCTGTAATGAAGCGCACTGCTCTTCTTTGGATCTTTTCTACATCCTCTATCTACCCCACCTGGTACAGATCGCACACCAGTGAGCAATATTCAAGCAGTGGGCAAACAAATGTACTGTATTATAGTTACCTGACATTATTATTAAGGTTTAGGAGGCGATCTAAAAATTGGTGATGATTCTCCTATGAGATTTATCTGTCCAGATCGCTTATTTAAATAATTGCTTGATGACTAGTTTCAACTCATTAAAGAGCCATTTTCGAATCTTGATTGTCCAGGCATAATAAAATGTGATATTTCTCGCCTATGGCCACTTCATATTTCTGGCCGCTGGCCGTTTCTTTGCTAACATCGTACGCGTCTTAAACGCGGAAGAACGACAGAAGTGCAGCATATATTGAAATATGGGATGGGGAGCAGTAGCATATGGCACAGTAGGTGCTGGTTCCCGTGGGAAAGCCCGCCTATGTTACTGGTGCTCTCCTCGCATTGGTTGCTGCATTTCACGTCACGTGATTTCTTTTGAAATTACTTTTGTTTATTGTAAACTAAATATTAATTATTCAGAGCTGAGAATTTGCAATAAATATCTCTCAAGGACAGGCTAGATTT
Organism: Locusta migratoria; assembly: GCA_026315105.1. Taxonomy (NCBI): domain Eukaryota; kingdom Metazoa; phylum Arthropoda; class Insecta; order Orthoptera; family Acrididae; genus Locusta; species Locusta migratoria. Next base: position 110,409,027 of record CM048749.1, on the reverse strand, counting down.
TGACAGTTTAAAAAGATTAAGGTGCCTTCTCTTATTGTAACAATAGAAGAGCGATTTTGCAGAAGGCGCGCGAAGGTCCTGTTTTGGCGTGAAATAGAGCGTCAGGTGCCCTCTCGCAACGCGCCGTAGTTTCAGTCTCGAGCAGACCACTATACGCGCCGGACCGCGCCGGTCATGAGTAAAGATTTTTTGTAATAGTGAAAACAGTCGAGGTCTCAACATGAACTATGGGCAGCATAGGCCGTATCATATTAACAATAGTTGCTCATTTTTTCATTATTTAGATAATAAATGGCATCCCTGACAATTAAAAAATCTCGCGAGTCGTTTCTTATGCTTACATCATACAGAACTTATTTTAGCCTCACTTGTATGCTGTAGAAGAACCAACGACCTGTGTGCTGTCTTCTGCGCTGGGGAAACAACTATATAAGACAACAGGTTAGTCAGAACTCTATGCTTTCCATAAAGACATGGACAGCAACTACGGCACCTCGTGCGTACTGTAGGGCGGTACAAACGCACACTGCTACGCAACAGCATCCGCAAGGATGCGGAGGTTTTAGGGGACTTGTGGGAGGAAGCAGTATTAACTTCTCCGTCCGCAATTAAAACCCTAGGAAGTTTGTAACTAGTCATCAAGCAATTATGTAAATAAGCGATCTGGGCACATAAATCTCACAGGAGAATTATCACCAAGTGTACTGTAATCTACTTCCTTTGTTTCTGGACTGCATTACCTTAGGATTTTTCCAATGAATCTGAGTCTAGCATCTGCTTCACCTGTTAAAAACTACGGAAACGCCAAACGAGTGGGGGCCACACGGTTGCAGTGTTCTGCCTCTAATCAGCCACGAGATACTTCGGCACTTTCCATTTGTCCGTAGCCGTAGTACCACACGTAGTAGGGTGCACACAGGATAAATTGGCTGGTAGATGCGCAGAACGCTGGGCAAGCATAGGGAGGACGGTAGTGGTGGGGGTAAAGGCCGGAGCAGTGAGCGAGCGCTGGAGGGGAAGTGCCCAGCTCACTGACCTTCCGAACGAAGGAATAAACTCGCCCGGCGATTCGGACGAGAACTCGTCTCTGCGCACCGTCCACCTTACGCTGTGCGGACTCTACTCGCGTAGCTTGTACCCTAGTGAATCAACTTAAATCACTTAAAAAAGCAAGCATTTCGGTCCACATTCTGTACCTGATAGGTTCTTTTCAGGATATGTGATGCTATAGCTCCGTACCTAGCTGTCATATGCAATCGCTCGTTTAGTGTAAGGGCCGTACCAGAGGTACCGCAGCAATTCTCCAGTTGCCGCGTCGGGCAGCGGAGATTGCGGCGAGTTAACAGGTGTGGCAAAGTGAGTAATATTCCGTTACTTTAAGGTACTTCCACCATACGTGTACTACGAGTCCATACAGGCTCGCCTTGTGCCAAGTGGTTGGATACTTAAGTCGTCAGCACACGAACGTGTGTCGTCAACGTGCCGTGTTTTTAAACTCAAAACGTACGAATCACACGGTGGGTAGGTATTCTGGCCGTGTAGTGCAATATCAACGTACGTTTGAACGTTCACCAATAAGATGGGAAAACGTTCCTTATGTTATACCAGCTGTCTGGCGCAGCCGGGGCACCCCTTTTGGGTAGAGAGACGAAGGAGGCACGATATTGGTCGCTAGTAGAAGGTTCATGTTTGGTGAGTTTTATATATATTACTAACACAAGTCAAAATAACTGAGTAAACTGAGAAGCTCTCAAAAACTGGTCGTGATAGGTATTATTTGTTGTAATAAAATAACTGGACACGTCTTATATGTCGTTAAAGAATATTTGAGCAAGGAAAAGTTACCGTTTCAAGACATTGTTGTTTATATGATTTGTTCTAATTAAATGTCGGTAAATAATATATTCTCTAGTAGTATATTCAACACCTAATAATATTATTGTTGGAAACTCACATCGCCGCAGTTTAGCCTACAACTGATTATAAATAAAAAAGGTTAATTAAAAAAAGGAGGAAAAGAAGTCGTGTACGATACTACATAAATATAAATGAGCGTCCTCTCAAGAATAATGTTGTCCGATTGTTCTTTTAAATAGTTTGTATTTTTAATTTTTGAACCGCATGGTTAGCTCTTTACCTGGAGTGTAATATGTACTTTGTTGTTTACGTCTTGTAATAACTTACCGTCTCCACTGTGTCACTGTAATCGCGATTTCCTGTCAGAAAGGGGACAGTTCGTAAGAACTGACGGCAAGTCATCGAGTAAAACTTACGGGATACCTCCAAAGTGTTGAAAGGTCGCCCCTGTTTTTTGTCTGTATAAACGTTTCAGTAAACCATAAAAAACAATTGCTAAATGTTCATTAAGGACAACAGCCAAGATGTCTTTTCATTATTATTTAGATATCCATTTTTGGCTGCTTACCCGCCAATACGAATCTGCAAGTTTTTAGTTGTGATGACCTGAGGAATGATATGATAGACGGGTTTCGAAAGGGAATTTTTAAGGATAAAAAATTCTCTGGCGTGTTTTATTACAGAATTTTGAGTACGAATTTGCATTTGCTTCCAGATTCGAAGATGTCAGTTAAACAGCCGAAACCGGTTATCTAAATGAAAATTAAAAATCTATCTTGGCTAATGTCCTCCACTGAAAGGATCGCCGCCCAAACATCATAAACTCATATAACTGCGAAATGGTTTAAATAAGATATCTGCATGGAGCCAAAAGTGTCAATAAACCATCAATAAAGAACGGTTTGAAGTCATCCGTATGAGTAGTAACAAAAATCAATTAAACTTAATTTAAAAGTTAATTCAATCAAATCTACAGGCAATAAATTCAAGTAAAAATATAGGAATTGCAGTAACGGACAACAGGAAATGACACATAAATTATCGTAATGAAGTCGAATCAAAAACTTCATTTCAATGGCTGAACTGAAGATGGAACATTTATACTAAAGAAACTACCTAAAGTACTCTTGTCCCACGTATTATGGAGTATTGCTGCTCATTGTGGGATTATTGCATGGTAACACTGACGGAGGATATAGAGAGAGTTCGGAGAAAGCAGGGCAGCTCCATATTTGTATCATTGCAATACTGGGGAGAGAGTGTCACGGATATGATGCATCAGTTGGAATGGAAATAAAAGAAAGGTGTTATTTGTTGCGGCGAGGTCATTACAACAATGCCATCAAGGTCTTCAAGAGGCGTTTGGAGAATCGGCATTGCGTTGCTGAACAGTGGCACGATGGATTAAATCCTTCAACGAAGGTCGGCAAATTGTGGCAGACATGCATTGGGCAGGTCGTCCTCGTATCATCTGCGACCAGCTTTGCAAAAGAAGCGGCAACACTTTCTGCGCAACCCACCCATCACTTTGCACGACAATGTGCGGGCGCGTACAGCGCAATCTGTGGCAGCTCTGTTCGATTGATGGGAGTGGGAAGTACTGTACATCCACCTTATTCCCCGGACCTAAGTCCTTGTGACTTCCATTTGATTTCGAAGATGAAGGAACGATTTCGTGGCATTCAGAACTGTTCCAAAGATTTGACAGGCAGTAGACAGATCCATTCGCAACAGAACACGCTATGCAAACGGTATACAACGCGTTCCCCATAGCTGGCAACGGGTTCTGTACAACGCTGGTGACTGATTTGAAGGACAATAACAGATGCAAATATTTAACGCTTTTGTATCTATTGTGAATGAATAGTTGCCACTATCGCGATATAAGGGGATAGATTGTCAAAGAAATGATACACGAGTTCGGGTGGAAATCATTAAAGAAAGGCGTTATTTTTTGTGACGAGATCTATTTGCGAAATTTCTTTCACAAAATGTTTCTTCCTAATGCGAACACATTATCTTAGCACCCACCTACATAGGAAGACGCGAGCATGGCAATAAAATAATAGAAACCAGATCGTAAACGGAAAGATTTAGGTGTTAATTTTTTCCGCGAGCTATTAGAGAGTGGAACCGTAGAGAAACATCATAAAAGCGGTTCAGTGTACCCTCTGCGATGCACTTATATGTGGCCTGCAGTGTATTTATGTAGAAGTAGATGTAAGTTCCAACCTTCATCTTTCATTAGCTCCCTGTTCCGAATGCGAACATGTTAGCTTCTAGTAGCGGCCAAAACAGTTCCTTCATCTTTGTGCCGAAAAGAGCGACTACCCTCTCCCCGAGATAGCCTGGTATGGCATATGTAAGCCGGACGCGGTGGCCGAGAGGACTGAGGCGCTCCAGTCACGGTCTGTACGGCCATTACGGTCGGGGGGTCGAATCCCCCCTCGTGCATGGATATTTGTGCCGTCCTTAGTGGTAGCTAGTTCATAAGTAGTTTGTAAGTTTAGGGACTGATGACCCCGTAGTTAAGTCCCATATGCTATACAAACATTTGAACAGTTTTTTGGTGTATGTGACGTTCTCCCATCCTATTTTTTCACTTTCAAACGTACGCATCGTGTGCTGGCGACTGAGCTCTCAACTTTTGAGGTGCGGTTTCCAAGACCGATCGGTAATTTTAAACATATATGTTGGCACCTTTTTTGTGTCTCCTTACTCCTGTTAACCTTATGCAATAATGTCCTTGAGCATTTTCTTAGGTTTCACCTTGCATTCATCTGTTACTAAATTAGAACTGTTGGGTTATTGTTAGCACAAGCGGTCTGTGTGACGTACCTCACAAATACTTACAATAATGTAAAAATTTGAAAAACTAAATAAATTATCATATATTCAGTTTTAATGGTTCATTTTCAACCAATCATCTCTAAATTAGAAAAGATAATATTTTTAGTAACCCACTTAGTAAGAAGACCGGAATAAATATAACTTTCTAATAAATTTTTAAGCTGAATTGAAGCAAGTCATCTAAATCACACAAAAATATAGTTTGGTTAAGAAATAGTACTTCATTAGTTACTAAATACTATTTTGTACAGTAAGGATAATTATTGGTCTAGTGGTTCGTAATTTTAATAGCCCACTAATTTCCCAGTTCAGCAGAGGTTAGCAGTCGAATTTCTTCATCAATAATGAATTTACTATGTTTGTGATAATATTTTAAAAATATTTAGAACAATAACTTTGTGAAACATGTTTGATTTTATCTGTTGCATGTTCAACATCGACTACGCAGCTGCACACCGTGGTAGTTTCTCCGCCGACGACAGAGATATGTACTTGGTCACTGCCTGATCTTTGCCGAAGGCCGTCGAGGCGGAGAAGATTCCGCAGTGTGGTGTTGCGCATTGAAGTCGACAAATTTGTTTAATTGTTTAAAAAATCTATTCTGCTCCATTCGAGAAGCTGAAAAGATACTGTAGTATCATTCCATTTGACCTACTTGAATTTATACGTGTTTAATGCAAGCCACAGTGTTGTGTGCACATTACTTTCTAATTTTATTTTCTTGTTTGACTTTTCGTGCCCCTTAATCACTCATTTAAAGGATAGTGTTAGGAGCAATGGAGACAAGAATGCATGATGATTATTACTGATATTGTAATTAAAGGCATAATAAGTAAACCCCGCTCACATAAGGAGCTTTGCTCCACAGCACCCACCTGCCCATCCTACCAAGTGTGAGTGTGTGTGTGTGTGTGTGTGTGTCTTGGTGTGTGTGAGGCTGCAGCTGGGAAGGTTAGCCAACTTTATTTCTGTATTGGACAGAGCGGTCTCCTTGGGTGACGTGGTCGACAGGTGTCTATGATTTTCGATTCCTCCACGATTCGCAAGTTGGCAGGATGGTCCCGTTAGGTGACTGGCGAATTGCAGGACGGCTCTGGCCAAGTTGAACGGGAAGGGCGGTTAGGCTAGAGGGCAGCCATATTTCGGCGGAATGTTTCCTGGGTTGGCTGAGGACGGACGTAGGTATGTTGGTCTCCGAGGGTAATGTATTTGGAAGTGTGTGTGATTTGTGACAAGTTTGGAACAGATTAGCAGGGAAATGATTCCGTAAATGCACAGTGTTAAGAGAAGTCCATTTTTAAATTTCTGGGAGCGTTTTCACGGAATTAGGACGAGTTCTATTCTTTGCGGATTAGGCTCAGGTCATGTGGGGATCTATTGTGTACCAAGTTGGCTTATTTCAGTATAGTAAGGGTGGGAAGTGGAACGATGTTCGCTTTGTCGACCTGAGATTCTACTTTGGGAGCGGAGGAAATATATTAATGAAATCTCGTGTGGCTTCGTTTATCGTTTTGTCGTCCACTTAGATTCACGTGCTGGTGACAATGCGACAGGGTGGTCCAAGATACACAAAGATACACAAGATACACTCTTAATCGGATTTAAAGTAACTGCAACAGTAATCTAGTGAGTAGTAGGTGTCCGTGACATAAGTTTCTGTGTGATCAATTATTTTGTGGGGATTTTCCTTGTGGCACTTCGAATTTACGTGTGTGTCGCCATGTGTGTAGTACTTCATGGCACTACGATTGAGGAATTCAGGCAGTAGACAAAGAATGTGAAAGCTTTTGGTCCCTTTCTTAATCCCTCCATGAAATATTAATTGTATTCTAAATGTTTTAACTGAAATGGTCCATAATATTTCTTGCTTAATTGAATAACAACAAGATCTATAAATAAATGTAAATGTGTTAAAAGGAAAATTGCTTTCATTATACTAATTCCCTGTCCTTGTTTGTATGCATTATATTCAGATAGGAAATCATGTTAGGCACATCCAATGAGGTAAGCTACTGCCACCGCTATCCAATTAGTTGTCATAGTTTCTTTATTAAGGCGAATTCCGTTGCGCGTCATTTATTTAAGCAGTGCGCTAAGATCTGCTTTAACATCTTTTTATACCCGGAATAGGGCGGAAACTGATAAGAAAGCGGAGGGTGGTGAACTTACAAAGTAACATTGATTTGATGTTGCTGTGAACGTTTTTATTGATTTTATGTATGATGAGATGTTAATATATTATTTCAAGGTTAATTTTAAATTATAATGTTTTATCACGAGATTGGAAAAAAATATTCAGTGTAATTTATTAATGATTAACAATGATAGAATTTTGTGGGAACTGTAATCAAGAAGTTGGACTGTGATTTAAGTTTGCGCAAACTTTGTAAAATTTTTGGGTCACTTGGTCGTGTTAAAAATATAACTTCTTTGGCATTAATCTTAGAGAGGAATTACTGACAGCTAACATAATAACTTCAGAACGAGATGACTACTTTCGATGGGTTCAAGAAATAATTTTAATAAGAACTAGCATTCCTGGAAGAACCTGCAAAGATTTTCATCCTAAATTAGTATGAACAATTTTTTTCCCTTTGGGGGGGGGGGGGGGGGCTGGAGGTGGTATAAGTGCACGGAGAAGAATTTCCGAATAAATTAACAAATATAGGGCTGGTTCCACTGCACGGGGAAAAGACAAAGTGAAGGGTTATGGTAGATCTCGCCTCAAAAACTGTGTCCCGAAATAGGCAACTCATAAATTAAGGTTTAAGTATCCAAGCACTCGGCCCCAGGTGAGTACCACTGTAGTAGAACTATCTTTGGGGAACGGAGTGATTAGTCACGTTGTGTCAGCTGTTAACTAGCCGGCAGGGACTGACCGCCGGCTGTGGGACTTCCGCTTTGAGAGCCGGCCGTGCAGTAATGAGAGGCGGCCGCTCGGCGCCCGGCCGTCTGGCGCCTATCGAGCGCCGTGAGAACGCGGCCGCTGTTGTTCCAGAGGGCCGCCCACAAACACGACGCCGCGCCGTGGAGGACCGCTAGCGTAGGTTGTGCCACGCAAAGTGGCGCGCGCCGGACTCCCTGCAGCCGGAGACGGCCGCACACGGGCATAGAGCTGGCGGTGCGGAGGAGCAGGCGAGAGCAGGCTGCGCGCAGCACAGGCGCAGCACAGGCGCGGCACAGCAGGTACATTTAAATCCTGAGTGTGATTCAAAAGTCACTTTATTTCATTGAAAAGTTCCAGAATGAAAGTTTAACTCTGCAGCGGAGTGTGCGCTTCCTGGCAGATTAAAATTGTGTACCGGAACTGGGACTCGAACCTGGGAGCCTATGCCTTTCGCTTCATAGTTTCATTCTGATAACATACCTTAGGCTGTGGCTAACCCATGTCTCCACCATATCCATTCTTCCAGGTGTAACGATACACTAGGATTTTATTTTTTATTTTTATTTTATTTCATTTATTTATTTAGTCAGCGTTGCTTATCGCCTCCGGTTCCCTCTAGCTCGCAATATAACTAACTTAATTTTGTTTGTCATGTTTTACTTCCGGACAAGCGAGAAGACGGAACCGCGATCGTAGTTTTTATCGTATTGTAGAAAGATATAAAAAATCCAAGATCGTTGATCATCAATTTTTATTTAAGACGAACGGTTTCGCTGAACTATGTCAGCATCATGTGGTCCAATAAAATCATTTTTACGAGGCCATAATCTTTCAATGTCAATCAGTTGCTATATAACATAATTTACAGTGCATAGGTGCACTATGTCATCATAATAAAACATAATTATCACAGTGAGTGACAATAGCACTCTCTCTTGTCTGTGTTCGTTATGTTCAGACGTCTTCCATTCATGTATCCATTCAATGTAAGTAATTTTGATGCAAGTTGTTGTTAAAATGTATTACTTAAATTTAAAATCAACCCCTCTCTTTAGCTTTTATTTAAATGAGTCCCTCCACGTCAAATATTTATTTTCTAATGTTTTCAGCTCTTCGACGTCCGTAATATTCTACTGTTCAGACGCCATTACGATCGCTTCCCATGTCTTCAAAATTTTGATTGATTATAGAACCTGCAATAATTTCTTTTGTAATTTTACGAAGACCGATCATTTTGTTCCTTTTTCTATCATTACCATTAACTTCATGTTTCATCCGCTGTCATACAACAATGAAAAGCGAAGTGAACTGTCTGAGCATTAGTCTACTACGAAAAGTATCTCGAACAACCTCATATTAAAAAAGAAAAGATTAACATTTTCAGCTACTGCAGTACGAAGTTTAGGAACCAGCTAGATGATTTCCGTAAGTCTTATAACGTGCCGTTGCTCTGTGTGGTGGCCGACTTCAACATTCAACCCGCGGTTTATTTGGCTTAATGTTTATAAATGTCAACTTGTGCTCTATTTTAACTAAATTATTTCAAATTCAAAATTCCGATACAACCAATCCATTGTCCAAATTACAATCGCGGAATCAATTATAACAACTTACGGCATCATACGAAAGCAAGGGTAACGTTATACAGGAGTGCTAGTCTTGCAGTTTCGCAGGAGAACTTCTGTGAAAGTAGGAGGCAAGGTACTGGCAGAAGTAAAGTTGTGAGAACTGACCGTTAGTCGTGTCGGGAAAGCTCAGTAGTAGAGCGCTTGCCCGCCAAAGGCAAAGTTCCCAGGTTCGAGTTCCAGTTCCGGCACACAATTTTAATCTGCCAGATAGTTTCCTATCAGCGCACACTCCGCTAGGGAGTGATAGTTTCATTCTGGAAACATCCCTTAGGCTGTGGCTAAGCCATGTCTCCACCATATCCTTTCTTCCAGGAGTACTAGTCTTGCAAGTTTCGCAGGAGAACTTTTGCGAAGTTTAGAATGTCCGGTTCCGACACACAATTTTAATGTGCCAGGAAGATTCAAATTAAAAGGTTGCTTGAAAATCCCGCTACCAGTCCGGAATATGATTTAGGTTTTAAAAATATTTATCAGCAACATGTTTCGGTGCTGTGCATCACCATCAGGCTATAGGCAGACGAAATTTATTACTAAAGGTACACATTAATCTACATTGTCAAAATCTTGATGACTGCGGTAATGAACCTGTGAAAACAGAAAGGATATGTCGCTTTATGGGCTGAAATACTGTCTCTTTATAAATGTGTTTGTTTTAAACACTCACATTAAGCCGAGTAGTGTTCTTCTTCTGTTGACTGAGTGCTTGTAGGCGCACAACACAGCACTTTTCGACACGATTCCACTATCGTCATAAAGCTGACAAACTGAACTAAGTTTTCATTGCCATTTTGATTAGTGTGTCAGGTTTGTGGGGACACTTAAATCGTGTCAGAAAGTACCGGGCGACGTGGCGAAGTGGTAACACACTGGACTCGCTTTCAGGAGGACGGTGGTTCAAATCCACCTCCGGCCATCAAGATTTAGGTTTTCCGTGATTTCCCTAAATCACTGCTGGAAAATGCTGGGATGGTTCCTTTGAGAGGGCATGGTTGTTTTCTTTTCCCATCCTTAACCCAAAACTCAGACCGTAAGCTCCGTCTCTAATGACCACGCTATCGACGGGTCTTTAAACCCTAACCTTTCTTCCTTCCTTTCTACCGTGCCGAAAAGTACTGTTTTGTGGGGCTTGTAAGCCCAGAAGTATAACTGCTATGCACTTAGTCAATAGTAGAACAGCTCGACTCAACTGTAATGTGATTAAAACAAATACCTTTACAAACGGACAGTATTTCAGCAACTTACATAGACCGTCTTTCTGTTTTCACAGGTTATTTGCTACAAATATCAAGATTTTGTCAAGGTACATTAATATACACCTGTCGCAATAGATTTTGTATGCCTATAGCCTGATAATGATGGACAGCATCGAAACATGTTGCTAATAAATATTGTTTGAAATCTAAATCATATTTGTGACTTCACTGGGAGCGGAAATTTCAAGCAATCCTTTAATTATTTAGATACTAGTACAGTAACGGTCAACATAAAGTCAGTGTGACCTTAAATGGTTCATTTAATTCTATTTTTCGTTTATTTCACTTGTACTACATATCAAATTCACAGCCCGTACGCTCAACTAAATAACTACAAATGAGGATTACGAACAAATTAAAATGCAAAGAACACATAGAAGGGAAGGCAAACCAAAGGCTATGTTTCATTGGTAAAACACTTAGAAGATGCAAGACTTCTACTAAAGAAACAGCTTACACAACACTTGCGCGTCGTATTTTGAAGTATTGCTGCACATAGTGGGATCCCTGCTGAAGTGAGAGTAATGAACGATTTATAGAGAGTTCAGAGAAAGGCAATTTGTTTTCTATTGTCGTGATATAGGTGGGCGAGTGTCACGGATATAATGCACGAGTTGCGCTGTAAATCGTTAAAGGAAAGTCTTTATTCGCTACGGCGTGATCTATTTGAGAATAAAAGCGCTCGATGAACCCTCTGTCATTCACTACAAAGTTACTTGCAGAGTATTTATCTAGATACAGATGTAGATCTCTTAGTGTAATGTGCATGTAAGAGCAATGAAAGGTCTCTGCCTCTGGCTAAAATGAAGAAGACAAGGGGAATTAGTGTTGTATTTGAAGTTCCTGATCACGAATTCATGGAACACTTATCAGTAATCAGGCGAAAGGTCAAAGAGATTCACAGGTTGATAGAAGACGACTTAAAAGGAAAGCAAAATTAAGTTGTGAAATGCCACACCTATCAAATTAGAATTAGATATGTGTTTTCAAATTTAGAGAAACAAATCTCACTGTAACTTTCATAATTACACCTTGTTATATTGAATTTTGCATGTGCTCTAGCTTATGAATCAGAAACAGTCTTTTCTTCAGTGACACCCAGTATGCTTTTAACACGTCTTGGAGTAAAAGATACATCACCACGCTTTAGGGTTGTTTTCCAAGACACACTTTCCTTGTTTTATTATATTTGCAAGTAAAGTATGTCTTTTTCCTTGTAGGTTTTTTTCTCTGCTCATCACTGTTTCTAGTTAGCATCTGCTATTCCTTCCTTTGTCATTGTCTATTCTTATAAAGCCAATGATTCATTACATGCGTTTCTGCGATGTCTTTCCAATTATTTCTAATAATTACCGTCATCAGATGTCGTATCTGTTAATAATTAATTAAAACTAGGGTAGTATTTTTGCAACTGTTGAATTTCGCAAAGAAGTATACAGTTCAATTTGACGAGTAGTGCCGGCCGCAGTGGCCGAGGGGACTGAGGCGCTCCAGTCAAGGTCTGCACGGCCACTATGGTCGGGGGTTAGAATCCCCCCTCGGGCATGGATATTTGTGACGTCCTTAGGATAAGGTAGTTGATAAGTAATTAGTAAGTTTAGGGACTGAAGACCCCGTAGTTAAGTCCCATAAACTATACAAACATTTAAACATTTTTTTACGAGTAGTGAAAAGGAACTTTACTTGAAGATCAATCGTTATCGATGAGAAAGCAGTGGGTGGTGAACTCTATGTATGGGGAACAGTGTGTTTAAAAAAGAAGAAGACGGTCGCTGAAGATAAGTAAAATCGTGACACATGCTTCCCGTCTTCGCCCAGCTGTTTATTCAGAAATAAAAGACTTTTAGCTTACATACAATTGTTTCTGACTGTGAAAAATTTCCTGAAAGTAGGGACTGTAGACCGATAAAACACACAGTTATCATCTTCAGCAAGTTTTTATTCCCTGCTTCGGTCTGTATAGGCAGCATACAAAGTACAGAAATAAGCACTGGACACAGCAGGCGGCAACTGCCGCTCGTGTGGCGCTTAGCTCCCTGCCGTGTCGCGTCAAATTATACAACTATTTCATGTATTTTACCTAGAAGGGAAAGAGGTGTGGATCTCCTTCCACCCCTGTAAACCATTTAGATATGTTAGCTATATTTCGTACGCAGTAATGAATGATGTGAAATGCACCACATACAAAGTGGACAGCCACTAAACTGTTCTCTGCAAACGTTTCAAAATATGCTCTACTTAATTATCATTTTCACTGTGGACAAGAACTATATGATACCCGGCCAATATTGAGCAATGACTTGATGCTGGAAATAATTTTATTTCTAGCAAATGGTTTATGCAAATCGGTTGCATTTGTACGGTACATGGATGCATCCGAAACTGTGTGGTTTATTATCTTACGCAAATAGTAAAAGTGTTACAGAGAATCTAAATAAAGAGCTGGATGTAGCTCTTCATCTACATTAAGGGGAAAAAATTGTGAGGCATATCGGACGACTCGATTTTTTCCCTGCGGCAGAGGTGGGACCGACGAAAACTGTGCGCCTCGGACAATCGGTCAGAGGCCTGCTCGAGAAAATGCAGGCGCGGTGGAGTTGCCTCGCAGCGGAGCGGACGGTTGCTCGCCGTGAGAGATTCGAGACCTCCCTTGGGCACGGGTGTGTGTGTTTGTCCTTAGGTTAGTTTACCTTAGTTTAAGTAATTTGTAAGCTACGGACTGATGACCCCGCAGCTTGGTACGATAGATTTACATACATTTGAACACTTTTGAGGAAATGCGACTCGGCAGCGTCAGTAGCAAGGCATCCAATTGTACGTGCTTTAGCAGCGACGTACCACCTCTCCGCTGTTTCTGCTCTGGCTGTGCTGCGTCAAGTTTGTGCTCGGTGTGATTCACGCTATTTCGTTCCAGTTAGAGAGTCTTTTGAAGTTGGTTCACACTAGACTAAAACAGTTTAGTCAAGTAGCAAGTGAATAATATAACAATTGAAACAATCTAGATCGCACATAATAATTTTTTTTTATTTTATTATGGAGACCGCTTTCGATCTACATGGGTATCGTCATATCGTGTCAGTAAAGAGGAACAAATATGTGCTGCACAGTTATAAAATAATAATGACTAACTAGAGTAATTAGAAGCTGGTATACCCTTCGTGAGGAGCTGTCACACCTCTTGTGTAGGAACACTGCTGGCTACAGTCCGGTTTCTTGGACGTCTATAGCGGAGCCATGCTCATCTTCATTAGAATGTCGTCAATTGCAACCAATGGGTGTGAATATGGATTATATTGGTTAAAACATGTGTTATTTGTTTAATATTAGGAACATTATATTAGATATTGCAATAGAAACAACTCATCCATATTATAGGATGAAAACATGTTGTAAATGTGGTGTCGCACAAGTACAAAGTGCGCGCCACCTACTTTCGCCGCGCGCCGCCATGCATGCACGGCGCGGCGTTCTTCCGACGACAGCCACGAGCGCCCTCTGGGACAACGCCTCTCGTGGCCACGACTGAAGGACATCGTCACTTCGCACTTCGGACTGAGCTAGCAAACAGTTACGACCTTCGTAATCAGATAGGCACGATTGAAGACTTCGCTATTGTACAGGCACTAGGCAGGCCTCCAACAACTATGTATCAACATTCTGCAGTACTATGTAAAAGTTAAGTATTGTTACATTCTGTGCAATATATCTCTTTCTAATTTACTCGAGTGTTTATAGTTTCTGGCTGCTCCCCTCCGTACCTGCACCAGCGTGTCGGTCTGATTCCACTCGGCCACCGACACCTACGACGAGGCTGGGACACAAAAGTGGCGACGAAGTCGGGACACAAAAGTGGCGACGAGGAGTGATAGAACCTTGGACCAGCCCGCTTACAGCAGCCAGACAGCAGCAGTCGGAGCACGCAGAAATTGCTCCCGCCCACCCACCCTTATTATAAGATTTTTGGGGGAACATTTTCAGTTACGTGTTTGTGGACTTTTTTGTTGCAGGGCGTCCTCTTTCATATTGCATTTGTGTTTTGTTATAATTTACTTGTATGCGCGGCGCCTAATCGGTCAGCATGGCCACTACCCCGAACCCAAACTTAATGGAAATTATTCAGTTACAGACGGCGCAAATTACCCAGCTCCTCCAGGCTGTGTCCCATCTCACAGCGCAAGCAGCCAACCAACAACAACAACAGCCGCCGCTTCAGCAGCCCACACCTGCCGCGGTAACGCTTCCTACGTTCCGCCAGTACAACGAACGTGAGGAAGAATGGAGTGACTATTTCGCGCAGTTTCAAGAACTCGTCGCGGCTCATCAAATTACAGGTCAGAGAGTGAAGAACCTTTTCTTATCGACTGTAGGAACTCCAACATTTGTGTTACTGCAGAAACTATTCCCCAACGCATCTCCTCGTGATGTAGACTTTGAACAAATTGTAGATGCACTGAATGCTCATTATGAGAGAAAAGTTCTTGTAGCCGCTGCACGATACCGATTTTTCAGACTTAAAAAATTACCGCAGCAGTCACACCAAGAGTGGATTACGGAATTGAAGGGCTTAACCCGCAAATGTAAATTTACTTGCTCTTGTGGACTTTCGTATAGTGACGTGATGTTGAGGGATGCGATTACGCAGAATATTCAGGACCCCAGAATTAGAGCAGCAATTCTGAAACAGTCTGACCCCTCATTAAACAGTGTACTGCAGCTTATAGAAGCGCATGATACTTTTGACTTAGCTGATGTAGAAATGCAAAGCCATAGTGTAAATTCAGTGCGCCGCAACGGACGCTTTCCTAGCCGTAGTTCTCAGTATAGCACTAGTGATTCTTATTTTTCTACCGGCCGTGCTGAACAGACAGTGAACAGTAGCCAGAGTAAAAGTGCGACGCAAAGGTCGCCCCGTAGTGTTAGACACAGTAATTTGCATAACGGGCGCCAACGCTCATTTCAGAAAAATGTTCGTAAGTCTTGCCCCCAGTGTGTGTCTCGCCACAAGCGTGCTCATTGCCCTAGTCGCAACGCAACCTGTTATCAATGTGGCAAATCGGGACATGTGCAGTCTGTGTGTATGCAAATTAAAAACTCAAAGAACAGTAACGTTAGAAACGGTGCTTCGCAAAGTGCGAGAACAGTTCATTCTGTAAATGTTATACGGGCTGTGGAATTGAACAGTGCTTTCCTTGGATCTCAATTTCAAGAAAGTAGTTCTGCGCCTATGGCAAAACTATATAGTGCACCACGTAGCAAGCGCCGACGAGCGCGTAAAACAGTGCAACGGAAAAGGGTTCGGGACAAGCAAAATGACTATGAACAGTGCATTCCTGTAGTGAATATAGTGCCTTCTGCAACTGCTCCTTGTAATAGTGCCCAGTACTGTGTAGCTAGTGACAGTAGACTTGTTGTAGATACTGAAAGTAATTTTGGTGCAGTAGCCCCGCATTGCGCGGACGCCGATCCGGCGGTAGTGTCATCTAGTGACAGTGTTGTTAATCCGCTGTGTGCCGAGTCTGAGCCGCTTCCTTCACAACGCGGCCCGCGCATACGCAGCACACAAACCGTAGCAGACGTTGCCCACATTCGCGCACCTGTCGAGCGCCGCAAGCAAAAACTTTTTGTGAATCTTTCCATTGACAATAAGACTGTGCAATTTCAGCTCGATACTGGTTCCTCTGTCACATTAATGAATAAAGAGACGTATGAACTTCTGGGTTCGCCAAAATTGTCGCCGTGTCAACAAGTGTTAACAGCGTACACAGGACAAAATATTCCCGTGCTGGGAACGTGTAGCCTGCCTGCCTCTTTTCAAGGTGTTACGAAAACAGTTGCTTTTGTTGTTCTTCAGGCCAAATCTACACAGAACATTTTTGGACTAGATACTTTTGATTTGTTTGGGTTATCAATTCAAAGAGATGTGCTTCAAATTTCGTCAGTAGTGCCTCAGGACAAAATCAATGCTTTATGTGACAAATATAGTGACTTGTTTTCGCCGGAACTAGGTTGTGCAAAAGACTTCGTGGCACATGTAACTTTAAAAGAATCTGCAGTTCCAAAATTTCGTAAAGCTAGACCAGTGCCTATCGCCTTGCGTGATACAGTTGCCGAAGAACTTAAACGTTGGCAAGATAGTGGGGTGATTTCTCCTGTTTCTGCGAGTCAGTGGGCCTCGCCTATAGTAATTATACCCAAGCCGTCAGGAAAACTTCGTCTCTGTGCGGACTTCAAATCTACAGTGAACAGTCAAACAATTGTAGACACTTACCCCCTGCCCAGACCTGAGGAACTGATGGACAAATTAGGACAGTCTCGCTTCTTTTCCAAGATTGATTTAGCAGAGGCATACTTACAGATTCCACTTGATGACGAGTCAAAAAAATTTTTCGTCATTAATACTCACATGGGCCTTTTTCAATTTCAACGCCTACCCTTTGGCAGTTCTTCCGCCCCCGCTATTTTTCAGCGTTTTTTGGAACAGCTGACAGTTTCTGTACCGTGTTGTTCGAACTATTTAGATGATATTGTGGTATCCGGACGTACAGTTGAAGAACATTTAGCAAACCTGGAGTGCCTTTTCAAAGTGTTGACTGCAGCAGGTCTACGTTGTAATAAAGCAAAGTGTTCGTTTTTTCAAACTGAAATAGAGTACCTAGGCCATGTGATTAATGCCCAAGGAATTCATCCCTTACAGTCACATCTTCGAGCAATCAAAGACTTGCCTCCTCCTAAGAATGTGCATGAATTGCAAGCAGTAATGGGAAAGCTTAACTATTATTTCAGATTTATTCCCAATGCCTCTCAGATTGCAGCTCCACTGCATCACTTACGTAGGAAGAATGTTCCTTTTGTTTGGTCCAAAGATTGCCAGGTTGCCTTTGACAACTTAAAGTCTGCACTACTCAGTGATGCATGTTTGATTCCCTTTGACCCCCAGAAGCCTGTAGTGTTAACAGTTGACGCCTCATCGTACGGTCTGGGCGCAGTAATCTCACATCGTATTGGTTCTCACGATCGTCCTATTGCCTTTGCATCCAAGCTACTGACGCCGACGCAACAGAATTACAGTCAGATAGAAAAGGAGGCCTTAGCAATCATTTACGGCGTCACAAAGTTTCATCATTATCTCTATGGCAGAAAATTCTATTTGTTGACAGACCACAAGCCTCTCACGTCGTTGTTCTCACCCACAAAGCCGATTCCGCCACGTACGGCACAAAAGCTTCAGAGATGGTCCTTGATATTGTCAAATTATCAGTATGAGATTTTGTACCGACCTACCACTAAACATGCCAACGCGGACACACTTTCCCGACTTCCGGTTGGCCAGGATGTATCATTTGATTCTTCAGAAATGGCATGTTGTCAGATAGACTCCAGAGATGCTTCCGCTGTCGCAGACTTTCCTTTAAACTCTCGTCGGGTTGCACAGGAAACAGCTGCGGATGCAGACTTAAGTGTGGTAGCACGTTTTGTTCGCCTTGGTTGGCCTGCCAGAGCCAAAGACATTGATCGGCCTCTGGTTCGACGTTATTTTGCACAACGTCATGCATTATCTTTAAGTCAGGGTGTACTGTTGTTGCATACCGACAACGACCAAGCAAGAGTGATTGTTCCTCGTTCCCTGCAACGAGAAGTGTTACGCCTCCTGCATCAAGGACATTGGGGTATTGTTAGGACAAAGCAATTGGCCAGACGTCATTGTACCTGGGTTGGTATGGACGCTCAGATAGAGAGCATGACATCACAGTGTACAGTTTGTGCGGAGCATCAGGCGGCTCCTCCACAGCGTTTCTCAGACTGGCCACGCCCCAAGGGACCATGGCAACGTTTACATATTGACTTTGCCGGACCTTTCTGGAATACGCGATGGTTAATTGTTGTAGACGCTTTCAGCAAGTTTCCTTTTGTGATTGCCATGAACTCAACGACAGCTTCTAGTACAATCAGTGCCTTAACATCAGTGTTTTGCATCGAAGGCTTGCCTGAAACTATCGTCAGTGACAATGGACCTCAGTTTGTTAGTGCGGAATTTCAACAGTTTTGTCGTGTGAATGGCATTCAGCATATTACCACTGCACCTTTTCACCCTCAGTCCAATGGTGAAGCAGAACGTTTTGTTCGAACATTCAAGTCTCACATGGAGAAGATGAAAGGTCAGCACTCCAGGCAGCAAGCTCTTCAAATTTTCCTGTCTACGTATCGGTGCATGCCACGTGACGGCCCGTCTCCTGCCGAGCTGCTACACGGCCGCCGTCACCGCACTCTCCTTCACCTGCTGCAGCCTCCCACGCACCGAGTCGGTTCGTATGGCGCTACGCGTTTTCAGGTTTCCACGCCGGTGCTGTACAGGGTGTTTGCTGGAAACAAGAAGACATGGTTGCCGGGCACCATTCAGCGCGTGCTTGGTAGCAATATGTTTATTGTACGTTCTTCCACAGGGTCGGAGCTGCGGCGCCACGCAAACCAATTGCGCCTGCACAGGCCGCGCGATCCTGTCTCCGGTTTCTTGATTCCAGACCCAGTTCTGCGCCAGGGAGCACAACCACATCGTTCGTCCCCGGACTACGAGATCCCTATGGACGTCGACGTACATCCGACGCAGTCGTCGCCGCCGCTGTCGCCGCCGCAGATGACAGCGTCACCGAGAGGGACTCCGGGACCGTGCGGGCCCCCCCAGCTTGGGCCACGCACCTCAGAAGATGACCTGCTCCCTCTGGGCGGGGGCGGGCGCTCTTCCCCAGGTTTCGGCGGGTTCCCTGGAGGATCGCAAGGCGGATGCCGGGGCGCGGACGGCGTCTCGATCCCGGCCTCAGCTACGACGCCCGTCCCACCAGTAACGCCCCCGCTCAGGCCCTCCTCCCAGTGCCGTCGCCGTGGCCCTCAGCCCTACGCCACGACGGCGCGGCGGTTTGGGGGGGAGGGGTGTGGTGTCGCACAAGTACAAAGTGCGCGCCACCTACTTTCGCCGCGCGCCGCCATGCATGCACGGCGCGGCGTTCTTCCGACGACAGCCACGAGCGCCCTCTGGGACAACGCCTCTCGTGGCCACGACTGAAGGACATCGTCACTTCGCACTTCGGACTGAGCTAGCAAACAGTTACGACCTTCGTAATCAGATAGGCACGATTGAAGACTTCGCTATTGTACAGGCACTAGGCAGGCCTCCAACAACTATGTATCAACATTCTGCAGTACTATGTAAAAGTTAAGTATTGTTACATTCTGTGCAATATATCTCTTTCTAATTTACTCGAGTGTTTATAGTTTCTGGCTGCTCCCCTCCGTACCTGCACCAGCGTGTCGGTCTGATTCCACTCGGCCACCGACACCTACGACGAGGCTGGGACACAAAAGTGGCGACGAAGTCGGGACACAAAAGTAAACATGGATAACCTACGTAACTGTAAATAGTCAATAACAACCCTCATTTGTCCAGTGGACTGCCCTCTATAGGACTTTCGAGACAACGTAGCGATGCAGTCTGCAGAACGCCAACTTGAATACCCATGGTGACCATATACCTGGTGTTCAAAAAGTCAGTATAAATATGAAAACTTAATAAATCACTGAATAATGTAAACAGAGAGGTAAAAATTGACACACATGCATGGAATGACATGGGGTTTCATTAGAACAACAACAACAACAAAATTCAGATCAGAAAAGCAATAACAAAGCATAACAAAGTAAGACAAAGAAAAGATGATGGTCTTTACAAGAAATGCTCAATATGTTCACCATCATTGCTCAACAATAGCTGTAGACGGGGAATAATGTTGTGAACAGCACTGTAAAACATGTCCGGAGTTATGGTGAGGAACTGGTGTCGGATGTTCTCCTTCAGCATCCTTAGAGATGTCGGTCGATCACGATACACTTGTGACTTCAGGTAATCCCAGAGCCAATAATCGCACGGACTGAGGTCTAGGGACCTGGGAGGCCAAGCATTACCAAACGACGCGCGCCATAGATCTTTCTTTTTTAACTTTGTTTTTATTATTTATTTATTTATTTTTATTTTTTCTGTTCTAATAAAACCTCATGTCATTCCAAGCATGTGTGTCAATTTTTACCTCTCTATCTACATTATTCCAAAATTTATTAATTTTTCAAATTTATACTGACATTTTGATCGCCTGGTATAACTGATAAAGATGATCGATAAGACGCCATCCTTGGTAGCTATGGAGACAAAGTATATTCTGTTAGACGGTCATAGATGTTATGATGTCTCCTTGGCTAAATAGGCCTATACGCTAACCAGTAACCACGTTGGATGGTTGATCATCGCATGAAAAATTCGCTGGCAACTCGGTGATTGAAGTTATGCGTATTTTTCAGGAAGTGGCATCTTATTGTGTTACCGAGCTTGTTTTTCATTTAGTTGTGTTCAAATTGCGGAGTCGTTGTTTACAGACAGGGTACAGTGAAATTCTTTGTAGCAGAAGATGTTGCAAATATCAAAAAGGAAATTGATATGCAATCAGAAAGTGACAAAATTATTTGTTCTTTGATTAAAAGGAGGAGAGTAAAGGTAATAAAATGACTGATAATTAGTCCAAGCAACGGAGCTATAGCCATTAGTGTTGCTCCACCAGAGATGATCCAGCTCTTCATCTAGGGTACTCCAGCTTTAATTTTATCACTGTAGTTAGTCTTATTATTATTTGTACAACACATCTTTGTTCCTCTTCACAGACATGACCTGATGATGATCCAAGTAGATCGAAACCGGTCGTTGTTGTTATGGTCTCCACCCTACTCTATCCTGAGCAAGCCTTTTCATCTCCTCATAAGAAAGGCAACCCACATCCACTTGAATCTGCTTACTATAAGCGTCTCTTGGGCTCCCTCTGCGATTTTTACCCCACACACTTCCCTTCAATGCTAAATTTACGATTCCTCGAAGTCTGAGAATGTGTACTACCAAGCGATCCCTTCTTTTGGTCAGGGTATGCCAAAAATTCCTTTTCTCACCAATTCTCTTCAGTACCTCTTCATTAGTTATGCGATCTACCCAACTATTCTTCAGCATTCTTCTGTGGCACCACATTTCAAAAGCCTCTATTCTCTTCCTGTCCGCACTGTTTATCGTCCGTGTTTCACTCCCGTACAAGGCAACACTCCACACAAATGCTTTCAGAAAAGATTTCCTTACACTTAAATTAATATTCGATGTTAGCAAATTTCTCTTTTTCAAAAATGCTTTTCTTCTCATTGCTATTCTGCATTTTATATCCTCTGTACTGCGACCATCGCATGCTATTTTACTACCCAAGTAACAAAACTCATCTACCACCTTCATTGTTTCGTTAACTAATCTAATTCCTTCAGCATCGCCCGATTTTCTAAGACCGCATTCCATTATTTTTGTTTTTCTCTTGTTAATGTTCATTTTATACGCTCTCTTCAACACACTGTCCATTCCATTCAACTGCTCTTCCAGGTCCTTTGCTGTCTCTGACAGAATTACAATGTCATCAGCAAAACGCAATGTTTTTATTTCTTCGTCCTGAACTTCAATCCCTATCCCAAAATTTTCCTTTCTTTCCTTCACCGCCTGCTCGATGTACAAATTGAATAACATCGAAGAAAGGCTACAACCCTGTCTTACTCCCTTCCCAACTGACTTTTATACAAGTTGTAAATAACTCTCCTTTCCCTGAATTTTACCCCTGCTGACTTCAGAATTTGAAAGAGTGTATTCCAGTCAACATTGTCAAACGCTTTCTCCAAATCTACAAAAGCTAAAAATGTAGGTTTGCCTTTCCTTAATCTATCTTCTAAGATAAGACGTAAAGTGAGTATTGCCTCCCGGGTTCCTACGTTCCTCCTGAATCCAAACTGATCTTCCCCGAGGTCAGAATCTACAAGCTTTTCCATTCTCCTGTAGATAATTCGTGTTAAAATTTTGCAATCATGACTTATTAAACTGATGGTTCTGTAGTTTTCATATCTGTCTGCACCTGCTTTCTTTGGAATGGGAATTATTACATTTTTCTTAAAGTCTGAGGCTATTTCGCCTGTCTCACACATCCTACACACCAGTTCAAATAGTTTTGTCATGGCTGGCTCTCCCAGATACTTTAGGAGTTTGTGACACTTGCGGGGAGTGACACTTGCGCGGAAAGGAAATGTGTAGACACTTGCGCGGAGACCCGGACGCTGCAGGTAGTGAACAGGATGTTCCAGAAGTAGGGATACAGCACCCCTACTCCTCGCCCTCCAGCCGCTACCTGTGCCGTATTCAGGGAAAGGCCCACCGAGCGAGGTGGAGCAGTACTAACAGCCCGGAGATATCACAACCTCATTCAACAGGGAGATAACACGTCATACAAATATCACTCGATTTACAATACAGCACCATGTGAAGAGGAATGTGATAAAATCGGAATTGAGCGCAACCGTTGCTAACTACAATTTCGGATTTACTGCATTTTGAGTCAGAATTCGCATCTATATTCGCATTTATCGCAAATGCGAATTTTTCCTGTCCCTAGTAATACCTCTAAAAATAAACAGCTGATCAAGGCACTAAAAGCAAGGGCAGATCTTTGGTGTATTACTACAAATAACTAAAACACAATTTGATCGTGGAATTATATACAATCTCATTATAACGGTTTTTTGTAGGTGGTTTTGAGCAGCTTTTAAATGTGTTAGGAATAGCATTATGAAATAAAGACAGCTACACCTTATGTTTATTATGAGATATCGATTTCGGCTAATTTCAGGTCATCTTCAAGTCTCAAACAACAGGTGTTACTTATGCATTTTTCCAGTGGCACTCATGACCTTTTAAGTGTTTACACACGCCGGCCGCGGTGGCCGAGGAGACTAAGGCGCTCCAGTCACGGTCTGCACGGCCACTACGGTCGAGGGTTTGAATCCCCCCTCGGGCATGGATATTTGTGCCATCCTAGTTCGTAAGTTTAGGGACTGATGACCCCATAGTTAAGTCCCACAGACTATACAAACATTTGAACATTTTGTTTACACACGAGGTCTAACGTTGTTAATCGCGTTAGCGATGAAAACAGAACCCAGAATCCTTGCGTCTAAATGATACATATATTGGTGTGAAGTCTTATTTCGAAAGAACAGACATCACACCAATACTTATATAGCTCTCGGTAAAGTGGAACGGTACGATGTCGTTAGGTAGCACAGCACAGCCGACTGGAAACGCAGGAGAAGTGCAAACAACATTCTCTCCTCAGAGGTATGATTAGGTTCAACGTAGACTTCTACAACATACAGTCTACACGGCGAAGATTACACCAAAAAATTTAACGTTTCGTCTACTTTGGCGATAGCAACCAAATTTTAAAATCGTGTCTGGTATGTAAAGATGTAGCAACACAAAACGCTTCAAGTCCAAAACTTCACTGATTTTCGAGTTCTGAATTTTTAATATGTTTTTAATGTTATTACATAAAAAACATATTTGGGACTCACACTACAATTTCCATATGGCAGAATTTGTAGGTACATTCACAAGACATAAGTGAACGGTTGTGTGCATTCATCTTATGAGAAATATCAATCATTTGTTTTCAGTGTTTACTTCAAATTTCTCTTTTAAGTTTCTTTAATTATTATTACTTAAATGTGGTTATGAAATAAATAAATTACGTGTATATGTGTAGTCTTATGCGGCCAAACTACTTAGATCATTGGTCGCTAGACTTACACACTACTTAATCTTACTTAAAATAACTTAAGCAAAGTACAAACAAACACCTATGTCCAAGGAAGGACTCGAAGCTCCGACCGGACCGGCCGCGCAATTTGTGACACAAATTACATGTTTGATAATATTAATGCATAGAAGTATGAAATCACGCCAATACTACTTCCTGCAAAAATTTCGACAAAAAAAAGTTGGCACTGAGTTTAGAAAAACAAAATTCTGGTATATTGAATTTTAACATTTTATCAAAAATTAAATGTTACTACAAGAGATATTGCCAATCAAATTTACAGGCACCATAACGTTTTCCCCTCCTGAGTAAATGAGCTGCTTCTTATAGTTTCAACACCTTTTTCTTGAATGTTCTGAATATAAATCTTCACACAGACTTCTTGAGGAGGAGAGTGATACGGATATCTGAATGCAAAACCACTGCCTATTACCTTAGACCTTTTTGACTGTACTGAACAGTAGTTCCGCGTATTCCGTAATTTATATTTATACAGTTTAACAGGCAATGTAATTTATAACCAACTATTGGCTGCCAATTTCGCTTCATTTTTCCTGGAAGTCTTGCAACTTGTTTCTCCCTGTTGGTTTATGCCAAGTTCGGAGTAAAAATGGTTCTATATGACGGTGATGGAAAATAGAATTTATCTAGCATTTTTCGGTGTGTGACATTCCCTTACTCATTCCGTATTTCATATATTTCTTAGATGTATTTGTAATTCGAATACAGCCAAATCGTTTTGGGGTCTACGAATAAACGCTTTAAGTATGTAAAATACTCATTGACTTATTATTAACGTTTTTAATTGAAGGTTTAAGGTTGCATCTCCTATTAAAAAGCATAGTAGATATTTTTAAAGAGATGGAAGTTGCGTGATAGTGGGGTTAACTACATAGCGGTCAATTACATTAACGTATCTGTGCAGGGTGCCTAATATATTTATTGCTTGCGCAGGTGTCTTGATATGCTTAGTGTTCTGCATAATACGCTTTTAGGAGGTATGACTGTGGAAAGTCATAGTCTTGTAGTAGCAGAGACTAACTCTCCAAACATTATCATTATTAAAATACCTTTTTGTTTACAGGAGGAACACTCAACGGATTAATATGTAGTTAGAACAAGTTAATATATTGCTCTTCAGCTTGCAAAGGGTTGTGCAATTTCACTGATTTTCGTGTTATGTTGACAGTGTGGAAACTTGACAACAGCAGTGCTAGACTTCTCGGTGTGCCTGTACCCAGGAAAAGCCATTAGCCGCCCCAAGGGCCCCGGGTTCCGCGCAAGTGTCACTCCGCGCAAGTGTCACCCCGCGCAAGTGTTCCAACCCCATACTTTAGTAGCTCTGAGGGTATGTCATCTACTCCCGGGGCGTTGTTCCGACCTAGGTCTTTCAGGGCTCTGTCAAATTCATCTCTCAGTATAGTATCTCCTATTTCATCTTGATCTACATCCTCTTCCCTTACTACAACATCGTCTCTAAGTTCATTTCCTTTGTAGAGCTGCTCTATGTACTCTTTCCACCTTTCAGCTTTCCCTTCTTTGCTGAGAACTGGTTTCCCATCTGAGTTCTTGATATTCGTAGAGTTGCTTTTCTTGTCCCCAAATGTCTCTTTTATTTTCCTGTAGGCGGTATCTACTTTTCTCCTTCTTATACATTCTTCTACAGATTTGCATTTGGCTTCTAGCCACTCCTGCTTAGACATTTTGCACTTCCTGTCAATCTCATTTCTTAGTCGTCTGTACCCCATTTTGCCTGTTTCATTTACTGCATTTTTATATTTTCTCCTTTCATCAATTAAATTTAGTATTTCCTGTGATATCCAAGGATTTTTGTAGGTCTTGCCTTTCTACCTATTTTGTCCTCTGCTCCCTTCACTATTTCATCTCTCAATGCTATCCATTCCTCTTCTACTGTTTTATTTCCCCCTGTTTCTGTCAACTGTTGCCTAAATCTCCCTCTGAAATTCTCCAGAAATTCACGTTCCTTCAATTTATCTAGGTTCCATCTCATTATTTTCCTACCTTTCTGCAGTTTTTTTCAGTTTCAGCCTACAGTTCATGACTAACAAGTTATGGTCAGAGTCTATATCTGCCCCTGGGTATGTCTTACAGTTTATAACTTGGTTCCGGAATCTATGTTTTACCATTATAAAATCTATCTGATACCTTCCGGTATCTCCTGGTCTCTTCCAAGTATACAACCTTCTTTTATGATTCTTAAAACAACTGTTTGTTACGATTAAATCATGTTCCGTGCAAAATTCTACCATGCGGCTTCCTCTTTCATTCCTTTTGCCCAGTCCATATTCACCTACTATTTTTCTTTCTCTTCCTTTTCCTACTACCGAATTCCAGTCTCCCATCAGAATTAAGTTTTCCTCTCCCTTAACTGTCTGAATAATTTCCTTTAGTTCCTCATATATTTCTTCTATCTCCTCATCATCGGCAGAGCTAGTTGGCATATAAACCTGTACTACTGTTGTCGGTGTTGGCTTCGTATCTATCTTGACAATGATAATGCGATCACTGTGCTGGTCATAGTAGTTTACCCGCATTCCTATTTTCTTATTCATTATTAGCCCTACTCCTGTGATACCACCAACTGATTTTGTATTTATAATCCTGTACTCACCTGACCAGAAATCCTGTTCATCCTGCCACCGAACTTCACTAATCCCCACTATATCTAACTTCAACCTATTCATTACCCTTTTTAAATTTTCTAATTTTCCTACCCGATTAAGGGATCTAACATTCCACGCTCCGATCCGTAGAATGCCAGTATT
This sequence comes from Locusta migratoria, assembly GCA_026315105.1. Taxonomy (NCBI): domain Eukaryota; kingdom Metazoa; phylum Arthropoda; class Insecta; order Orthoptera; family Acrididae; genus Locusta; species Locusta migratoria. The sequence goes on along the minus strand of CM048749.1, from coordinate 110,382,060 downwards.
ATCTTTCCTGATGACAACATCCTCCTGAGTAGTCCCCGCCCGGAAATCCGAATGGGGCACTATTTTACCTACGGAATATTTTACCCGAGAGGATGCCATCACCATATTTTCATACAGTAGAGCTGCATGTCCTCGGAAAAAGTAACGGGTGTAGCTTCCCCTTGCTTTCTGCCGTTGGCAGTCACTGTGTGGCAAATCCACATTAGCTGATGTTACAAGGCCAGCTCAGTCAATCATCCAGACTGTCGCCCCTGTAACTACTGAAAAGGCTGCTGCCCCTCTTCAGGAACCACACGTTTGTCTGACCTCTCCACAGATACCCCTCCGCTGTGGTTGCACCTTCGGTACGGCTATCTGCATCGTTGAGGCCCGCAAACCACCCCGGCTCGCCAAAGTCGATGGTTCATGGGAGTGGCGAAACCGGTCATCATAAAATAAAATATTATAGGCAATTGTGATTGCTTTATTTATTATATTACTCAAACATTTTATATCTCTGCTATTTTCCTTGGGAACAATGTTCCATAAAATAAGTATCAAGTGGTTTTGTGGCCATGCTAGGGATTCCGCGGCCACTCTTGTTGGAGATTTCGGTGCCCTCTGGCATGGGTGAGTAATGAGTATGTCGTCTTTAGTCTGTTTAAGTAGACGTAAGTCTGCTGACTGATGGCCTTGGCAGTTTGGTCCATTAGGTTTAGATAGCTAAATAGCCAGAGAATGTAGGAAAGTTGTTTCAGTTTTCGATTAGAGAAACTATGTTGTAAAATCCAACGTACTGATCCTCACCTTAGAGAATCCATACCTGCAGAAGTTAAACTGGACATATTGCTGGTTCTCTTTTGCACTGGGTGTAGTCTGAGGACATTGACAAACATTATTGGACTGAGATAGTCAACTGTAAATACTGACTTGAGGCTCTTAATTTCCTATTTTATCTCCTATCTCCTGAAACATTATGTTGGCATCGCGTTTTCTAGCTCTGTGATTGCGGCTGCTGTGGGTGCTTCATTTTAGTACAGTGGACATTTAACATTCCACAAGTACTCCTGTTATTTGTCAGTAGAAACAAACTTAACGGCTGTATCGTTTCTCCAACGAGCAATGTTGCTTATCACAAGAAACATATGAGTGAGAACAGAGGGAGCGTGCCGAAGACATAAAAAGCACGATAGTAAACAAATGGTGTACATACATGTCATGTGGTATGCCTGTGTTAAGTGAGCTAGGGTGAGAATGTTACATACGTGATCCAACCTACGTCAGCGTTGTACTTAGCAGCCATACGAAATGATAAGTCCCGACAAGTTTAGTTACTATATCACTCGACGCTTGACTAAATTACTGGGCTAGTATATGAAGCAGCACTACAGTTAGGCCGGAATTCCGTGACAGAAATTTTGTACCCTTGAAGTACGGGATGCTGGAGCTCCTTCGCAGGCGTGGCAACACGAATAAATACTACTGGGTTAAAATTCATCTGTGTATTGGAGACCTTTAGTAACAAAACCATTTCGATCCATTTTTCCCGAATGTTATTGGAAGTGCAAGTGGTCCCTATCGCTTACAGTGATCCTTGTGTTCATCAGAAGTTCAATCCAATTACAATGGGTGAAGGAAAACGTGCTTTGTTTTTGAAACAAACTCAATCCCGGTGCGGTCTCTTAGACTGAAAAATGACGATGTTTTTGAAACGGATGCGATGGGCAAAATAACACTCCGTCTTCATAGGGATGCTTGATATTGAGTAATGAACATTGCGCCAAACTACTTTAAAAAGAAGGTAGAAGTTGTGATTCCGACGCTCGGCCATTCATTCGTCCAGTCTGATAAGGTATACGGAAGAACACAGAAAGATTTACGTCACAAAAATACCACAAGATCAGCGAACGAATATGCTGAACTCTTTCCGAGGCAAGAACCAACGATTCCATTGGCTGCCCAGGTCGCGGCCTTAAAATTAGCTGTAGCACGAGTTCTTTGAAGATCTTGCAGTGATACTTTCAACTTTCGGCAGCCAAATGTTTTGACGTATAGAGGGCCTGACGTTCTGTTAGTCAGAGGAAAGATTCATTACAGTACAAATATTGCCCTATTTAAAATTGTGTTAAATAAGGATACAATATTTAAAACCTTAATCTACAGCAGATGCGCATCGAAACCCCAGTGGCTTCAGCAGAAAAATAAACGTCGATAATCTACTACAAACACATTTTAGCACCGAGCGGAGAGAACTTGCAATACTAGAATAATGAGCTCGTAGAAAGTTGTGTCAAGTGTCTCAAAACTCACCTGAACGACAGAACGACGGGTGGAGAAACGTGGCTCAGTCTGAAAAAAAAAAAGTTCATACAATCTTGTTTAATTAATTTTTTACGCACACAGCACAATTGTATTTATTTATCTGCCTTACAACAAAAAGTATATAATAGGATATATGCAGGTAGGTGATACGTCTTAACATTTTTATCTGTATTCTTTTAATTGCAATTTTTATGTTTATGTTTATGTATGGTGGATATTTTCACTCATTTTTTGTAAAGAGCAATGTCATGATGAAAAACAGTAAAATTACTGCGAACGTCTCAAAATCATTTAACATTAAACTTTGATATGTGAAGAAGAAAAAATGTTTATGATACTATCCAGCAAATTTGAACTTATGATAAAACGTCAATAATTACTCATTTCGAATGAAACGCCAGCAAAACATTTTTTCAATTTGCTTTAAAATGACATTGGACCGAGCTGGTTTCAAACTAATACGAGGGTAAGTAAATTATTATCCGCAATTTAGTTATATTTTTGTTTATGTTGGTAGTACTGTAGTTTTACGTTGGTGACGCATGCTTTGTTTATTTGTTGTTATATCTTTGCAATTATCAAGCTGCTACGTTAGTTTCGTTGTCGTTGCCGTGCTGTTAATCATGGCTGCTCCGCGGTCTATTTGCACCAAGGAAGAGCAACGTTCAGTAATACGTTTTTTGTGGGCGGAAGGTGTATCAGTGGCCGAAATTCATAGAAGACTTTGAGTACAGTACGGGAGCAGAGTTTTGCCACAACGAAGTGTGTACGAGTGGATTGAAAATTTCCGAAATTGTCGCACGAGTATTAAGCACGATGAATGAGCCGGACGACCGTTTACCGCCACAAATGGAAAAACCATTGAGCGATCACGTGAAATGATTCTCTCAGGCAGACGATTAACTATTGATGCAGTGGCTCATCATCTTCAAATTAGTAATGGTTCTGCCTACGAAATTATTCACAACAGACTTGGGTTTCGTAAAGTTTGTGCAAGATGGGTCCCAAAGTAACTCACAGGTATATAAGCAAACGCGCCTCGACATCTGCAAGAAACATTTGGATCACTATGGTAACGAAAGGGACAGATTCTTAGACAGAATCATTATTGGTGACGAAACCTGGATCCATCATTACGAGCCGGAGAGTAAACGTCAGAGTATGGAATGGAAACATCCAAATTCGCCGTGCAAGAAATAGTTCAAGACCCAACCGTCCGCAGGACAACTGATGCTTACGGTTTTTTGGGATGCACGAGGTCCTCTACTGGAACATTATGGTGAAAGGGGTACAACAATAAACAATGTACGTTTCAGTGGGATGCTTACTGACAGGCTGAAGCGTACAATTTGAAGCAAACGGCGACTATTGCTGTCAGAAGGTGTTGTGTTGTTGCACGACAATGCCCGTCCATACAGCTGACCAGACTGCTGAAAGGCTCCAGAAACTCAAATTCGAAGTACTGGATCATCCTCCATATAGTCCCGATCTTGCTCCTTCTGACTATCACTTGTTTGGTCCACTCAGACAGGCATTAAGGGGCCGTCGATTTGACTCGGACGAAGCAGTGAAGGAAGCGGTGCATTCCTGGCTCGCAGCTCAACCGAAAACCTTCTTTTATGAGGTCATAAGGAAGCTTGTAGAGCGATGAACGAAAGGCAATGAAAAGGAGACTATGTCGAAAAATGATGTTCATGTAAGTTTCGGATTTTAATACAAGAAAATTTTATACCTACTTTGCGGATAATAATTGACTTACCCTCGTAATAGTTTCAAATGAGAATGAAAGGCTGTGCATTAGTCTTGCTAAAACTCATAAATTTATTGATTTGTTTTGTTCGCTTTTATACAGGGATGACACAAAATGAAAAGAAAAACATAAACATATAAGTCAAGTAGAAATTAAAAAAAAAAATAATAATAATAACAATCCGACGCGTTTTATGAAACCCGCCTTACACAACTCTTTGGGAGATGTAGCTGTAAGAAGAAAAAGGGTCACACAGTAAAATTGAAGTACCGATTTTTAATCTTACCTGTCTCATATATATCGCTATTTCTTTACACATCATTGAAATTACAATTTTATTCCGATTTCAATAAATTTTGCAAACTTGACCTTCAAAGTCGAAGCCTCATTGTTTTCATTGAAAAGGGGATCATTGAGACATTTTATAAGAGATATTGTGCTCCAGATTGTACGCTAAAAGGAATAATCATTCTTAAATGATGCTGATTATGAGATAAAATGTAGGATGGTCCGTCACGGATAGTTCTTTACTTACTGACTTTGACTAAATCTAGTTTTAGTCTGATCTTGATGAATTTTGCAAACTTATCAATCAAAGCAGTAGGGTAACTTGTAACGTGAATTATTATTTCTGTATGTATGGTTCCAGTGCTCACGAGAGCATCCTAAGACTCGTAGACGACGATCTAGTCGTTCACGCGGCACATCGTCCGGCAACATATTCGCATTGTAAGGGCGACTGTACAGTTGCTAGAGCTAGCAGAACACAGATGATGTGTCAACAGGATTTTTAGGAGGACTAAGGATAAGCACACTTCTGAGCAGTCCTCCACTCACCGTACAGCTTCAATGTACACGGTTCCACTTGAAAGGTAAAATAGCGGGCCGTTGTCTTCAGCGATGAAAGCACATCCTGCCTAAACACAAGTGTTAAATGCCTAAGCGTACGACGAAGACCTGATGAATGCTTTTTGGTAGGGTTTATTCGTCAAACACACACTGGCAGCACCTTAGGCATTACGCTCCCACCCACAACAGCCTTAGCGTTTGATATTTGTGTAGGGAATGCTAACCAGCGCTCAATACTTGCATAATGTTGTTAAAACCCATTCACTTCCGATCCATGTAACGTTAAGGTGATGTCCCAACAGGACAATTCTTGACCACACACTGCGCGTAAAACTCAACGTGCTCTGAAAGACGTGCAGTATGATCTCCGGATACGTCTACAATCGAACACATGGATGGTGAATATGACGGGATGACAACTGGCAGTTGCAATTCCGAAACCCACAACTGTCGTAGAACTACATGGTGCTTTGATCGACGATAGCGGTTGTCGCCCTGATGTAAGTGTGTAGTGTTCTGACAGCCGGGGTTGATTGTATTGGCGTGCCCCTGGTTTCATGTTTTAACTGTATGTGACCCGAAGATGCGACTTTATCGCGAAACCGGTAGTCTTTTTTAAAAAAAAGTAAAACAGCTGAAGCAGACCCTTTTAATAGAGATGTTTGAATAGTCGTTGAATAATGCATCCAAAGGTAATATTCTCTATGATCGAATACATGCCAGATTCCATTGCCACCCGTGGAAGCTACACCAAGTCCTAATGCGGGTTTTTCTTACCGCCAGAGTTATTGTCCTATAAATGGAATTATCCATTGTTTTAACAATAAATCTTCTGTGAACCGGAAAAGTCGAAAAGGGTGTAGTAATTTTTATATTCCTCATTGTATATGTGCCTCGACGGACACACAAAAATCGTCCGGTCTCTTTCTGGAATAATGGTATAGCTGCAAGAAAGACAGAAATTGGACTGCGGAAAATACAGCGGTATTGTGCGGAAAGCTGAGAATGTATATTGGTCGGAAAGCGTGTACGAATATTCCTAACGGTAAGATGAGCGCTCTCCTAAAGCTTAAAGCCTGGGTTCGGATCCCGGTCAAGCACAAAGCCGAAAAAGGTATTTCAGCCTGCTGGAACAGCGAGACAGTCACCAATTCAAGTTTCCCTAGACACTTCGACGAAATAAACTTCATGTTCCCTATGCTAAAATTACTCTGTTAAGAGACTATGGTCCTAGGCAGAGACTATGAGCAGTATCAGCGACATTTTTATTATGTCACCTCACAAATAGTGGAGACATCTAAGATGTCACTCTCATCCGCATAACCATTAATACATCTGTACATTATAGTTGGTAATTCTAGGAGTCCCAATGATTCTTGGCAGTCAATTGATGGACCGATGGGGTTTTAAGTTTTTCAGGGGCATTTGTGCGTCGCATCAGTTACTAGTGGGCGTTGGTCCGTAAATAATTTATCTCGCATTTTAACCCTGCAAGTGTGGACTAGGTTTTTTCCTAATTCCATTGTAATTCACCCTGTTTTAGTTTCATGCACGGAAAGTGCGCAGGGGGAAGTGTTTTCCGTAAAACTTAAAATGAGCTTTACATCTCTGATATTGCTATTGCCGCCGTTTTGCGAGACTTATGTAGTTAGGAGAAATTTTTGCCCGACTCTTCTCGGAGCGCGGATTCATAGAATTTTAATGGGTAACCTCACCATGATGCACAACGCGTGTATTGCAGAGTCGGCCGTTGCAGTTGGAGTAGCATCTTCATAATGGTCTTACGCTTACTGCAGGAGCCCTTGAGGAAACTTACCTCCATTATTCCTTTGTTCTCCGTCTTTCCCTAGTTGAAAAGGGCCTCACAAAGAAACTTCATCAACTTGACGCTATATTTTAAGATGGATAAACAATACACTATCAAGGTTTCAGACAGAGAATACGAACTTTTTTACATTCTACTTTCAAAACCCGTAGCTGGTGCCCGAGGTTCACTAGCTTTGAATACTTTAGTACTGCGATTCATAAACGCACTTCGAAACGACGTGCTTCTATCACTTTGTTGTGGACTAAAGTGATGTACCCGTTGCAGACCGAGTAGCTGGACGTACAACATAACAAACTAAACCCGCTTAAGCTAACGGTTCTGCGAAGGCAGACATCTCTCAAAGGGTGAAAGAAGTACCCGTAACGCCATTAAGAATATGGCACAGCTCTCTGAAAAATGGCCACCTTGTCTGGAGTGAAGAACCACCTTTGTTTCCGCGATTCGTGCTGGAGGCGTAGAAGGTACGAGGCGACATGGTTTGAATGACTGAGATTTTTACTCTTATAAGAACGCAGCAGTCCATCTAGATAATGAACTTCCTGTTTTGTTACAGTGAGGCAACTGCGGAAAAAGCTCGAGGTTTTTATGTTCAAAGTTCTCCAAGGTACGACTTCTTAATCGGTGTCACAATCGATGGTTCACACTTTTTTATATCTTCTAATAATGTTTTTAGAATATTGGGTATTGATGTTATCAAACTTATTTAAGGCAGTTCTGATAGTAGTCTTGTCACTGATGAAGATTCATGGATGTGGTAGACACTTACTGCGTTGAAGTCTTTGAAAATCACAGCTTTATTTCCAGGTTGTTTTGAAGTTACAATTATGTAAATGCAGATAATTTTTACGAGTATCCTGCTGTTGTTACTACTCTTTATTGGATTGTATTTGTAAATAGTATTTGAAGGTAAGTTTGACATATAATAACTAGTTTCTACCAGTAAATATTAAAGTTAACAATTCTAAATATTAAAAAAATATAAATTTTAATTTATATAACAAACACTGTAAATCTGTAATATTGAATATTTAAAATCTTAACTACACCTAATTCAACACAATTTGTGAGAAGTCAAAGTAGTCATGAGCTTCTTTAACAGTTTTATAAATATTAGAGATTTTCTGTGTTACTAATTTTAAATATATAAATTTGAGGCTGTCTTTGCAGCCATTAACATATATGTGCACATACCTACCATACAATCTACAATTCAGCCATGTCTGAAAGAACAGAAAACACACCTACCTATAATGAGTATTTTAACGCGAAGAGGGCATTTTATTAATTTTCTTCGCCGCAAATGCAGTCATACTTTCGATCTCGGACAGGAATCCGAAATGGCGAGTGTAATAGGGCATGGACGACGGAGGCGCTACAGCCGAATCGTGCGAACGGAAGACGAGCGTGTGTAGCCAACTGTTTAAGGCGAACGCTTGTCCGAAGTGGGAGATCAGGGTTCAACTCCCGCCCCCGCTTAAACATGGTAACACAGGATTTATACATATATACTAGCGAAGCATCTCTGTTGCTAAATATGCAAGGATAACTGAACGTATAATATTCATCCCTTTGTTCAATCTCCTTGCCCATGCCCGTTTCTCACCGCTTTGTCCTCTTAAGCTCTTCACTAATTCGGCTCTCTGTAACCCGGCGTACTTATTTATTCCAATATTCAGTTACTCCCTGTACTTCGCTCTCCTCTCTAATTCTCTCGTTCTCCTCCTACCCCAGTCTAACCACCTATTCGTGCCCGCATCTCTGTCATTATCTTCCCACTCTTTCCCAGTCTCACCCCATTCGATAAATGGGGTGGGTTAGTGACACGCAAGTCGCCGAAGTGGCGTCCAATTCAAAGACTTGCACAATGCCAATGATCCACACGAAATAATTATTATTATCTTGTCACATCGCACTATCCATCCCCTCCCTCCCTTGAAAAAAATCACACATGCCGAATTCATGGTGCTTGGTAACTGATGTCATTGTCGAGAATAAGGTACCCTGGAACACGCATCGTACGAAATCTTATGTAGACAGTATTGATTCTCTTGTTTTCCAGGTTATCAGTGAAATATGCTTGTATTAAATGGAAGTTATCAATAAAATTATCGCTATAGACATTGATACAACTGTAACTGCGTGGATTCTTTAAGAATCGTGTCTAATGTTGTTATGTGTGACGTGGGGGATTGTTAATGATTCTGCAGTTCAACTAAAATTTCGCTAATCTGACTGAAAACTTTATCAAAGTGATTAAATGTGACTTAGATACTTATTCAATGAGTGAGAACAGTTTAAATTCTGGCAGGAAATAAACTGATCCATTTATGACTGAAACTGTCTGAACAGTGAAAATTATTTCTTTTGTGTAAGCTACTTATAGCAACTTCCGTCTCAATTTAATAATCATTCTTGTCGTAGGCCATTCGTCAGATAACATCGATTTATGGCATACCTGCGTGCAAGTAAACTGCATATGTGACACTGCTCCCAAGACTGTTGCTAAAGCAAATTAAAAATTAATTAAAAATCGCTGTTGTGGAATGCGAATCCACTAACTACAGAACTATTAAAAGTTCTCCATTCATGTAGTTCTACAAAAAGAAAATTGAGATGCAATTGACTTAGGTACGAACGATAAATTTTGGAAGTTTGCATTAAAATAAATAAATAAATAAATAAAACTGATTGTATTTTCCTCATAAGGAAATTTTCGATGGACTCGTTTGTCAGTAAGCAAGACTGGTGTCTGACAAATTGAGAATAAGACTGCTTCACAATAATGCTTTACATAAAATACCTACTTTTTCATCATTATGAAAATGATCCTTTTCTTTCGTCTATACCTAAAGAAGAATTAAATCCAAATATCGTCCTCATATTTACACCTTTCCTTATCAATACGTATTCCAAAATATCATGTTAAATCCCTGGATCACCAATTCGTTTACATAAAAAATGAATATATAAATCTTTGACCATCCTTGCTGGATGCCTTTCAAGAGATGGACAACAATTACGCGGAGCGCCTAATTATACATTCATGATTTTTATTGCGTTCATTCTTTACCAAAAGCTTTCTCTGAATCGTGCTCACACAGCAAACTTAACCCCTTGACTGCCTACATAAGACACTGTCACTGGTCACTACGTCTTACTCTGCTCAAACGTGGTGCAGCACACGCCAAAGAGAGTAGTCGGCATATTTTTCAATATAGGATAATATGCACAAAAATCTCTCTAAATACATTAACAAAACAGAATAAAAAACGGGAAATGCGTAGGAAATGAATTGTTAATCAAATATGAAAGGAGTTACGTTGCTTGTGCGCTGAACACTTACCAGTCATCTACTGTAACTTCAAGTACATTGTGTTAATTTGGGTTCTTCGTTTTCCTCGTCTAAAATCTAATGTCGGGAATCTGAATAACGAGTAGACACCTAGGCAAGGTTTGAAAGAATGCGTGATACACAGGAGGAATAAATATTAGAAGAACAAACGTTGTCACAGTCCACATGGTCTTGTAAAGTCTCCTTTGTGTCAATGAACCAAGGCTTTGAAGTGGTCTGTCTAACGCGTGCTTACGATAATCCATCTCATGAAATTCTTCACATTGACGGAAAATTGATTTAAGCCTCATGGAAAATGGTGCTGCCCATTCAAATTGCATCCGTCTGACTTGCAGCCAATTTAACGGATTCCTATGAGTAGCCTTTTTCCTGATGACTGTCTGGTAGCTCCTTCGCTGAGACAAAGTCGTGGTTCTTCATTATGCTAACAATAGAAGGCTTTTTCTTTTTACACCCTTGGATAACATCTACGTATCACGAACGGAGTAAATATATTGTTTTTGCGACTGGATAATTCAGTGAGACCAAAGTCTGTATCATTAACCAGATACCTATGGCGAGGTATCATAAACTTGTGGTTTATTATTTCCATTTTAATGTCTGGTTCTTGCACTAATTTCATCAAGGAAACACACTCACAAGGGGAACACCAAGTATGGTGCCAACGGAATTTGATGGGTCGTTGGTATGTTCTGAGGGAATTCCTCCAGATCATCAAGCTAAACGTATTTGTTCCAATGGGCCTTGATTTCGAATAAAATCGAAATCAAATTCGCAGTACATTACCACGCGTAACGTGTCTACTTATACAAGGCGGTTACCGCTCAGCGAGATTGCGTGGTGTAGTCGGCAAGATGCGAGGCTGCCCTGCAGGCGACCTGGGTTCAACTCCGACATGGGTAAATTACTTTTCACACCTGTCCGATGATTGTGCATAATTATGTATGTTTACAACCATTCTTATGTAAAAGTTTGCATTAAGTGGTCAGAATAAAAACATGTAACATTCGCTCAATATGTTATGTATTGCGTGACGATTATTTTATTCATTTTGTTTTCTCGAAGCACACTTTTAAGGCGATTGAAGCATATTTCGATATCAGTAAACAGTCTTTTGTTAATATCTATAATATTTGGGCAACATTTAATACATATGTTTACAGTTCCTGACCGCTCTGTTTTTATCTCCTCCTATGACATGTGACGCGCCACAGTGGACTATTACGCTACGGCCAGTCGGTTAGTTATTCGTAGCGTGTTGCTCATGCCTGCGGCAAGTAGTGCAACGTGGAGAACAAATGCGCTGTTATAGAAGCAGGCCCATCACACGAAACCTCTTCGGAAATGGATGTGTGTGCAGTCAACTCACTAACGCATTAAAATACGCCGAATGTTTTTCTTTGCCTAATTATTTTTAATATTCTTTTTTTGAAATATAAAAAGTAGCATTTACAATTTTTAAAAGTTGTTCTGCAGCTAGGTATCGAACCCGGGTCTCCTGCATGGGAGCCTAGCACCTTGGCGATTACACCAAGCTGTTTGGCTGAGCAGTAACCGCCATGTATAAGTGGAGACGTTACATGCGGTAATTTGCTGCGAATTTGATCTCGATTTTCTTAGAAATCAAGGCCCATTGGAATAAATCCTTTTAGCTTGATGATCTTGAGGAAATCCCTCACAGCATACCTGCGATTCATCAAAATCCGTTGGTACCATACTTGGTGTTCCCCTTGTCAGTATTAGTTATGATTGATGTGGCTTACATGTCATATTATCATTTATAGGAACTTTTTCCTCACTGTTTGGTGGACATTCTGAACAACACTTCGTAATATGGTCACTACTTCACATTCCATCTTCCTCTAATGCACATGGACCTATCTACTTTAGGCTCTGAACAAAGGAGAACAGCATTTATAGAAGTAGAATAACGCCACTTTTGGTCTGAACCCCTCATATACCCTATACTCCTTTCCTTAATCTCTCTGCTCATTGATTGCCCCATCTCTATGGCTGTTTCTTACCTCTTTGCAAAATCAAAGTCTAAGTGTTTGTAATTCTATGGAACCAAAATATCCCTAGACTTGCAAACTACTTAAAGTTAGTTAAACTAACCTAAAGACAACACATCCATGCCCGTGGGAGTATTCGAACCTGCGACGCGGGAGGCCGTGCGATCCGCAACCTGGCGCTCCAGACCGCTCGGCTGCTCCCTCTCGGCTTTACCTCTTGACTTCCTGGGGTTCTCACTGTATTAACTATCTGAAAACGCGGAGTTTTTTTGTTGTTGTTGTTGTTGCAGTATTCAGTTAGTGATGGCCTCTTCTCTACTCTCTCCATCCGTCTCTCCTTCTCCCTCTGTATCTGCATGCCGCGGCGAAGTGGCCGAGCCCATTGAGGCGCTATGCTCCGATGCCCGAGGCCGTTCCCCGTCGGGAGGGGGGGGGGGGGGTTCGAAAGTTCCTTCGGGCATGGCTGAGTTGTCTTTAGTATAAGGTAGTTTATAAGCAGTTTGTAAGTTTAGGGGACTGATGACCCCGCAGTTAAATCCCATAAGCTTGATAAACATTTTTGACTTTTTTGTCTCTGCATGCTTCTGCCTCGAAGCTGTCGGGCACAGCACATTTTCCTGGGGCACATTTGGAATTACTTCTGTAATCTATAAGAATATTTAAGATTATCGTGTTCATTATACCCGTGGAAATACTACAGTACCACACCCTAACATTGTTTTGTGAAGCGGTTACTGTTTAACTAGATGGGACTTAGGTTAACCCAGCTCCATTTTTATTCATCTCAGCTAATGAAGCAACAGGCTGACGTGATGAAACCAGACAGTTTCAGTTGGTTCTTACGTATGACAACAGAAACACACGCTTTTGTTATCATACACCTCGTGAAGTTGCAAGTAGGCTCATTAACTTTGCCTGATATTAAAACTTCTTTCACAACCATAATACACTAATTCTTCTCATGTGTATTCCTGTTAGATAATTCTGTCATGGATTACCAAGAAATGCTATTCATAATTTTGGAAATAAGTAAATGTAAAGGTCGAAGTGACAACCATGACAGACTATAAATTTTCAACAAGTCTCGTTCCTGGTGTTTTCTCACCGAATTATAAATGTTGAATTTTCATGGTGTGTGACTATTGGAAACGAGTAATGAATAATTTCATTGTTTGTTATGTGGAGCCACGGCGAATACAAGAGCCCTCAGCGAACAATTGTTCGGGCATCCAATACATCACGCTGCGCTCTTTCGTATCAGCGAATTCACTACTTCCATTAACGCAGACAATAGATGGCGGAGGGCAGGGGCTGCTGTAACTTGGGGAAGGGCGCGTGGCTGGACTGTTAGAGCGTTTCTGAGTCACTTCCCTCGCATTGGCAGTCGTGTGCTGAGCCAATATTTGTTTTCCTCATTTGGCGCTCCCAAGACAATGTCCCTTGTCCCAGTCAACATTTGACAATGTTTCTTCTTCACAGTTGAGTCACGTCACAGTGGACATTTTACTGTGAACTCTTTTTTATACATTTACGTACATCACTTGATAAGGCTTAAATATTTTGTGATGTCAGATAATCTGTTCGCATCGGTCAGTTGTATGTTTAGATATACGGTATTAATATATTTTACTAACTAGATAGTTATTAAGAAATATGTTTATTGGCAGAATGAAACTTTCACTCTGCAGCGGAGTGTGCACTGATATGAAACTTCCTGGCAGATTAAAATTGTGTGCCGGAACCGGGACTTGAATCTGGGACCTTTGCCTTTCGCGAAAGGCATACAGTTGTATATACCAATAGCGGTCTTACAGATGTTATGGTTTGATAGACGGTGCAACAGTGCTATCTATGGCATACTATCGTTTTTGTCTAGTAATATTGTGAGACAACTATAGAACTGGTACATGCCAGTTTAAAAATTATAGCAACAAGATAATATCTCTACTTACGGTGTGTGTCAGTGTATTTGTTCGTCTTTGAGTGGCTCCATTTCCGCGCGCGCGTTTGTGTGTGTGTGTGTGTGTGTGTGTGTGTGTGTTATATAATCAACTACATGAGTTTCTAAACAATGTATTTTGAATTCGATTAACACACAGTAGTACAAAATACTTGCAGTACCCAGTTATGACCTATACATAAGCGAGGAAAGACAACCAAGTGTTAAGAGCGTCAGGGAAATATCATTGTTATGTAACGCATACAAATACCTTTGCACAAAGTCTCTTGCTAAGTTATCCCCGTATATAGAGGACAATAAAAATGTCAGTCTGTTTTTCAGACAGATGCGTCAACAACGTCAGAAATAATGGGAAATATATGGCAATTAGATAAGATGATACGCTGCCTATTTATGAATTTACAAATCGCATATGACAGCATCAGCAGATAAAGTATACGGAAGTTCTTGGAAGTATAAGGCATACCTCGAAATTAACTAAGCTTACTAACACACTGTATGTATCGAGAAAACTTACTGTAAAGTAACAGTTGGACGCAGGGAATTTAGATAGGTGCGGAGAAGGGAAGCTGCTTCTCTTCTAGTCTATTGAAGTGGGTACTGCAAAAGTCTCTGCGAAGAGCATCAACAGTTGGAACTGGTGTAATTGTAGGTAGTGAGGTGAAACAGAGTTTGCTGATAATATTATCGTTTTACCGGAGGAAGAAGAATTGCTTCTAGAGGAGGCACAAAAAGTTGGTGTGAATATCAGTCAGGATAATAGTGTATGATTGTAACAAGACACAGTTGATACGAAACAGAACGACTACAGGCGGTGAATGACATGAAATGCGAGAAGACTCACTCATCAGTTACTGTCAATGGAAACATATAGGTGGAGGAGGTATTAATGAAACAGATAAAATCTCTAGAGAGATGGCTATTTTCAATAAATAAACATTTCAGCTGTAAACTGCAGAAAAGAAACATAAAAATATGTTTGTACAAGAGGAACTGACCTGTGTTAATGTATGGGGTGGAAACATGAACAATGAGTAAGAGGATGGAGAGAAAAGTATGACCTTTGAAATCCATGTTTCAAGAAAGTCTTCCGACCTGTGTCAGCGAATGGAATATTGGGAAGAATTAAAAACTCAGAAATGTACTGATAAATTAAAGAACCTACACACTTTTGAACAGGAGAATAAAATGTCTGAGAAACTTACTGCGAAGAGATGAAATTATATAATCAAATACGAGATCCCTTGAAAGATCTGAGAGAAAGTACTGCGTCCAAAAATATTCTACCGTTCCACTCCCTAATAAAATGTAGGAAAAACGAAGTGATAACTCTTTCCGTTTTCGATATGATTTATGATGATCTTGTCTTCCTATACAATTCTGAGCTAACAGAATACGTTAGCATTCGGTGGAGAAAGGTGGTAGAAGAAATTTAGCAAATGAATCATTCCACATCGAATAACGCGATTTTTAAAATGATTTAACTCGTGCATTCTTTACGAGACACTCTCTCCCCTGTACTGCGATAATACAAAACGGAGTGCCCTTCTCTAAAATTTATACCCTCTGTCAGTCCCACTTGACGAGGATCCGAGGATCCGCAATGCGTGACAGTCCTCCAAAAATATGATGGATAAGTGTAGTGAAAACAGTTTATTTATTAGGAATGTTGCACCTTCGACCTATTCTGTCTTCCTGCGCCTTCCTCACGATATTTTCTGTGTGTTACTTCCAATTAATGTAGGTCGTAATTTTACGGGAGTGAGTCTGTAAATAAGTCGTAAACTGAGGTAGACACGCCAGTACTACACTCTGTGCAGGGGTATTTCTCTACCACTACGACATATCCGTCTTGTGGGTTGCAGCAGTTTAAGGAACCAAATAAAGTTAATAGCTCTAGATCGCTACTTACAGGATGCAAATACTGCCAGAAAAGTTCCAGGCTCCACGCTTCCATAGCCTTCTCGAACCATGGGGCAAGTTTTTAAATTTACAGATGGCGTCAGCTGAAAGGTAAAGCAATTTGCAGGTTTGTAAACACAGTACTTGCGTGTCTACCTCAGATTGCGACTTGTTTACTGACCCACCCTCCTAATTCCTAGCCATTTAGTTCAGTTGATGGCCTGTAGATCTGACTGATTTACCGTGTAAATGAAATC
Source organism: Locusta migratoria (assembly GCA_026315105.1). Taxonomy (NCBI): domain Eukaryota; kingdom Metazoa; phylum Arthropoda; class Insecta; order Orthoptera; family Acrididae; genus Locusta; species Locusta migratoria. The sequence continues at coordinate 110,365,849 of CM048749.1, read as the reverse complement.
TACGGGATTTTACGAACTGTGTTTCACGAAATACCTTATTTTATGAATCTCTGTTAAGTGAGGGTCAACACGTCGTTCTCTTCGTCAGCGTTAGGAAAAGTTTTTTGCCTGAACTGTCCTGCAATTCGACGTCAACGATATGGCCCTGTAAATATGGCGATTAATCCTAATTCCTTTCGATAATACTGGAGTGACCTGTGCCACTTTCCCATCTTTGTAAGCATCTTGATCATGAAGCCTTTTTGATCCATGTTTCTTCATAAATATTTAGTTTTTTCCCCCCCTGTGTGAGTGTCTGTCTTGAGAAAAAGACTGGTTTTTATTTTCATAGCCATCATTGGGTACGGATCTGTGAGCGAGCGGTTTTATGTTATTGCTAGGTATATACCTGTTGCAGCAGCATAGTCTGAGGCCCTTGATGGCTCTTTTCTTTCAAGTAAGATCACTTCCATCCGTTTACCCCCGATTACGCCCGTATAGTCGTGTAAAATTCCCCAGTTGTCGAGGCCAGACGGGTAAATCAGACGGAGGGGAAGGGGGAACGGCTGCTTGGCCGGGCATCCCGGATGTAGTTTTTCAGGCGGTTTTCCACATTCCACTCGAATACCAAGCTGAAAGCCAAATCCCTCTTCCGGCAGATGCCAAGCTAACATTTAGAAAACCATTTAACACACTTACGTAGTTAATACATTGACACATTGGGTACACTACTTTGATACTAATAGTGAATCAGGGAAAGGAAGGAGATTAACTTTTTAACTTTTCGTCGATATCGTGGCCATCAGAGATGGAGTTGTAGCAAGGATTGTTTTTGGTTAAGGATGGGGAAATAGAATCAGCCGTGCCCTTTGAAAGAACCATCCAGATATGTGTCTGAGGCGATTTAGGGGAATCACGGAGAATCAAAATCTGTGAAGGACAGAGTAGGATTTGAACCGCCAGCCGTCCGAATGCGAGCCCGGTGTGCCGGCCACTGCACCATCTCCCTCGGTGGCGATGAATTGGACGCTGATTACCTTCGCAGTTTAATCTCAGCAGTAGCTCATCAAATTTCTTGTTAGTGAACAGAAGGAGAAACAATGAATTAAAATCTGTACTACGGCCGGGATTTGAACCCACGACCACCTGCCTACCACGCAGTCATTTTGTTAAATTTGTTTTTACTGTTATTATTCGGGTGGTTCGGTTAAGCTGTCGTTTGTTCGTGATTGTGGTTCATTGATACTTTTTAATTTTTCTATTTTTTTTTAATTTTTAGAGGCGTTGACAAGCCTTCTGACCGAGCGCGTTATTTATAGCGCGAAGGTACGGAATGGCCCACAGCAAGTCTCCTTATACAACACAAGTTTCAAAAATGTTTGTAAAGCTTATGGGACTTAACTGCGGGGTCATCAGTCCCTAAACTTACAAATCACTTAGAAACTACCTTATACTAAGGACGGCACAAACATCCATGCCCTAAGGGGGATTCGAACTCCCGACGGGGAACGGTCTCGTGCATCGTAACATAGCGCCTCAATGCACTCGACCACTCCGCCGCGGCTACAAGCTTCAGTCTCTTTGTTCTCCTGTATAATACCTACCAATAATGTCTCAACATATTTATATATATATAACAGATTTAATTGTATGTACGTACGTACGTATGTTCACTACAGATCCCGAGAGGGCTGGGGCAATTTTTACGCTATCTGCAGGAAATCTACGTATGTGTCCAGCTGGTGGTCCCGCGAAGTTAGGCAGTGATCTGATCAAGATAATGATTAATACTTAAGTAAAACTGTATGTTCGGCTAACGACAGTTGCCCCATGGCGGAGACAAAGCCAAACGTTTGTATCATGCAACGATCTTAAATGTTATAGAGTGTCTAACACACCAATCACAGCGCTCTTTGCGGCAACCTATGTAAATTCGGTCGCCATTTGTTTCGTGGTCAGTACGCTTGAGAGGAGTCTGTCTATCGTATATTTTTGTTGATCTTCAAGTGCTGTATTTAGAGTATATTGTATTTATTGTCTATTATACTTGCTGCTGAAATATGCTTAGAGTGTGTTCACCATTTAAAGGCACAAATCAAAGCCATAAAAGGAAAGTACTACGTGCAAGAACAAAAAATGTTTTTCTTCAGACTGTCAACACTGAAACAAAATTCCTGACTAATGGCACTGAGCTTCCCGAAGAGTGGTTGGGGTTGGGATGGGTTGTTTGGTTGGGTTAGGGGAACTAAACTACTGAGGTTATCAGTCCCCCAGTGGGGAGGGAAAGGAGTGAGGAATGTGGGGAGGGGGAAAGAAAATGCAGTCCGAAAAGTAAAGAAGGAAGGAAGACTGCATTATCTCGGGGCCCAGGGCTCGCTATGCACGTACTCACGAAAGAACCGTGAGCCCCCTGGGAGGGGGGTCCCGAAGAGTGAAGCTTCAGATGACCTATCCTACAATTCCCATGAAGTAAACACCATAAAAATGCCCAGTTTTCTACCTATTGTCGGTGTGGTTTTCAACTGTTTCTTCTTCTGTTGCTCCAGTGGATGATGAAACCATACTTTTGCGTCTACACCCTCTTTCAAAAATTTTAATTTCTTCCTCACAATACTCGTATGAGAATGGTTGACATGTAACCAGCGTAAATGGTGGAAGCAGTAGCAACAGGCAGAATTTTCTAAGGTATTATATCTTCTGGGTTGTAAGGCCGTGTTCTTGGAATCTTGCTCCTTCCTGACGCTTTGTCCGATGCTGCGTCGAACGTCTGCGGAGGTTGTCCGTCTGTTGAGTCTTGCCGACTCAGTCTTGCCCGCCGCGGTGGAGTAGCCGAGCGGTCTAAAGCGTCTCGTTGCGGAGCGCGCGGTTGCTCACAGTGGAGGTTCGAGTCCTCCCTGGGGCATGGGTGTGTGTGTTGTCCTTAGGTTACTTTAGTTTAAATAGTTTGTAAGCTACGGACTGATGACCACGGAGTTTGGCCCGATAGAATTACAAACATTAAACAAACAAACATCAGTCTTGCCTCCGAAGAAGTCCGACGCAGCATCGGACGAAACATCAGGAGGCAGAAAGATCCCAAGAACACGGCCTTACAACCGAGAGGATATAATACCTACAATGTCAACCGGTCGTGAAAGCCTTCACTCTATCATCAGATTTTTTTTTCTTTTACTTTGGTATGTCTGTGTTGTTCATAACAAATATGTACTTATTTCATCGTAGCAACACCGAAAGTTACTAATGATACTTTATTTCGGTGTGAAATGCTTTTGTGGCAGCTGATCCAGGCACATCTTTATTTCAGTATTCCTTTGTCACTTTCCTTATTGTACTCAAATTTCATGTACCAAACGTTACTTGTTTCAGCATGACAAGAAGAAAAGTTATTAACGACATTTTATTTCGACGTGAAATGCTTTTGTAGCAAATGATCTAGGCGCATTTTTAACTGCAGTGTTTTGTTGTCAAATTCGCCTTTGTACTCAGATTTCTTCCACCAAAGTTCACAAACCAACCCTTTGACAGCACTTTTACAAGTGTGTGGACTTGACACTTTTAGTAAACACGAGAAAAACTAGACTTTATGAAAGCTGTTGTTATAGCACATTAACAACAGATGTAAAAACATGATTATCATTTATCCTCATAACAATTACTGTTCACTGCATGTTCCGCAGCTCGTTTACACCATGTACCTGAATTGTAATCGACACAAACATTTCCACAAAGGAACTTTCTTTGTTATTTCAAACCTCAGCTGTTATAATTAGAACTGTAACTGTATTACTGACAGTTCATGAGATTTCATTACAGCATTTTTATGAAATACGCTACCAGGCTCTTTAATTAGTGACTTCGATAAAGTTTGACGAAACTTAATGCACATCAACAGTCAATAGTTAATGTTTATTTAAAACATGGAACTGTAAATAGGTAAAATTTTCTAGTGGGCCTGGCAAACCACCTGTCAGCCGATACCCGAAATATCATGGCGGACGGCGGTTCATGTTGGCTCAAACAAGGCGGAACTATCGCCACTCTATGAAATTCAAGCTCAATGGCATCATGTGATTTTTCTGTAAGTACAATGATGCCGCTTGGAGCGCTAGCATCGCGTCGCTTCTGTGACAGTTTGATAGTGCCACTAAGGTTGACTCTTTCTCCGCCAGGTGCGTTACTGTCGTTCTGAGTGCCAGATGCCAAATATGAATTAAACACCCCAAGAATTCTATAAACATGGTATGTATTGTGTTTAGCCATATTGTGTAGAAAATAGAAACCAATGAAATATATACACACACTGCTTTTTCTAGCAATTATAGGCATACATATTATAAAACAAAGTTCCCCCCGCTTGTGGGTCCTTGATAAATTCAAAAATTACTTAACAGATTTTCTTCACCCTTTCATACCCAGTGATGTTCCTGGACAATACCGTATTTTGTGCATCAATCCTTACCGTTGTATTCTTGTTGGTTAGCAACATGCTTCTAGTACTACATTTTGCCGCCTTGTACGGCGTGTAGTCACTTCTGAGACTTTAATCTGTCCATCATGGAGGTTGTGTTGCGATGCCGTCTGTACGTGGCTGAGAGTATGATCGTGAGTGTGGTTCCTTTTATTTTATTCAAGCAGTGAATTTTCTTGTCTTTGATGCTGTGGCGAAGATTATGCTAGCATTACTGATCTGGGAGTGTTACCTATCAACAAAATAAAGTCAAAGTAATAAAATACGTCTATATAAACGTCTGTGTTGTGCACGAAATACGTGACATAAAAATCAATAGTCCGATCAAAAATTTTAAAACACAAGTTTTGATGTTTACTGCACTCTATTAATACAGAAAACACTAAAAATTAATAATTCCAAATCAGATTTAATGATGTGGGACTTAATGGGTTAACAGATTTTCATATGATTTACGGCACTGGGAGTTTTGATTCGTGAGGAAAGTATAAGTGTATAATCAATTATGGTGCATGGTAGTGGGTGAGTGTGGCGAAATAGAGCAGTCTGTGAAAATACATTTATTATTTCACAACAGGGTACTTACATATATCGTTATTCAGACTTTATAACGGTTTAGTCATGACATCGTATAACAGTGGCATACAATACATACGTTTTACAGACGCCAGAAGACGGCGTTTAGTCAAGAGTGCGGATGTTATGAATAGAGCGAAGTTCGTTCATCGTTGGACCGCGAGAGATATGCTTCTCATAGAGATCGAGAGTATGTGAAAAGTCGCATATATCCCATAGTATTCGTGAGAAACCGGGGCTGGTAGCTAGTCAAAGACACATGTTTGGTACATTGAGACAATATGTCTCTTGACATTGACGTAGTGTTGAATAGAATATCAGCGATGCCTGAGGTACAAGGTATGTCAATGTAGAATGCTGCGGTGCTATCCGCTATTGGAGAGCATCGACAATATTGAAATGTGTCGCATAGAGGAACACAGAGGCAGAACTGAAGTTTTTGTCGCGGAGGAAGAAGTACTTCAGGACGTTCGGTGCATTCCGGTTCATGAAAGTGGTTTTATGTGTTGTGGATCGCAATGTTCAAAACTAACTGCTGGATAAGAAAGAACTTGGAATAAAATGAAAGAAATTTTTGGAATGTGCAGTTTGAAATAACCTCGTAATGGGAAAAGTTTCTGACTTTGAGGGGGGGGGGGGGGGGAGAAAGTGGTTGTCGAATTAATAAAGCCCATTTTGATTTAAGCACAATTTGTGACCACGAGAGGAATAAATGTCAAAATTGACAACTATCGGGATTTGTTGCGCCGCCGCTTCTCATCCTAAATAATGGCGGCGATCGGTCAACCGTAGGCAGTGCACGAGTTAAATGATTTGTGAGGTGAGTGTCGACGCCCGGGCCCCCAGATGTTAAACGCTGTGAATTACGACTGCCGTTCCCGCCGTACCGTGACGACCGCTCTGGCAAGCGGCCGTCAGTGAAGAGCGTTGCCGCACAGGTCGGATGTTAACGTATAGACACCATATGGTACTTGTCCGTTTGTCAAAAGACGAACAAGTAAATAACATGATATCAAATGTGATTAACAATTCAAATGTATGTAAAGCTTATAGGACTTAACTGCGGGGTCATCAGTCCCTAAACTTACAAACTACTTATGAACCAGCTTATACTAAAGACAACACAAACATCCATGCCCGAAGGAGGATTCGAACCTCCGACGTGGGATGCCACGCGATCCACAACGTGGCGCTCCAGACGGCTCGGTTACTTCCCCGCGGCTATAATTAACAAAACGAATTACTTATAAGATCTACATCAAATTAACCACTAAGTACTTCAGACTTCCACTAGTGGAGCTCATCAAATGAATTAGTTACTCTGTGCGTTTTGTGACCAAGCATTTTGAGGTCTTCAACCAGGATAAAAATATGATTTTAAAGAATACGGTACAAACGAATGTACAAAGTTAATTGAAATACAGAGTGTTTCAGAAGTCACCGTCAATAATTCACATATGAAACGTACAGGCTGAAAGCAAAAAATTTCCAATAACCATGGGTCCACAAACCAACCGAGTTATCACAATAATTCGAGTTGGGTACTAACTCTAATCCTCCCTATACATTGCTCTATTTCCAGATGTCCTTGTTAATGTGCCACTGAACCAACGCATAAACACGTGGTTCATGCATGGCGGTACATTTTCATTTAGGCTACCAGTGCGCTAGCTTCTAAGTCGGCTGCATGTTCAACATTGGATAGGTAGAGGAGGACTTGGTGCTGTGGTCTTCAAGATCTCCCGTCTTCTCTTGTTATACACTGGTCTATGCTGAAGTTTTTTCAGAATTTACGCTTGCGGATTGAAGCCTCCTTCTAGCATTTACAGAATTCCCCAGGAGTGCCTCAGAGGATTCTCAACTGATTTCGGAGACGAATTCAGTGTTGTATTCCGAAGCATGAACAATATTTCGAATACCCACTTTAAAGTTTAAAGATGCCAGGGGTTCGGAGACCACGATGAACCCTAACAAAACGTGTGGTGTATCTCGAAAACGGTTGATTCGCGACCTATTTTATTACAACACGTCAGCTAATTTTGGCCTGTACTTTCCATGCGTGAATTGTTGACTATCACATTTGAAACAATCTGTATAATGCAATTAAGTTACAGTCTTTTGCACCTTTCAACCCCGGCTGTCGGCCTTCCCTCGTACTGACTTTCTCTGAGCCTCCTCTTGCCCCCTTTCAACTACTTGTATCTCATCATTCTCTTCTCTACACCAACTTTCCCTATCCCCTACTAGCCCTCATTATTGTTTTGTCAAAGGAAATCTTCTCAGAAAGTACATATGGTCTCAGTTTCGGAATGTCCTAAAGTTTAGTTTTTTGAAAATAATTCTTGAAGACAAAAATACGATAAGCATGACCTAATATCTAAAATTTTTAAATCCAGGCATAGTTTATTGTGAAACTTCCTGGCAGATTAAAATTGTGAGCTGGAACCGGGACTCGAACCTGGGACCTTCGCCTTTCGCGGGCAAGGGCTCTACCACTGAGCTACCCCGACACGACTTACGATGCCGCCTCACAACTTTACTTCCGCCAGTACCTCGCCTCCTACTTTCCAAACTTCACAGAAGCTCTCCTGCAAACACGCAAGACTAGCACTCCTGGAAGAAAGGATATGGTGGAGACATGGCTTAGCCACAGCCTAAGGGATGTTTCCAGAATGAAACTTTCACTCTGCAGCGGAGTGTGCGCTGATATGAAACTTCCTGGAAGATTAAAATTGTGTGCCGGAACCGGGACTCGAACCTGCGAGCAAAGGACACGCGAAAGGCAAAGGTCCCAGGTTCGAGTCCCGGTTCCGGCACACAATTTTAATCTGCCAGGAAGTTTCATATCAGCGCACACTCCGCTGCAGAGTGAAAGTTTCATTCTGGAAACATCCCTTAGGCTGTGGCTAAGCCATGTCTCCACCATATCCTTTCTTCCAGGAGTGCTAGTCTTGCGTGTTTGCAGGAGAGCTTCTGTGAAGTTTGGAAAGTAGGAGGCGAGGTACTGGCGGAAGTAAAGTTGTGAGGCGGCATCGTAAGTCGTGTCGGGGTAGCTCAGTGGTAGAGCCCTTGCCCGCGAAAGGCGAAGGTCCCAGGTTCGAGTCCCGGTTCCGGCTCACAATTTTAATCTGCCAGGAAGTTTCATATCAGCGCACACTCCGCTGCAGAGTGAAAGTTTCATTCTAGTTCATAAGTAGTTTGTAAGTTTAGGGACTGATGACCCCGTAGTTAAGTCCCATAGACTATACAAACATTTGAACATTTATACAGAAACATGGAGGCAAAATTGAAGTAAGTTGTCGATGATGGTGAGTCTTCAAACGTTCTACATGTTTGTGTTATCCTTAAGGTCATGGTGGCTAAGTGAATAAACTGATTACCTAGTAAACAAGAAGTCCCAGGTTCGAATCTCAGCCATCGCATAAATTTTAATACTTCTCCTTCTGTTTGATGTCTTCCATATATATTGCAGCAATATATTCCTGTGAAAATTAATTTATTGTTGATATAGTGAAGGGGTGTAAAGAGGTATTGAAAAAAATTGTGAGAAAAACAAGTAGTGTGAATTATTAATGAAATGTACCTCGTTTGATCATATATTCCAGACGTGGTTCAGTAAGAATCAGATACACTGAATCGCGTTACACGGTCAGTCAGGTTTGGAAGAGTTTCATTACGCGAAATTTGCAGCCCAGTTTGTTCAAAGTGGAGCAGTAGGTCGACGTCCCCTTTTCTTCATTTCGTTTTAAGTAATTAACTGCACTTTGGCGCAGAGTCAGCAAAAACGGACGCGATGGGGTCGCCGGGCTTGATTAAGAGCGGACAGAGCGGCGATCGGGGGGAAAGAGTTATCTCCGGCCGGTTGGCCAGCCTGTAACGCACACCCCCGCCCCCCCCCCCCCCCCCCGCCCTATACAGTGTCCCCACCCTCGAGGCCATTCTTTTCGGAGGAGGTCGCCGGGCACGGACAGCAGGCGTTTCAGAATCTGGCCCCGTTCCGAGGCCAGTCAGATAATTGCCCTCTGACCGGCCGCCAATCTCGTGTCCATCCATTAACGGTATATCCCCTTTTCTGCTCTCGGCGTTGGCAATCGCTACACACCGAAATGTCTCTTCACAATCTGGCTGCAAGGTTAATATTTAAGAGTGAATTGCGTTGCCAGTATCCTCCACTGACGGCAGCCGACAGCGCTACAGCGGCAAAATTCATTCAACCCGCCATTTCCTTCGCTGCCTCTATCTTCGATACAGCAGTAGGATCGATTGTTGTGTATGTGCTAGTTCTGTCTGTCGTCTAAATTCAGACAATAGTATTCACAAAGTAAGGAAAGTAATTTTTTAAAAGTTTTGAAAAAGTTTTGGCTATGTACATTCTTAGTTGCCACGTGAACCCTGCATTTCCATATAATAATTGTACATTGTCTTCTAATACCCTATTCGTATATGAAAATTTCCACTTAAATCACTCTCCCTCTCTCTCTCTCTTTCTCTCTCTCTCTCTCTCTCTCTCTCTCTCTCTCTCTCTCTCTCTCTCACACACACACACACACACACACACACATAGTGGCAGATTTCCATTTTTCCCGCCAGCAGGCCATTCAAATTTAGCCGTTCCTACCAAGCTCTACAATTCAAACCATATTTCAAAACCATACTAATCATAATTTTTGTCAATGAAATTGTAGCTTTATGTTTTGTGCACTATTGTCCTAATTATACAAGCTTTTTAAAATAGTTAGTATATGAATTAGCGTCTGGAAGTGTCACTTCCTAGATTGTTTTTACAACCCAACTCTTTCGTTAAGATTGAAACTACAAAGAGATATTACACATATTTCTAAGCTAGTATTATACTACTAAGAATGTGGAAGTAAGGTATACCTCAATACTTCTTACAGAATATGTAGATTCGGTAAACGTAATTAAATTTCTTTTACTATACTTATTTACAGTTTACAAATTTTATTCCCAATTTTACCACCCATAAAATGTGCCCCCCCCCCCTAGCCACCAGCCTGCGGGTATATCCAGTATAATTACATTAAAAATCTGTACTTTTGTATTCGCGTATTTATACAGGACGAGTCATGGCGAAAGGTACACGAATCGAGGAGTGATACTGCTGGTAACTCTCAACAATAAACATGTGATACATATAAGGTTTTTTCTTAACCGTCTTCCGGTGAAACAATGAAAACATCTAGAAGCAAGCAAAATGCAAGTTGCAGTAAATTAAGATACGGTTTGTTTAATTGTGTATGTTTCTTCGGCGCGTTGGAGTAGCCGAGCGGTCTGAGGTGCCTCGCTGTAGAGTGCGGAGTTGCTCACCGTCGGAGATTCGAATCCTCCATGGGGCATATGTGTGTGTGTGTGTGTGTCTGTGAGTGTGTTGCCCTTTGGTTAGTTTACCTAGGTTTAAGTAGTTTGTAAGCTACGTACTGATGACCACGCAGATTGGTCCGATAGACTGACAGACATTTGAAAATTTTTTTTGTAAGTTTCCTCAGATTATCAAACACTCCATCATCATTTTAGTGCGTTTTGTTGCTCTTGTAGACTGGTGTTGTGTTACCGATCGGAGCTCTTATTCCTTAAGTTGAGCACATGCATGTAAAATAAGACAGAGAAGTTCTTCTCTAGTGTAAATTCTGCGCTTGTACACTTCGCCCTTAAGCCATCCCCAACAAACAGTAATTCAATGGGGTAACATCGGATGACCTCGGTAGTCAAGTAATGACTTTACGGAGATCGGTCCGACAATCAGTGAGTGATACGTTGTGTCGAGATTCAGTGTCACTATCTTTACCGAATGTGTAGGAGCTCCGTGATGCAGAAAGTACATACGAACTGTTGTAGCCGAAGGAATTTCCTCCACATATTCTGGTAACATATTAAGAAGGTTATCTAAAAAACCGGACCGACGCGTTAATCATCAATAATACCGTACCACACGTTGACTAAGAAGCGTCGTTTAAAATTCGTTTCCACTTTAGAGTCTACGTTTCCATCTACCCCTAATTGAGAGTTGCGCGTGTTGTTGATTTCGTAGCGGGTAAATGTTGACGGATCGGTGAAGATATACGTGTAACTAATCGAGCATTCTTGCCGGGTGGCAGCATCTCCTTCCAGTATATGTTGTACATTCTGCCGATGAAATGTATACAAACTTTGCTCGTGTACCGTGCGTATCACTCGTATTTGTGGAATACCAAGATGGGCAGTCATTCTTCTTGAGCTAGTAGCTGGGCTGCGTCCAATACTTCAAGTATGTTCTCAGCTTCGTTAAAGTTTGTTGTACGGATCATTAAGAGACAACCTTTACGCTAGAGAATGTACCAAGCTTACGAAATTCGTGAAACTGAAAACTCCTGGCTATCACGCACTCTATGATTTGGAAGGTATGAAATTGCTAAAAGATGAACCACATTTTTCAGCATACTTTGTACGTGTGAAAGTCCATGGAATTTTCACTACACTACACTGTATTCTTTGTTCACGTAACAACACTGTAGTACTGTGCACTACGACAAGCAATATCGGATTGAATCTTGAGGCTGCCGCGGCGGAGTGGCAGAGCGCATTGAGGCGCTATGCTGCGATGCGCGAGGCCGTTCCCCGTCGGGGGTTCGTAGATGTTTGTGATTTCTTTAGTATAAGTTAGTTTTAAGTAGTTTGTGAGTTTAGGGACTGATGATCCCGCAGGTAAGTCCCATAAGCTTAACAAATATTTGAACATTTCAATTTTGAGGATAACAAATGGATCCTGCGCAAGTGAACTACTGACGCTACACTTTTCCCGTACCTATTTGTTTTCATTGGTTTACCCGGAAGCGATTAAGAGAATGTATTTATTACAGGTTTTTTTGTTCAGAATCGCCAGTAGTACCACCACTCGAAGCCTATGTCTTTCCTCCTCACTAACCCTGTATGAAGATCAGGATAGCAATAGGTGGATGGCATATTACGAACAAAAGAAATGCCGACTACGTCATTAAAGGCGACAGTGCAGTGGCATTGACTGAGGCACACTGGAGGAGGGAAAAAGCGGCATTATTCGCTTCAGAGTAATGTTCGTAGAATACTTTTTGGATCGTTTTAGGAAAGAAAAGGAACTTATAAATCTTGATGGTCTGTCAGGTAACAGGGCACCATGCTCCGAGTTGAGGGTTTACTGTGACCTCCATAAACATTTTCTTCAATACCTTTCTTTTCTTTTTTTTCCCCTACAGACTTCAATCTTATATTTTTATGACACCGCCCATGCCGGACGCGGTGGCCGATGGGACTGAGGCGCTCCAGTCACGGTCTGCACGGCCACTACGGTCGGGGTTCGAATCCCCCTTCGGGCATGGATATTTATGCCGTCCTTAGGATTAGCTAGTTCTTAAGTAGATTGTAAGTTTAGGGACTGATGACCCCGTAGTTAAGTCCCATAGGCACTGTCTTCCCCTACATATCTTAGCGTCTATTGCTCCATCCAGTACCATGGAGGAAATTCCGTTATGTCTGTACACAGACCCTTCCTTTAGTGGAGGATATTCCGTTATGTCTGTACACATACCCTTCCTTTAGTGGAATTTACTTTTGTTAGCCGATTCTGTTCAAAATGTTCAAATGTTTGTAAATCTATCGGACCAAACTGCGGGGTCATCAGTCCGTAGCTTACAAACTACTTAAACCTAGGTAAACTAACCTAAGGACAACACACACACCCATGCCACAGGGAGGACTCGAAACTCCATGGCAAGCAACTGCGCGCTCCACAGCGAGACGCATTAGACCGCTAGGCTACTCCACCGCGGCCGCCGATTCTGCTCAAATGTTCAAATGTCTGTAATTCTATCGGACCAAACTGCGTGGTCATCAGTCCGTAGCTTACAAACTACTTAAATCTAGATAAACTAACCTAAGGACAACACAGACACCCATGCCCCAGGGAGGACTCGAACGTCCACGGCGAGCAACCGCGCGCTCCGCAGCGAGGCGCTTTAGACCGCTCGGCTACTCCACTGCGGCACCGATTCTGCAGAGAACCTCCAAGGTATATACAGGGTGTTTCTAAAGAACGACAAACTTCGTGGAGTGGTAGAGGATGGGTTGAGGAACAAAATGAGGCTGGGAACCCGTGTCCGGAAACGTTACCTAACGACGCTACCGAGCATCAAAATTATAGATTCTGGTGCCTGCCACTAGGCCACCCCTAGTCTATGCACACACAGACCGCGGACAGGTGTGTAATATGTGTTTTTTTATATTCGGGGTTTGCGAGTGATTGCAACGATCGCCGGTGCAGATGCTGGAGCTATCAGCTGTATGGGCAGGCACTGTTTCCTATGAATGCGACAGGCGCGAACACCTATAACTTTGACGCTCGGCAGCGCCGTTGAATGGCGTTTCCAGAAGTGGATTCCCTACCTCATTTTGTTCCTCAAGCTACCCTCCACCACTCCACGAAGTGTTTCAGCTCGTTAGGGCGAACTAGTTCCATGTTAAGGCTTGCGGCACTTAGCACTGACCCTGGCTTTTCTCAGATCCCAGACTTCGCTCATCCGTTGTGAGGGCCTGCTTGCGTTTTTCTGTTGCTGCTGTCTGGTTATTCCATTTATCACTATCTTCTTTCAGAAGATAACTCTGTCAAAAGCATCTTTGAGATTGATATGTAGCATATGGAAGTCTTCTTTGGTGTTTTTAAACCACAGCAGTGTAGTTTTGGTTTTGAAACAAAAGAAAGAGAAATATATTTTTGATTAACCTATTTCCGTCATTTAGTTTTAGGTGACCATAAAATCGTGCTCGTAGTGACGTATCTTTGTATTTGGGGGAAGGCATTTCTTGTTGCAGATCGTGCGGGCTGTTAGGTAGGCTGTTTCTAGTTTGCGTAACCGTTCTCTAGGCGCTTCTTTGTCTAGTCCAGATTTAATTATGATCTCCCCTGGGTACTTGAATTTGTCGATCCGGGCGATGACCCCATATTTAGTACGAAGTTTTGGTGGGGCGTCTTAGTCATGACTTCTGTTTTCTCAAATGATATTTGCAGGCCAATTTGTTCAGCGATTTCTTTTAACAGTTATATATATATATATATATATATAGGGTGTTACAAAAAGGTACGGCTACATTTTCAGGAAACATTCCTCACGCACAAAGAAAGAAAATATGTTACGTGGACACGTGTCCGGAAACGCTTAATTTCCATGTTACAGCTCATTTTAGTATTTCTCATGTTCTTCCACCTACGCTCACTGGAACACGTTATCATGATTTTATACGGGATACTCTACCTGTGCTGCTAGAATATGTGCTTTTACATGTACTTTACAAGTACGACACAACATGTGGTACATGCAGGATGGAGCTCCTTCAGTCGACGTGTTCGTACGCTTCTCAACAACAGATTCGGTGACCGATGGATTGTTAGAGACGGACCAATTCCATGGGCTCCGCGCTCTCCTGACCTCAATCCTCTTGACTTTTATTTATGGGGGCATGTGAAAGCTCTTTTCTACGCTACCCCGGTACCAAATGTAGAGACTCTTCGTGCTCGTATTGTGGACGGCTGTGATACAACACGCTATTCTTCAAGGCTGCATAAGCGCATCAGGGATTCCATGCAACGGAGGGTGGATGCATGTATCCTCGCTAACATTTTGAACATTTACTGTAACAAAGTGTTTGAAGTCACGCTGGTACGTTCTGTTGCAGTGTGTTTCCATTCCATGATTAATGTGATATGAAGAGAAGTAATAAAATGAGCTCGTATCTGAAGCGCGTAACTACAAATATTAGTAAAAGCAGGTGTACAAGAGTCGCACAACTACTGAAAACTTTCAATTCACCACCACCAACCTTTATTGCTTCTTGAGAACCAACAATGTCCCCTACATACGAACTGGGACTAGTTGATTAGTTAGCTATGTTGACAAGGAACTAGAGTTTAAAACGATATTCTATACTTATCATTAGATGCCAGTCCTATGAATCATAGACATTGCCGAGGTGGGGTGGTTTATGTGCTTCAACGCTACAGATAGCGGTACTGCAGGTGCAAGCACAGCGGAAGGGTATCTCTGGATAAGCCAGACAAACGTGTGGTTCCTGAAGAGGGACAGCAGCCTTTTAAGTAGTTGCAGGGGCAACTGTCTGGATGATTGGCTGATGTAGCCTTGTAACATGTGGCTTTGTCATATTGTGACTGCGAACGGCTGAAAGCAAGGGGAAACTACAGCCGTTACTTTTCCCGATGACATGAACCTCTACTGTATGAAAATATGATGATGGAATCATCTCGGGTAAAATATTCCGGAGGTAAAATAATCCCTGGCGGGGACAACTCAGGAAGATGACGTCTTCAGTAAGTACAGTACCGGTTTTCTAAGGATCGGAGCGTGGAATGTTACATCCCTTAATCGGATAGGAATGCTAAAAAATTTAAAAAGGAAAATGGATAGGTTGAAGTTAGATATAGTGGGGATTAGTGAAGTTCGGTGGAAAGAGGAACGGGATTTCTGGTGAGGTGACTACAGAATTATAAATACAAAATCAGTGGGGGGTGTCACAGGACTAAGTCTAATAATGAATAATAAAAAAGGGATGCGGGTAAACTACTATGAGCAGCACAGTGATGGCATTATCATAATGAAGACAGATACGAAGCGAACACCGACCACAGGAGTACAGCTTTACATGCCAACTAGCTTTGCCGATGATGAGGAGATTGTATGAGGAGTTAAAGGAAACTATTCAGACAGTTAAGGGAGGGTAAAACGTAATTCTGATGAAATTCGGTATTAGGAAACGGAAGGTAATGAAAAATAGTAGGTGAATATGGACGGGGGAAAAGAAATGGCCGGCCGCGGTGGCCGAGGTGACTGAGGCGCTCCAGTCACGGTCAGCAGGCCACTGCGGTCGGGGGTTCGAATCCCCCCTCGGGCATGGATATTTGTGCCGTCCTAGTTCGTAAGTAGTTCATAAGTAGTTTGTAAGTTTAGGGACTGATGACCCCGTAGTTAAGTCCCATAAGCTTAAAAACATTTGAACATTTTTTTGAAAAGAAAAGAAAGGGGAAGCCGCCTGCTAGAAATTTGCACGGAACATAATTTAATCATAACAAACACTTGGTTTAAGAATCATGAAAGAAGGTTGTATACGTGTAAGATGCCAGGAGACACCGTAAAGTACCAGATAAATTTTGTAATTGTAAGAAATAGATTTCGGAACCAGGATTTAACCTGTAAGACATATCCCGGGGCAGATATAGACTCTGACCATATCTAATTGGTCATGAATTGTAGACTAAAGTTGAAAAAAAAAAAAACTGCAGAAAGGTAGGAAAATAAAGAGATTGGACCTGGATAAATTGAAGGAACCTGACGTTCTGGAGAAATTCAGAGGGAAGACGAAGTAGATGAACATGAAATAGGAGATACTATATTGAGAGATGAATTTCACAGTACCCGAAAGACCTAGTTCGGAACAAGACACCAGAAGTAGATGGTATAACCTCAGAGCTAGTGAAGTCTCCGGGAGAGCCAGCCAAGACTAAAATATTTCACCTGGTGTGTAAGAAGTGTGAGACAGGCGAAATACCCACTGACTTTAAGAAAAATGTAATAATCCACATTCCAAAGAAATCAGGCGCAGACAGGAATGAAAATTACAGAGCAATCAGTTTGTAAGTCATTGTTGTAGATTTTAATACAAATTATTTCCATGAGAATGAAACAGCTGGTAGAAGCAGACCTCGGGAAAGATCAGTTTGGGTTCAGGAGAAACTTAGGAACACAGGAGGCAATTCTCACTTTACGACTTCTCTTAGATTAAGGAAAGGCAAACCTACAATTCCAACCTTTATAGATTTGGAGAAAGCTTTTGACAATGTTGATTGTGTGAGATTACTGCCCAATAGAAATATTGGTAATTAATAGCATTTGATAATTAAACAGTATGAAGTTCACTGCAAACATTGACCATGCCAATGCACTAAATGTTACAGAATTTTAATCTTATTAATTATGGTAGCAATGTGTGTACACAGTTGGATGACAACATTTATAGTTAGGCCATAGGTAGAAATTCTCCACGTTGAGATTTGCTGTGTGCTTGTAGCTGACGGGAGGCCAGCGAGCAGGCCGACTTTGGTGGCTTGTTCCAGCTTAGGATTTTCCAGTTTCGTTTCTGGTGAGGGGAGAGAGGGACAATGGCGAGTGCCAGGCACAGTGTGAAATAAAATATTCTAATACTACTGGCATTTGAAGTAATACGATGCAGTTAGGAACCTTTAAAGCCCTCATTATAAAATAGCCTGTTGATAAATAAACAATACATTAGCTGATATAGCCACATCTGGCGTAATATGTTTAATTGACAATGAAAAGTAATTAATTACCAATGAATACAAGACAGTTACACAACTAGCATGGCAATGTTTGTTTATAAAAGTAATATATTAACTATTTCTCATTTTATTTTCAATTAATCTTGTGTATTTTATCTTGAAGTATTCAGTTAAATCACTTATCTGTGATATAAGAAATTGCACGATTATGATAAATAGTACAAAGGATGTTTATACCAGTATAAAAACCTATGAAGACATTTATTTAATGTGTAGTGTAATTATTTTGATTTTAAGTGAAGTTTTAGAAATGTATTGGCTGAGCGCTGTACGTTGGCAAATCGGTTAGAACAGCTCACATGGGGAATTTGATGACGTAGGGAAAAAAACCCGGCGGTTGAGCTTTTGGCGCGCGCGCGCGCGCGCGCGCGCACGCGAGGGCAGGAAGTAACGAGGTGGGAGCAAGTGGTGTAGCTGGCCGGGCGGCGTCGCTCTGCAGCAGTCGGCATGTGAATCTCGTGGTGGAGACGATAGATTTTTGGGTGGCAATTGCCAAGTGTGGTTGCTCGTCGTAGACTGCACCAAGTTGAATCGAGTGCTACTGTGTGTTGTGAATATTTAGCCGGCAGAAGTAGGTGTGCATCGAATTGAATTAAAGTGACTGTGTTTTATTAATGTAACACGTGTCGTCGCATAGGCATGAACATAAACGGCGTTTGAGACAGGCACATGGTGTGAAAACAGTTTGCGACAAATATTCATTTTGTCTGGGGGCTCACGAGCTAAAACGTTATTTGATAAATGTGTCGACGTACAGACGTATCAGCCACAGGGTTTTAATATGGTGTAATAAACAACATAAAGTGAACTTTCACGTGTTTTCAAAATTAGTAGTTAGTACACCCTTTTCTCTCATGAACTTACTTTATTATGAATTTGTTTTGTTAATTATATGCAGGGAAGGAAAGCTGCGAATGTGTGATATCATCCCCCAGAAAACGAGTCAAATACCAGTAATCACAGTTCCAGTGAAACTTCCTGGCAGATTAAAATGTGTACCAGAACCGGGACTCGAACCTGGGACCTTTGCCTTTCGCGGGCAAGCGCACTACCGACTGTGCTATCCCGACACGACTCATGATGCCGCCTCACAAGTTTACTTCCGCCAGTGCCTCGCCTCCTACTTTCCAAACTTCCAGTGTTTTTTGCTTGTTTAGGAATTTGGTTCGCAGTTGGTGGTTGTGAGTTTTAAAAATTAAACTTTCCCTATTTTAAACTCTCACCCCGACCTTACCTCTCGCAATTGGAATACACTCTTTCAAATTCTGGAGTCAGCAGGTGTAAAATACAGGGAATGGAGGGTTATTTACTACTTCTACCAAAGCCAGACCGCAGCCAGTAGCGCCGGCCGCGGTGGCCGAGGTGACTG
The DNA here is from genome assembly GCA_026315105.1 of Locusta migratoria. Lineage (NCBI taxonomy): Eukaryota > Metazoa > Arthropoda > Insecta > Orthoptera > Acrididae > Locusta > Locusta migratoria. Next base: position 110,347,063 of record CM048749.1, on the reverse strand, counting down.
AGGCGCTCCAGTCACGGTCAGCACGGCCACTACGGTCGGGGGTTCGAATCCCCCCTCGGGCATGGATATTTGTGTCGTCCTAGTTCGTAAGTAGTTCATAAGTAGTTTGTAAGTCTAGGGACTGATGACCCCGTAGTTAAGTCCCATAAGCTTTACAAACATTTGAACATTTTTTTGCAGCCAGTAGCGTAGAAGGGCATGAAAAGGAAGCACTGGTTGGGAAGGGAGTAAGAGAGTGTTGTATCCTTTCTCCATTCAACTGCTCTTCCAGAATTACAATGTCATCAGGAAAACGCAATGTTTTTATTTCTTCACCCTGTATTCCCTCTTCCAAATTTTTCCTTGCTTTCCTTCACAGCTTATTCGACTTACAAATTGATAACTTCATGACAGTTATATTCTTTTAAATTATTGGCACATTTAGAAATTATTATTTAAAAAAATTGCGAAGTAGATTTTATCAATTTTCGCGCGGATTTCAAATGGAATATCACATAGACGAAACATCGAAATTAGTCTAGACCTGCACATTTAACTCTTCACAACATTAATTTAATAATACGAATGGAATTAGAAAGAACATGTCCAACGTATGTCTAATAACTAAACTGCAACAATAAGGGGAAGACACATTTGTATTTCGTTTACGAGCTGGGGTAAATAATTCTGAGATTGAGTGGGGAAAAATAGTAATCTTTGAGGATTATGACGATAATGTTACAAATTCCGTCGAGTGTAGGTGCACGTGCATGTATAGGAAGGTACACGTTTGATACAAAGATCAAACGTTCAAATGATTGAGAAGTTATCGGTCACTAAACTTACAAACTACTTAAACTACCTCATCTTAAGAAGAACACAAACAGCCATGTCCGTGGGAGGACTCGAACCTCCGACGTGGAGCAGCCGCATGCACCGTATCTGGACGCTTCCGCACGGCTATTCCACCGCGGCTGATACAAAAACATATCACAGAGGGGAACAGGTCACACGAGGGTTTATTCAAAATTGTACGTTGTTCGCTGACATTCCTCGCGTATTAAAGCAACGTGTTCCACACTTCCGAGAAATAGTATGAATTTTTTCGGGTTTTTGCAGTACTTTTACCGAATAAAAGATCCCACCAGCCTGAAATGTTCGCGACGCACACCCGAATACCTGCCATTCATTCGGCATTCCATTGTCTCCCCGGCGCGCAAGAGGATTTACCGGCGCAACAGAATCGAGAGAACGCGCACATTTATCAAGTGGATTTCGCAGTTTTTGAAAGGTACCCTCCGACCTACGGGCAGGGGATCATCTCGAACAGATTGAATTTGCCTTGTTTCTCATTTCCGCCTGTGTGAAGAGAGCACTGCCCGTCTGCTGGTCCCATCACTTGTTAGCGTATACGTTTCCGAAGAATGAAAATAAATGTTGACTCTAAAACATTGAGGACATGCGGATTTGGAGTTGTTTCATTGACGAGACAAGACGCTTTATTAGCACTGTAGCACGATTTTCTACAATTACATGGATTATGTACGATAAAGCCAGTGGTAAAAGCGTGTACAAATGTTAATTATGGTTCTCATTATCTGAAAAGTTTTGTCGTGGGAAGTATTTTGATATTCAATTGCGAAATATACTAGGTATCCGAACACCCTCAAAAACATATATTTATCATATTAGGTGTACTGACACCTTTTGGCAGGTACTCCACGAAAGCGACCTCAGTCGTCATTAGACGTAGGAGTCTGGGTCATAGTGTGTACCACCACATCACTGCAGCGCTTTGCATGATAGGGGGCGCTTGTTGACTTGTCCTTGAACATGTATGCGCGGCCACTCATCCTCGTCATTGTGGTTTGTAAAATATGGGACCATTCACCGAATATTTCAGTCGCACCTTGTAGTAACCAATACTTCATAAGTCAAGAATAATTTTCCCATCCTGCATCATTATAACATACATCAAGTACGTCCACACATATACTAGCATGTTCAGTACTCTTCTGAAAGTTTATAAACTGCATAAAGTGCTCGCTGTTAATATTGGTTTGCAACAAATCTTCGTACCGTCCTCGTACGATATTGTAAGCACTGAGAATCACACTGTCCGTGCTGAAACATGCGAAACATAACGCACCCTGTTTATTTAAGATTCTTGTTTATCTCTCCATGCGGAGGCAAAGTCGATTCAGTACAGGATTTTGCCAAGTAGGAGAGGCCGCGCAGACGCCATCTAAGCGTGCGCCATGCTGCGCAAACATTATAGCCATTAGCGCTAGTGTGTGACGATTTAATGAAGCTGTTTTATGTTCAGAGGAAGTCAATTAGCTGTTCAGAGTGGCTCAGGGGCAGCGTGCTGAGGAAATTCGAGAGCCGCGGCTACGCGCTGCTGCTTTTTCTGCGGAGGAAACGAACAGTGCGAAGAGCGCACGAGCTTCAAAAAGGCGCTTCTGCTGCCGAGGGTCGGCTGAAAAGGATTTGAGTAAATAAGGGAGAGCATTCCTCGTGGGAAGAAGGGTGGCGGGAAACAGGTGGGGAGTATTCGGACCGTGGAAATAATTCTGCGGAAAGACACGAGAGCTTGCAGAAAGCACAATAACGTGGGCCTGCATATAAAAGGAATAAATAAAAATCCCTAGTATAATTTTACTGCCCAAGTGGTATATGCCTGCTACTGAAGTGGAAATCGGAGGCTCCATTTCCATTATCTACCTAGATTTACATTTCTGGTTTCTATTTAGAAACGAGGGCTTCATAACGGCACAACAGAGAAAAATATAAGAAACAAAAATACATGCATTACTGTGATGGACTGTGGTCAGCGTCAATATTTAAAATATAGGCATACTGGTGGGTTTTAGTATTACTGGTGGATCTGTCATGGTCGTCGGCGATCACAAGCCTCTCATGCCTTCCTTTACATCGTTAAATCGTCTACTAACACTCTGTATGCAGTAACTGTGCGTTTAGTTGAGAGTTTTGTAACACATTTAACTTATTTAAATGTAAATTTTAACTAGGGAAATATCAAAGTTACTAAAATATTGTGGACTATTATGTGTGGATGAACTCATTACTGAAACACATGTTGTAGTTATAGTGACTCTGTTTACTGGTGAAGTGTGATAATAGATGAAAAGTTCTTTAACTCCCCAAGTTAAAATGTAAGCTTACCTGATTCTCTTGTACTGCTATAACCGTTGCTAGCTTCGGATGTCCTCTATTAAAACAGGAGATTGTCTTTCTTATTTAATAGAAAAAAATGTGTAGCAGAAGGGGATCACAACAGTCAAGAAGTCAGACAAATTCTACTAAAGTAATGGTCATTATATTCTGCAATTTAAAGGTGAGGTAACCTGTTACATTTGATAATAAACAAAAATTTGACTCTGAAAACGTCCGGCTGCATACACATATGTATGTAAACGATGAGTGTGATAAGTCATCCAGTTCTTAGTGAGATAGAGTGAGGGTAGAAAATATTACAATAAATTAAAGTGAAAAAAATAATAATGAAAAAGGAAAAATGTAATGTTGGCTGCAATGTTAAGGCGAAACACTAAGTTGACATTTCTGTAAGTAAAAATAAAAAGTGATAAATAAAAAATCAACATGCCAGGCATTTTATTAACGAACCGTTTTTCTATCGACATCAAGTTAGAGGGATAGTGGGGAAGGGAGGAGGCTTCGTGATTTGGGAATCTGAGGATTTATAAGCAAGGAATTCCGTGTTATGGAATATCGCCCCAGTTGTGCGATTGGATTCACGATTTCCTATCAAAAAGGACACAGTTCGTAGTAACTGACCGTAAGTCATCGAGTAAAACAGAAGTGATATCTGGCATTCCCCACGGAAGCGTTATAGGTCCCCTCGTCTTTCTTGTGTTTTTAAACGAATTAGGAGACAATCTGAATAGTTTTCTCAGACTGTTCGCGGATGATACTGTCGTTTATCGGTTAGTGAAGTCTACAGAGGATTAAAAGCAACTGCAAAGTGAATTAGAAATAATTTCTACATGGTGCGAAAATTGGCAATTGACACTAAATAAGGAAAAGTGTGACGTAATACACATGACCACTGAAAGAAATCCGCTGAACTTCAATTACGGGATACATCAATCAAACCTTAAGGTCGCAAATTCTACCAACTACCTAGGATTTACGAACAACTTAGACTGGAGAGATCACATTGAAAATATTGCGTGGAAGGCAGAACGCTTTGAAGATGCAACAGCTCCACCAAAGAGACTGCGTATATCACACTCGTGCATCCTCTCCTGGAGTATTGTTGCCCAGTGTGGGACCCACACCAGGTGGGACTGACGGAAGACATTAAGAGGGTTCAGAAAGAGCAGCTCGTTTTGTTTTATCACGTTACAGGGGGGAAAGCGACACGGAAATGTTGCACGATTTGATGTGGAAATTATGAAAAGAAAGACGTCATTCCTTGCGGCGAGATCTGAATGTGAACATATTTTGCTAGCACCCACCTAATAGAGAGACATGACCATCCCAATAAAATATGAGAAATCAGATCAAAAACGGAACGATTTAGGTGTTCTTTCTTCCCGCGCGATATTAGATAAGGGAACGATAGAGAAAGGTTTTGAAAGTGGTTAGTTAATCCTCTGCCAGGCACTTAAATGTGATCTGCAGAGTATCTATGTCGATGTAGATGTAGACAATGAAAACTACGTAAACTGGCCACGGAAGCTGGTACATTTATGAAGCTAAATGTGCGATCTAGCTTTAACAAAGCCGTGCATTTGGAGGCAACAGGTGTGGCCCGAGAGACAGATGGGGCTGGAAAGCCGATTTACCAGTGGTGCAGCGACCCACGGGGACGGCTTGCATAAAAGAGCCCTCCATTATATGCGGCCGGATACAGGGCTGCTCTGATGGTGCGTCTGAGACTGTAAAGCATATTTCAGTGTCGCGGTTCTGTTAGGACTTGAAGTTTTGTACTACTGGTAACATTGTTGAGGGGGTGCCTTCGAGCACAGTGCTTTCATAGAAACTATTGTTTTCGTGTGTAGTTCAGGAGAGAGGGTTGGAAAGATAATTGAGACGGAGGCGAGGAAGAGGAGGGAGTAAATAGCAGATATGACTCAGAATAATGATGCAATAGCGACTCATTCTATATAAGAAGTAATAACTACGGCAGGGGAAACGAAATTTGGCGTAGTTTGTCGAAAAAAAGCAGTTCAAATATAAATTCGGGGCGTGGGTGTATTACAGACGAAAATGCGTAACAGAAGCCGCAGTTGACTGGCCGAGCGCTCCAGAAGGCTATATCAGAACTCAATAGGAGAGGCAATTTGTTTTTAGAATAACCTGATTTTACAACGCAAGGATTTTATTATTTTTTTATTTATATTTTCTCTCAACTCCTTAGTAAGAAACCCCACAAAAACTACTTATTCGAACAACATATTGCCTGCTTTCCGGAACCGAAGGCTCTCGAAGTTATGAGAAGACGAAATAAGGTTGATGCTGAAATGCTAAGAAGGGAACAGGAACATTACAAAGATTGTGGAACTATCTGCATTTGGTAGCAAACTATGAGAAGACGAGCATCTGATCTGACAGGTTCAAAATCAAGTGTGAGAGTCAAAAAAAAAAAAAAAAAAAAAAAAAAAAAAAAAAAAAAAAAAAAAAAAAAGCGCTTCAAGGCGCCTTGCTGCTGAGCGCACGGTTGCTCGTCGTCGTGGTTCGAGTCCTCCCTGGGGCATGGGTGTGTGTGTTGTTCTCAGGTTAGTTTAACTTAATTTAAGTAGTTTGTAAGCCTACGTACTAATAACCAAATAAATTAAGTCCTATGTTTTGGCCCACTTTAGGTTACGGTAGTAACACTAAAAGTGGGCCTTTGCGATCGTCTTTTGACAGCTCGAAATTTAAATGAAAATAACGGCTTAACCATTCATCTGATACGGAAATTAAATAACCGAATTCGTAGAGCAGGAAATGCTCTACAATTGTGCTCTTTTATGCCTTTTTTCATATTTCGTATCGTTTCACAGATATTTGCAAAAGTAACGGCGATTTTGGGAAGTCTGTCTGGCCGTAACGTGTTCCCTGTTTTTAAGACGATACGTTCAACCGATCAGCACCAAATTTTACAGACAATAGTAGGCCATCAGAGACCAGAACCTCCTTTTTTCAAATTATTCGGATAAGAAATACGTTAGTAATACAAAAAAAGCCGTTTCTAAGGTAATTTTAATTGCAAATAAGCCGTTCATCTGACGTTGCGCTGTGATGCTGAAGGACAGTGGATCGGAACCCACCACTACCAAAAATGTTTAAAGCGTTTCAGACACTAATTAATTTTTATTATTTGGCTTATTATTTTCCTCCAAAATGTTTGCAAAAACTTATAAAACTACAAATCTAAAGTGGGCCGTGAAACACGTTAGTGCGAAATTTTTTACAAACATTTGAACTTTTTCATAGCATGATTATTTGTTTATGCTTGAGTATTCAGATATATTTTTTGTGTTTTGAATGTTAATAACACCCCCAACAACGGTTTAACGTTGCATTCGCAACACTTGAAATTCAACATGGCATTAACAAAAGTTAATCGATCTTCCATAGCGGAAGGAAGCTCACATTAACTCTCTGTGATGGAACATTACGTCCTCTTTCAACAACACTTCCTGCAGGAATGTTAGGGCACAATTAAGTCACTGATAGGAATTGTGGAGTTTACATGTATTTTGTGTTCCACTCACTCACACTTTAAATATAATATCCAGAGATTTATCTCTACTAGTGACAGAACAGTTATTTTAAGTATTGATAGAGAAAAATCGAACATTGTCAGCATTTTCTTCCAGTTATTTATGAATCTTAAAATTATCAAATATACATACGTCCATGTTAACTAAATTTATATGCAAGTTTTTTATTTTTTTTATTTTTAAGTGTCTACGTAAATGTTGGGATAATCTCGTGTCAAAGAAGATCCACAATTGATCCTAATTGAGGCTGTGTGAGACCAGCTCTGACTACATTTCTGTCCCAGTACTGAGGGTATTGTGCTCAAGTGACAGCAGTTTTGGGCCAAATATCTCGCGAGGAGATACATCGGCCTTAAGTAAATAAAAGTGATCATTCAGTAGATCTCATTGAAGACAACAAATTCTTCGCCAGGAACAGCATTGAGGTGCCACATATATGCCTTCCTCCTTTCACAACTAATTACAGGGGACCTACAAGTTCCGTGAAAGCCGGTCCACAGTGTAACTCGGCATTTGGATAACAAACAGGAGGGGACAACTCGATACCAGGGTGTAAATTTTTTGCGAATTTCTTTCCGTGCAGACTTTGTCGAATTTGGTCTCAAAGATGTTGGTTGTAGTATTCGGCAAGAATCTCGATATTTTACTAGGAGTGATGGCACTATTCGATGGTGCTGACAGGAATGGATGGAACGTGACTGATTGTCAAAAAGGTAGTGGTGAATTTGGATTTAACATCTGAGCACTCGCTAGGTATTGGCCCACTTTAAGTTACGGTAGTAGCACTAAAAGTGGGGCTTTGCGATCGTCTTTTGACAGCTCGAATTTTAAATGAAAATAACGGCTTAACTATTCATCTGACACGAAAATTGAATAACCGAATTTGTAGAGGAGAAAATTCTGTACAACTTTGCTGTCTTATTTTTTTCATATCTCATAGCGTTTCAAAGATATTTGAAAAAACAACGGCGATTTTGGGAAGTCTGTCTGTCTGTCTGTCCGTAACGTGTTCCCTGTCTTTAAGACGAACCGTTCAACCGATCAGCACCAAATTTTACAGACATGATTTTAGGCCGCCAGAGACCCGAACCTCCTTTTTTCAAATTTTTCGGACAAGAAGTACGGTAGTAATAAAAAAGCCGTTTGTAATGTAATTGCAGACGAACCGTTCATCTCACACGAAAACTGAATAACCTAATTGGTAGAGGAGAAAATTCTCTACAACTTAGCTCCCTTAGGTTATTTCATATCTCGTATCTTTTGAGCCATATTTGCAGAAATAACGGAGATTTGACACCCTCCATCGAATTAACGAAACCAGCCGTTCGCCCAGAACTCTCTCTGGCATACGCCATCTTGCGTTGCGTATTTGATGATTTTCTTATTGTAACTAACACGTTGTCATTTCAAAGCAATGTCGCACTGAAGAATTAATAAAAACACATCGTTCTTCGTACGATAAATGATAATTTAGTGACTTCAAATGCCATATTAGCATCAGTTAACAACGGCCATGAACAATATGAAATTAAATGACTTATTGTGTTATTGATAGCCGTAGCGTACTGTGCAAGGTGTTGGACTACGACGCTAAAGGACGGTGGTTCGGAACCCACTCCCACCTATTTTATTTTATTTTTTTTTTCTAAAAGGGTTTCATACACTCTTGTTAATTAATTTTTTATTATTTACATTATTAAATTTGTCCAAAATGTTTGCAAAAACTTATAAAACTACAAATCTGAAGTGGGCCGTAAAACAAATCAGTGCCATTTTTAATACAATATGGATATGCGATGATCGTTAGTATTAATTACAATTCATCATGGATCATTCTATATGGCAGAAATGTTAATTAACTTGTTACTGGTTTCGATGCTGTTATGGAATCATCCTCATACCCATGGCTTAACACACACCGCTGATATGTGATGATCATCTCCCATCAGTAATAGTATAGGAACCGGTAGTAAGAAAGAAAGCTTATGGTGGAACATTCCGTTCACAATATGGTCATTAGAGATGTGGAAGGTAATCAGCTGTGTTCACTCGAAGGAACCATGCTCGAATTTAGCCGTAGTGATTTAGAGAAATCACTGAAAATCTAAATCGGAATCCTTTGGACAAAAACACCTCTTATTACTTCTGCTGTTCTGCTAGTAAAGTGACTTGACTGGATGTAGCTGGTAATAGTAGTAAATCGCTTTCCCCTCATACTTTCTACTTGCTATCCACTTCTTTGGTAGCATTTTATCTTCGAAAGGAACCTGCGTTTATAGCAAAGTTAATTTTTCTCCTTGATTTATTTGAAGAATATTTAAAATTAGAAGACGGTATTAGCCTTATTATGCCTTCATATGTGCTTTGAAATAAGTAATATTTAGTGTTTGTTACTTCAGCTCGTCTAGCTAAAAGATGAACACATTTCTTTATGTGTAAAGTAGATTGCATACGAACAAAAGTAGCTGCCATACAAAGCCTCTTAAATTACTGGCCCGATTACCCGATTACATGAGAACCGCATACGATACATAGTTCATGACATTTGACGTGTGTAGTGTGTGGCGGTCGAAGGACACTGTCAAAAAAAAAAAAAAAAAAAAAAAAAATCGTGTAGTGGATGGTACTTATACATAATCCTCATTATACGATCTTAATGCAATTTTGCTCACCTGACCTTCACAAAAGAGAAGGTTACAGTCTACATAAGGTATGGTGCATGGCGGAAGATACTTCAGTTACGAACTTAGCAAGTATCTGTTTATTTATTTCGATCTTAATAATTTTTGTCCACTTAACCCACGGGCGACAGCACTGGTGCAGATCTGCTATACTTTTCTTTAAATGCTCACATTTGTCGCAATAATGGAGATGCCGTATTTCCGCTTTAGCTGTTCCTCAATTACGCCTTAACAGTAGTGTCAGTGAAGGTTCTGAGATTCTAGTGCACGGCGCTGTCCACCCAAAGAAAGTTTTGTTAGGGAGTGCATCACTGGTACGAGATTTGCACCGCGCTGCCTGTCATGTAAGTATATTTGAACTGTTTTGTGTTACGTCCAGTTTTCATTGCAAATGGATTTGTGGCAGTTTCTAGTGTATATATATTGTATACATTTTACCCTACATATTAGAATGCTCAAAATTTTAAATTTATTTCGTAAATAGAAGTTTAACTGTCGATAAATTGTCCTCTTGTTTCTCCTGTTAAGACATGCTGCAGTTTCCAGCACTCTCATTTTTAACCCTTTTTTAGCCTTACACAATGCGAATATGACTGTTATTCTACCAAATAAATTAATTTTCAGGTCTCGTGGACATGGTATGGGACTAATAGGTGAGGAAATAGACTTCTTTCGACAAGTAATGAAGATCTTATTGATTTTTGTCTAGATTCCTCATCAGATCATGAACAGGATACCATTATTCAAATGTAAATCCTAGTTCGGATCTCGAACAAGATTTCAGACGCAATGAGTCTGATATTGAACGCGGTACCACTCTGTGGAGTAAAACGCCATACTAGCAGCACTCCAAAACACTGAAAAAGAATATCACAAAAATCATCCCTGGTTCAAAAGGTAACGCAAGGGGCGTGAGGTCAGAGACGCAAGCTCTCTCATTCCTGATAGGTGATATGATTGATTAGGTAATTGCGTGTACTAAGTTCCACATAGAAAAACGCTGACACTAATTACTCAAGAGACAGGAACTACAGGGAAGTAACGAATAGGGAAATAATTGTATTGCTGGGACTATAATACATGATTATTGTCCAATTTCGGATTGAACTAATTTAGATATTAACAAATGTGATATTTCTACCTGTACATTAAACGATTTTTGTCATTACAATCACTTAGTACAGGGACGGAGCAGCGGCGGCATCTCCCAAGATGCGGCAGTGTGACAACAGTCGTGGCTGTGGACGTTGATGCTAAGCGACCAGTACATAGCACCATAACTCAAGTACCACAAAATACAGAGTGAATCGAAGAAATGAGCAAGTGGGGATTTGCCGTCTTTTAGAAGGGAATGGGAGCATTCATTGCATTTTGCACCAAGAAGTACTCTGTGGCAAAGTAGCAAAACTAGGGAACATCATGCAAGAAGTTATTCGTACAGATAATTATTTAACATCTCACGGCCTTACAAATCGGCAGTGTCGACAATATTTAGCCGAAATTGGGCAAGAGTACGATGACATACCACACCACAGTGAAGTCCGCTGGCTTATCCGAGCAATGTACTACAAATATTTTTTGCACTGAGGATACCAGTAGATCAGTTTTAAAGGAAGGCACGACCGTAAATTAGAAAATCCAGAGTGGTTTGCCGAACTTGCAGTTTTTGTGGACATAAATTCACATATGAATAAATTGAACATTGTTTGCAGGGTGAAAATCAAATAATTTGGGAAGTGAGCAAAAAGTGGAAGTTTTCCCTACTCTGTCCTCTGTCCAAGAAATGAGCTACACTGAATGTGTTTTCGTAATTATTCTCATAAAAGAGCAATTTTTCAGGGGATTTGTGGCTGTATCACATGTATCCAAGCTTTTCGAGACCATTTACTGTTTCTGTAGATGATATTCATCTGCAAATGGAACTAATAGGTCTACAGCGTAATTCTCGTCTGAGAGGAAAGTTCCTTTTGTCAAGACGTCTAATAGATTTTTATCAAGACTTTCCACAACAAGAGTTTCCCCGTCTCCATTGTGAAGCGTTGAAGACCATGTCAGTGTTTGGTTCGACATATTATGTATGTGAGCGATTTTTTCTGTAATGAAACTTAATAAGTAACGTTCACGAGCAAACATGAGTCATGAAAATTTGTGTAATTGTTTGCTTTTGTCTGTGTGTAAAAAAAAATTGTACCAGTCATTAACCGCATTGTAAACACAACAAGTGACCGTTAAATAAAATGAATCATAGGTAACATGACTCCAACCATGATTTATATTCAGCTATCCTATTAACCCTGTTCCTTTATTTGATAAATCAAGGAAAAGAAGCACTACAGAAAGATGCGGTGAGCGGACAGGAAAGCGTATGACGGGGAGGGGAGGCAAGAGAAGCGGGTGGCCTGCTTGCCCCTGCGTGCACGCTCCACGCAGTCAACTGCACACGTACGAGTACGCGTCACACGAGCTCAATTCCTGCCCGCTCCTGACTTAGTAGCTAAATACTAGGTTTGTAACTCGGAATACACAGTGGCAGCAAATCTGCACCGCGCTGCTGCTCAAGTTATAATAATTGGCGCTGCCGCCCGAGGGTAAACTTTCAGCAAGTTACCGTGTACGGCATGGGGAGTTTGCATTGCAGTAATTTTTTGCAGTGTTTCACTATTCGTGGTTTTTCATAAAGAGACAGAAGAAGAGATGACACAGGAATTTCATCCGGTCTCCCCTTACAGATAACCATGCACATTCCATACTCAACAACGCCGAAGTGCGCAAGCGGGAAAAGGTCCAGGGATAAGAACGGAAGAACAGGGGAAGGAAAAGCTGAACAGAAGAAGCAGAATAGAATAAAGCGACGAGGAGATGGACAGAGGGCGGGGAAGTGTCGTGGACAGAAGGAGAGAGGGAGGAGGAGATCAACAGAGCGAGGAGAGTCGAAGAGCTAGAAATGAGGGAGGAAGGGAGATGGATTAACAAGTGTGTCGGATAAATAAATACATCGGCAGGGCCGGTTTTCCAGCTAATAAATAAGGGTGTTTAAGGAAATTAAGCACGTCGGTTTCCACTCTAGACCGGTTACTATTAGTGATATGACCACTATTAAAGTGTGGTCCAGTTTACGTTGGCTGCCTTAAGGAGCGTTGTAAGTGGTGTGTTAGCCTCGCTATGAATTTTTATGCTCGTTCGGAATAACTCTAACTGCCTACTAAGGTGCATGGCGTATGCACTGGATATACACCACAGTGATTAGACCCAGGTTCAACTATGGGGTGGTCGTGTGGTGGAAGAAGGTAGAACAGCAGGTTGCTGCTAAGGAGCTTGGTAAGTTGCAGAGATTAGCCTGCTTAGCCAGGCGGAATTAGCAGCACACCAACTGCTGGGATGGAAACCAAGCTGGATATGCCCCCATTGCACCTTTGTGTCAAGATGGAGGCAGCGGCTGGTGCATACAGACTTAAATCTGGCAACAACTGGAACTCTTTGGGATATCCAGAATCACACATTAAAATAGTGAGTGAGGTAAATATAGGAAAGGTTGGGGAAATGCCAGCCGACTATATTATAACCCCAATCTGCTTCAACAAGCCTTTCAATATATTAATTGGAAGCGGGGAGCAGTGGGAGAAAATAGGTCGACACCGTACGCGATATATTGTCTGGTTCACTGACGGGCCAAAATCGGACCAAGGTGTTGGGGCCGGGGTATATGGGGCGCAGCCAAGACTGGAGGGCGTCATCTCTCTAGGAATACTGGCCTCAGTATTCCAGGCCGAAATCCTGCCATCAGAGCGTGTGTGGAGGACAATTTGCGTAGATGCTACAAAGATCGTAGCATCTATATCTATTCAGACAGCCAGGCATCCCTGAGATCACTGGCAGCTCCTGCAACAAGGTCTAAAATTGTTGCAGAATGTCACAGGGTTCTGGTGGAGCTATTGTGGGGCCCTGGACACTCGGGGATCAGTGGCAACGAACATGCCGACACGGGATGGGGGCAGAGACTCCATTTATTGGACCGGAACCTGTCCTGACAATCACCAAGGCAATGATCAAATTGGAGCTACGTAACTGGCTTAGAAGACAGCACGTAGAATATTGGACCAAAGTCCATCAACAAAAACATGGCAAGGTAATGATGCCAAAGCCATGTTTTAAAAGAAGCTCTGCAATCCTGGGTCTGAACAGGAGAGATATTAGACTCATGGTTGGATTTCTGACAGGGCATGGGAATTTCAAAAAACACCTACGTACAATGGGAATAACAGAATAGAACCCTAAATGTAGGATCTGTGACGACGGTGATGAAACACCTAATCTTCGAATGCATTGCATTGGAGAATAAAAGGCACAGAATATTTGGGACAACCAGACCCGAAGAAATTGTGTCTAATAAAGAACTGGTAAAGGGACTCCTTGCACTGTTCAAGGGCATTGGTTGGCTTTACTAGATATACAGGGAGCGATAACGCACAATAAAATTAGTTTCGGTGCGGGCAGTGGCGGGTTGGTCCAAGACTGTTTTGGCTTCCCTGGAAAAATCAATCAATCAATCAATCAAGGTGCATGGCGACAGCCTAACATCCGAGACACCTGTCCACCGGCAGAGACGTGGAGATGGGAAAGCGCAACGCCATCAGGGGTGGCAGGATGCGCCGTAGACTACGCAGGTATCGCAATATTTGCATGAGGCGCCCACCGCAGCCCAGGACAGCCGCCTGAAGCTGTCGGCCGTGGCAGACGCTGTGTCCAGCTGTTTACGGGCAGTGGCCAGTCCCTCTGAATCCGTACGCAGCAAGGCCGGAGGGCAGTCGGACCCGTTAATCAGACGGACACATTCGATCCGAAATCGAACTACAGACACGGCGCCCAATCACGCACTACTGACCGGTTTGCTCAACCTGAGTAACACTGTTATACATTCTACCATTTTCCGTTATTGTCTCCTTGAGTTTCCAACATAGCAGGTACCCTTTCATAACTTGCATTTCACTTATAACGCTACATTTAGGGTACTAAAAAGTGTATCCAAATTCCAAACGCTAACGAACTCCTTTGCGATGGTGAGCTAGTGAGAACTTTCAGGGGTGAAGTTTCGCAGTCAGTATTTAATCTTTTGTTCTGTTTACATTCAAAATAAATTTGAATCATCAACTCGTAATCAGTCCCTAAGACCAGAATGAAATTGTCACTCTGGAACGGACTGTGCATTCATATGAATCTTCTTTCCCGAAACGAGATTCGAACCTGGGATCTTCGTCTCTCGTGGCAAGCTCCTGGTGAGCTTCCCTGGCACTCCAAACAAGTCTTACTCACAGCTTTCGTGCCTCAAGTACCCCGCCTCCTACGTTCCAAACTTCACAGAAGTTTTCCTGCGTACCTTGCAGGACTAGCACTCCTGGAAGAATTGATATTCTGATGGCATGACCTAGCCACACCGAGTGGGATTTGTCCAGAATTCACGCGAAAGGCATAGGTTCAGGGCTCGATTTCCTAAGCCGTTTCACAGTTTTAATCCGCATGGATGTTTTATCCTATGACTTCTACAATTGAAGCTAAGTGCGATTACTTCGTGTAGTAACCTTGCTGGGCAGCTAGGGCTACGACCCGACTGACCTCTGCTAACATCTCTTACAAACTTGAAGGTTGCTTAAACGTTGGTCAAGGTTCGGTCGGCTCTATGGGCAGACGCTCCATTTTAAACGAAATAACTGAAGCTGTTTTCTTCCGCCGTTAAAGTCACCGCGCAAATGTTCAAATTTTAGTATATTTATGGGACTTAACTGCTGTGTTTATCAGTCACTAGGCTTGCAAACCACTTATACAAACCTAAGGACAACGCACAGATCTATGCCACACTAAGGACTATAACATCCGAAAAAAAGCAACCGCGCGCTCCGCAGCAAAGCGCTTTAGACCGCTCGACCACCTCACCGCGGCAAAGCTTCTGCAAATTGTATCCTCTCGTCCGGCCACATTTTTTTTTCGCACTGTATAAAAGGTAGAAAACAGGCATCTTTCATAGTCATACACCCGACATGCACTCATCACACATGATTCGCCTCGTAATAAATAGGGAAAACCACTAGATTCTTGCCTGGAACGGCGGCGCATGTTCACTGTATTTGTTAATATATCCTCTTGGTTTCTAATGCCGTGTTCTAAGAAACTTGCTTCAGCCTTATGTTTCGTAGGTTCTCCTTCTGTAGAGTTTTGCCGATTTGATGGTTTCTTAAATACCGTCAAATCGCGGCGTGGCTAAGCTCGACATGATAAGCCTTGGCTCCTAAAAGGGTTTACGGTACGCTTTTTAATTAAATAGAACTATCTTCCGCAATGTTTAGATTTGTCCAGATGTAGGAGTGCTCCCTCTGATATGTCCATATGTTCTATCTCGTCAACAAGCAGTGAAATACGTATCAACGAAGTGAACACTGAAGCATATGCACAAAAACCGGGAGGATACTGTGATAAAGAATATTCTACACAATGTGCAGGTACTTCTAGTTTCATATATAAATGGAGTCCTAGATTTCTGTGGTAAATGTCGTTCTTTAACATTTTTAAATTAAGCAAATGTTCAAATGTCTGTAAATCTTTCGGACCAAACTGCCCTGTCATCAGTTCGTAACTTACAGACAACTTAAAGTAAAGTAAATTAACCTAAGGACAACACACATACACACACACACACACACACACACACACACACATATGCCCCAGAGAGGACTCGAACCTCCGACGGCGAGCAACCGCGCGCTCCGCAGCGAGGCGCCTTAGACCGCTCGGGTACTCCACCGCGGCCTTAAATAAGCTATTATTCATTATTAATGAAGTCTATTTAGAGTCATTAATTAGAATCAATGCCTCTACCAAAATGTTTGTCTTTGGCATGGTTGCTTCGGATGCTTTTAATGTAAACTGTATAACCTTGTCTGTATTTCAGATAGGATTTTGTGCATATTACATTGTTCTGCGCTAAAATAAGGAGCAAATATTCTGTTTAAAACCACGATTATGTTTTTTATAGTTAAAATAACAAACGGAATCAGTGCGGTAACACAGAATTCTACCAAAATCTAGTACTTAATCTATATACAAAGTTACTATTATCATTATGTCATTTACAGGAGTCATTGTAAAAGTATATGCACATATTTTGTACATATGATAAAGAAGTCTATGTTTGCAATTAGTTGGTATGTATTTCATGATACGTTCACAAAATAGAACAAATGAACTTTTCACATAATGCGCTGTTATCTTTAAACAACTCAGAATCTTGCAGGATATAGTTGTGTCCAATTAACAAGAGTGTGCGGAAAACTCTCAGAAAACAAGATGAAAAGAAAATGGAAGTGGCGGGTTATTCATTTTATTTTTATTTATATGTATTTTTTGTTCTCCAGGTAGATCGATACTTTGCGGTCGTTTGTTCCTGTTCGTTCTGGATGGTTCATTAAGAATTTTGCTCAGTTTTTTTTATTTTTTATTTATTTATTATTATTTTTTTATTGCAGATGGCATCAGACCCTCTTTCTTTCTCTTTCTTTTCATTGGTTCTTTGGTTTGATTGATTCTTTGTGGACGTGGTTTTATTTTGTTTAATTATGATCGTTTCGACGTTGACTCAGGTTTTTCGTTACACAGGGTGTCGAGCACTCTGACCGAGCACGCTGACCTACCACGCCGGCAACCCTCTGACCGCGCGCTCTGAGCCACCGCACCCGTCAACTTTTGAACCACCGTCTAATATGTTCGTGCATCACAAACTAATTCGCTGCCCATTACACTACGCCGAACAACTGCGAGAGTAATCTGTAATTCTCGTACCATCTATGACAGGTGTTATCTGCTAACATGGCATTTTTTAAACATTAGAGTGTAACTCATTGTCCTAACAATGAAGCGTTATTTTCTTTTTAATTTTTCATTGCGCCATTGCTTTGAAATGACAACACTTAAGTTATAATAAGAAAATCATCAAGTACAGAAGTCAAGATGGCGTATACGATAGAGTTTTGAGCAAGGTTTCGGGCGAGGAATGTCACGTGACTGATTTCCGAATGCCAAATGTTGAGCACCTTCATAAAACCAGCCAGCCATGTGCACTATGGTGGTCATTATTTTATGTATATTTCACTGTTTTAATGTTGGCCAGCGATCCATTTTACATCCGACTATCCACCAGCACATGATTTCCTATATAACTATCATCCAGAACAAATGTTCAAACGTTTGTTAAGCATATGGGACTTAACTACGGGGTCATCAGTCCCTAAACTTACAAACTACTTATGAACTACTTACGAACTAGGACGGCACAAATATCCATGCCCGATCCATGCCCGAGGGGGGATTCGAACCCCCGACCGTAGTGGCCGTGCAGACCGTGACTGGAGCGCCTCAGTTCCCTCGGCCGCCACGGTCGGCCATCCAGAACACCTACCAAATATAGGTGGAGCACGATAATAAGCAGTTTAATGTCAATACGATAATATTGTTGAATAGAGTGTTGAAACCGGTCTCCTTGAATAAATAAAATAAAAATTGCGAACTTGGCATCTATCCTATTTACACAATTCGATCGTCCCCTAAGATGAGTAAATTAAGTGATAATTAAAATGAGAAAGAGATATTTAAATAATAGTTTTAAGATTTAAAAGTTCAAAAAGGAGTATATTTGTCAAAGCTAAAGTCAAATATCACATAGCGTCAACTATTTGTTACAATACGTTCAGAAAGAATATTACGTGTGTTGTACATAGATATTATCACAATAGTAGAGTCGTAATCGTATCGTCCATCAATTTGTATTCGTATTATTTATGAAGGAATATTACGTGTTTTGTACATACATATTATAACAATAGTAGAGTCGTAATCGTATCGTACACCAATTTGTATCATTACCATTATCATTATTTGTGTTCGAAATGGTTGTAAAAATCGTAAAACTCCAGGCACATCTTAAGTGGGCCCTAAAACACGCCAGTGCGACTTTTTTCTCCAGTTATACAGCAAACGATACGCCGCGAAATGTAAAGATCTAGCACAAGAACCATCAGCGGTAAAGCGGATAGAATTACAAGGTAAACCGTATTATGATCAGTGGAAATGAATGGAATTTCTTGGCGTCGCATGTTATCCTGGTCATATCCTACTGTTACCACAAAATTCAAGATAGTTACGGCTTCGTACATCCGTTATATGAAAAATTCAGAATTCGCGTGGAACTAAGAATCTGGATAATAACGAAGTTCAGTTACATTAGAAAAAATAAGGGTTTCCTTATTTTGTAGACTAAATTATTTCGATTATTGATCTGATGTCTGATCTTTAGGACATGTTCGAAAAGAAGAGACACCATATC
Organism: Locusta migratoria; assembly: GCA_026315105.1. Lineage (NCBI taxonomy): Eukaryota > Metazoa > Arthropoda > Insecta > Orthoptera > Acrididae > Locusta > Locusta migratoria. Next base: position 110,328,281 of record CM048749.1, on the reverse strand, counting down.
AATAATTGTAAATATGCCCTCAACAGACAATGACTATTTCTATGCGGACGTATTCAAACGCTCGATCCCTTGCGGGAATCCAGTATAGATTGAGAGTAAGAGAAATCAATGGGCAGGGGCTAGAAGTTGAGAATTTGGAGTGGAAGGGAAGCGTGCCTGGATGGCCTACTTACACTACTGATCATTCAAATTGATACACCAAGAAGAAATACAGATGATAAACGGGTATTCATTGGACAAATATATTATACTAGAATTGACATGTGATTACATTTCTATGCAATTTGGGTTCATAGATCCTGAGAAATCAGTACCCAGAACAACCACCTCTGGCCGTAATATCTGCCTTGATACGCCTTGGCATTGAGTCAAACAATGGTTAGATGCCATGTACAGGTACAAATGACCATGCAGCTTCAACACGATACCACAGTACATCGAGAGTAGTGACTGGCGTATTGTGACGAGCCAGTTGCTCGGCCACCATTAACCAGACATTTCAATTGGTGAGAGATCTGGAGAATGTGCTGGCCAGGGCAGCAGTCGAACATTTTCTGTTTCCAGAAAGGTACGTACAGGACCCGCAATATGCGGTCATGTATTTCCTGCTGAAATATAGGGTTTCACGGGGGTCGAATGAAGGGTAGAGCGACGGGGCATCTGAAATGTAACGGCCATTGTTCAAAGTGCCGTCTATGTGAACAGGAGGTGACCAAGACATGTAACCAATGGCACCCCATTAAATTACGCTGGGTGATACGCTTCCAATGTGCGTTCATCGCGATGTCGCCAAACAAGGATGCGACCATCATGATGCTATAAACAGAACCTGGATTCATCCGAAAACATGACTTTTGCCATTCGTGCACCTGTCGCTCCTATGTGTCATGCAGCGTCAAGGGTAGCCTCAGCTATGGTCTCCGAGCTGATAGTTCATGCTGCTGCAAACATCGTCGAACTGTTCATGCAGATGGTTGTTGTCTTGCAAACGTCCCCATCTGTTGACTCAGGGATCGAGACGTGGCTGCACGATCCGTTACAGCCATGCGGATAAGATGCCTGTAATCTCGACTGATAGTGATACGAAGCCGTTGGGATCCAGCACGCCGTTCCGTATTGCTCTCCTTAACCCACCGATTCCATATTCTGCTAACAGTCATTGGATCGTGACCAACGCGAGCAGCAGTGTCGCGATACGATAAACCGCAATCACGATAGGCTACAATCCGACCATTATCAAATTTCGGAAACGTGATGGTACGCATTTCTCCTCCTTACACGAGGCATCACGTCAACGTTTCACCAGGCAACGCCGGTCAACTGCTGTCTGTGTATGAGAAATCGGTTGGACACTTTCCTTATGTCAGCACGTTGTAGGTGTCGCCACCGGCGCCAACCTTGTGTGAATGCTCTGAAAAGCTAATCATTTGGATATCACAGCAACTTCTTCCTGTCGGTTAAATTTCACGTCTGTAGCACGTCATATTCGTGGTGTAGGAATTTTAATGGCCTGGTGTGTAGTTAAGGCGAAGCGCGAATTCCGGGTTCGAATCCCTGTCCAGCACAATTTTGAACTTTATCGTTGAATTTGTGGTGTCGCACAAGTACAAAGTGCGCGCCACCTACTTTCGCCGCGCGCCGCCATGCACACACGGCGCGGCGTTCTTACGACGTCAGCCACGAGCGCCCTCTGCTGCAACTCCGCTCGTGGCCACCACTGAACGACATCGTTCACTTGGGACTGAGATAGGAACCAGTTAACACTTCGGAATCAGATAGGCACAAGTGAAGACTTGGCTATCGGATAAGCACTAGGCAGGCCTCTAGCTCAACTATGTATCAGCATTCTGCAGTACTGAGCTATGTAAAAGTTAAGTATTGTATAAATTCTGTGCAATATATATCTCGTCCTAATGTACTCTAGTGTTTCTAGTTTCCGCTGTCCCACTGGATGGTCACCTCCATACCGCACAAGCGTGCATCCTTTATTCCTGTGTCGGTCTCATTCTACTCGGCCACCGACACCTACGACGGAAACGAGGCACAAAAGCGGCGACGACGCTGGGACACAAAAGAATTTATTTCACCCCCCCCCCCCCCGAATCGGAGGAAATGTTTAAATATTTCGAAATATTTATTTATTCATTTATTTATTTTATTTATTTATTTATTTATTTATTTATTTATTTATTTATTTATTTTTGGACCACATGAAATACTAGTCTTTCTTTAATCTGTAACCCAAACAGACCTTCCCGCGTAGTCAGTTTCTAGTAGTCTTTCTACTTTGTCTACACATCATTTGTGTGATATGTTCCGTTTGGTTGACCGTTATCCTGAAGACGGACAAACGTCTGTCAGTGCGGCGGAGATGAGAGAAACGTGTTGGATTCGCCGGCTGTCAGAAGGAGGGACTAGGGGAAGGGGTGACGCTAAGTTTAATCAGCCGGGCTTGTTGTCAAAACACGCCGGCTTATGGGACTTGGACGACAATCGGCTTTCATTAGCGCTCCAGAGTTAAGCCAGTGGCCAACAAAAGCGTCGCGCCGGACAGGCGGCCTCAGCGCGTGTAGCCGGCAATCAATAGCCCGTCTGCCGGCCGTGTCCGCGTCACGGCGGGCCGCCCGTGTCCCCACTCAAAGGCGAAAGCCGCCGTCCCATCATATCGTATGCACTTTTATTTCCAACTTTCCCTTTGTAGCTTTTTTTTTTTTTAGACGTTAAAGAGTTTAAACACTGGATTCATTTCAACGTGTAATTAGCGTCACCAAACAGTTTCGACTGAAGTTCATTTTCGCTCTCTAGTATATTCAATACGTTGGCTTTTTTAATTTCGAATACGCCGAATGTGCCTGAAAAGAGCCTTTTAGAAAAGGAAATTTCTCTGGAAAGATGGTGTCAATACAGAAATGGATTTAAAACTTTGCGAAACTACTCTAACACTCAGAAGGAAGGTACTTGGGCTCAAACAAATACATATACACCAAAATCGTGTGAAAGATAATATAAATTGCACTAGTGATACTCCCGCATCTGCAAAACTCTGCAGTCGTCCGTTAGAGGCCTCTGCGTGGTGTGCCTTGCCACATTGCACTTTGACCTGTCGGTTCGTCAGTAGGGACGGTGCAGTGTGCCTCCGAAATTGCATTTTGTGACGTTATTTGTGTAGTGCAGTGCGCCTCGGCTGCACAGTGGTAGAGTGCGAGACTACAAATCCAAAGGTTGCGGGTTCGTTCCCCGCCAGGTCCTAGGATTTTTATCTGTCACTTTCCACTTCTTTCACCTCTGGCAGTATTGGTCATGTGAAAAATACCGAGTAGCACCGTGGTTCGGAACCCACATTAAACTGTAGGTCCCCCTATAACTGGCTGGGTAAGTCAGTTCGAAGGTCGGAAGAAGGCAACGGCATACCACCTCCAAACAGGACCATGCCTAGTAAAGCACTGTTGTGTTTAAACCAATCTTCGGATTGTTGACTGCTTTACCTTTTTTTATTTGTGTAGTGAAGCATCAGATGGGGTGGCGATTGGTAATCAACCCTGCTAATGTATTGCGATTGGTTGAGATGAAGTTACAAAGAACCCTTCTTCGTGAAGATGGTATTAGTGTAGAAGATGAATCACTTGCATGCTTTCTCTTATCTATTATGGTACAGAAATATGAGCATAAGTTAGATACTGTTGTAACACAAACTCATAATGATGATAATAGGGATGATAATGACGAACAACTCATTGCAAGCGGTAGTGCTACGGTAAGTGCGGGAAGAGGCGATGGAAGCAGTGGCAGTGAATACCAACAGTCTTCCGAGAAGAAGGTTAAAGTTGCAACTATCACCACGGCTTTTGACACCAATACGTTAGAGAACATGTACGATGATTATTACATAAGTTATAGTTAAGATTTTTGCATTGCGTATGGCGTCTACAATTACATTTACAGTGCTATCTAGAGCTTGATTGCAAAGTTTTGCATAAAAACGATACCCACCAGCACAATGACGTGTACGTAGAGATACAGTAAGCAAACGTTTATACAGATATGTTTGTTCGAGTCCAGATGTGAGACAGATCGGTACCAAATGTCGTATATCGATTGAGTATGGCATGGACTCTAATATCTAAAGTAGGCCTGGAAGTTGTTCACACTATGCTTCCTGCAGAGTTGTCCATAAATCCATAAGAGGGTGCGAAGATCTATCCTGGACAGCACGTTGCAAAAGTACCTGGGAAATGCTCAATATTGTTCATTTTTGGGAAACTTTATCGGAGGAGTTTGAACTCAGAAGAGTTTTTGTGGAACCACTCTGTAGCAATTCTGGACGTGTGAAGTGTCGCAGAGACCTACTGGTATTGTCCAAGTGTGTCGCAATACTCAATGGACATGAATGGATGCAAGTGACCAGTCAGTATGCTTCCGTACGTTATCACCTGACCGAGTCGTACCTATACCTATCAGGAGCCCTGTATGACTCTAGCTTCACACGTCCCACACCATTCCAGAGCCTCCACCAGCTACAACAGTCACCTGCTGACATGCAGGGTCCATGGATTCAGGCGTTTTTTTCCATACCTGTACATTACCATCCACTGGATATAATTGGAAATGACGATCGTTAGAACAGGATAGTTACTTCCAGTCACCAATAGTCCGATGTCGGTGTTGATAGGCCCGCTTTGTGTGGTGCAGTCAGCAAGGTAACACGAGAGGGATTTGCTTTCGAAAGCTCGTGTCGTTTATGTATCGTTCAATGGTTCGAAAGCTGGCACTTGTTGACGATCCAGCATTGAAATCAGATGCAATTCGAGATGGGGTTACACTTCTGTCACGTTGGACAATTCTGTTCAGTCGTCATTGGTGCCGTTCCTTCAAGATTTTTTTTCGGAAGCAGTGATGGAGATTTGATATTTTACAGTATTCCTGATATTCAGGATGCACTATTGCAATGGTCGTACGGAAAAGTACTCACCGAGTCACTACCTTTGGTGGTGCTGTCTCTCATCTCTCGTGCTCCGACTATAACACAATGTTAAAACTCATCTGCCATTGTAGCAGCAGTGATCAGAGACACGTTGTCCTATACAGGCCTTGCCAACGGCAGCGTCGTCCTGTGTTTGCATGCATATGCCTACATTAGTTTCTTTGGCTCTTCAGTATACGAACGGCAAATGGGATGACGCTGCGGTATAGAGGGTGTGGCAGACATCAATAGGTCTACATTTAGATACTCAGTATGTTCTAACGGTAAGTAATTTTTTTCATCTCTGGCAACATTTATTAATACGAAACAATATGAAAATCGGGTGTTAGAAGTTAATGTTAAGCTGTAGTCTAATGGTACTTCGAGGGTCGTTTATAAGAATTAACCTGAAACTTGCCACGTTTCACTGCGTCTAATATGACTGGGACATCAGTTCACCAAGAACATTCCGGGTGATCAAAAAGTTAATATAATTTTGAAAACTTAATAAATCACGCAGTAATGTAAATAGAGAGGAAAAAATTGACATACATGCTTGGAATGACACTGGGTTTTATTGGGGAAAAAAAGTCAGACAGATGGCGCATCATTTGATCAGAAAAGAATAATTAGCATAACAATTTAAGACAAAGCAAAGATGATGTTCTTTACAGGAAATGCTCATTATGTTCACCTCTATTCCTGAACAATAGCTGTAATCGAGGAATAATGTTGCGAACAGCACCTAAAGCATGTCCGGAGCATGGTGAGGCATTGGCGTCGGATGTTGTCTTTCAGCATCCCTAGAGGTGTGTGACTTCAGGTAACCCCAAAGCCAATAATCGCACGAACTGAGGTCTAGGGACCTGGGAGGCCAAGCACGACGAAAGTGGCGGCTGAGCACACGATCATCACCAAACGACGCAAGAGATCTTTCATGCGTCTAGCAATACATTTTTTCGGTTCTAATAAAACCCCATGTCATTCTAAACATGTGTGGCAAATTTTATCTCTCCATCTACATTATTCTGCGTTTTATTAAGTTTTCAAATGTATACTGACATTTTGATCACCCGGTATATCAATCAAATTAATACGCTGCATTGCGTTACTGTAACAATGTGAACAAAAAGGAAATAATAATTGAATTGTATCTCTCACAAAACTATATATTATAAAGCCAGAAGATTACTTAAATTTTTGTTAGAACTTTCAATCTTCTCACATACAAAGCAGAGTGTCCGTATGTTTGTGTCTTTGTGTGTACGTGTTCCATACAAATCTACAGTTGTGTTTCAATCTTTATGAAATTTTGTACACGTAAGCTTCAATCCATGAGGACGGTCGCCGTAAGTGTAAGAATCACGTACAATATATGGTTAACGAGATATGACGTCATAAACAACGAGATGCGAAAAAAACTGCTGCATTTAGCAATGCTGCTAATTTTCTACCTAACCACCCAACCGATTTCAACCAAATTTGGTACACACATTCCTTACCGTGAGGTAACAATTGCTGTACGATTAAGAATCACATACGAAACACGGATCAGAAGATATGACGTCATAAATAGGAATCGCAAGAAAAACTGCGGCAAGAATTTATAGATATGCTATATGAGAATAAGAGTACAAACTTCAAACATAATTTAAAACGTTTATTAAAATTTTTCTCGCTGACAACCATAGCAAAATGAAGAAAGGAAAAAGGTTTCTCGCTTACTACTTTTCTGCTGTTTATGGAGTAAAACTACGGCATTCGGTATGGCGTTACAATTTATAATTTGTACACTACACATTGTAGCCACAGGAAATTTTACAGACAGTATACACACTTGTAGTTGAATGTACCTTCTAAATTGTATCACATTACGAGACGTAGTTCATACATAAACAGTAACGTTCATGGAAAAGCGCCCCATCACGCACCAAGTTTTAATCTATTACTTCTTTACTACTAATTGTATTCCCAAGAGAATTTACAGACACACTGCCCTTATCCGAATGAATATATATCTGTAAAATTGCAGGAATAAATAAAAAAATACCCGGGAAACGCCGTGTTTTCAGCTAATCCTTAAATATAAAGATCACATGCTTCACAGACTTTGGAGCAGATGACGAAAAGTTGGCTTGACAAAATACCTCGTACTTACATGTACTGCTCATCCTCTCTCTGTCCGTATCATATTCCCCTTTAGTTTCTTTTCCTCTACGTTCTCCATGTTTTCGTTTCATCGCCGCACGGGAATGGCCGTTACAGTTAGTTACAGTTGTTTGTAAATCTATGATCAGAAGTGACGTCTGTTCTGTCGGAATAGACGGTACGTGTACATATATATAATATGCCAGCGGCAGGCAATGATCCTTTCGTTAGAGGGGAGGGGTGGGCAAGTTTGAACCCTTACTCGTACGGGAATTAGTACATAGAGACTACGAGATTGAGTACTGTGGGCAGGGTAAAGCTGGAAATTTGTGTCTGACGGGAGGCGTGCTTAAGTAGTCCTTGCAGGTACGATGATCACTGTGTCCCCAGTGGTGTAGGGGTCAGCGCAACTGCCAACAAAGCAGGAGACTCGGGTTCGAATCCCGGCTGGGTACACATTTTCAGCTTTGCCCATTCGCAGTTGATGTCAAATGTTCTGTGGAAGGAAGGAGGAAGGAAGTTTAGGGTTTAACGTCCCGTCGACAGCTTGGTCATTAGAGACGGAGCTAACGTTCGGAGCTTTGGGTAAGGATGGGGAAGGAAATCGGCTGTGCCTTTTGAAAGGAACCAACCCGGCATTTGCCTGGACTGATTTAGGGAAATCACGGAAAACCTAAATCTGGATGGCCGGGGGTGGATTTGAACCACCGCCCTCCCGATTACGAGTCTAGTGCGTTACCATTGCACCACCTCGCTCGGTAAATGTTCTGTGAATATGAAAACAATAACAACTGCAGGCGCTGGCCGCGGTGGCCGAGGTGACTGAGGCGCTTCAGTCACGGTCAGCACGGCCACTACGGTCGGGGGTTCGAATCCCCCCTTGGGCATGGATATTTGTGCCGTCTTTAGTCTTAGCTAGTTCATAAGTAGTTTGTAAGCTTAGGGACTGATAACCCCGTAGTTAAGTCCCATAAGTTGTACAAACATTAAAAAAAAACAACTGCAGGATCAGAATTGAGGTCTTTTATTTCGGAATACACACACTCACACACACACACACACACACACACACACACATATATATATATATATATATATATATATATATATATATATATATATAGAGAGAGAGAGAGAGAGAGAGAGAGAGAGAGAGAGAGAGAGAGAGAGACACTACAGTTTGGCGATGGCGTCATATTAGCAAGGTTGCTAAATGTAAGGCATAATCTTATTAGCCGTAACTGCGTAACTAAACATTTGCCGACTTATGTTCATATGAACTTTTTTCCTTTACTTGTAAAATGACAAAATAATAGAATATATTCGTGAATCACGCTATATAAGTTTGATACCTGTCAAGTAGCTGAAAAAAATCTCACGCAAGGCACGGAAAGACAAAGCGAAAGGACATGTAGCACCTAGTCGCCAATGATCTAAAATTCATGAAAATTTCAATTTTCAGTTTCAATTCACTTATTTGTCTTCAGACAACAATAAGTTGAGTAAGATGTCAGTTTATCATATATACATATTTTCGTTAAATGAAGAGTGGATCTTAAATGGTAAAACGTTTTACATTTGGTTAATATACAAGTAAAGCTTTACAACATATTTGATAACATCAGGCATATGCCGCGAGAACCGTTTTTACATCATATACGCTGGCAGTGATGAACTGTTGGTAGTAGCCATTGTAGTAGCATTGTGACGCGTGTACTTCCTGCCGATTGGACGCTGCTCCTAGGGAAACAATCAGCAACGCCCTCGCTACAGACCAAATACCTTATAAAAGTAACTAGACTCACTAAAGGCGCTGCTGTCGCAGGACAATTTGAGACTTCGGCCAGCCGTCATGATAGTGGCAAGCGTAAAACAAAAATAATGGAATGCGGTCTTAGAAAATCAGGCGATGCTGAAGGAATTAGATTGGGTAATGAAACAGTGAAGGTGGTAGATGAGTTTTGTTACTTGGGCAGTAAAATAACATGCTATGGTCGCAGTACAAAGGATATAAAATGCAGAATGGCAATGGGAAGAAAAGCATTTTTGAAAAAAAGAAATTTGCTAACATCGAATATTAATTTAAGGGTAAGGAAGTCTTTTCTGAAGGCATTTGTGTGGCGTGTTGCCTTGCACGGGAGTGAAACATGGACGATAAGCAGTGCGGACAGGAAGAGAATAGAGGCTTTTGAGATGTGGTGTTACAGAAGAATACTATGGGTAGATCACATAACTAATGAAGAGGTACTGAAGAGAATTGGTGAGAGAAGGAATTTTTGGTATACCCTGACTAAAAGAAGGGATAGCTTGGTAGGACACATTCTTAGACATCGGAGTATCGTAAATTTAGCATTGGAGGGAAGTGTGTGGGGTAAAAATCGCAGAGGGAGACCAAGAGAAAGCAGATTCAAGTGGATGTGGGTTGCCATTCTTATGAGGAGATGAAAAGGCTTGCTCAGGATAAAGTAGGGTGGAGAGCTGCATCAAACCAGTCTCCGGACTGAAGACCATAACAACAACAGGAAAATGTTTCAAATGTTTGTATAGCGTATGGGACTTAACTACGGGGTCGTCAGTCCCTAAGCTTACAAACTACTTATGAACTATCTAAGACTAAGGACGGCACAAATATCCATGCCCGAGGGGGGTTTCGAACCCCCGACCGTAGTGGCCGTGCACATCGTGACTGGAGCGCCTCAGTCCCCTCGGCCATCGTGGCCGGCTGTTGTTAGGAGATAAATCGTGTATTATATAGCTACTGCGCTATATATACTTAGTTGGTCTGTATTGTTTAACTATTGCAGTATACATGATGCACGATGGTAAAGTTTAACTGCAAAAATCGGTTCGAGATAGGAATAAAAAGAATGAATTCTGTCTTCCCATTTATATTTTTCAGGAATACAATTAGCTGTACTACTTGTGTTCAGAAAGAGTTACTCTTGCTTAACAGACTCTAAGTCAATACAATCCTAAGTCAGGATTTTGAATTAAATAAGGAACAGACTTTAACAAAACTGGTACCACTTAAAAACGAGCTACTTTAGGCAGAACTGGTGGACAGGAATTTCAAAAAGTTTCATTGGGATCTCGAGATCAGAGGCATCATTGCAGTTCGATTTTTGATTTATGAAATTAATAATAACAACATGGAAAAAAATTTATAGGTCATCTGCTTTACATATAGGTATAACAACTGAAAGGTGTTGGCAGAACTGTGTATGGTTCCATATATGAATGACACATAGCCAAATTGGTTGTACTAGGTGAAATTGAACCCTATGACGATAGATGCTGACTTTTGAGCAGTTCGCGCTACTGTGGGATATTTGGCTCACAGCATTAAAAATGCTAATAGTCCTGTTAGATACCCGAATGTTAATGTGAGATACACTTAGTTAAGAATTATGGCATACATCGTGTTCTTAAAAGAGTGTGGTAGTGGCTGGTTGCTTTATTCACAATATAAGACGATATTTTACAGTTATGTATCCTATGGAATATTTCATTTTCACAGTCGTTTTTTAATGTTTTCTGTATCATACAGCGCTGTTCCATTTCCTATCGGTATAAAATACAAAATATTAGAGAATACAGCAGGCACACAAGCAAAGACGTAAAATATTGTGAAATTCTTCTGAAATTATTGTTTGTACAAAAGTTTCACCATCGTACAGTGTACTGAGAAAGTGCGAAAACATTGTATCTGACAATAAATTGCGTTTGCATGCTGTACTTTAAACGCAAAAAAAACTGAGTATTACAATTCGGTTTAGTTAGGATGAAGAAACGCTGTTGACCGATTCCTACTCTGAATGTGCACATATTTACACACTTCTGAAAGGCGTTTAATGAACAAAGTAAGAGCATATGGACTATCAGACCAATTGTGTGATTCCTGGATAACAGAAAGCAGCATGTCAATAGCGGCCTTTACACGGCGCGCGTGGAGCGGCGGCCGGCAGTCGGGCAAGGGGTGGCGCGCCGCTCGCCGCGCAGGAGCGCCACGCCTGGCGTTTCGGGCGAGGCCGGAAGATGTGCCCGGCGCGGCGTCAGGGCAGCGGGTCGCAGCCGCAGGGAAATCGTGTCCGTGCGATCGCAGCGGCTGGGATGTGCGTGGCACTTGTGATGAACGGACAAAGCGCCGTGGAGCGGGCTGTTTGAGATCCGGCCCATAAAGAGTCGCGGTTCTATTCAGCCAATTATCAGACAAGCTGATAGTGGGGCAAAGGGGGAATCCCAATTGGGAATAAGTGGGAGGGGCTTACCAGTTCCGGCATACGCCTTACAAACAAGGAAAACCTCCCGAAAACCTTGGTCGGAACCGGGGGATTGGGACCAATTTCATTTATCTCCGGAACTTGCCCCGGACTAAAAATGGATTATCGAGAGAACACGAGTGCACTCACGACAATCAAGGATCGGACGCCCGAGTTACTCTCGCAATCTCGTAGAGATCAGCTCGACCAACAGAGGACAAGCATCCCCCTACAGGAACCGCACCCGTGGGCGCGGTATCCTGTGCGTCCGTGTGGGTGGCCGAGGGAAGTGGGTGAAAGAATACAGCCAGCGCTATAGTCATTTGCCTTTAATTATTCAACTGCGCGATAATTTCCCCGATGATTTAAAAAAAAACTATTTACGGATGGACTGTGCCTCGTTTAACATTTCGCTGGATTTGATTAAGCACAAAATTACGGAGAAAGATACAGTGATGAAAACAGCATTTCAGCAGAAGAACGCCTAACAGCGACACTCAGGTTATCTCGTGCTCGGAATGTCGTAGAAAATTCTTTCGGCATTATTTCTTCACGTTTTCGAGGGTTAAAGACAGCCATTAATATGAAACCAGAAAAAAATGTTATGTTGTTTTGGCTATCTGTGTTTTGCATAATTTTATGCGCAGAAACAGTCATGACTATCTATCACCATCAGCTGTGGATACAGAGACCTTCTTACTTACTTAGCTGCAAGCAGTTAATTCCATAAATTATATGGGGGGTAAGCATTAGGAGTGAACGACCAAGTAAAATTAATCGTCAGTAAAGCAGATGGCAAACTGAAATACATTGAAAGACTCCTAAGGAAATGCAGTCCGAAAACGAAGAAATATGGTTAAAGTACACTTATTCGCCCACTGCTTGAATACTGCTCACCGGTGTGGGACCCGTACCACGTGGGGTTGGTAGATAAGGTAGAGAAGATACAATGGAGAGCAGCATGCTTCTTTACAGGATCATTTGTTAATCGTGAAAGCGTTACGGAGATGATCGATAAACTCCAGTGGACGACTCTGCAAGAGAGACTCTCTGTAGCCCGATTCGGACTTTTGTCGAAGATTCGAGAACGTTACCGACCAGTCAAGCAGTATATTGCTTCCTCCAACGCATATCTCGCGAAGAGATAATGACGATAAAATCAGAGAGATTAGAGCCCACACAGAGGCATGCCGACAATCTTTCTTTCAGCGAACAATAAGAGACGGAGGGTGTCGCATCCGCCGCCGCCCAACCGACTCGGAGCGCCACACCACGCGCGACGCGCAGCAAACATCGCTGACGCCGCACCAGGAAATCCACTACGGCCGCGAGTGAACGCCTCGTCTGCTGGGCTAGCGGCAGCGTATACACACCACAATCGATACGAGCTATCTGGACGGCGCTTCCTTCGCCACCAGAGTGAGCACTACTCACAACAAACATAACGATTGGCTCAACCTGTCAATATAAGCGAGCCACAGAGCCACTTCTAGCAGTTCTCGTCTCGCCTGGGAAGTGTCTACGACTCTACCTCCGATCAAGGATTACGACGGACCGAGCTTGGGCGCTTCGAGAAGAAACCGGATACTGACCACTTACCGGATTGGACTCTTCGTTACGCTATGGGAAGTTCTGTTTGCCTTTTTTGGTGTTTATGAACCTCGTCACAGACTGTAACGCCACTACTTATTAGCAGACTTTCAGTTACGTGTCTGTTTTCAGAATGCAAGAACCAGTTTATTGAATTTGTTTTGTTGTGTGAAGATTGAACTGTATGAAATAAATTTTGTTACATCAGTGGAACTTTATTTATGTTTTAGTGGCGAAGTATAACACAATAGAGGGAGAATCGATAGTGGTACTCACAGTCTCCTGCGCCACACACCGTCAGGTGACTTGCGGAGTGAGGATGTAGATGTAGATAGTTACTGTATATTTAGAGAGTCTGAGATAGAGTTTTCGCCACTTAGCTCGAAAGAGTACACACTCTAATCAAAAGAGTCTTACGCACAAATGTTCAAAGAATGAAACTTTCACTCTGCAGCGGAGTGTGCGCTGATGTGAAACTTCCTGGCAGATTAAAATTGTGTGCCGGAACCGGGACTCGAACCTGGGACCTTTGCCCTTCGTGGGCAAGCGCACTACCGACTGTGCTATCCCGACACGACTCACGATGCCGCCTCACAACTTTACTTCCGCCAGTACCTCGCCTCCTACTTTCCAAACTTCACAGAAGTTCTCTTGCAAACACGCAAGACTAGCACTCCTGGAAGAAAGGATATGGTGGAGACATGGCTTAGCCACAGCCTAGGGGATGTTTCCAGAATGAAACTTTCACTCTGCAGCGGAGTGTGCGCTGATATGAAACTTCCTGGCAGATTAAAATTGTGTGCCGGAACCGGGACTCGAACATGGGACCTTTGCCTTTCGCGGGCAAGCGCACTACCGACTGTGCTATCCCGACACGACTCATGATGCCGCCTCACAACTTTACTTCCGCCAGTACCTCGCCTCCTACTTTCCAAACTTCACAGAAGCTCTCCTGCGAACCATGCAAGACTGGCACTCTTGGAAGAAAGGATATGGTGGAGACATGGCTTAGCCACAGCCTAATGGATGTTTTTAGAATGAAACTTTCACTCTGAAGCGGAGTGTGCGCTGATATGAAACTTCCTCATATCAGCGCACACTCCGCTGCAGAGTGAAAGTTTCATTCTGGCATAGGCCCAGCACTATAAAAAAAAAAGATATGGAAATCATACAGACTAGTAGAGACAGACACCTACTCCCCTTCTAAGAAAACATGCACATACACAAAGCACTATCACACAACAAACAATTACTAAATGACGAAATAAGTAATGGAAACCAAACATTGCATAAAATAATTGAAAAAATCACATAAAACATTCCCTGTCATGCCCGTAACTATCTCAGACTACTTCCACATCTCATTCCAGATACCACTACCAACACTCCACAGCTAAGGTCAAATAAAATCTCATACCCACCTCTCCGCTAAACACGAGACTCTCCGAACGTGTCACACATATTGATATAAAACTCCCAGACTTTCTCGATCCCTGCTAACAAACACTCAGCCTCGTTCCCCTCACTGTTACCCTATATCACATACCAGATTCACCAAAACACACAATTCCCCCCCCCCCCCCAAACACACACACACACACACATCACACACATGCACACTACTTGCATTACCACCACGCAGGAGTTTAATATTACTGCACCACATCTCATATCAATCACTTTTGTCTTCCATCTCACTTCACATCACACCTTACCACATCCAACCACCATTCAGTCATCGTTCCCTACTACTCAACACCCCCACCAATAATAACAACAATTATAATAATATAATAGCAATAAAAATATTAAATAATAATAATAATAATAATAATGTTCCCATTAAATATATACATGTATTATTCTGCCACTATTCCAATCCGCTTACATCAAAACTAAATACACCGAAACATAATTTAGTATAAAACATAGAGAAAGAACTACATTTGTGAGGTTGGAAACACTCCAATAACACACTGAGCAGAATCAGTAAAAACAAAAACAAACACTTCTGATCTGTGGAAAACAACTGTGAACAGTGAAACAGTGACAGTGAAAGTAGTGAGAAAACGACACAGCATGAAGAACCGGCGGTATTGCATTAAACAGACCGGCATTCCTGATGTGAAGCGAAAAGAAGACAAAATTTCCGTAAGTACCAAACATTAGGCCTACTTTTCAGGGTCCATTTAAGAACTGTTTTCCATCTAAACACAAAACAAACTGTAGATTTCTATTATTACAGACCACTGAAAATGTTTTACATTCAATAAAACGAAACGCGTCTGGTGTGAAAAAATCGCATTTTTATTGTAGTTGCAAAGACGGAAAATCACTGCTATTCATAATTATGAAAGCAACTACGGACATTATGGCCACACAAACGAAGAATTCATTCTGGATACTTATGAACTACTTTATAATAAAGACGACAGAAACATCCGAGCCCGAAGGGCGATTCGAACCCCCGACCGTAGCGGCCGTGCAGATCGTCGTGACTGGCGCGACACAGACCGCTCGGCCACTGCAGCCAACTCTTACGCCCATTTAAAGTTCACGCCGAAGTTTGCCACCATAATGGCCGCCGAGAAAATGTGTTTTTTTTTTCCCGCCGTTCGCAGTCGGCGGCTTACGGGATTGTGGGGGCACGCTGCAGACGCGACTGTAATGCGGTGCACTCTGCCCCCTACGGCGGCTGGTTGCTCCACTGAGAGCCTCCCCGGTTGTTAGGAAAGGGGGCGCGGCCACAGGCAGAGGCTTGGACAGCCGCCAGCCGCCAGCAGGCCAGAGGCGCACACCTGCTCCTCGCCCCCTTTTGTGCCGCCGCTACCTGCGCGCAGCCCCACAAAGCGCTGCAACCGCCGCAGCTGCCGCGGCCCGCGCTCTGCAGAGATGCTCAGGCGCGCCCGTGCTCGCACACACCTGCGCCGCGCCGCCCCGACCCTCCGGAAGCAACCGGAGCCGCAGCCGGCCATCCCCGCCCTGTCGCCCGGAAGTGTCTCCTCCAACTTGTTGTACCGTCTCACCTCAGAACTGCTCCTGCAAACTTCTTACGTCATATATCGTGCGACAACCTTATGAAATACTGACCCAGGCCACGCTGGCTTTGCTTCTGCCCACAGGCAGATGGGCCATTCCGTTTCAAATCGGACAGCAGGAAAGCCTGCATTGCTTTTTGGCGGGTCATTTTTCTGACATGGGTTGAAAGGAAAAGTGTACAAGTCGGTGGTAAGGCCTGCTATGATATACAGGGTGTTACAAAAAGGTACGGACAAACTTTCAGAAAACATTCCTCACACACAAAGAAAGAAAATATGTTACGTGGACATGTGTCTGTAAACGCTTAATTTCCATGTTAGAGCTCATTTTATTACTTCTCTTCAAATCGCATTAATCGTGGAACGGAAATACACAGCAACAGAACGTACCAGCGTGACTTCAAACACTTTGTTACAGGAAATGTTCAAAATGTCCTCTGTTAGCGAGGATACATGCATCCACCCACCGTCGCATGGAATCCCTGATGCGCTGATGCAGCCCTGGAGAATGGCGTATTGTATCACAGCCGTCCACAATACGAGCACGAAGAGTCTGTACATTTGGTACCGGGGTTGTGTAGACAAAAGCTTTCAAATGCCCCCATAAATGAAAGTCAAGAGGGTTGAGGTCAGCAGAGGGTCGAGGCCATGGAATTGGTCCGCCTTTACCAATCCATCAGTCACCGAATCTGTTGTTGAGAAGGGTACGAACACGTCGACTAAAATGTGCAGGAGCACAACCAGATGTTGTGTCGTACTTGTAAAGGAACATGTCTTAGCAGCACAGATTTATCCCTTATGAAATCATGATAACGTGCTCCAGTGACCCTAGGTGGAAGAACCTGAGGCCTTATCAAGACATCAACAATTCCTGCCTGAACGTTCACAGAAAATCTGTGTTGATGATGTGATTGCACAATTGCGGGCGGATTCTCGTCTGTCCACACATGTTGATTGTGAAAATTTACAATTTACATTTAAAAAGAAATACTAAAATGATCCGGCCGCGGTGGCCGAGACGTCTGCGGCGCGCAGTCACGTTCTGCACGGCCACTACGGTCGGGGATTCGAATCCCCCTCGGGCATGGATATTTGTGCCGTCCTTAGTGTTAGCTTGTTCATACGTAGTTTGTAAGTTTAGGGACTGATGACCCTGTAGTTAAGTCCCATAAGCTCTACAAATATTTTTTTTTTTTTTTTTTTTTTTTTTTTTTACTAAAATGAGCTCTACATGTAAAATAAGCGTTTCCGGACACATGTCCACAAAACATATTTTCTTTCTTTGAGTGTGAGAAATGTTTCCTAAAAGTTTGGCCGTACCGTTTTGTAACACTCTGTACGGGGCAGAGACATGGCCAATCACAGTAGCCCAGGAAAGGAAGATGGAAGTAGCAGAAATGAGGATGCTGATGTGTGGTGTAACAAGAAAGGACAGAATTAGAAATGGTTAGATAAGTTGTGAAAGTCGGACCCATGGGGAAAAGGATACAAGAGAGTAGAGTAAGGTGGTATGGACACTTGCAGAGGATAAGATAGCGGGAAACCTAAAGGAGAAAGGATGGAAGAAGGAAGAAGCAGTGAATAGAGTATTATGGAGGAATGGAGGAGAAGGATCCAGAAGATCAACGCCGACCCTACTTGACGTGGGACTAGACTACGATAAAGAAGAAGCATATTTTTCTGTCATAGAAAATATCTTCGACAAACAAACGCTCCATTTTTTTTTATTTTTTTATGATCAAGGGTAACATAATTTCATAATTTCCTGCAACCATACGATTATCTACATCTACATCGATACTCTGCAAAACACACTTAATTGCCTGGCAGAGGATTCATTAACAACTTTCATACGCTTTCTCTACCGTTCCATTCTCTTATAGAGCGCGGGAAGAAAGAACACCTAAATCGTTCCGTTTACGGTCTGATTTCTCTTATTTTATTGGTATGGTCGTGTATCTCTATATAGATGGGTGCTAGCAAAACATTTTCACATTCAGAAGTAAAAGTCGGTGATTGAAATTTCGCAAATAGATCTCGACGTAACGAATAACGTCTTTCTTTTAATGATTTCCACGACAAATCGTGCAACATTTCCGTGACGCTTTGCCCCCTGTAACGTGATAAAACGAGCTGCCCTTCTCTGAACCTTCTCAATGTCTTCCGTCAGTCCCACCTGGTGAGGGTCCCACAAGGGGCAACAGTACTCCAGGAGAAGACGCACAAGTGTGATGTACGCAGTGTCTTTGGTGGAGCTGTTGCATCTTCGAAGCGTTCTGCCAATGAAACCTAACCTTTGATTCGCCTTCCCCACAATGTTTTCTGTCTTCTCTCCAGTCTAAATGGTTCGTAATTGTAACTCCTAGGTATTTGGTAGAATTTACGACCTTAAGGTTTGACTGATTTATCGTGTAAGTGAAGTTCAGCGGATGTCTTTTAGTGGTCATGTTTATTACTTCACACTTTTCTTACTTAGTGTGGATTTCCAATTTTCGTAACATGTAGAAATTTTGTCTAAATCGCTTTGCCGTTGGTTTTGATCCTCTGTTGACTTAACTAACCGATAAACGACAGCATCATCTGCGAATGATACTCATAGCTCGGAAACTATTCATAATAAAATTTTGAATACAAAATTATTCTATAGATTGGTGTGGTACTTCAGCGTTATTTTTAGAATTTAAATTTCAAGCACGAGGGTTAGTCAGTAAATAAGTCGCAAATTGAGTACTGCGTTTACAAGCCTGAAAATTGGTTTACTTCTCAAGTGACACTACCTACATCTTTAAACACTCGTCTCATCGTTAGGGACAACTTTAAAACCTTGGTGCTTGGACATTTTGTGGAAGCATTTGCATCCTTTAACATTAAAACGGTCTTACTTCGCTAACTCCCTAGAACGGCTACGTGGGTCAAAATGACCCACACGCCGTTTTTACGCTTTTTTTTTTTTTTTCGGCAATCTTAAGGTTAGCTCTTCATATTTACGTTCAAAAGTTTGTATAGCTTATGGGACTTAACTACGGGGTCATCAGTCCCTAAACTTACAAAATACTTATGAACTAACTAACACTGAGGACGGCACAAATATCCATGCCCGAGGGGGGATTCGAACCCCCGACCATAGTGGCCGTGCAGACCGTGACTGGCGCGCTGCAGTCCCCTCGGCCACCGCGGCCGGCTCATATTTATGATGTTTTATCCTTTTATAAGTGCTCAGGCGTTTGATTTTCTCCTCGGTAAGTAGTATGTGTATAGTGTGTGCATTGATCATGGCCATGTCAAGTATGTTGTACAGAAAGTGGTTGGGCCATCGACGAATTGCTACTAGACACCTTTGGTCGATGCAATCCACACCTGCTTTTGTTTTATTGTAAAATGCAACTGTTTCAGGAAGCTTCTTGATGGATGTTTGCTCGATGTCACTTCCTGAATACATGGAGCTTAGGACCAACACGTTTTTCTTCACCTTCCCTTGATAAGAACCAAGCAAAGCGGTACCACTGTTGTACAGGGTGGTTGCATAGAGGTCGTCATTTCCAGGCCGAACGCAGTAGGACCCTTCCTGCATGCTTCTTTTCATAGTGCCAACCAAACTTGTATTCTGCTTTACAGAGCTTCAGCAAGTTTCAGTGAGGTAAATAATTTGTCTGTCGTGATATTACGTGCCTTTCCAAGAAACGGAGTGGTCAGTTTCATAACAACATGCCCCCCCCCCTCCCAAGCGAACAATTAGCGGGCCGTGTTTCACCAAGGCTAAGCATAATGTTTAGAACGACTCAATTTTTAGCATCACATACAATCCAGTACATTATCCCGTAACTGTCGGGCTTACTAGGCATATACCGAATAAACGGGCAACGAACTTTACAGGAGTAAAGTTGTTCATCAATCGTCATATTTTCAGTTGGTTTCTAATTCGCAATGCACATATACCAGAATTAGATTAAACGTACGGACGCAAAAAAAAAAAAAAAAAAAAAAAAAAAAAAAAAAAAAAAATCGTGCGTAGTTTTCACTCCACATATCTTCGAACGAAAATGTTCTCATACCCGTTACATCGCGAGCACACGGAACAGCCATGAAAGCGTCTAGTTCTCCCAAACTAATAGGCCACTCATTGTCTCCGAGCTTACTCGGCGCTTCTGTTTCGGTGCAAGTTTTTATGAGCGTCATCATTGGTTCAGAGAAATAAAGTCGCCACGATTAACGGGGAATCACCTTCCACAGATCATTCGGCGTTAGTTGTTGGACCATGCGATTCTCGAAGAATGTGTTAAAGTGTACCAAAGGGTTAAGATCATAACATCCCCTCGAACACAAAAATTTTGAGATATCATATATAAAGAGATACAGTCCAAAAATAGCGAAGAAAAGCAAAGACATGCAGAAAATAACCACTTGTGGGTCATTTTGACCCACGTTGGCTGTTCTAGAGGTACCTTCATTTTTTCGAAAACCTATAAGGGATTTCGGTGTTGTTGTTGATTTTTTTCCCCTTGGCGCGGGAGGAGAGACATTTTCACCTCTCAAGATAAATAAAAGTCACGGAAGCATTTGCTGCTCTTGAAATTACAGCTCTTTAAACAACGACGCAAGGACAAGCATGGGCCACTTTATTTGGTTCCTTAAACTGCTGCAACCCACGAGACGGATGTCTCGTAGTGGTAGAGAAATACCCCTACACAGCGCGCAGTACTGGCGTGTCTACCTCAGTTGGTAACGTACTTACTGCCTCATCCTTGTAATTCTCATCAATATCTATAAAATCCATTTTTAAATGGAATGTATGCCATGTTGTTCAACATTTGATTTAAAAACAGTAGCAGTAAACAGTTTTATGGTTGAATACAGAGCTGTACAAAAAAAAAAAAAAAAAAACGTATCCAGAAAGTGCCCCAAATCACCCGCCTGCGCTACACCGTACAAAGCCGACAGCGCTGCATCGTGCTGTATGCAGCCAGTCATTACAGACTCCATGGACTCCATCGTCTCAAGCTACGGGGCCACACGTTTCCCCTTGTCGAGTGGCGGACGCCAGTCAGACGAGGTTTAATTTTCTTAGTGCAGCGCGACCTTACGTAATTATTACTTAATTATTTTTTCCACGTTGAAGATAAGAGGCTCCATAATACTTAAAACGAGACTCAACGTCTAATAAAAGGAAGTGTAAACCTATGTACATTTAATCCCATTGAAAAAGGTACTTAGTTTAATAAATGAAAAAAAAAAGGTTTTACAACAACGAAATTATTGTTGTCATGTAATTGTTAATATCTGCTTCAACTTCAGATATTCAGCTTCAAAATGAACCGTGGTTCATTGAAATCCGGTGCTTGGATGATGAGTTACACAGCACACAAAAAGTATCAAGTTTGAGAAAATAATGCTAACTTAATCAAATGTTAACTTGAAAAATAGCAGTCCTTTAAGGGATAAATCCATGACAGTAGTTTAACGATTTTATTAGGAATTTTAGGAAGACATTATATACGATACGTCTACGTTTGACATGGTTGTCTTTATTTAGTCTTTGATTGACTTTAGCGTTACAGTACTACCTCTGATCAATGTAAACTAAATAAAGACAACCGTGTCAAATGTAAATGTATCATCTATGATGTGCTCCTAAAATTTCTAACAAAATCATTATTCGCTACATAATAACATACACAGAAATATAAAATGAAATAATGTATCGGTTAACTTCTATATTTTGTCTTTCAAAGACAAATTTGTAAACGCATAGTATTATGACGCATTGACAGATACGGTAACTGGCTAAAATTCGTGAATGAAGTGTAAAACACCACCTCCTAAATAGGTAGTTGAAGTAGTTAGAGCCTCTAAATAGCGTACCTATTGCACTTTGTAATTGAAATAAGTAAACTTTATTTATGTAAATTTATTTATGTAGTATTCGGATACACACTGATAACATAAAATGTTTTTTGCAGAAGGACACTTGATGAAAATACTTAAGCCGCGTAATATATCTCGTGACAAACTACTAAAATAATACATTACTGTCTTCTGGGCTAATCTTTTACATTTATGTCAATTTATGACATTTATAACACTATGGGCTAAAGATATAACAAGTCCTTACACACTGTCGTACATCTTGTGTATCCTAGGGACAATAATCCAAGTATGTTAATTTTTGGCATCTCTATGTTGATATTTAAGATATGTTCGTTTCTGCGTTTTAGTAACTAATTCCATGCACAATTTTAAGACCAATCTGAGCAAACTCTGGCCGATAATATTCCTTTTTGGTGGGCACAACAAAAAGTACGAAAGTGAGTATGTAATTTCAACGGGAAAGCGAACAAGACATTAGTTTCCAATGATTTAATAAGCTTCAGGGTAGATATCAAACAGTGTGTGTATTACTATGCTTCTTTCTGTCCAAGATAACAAAGCATGAATACATGCAAGTTGGCCGTTGCTTTGAAGCACCAGATTTCCCTGCAAGCATACTAATGATTACCAATTTATAGCGTAAGTATACGTGTGAATTAATTTCTTCGTGTGTACCAACAGCCTACACCTAACTTCTTAATGGTTACACAAACACAGATTGAAGCACTCGTGGGGACGCGCACCCGGCGAAAGGTTACACATTTGGTCTTGGACATCACTTACTGTTTCCGAGGACACATTTTACAGTGAGCTGTTAGAAACACTCTCTTGATGAGTACCTCCTCGAACTTTGTCTTAACCCAGGTCGCCAGATGTTTTATAATGAAATGTCGTTTTTTTCTATTTTTTCGAGTCAGTCGCTACCACTATGTTAAATAATGGTGTTACGGTACAGATCTTTTCTTTATGGGAGCGTATTTCATTTCTTGTGAAATTCACTATATGTATAACAACAAATCCTAGAAAGCTTTCTGTCGCTAGAACGGTACATTCGAAAGGCTCATCGACATGCAAATGATTAAACCATGAGACGGTCAAGAAAATGTTTCAATAATGTTATCAAAATGTTTGTTGAACTGAATTTCTTTAGCATTGTCACAAGTAAGCAGGGACGTGTTAGCAGGGGGCAAAAGCGAATTTTACCTTACCGTAGGTCAGGGCTGAGTTCTTCAGGCGTAGATTCCGAGGACTGAACGGCCAGGGGAATCTGCTACTGCGCCTCTTCAAAGGTTTTCTCTGGAAATAGAGAGAGAGATGTCAAGCAGTTAGAAGAAATGGAAAGATGCCACATAACAAAAGGACAGTAGGTTTCACATTAATAAATAAAATACACTGACAAAACGAAAGTGAGGTGAGAGGTTGTTTATTACTGTCGGAGTATATAGAGGGATCCAAAAATTGTATCCACTGTTTAAAGGTCCATAACTTGAAAAATAATTGACAGAGTTGTCACATCTTTGGTTGTGTAATAGTTTGTAGTTCCGGTAATTGCCACAGAAGCGTTGAATTGTGTTGTTTTGTCAGGTGAAATTCGCCGGATAGTAAGTGTTTTGTTCCTAGTTGCACCTAGTGACTCGAGTAAACATGGCTGGCGCAAATCTTAATTTCGATAAAAGGAAGTCAGTTTTGAAGTGGTACTTTAAGTACGAAAACATTAATGAAGTTCAACAGCGAACAGAGCCACCAACACGTTTAACGATTCGTCGTATTCGAGACAAATCTGAAGCCGAAGGCTCAAGATCTGGACGTCCTGTAAGATTAACAAGTCCAGCTAACTCCCGTCGTGTGTTACAACAATTCACCCGCTCTCCACAGAAGTCTGTGAGACAGTGTGCCCGTGAAACTCTAGTGATTCGCTCAAGTGTTCGGCGAATTTTGAAGACAGCAAAGTGGAAGTGCTACATCCCACGATTGCTACACGAAATGAACGAGGACGCCCCAGATCGTAGAATGGAGTACTGCGAGGGGTTCACTAATATGGTGCGCCACGAAGTGTTAACAGAGTTGATTGTGTGGTCTGATGAGGAACAGTTCAATCTCAATAGTACAGTAAATCGCCACAATTGCATCTACTTGGCCACCGAAAATTCGAACGTCCATGCAGACAAAGCCGTGAATTTTCCAGGTGTGGGTTGTCATACCGGGGCTTGATTGAGCCATTCTTCTTTGACGGCACAGTTACCGGTGAGGTGTACCTTCAGACGCTTCAGACGTCCATTTTACCTGCTATCCGAGACTTTTATGGAGACGGAAGATTCACTTTCAACAAGAGAGTGCTTCAGCCAACTACCAAAATCGTGTTAGGGCTTACCTCGACGAAAAGCTACCGAGAAGATGGATACGCCGTAGAGGTGCTGTGGACTCTCCACCACGTTCCCCTGTGGGGAACACTTAAGGACGTCGTTTATCGACAAAAGACACGCACATTCCATGAACTTCGAGAATCCCGAGAATCCATCGAACTTTCATGTGCAGATCTCCAAGTGAACACTTTGCAGTCAGTAGTTCGTGCTGCAATTCTGCGGCATCGTCTGTGTGTGGATGTTAATAGTTACCATTTCGAACACCTACTACAAGTTGGACTTTAAACTACACCTTCACGAAAAATTAGACAACTGCGTCAATTAGTTTGCAAGTTATAGATCTTTAAACAGTGAATACATTTTTGTACCCCTCTGTATAACAAAAATTTCTTTACCATGAGCACGTGTTGAAATAATAACGATTCCTTAACACTGATGCCCTCCGTCCCCCCCCCCCCCCCCCTCTAATCGCATCCGCAAGCTACGTCATGCCACCATGCCACATCATCAGAGAAGGCTTGAGATAATCTACAGCCTCATAGATACTCTGTAAATCACATTTAAGTGCCTGGCAGTGGGTTCATTAACCACTTTCTTAACCTTTCTCTACCGTTCCATTCTCCAATAGCGCGCGGAAAGAAAGAAAACCTAAATCGTTCCGTTTTCGATCTGATTTATCTTATTTTATTGGGATGGTCATGTCTTCCTATGTAGGTGGCTGCTAGCAAGATATTTTCACATTTAGAAGTAAAAGTCTATAATTGAAATTTCGCAAATAGACCTCGCTGCAACGAATGACGTCATTTTTTTTAATGATTTCCATCTCAAATAGTGCAACATTTCCGTGACGCTTTCCCCCCTGTAAAGTGATAAAACAAAACGAGCTGCCCTTCGCTGGACCTTCTCAATGTCTTCCGTCAGTCCCACTTGGTGAGGGTCCCACTCCGAGAAACAGTACTCCGGTAGAGGACGCACAAGTGTGATGTAGGCAGTCTCTATGGTGGAGCTGTTGAATCTTCGAAGCGTTCTGTCAATGAAAGGCAATCTTTGGTTCGCCAGCCCCACAATATTTTCTGTGTGTTCTCTCCAGTCTAAGTTGTTCGTAATTGTAACTCCTAGATATTTGGTAGAATTTACGACTTTGACTGACTTATCGTGTAATTGAAGTAATGGTCATGTGTATTACTTCACACTTTTCATTATTTAGTGCTAATTGCCAATTTTCGCACGATGTACAAATTTTGTCTAAATCGTTTTGCAGTTGCTTTTGATCCTCTTTTGACTTAACTAACCGGTAAATGACAGCATCATCCGCGAACAGTCTGAGGGAGCTGTTCAGATTGTCTCCTAAATCGTTTACAAACACAAGGAACAGTAGGGAATCTATAAAGATTTCCTGGGGAACGCCAGGTATCACTTCTGTTTTACTCGATGATTTACCGTCAATTACTACGAACTGTGTCGTTTCTGATAGGAAATCGTGAATCCAACCGCACAATTGGGGCCATAATCCGTAATGTGACTTCTAGCTAAATGACCGGACGCTCGGACACAACCCATTGTCTCATGGCGTCCAGCCAGTCAGCTAGCAGTCGCGTTGTCTCAGGCATTCTCTGATCACGGGGCGTGACGTACGCGTCACCACCGCCGAAAGACAAAGCCGCGACGCTCTCGTGTGATGTCACGCACAGCAGTTCGCGATCACGTAGCTCACTGAGTGTCCACTAGGCCCCAGCCCACCAGGCTCTAGCGGCCAGCCACTCAGCTACGAGCAGCGGCCTACTCGGCGTGTCGTGCCACGGTAGCGCCGCAGACTTCTCTGTAGGTGGTGTTGGCCTTTCTCGTTGGCCTCGCGTGGTACCGTGTGATGTCATTTAATGCACGCAACTTGCGCTACATTTGAAACTGGTGCTCTCGCCTCCCTAGAAGTGCAAAACCTCTACTTGCACTCAAGGTCCGTTCGGTGGAGCAACAACCAGCAAGAAAGGAAGCGTGCTGCAGAAAAATGGAATGAGAATGCAGTTCCGTCCGCCTCCAAGATAACAGATACTTTAAGCCCTATCAAGGACATCATACGAGAGTTGGAATTTAAATAATGGCAACTATTTATTCACAACCGATACAAAAGCTTTTCATGTTTGCACCTGTTACTGCCCTTCAAAGTAGTCACCAGGGTAGGGTAGAGCCCGTTGACAGCAATGTGGAAGGTGTAGTATACCGTTAGCAGAGCCTGTTCTGTTGTTGGTGCGAATGGAGCTCTCTATTGTCTGTCGTATCTCTGGAACAGATCTAAAGATAATGCCACGAAGTGGTTTCTTCACCTTCAGAATAAATCAAAGTCTCAAGGATTTGTCCGGGGAGTATGTCGGATGGTTCAGTACTTCCCAGTCTCAACCACTGAACGGAGCAGCCACAGCTTATGCTGTATGCTACCGCGCATTGTCGTGTAGAATGACGGGTGAGTTGCGTAGAAAATGTTGCCACTTCTTTCGCAAAGCTGGTCGCAGGTGATTCTCCATAAGCAAAAAGTAATGCTGTGCATTGCATGCCTACCACAGTTTGCCGACCTTCGTTGAAGGCTATTACCCAAAATTCCGATTCCCCGCACGCCTGTTGAAGACCTTCTGACATTGTTGTGATGCACGACCACTGGCACATTCAATCTTGATCCAGTTCCTTTGTTCCTGTTTCGAAAACATACTGACACTGTACGTTAGACCATTCACTCAGAAGTGACTGTGTTCCCCTCGATTGTGCGCACGCCGGTGACACGGGACGGGCGATATACTTAATGCGAAAACAGTGCAGCCATACGCTATGCTCTAGCACTTAAGGGAGTAAGCAAAATGACAGGATGATTGAAGACAATGAGCATGGGCAGTACTCGGATTCGAATCTAGGTCTATCACAAATACAGTTAAACAAGTTTTATCTCTGTTTAATAATCTACATAGTACTAGTATTATAGGTGAAGGCTAAAAGCATCTCAGTAAACTTAAGCTAACTGTTCTCTGACAATAAACATCGATGAGTCATTCACCCGAATAGCACATCTAAAACATTCTCACTAATTCTTTAGGAACAATTTTCTAAAAAATTCAAAAGCTGTACGACATTCGTCACATTCTCTGCTAAAACAGGGATAAGATCTGTCGGTTAACAGTAATTCCGCGTCAATCAAAAACACTCTGTTAAAAGGTAGCATCCTGAGATCACCACAGCACAGACGCCATACACGCAAGATCTTTCCACTGAAGTCTGAAGACATCTGTCATTACACTGTAACCTACACGAAGCCAACGGTCAAGCAGCTAGCCATGATCGTATGAATGAGATAAAACACATCTGAATATGTGTCCTCGGAGTCTTTCGCGACGGCTTTTTTCCATAAAATATTCTGGAGGATTTTATCCATGGCGCGGCTAGCAAACAGAGAATATTTTATGGCACATCTGAATACTCTGCACCATCTGCAGCTTATCGTAAGAAATTTCCAGGCACTTTTCATCCCAGAATTTCTTGGCATTGTACTTCGAAAAAGAGTAATTGAGGACTGAGGCTGTAGTCTACCTTCATCCCCATTTTAATACGTTTTATGCCTCCTTGAGTTGCCTGACAACTGCGCCAGACTCCACAATTTAAAACAGAAATTGTGTACTGATTGGACATCGTAGTAAACTTTCATCCCTCTACTATAGTTTCGACAAGTTTCATATTACTTACGTGGCGTATACTGCGTCAAAAATTGTGATTCATTGGACGTCGCAGATATTTTTCACCCCTCTACTATACTTACGGCAAGTAGGTTCTTTCCTGATACTGTGTTATGTCACTTACGTAGCGTTTGCAGCGTCAATCCCATGGGGACTTATTCGAGCTGCGTGTGGCCTTTTAATTCATCAACACAGACATTGTTAAAAGAGAGCGGCCGTTAGCCAGTATGGATATACGCATATATTTATCGCATCGCACTACTGTGCCCTGTGTGATCCATGATTTATTGAGCTCGCTACAGAGATTTTAGGAAAAATCTCCGGAATGCCTATAAATAATGCATCGTTTCATCTGCTTGGCGGGCAGATTGTGCCGCTGTGACTGCGGATATTGCACAAAATGCACGCCGCAATCCGTTGTAATAAAGATGAGACAAAATGAACGGGGTCGTTGCTACTTGCAGCCCGCCCGTTATTGTGCCCGCTGTTTTAAACAAAGCTCGTACAGTGCACTTCGCGGAAATCCTGTCTGCGGTTTTTTTTTTTTAATTGCTTTCCTTCCCTAATACTCGCACCCGTCACAACACTACGTTGGTTCTGCGAAGGTAAAAGGGGCCAACCAAGTCATTTTACACACTTCTGTTCAATTCAACCTATGCAGTAACTTTTGTTTACCAAAGTCGATACGTTCCTCATAGATAATAAATTCAATTATTACGTCAGTAGTATTTTATCCTACCATGCTGTTACTTTTCTTTACTACGCTCAGTACTGGTATAACTTCGTCCAACAGGCAGACAGGAACAAAAGAGGCAGAACATTATATTTCAATTTGCACTGCTAATCCTTTTCCAAATTAATTCATGAAACTTTTTCAGCATGACAAGGAAGGGTTCAATAGTCACGCTCGCAGTAGTGGAAGTTTGAAAAGCTAACGTATAACGGGTGCCAAGCTTAACCATTTCACTCCAGCTATCGTTTAACAATTGACAGACAGTAACGTACGAAAGGGAGCTTATAAAAGTACTTACTATGGGTCAGTTCAATACGTAAAAAATTACCAAACTTCTGCTATATTTAAATGAACACTGAACACCCCATATTACTTCTTATCAATAGCATGAAAAATCTCAAAAATAATGGCGTTGATTACATCGCAATACGACACTTACATCCAAAGATAATGAAGAACGAAGCTGACACTTGAAATACCTAAGGCGCAGAGCTACAGCACGTTTATAAACTCATGCGGAACCCCACGCTGTTCCTACTCGTGGGTTAGCACATACTGGCATGAGAAAGTTCATTTTTGTCAGTCTTTTGAATGCACCTGCTAATATAGACACAGTATTCACATGTAAAGCATATTTCTCAACGAATGTTTCAGAGAATGAAATGGGTACTCATTTATTTCAAACTTCAGGTTTAGAAAAACTCAAAATTCGTTGTTAATTATCTCAATTTATGCCACATTATTAACAGCCTTGGAAAATTGCAGAGTTTTAAAGTAACAAGATTTTCACTTTGAATGTACATGTACGTACACAAAATTCCCGCCAAAGTCTGTGATTGTATTTGTCATTCTTTCAGAGTTGTTCAGCATCATAATAAGTCTTTTTTTTTTTTTTTTTTTTTTTTTTTTTTTTTTAACTTTCTATGTCTGTTTCCTTACCGTTCACGTTTCATTGATGCATTCTGTCTGATTTTCTCCTCCACAAAAATCATCTGCCTGCTTTTACTACACGCTCTATATCTATAGCACACAAACGTTTTATACACTTCATGTTGGGCTACTCCTATTTCCCCTAAAACATTCTACTTTGCACAACATAATTAAAACATGAAAGTTCATTATAAAACACAGACTGCAAGGCATTTCTTAACATAAAAGTGGCTTTTGGCAACCAATCGTGAAATTCAAATGTTTGTAAATCATTGTAATTCAACTAGACTGGTCATCAGCCCCTAATCTTACAAACTACTTAAACTAGCTTAGGCTAAGGACAACAAATACACCCATGCCAGAGGGAGATCTCGAACCTCCAAAGGCAAGCAGCGGCGCACTCCGCAGATAGGTACCTTGGATTGCTCGGCCAGTCCAGCGCGGCAATCTATAGCGTACTCACTGGATTTTCAGTACTGTCTTGGAGACATTTCTTCAATATGTTCTCCGTTGAAAGTCCATAAATATAACATTGATAATCTGTGGCGAAAATATACGTATGAATTTCAAAGACAGAAATGCAGATACGTATGGAAGAAAAAAAATCATTTGTGAAAAGACATGGTGTTGCAATTTGGTACACGTACCAACAAGTAACATGTTTTCCTCAACGTAAATAAGTTTTATTTACGAAATCCTTCAGGAAGATGTGCGATACGAAGCGATCATGTCTCTTTTTATCGCACCAAATTCCCTTACAGTTTCTTATAGATAACTTAAGATGTACCACGAGGTAAGTAAAATTTAATTGTGCAATGAAGACTGTAATCTATATGTTATGGACTCGGTTGCTATATCATTTGGCGTAGTGTAGTGTAGTGTGCACTTTAATGCATCAACTTTAATATAATGATGTCACTTTGAAATTCTGACATATCTTTGTAGTGAAATACAGGTATGCATCATAGACCTGTTTTTTTCGTCATTGATATACAAGCTGGACTGCTACTGTTAAACGACTTTCACCGGTATAAATGAGTGTAAATATTTTGAAACATTCTAAAACGAAAGCATATGTGTTTTTCTTACACAAACGAATGTGTTTTTAAATGGATACCGTATTTGATTTCATCAGAACTCCATAACATGAACAATGGCGTTGATTGCACCGCAATACGCCAATTACATTCCGAGATATTGCATCTACATCTACATGGAATACTCTACAAATCACATTTAATGGCCTAGCAGAGGTTTCATCGAACCACCTTTATACTATTCATCTACTAATCCATTCTCGAACAGCACGCGGGAAGAAACAACACCTGAATCTCTGCGTTAGAGCTTTGATTTCTCGTATTTTATTGTGATGATCATTTCTACCTACGTAGGTGGCAGCCAACAATATATTTTCGCATTCAGAGGAGAATGTTGGCGCTTCAGTCACGGTCTGCACGGCCACTACGGTCGGGGGTTTGAATCCCCCCTTGGGCATGGATATTTGTGCCGTCTTTAGTATAAGGTAGTTGATAACTAGTTTGTAAGTTTAGGGACTGATGACCCCGTAGTTAAGTCCCATAAGCTTAACAAACATTTGAACATTTTTTTCTGAGAATGTTGGCGATTGGAGTTTCGTACGTAGACCACGCCGCAGCGATAAACGCAGTTGTTGTAATGATTCCCACCCCCAGATCTTGTATCATTTCCGTATGCTGCCTCCCCTGTATAGTGACAATACAAAACGGCCTGCTGTTTCTATGGGTTCTTTCGATGGCTTCCGTCAAGCCCACCTGATAAGGATCCCACTCTGGACTGCAATACTCCAAATGAGGACGGATAAGCGTAGTGTATGCAGACTCTTTAGTAGTTGAATTGCATCTTTTAAATGTTCTGCCAATAAAATGCAGTCTCTGGTTCGCCTGTCCTACGCCATTATCTACATGTTTTTTCCAGTTTAAGTCTGATGTAAGAGTAATACCTAGGTTATTAGTGGAGTTTACGGTATTCACATCTTATTTATCTTGTAAACACAGTTTAACTGATTTCTTTTCGTACTGATGTGGACGACTTCACACTTCGCAATATTTAGAGTCAATTGCCAATTTTTACACGATAGTGGTATCTCACGGAGATCATTCTGCAATTGGTTTTCATCTTCAGATGACTTTCCTAGACGCTAAATGAGGGTATCATCTAGAAATAACCTAAGAGAGCTACATAGATTTTCTCCCAAATCGTTAATGCAGAAAAGGAGCAGCAGAGGACCAATAACACTGCCCTGTGGAACGCCGAATATCACCTCTGTTTTAGTAGATGTCTTACCATCGACTACTACAAACTGTTTCGTCTCTGACGGGAGATACCCTCTTCAGGCACAAATCTGGGGCACTATTTTATAATCACGCAATTATATTTTTTGTACCCCATCCTCGTCGCCACTTTTGTGTCTCGTTTCCGCCGGTGGTCCTGGGTGTCGGAAGCCGAGAAGAGAGAGACCGACACAGGAAAGTAGGATGCACGCGTGTGCAGGTACGAAGGTGACCAGCCAGTGGGACAGCAGAAACTAGAAAACTAGGCTAAATTAGAAAAAGATATATATATTTCGTGGAGTCTTGGAAATCGGATAGGCACCAGTTAAGACTTGGCTATCGGATAGGCACTAGAAATCATCAGTAGGCAGGCCTCTATCTAAACTATGTATCAGCATTCTGCAGTCAAGAACTATGTAAAAGTTAAGTAGTACCAATACTCCACGAAATATATATCTTTTTCTAATTTAGCCTAGTTTTCTAGTTTCTGCTGTCCCACTGGCTGGTCACCTCTGTACCTGCACACGCGTGCATCCTAATTTCCTGTGTCGGTCTCTCTCTTCTCGGCCTCCGACACCCAGGATCACCGGCGGAAACGAGACTGCCGGCCGCGTTGGCCGAGAGGACTGAGGCGCTTCAGTCACGGTCTGCACGGCCACTACGGTCGGGGGTTCGAATCCTCCCTCGGGCATGGATATTTGTGCCGTCCTTAGTTGTAGGTAGTTCATAAGTAGTTGGTAAGTTTAGGGACTGATGACCCCGTAGTTAAGTCCCTTAAGCTTAACAAACATTTGAACATTTGATTTGAAACGAGACACAAAATTATTAAACGCCGTTTGTGAGCTACGGTGTCAAAAGCCTTTTGGAAATGTAGAAATACGGAATCAATTTGAGATCTCATGTCAATAGCAATCATCACTTCATGTGAGTAAAAGCTAGTTGTGTTTCTTATAAACGACAATCATAATATTTGAATACGGGATATGTTCCAAAACCCTGCTGCAAATTGACGTTAATGAAATAGGCCTGCCTTTTTTGAATATTGGTGTGACCTGTGCAATTTTCCAGTCTTTTGTTACAGATCCTTCGTTGAGCGAGCGGTTGTATATGGCTGTTAAGTAAGGAGCTATCGCTTCAGCGTAATAGAATAGAAATCTAATGGGTATACCGTCCGGACCAGAAGACTTGTTAAGCGATTTCACTTTCTTCACTATTCCGATGATGTCTACTTCTACGTTACTCATTCTCGCCTCTGTACGCAATTCGAAATCAGGAATACTGGTTTCGTCTTCTTTGGTGAATGAGTTTCGAAAATTTGTGTTTAGTAACTCTGCTTTAGTAGCGCTATCATCGGCGGGATAGCCATCTCTATCACGTAGACCAAATCTCTATGGGTTCTCAGTCAAATTTCGAGAAAGAGTTTCGTTGTGGGAAATGTTTTAAGCATCCCGCATTGAAGTCGTCGATAAATTTCGAGCTTCTGTGTAGGATTGGCAATCCTGGGTATTTTGTGTTCGTATAAATTCTGCACGCCTTTTTCGTTGTTTTTGCAAAAGTTTTCTGACCTGTTTTGTGTTCCAAGGGGGATCACAACCTTCTGTTATTCATTCATTCGGTAAAAACTGTCAGTGGCTGTCGATACCACTTCTTTGGAATGGAGCTACATCTGGTCTATACTTACGCTGGAGAAGTGAAGTTGTTTTAAATAGGTTAAACTCGCGGCTAGGGCAAGTCCTGAGACTAGGCGCGAACCCCACACTGTCCGTAATTTCAGGACATGCGCCAGCCGCGCGTTTCGCCATTTCAAGCATGAACTTCTCTTCGCAATATTGAAGTTTTGCGAAGCATTCAACGTCATTGTTTATGTGATTTGCCATGCTATAGATTGATGAATTAATATGAGGCGTCCATTAAATATGCACGAGTTTCTGTTAAAAACGCATATACTTCCGTTTTAGAATATTTCAAAATATTTAGGGATGGTCGGGTAGCCCCGGAGGGCGGGGGACGGAGGACATTTTAATTTATAAGAAACCAAGCAGTTGCGATGGAAAATCTTTGTTTGAGATGCGCGGCCTGTGGAGTAAAAAAGAAAGCAAGTCAGTTGCGGCATAGGCGCCGGAGAGACCCATCCGCAACTGTGAATTTTGTTCGCGCAAAATTTTTGTTGGTGGTTTTCACCAATAAGAAGAGTTATTAAGATTAGCATTTCATCTTGCAGAAGCTCTCAATATCCCTCACAGGTTTAATGAAGAGAAATGTCATCTCCAAATGGAAAGTAAATACAGTAAAAACGACGAGCCCGAAAACAAAAAGGTAAAGGCACCAAAGAATCGTTCAAGACAAAGACGAATATACACAGTCCCTCCGAAGAGGATCAAGTAAAAGCAACGAAATGCATTACAGGTGGAGGAACCATCGAAGGAGACTGGATTCAGTGCTATGACTGCAAGGACGGGGGGCCCATGAAAATTGTGTTAATATATATTCGTCCCATAATTATTACTACTGTTATGTTTGCGAGGCCAAGGAACAACTGGAGTACCACTAAATGCTGTGTTCGGGGCTACTATGAAAATTTTGTAGTGCCAATAAATAATTCAAAGGTGTCCTTAAGATCAAAAAATATTATATATAATTAGTTCTAAGTGATATGACTAACGAAGTTACTGGTTTCATTTTACGGTGAAAATAGAGACAGAACAATTGTTTATTGTTCCTTGTTAGCAATTCATTTATGTCTTCGTGGCTACCCGACTTTCCCCTACACTGTTGAGCCCCTGCCGTACATCGATATCGGTAAAAGGCGTTTCACAACAGCTATTGTTGTTTCAGCGATATCTTGGATGATCAAAATAAATGGGACAATATATATATATATATATATATATATATATATATATATATATATATATATATATATATATATGTGTGTGTGTGTGTGTGTGTGTGTGTGTGTGTGTGTCTCGTTGATTCGAGGATCTTAATCCCGGGGGAGGGGCTGAGATCGTGGAAATTTCGTATCTCACCTCAAACTCGTGTCTAAGAAAATTTATAAAATTAATAGTAATTTATATACAAAATAACTAGGTAAAGAGAAACACTCATAGAACGATGGGACGTTGCGTCAAAATTTCAAAGCATTTGCCAATATAAGTCGTAGATCACACTTTGAATATCACACTACACAAGGCTCTAGTATAGGCAAGGTTGTAAAAGGAGATAAAGGATGGGGATGAATTGGGTAATGGAGACATAGAGATGAACAAAGTTATGTGACGCAGAGATGGTCAGGATGAGGCAGGAGGTGGAACGGAAAGAAAGAGAGGGAAAGAGGTTTGAATACACAAAGAGAGGGGTCAGGAACTGGACAGGGGAAGGATGAGATGCTCGGAGAGAAGAGGGATGAGGATAGAGACAAAGAGGCAGTAAGAAGGAGACGGGCAGAGGGAGTGCGCCTCTCATACAGGAAGCACAGAGTGTAGAATGTCTGTCAAATTACCGTTAGTAAACTGCACATATTAGAAATGTGTGCTTTCTCTTATATTTCTATTTAATCTGTACCAAGCTCACGTACGCGTGCTCGCGTACAGCTAGTCCATCAATAACTGGGCTGAGGAGCAGTTCTGGCGGCAATTGTGACGTAATATCCTTGAATCAATTTTAAAAGAAACAGCACCTGTGTTGTCTTTCTCTGCATCAGTTGACCTGGAAATTTGTTTAAAAAATTGATACAATACAAGGAGACATGGATCTTCTGTACAGTGCAACCACATTTGTATTTTTGTTAAATCGCACTCGGCCTCCTATTCCAACCTTCCCACTCCCCATCCTCTTCTTGACACACAATAAGCTATTGGCCCACTTTATTTTACGGTAGTAACATTAAAAGTGGGCCTTTGCGATCGTCTTTTAACAGCTCGAAATTTAAATGAAAATAACGGCTTAACCATTCATCTGACACGAAAATTGAATAACCGAATTTGTAGAGGAGAAAATTCTCTACAACTTTGCCCTCTTATGTTTTGTTTCAAATCTCATAGAGTTTCAGAGATATTTGCAGAAATAACGCCGATTTTGGGATGTATGTCTGTCTATCCGTCTGTCTGTCCGTAAAGTGTTCCCTGTTTTTAAGACGAACCGTTCAACCGATCAGCACCAAAGTTTACAGACATAATTGTAGGCCGCCAGAGACCAGAACCTCCCTTTTTCAAAAATTTTCGGACAAAAAATTCGGTAGTAAGACCAAAAACAGCCATTTGTAATATAACTGTAATTGAAAACCCCCTCAGGGGCTCAGCATTAATTTGCTGAGTACGGGCTTGGTGAACCCGGGGTCCTGAGCTGTGGGCTGTGTCGCGCCAACAGTCCGCTACACCGTAAGCTCTGTGCGTGCTTCAACGACCATCGTTCGGCGCGACGGTGGAACGTTGTACGTTTCAGAGCCCGGGGATCTTGGCTTAATCGCCCGGGTCGCGAGGACGGTACAAACCTCTATAAAAAAAAAACCTCAATCTCAAGGTGTGCTACGTGCCGAGGAGATGCATGGCTGTTGAGGTTGAACAGCCGCTAGCGAGCAACCTCTGAGGAACCTGCCGCACCTCAGTTGTACAAGGCTTACCCAGGCAAGCGGGGCTCTGCCTGGGTGGACCTTTAGTTCCCTAGCTGCTCGTGGGACCAAGATGAAGCGAGCAATAAACTCTGCCAATGGCGTCTCTAAGCGAGGAAGAACAAATTTCAATGCCACGAAGTATGACCCCCGATCGTTTTCTTCCCTTGGTACATCACGGGAAGAATATCGGGCTAAAGACAGGGACGAGTTATACTCTCCAAAGTATCTAGTATGTAGCAGAACAGACGGGGAAAGCTTTATGACGACAAAACCTCTTTTCTTTGTCGAAAATTTAGAGGATAAGTACGGCGAAGTCGCGGGAATGTCGAAGATGAGGAGTGGTTCAGTGCTGATAGAAGCTGCATCATCCGCTCAGTCGAAAGCATTGCTTGCTTGCGACAAGCTGTCAGCATAACACCCCACAAATCGCTGAACATGGTCCAGGGTCTGATTTACCACAGAGACCTCCTCCTACAGTCTGATGACGAGTTACGCGCTAACTTAGAACGACGGGGCGTCCACTTTGTCCGGCGCGTGTATAGGGGTTCGAAGGATTTTAAGGTTGCCACCGGTGCTTTCATCTTGGCCTTTGAGGGCGATACGTTGCCCGATAAGGTCAAGGTCATGATTTACCGGTGTGATGTAAAGCCTTACATTCCTGCCCCAATGCGATGCTTTAAATGTTGGAAATTTGGGCATATGTCATCTCGCTGCACCTCTAGCCCCACATGTAGGGAATGCGGGCGTCCAGCCCATCCGGACGCTCCGTGTACTCCCCCGCCAATATGTGTCAACTGTGGGCAGCATCATCCACCCTGTTCATCAGACTGTACCATTTTCCGAAAAGAACGTAAAATAATGGAAATTAAGACTCTGGACAGACTGACATACACCGAGGCGAGGAAAAAGTATGAAAGAATCCACCCCGTACCACAGACTGCTTCATATGCGACAATTACGTCGTCGTCAGCTACCCTGGCGTCGATGGCACCAACGGTGCAACCATTATCTGTGGGCCCTAAGGGCCATCAACCTCAGTCTGCCTCCTCGAAGGTTGGGGGGCCTCCATCCATTGCCCCACCAGTACCATTGGTGGGGGCAACCTCACCCCCACCATCGGGGACAGAAGTCCCCATTCCCCTGCCAGAGAAGCAGCAGCCTTCCCCGGCCCCTCTCGCTAGGGAGAAGTCCGTTGGGACGCTCCCTTCTTCGGTTTTGAAAACTAGACCGGAGGATCCAGGCCGTCCATTGGGAGATGTAGACACCACTGGTCGCAGGGCTTCCCGATCCTCATCGGCTCCTGAAAATTCAGAGAAGCCCTCCCAGTGGTCTAAACCGAAAAAACAGTGGGAGGAGAAACAAAAGAAAAAGAGATCTAAGAAAAAATCTCTTCCGACGGCACTCCCGCCGTCGGTTTCTCAAACTTCAGATTCTGACGATGGGTTGGAGATGCTAGCATCCGCTGAGGACCTAGCACTCACCGACCCTCCAGAATCGATGGACATAGATGCCACACTCAATAAGGCGGCGGCAACAGGTGATACTAAGGCGTAAACGAAATGTCCGCGACGTTCATGGCATCCCAGTACACCAACAGCAATATCCTCCAGTGGAATTGCGGTGGTTATTTCCACCGTCTCGCTGAACTGCACCATTTATTGAGCCAATTCCCTGTGCTGTGTGTAGCACTCCAGGAAACTTGGTTTCCTGTTCAGCGGACCCCCGCCCTTCGTGGTTATCGGGGCTAATATAAAAATCGTGCAGTCTATGACAGAGTTTCCGGAGGTGTTTGCATCTTTGTTCTCGCCAATGTTCCCAGTGCACCGGTACCACTAAACACTGCACTCGAGGCAGTGGCTGTGAGGATTTGGGGCAGGACAGGAGATTACTATCTGCTCTTTGTACCTCCCTCCAGACAAGGCAGTGTCTTATGCGGAACTCGCCGCCTTGGTTGCTCAGCTCCCATCGCCGTACCTGCTGCTGGGGGACTTTAATGCCCACAACCCCTTGTGGGGTGGAAATGATATTACGGCCCGTGGTAGAGACGTGGAGTACCTCCTGGCGCAGCTAAATATTGGCCTGCTTAACAACGGAGCTGCCACTCACTTCAGCTTGGCCCATGGCACTTACTCAGCCATAGATCTGTCGCTCTGCAGTCCCAGCCTACTTCCACATTTAACTTGGAGGGTCCACGATGACCTTTGTGGAAGCGACCACAGTCATCACGTGCAAGCTACCTGCTTCGATGGTTACTCAGTCGGGCAAACTGGCCGGCCTACACCTCGGTTGTTACAGCAACTTCTCCAGTCCCAGAAGATGTTGACTTGGTTGTCGATCAAGTTACTACGGCCATTATTTTCACTGCTGAAGCCACAGTCCCGAAATCCTCTGGTTTTCCCCGTCGTAAATCGGTGCCCTGGTGGACACCAGAAATTGCTGGGGCTATCAGGGAGCGTCGTCGAGCGCTCCAACGCCACCGCCGCCATCCTTCATTGGAGCACTTGATTGCTTTTAAACGGCTCCGTGCCCACGCTCGTCGGCTTATGAAGCAAAGCAAGCGAGATTGCTGGGAGAGGTATGTAGCCACTATCGGCTCCCGGGCCTCCCCAACGGAGGTGTGGAAGCAGGTTAGGCGCCTTTTCGGGCATCGTCCACTGACAGGAATTCCCAGTCTCTACATTCGGGGTACCCTGTCCACAGACCCAGCTGCTATTGCGCAGTACATGGCAGAACATTATGCTAGCAACTCAGCATCTACATCTTACAGTGTGGACTTCCGCGCCCACAAAGAGTGTGTTGAACAGCGGCAGTTTTCGTTTCACTCGCGCCGCCAGGAAAAATACAATATGCCATTCAGCGAGTGGGAGTTTGAGAGTGCCCTAGCTGCATGTCCTGACACCTCCCCAGGACCAGACAGCGTCCACGTCCAGTTTGTCCATCACCTGCCTGCGGCTTTTCAACGACGACTTCTCACCCTATACAACACTCTGTGGGTGAAGGGTGCTTTCCCATACCAGTGGCGGGATAGCATCATTATTCCCGTGATGAAACCTGGTACTGATCCGCAGGTGGCTGAGAGCTATCGCCCAATAAGCCTCACCAACGTTCTGTGCAAGATCTTCGAACGTATGGTGAGCCGCAGCTCATGTGGCTTCTTGAAGACCGGGGACTCCTCGTCCCCCAACAAGGGGGCTTCCGCCATGGCCGCTCTGCAATAGATAATTTAGTGTCGCTGGAGTCGGCTATCCGCACTGCTTTCACCAGGCGTGAGCACATGGTAGCGGTCTTCTTCGATCTCCGCAAGGCGTACGACACCACCTGGCGCCACCATATACTGGCTACGCTGTATAACTGGGGCTTACGTGGTCCCCTACCGACGTTCATACAGAATTTTTTATCACTCCGTACTTTCCGAGTTAGGGTCGGTACCTCCCTCAGTAATCGTCATACCCAAGAGAACGGGGTCCCCCAGGGCTCCGTTCTCAGTGTACCTTTATTTTTAGTTGCCATAAACGGCCTTACGGCGGCTGTGGGGTCATCGGTCTGTTCGTCCTTGTTTGCCGATGACTTCTGTCTATACTACAGTTCTGTTAACATTGGTGTCATTGAAAGACGACTGCAAGGAGCCATTCAAAAGGCACAATCATGGGCCTCAGCGCACGGCTTCACATTCTCAGCATCCAAAACCCAAGTGATGCACTTTTGTCGTCGTCGGGTCGTTCATCCTGACCCGGAACTCTACCTTGCTGACGAACAGCTTCATGTAGCAGAAACGCATCGGTTTCTTGGCATGCTGTTCGACAACCGACTGACTTGGGGACCACACCTCCGTCAGTTGAAGCGAAAATGCTGGCGGCATCTAAACATATTGCGCTGTCTCGGCCACACTGCCTGGGGAGCTGGCCGTCAAACTCTGCTGCATCTCTTTAAGGCCCTAATATTATCACGCTTGGATTATGGGAGCCAGGTGTATGACTCTGCGGCGCCTTCAGCATTGCGTACCTTGGATCCCATTCTTCACAGTGGTGTTCGTCTTGCAACAGGGGCTTTCCGCACCAGCCCTGTGCCAAGTCTCCTCGCTGAAGCTGGCATCCCTCCCTTGAGGTTTCGCCGGCAACAGTTATTAGCTTCCTACGCCGTCCACGTTCACGCTTCGCCTCATCATCCTAATCGCAGGCTTTTGTTTCCACACACCTCCCTTCCCTCTCCAAACCGTCGACCCCGATCAGGACTGCCAATCGCGGTTCAGGTACATACTCTCCTTTCCTCACTAGAGTCCTTCCCCCTACCTCCCGCATTCTCCTGCCAATCTCATATCCCTCCTTGGTCCATCCCTCGCCTACAACTTCACCTGCAATTGTCCTGCGATCCAAAGACGACGGTTTCACCACATATACTTCATCAACAGTTTCTGGAGATCCTTGGTACGTTCCGCGATGCAGAGGTCATCTATACTGATGGCTCCCAGGTCGAAGGCAGAGTGGGTTACGCCTATGTTCATGGCGACCACATTGAACAACGCTCCCTTCTTCCTGGCTGCACCGTCTTTACTGCTGAACTGATCGCTGTACTTCGTGCTCTCGACCACCTTCGCACACGCCCGCGGAAGTCATATGTCATTTGCAGTGACTCCCTGAGTAGCCTAAAAGCTCTCGACCAATGTCTCCCCAAACATCATCTGGTGCAACACATCCATGAGTCTGTGTTCAGTCTCGGCGTGTATGGCCGTTCGGTGGCTTTCGTCTGGACCCCGGGCCACATAGGCATTCCAGGGAATGAACGCGCTGATCAGCTGGCCAAGCAGGCCATCGCCTCGCAGCGTCTGGATATTGGTACCCCAGAAAGAGACATCCGTTTGGGTCTGCGCCACAAGATATCTATGGCTTGGAACTCAGAATGGTTTACATTAAGCACGCCCAACAAGCTTCGTGCGATCAAATCTTCGACAGCAGCTTGGAAAACATCTCTTAGGCCATCTCGAAGGGACTCAGTCATCCTCTGTCGCCTGGGTATAGGCCATACATGGCTCACGCACGGCCATCTCTTACGTCGAGAAGACCCGCCAAACTGCCACTGTGGCGCTCTGCTGACTGTGGTCCACATCTTGGTGGACTGTCCGCTTTTAGCTGCATTGCGGCAATCTTTTAACCTGCCTACGGCGCTTTCTTCGATTTTAGGTGACGACGCCTCTATGGCTGACTGTGTTTTAGATTTTATTCGCGCAGCTGTATTTTATCATAAGCTTTAATGGTGGATTCATACGCCTGATCTTCAGGCATACACCGCTTATAGTTTTACTCTGTTGTCAATTTTATCTTGTCAGTCCTATTTCCGACTGGCAGTTGTAGTCTGTGCAGAATGGCTGGCTCATCCATTGTTATCCTAGTGATCAGCCAGCCAACAACATCTGCTGTGGTTTTAAGTAAATCTGATTATTTGTTCCACCTCTATTGTGGTTTCTTTCTCTTTTTATGTCGTACTTATGACCAACACTGTCTTCAGTATGTCTTGTGTACTGGTTGCAGGGTGCTTAATTTTAAAGATACATGAAACCCTGTGATATTTTAGCTGGGAACAGGGGACTGATGACCCGGTAGTTTAGTCCCCTTTAAACACCCAACCAACCAACCAACCAACCAACCAATTGAAAACGAACCGTTCATCTGACACAAAAATTGAATAACCTAATTGGTAGAGGGGAAAATTGTCCACAACTCCGCTCTATTATGATTTTTTTCATATCTTCCATCATTTCAGAGATATTTTCAAAAATAACGGCGATTTGACGATGTCTGTCTGTCTGTAACGTGTTCCCACTTTTTAGGAGAACCGTTCAACGGATCGGCACCAAATTTTACAGACATAATTGTTGGTCACCAGAGACCAGAACCTCGCTTTTCAACTATTTTGGACAAGAAATACATTAGTAAAAAAAAGCCGTTTGTAATATAATTTTAATTGCAAATATACCGTAGCCATTGAACTGTGATGCTGCAGGTCAGTAGTTCGGAGCCCGCCACTACTTAAATTTTTCTTTCCTAAAAGGGTTTCAAACACTCTTAGTAATTAATTTTTTATTAATTACATTATAATTTTCGTCCAAAATGTTGGCAAAAACTTACAAAACTTCAACTCTAAAGTGGGCCGTAAAACACGTCATTGCGAATTATTTTTGTTTAATTCGTACTTTCTTGTTCGTCTACACAGGAGGCGTGATTCGTGCCTCATCAGCGACTCGGAGACGACCGCAGTCGTGAGTGAACGACCTCACCGGTCGCGCTGTGGCTGTTTGACACAGAAGAGAAATCTTGCTATTTCGGAGGCCGCAGTACACGCGCGCTAATGGCACAGCCGTACACACACACACACACACACACACACACATATACGCTAACTGAATGTGTACGGTTCGTGTATGCGAAGGCGTGAGTTTCGAGAGTGCACTCGCCCGTCACACCCGTACACAGTTCCACGTACTGCAGAGTTGAACAGAAAGCGTCAAGCAGGTTTGTGCTGAATAAACTGGACGCGACGGAATATCACGAACTGCGCTCGCGCTGGTAATGTAGAAAGCGCACTGGGGGCGCCTTGATATACGTCCTTGCAGAGAGACTCTTTGTAACTTTCGTGAACATACATTCATGCCTGTCCCATGTTACGCTCTAAATGAAACGAATTGTTTACCAGACTTGTTCCTTTGCACTCATACATACTTACTAATGTTACCAGAATAAATAATGCCTATAACACAGAATAACAATACGGGAATATGTGCGCGACAAACAGAGTCGCGTAACCTGACACTGGGGTTCTACCATTATCTTGGCGTCCCCTTCTTCTAAATGGTGAAGTTGACCGGCTTGGCTAATTCACTCCTACTATTGAAAAATTTATTCGAAGAATTTTGTTATAGGATTTACGAAAAACGCATTATCTTCATTAAAAAAAAGGTAAAGCAGTCAACAATCCGAAGATTCGTTTGCACACCACAGTGCTTTACTAGGCATGGTCCTGTTTGGAGGTGGTATGCCGTTGCCTTCCTCCGACCTTCGAACTGACTTACCCAGCCAGTTATAGGGGGACCTACAGTTTTACGTGGGTTCCGAACCACAGTGCTACTCGGTATTTTTCACATGAGCAGTACTGCCAGAGGTGAAAGAAGTGGAAAGTGACAGATAAAAATCCCAGGACCTGGCGGGGATCGAACCCGCGACCTTTGGATTTGTAGTCTGGCACTCTACAACTGTGCAACCGAGGCGCATATCCTCAATTACTACCTAAAAAAAAAATTAAAAAAAAAAATAAATACAGTTCAAAAAGATAGGAACAGGAAAATATCTTAAAAATTACGCTTTCCGAAATTTGTATTCGCAAAACCCTTCATAATGTCACAGATTTAAAGTTATATCATGTCAAATACTGATCAAAGATAAATAGGTTAGTCTAGATCATTTAGTTCTATTATTAGTTTTAATTTAGGAGAAAGTCTTT
Source organism: Locusta migratoria (assembly GCA_026315105.1). Classification (NCBI taxonomy): domain Eukaryota; kingdom Metazoa; phylum Arthropoda; class Insecta; order Orthoptera; family Acrididae; genus Locusta; species Locusta migratoria. The sequence goes on along the minus strand of CM048749.1, from coordinate 110,284,270 downwards.
CATTGTGAGCTACTGTGACTAGTAATGCAAATTAATTCTAAGTCAGGTAGATGAATTCGAGAAAACTATAGAAAAAGCTGTTCGAAAGTAAACAATTTAATACGACCAGTGGTGGTGTACTTTCATATACGAATAATGGTAGAAGTTCTATTACATTAAGCGGATCATTTCTTTTTTTCCATTCTTTTCAATATCAGAAAATAAGCGGCTCCTCAATTTTTTTCTTTTTGAACTGGGTCTCCTTTTTTCTGAATTTAATTTTTTCCAATTAAATAAACTGTGCAGGTAGGAGACAGCTGTGGGATTGGCATTTGAAAGTTCGAAACGTTAATCAAAATTTGTTTTAGTGGGGTCGATCAAGTATTAGTACAAATGTATTTTGAAATACGTTTTTGTATCTGTTACTAGCCTTACTAGCTTATCTATGCTCTCAGAGATAAAAAATTTTCCCCCCTTTAACAGCAGTGGATTTTAGTTCATGGTAGAGTGAAGGAAAACTAATGACAGACAAAATAAATAAATAAATCAATAAATGAATAAATATATTAACGTCACTACCGTTTTTTCAAGGAGAGACAAGGAACAGTTGAACAGATGTCGACCTTCATATTTCTTCGGCGTATTTCATAATGAATAAAAGGTACTGTTATTTAGCAGTAAGCATTTATTTCCTTTTGCTAATAGAGAAGCCATAGAAACTCGGGTGACGAGTGATTTAATTAATCGTTATGATGTTTTTATTCTCGATAAAATTTACAAACAGCACTCACAATTCTACGCAATCAAAGACAATGGCACTGTACTTAAATATGCTGTCCATAGATAGCATTACTGCTCCTGCTCTTCCAAGTTCGTACTTATCTGGCATCAAAGTTAACCACAGATTATGATTATATATAATCTCTAAAAAAATGTTCAAATGTTTGTTAAGCTTAAGGGACTTAACTACGGGGTCATCAGTCCCTAAACTTACAAACTACTTATGAACTATCTACAACTAAGGACGGCACAAATAGCCATGCCCGAGGGGGGATTCGAACCCCCGACCGTAGTGGCCGTGCAGACCGTAACTGAAGCGCCTTAGTCCCTGCCGACACCGCGGCCGGCTATATAATCTCTATGGAGAGCACTAAAGCCCTATAAATCTCTGCCGTCAATTGCGGCAGTCAAGAAGGTGGACGGGAACAGTCTGCCCACAGTGTAATAGTCTTCAATATAGCTCCGATAATGGCTGTACGATATACAACCGAAATATCAGCGAAAGGAAATAAATGATTACGGCTGAATACCCGTAATTTAAGATGAACAGATGGGCTGCATCTCTGACGTCGTGTTCTGATGTACGCCTGTACTTCGGTTGTTATGGCGGCAGTTCGGAACTCTGTCGAACGCCCGCCAAAACGAAGAAGACAGCATCTACCTAAGTGCTCCGGCCCTATATGATTGTTTCTAGATCTCTTTTACGATCACAGAGCTGCGTTTAACACCTTCCTTGTCTTCAGAATGCACGTTCATATTATGTCTCCAGAATGTCAAAATACACTATAATTATGATAGAAAATGTGTTCCCTTTTTAAAGAAATATTTCAAAACTACAAATAATGCCACAGGTTGAAATACGGTTCTACACCATTGTTTAGCTAACAAAAACGTTACGCATGATAATTCACTGTTGTGCGAGTCTCCTCGGATATGCGCTGCATTACGCAGATGCCCGACAAGTGATGGCCATATTAGAGACGTTACGGTGTACTATCACCCATTAAGACCAGGTTTGTTTGAAAGTCCAATGAATATGAGCACTTGCTAAATGTAGCATCACCTTTGTTCCTTATATGCATCATTTTGGGTACCGCATAGCTACGAGAACTTTTCTCTCATAATGAGCATTCAGTGCATCTACTAGTGCATCCAATTCTACATCGCGTGGAGATGCGTGGGAGAAAAGTTTCTGCAGTAACACGTATGGAGCATTGCGCACACGTATGGAGAGAGTTACACTGGGGGCAAGATTTACGAATTTTTTTTTAATAAGAACGTTGACGACCGTTTGTCAAATTACTTTGTCTAACACGACGGTACGACCTTTGTGTCGCACTTTTACTCCGGCTACTGTTCACTGACTGTTCAGCACGGCCGGTAGAATTATAAGAATCACTTGGGCTAGACTGAGAACTGTGACTAGGAAAGCGTCCGTTGCGGCGCACTGAGTTAACACTGTGGCTTTGCATTTCTACATCTGCTAAGTCAAAGGTATCATGCTCTTCTATAAGCTGCAGTACAGTATATGATGAGGGGTCGCACTGTTTCAGAATTGCTGCCCTAATTCTGTGTGATCGCATCTGTCAACATCACGTCACTATAAGAAAGTCCACAAGAGCATCGTATCTCAAACTTATGGTTAAGAAGACACTTAATAATGGTTGGATGAAAAAATTTCATTTTGAGTCCATGGCATATGCTTGGTTAAGACGTTGAGTTCATCCTTCTGTCTAATTTCTCCCAAAGTCTGTACCTACTCGACCACATCGAGAGATGACAGTGACGCAAAACAAAAATGTCTAAGAAAAATAATTTTAACGTGTAAAATATGGTGCACCTGAAAATGGTGAAGTTAGCTCAGCATCAATTTCACCCGTAATCGTTTCCAGTAGGAACTAGCCGGTTCGCATAATTTGACTCCGAAACATCTATCGTCCAAACTTTCCTTACACACTCTAACACGGCCACGGCAAGTCAGATGGTCTAATGGTCGGACTGACAAGTGCTGTCTGAGTTAACCAGCAACAGCTCACCTCACAATCCAAGCTCAAGACGAAGAAGACCACCTGTCTGCATAAAATACGTGATTCCGCATTCAATGTTATCAGACGCATTTTTTAAGATTACTCAAATGTTTCAAATGTTTGTATAGCTTATGGGATTTAACTATGGGGGCATCAGTCCCTAAACTTACAAACTACTTATGAACTAGCTAATACTAAGGACGGCACAAATATCCATGCCTGAGGGGAGATTCTAACCCCCGACCGTAGTGGCTGTGCAGATCGTGACTGGAGCGCCTCAGTCCCCTCGGCCACCGCGGCCGGCTGAAGATTACTATTTCCTGTTTTTACAAACAAACGAAATTCTTTAACGTAAATGGAATATATTGATTTGCAGATTCTTAGATGCTACCTGAATACAGCATGTCAATATAATAGGGAATTAAGAGATCTATTCAAAATTAATTAATCAAAATTTTATAACATATTTGAATTCCCTGGTAACACCAGCAGATGACAATAAAGTTGCTCTTTCAGGATAATACGCATCATAGCGACGCCAATGAATAACGTTATTCCTTTACCGCGAAATTTTTTATTTTACCGCTGACAAAACGGACGACGTCGTAGTTACACCAGATCTGTCGTCAGACTTCTCTCGCGCTAGACCAGAATCTTTCATAGCGTATAGTCGTCTAATATATCCTTTACATAGGAAAACATTCGGCTCCTCTAAATAGTCTCGAAGCCTCTGTATACGCGAGTTTTGTATTGTGCAAATTTATGGCAAAGCCCCTGTAGAATTACATGGGTTTCATTACCCTCGTTGTGTAAAAAATATTGATAAATGGTACTTTAGTATACGCGGACCTGTTCCTGGGCAGCAGTCAATATTAAATCGGCTAAATGCCATCAAAACAACAGGGCGTCTGTTATCTGTACCAAGAGGACCTGAGAGAAGTGCTAACAATTCCACAAGGTGTCGAATGGCTTAGTACAGTAGTACTGCAATCCACAGACGTAGCCAGGATATAATTTCGGGAGGGGTTTTCAATGAGTTAACATTGTACTAACTTGGACTCTGAACAGAACTGGAAACGGCACTACTTCATTTAAAGGAACTGTATACTATAATCACCATAGTATAGAAAAATGGATGGCAGTCAGGAAGGCAGTTGTGAAGCTTTCAATAACTTCTGAAGCATTATCGCAGAAGCATCACGAAACTCTAATTTCTGCTGCAAGTGAAAACTGTCAGTACCAAAAAGTAAGTGTATATTCTTTGAGTGGACAGGAACCTTGATTCTTTTACATAGGAATATCGAGAAATGTTGACTGGGGTAGTCATTATTAATAGTGGCGTAGAAAAAAGAAATCCAGGGCCCGACAGGGTCACTGGCAATTCCTACACACGATCTCCGCCGGATTTAGTCCCTTTATTTACTATAATTTACAGTTTTTTTTTTTTTTTAATTCTTATGGGACTTAACTACGGGGTCATCAGTCCCTAAACTTACAAACTACTTATGATCTACTTACGAACTAGGACGGCACAAATATCCAGGCCCGAGGGGGGATTCGAACCCCCGACCGTAGTGGCCGTGCAGACCGTGACTGAAGCGCCTCAGTCCCCTCGGCCACCGCGGCCGGCATAATTTACAGTGGGTATTTTGAGCGAGGAATTGTTACTAGTGATTGGAAAACAAGAAGTCCCAGTCATGTGTAAGGAGTACAAAATTAGAAGAGGACCCTATGAGAAATTAAGGTAACTACTCATTACTTCAGTAGTAATTACCATAATTGTTAATACATTTAATCCACTATGAGATAAGAAGACGAATTCCTACTTGAATAGATGTTTGCAGTTAGCTGCAGGACCATGAACATATGTAACGGTTTTCCAGCCTTGACAAGATAAAGGTGGGCTGGACCCCGATAGAGAATGAGGCCTGTTTTTGGTTAGGTTTGCCAAAATTTCGCAAGGGATTTGAACCCCAATAACCCCCCTTCTCACTACGCCCATGCTGCGACCTCCGAAAGGCTCAGCTCGGAAACATGCATTTGCTCTTGGCATTTCAGGACATTTTCTCAATTGGACTATTAATAAAGAACAGCCGGCCGCGGTGGCCGAGGGGACTGAGGCGCTCCAGTCACAGTCTGCACGGCCACTACGGTCGGGGGTTCGAATCCCTCCTCGGGCATGGATATTTGTGCCGTCCTTAGTGTTAGCTAGTTTGTAAGTAGTTTGTAAGTTTAGGGACTGATGACCCCGTAGTTTAGTCCCATAAACTATACAAACAACAATAATGAACATTTTTCACCTGTGTATAATATGTCAGGTTCAGGAATTATCATTACGGGATTATGTAACCCGAAGAACATATTGCAAAGACATGTTTGCAACCATAAATCGTAGCGCAAATATGTTCGTCTCTGATGAGACACATTTTCACCCCATTGTGTAAACAGAAAATTTTGTAGTGGAGTGACATGTAGCCGAGGAAAATTCACCAGAGACCTCTACCCTCAGACAATGTAAGTGTGCGGTGTGCCATATGACGTGTGTGCCGCATTGGCCCTTACTTCCCAGGCCTCCCGCACCTTACGTTCCAAAAACCTGATAAGCCTACTCTCTGAATCTTCCTCCCACTGACCCATCCAAGCTTAACTCGGTGTTCAGCAAGAACCTGGAAACAATCCTCTGCTGCCATATACACCAGCATCTTTGTCAATACCAGCTCCTTTCCCTCTCCTGGCGATGACAAACTCCTCCGTCTTACCCACCTCCTCTCCGTCCAGATGAATTTCCATCGTACCACAATATTAGTATCTCTCGACATCGAGAACGGCTAAGACCGCGTATGGCATTCTGGTCTCCATTCAAGCTCCAAACCTATGGCCTTACCATTAATTATGTCTGTCTCATTGCTTCCTTACTCTCCCAGAGCCTCTCCTATGTCACTGTCAACAAAATGTTCAAATGTTTGTTAAGCATAAGGGACTTAACTACGAGGTCATCAGTCCCTAAACTTACAAACTACTTATGAACTACCTACATCTAAGGACGGCACAAATATTCATGCCCGAGGGGGATTCGAACCCACGACCGTAGTGGCCGTGCAGACCGTGACTGAAGCGCCTTAGTCCCCTCGGCCACCGCGGCCGGCCACTGTCAACAACTCCGACTTCCGTTCGTTTTGCCACTCTGCCGGGGTCCCCCAGGGCTCCGTCTTGTTGCAGCTCCTATACCCCATTTACTAGGCCGATATGCCGTAACTCTAGCCCCTCCTTCAGTATGCCTTCCTATCCCTCGCCCTCTAATTCGCGAGCCCCTCACACTTGCTCCAGTCACCTCTCCGAATTCTCCACTTGGAGCAATAAGTTACTCCTTTCCGACAACCCCAACATAGTTCGTACCATCCGCTCAGTCCGACACCGTGACCCCTGAAATGTTCAAATGTTTGTAATTCTATCGTTCTTAACTTCTGGGTTATTAGTCCGTAGCTTAAAAACTACTTAAACGAAGGTAAACTAACGTAAGAACAACACAAACACCCATGCCCGAAGGGGCAGTCGAACCTTGGGACCATGACCTCTACCTTGCACTTCATGACCGTCCCAACTCTCAAACGTCCACCCTCAAATAATGTAGCCTCACCCTTGACGCTCACTCTCCTGAATCCCCTGAAGACCATCCGTGAAAAAAGCCTTCTCTCGCAACCTGCTCAAACTCCTCTCTGGCAGGACATGGGGGCACAAACCCTACACCATCCTTTACACGTTGCGTAATGTGTTCCGCCTGGATAACGTCCTCTTCGGCCTATTGTAAGTCCCCTGAAATTCTTGAACACCACGCCCTCTGCCTCGCTTACCGCATCTGCCTCCCCTTCCCCTCGCGGATCGTCTACGACCTCATTCCTTTCGCGCACCTCCTCAAATTCTTCGAACATATCCGCACCCTATATCAATGCATCCTTCCCTCCATACTTCACACTCTCCACATCCTTTTCAAGGGTAACTGTCGCCACCTCCCTTTCTCGGATGACGCACTCCGTCCTGATATCTATCGCTCCTACTAACCTTAACCCTTTTCCCTCCCCATGTATGATGCGCACCCTCTCTTTTCCCCTCCTTCATGCTTGGTTTCACCTCTTACCCTTCTCCCTCTAGTTCAAATGTCATTCCTCTCCCCTCTCGCCCCCCACCTTCTCCCTCTCCCGCTCCTCCGAGCCTCCTTTCCCAACCTGTTCCCCTGAGATGTTTCTCTTCAACATTTTAACCTGCGTAGTTTTAACCATTGGTGTCACTGTTATGTTATTGTGATATCGAAAATGTGAGTGAACGCAACCGCCATCATCAGCGGAAATAGTGACACAGCTGTAGTTTAAACGGTGTCTCCGTTCTTTGTAGCCATTTACTTGTTGTTTTAACCTACAGTATATTTTAGCCAACGTGGCAACATTTTATGCTGACTGTGTGTTTCGTGTGATCACTTTATAACTTTTACATTCGCTGCATTGTCTTCATTGTATGTAGTATTGTCACCGTTTATAGTCTCCATGTGTGCATTTGTATTCTCCTCGGCCATGTACGCCTCTCGGCTGTAGAGCGGCGACGAAGCCGCTGCCAGCCTGATGCCGATGGGGGTTTCAAAACACATAAAGAAAAAAAAAAAATGCCCTTATTTTTTTCCAAGAAACTCGTTCTGCTGTGAATTCAGATCGTTATTTAAATTACAGTAAAAGTTTTTCCAGGCGGCTTTCTATGCGATCCAATTACAGGATACCAGATTTCAACAATAGGGTGCCATTGCACATAGCATTACTATGAATTTTTTGAGGCAAACGGTTCCTGGAAGGCTTACCTCTCTGTTGGGGGGATCTCAACTGTCTCGTACGATCACCAATGTAGCCTCATGCGATTTTGTTTCTTTGGAGTTACCTGTAGTCGAAGATGTATTGCAACGTCCCCAACACCCTGGAAGATCTACAGAAAAATATTGAGGCTATAATTGCAGGAACACCAAAGACATGCTTGAAAGAGTAACTGAGAATTTCAGAAAATGACTATGAGAATGTATGGGTGGTGAAAGTAGACCTTTGACAGATATATTCTTTAAAACATAGAAAATTTGATTAATGTCCAAAATGAGAAAAATAAAAATGTGTGTTCTAAGTTTTGACAATATTTTTATTTCATTTCCCAATCATCAGTTTAACGTATTTTGCCGTGTACAATGCTGTTGTCATGAAAAATACGAAACTAACTAAATCTGTTTCACTTTCACAACTAACCGATTTTCTCCGCAGTGGAGCAGCCTAACCGTCTACGGCGCCTTGCTGCGAGGCGCACGGTGTGTATGTGTGTTTTCTCCTTAGGTTATTTTCATTTATTTTAAGTAGTTTGTAAGCCTAGGGACTAATAACCAAAGTAGTTAAGTCCCACAGATTTACAAATATTTTTTTTTTTTTTTTTTTTTTTTTTTTTTGGAACTGCTGTTGATGACGATTGGTACGCAGGGAGCAGGACGTAAGCTACTTCAGCATGTGTTTAATTCAAGATATTTACTGTTTGCAAGAGTAATAGTCAAAATGTGGAATACTAACTGTTACGACTTAAGGACACCCAATTTTACTCAGTAAAAATTTATTTATTTAAGTTAGTCTTATACATTTAGGTCGTCACAGAATAACATGAGTCAGTTATTCAGTAAGATTTTCACCTTCCGACGAAGATATTTTTTTATTTTACTTGGAGCGAGTTGGGGCTGTGAGAGGGGAGGCCTAAAACATCCTAAGCAAACGCACTCAAAATCTCTCGTGTTTCATGACAGGTGTGCGACCGCGCGCGTCATTAAGGAGGCAGACTACTATTGTCTGTATCCCGCGAGGTTCGTTTTGTACGAGGCTGCAAACTTACTTCGTGGTCTCACTGTCTTTCAGACTGAAAACGGTGAATAATCTCGAGCGGCATTGATTGTTCATTTTGTGTGCTTTGGTGGTCAGTTTGCGCACAAAATGAACAATCAATGCCACTCGAGATTTGGTGGTCAATTTGCGCACAGATCGCGCAAACAAATTTCGATAATTTAGTCGATCAGCTAAGATTTCACGAACAACCTGTCATGGAATGTTTGGATATACGGCATGCATGTAGTCAATTGTCAAAGGGAGATGTGCACCACATCATCAGCTCTCGTCTTCATCGTGAATTTCTGTCCTTTCAAAATTGAAATTCCGTACCCAATTCATCACATTGTGCATTACAATTACCATCTCTTCGTAAACTAAAACGATATCGCGATGAATCCCATCAGCGTTCATGTCAATTATTCAAATGTTTGTAAATCTATGGAACTTAACTACTCTAGTCATCAGTCCAGAGCTTACAAACTAATTAAACTAACTTATGCTTAGAACAACACAGACACCCATACCCGAGGGAGGACTCGAACCTCCGATGGCGAACAACGTCGCGCTTTGGAACGCTCGGCTACTCCACCAAGGCGACGTCATGCCCTTAGCATTTAGGAATCTATTTGCAACGCATATTTCGTTCTTCCGGGGAGCCGCAATGAGAAAGCTCAGATTTTTAACAGTTACCACTACATTAATCGAGGAGATACTGATTGTTGGAAATGTTCAAACCTTCGGGTAGCTGCCTGCTACAAGGAAGTAGTGGTACCAACTTCCCCCATGGACATGCTAAAGCAACAGCGCTTGTAACATTTGTCCGGTGCTTGCTGTTTCGGCTTTCCCCACACATTTATTTCAGGGCCCATTAGCACCTAACTCCATGTCTTTAATTCCTTTAAGTGTTGGTTACTAGTAGTCTCAAAATAGTTTCTGTTGCTTCCGACATGTCCGAAAATACAGAACACACGCACACGCACACACACACACACACACACACACACACACAGAGAGAGAGAGAGAGAGAGAGAGAGAGAGAGAGAGACAGAATTCCTTTATCGCTCAATGCTATCTGAATATTTTATCAAGATCACATTTTAGTGCAACAACTATACTTTCGACCGTGGGATCGTAGGTTCCATAATCAGCCGTATGTGATCTACTCATCGTCGACGACAAATAATCGCTGCGTCACGGAATTATAACAGCATGAAAACACATGCGCGCGCTTCAAGAGCACATGCAGGTTTACGATAAAAGTGGAAAAGAACAATGTGCACCATTCATTAAAGCTACTTTCTTAACTAGGTAGCCCAATGTGAAATGCAGTGATCAGAACTGCAAGAGATGTAATAACCTGTCATTACCGAAGAATATCGCAACATAGGCACATATGAGTTTGACGAATACCGTATCTGTTATGTTTCTCCTCCACTCCGTTTTCACCATTTCATCGATTTCCTACGATTGATGACTAATATAAGAACCATCAAGTAGTTCGGTATACGTTATTATAATTACTTGAACAAAGGGATTTTGCCACTGTTGATTGAAATTGCAATGATATATACATTTTTAAAATTATATCTATAAAAAAAATCTATGTACACTACCGGTCATTATTTTCAACACACCCTGGTATTTCAGATTTCCAATAAAATCAGACGTTATTTCTCACAAAACATAATTATATTAACTTTCACGTACATGATACAATCATTATATTTTACTTCCATCAAAGTATCCTCCTTTGGATTTAATGAATGCCTCACAAACTAAAGGCATGCGGTCAATCAGTTTTCGTAGGTATCGTGAATCTATATGATTCCACACATCTTTGACAATATTCCAGACATGTTCCTTGCTGGATGTATTAACTTCCCTTATACGTCTGTCCATTCCAGCCTACACCCTTTCAATGGGATTACAGTCGGGACTTTAGGATGGCCATACCATAACTTTCGATCCTTTCTGTTTTTTAGTTGATGCAATGTAACTCCTACAGTATGCCGACCGATGTTTTGGGTGATTATCCTATTTTAAGGTGAACCCTTTCGATATTAAGTGCAATCCACTTGATAATGCATATTTTTGAAGTTTACGTTGGCACCGCTTCTGATCCATGCCTAATTCTATTTTCACAATGTTGCCAACTCCATCTCCGCCAAAACATCCCCAAACCATTTAAGAACCTCCACAGTGTTTAACTGTAGATAGAAAACACTGCTGGGTTACCCTTTCCCCTATAAATCGGAGAACAAATCTCGAACTTTGATTCGTCGGTGAATAACACCTCTATCCACTCTTCCGCTGTCCAATTACGATTTTTTATAGCCCATTCAAGTCTATTCTGTTTATTTATGGGCCTTAGAAGGGGTTGTCTTGCTGTGACCTGACCTTTAAAGCCAGCTTCAGTTTGTCTCCTTTTTACTGTTGCAACAGATATTGCTGTCTTGTTCATTTCTACCAATTCTGCAGGAATATGAGCTGTTTTAAATCTACTTCTTTTACTGGTAGTTCTGATATATTTAACAGAACTTTTAGTTGTTTTACGAGGTTGTCCTGGTCGTGGTATGGCAGTATTGCTACCAGTTAGTTGTCTTCTGGCGGCGAAGGGTGTATTGCACCCCCCCTATAGACACAGTACACTTTTTCGTAATTTGACGAATAGATAAGCCTGATTGGCTAAGTGCTACAATTGCAGAACGTTTTTCTACGGATATCTCGACACGTGGTGCCGTACTAGCGATGTCTACACTTCAACTGTCACGAAGGAGCTGACATGCAGGAACCAGGTGTAATGTATCGTAGCAGTGCTGGACCTTCACAACGCACACCACTTCACTACAGGAAACAACATAGGTGCAGCAAATGCGGGATCCCTCGGCAAATAGGCAAACAAACGTATCAGATAGCTACATAACGTTCATGTACAAAATAATGTTTTTTCAAAAATGTTCAAATGTTCGTAAAGCTTATGGCACTTAACTACGGGCTCATCAATCCATAAACTTACAAACTCCTTATGAACTAGCTAATGCTAAGGACGGCAAAAATATTCATGCCCGAGGGGGGATTCGAATCCCCGACCGTAGTGGCCGTGCAGACCGTGACTGGCGCGCCGCAGTCCCCTCGGCCACCGCGGCCGGCAATTTTCTTTTTTGCATACTATTATATCTCAATGACCACAAACAAAAATCATGACGTGGACAACAGTTGCACTATTCATTTGCTTCCTCAACGGTACCCACGGCATTAGATGTTACCTACGGAGAACTAGATGCCAATTATAGCGTGTACTGAAATTTATGAGTGTAGTGTGTCTGTATGTTCCCTACGTCCTCCACTAGGGCTGGAGCATTTTTGATGAAAACTTTAGATTTGCCTAGCGGGGGACGCTGTGAAGTCTGTTTCTCATCCAGCTTCTATATTAAGCGAGAAATTGCATATGAAAACTTGTGACAGGGATATCTCTGATAATACAAGGTATTCAGTTATAATCTACTCCTGTCGGTATCTGTGAAGTGGCACAGTTTTGCGAAAAATGTCTTTTGTGAAAGTTGTAAGGTTTGACGGGAGTCATGGAATGGTTACTTCGAATTGACCTTGAGCCGTTTTCGAGGTCATTTTTTCGAATGGTAATTCCTGTTTTTTATTCCATACTCGTATTGTACATGAAAACTACGCATTCTTTGTAGGGAACATTTTTTTTTTTTTCGAAGCAAAATTTCTCTGAACCCACAGTCATGAGTTTAAATTCTTCTACAATGACGTTTATTAATTAACCTCGAAGCTCCACCCTTCTTTTCTCTGATTGTGATGGCATAAGCACAGTCCTGAGTCTGATTCGGCACCCTCCAAGTAGTGCACGTTGGGTACTTTCAGATTAACCTGTACTGAAGAATTTCAAGGTCATTTCAAGTTCACGAAAATTTCACCAGTGGACAGAGTTCAGGAACCACACAAGTTTTTCATAGAAAATATTTCCCGATCTTGCTTCTTTCTCAAGATACTGATGACCGAGAAACTTGCAATTGGGCGACAAACGGTTGGGTTTCCGAAAAAAAAGAGTTCCCTAAGAAACTGCTTATTTTTTCCATGTATAATGCGAGTATGGAATAAAAAAAATTACCGTTTGAAAAAATGAACTTCACCTTGGTTTCACCTTGAAAACAGTGTACTAGGTCACCTCGAGGTAACCATTCCATGACCCCCTTAAAATCTTACAACTTTCATAAGAGACATTTTCTGCAGAACTGTGCCACTCCAGAGGCATTGGCTGGAGTAGATTAAAATGGGACACCATGCATTTTAAAATGGATTCTGCCGACTTTCATTGTCAGTAGTATACCTTACTGTTCCAATTTTTTAAATTATTAATGTACGCCTCAACGAAACACCTGCCGAAGAAATGAAGATCAGTTGCCTGGGACAGAAGATCTGTAACACACAGATCTATTGGGGAATAATGCTGGTCGGTGCTTCTCTAAAGTTAATCATTCAAAATGTTCAGATGTTTGTATAGCTTATGGGACTTAACTACGGGGCCATCAGTAGCTAAACTTACAAACTACGTATGTACTAGCTTACACTACGGACGGCACAAATATCCACGCCCGAGGGGGGATTCGAACCCCCGACCGGCAAGATACGTGGTTGGAAATTTCTTATGATAAGCTACAGATAGTGCAAAGTATTCAGATTTGCCATAAAATATTCTCGGTTTGCTAGCCGCGTCATGGATAAAATCCTCAAGAATATTTTATGGAAGAAAGCCGTCGCGAAAGACTCCGACGACACATATTCAGATGTGTTTTATCTCCGTCAGACGATCATGGTGAGATGTTCAAGTTCAAATGTTTGTATAGCTTTTGGGACTTAACTACGGGGTCATCAGTCCCTAAACTTGCAAACTACTTATAAATTAGCTTACACTAAGGTCGGCACAAATATCCATGCCCGCGAGGGGATACGAACTCCCGACCGTAGTGGCCGTGTAGACCGTGACTGGCGCGCCGCAGTCCCCTCGACCACTGCGGCCGGCAGTTAATTATTCCACCTTTTATTAAATCAGACTCGTAAGCGAGAGATTGCGGCTACAGCTACTTCCATCAAAATCCCCAGGCTACGGACGGATATACGCAGTGCCCTTTCACAGGATCGACCCTGGCATTAGCGATTTAGGGGAGTAATGGAAAAGCTAAATGTTAGTGGCTGGTGGCGAATTTGAACCTCGCCCCTCCGAATTGGAGTCTAGTTTGGTTAAACACTGCACCACTCGGCTCGGTGAAACGGACACAGATCGGTAGATCCGCTCCCACGCGTTCGATAACGTATTCGACAGATAACACCCTTCGGTTTATAGAATCGAGCACCTCTTACCGGCCAGTCGCTTTGCAACTCTCATTACAGCGGGTGCATCGATCGGACAATAACAAGGAGCGCGCAGTGCTCACTGTGTACAGTGGGGGTCATTTGTGTGACCCGGATGCCGTCTTTTGAGGCCCCGGCCGGCGGCCGATTAATCAGCTCAGCGAGTGTTGGCTGGCGCCATTATTCAGCGTCGGCCGGTGTTCCAGCGCTTTATACGCCCGTCTGCAAAGGTAGCGCCGACAAACACTCCCTGGCGACAAACAGGCGCAGGCTGAGCCGCCGTTAAACTCACCCCAGACGCACTGCAGTTGGTCCCGAGCCAACAAATTTAGCGCCGCCGCTCGCAACTGTGTTAGCCGCGATGCCGGGGCGTGGGAGGCGTCCTCTATCTAATTCCGGAAAATGCGGGACAGAGCAGGACGGAACGGACAGAACGCCAGCCCGCGACGGAAACAGCACGCGTCGATACGCGCTGTCGTTGACTGTCTGCTGCTATTTTTGTTCTGTCACGGATTAAAGACAAGTTTCATCATTGGCACACGAAACAACAATTCAGTATTTTTACCATAGAATGAAGGCTTTCATGGCAGGCATCGTCATTACTTAAAGCTTCCGGGCTGAGATGCCGTGGTCCATAATGTTGTGTCGCACAAGTCTAAAGTGCACGCCACCTACTTTTGCCACGCGCCACCATACATGCGCGACGCGGCGTTCCTATGACGTCAGCCACGAGCGACCTCTGCTACAACTTCGCTCGTGGCCACCACTGAACGACATCGTTCAAACAGGACGCCGGCTCAGCCGCCGTTAAACTCACCCCAGACACACTGCAGTTGGTCCCGAGCCAACAAATTTAGCGCCGCCGCTCGCAACTGTGTTAGCCGCGATGCCGGGGCGTGGGAGGCGTCCTCTATCTAATTCCGGAAAATGCGGGACAGAGCAGGACGGAACGGAACAGAACGCCAGCCCGCGACGGAAACAGCACGTGTCGATACGCGCTGTTGTTGACTGTCTGCTGCTATGTTCGATCTGTCAATGATTAAAGACAAGTTTCATCATTGGCACACGATCTTCACACGATACAACAACTCAGTATTTTTACCATAGAATGAAGGCTTTCATGGCAGGCATCGTCATTACTTAAAGCTTCCGGGCTGAGATGCCGTGGTCCATAATGTTGTGTCGCACAAGTCTAAAGTGCACGCCACCTACTTTTGCCGCGCGCCACCATGCATGCGCGACGCGGCGTTCCTATGACGTCAGCCACGAGCGACCTCTGCTACAATTCCGCTCGTGGCCACCACTGAACGACATCGTTCAAACAGGACCCCGGCTGAGCCGCCGTTAAACTCACCCCAGACGCACTGCAGTTGGTCCCGAGCCAACAAATTTAGCGCCTCCCCTCGCAACTGTGTTAGCCGCGACGCCGGGGGTTTGCGTGGCGCGGCTTGTGGGAGGCGCCCTCTGTCTAATTCCGGAAAATGCGGGACAGAGCAGGACGGAACGGAATAGAACGCCAGCCCGCGACGGAAACAGCACTCGTCGATACGCACTGTCGTTGACTGTCTGCTGCTATTTTCGGTGTCAACAGATTACAGACAAGGTTCATCACTGGCACACGATCTTCACACGATACAACAATTCAGTACTTTGATCATAGAATGAAGGCTTTCACGGCAGGTATCGTCATTACTTAAAGCTTCCGATTCCGTGGTCCATACTGTGGTGTCGCACAAGTCTAAAGTGCGCGCCACCTACTTTCGCCGCGCGCCGCCATGCACGCACGGCGCGGCGTTCTTACGACATCAGCCATCTACCTCTACATAGATACTCTGCAAATCACATTCAAGTGCCTGGCAGAGGGTTTATTCACCACTTTCATAACTTTTCTCTACCGTTCCATTATTTAATAGCGCGCGGGTTGAAAGAACACCTCAATTGTTCCGTTTTCGATCTGATTTCTCTTATTTTATTGGGATGGTCATGTCTCCCTAAGTAGGTGGGTGCTAGCAAAATATTTTCACATTCAGAACTAAAAGTCGGTGATTGAAACTTAGCAAACAATAAATAACGTCTTTCTTTTAATGGTATCCACCCCAATTCGTGCAACATTTCCGTGGCGCTTTCCTCCCCGTAACGTGATAGAACAATACGAGCTGCCCTTCTCTGAACCTTCTCAATGTCTTCCGTCATTCCAACTTGGTGAGGGTCCCACACTGAGAGGACGCACAAGTGTAATGTAGGCAGTCTCTTTGTTGGAGCTGGTGCATCTTCGAAGCGTTCTGCCGATGAAACGTAACCTTTGGTTCGTCTTCCCCACAATATTTTCTATGTGTTCTCTCCAGTCAAAGTTGTTCGTAATTGTAACTCCTAAGTATTTGGTAGAATCTACGACCTTAAGGTTTAACTGGTTTATCGCGTAATTGAAGTTCAGCGGATTTCTTTTAGTGGTCATGTGTATTACTTCACTCTTTTCTTTATTTAGTGTCTATTACCAATTTTCACACCATGCAGAAATTTTGTCTAAATCGCTTTGCAGTTGCTTTTGATACTCTGTTGACTTCACTAACCGATAAACGACAGCATCATCCGCGAACAATCTAAGGGAGCTATTCAGATTGTCTCCTAAATCGTTTATAAACACGAGGAAGAGTAAGGGACCTATAACGCTTTCCGGTGGAACGCAAGATATCACTTCAGTTTTACTCGATGACTTACCGTCAATTACAACGAACTGTGTTCTTTCTGATAGGAAATCGTGAATCCAACCGCACAATTTGGGAGATATTTCATAAGCACGCAATTTCATAAGAAGCCACTTGTGGGGTACAGTGTCAAAAGCCTTCCTGAAATCCAGAAATATGGAATCGATTTGAGATCCCTTGTCGATGGCACTTAACACTTCATGTGAATAAAGGGCAAGCTGTGTTTCGCGCCACTAGCGCCCTCTGCTACAACTCCGCTCGTGGCCACCACTGAACGACATCGTTCACTTGGGACTGAGGTAGGAACCAGCTAACACTTCGGAATCATATAGGCACCAGTGAAGACTTGGCTATCGGATAGGCACTAGGCAGGCCTCCAGCTCAACTATGTATCAGCATTCTGCAGTACTGAGCTATGTAAAAGTTAAGCATTACTAAGTCTCTAAGAAATATATATCTCGTTCTAATTTACTAGTGTTTCTAGTCCTGCTGTCCCACTGGCTGGTCACCTCCTACCTGCATAAGCGTGAATCCTTTATTCCTCTATGGAAATTAATCAATTGTTCAAATGTTTGTAGAAGTTATGGGACTGAACTACGGGGTCATCAGTCCCTAAGCTTACAAACTACTTATGAACTATCTAAGGACGGCACAAATATCCATACCCGAGGGGGGATTCGAACCCCCGACCGTAGTGGCCGTGCAGACCATGACTGGAGCGCCTCAGTCCCTTCGGCCACCGCGGCCGGCGGAAATTAATCGATTGTCATTCTGTTGCTGCAGTGTTGACGTCCATATCTTATCAAGTTTGAGACCTTCTTCTTTTTTGTTAAAATTATTTCGATGTTTAAGAATCTCAATGGCCTCTCTGAACAAAAGCGCATAATAATGCGACGTCTTTGCAATGACGGACGTCTCGTTAAATTCTATTTTATGGTCACCTTCTTGATACACGTCTTCCGCTACAGCCGATTTATCAGTATGTCTGAGGCGGTAGTTCCTTTCGTGTTCGCCCAGACGAGTGTCGACACTTTTTTTAGTTGTACCTAGACTGACAATCAGGACGGGCCGGCAGCGGTGGTCACGGTCTGCACGGCCACTACAGTCGGGGGTTCGAATCCCCCCTCGCGCATGGGTATTTGTGCCGTCCTTAGTCTTAGCTAGTTCATAAGTAGTTTGTAAACTTTGGGACTGATGACTCCGTAGTTAAGTCCCATAAGTTCTACAAACATTTTTTGAAACAGGACGGACGAGGAACGACAACAACCCAAGGGGAAAGTTTTTCTACCATTTATCAGTACGTTCAATGATAGTATTGGAAAAATTTTAAGCAAGTACGACGTGGAAACTGTTTTCAGACCATCCACGAAAATAAAAGAATTTTTAAGATCTGCTAAAGATAAGCGACACCCCCTGGCTACACCAGGTGTGTATAAAATCCCCTGCAGTTTTGGACAAGTTTATATAGGTACAACTAAAAAAAGTGTCAACACTCGTCTGGACGAATACAAAAGGATCTGTCGCCTCGGACATACTGATAAATCGGCTGTAGCTTGATTGCTTTTACGTTTTTAATCAAGACTTGACGCCTAATGACGTCTTATTTATTTTTATTGTGTGACATGCATGCCAGTATGCACAAGGAGGCATATAACGCACCTGTTCGATCAGTCCGGTAGAAGATTGAAACATAATAAACAGTTGATGGTTTACAGTATGCATTTCCTCAAGAAATCAAATGTGTTTTTTTTTAATGGACACCCTATACTATTTCTTCAGCAATCCATAGCATGACAAATCACATAAACAACGGCGTTGATTGCATAGCAATATTCCAATTACATCCCGAGATATTCCGACGCGAAGTTGACGCTTGGAATACGCGAAAGGCGCGGCTGGCGCACGTCTTGAGCAGCGGACGTGCGCTAGCCGCGCGTTTCGGTGCACCAACATTTTATATAGACATTGACATTCCTCTTGATTTAAGGTAGAGTGTGCAAAATTTCATCAATATCGGAACAAAACTATAGATTTCTATGCAATAGAAACACAGGGTCACGTTGAAAAACGCACCTTGTTGTTCTCAAATATTCCAGTTTTATTCGTACAACCATTGTTCTGAGTATAGCGAAAAAGAAAAACAAAAACAAACAAAAAAAAGTAGAAGGGGACCTTCCTCTTGCTTTGAAGATCATGCGTGCGAAATTTCGTGACGATCGGAATGAAACTGTAGATTACGTGACTCTGTAGGAAACGTATGCTCCGCCAGGCACCTATCACGAAATACTTTCTTCGGTGACGTTTTTTATCTATAAACAACATTCCTGCCAAATTTCAGCTTCATAGTAAAGTAGTTTTCGAGATTTCGTGAGTGAGTGAGTGAGTGTCTTTTCGCTTATATGATTAAGAAAACAAATTGCTCAATTTTGGATGCAAAATAATTAAGGACGACTTGCAGACAAAAATAAATAGTAACATGCAAATACGTAATTCTAACTTTACAAAGTCATGTCTGATGCGACCGTTTTACGGCCTCTACAGCGAAACTGTTGAGAGCGAAAGATTTCTTTTCGTTTCATCATTTTGTGACGGGGGCGAGGGTTCAGTTACAAAACGCTTTATAAACGTTCGAAATTACATGCAAACTCTGTTGCAGGTCGCTAACTACTCCCATTTTCCAATAATTGACGCATAAATCTGGGAATTCTCTCGCTGTGGCCTCTTATTGCTTATGACAGCACATCTCCTGCTGCTCTTCGTGCTCTTTTATTTTTGGGTCAGGAACCTTCGTGGGCATACGGTGAACAGTTCACCAAAGTATCAATTCAATCGAATGAATAGTTTATGAACACATAGAGGACAAAGAGACAAACACTAATTTTTATATATAGAGAATACCTAAGCTTGGTATGCTATATAATAAAAATTAAGTTGTCATGGCTAATAATCAATATTTTCCAACAGATGTTTGTAATAAACGTAGTGATTTTTTTTATTTTTTATTTATTGATTTATTTATTTTGTAATAATCGGTCTTTGCTTATATACTGATATTAAATTGAGACTTACGACCCAGTCGTGAAACTAGAAGTCCTCTACGCCACAGAAAAACCTCGTGAACGCAGATCTAATATGGCTTTCAAAAATGTTCAAATGTTTGTAAATCTATCGGACCAAACTGCGTGGTCATCAGTCCGTATCTTACAAACTACTTAAACCTAGGTAAACTAACCTAAGGACAACACACACACCCATGCCCCAGGGAGGACTCGAACCTCCACGGCGAGCAACCTCGCGCTCCGCAGCGAGACGCTTTAGACCGCCGGCTACTCCACCGCAGCTATATGGCTTTAGAAGATCTTGTAAATAAAGTACAATATAAAAAAAATGTACTAGGCCCACCGTTGAATAATAATGAAGAGTGAGTTCTAAAATCAAATAAGGAACTTTATAATATTTCTTCTAAATTTACAGACTACACCAGGATGCCTCAAAATCGATTACCGAAGCAGATCCCTTCATAATATGGAAACGAGTCAACGAAAATGGTTTGGTGGTTGTTGTGAAAAGAGACTAGGCGGAAAAGGTACATTTAAAGATAAATTTAGGACAGCAGTCAAGAGTTTCAAAGGTTTCTGGAAGACTGAAAAAAACAAAATATCTGGTTCCAAAGGGCCAGAGGACAGCAAAGGAGTTATTACCAAAGAATGGGGAAGTTCAAGAGAAAGATCAAAGAGAAGGAAAACTAGCACAGTCTTTTTCATGTAACGAACAAATAATTTAATAAACAATTTTCATTCGTAAGTTGTGCAAGGTATAAAAATATTATTGGATTTCACTGTCTATTGGAAAATATCAGTTTGGTGCCTGCATGTAAAATACGAACTTGACAATTAATGGTGATGTTGTTAATATTTTATACAGCAAGTACTCTACACACAATTTTTTTCCTGGTTGTAATTGAAACTTTACCTGTGTTAAAATGCAATTTGCAATCATTCATCTAAAGAGTAAAGGGTAACTGTAATTCACATATTGTACTGATGAAAGGTGTCTCAAACAAGAATACTTTTCTCAATAAATTAGCTGCGACAACCATTTCGTAAGATTATTGAAACGACAACATTTTAGATCGTTAAATTTATTCGACAGTTTTTTATAACTGCCACAACAATGAAACGTTAGTTGAAGGAATGATCGATCATGTATTTCGGAAAAAAAGTCCCTCTACAGGGGCAGCGATTTCGCTGTGCTCGCAAAACATCAAGAATTATCAAAATATGAACTGCGTATAAAACTTCGCAGCACTACTCGGAATTTTCAGGGCTAGTGCGCTTTACGAATTTTTCGTCCGGGCACCCATGAGGTATGGCAACCCGCGAAGACTCATCCCGAGCTCAAAATATCCGTTTGCTGGCGGCAAAGACAGACCCGTTGCATCCACGTTTGTTAACGCTCATCGTGTATCTACAAAACACGCAGCACAGCGAGCGAATCGCGCTTGAAAAACTATTAGCATAGGCTGTAAGCTGATGTCTACCGCTTGAATCGCTTTAACGTCAATAAAAATATATGAGACAAGTGCAAACGAATGTCCCTCTAATCTGTTTGCGTTATCAGTCGCTAACAGACAATGGCCTATAACATCTGGGACTATGGAGGTCACACACCTCGGAAAGATCTTGAAAGGTGTTGATGAATGGTGACAAGATAATCTCCGTGATCTTTGTTACTTAGAAAGAATTCGTTGCTGTTGCCCGCATGATCGTCGGCTGCCAAACCAACAACATGTAAATGTCTGTCAGCCTCATTGTTTCATTTTGTATCTGGTCGCTATTCATATTATTGACACTTTTGCTGTAATTTAAAAGACGAGAAATGGTATCACGTTAAGTCAAGTACATGCAAGCCTAGTCAACAGCATTTGATCATAAATACGATTCCTACTATTGTGTTCACAACGCTTTTGCAAAATTTTAAACATTATTGGTATTCGATTTAATCTCATTAACGTTTGGTACAAAAAATTAGCAGCTTTAGCGGACGAAATTTTTCGACAAATTCTGCTTAATGATCTCAAGTGAAGAACAAGGTTGAATGGGGAATTGCATTTGAGGCGTGCTTATTAGGATTAAGTAAATGAAAGTAGCTCCCAAAATATAATGTGACTTACTGAATGTGTAGAACTTGCGTTAATAAATTTTAGAAACATTAAGCGTAATTTCCTAAAAGGAATCAAAAGAGAAATGACTAATTCAACAAAATAAATGGAATTAATACAACAATAGACGGAATTTTCAAATAATTTCAAGTTGTAATGAACATTGTGTCATGATATATAGTAACGTACAATATGCGCAAAATGAGATTAGAGGATAAAAGTGGGCCACTGTACGAAATAAAAGCTTAATTCTGGTAGGAGGTACCCAGACAAGAGTTTAAGGTTATAAAAAAGCTTAATTTTAGCAGTAAAATTAGGAAATGGTCCGTGTGAACTACCGGCTTCTCCCTGCTGCATAACCTTGTTCCCTGGCCCAAATTGAGAACTAACATGGTTCAAATTACTCTAATAACAGGACGGTAACGGTACAGTGGCCAATATACGTAGCAGCTCACACGAAATTACACACAGGCATTAATAAACAAGCCACCACAATTAAAGTTAATTCATAAAGGTGGCGAAGAAAATCATTTATGGCGCAACGGAACTTGAACATAAAAAATTGCATCTGAGCTTGTTCTCAGCACTGGTGAAAAACAATATTAAATAAAAATGGGAAGGTGCTCGAAAACTACAATTAATAGGAAAGTAAATTTATACTAAACTTGTTTATTCAGGTCGAACGCAAGCAAAATGGGCAACTAATTTTGTTAATACAATAATAATGCATCCCATTTTCATGATCTAATACTGACGATGCCCGGCATTGAATTTAACATAAATTACACAGAACTACGCTACGTGGGGAGGATTTACAAAAACACTTACTCGCTCACACCCACGTAATGCAAAGCGAAACTCACCAAAATCAGCGCGCTGAAACGAGGCAGAAGCAGGAGCCTATCGTAGGCGAAATTCAGCAAACCCGGAGGTACCACACGACACAATATACAATAAAACGCGAAGATGGCTCAGGTCTGTCGTGCCTGGTTGCAGATGGTGCGTGAGTATAGCAAAGTTAAGTTGCATTTAGAATGGACTGCGAGCAAGCACGTTAACGGCGACACACGGCTACGTTACATGATGGCACTCCACTGAAGGTGAAGTGGTAAAAAATCGGATTCATTACACAAAATCACGGTGGATTCTTAAGTTGCAATCTGAGACTAAACTACCTAGGCACTGGTTTTATGAGAAGTGGCGTGAATTCAGGTGACTAGCCGCAAACTCTTAAGTCGGAGTTTAGACCCACGTGGTTCCGAAAACCGATAAAAATGTATAATTTTCGAAAAATTAAGAAAATTAACTACGGCATGCAACCCTTAAAACTGCGTAGAATTGTATAAAAAAAGCTACTGAAATGTGGCAACATGCGATTGGGAGCGTTGACAGAGTCGGAAGAAGTCCAGTCTCAAAACCTGGAAAAGTTAAATAATTACAAAGTCGGAAAAATAAAAATAAAACTACGGCATTCAACCCATTGAAATGTTTAGAATTACATAAGAACGCGAATGAAATACAGCTACACGCGACAGAAAGCGATTACAGAGACGGTTGAAGTCCAGTCTCAAAAAACCAGAAAAAAGAAATAATTACAAAGACGTAAAAGTGAGAATAAAAACTGCGGCATGCAACCCTTAGAAAGCGAGCTATTGAATGAGGTTGTACAAGGCTCGGAGAGAATTACTGATAAAGACTGAGTGCATACTACAAGTTCGGAGAAGAAACAGCAAAATTGAAATAGGCGGGGAGAGAAGATCGCGAAATGTTTCTGGAAATCAGAAGGATACACGCATATTTACTTACCTGATGGGCATGGAACAAACAATAGTGGAATGTGAAGGCTTTGTTATAAGAATGAACCACGTGGAACACATATTACTCACGGAAGGAAACGATAAGAAAGATTTTACATACACTGTACAAAAATGAACATATCGTCTGTTAGAAATCGGGGCTCCACAAAGTTAGAAAGAATTTACACAGAGTTCGTACACCTCCAAATCATCACATAAGGTTTGAATATACCAGGCCGTTATCAAACTGCAATTAGTAACACATAAACCGCGTTTACCTGTTGGAAATCACTGAATTGAAAAGCCAGTCGCGGTGGCCGAGGGGACTGAAGCGTGTCAGTCACGGTCTGCGCGGCCACTACGGTCGGGATTTCGAATCCCCAATCGGGCATGAATATTTGTGCCGTCCTTAATGTTAGCTAGTCCATAAGTAGTTTGTAAGTTTAGGGACTGATGACCCTGTAGTTAAGTCCCATAAGCTATAAAAACATTTGAGCATTTTGGATTGAAAAACTAGAACACATTTCCGCGCACGATCGGAAAAAATATTACGAAAAATGAATCTAAGTTAAACATACTAGATAGCGAATCGCTACCATCTCCGCGGACACAAGAGCAGAACCAACCTTACCTCACCATGATCCAAGCACAGAGTGAAGAGCAAGCGGCCAGGAGGCGCAAAGCTACAGGAAACTGCAAAACCCGAAAAAACAGCGGTGGTGGGGACGCGAGACTCTCCCTGGCGAGGGCTCGCCGACTGGGTTGTAACCAAAGGGTGTAAAAAACTCTTTGGTAGCATCAGCAGCAGAGAATGATAACGACTGTCTATCGACTCTGAGCCAGAGAGAACCATGCAAAGCAAGCTATTACTACCCACATTCAGACAGCCATTAGATTCTCGGACATCCACTTAAAAGTAAAACAAGTACATATTCTCATAGGGACAGTGGCGTAGCGGAGAAGCAGTACTTTCATAAGAAGTCACATTCACATTCATACACACAATAATAAATTATTAAAATAACAAAATCCTAGCAATATTAACTAATATTTTAAAACGTCAAATAAAAATGCTATTCCTCATGACTCGAAAAGAGTGGCGTTCTAGTTTTAACAAAATGCTAATCTAGCGGCATCAAATAAATCACAATTTTATAAAAAAAATATTGGGAAGACACTGACGGTCGTCTTTCAAGAACTATGTGTTTCCATTGAGAAAATATATCGGATATCGACTGAAAGCTTGCTTTAGATGTGTCAACGTCAGAAGGTGACAGGCCAATTTAAATTCATGTACATAACAATGAGTTCTGACGTAGTAGTGTAGCACAAGGAATTTTGTACCATGTCCAGTGACCAGGCTGCAGGCAAGACGCGTCTAACTGAAATAAATTAGATAAGTGCCACATTCACGTATAGGGTTAGTTCAAATATAGATTTACCGGTTTCCAGCAATTACAAAAACTCACAGTTGTTCCATCAGACTCGACAACGCTTGTCAACTTCAATTCTACTTGCAGTATATATTTCATAATCAGAAAAAAATAGTTTAACACATGTAGTTACCCAATTTACAAAAATAATATACTGCATTAGTAACAAAAAGAGGCAATTCGTGCAAATGAATCAGCAAATTTAATTATATCTCAGGTACGTCTGATTTACATGAAATATGGATGACTGAGAGTATAATACGCTCTTCGAAGATTCCCAAAAGTTTAACTGTGAATACTGAAAGTTCATCTTGTCATAAGACCAGGAGCTAGACGGTATCACCTGTTAACGATATAAATTCTGGCCCGAAACCTCTTCAGATAATTCTTAATCCTTTTAGAGTCCATTAAATTTATTGTGTAATTTCACATTCGTTAATGTAACGTTTCATTTGTTTAATCGGTTTTCGAGCTATATTCGGCACCATGATAACTATCTATTGCAAGGTGTTGTTGACTTCGTCTGCTCTCGTTCCTTCTCCAATCACTGGTTAAATAATTTTTCAAATACGCAAACAGAAAGATATTATTATGTTTAATATTGGTCACACAATTCAGCCAATGAAACGTGTGTAATTCGAAAGAGGGTTCGCCATAAATGTATCACAAAACAACAACCTCTCTTTCTCTTCTCTCAAATTGTGTCCAATACCTTTTCAGTAGTTACGCGAGCAGCATAATAATTACGATACGATGTGCAGTGTCCGTGTTTATTAATAGAACTAAGCAAATGTCCTTCAGACATGCATGCATGTCTGAAGGAACGGACACTGCGGCGACTACATGCATGCATGTCTGGAGGACATTTGCTAAGTTCTATTAATAAACACGGACACTCCACATCATATTTAAAATCAGTCACAGCAAGGCTTGCGACAAATGTACTAAAAAGTCTCACCCTGTGCGGGAATTACATCATAGAATGTACGAGCATTCAAGGGCAGTAGACAATGTGTGGCATATGAAGGTTTGGGTCGTTCCGGGAAGCGTGCGCGGGTAGCATAATGGTAACGCGAGCGCTCGCGATAAGCGGGAATTCCGGGTTCGAGTCCCGGGCCGGCGCAAATTTTTATATCTCACCATTACACCACACAGCTGATGCTGATGAATATGCGTAATTGTGAATACATTTCTTGTATCACATAATAATTTCTGATAGGATTAGTACAGAATTAATATTATGTTACCGATTGGTGACTTTATAATGTAGGCTAAACAGTTATGAAAGGAATCACGGAGTAATATTACGTCGTGGAAACCGTGTCATGGAATACTACGGAGGGAGTCGGCGCAGTTGTTAGCACAATGCAGTTGGATTCACCGTGTGCGTGTGTGTGTGTGTGTGTGTGTGTGTGTGTGTATGGGGGGGGGGGAGGGCGGGGTGGCGAGACCGTTCAGTTCAGTGCCTGCCCAATTTGATTTAGGTTTCCTGTGATTTCGCTAAATTGCTTCATGCAAATGCGGTGATTGCCTGTCGGCACGGCGCATTTCCTCCGTGTCCTTCAAACATTCTGAGCGTATGTTCCGTTTCTGGTGACTCCAACATCGACGAGACGTTAAATCCGAATCGTCTTGTCTTCCCTTCATGAAATACTAACGAAATTATAGGATTATTAAAATTCGAAGAACCAGCTTTGGCCACATTGAAATCTTTATATACAATACAGATCGATTTCGGTCAGTGTCTGACCATCCTCAGTACTTGAATCTAAACTCTGTGGGCCCACAAAAACTTGCACTTTGAATATTAACATTAAGTAGACAGTACATAAGTAGAATGTCAAACATAATGTGATCGCTCTGCACCAGATTCCGGATGGAGTCGCCTACATGGAAATTATAGGACACAGGTCTGTAGCGGTGAACGGACAGACGAAGAGAAAAAGTAGTTAATGAACGAGAAAGAGGTGTTGAGTAATGCCAAGGCCTCTTTTTTATATCTAACATCAGCGGTGAGATCATTAATTGTTGGGGTTAAATCTGGAGAATAACAAGAGGGCGCTGTTTCTTAACGTTGGCGCTAATGGCACGCATGATTAATGGTTTACCCCTTCAGTTAACGATGTACTTTGCGAAATTGCGAAAGTTTAAATTATTTTTATTAGATTGTGGAAAAAACTTTTAACTTACTGTTTTCATTCACATGTTCTACGCGTATTATTCATTGTCAAATTACAGTGGTATTAAATATGATTCTTAAATTCTTGAATATCCGTATGCAAATAGCTTTTATTTTCTACAACACGACCAGTTTCGGGAGAGCTGCCCACCTTCAGATCAGTTTTATGAAATTACAGAGTAACCTGTCGCGTGATGAACGACTGCGAACACGCGTTCATCAACGCGACAGGTTACTCTGTAATTTCATAAAATTGATCTGAAGATGGGCAACTCTCCCGAAACTGGTCGTGTTGTAGAAAATAAAAGCGATCTGCATACGGATATTCAAGAATTTTATTCATATGACGATAGCGGAAACTCCCTCGAAACACATGTCTAGTTTTGTTAATTATATTTCTGTTGGATCAATGAACAAGAAAATTAAAAATGTTCAAATGTTTGTAATTCTATCGGACCAAACTGCGTGGTCATCAGTCCGTAGCTTACAAACTACTTAAACCTAGGTAAACTAACCTAAGGACAAACACACACACCCATGCCCCAGGGAGGACTCGAACCTCCACGGCGAGCAACCGCGCGCTCCGCAGCGAGACGCTTTAGACCGCTCGGCTACTCCACCGCGGCCAAGAAGATTACTACAGTTCTTGTACACTGAGAGATTTTAGACTTTTCGTGTTCCCTAATGTCCCATAATACCTTTAGTTTGAACATAGAAAAATTTTAGGTAACAATTTCTCCTCTTAAATGTAATTGTGGGTTTCTCAACTGCACCTATACCAACTCGTTGAGTTCTGTCGAGTTACTGGCAGAGAGCATTAAGCAGCACAATATGACTATGAAGACTAATTTTTTAATGCTCACTTGGACTTTATAGTGGCTATGGTGGTTTGAAGTGAACAGCCATTATCAATTCAGTAAAAATATTTTTGAAGGATTCAAATACCTTTTAAGTAACATAGTTCTATGAAATTTAGACCAGACGTAGAAATAAGTGCTACAGTATAGTAAAGAACTTAACTGGAAGGTGTACGCAATTAGACGAACACAATCGATGATTTCATTGAGAGAGAAATATTGCAGCAATTTCACTGATATTTGCCTTGTCTCATGACCGCCACAAGGTTGGAGATTTGAGATAGAAAGTTCCATTCCTCTACCAGCACAGATGACAACTTTATTTATACTTTAATATTACATACCTACGCATGGTCATGAAATCTAAAGTGGCTCAGACACCACTACATCCAGTTACTGTTACAGCTTCATTGCTGTATAGTTAGTGACATTCTTGCAAATAATATATAAAAAAGGAAAAAGGAATCTCTAATGCTTGACAATCATTCTACACTGTACACTGAAGAAAAGAAAAAAAAAAAAAAAAAAAAAAAAAAGTACACGTGCGTAATATCTTGTACGGTTCCAACGAGTACCAAAAGAGCCGCAACATGATGTGGCATGGACTCCACTGATGTCTGAAATACTGCTGGTGGGAACTGACACCATGTATCGATCAGGACAGTCCATAAATCCGTAAGCGTACGACGGGTAGAAATTTCTTCTGAACAGAACGTGGCAAAGCATCCCAGATATGCTTGGAATGAGGTCCGGCTGATATGCAAAACACTGTTATTACTTTTTACACGAACATGTTTCGCCACCATGTACCACCATCAGTTTCTTTTCTTTTCATTTACAGCTGTAGTAATAAAAATACATCAGCCATATGTGAAAATTAGGCCTGGAAGTCGAATATCGTAGTTTTAGTTATGATCTTGGCTTTATAATGAGTGGTCATGTAGGACCCTTTTTTACAAAGTCAGTTATTGGTAGTGTTGTCTCCTGCAGCCAAATAATTCTTTATTAAAATTGGATTAAGTACCACGCTATTTCGAGTATGGAAACGTACATTTTGTAAGGGGGTATATTTCGATCATTAGGCTAATTGTCTATTACTTACGGTCCATGTTGAAGCACACTTTCTCTTCTGCGTTTCTATGAACAACTGACAGTATCCTGAATCTCAGGCTGACTTCATACCCAGCAATTATGACTGTAAACACTATAAAAGCTGCTCATTGATGAATATACTCTTAAATATTCCTATTTGTACAGTTTGTTGGCCAGTAGAAGTGTTGACACTCAGAAGAGAGTTCCTAGATTCAATTTGCAGCAATTCAGAACGTTTAGGATGGCGCATTGTCCTGCAGGAATTGCTCAAGTCAGTGGCAATCTATGGATGTGGGTGATCACTGGTCTTCAGAGCAGTACCTACACGTATCACGGGTCGCTTGTACCACCAACAACACATGTGTCACACCGTTACAGAGCTTCCACCAGAGTCGTCTGCTGACACGCAGAGTTCATGGAATCATGAGACTGTGTCCATACCCATACATGTGCATCCACTCGATGCCATCGGAAACGATTCTCGTCAGACTAAGCAGCAAGTTTCCAGTCCGCGAAAGTCCAATGTCAAAAGACCCGACGAGGCGTAAAGCTTTGTGTAGTGCAATCAACAAGGTTCCATGAGTGGACCTTCGGTTCCGAACGCTCTTGTGATTATTGTTTATTTGTTTATTGTCGATAGCCCAGTACTGAATCCCGCAGTAAATTGCGGAAGGGTTGCTCTTCTGTCACTTTGAACGATTATCTTTAGTCGTCATTGGTCTCATTCTTGCAAGATGTTTATCCAGCCGTGTCGATGTCCAAAATTTGATGTTTTTTGCATATTCACTCTTCACTCGTGAATTGGTCGTACGGGGAAACCCCAACCTATCGTTACTTCTCAGATACTGTATCCCATTTATCGTGTACCAACTACAACACCACGTGTTTCTCTTTTAAATCGTGATAACCTGTCACTGTATCAGCAGTAACCGATACAACGCCTGCGCCGGACACCGTTGTCTTGAATAGGCTTTGGTGACTGGAGAACCGTCCTCTATTTACGTATCTCTATGTTTGTATGCGCATGCCTATACCCGTTGATTTGCCTCTTCAGTGTACTTAATTTGTTCGCGCTCACTAACAGAGAAATGTAATGACAAAAAGTCGTAGATATTAACGATAATATAATGCAATAGGGTGTAAATTGAAATGTTTATAGAAGTGGGTTACAGTTCATATAGCTAGGTAATTGCATGTATACTACTCTCCAACTGGATATGCATCAACCATTTAAGTCACTAGCGTCTGCTGGGGGCGATGTCTCATCTTGGGACACCTGTTTAACACCATCGCCAGACGTTCAGGGCTGCAGATTGCAGAAGCGCACAGGTAGACCCGTGCGTCAGTCACTGCATACGATACTCCACGTTACAGCAAGGCGCCCCAGTTCTGAGACGTTCTGCGCATGCCCGTCCAGTACCGCACTGGCAGCTAATAATATTCATTCTCTAGGTGCGTGGCTAGACTGAAGCAATGTTACTTTCGCATGCACAACTGTTGGCGCTCGGCCGTAGCTCCTCCCCTGCACGCCTCCCCTAACGCTGCGGTTATACATGGCTGTTCCTCCGCGGCGGGGCAACCGTTGTGCTTTTGCGGAGGCTACGCTCGTCACTCAGCAGGAGGTTCAGCCGCAGTGACCTTAAGCACCCTGTTCCGAACTGTTGGTCAGACAAATGGCGCACCGAACAGCCCCATTAGCCGCTGTGTAAACGATTTGGAAGTGCAATCGCTGGTATTTGGACACCTCAGAGGAATAGCGGAGGGGCCGCTACCACATCGGCGCTTATAAACAGGGCCCACGCTGCCTTATGAGAAACCGACGCGATTCCTCCGCCGCGGAGCAACCGCGGGCTATAAACACAGCCGCCCACTATGCGCGGAAGAGCCTTTCTACATGACGCCAACTAAAACCCTGCCATAAAGGCGCGTGCATTTTCAATGAAGGGTACACTGGTAGCTGTCGTATTAATTATACAGGATAAATATCCTCAAACATGCACCTCATATATGTGCAGTATTCATAGATTGGGTTGTTGGTCAGGGGCTCGTAGTTTTAGCCAATAAACATGTAAATGCTACATAGAAAGTGTGTACAGATCCCTCCCAAACCGTGGTGTCCATTCCGAACCTGCTAGAAGACGCCCAATAAGATGACCGAAGACATGATGGGATGATGGATGACAGCAGTAGAAGTCGGGCTTAGGACAAACAACGTTGGACCGCAATCTGCAATAAATGTGTACTGTATTGAGCTTGCGACTGACAGATGTTTTATTTTTAATTTTGTATTTTTTAATGTATACCTTTTTCAAATTGTTTGTAATGTGCAGTCTGTATTCCTTTATAGCTGTGATTGTACCTTTTTTATTCAGCTGTAGGCCTCAAAGGCCCATGAATGCAATAAACGATGATGATAGAAAGTGTATTTTTTGTTCATTTGAGGCTGCACTTCTACACACACAGACACACACACACACACACACAGAGAGAGAGAGAGAGAGAGAGAGAGAGAGAGAGAGAGAGAGAGAGAGAGAGAGAGAGAGAGGGAGGGAGGGAGGGAAGGAGGGAGGGAGGGAGAGAGAGAGATCAGTTGAGATATCTAGGTTCTAAAGTATTGCCGTCTGCAGAATGGACGAAAATGGTTCGATGTCTTTCTGTCGGTTCTATGGAATAGGGACAACAACATTACGGCAACTGAGATAGTTAATAAAGCCGAGTTGCTGCAGAGGGCGCTATTGTTCACTTATGCTTACTCTACCAAACGAATGACACTACCACTTGAGTTTAGATAGTATAGTGAGCAGCTAGTTCAAACCAACAACAATCTGAGTTACTCGAAGCTATGGCACAGGTAGCCATAGTATGGTTGGAAGCTGGACGGACATAGACGGAGGTGGCTGTGGGTTTTGGCGTGTCCCAAGTGTAAGTTCCAGGACGTGCACGCTATTTCAGACAATTGGAACCGCTATAAGAAAGGAAGACCAAGGTCGTCCACGAGTAACATCAGCAAGAGATGACCGTTAACAGGAGCCTGACTGAAACTCAGCTGCAACGCGTCCTCCAGGCATCAACATGACGCAGAATATCAACACAAACAGTCTGAAATCGCCTGGGCGGAGGATAGGTATCGTAACGAATAGCACTCGGTTCTGTTCACAAATGAGTCAAGATTTTGTGTTGAGTCAGACAATCGCCGTACCCTCATCCGGAGAGAACGTGGAACTCGGAACAATCCTGATTATGTGCACGAAACATCACCATATCCTGGCCGTGGTGCAGTGGTGTGGGCAGGGGACAATAATACCGGCCGAATAGACCTCTATGTCGTTCAAAATAACTAAACAAAATAATGGCTTCGGCTTCTATTTCTGATATAAAGACCTGTTATGTTCAACGGATTTTTTTTCCAGATGTCTCCATCAAGAGCCTTCAGCCAGTTATAATTTTCCCGTTGGAGCATCGACGGATTCTACAGTGTTCAAAAATTCATTGCTTTATAAGAAGATAATTGATAATGACATTAAATTTCCTCAAAGAAGGCATCAATATAAAGATTCTGATTACTTTCCTTACGTCATTGTTGGTGACGAATATTTCGGTATGTCATCGTTCTTACTAAGACCATGTGGAGGCAATTTCGTACCTTTTAAAATAAGTGTTTTCAACTACCGTCTCTATAGGGCTAGAAGATACATTGAATGCACTTTTGGCATTCTTGCTAATAAGTGGAGAATTTTTCATAGACAACTCCAGAGCTTGCTGAAGATATTATAAAAACAATTTGTGGGTTATACAATTTTGTACGAGATCGAGATGGATACAGATTTGAAGACACTTTGACTACTTGTGATTTTAATGATTACTTACTTGTCATGAGCCAAATTCACTGGTTTCATTCTCTCTGAAATTATCTCACTGGATAATTTCAGTTAACTAACACGATGTAATTAAGTAAGAACCCTCGCGTGAAATCACAGGGAAATGAAATTTCTCCACGCGGGAGTGCCCGTGCCGTTAAGGCGTCTTGCTGCGGAGTGCGCGTGTGCTCCCCGTCCGGAGTTTCAGGTCCTCCCTCTGGCAAGTGTGTGTGTGTGTGTGTGTGTGTGTGTGTGTGTGTGTGTGTGTGTGTGTGTGTGTTGCCCTTAGCGTAAGTCAGTTTTATTAGTTTGTAAGTATAGGAACCTATAACCACAGCAATTCGGTCCCACAGCTTTCCAAACATTTGAACAAAACTTTGTGTAACTGCAAAATTATTTACCAACTGCGTAGTACACAGAGTGTCCCATTTTTCTTAACCAATCTAAATAACAATCTGTCTAGAGGAAATTAAAAAATGTTTCAAGCAAATGTTCTTTAGTCATTAGGGGGACATCAATCAGCATGATTGCCTTCTTTGTAGCTTTTATTATTATTATTTTTTTTTTTTTACGAAGATATGAACAGTATTTTGACTTTTTTAAAAAGGCAACCTGTATTTGTTATTTGTTTCCCCTCCTAATATAATTTTTTTAAATTTATTTAGACGAAGTGCTATGTTGTACATATTATTTAAACTCCATTTTACATCCGCTGGATGGTGGAAAATGTTTCGAAAGTGTTCCAAGGATTAGCACTCCCGCCTGCAGTCGGGTAAGTGAAGTATTCATTCCCCCGTGACATAAACAGGGCTCCGTACTGTTCTGCCGATAGAAGTATGATTACCAAGTTCCGCCTTTTTTTGTTGCAGCTGCCTCAAATAGCTCAGTCCGCAGTGGCGATGCGACTATT
Source organism: Locusta migratoria (assembly GCA_026315105.1). Classification (NCBI taxonomy): domain Eukaryota; kingdom Metazoa; phylum Arthropoda; class Insecta; order Orthoptera; family Acrididae; genus Locusta; species Locusta migratoria. Next base: position 110,250,230 of record CM048749.1, on the reverse strand, counting down.
GCCGCACTCCCAAATAAGAAATACGGCGTCAGGCGAACATCGGGGCAACGGTCGCATGTCAGACGTACATTATTAAGTTGGCTCGCATGTTTCAACACACTTCCCAGAAATGACGTCGCGCCCAGCCGTGCCTACTACGTGCAGCTTAGTGTCTCATCCCATCCCCCGCAGCCCCGTTGTGAAGTCGATGCGCCTCCGAGCAGTGTGCGCGCCGATATCCCGTGGCACCGGCTGTGTACACAAAGTTAACGGCGGCTTTCGTGGTACCTCATATCACGGAGCATCGGCGTATTCTGTGCAAGGTACTGAGCGCCTATATTCCGATGTCGCACGATAATGAATGCGTTTTCCCGAGTTCTTGTGAGCATGTTGCTGCTCATTAATAGTCCGGCATCGAGGTATGTACCCCACAAACCGGTGTACACTGCAAGGTGACCTAAATTGGGAATAGCGCTCACAGTCTCATTTTGACCCACTTTAGGTTACGGTAGTAACACTAAAAGGGGCCTTTGCGATCCTCTTTTGACAGCTCGAAATTTAAATGAAGATAACGGATTAACCATTCATCTGACACGGAAATGGAATAACCAAATTTATAGAGGAGAAAATTCTCTACAACTTTGCTCTCTTATGGGTTTTTTTTTCATATCTGGTACCGTTTCAGAGATATTTGCAAAAATAACAGCGATTTTGGGATGTCTGTCTGTCCATCCGTAACGTGTTCTCTGTTTTTAAGACGAACCGGTCAATCGATCAGCACCAAATTTTACAGACAAGATTGTAGGCCGCCAGAGACCGGAACCTCCCTTTTCCAATTTTTTCGAAAAAAAAAAAAAAATACGGTAGTAATACCAAAAAAAAAAGACGCTGTTTCGATTTGACGATGTCTGTCTGGCTGTAACGTGTTCCCACATTTTAGGTCGAACCGTTCAACCGATCAGCACCAAATTTTGCAGACATAATTGTTGGCTACCAGAGACCAGAACCTCGCTTTTTTTAAATATTTCGGACAAGAAATACGTTAGTAATACCCAAGAAAGCCGTTTGTAATGTAATTTTAATTGCAAATAAACCGTTCATCTGACGCGAAAATTGAAAAACCGAATTTGTAGAGGAGAATATTCTCTACAGCTTTGTTCACTTATGCTTTTTTCATATCTCGAATCGTTTGAGAGATGTTTACAAATATAACGGAGTTTTGACACCCTCCATTGAATTAACGAAAACCAGCCGTTCGCAGATGTCACGAGACATTCCTCGCCCAGAACTCTCTCAAAATGTTCAAATGTTTGTAGAACGTATGAGTCTTAACTACGGGGTCATCAGTCCCTAAGCTTACAAACTACTTATGAACTACCTAAGACTAAGGGTGGCACAAATATCCATGTCCGAGGGGGAATTCGAACCCCCGACCGTAGTGGCCGTGCAGACCGTGACTGGAGCGCCTCAATCCCCTCGGCCACCGCGGCCGGCAGAACTCTCTGGCATATGCCATCTTGCGTTGCCTCTTTGATGATTTTCTTATTGTAACTTACATGTTGTCATTTCAAAGCAATGGCGCACTGAAGAATTAACAAAAATACGTCGTTCTTCGTACGATAAGTGATAATGTACTGTCTAAAAGTGCCATATTAGCATCATTTAACAACAGCCATCAATAGTATGAGATTAAAGAACGTAACTTCTAATTGTTAGCTGTAGCGTAGTGGGCAATGCGTTGGACTGTTACGCTGAAGGTCTGTGGTTCGGAACCCGACACTACATCATTTTTTTTCTTAAAAGGGTTTCAGACACTCTTATTAATTGATTTTTTTATTATTTAGATTATTATTTTGGTCCAAAATGTTTGCAAAAAGTTATAAAACTACAAATCTAAAGTGGGCCGTAAAACACGTCAATGCAATTTTTGTGTGTGTGAATCGACGACAAAATGATTGCCTGCGTCGGAAAACTAATCACTTTTACCTTATTCTTCTCGCTACCACGCGATATACAGGGTGTTCCATAAGTGTTTGTCAAGATGCAAATCACAAAATGTTTCAAGCAGATGTTATTTAGCCGCCAGTGACACATTTATCAGCATGATTGCCATTTTTACAGCTTTGTTTTTTACAAAGATATGGACAGCGGTAAGACCGCTGCTGTTTATTATTTATATAAATGATATGCCTTCCAGTATAACAGGTAATTATAAAATATTTTTATTTGCTGACGATACCAGCTTGGTAGTGAAGGTTGTTTCTCGTAATATTGACACAGTATCTAATAATGCAGTTCAAGAGATAAATTTCATGGCTTGTAGAAAAGAAGTTGATGTTAAATCACTGTAAAACTCAGTTCTTACAATTTCTAACACATAATTTGACATTTTGTTCAGATGTTCAAATGTTTGTATAGCTTATGCGACTTAACTACGGGGTGATCAGTCCCTAAACTTACAAACTACTTATGAACTAGCTAACACTATGGACGGCACAAATATCCCTGCCCGAGGGGGGGGATTCGAACCCCCGACCGTAGTGGCCGTGCAGACCGTGACTGGCGCGCCTCAGTCCCCTCGGCCACCGCGGCCGGCTTGACATTTTGATTACACATAGTAGGCAAATGATAAGTGAGACTGAACAGTTCAAATTTCTGGGTATTTAGATAGTCAGTAAGCTGTAGTAGAAAGCCCATGTTCAGGATCTTGTTCCAAACCTAAATTCTGTTATATTTACCATTAGAACAATATCTGAAATAAGTGATTTTTCAGCACGAAAAATAGTCTATTACGCTTACTTTCACTCACTTATGACGTTTTGGGGTAACTCGCCTGATGCAAAAAGGAAATTTCTGGCTCAAAAAAGAGCGGTTCGAGCAATATGTGGTGTAAGTTCACGAACGTCATGTCAAACCGTTTTCAGTAGTCTGGGAATTTTGACACTGGCGTCACAATACGTATTTTCCTTTAATGTCATTTGTTGTTAATAACATCAGCTTATTCCCACGTTAGTAGCTTTCACTCGGTGAATACTAGACAGAAGTCGAATCTACATTTGCATCACACCACATTGACACTTGTGCAGAAAGGTGTACAGTATTCTACAGCATCCATTTTCAATAAGGTACCAAAGGATCTAAAGAATCTTAGCACTAACCCACAAGCTTTCAAATCTAAATTGAAGAGTTACCTCATGGCTCACTCTTTTTATACTGTCGAGGAACTCCTAGAAAAGTTAAACAATTAAGCTAATTCATCTTTTGCGTTTATTGATTTTTTTCAGATTGTCGTGTCCATAGGACCACTTAAAAATTTCTATTACCATTCTTGAGTAAAAATTCATGTATTGACTTGTTTCATGGCCACGGAGTCTCACTCCTCAATTGGGTCCTGTGGAAATGAAAACCATATTATTATAAATAGCACCATGTATTTTTTATTCCTTATTTCATTTCCTCTCCCAAAGACCTAGTCACAAATATATCACCGTGTATCTATCACATCGACCCCAGGTTCACAAACTCGTTCTCTTGCTGCAAGTTGTCAGAAAACAAATGAAAACCAAGTAAAAACGTACCACGAAACTGACTTTGACTCTCCTGTACCATTTCCCAGAAGTAGTAAATTCAAAGGTTTTCAAAGTGGACACCGATAAATAGATTAATTCGTTAAATGAAAGAATTATTTACTGCTTCCAGTGTTGCCTGATGAAGAGAATTACAAGCAAGAACGATATGTTCTTGTATGTCCTCTGGAGCTGTCTCAGGAAGTTGGCATACACTGTGCAGTTTTGACTCCCATTGATGAAATAGGGACCAATAATTGTAATAGTAATAGGTATTTCCGCTGTAGAGAAGCAGCTGAGAGAGCTGAATACAAAAAAAGTCTCTTTGTCCGGATGGAATATCACTTTGGTTTTACAAAGTGTATCCTGTGGCATTGGCCCTTTACATTTCTTGCATTTATCACGAATCTTGAATTCAGTGCAAAGTTCCTAGTGATTAAATAAAAGCGCAGGTGACTCCCGTTTATAAGAAAGGTGAAAGAGCTGAACTACATAATTACAGATCGACATCGTTGACATCACTTACCTGTAGAATTTTGGAGCATATTCTCAGCTCGAATAAATTTCCTTGGGACGGATAAGCTTCTTTCTGTGAATTAGCACGGGCTTAGGAAACATTGTTCGTGTGAAACTCACCTTGTCCTGTTCTCACATAACATCTCGCGAGCCTTGGATGAAGGGGAACGCGGTGCTAACGAAGATACGAATATATGGAGTAGGTTCACAGATTTGTGACTTGCTGGAAGTCTTCCAAAGAGATAGAACGCATTACGTTGTTCTCGACGGGGAATATTGATCAGACAGTGTATCGTAACGCTTGCACCTGGGAGGTTATTTTCTATCTACAGCAATCATCTGATGGACAGAGTAACTTGTAGTTTGCTGCTGTTTGCTAATGATGCTATGGTGTATGGGAGGGTGTCATCTTTAATTGACTGTAGTAGCATACAGGATGACGTAGACAAAATTTCTTGTTGGTGTAAAGAATGACAGCTAGCTCTAAATGTAGAAAAATGTAAGGTGATGCACACGAGTAGGAAAAATCGCATAATGTTGGAACACAGCATTAGTAGTGAGCTTCTTTTGCAGTCACGTCGTTCAAATATCTAGGCTTAACATTGCAGAGCGATATGAAATGGAACGAACATGTAAGAACAGTTCTGAATAAGGCAGACAGAAGGCTACGGTAATTGGGGTAATTTTGGAAACATGTACTTCACCCGTAAAGAACCACGTATAAAACGCTTGTACGACCACGTCTTGAGTATTGCTTAAGTATTGGGACCCGCAGCAGATCAGTTTAAAGGAAGACATGGGAGCAGTTCAGAGACGAGCAGCTATGTTCGTTACTGATAGGTTCGGCCAATGCGCGAGTGTCACAGAAATTCTCTGGGAATTCAAATGGGAATCGCTGGCGAAAAGATGACTTTGTTTTCGAGAAATTACTCGAGGAAATTTAGAGGACTGACTGTAGAACGATCTTCCTGGCGCCTACTTACATTTCGCGTAAACAGAACAAAGATCCTCGTTCTATTCGGGATTGGAATAAGAAAGGAAATGACTAGTAGTGGTACAGTGTACCCTGCGCCACGCTTCTTACGGCGGATTGCAAAGTATATATGTAGATGTAATACCAAGCATCCCACACCAGACGTTTACTCTCCATTTATGCTGGTGTTCCAACTGTCTAAACCATCGTGGGTTGTCGCTGGACCAATAATGCATGTTAGTCGAATTTACCTGTTCCACGTTTGAGAAGGAACATTCATCGGTAACTAGAACATTGGAAAAGAAGATTGGGTTGGCGAGGATTTGTTGCTGTGCCCACTGTCAGAACTGTACACGATTCTACAAATCATTCCCATGCAATTCTTGTTGTAGGTGTACATAGTAAGGATGGAAGTGGTTACGTGTAAGAATACAATGTACACTGATTTTGGGAATGCCAATCTCGTGATCAGGCTGTGCTCACATGTGGATTCATAGCAACTGAAACGAGAGTAGTAACTTAGGTAGCTTCGTCTGAGCGAGTGCTACGACGATTACGTTTTCGTGGGTTGAAACTTACCGTTTCCTGAAGCGTCGCAACAGGACGAGAAAACATCCGTCGGGAAGGTGGGTTCTTTAAGGATATCGCTCCCTGTGCAGTTCCTCTGTCTGCGTAGCATTTAGGCTACCTTCAACAACAGTAAAAGAAACGTTTGTCGATGCAGTCTATAAGGAAGGCAGCCTTTACAGTATGCCTACTCTACACAATAGTATTTAAAAGGTCTGAACTACTGTACTAAATGTTCCCGTAGTGTACATAAGAAAAGAGTATTGCAGTTACTGTTCTGCTAACTTACGTGCCCCATTGCTAAGTAGCATTTCTATCTTATATTCGTTGGTGTACATTCTACTCACACAATTCTTCAAATGACGATGGTTGATGGCATGACGGGTGTGCAGACAACTTATGTTTACATTTATCCTGTGTCAACGTTAGCACTTGGATGTGTTCCATTACCCAGAGTACCTGCACCAAGCGTGTTACATTGTGTTACGTAATTAATAACGTGGTGTTTCAGAGAAAGGTACACTGTTATATATTTTTAATTAGGAGAGGCAACATAGCACTTCGTCTAAATAAATAAAAAAATCGATATTTAGACTAAGTGCTATGATGCAAATATTATTTAAACTCAATTTTTAAATAAAATGGCCAATGTGTAAAATCTGATATGCCCAGATGATTATAGTACAACCCACTGAAACCAGCCGTCATTAAATAAACAAGTATTTTGCTATCTTGGCGTTTCACTTTTCAAAATCTTTAATCTAGCACATCGCCTCCAATGCCTTCGATGTCTGGTAGTGTCAATATTAGTTTAAGTTATTGTAAGGCTTAAGCCATATGACGTCAGCAGTGTTGTCCCTTTGGTTTACGAACAGTTGAATTTCTTTTTTTAAGATAAGGCTGAAAGGTCTCAGAGTGCGACGCTCCCTTCTCCCTAGCAGGTGAAATACACACAATTCACCACTGTTCGGTTTAGTTTAGTCGGGAGCTTGATTACTCTTACAAGGTTTTCTAGCATCGTACTGGCGTACAAAGCATTGCCATCTGGGAATCAAATTAGAAAGGAACAATACATGTTCAATATTCACATTAGTCCTTCATGTTTCCAACCATACTCGTTACTATGCTACAAGCTTGGAACTAAAATAGTGGCAACTATTTATTCAGAACCGATACAAAAGCATTACATGTTTGTACCTTTCACTGTCCTTCAGATTACTCGCCAGCGTTGTGTAGTACGAGTTGTCACGTATGTGGAAGGCGTAGTATATCGTTAGCAGAGCCTGTTCTGTTGATGGTGCGAATGGAGCGGTCTACTGTCTATCGAATGTCTAGAATCTGAAGTGAATGCCAGGAAGTGGTTCCTTCATCTTCGGAATCAAATAAGAGTCATAAAGACTTAAGTCCCTGGACTACGTTGGATTCTACAGTACTTCCCAGTCCCACCCGTTTCTTCAGGATGCGAAGCACAGTCGTATGCACTAATCCGGTTTCGTGGGCGAGTTCGCGAATCGTCTGGGGTCGCACTGTTCAATAACGCCGTAACAGTTTGCACTTCTTCTTAAAGACGCTAGGACGACCAACGCAATGCATGTCTGCCACAGTTTGCCGAACTTCTTTAAAGTCTTTTACCCAACGTGCCACTGTTTTCTACGGCAATGACGATTCCCCGCACGCCTCTTGCAGACCTTGATGACACTGTCGTGCTGTAAGACCTCTGGCACATTCAATCTTGATCCAAATCTGTTGTTCCTAAATCTTAGCGACACCGTTACGTTAGATCACTGGCCCACAAGTGACTTTTTTCCTAGATTGTGCGCACGCCGGTGACGTGGGAGTCCATTTGCTCGAACGTAAAGCAGGTATGTCAACAACGTGTGCTATCAGCGACAGTGGTAAATTCCATTGTGTAGTGTCTCCACAGCAGTGTTGCACTGAGTTATAGTATAGCGATAGCTCCCGCGTGTGCCCCGTATATGTACTCATTCCATGTGTAGTCATTCCATCGTCTCTGCGCATCTCCTTTTGCCCCACAAAACACGTACATCTACATTCGTACTCTGCAAGTGACCTCACGGTGTGTGGCGCAGAGTATTACTTACACGCCCTCCTCCAATTCATATCGCGTATGCTCCATGAGAAAAAGAATTGGCGATAAGCCTTTTTGTGGGCCTTCATCTCTCTAATTTTATTCTGTAGTCATTCAGCAGGATATACGTAGGAGAAAGCAATATATTAGGTGACCCTATCAAGAAACATATGCCCTCCGAGGTTTGATACAAGTCCGTACTTCGGTACAGAACGTCTGTCACTTGAGTTTTCTCCATTGAGAATGTCATTCTGCGCTCAATTATCTACAAACGCCTCAACCCACTCACACATTGGTCTGATATTCCATATGGTGTCACTTTGTTCATCATGCGACGCTGCGGTACGGTATCGAATGCCTTATTGAAGTCAAAAATCTCGGTATATATCTGGAATCAGCTAGGATACTGTTGATCTCGTGGATGAACAGAGCGAGCTGGGTTTCACATGTTTGTTGGTTTCGGGATCCATATTGATTTCTACAAAGGAGATTTCATCATGTAAGAACACGTGTTCCACAAATCAGAGATACTGGCCCCATAGTTTTGCGCAATGGGTAGAAGACCCTTCTTGAAAACGGAAATAACCTATATCTTAATTCGCCTCAAACCTTATGTCGTCATATGTTTCGAACTACACTGCTGAAAACAGTTAGGGGATCAGATGAGATATCCTATACGATAAACATATGGCAATGTATTTTATTCAGATATTGGTTACAATAGAAATTTGTGTGTGTTACAGTAATCTATTTTCCTGTCTTATCTCTCTATTTGAGTTTTACAAAGCGCTTACTTAGAGCGAGGCACCATACGGCGACCAAAATTGTGAAAAAGTCGTTGCCCAGTTCCACACATGCGTGGCATGGACAGTGTTAGGTTATCGATCGGCTCTTGAGCGATATTTCGTAATTCTTTCGTTAGTGCAATGTGCCGCTCAGCAACCGTTGTGGAAGTGGTGGTCTGACTGAAATGCGTCTGCCTAGTGCATTCCAGACATGCTCAATCGGGTTTAAGTCTGGCGAACAAGCTAAACATTCGTTCAATTGCCTCAACTTGAAACATGTTGTACACTATTGCAGTCTGGGGGGAACGAATGTTATCGTCCACCAGAGGGAACCATCTCCTATGGCAGCAGTGTAGGACGCAACAAAATGACGAAGGATCTCGTCTCTATACTTCTGAGCAGTCAAAGCACCACAGGCAGATGAGGGATCGACGATTGTGCGACTGAACACAAAATCTTATCTGTGAACAGAACCCGGCGCTTTTCCGTACGATTCCACTTGTGAAGGTCCAGCTTCCAGTTTTTGCGTGCTAAACGGTGTTGCGGTTTAGAGGAACACGCCTTTTTGAGTGGATATTGCTTGTCCTGTTATTGCCTGAATGGTGCGTTGCATCCGAGATGCATTCAGCCTCTTTTACCGGAGATAATGTTACCCATGGACGACGTTTCCCGGTTCATTATATATCAGGTCCTGGAAATTATACTACGGGACACCCTTATAACTGTAGCCACCTGCCTCTGTGTCTTTCCCGCTTCCCACCTTCCTATGTCTTTCCATGACATAGATCAGATTGTTATGCATTAAACTACCTGCTCACTACACTATCTGAACCCAACTGATTGTGTAATTCGTTTGATACAGAAAATACAAAACTAAAACTTTTTGCAGTAACTTTATGTCATTACCACTATCTCGGATGTAGTAATGTTGTTGTTTCCACTCTGTAGAATCGTCAGAAAGACGTCGAGCCACTTTAGTTCATTCTGCCGATGACAATAATTCAAAACCTAATTATCCCAAGTGGTCACCTACTGTTTTTACCAGTGTATGTGACGTACAATGATACAATTTCACAGGTACATTCAGTTATATATGTGTATATTGCATGTAAAAGTCTCACGAATATAATTAACGGTGTAGAAGTAATAAACTGAAACGTTATGCTGAAGGGTGTAATCTTACTGCATCAGAAGCGGAAAAGTAGGAAGGCATAAACTTCTTTCCGTTCATCTATTTGTTCGGGTCGACGGCAGCTTCTCAACAGATTTATGGGTGTACAGTTCTTCATCACTAACGGCTCTCATCTGTTTACGAAGGACTATTTACGACTCAGAAACTGTTGTACAAATGCTCCATAGTAAAAGTGAAATTCCTATAAATACTGTACGTGTTGCAGTAATTTATTAGTTGCCTGGAACAGCTTCAGAAGAGAATAATTGTTGTTCAGTAACCATTTTGCACGTAACGGCTTGTCCTTTATTACAGCTGGAATGAAAATTGTTTTTTGTTTTGCATCTCATTTTCATTTCATATCGTGTAAAAAACGAAGCCTAACGACTTTAATGTATGCTAAATGTGCGTGCATAAATTAACGTTTATAATAAGCGTATCGCTCAGTTTTTGATGTAATTACAACACGCTGTCGCAACTGAAAGCTGATTCATTTCGAAGTGGAATGAAAGGCATTTACAGGCAATATGTAAACTGGTGGCTAATGTTTTGCGACATCTCACATTAAAAGGGTATAAACGGTACAAGCTGCCAAAATTACACAGTTGTCCATTCGATGTGCTTGAGAAAAAAGTCTAGTAAGTATTGGAAGAACAGGATTTCCCTCTACTGCGTGAATTCTCAAAGTGACTTTTGTTCCACTGTGCGTAGCATGATTTTGTCAACGAAATAGCCGTCACAGATGATACGTGTTTCAGCCGATACGTAATGACTAATTTCCATAACATGCACGCGTGGAATGTACACCATCCTCACGACGTCGGTTTTCCGTAAATGTGCGGGCGGGTATTCGCGATGATTATATTATTGGGCCTTATGTTTTGCCTGCGCGTTTGATTGGTAACTAATACCGAAGATTTCTACAGGAAACATTGCTACCAGCGTTCTAGAAATCGTTCTGTCATGCATACGTCATATAATGTGGTTCCTACACGATGGTGCTCCACCCAACATTAGTCAAAGAGTACGCAGATTTTTGGACAGACGATTTCCAGGTCGATGGATCGGGAATTCGGGTCCACGTCGAGAGTCAGCCAGCACCCTGATTTAATTCCACAGGATTTTTCCTTCTGGCGCCAATGAGGGAAATTTTTTATGCTTAGCAGGTTAATAATAAGCGCGAACGTACACAGAGGATTTTCAGTTCTGCCAATACCAAAAGGTAAATATGCATGTGTGTGAACGAGTGAGAGGAAACTGTATTTGCTGTCATGAAGCATGAGTACGATCGAGTGTTGTTGTGTAAGGTGAAGCGAAGTAATTTGTGGATTTAATTTTTGATACAGTTTTGTAGTAAAAATAGGAAATTGTTGATTTAAGTAATCCACAATTACTAGTTAACTGGTTGATTTTGTACTAAGGGCACATTTCCTTTGATATTAGTTTTCCTTTACTACCAAGACCTTCATAATAGTACTGTGAAAGAGAAAAGTCTGGTTGTACGTAATTTATTGTTTATGAAAAAAACTACACATTCTTGACAATCAATGGCTGTTCAAATTGCTTGTTTCAGTAGCACCTAGACGACGTAACGCGTCGTTGTACATCTCCGGTGTTTACGTTTCTCGTCGGGTAGTGCATTCGCGCGCACTCTCTCTCGCACTCCCAGGCGCCTGTTGGTAGTGCGGATAGGCCATGCGGTTACAGGACTCCCTCGTGTAACGTCAGTCGACAATGTAAACAGAAATACACCTATTGTCAGTCCTGCAAATATTGGATTTTACTATTACAAATATAAAATACAATATACATGAATATTTATTTAGAGTTTTTTTGTAAAGCACTGTATAATTTTGGCGGCTTATAATGGTTACACCCTTTATTACTAAAGCTTTTACAAAGCGAAGTTAAACATTAAATCAGCTGCATTTGGTTTGCAGCTCTTTCTATATATTTTTTTTTTAATTTTCTGGTTAAATGAAAGACTAATTTAACTTAATCAGCGTTTAATATGTTTCTTAAGGGAATGTATTCAACAGTACTCACTCTGCAACCATACACGCAACGCCTATTTTATCTATTAAGTGACAGCTACCATACAATATAGAGCACTATACATCGAAAACTCTTTTTACGTTGGGAGATATAGGCTTTTTGTAAAACGGTTTTGTTTCATGCCGAAAAATTATTCAAGCGCCTCAGCACTAAGAGAGAAGACACAATGTGTCACAGAAGTAGCACTGTTTGCTGCCAATTTTTTTACGAAGCGGCTGGCATATTAAAACACATTATAAAAGTAAAGTGTATAGGGTACATGAACGGATGGAGCACAATCAAAATGAAGGTGAGCTCGCATTCAAATGTTAAAATGTTTGTTAAACTTATGGGACTTAACTGCTGGGTCGTCAATCCCTAAACTTACGAAGTACTGGCAAACTACCTTATACTAAAGACAACAAAAACATCCATGCCGGAGGAAGGATTCGAACCTCCGACGGGGAACGGCCTAGCGTATCGGAGAGCTCGCATTCCGCAGCTTATCGTCAGGTTATAAATTTGGAAAGACTATTCATAAGGAGTAGGCCAAATGAAATCCTATCTTTTCTTTTTCTTTTTTTAGCTAAACTAATTGGAATAGTTTGTATTGCCAGAATGATATAGAAATCATAACTAGGCGTAGTCTAAGGCAAGTTGATTTTCACCAGATGTATATGCATCCAGTAGAGGGAAACTGAAGGCTTTGTTGTTTATCATTAGCAGAGAAATAGCGCGTTACCGTACGAAGGTGACGCAGTCGACGAAGTCGAGAGTTGACAAGAATTTGCTTTTGTGATAAATTTCTGGTATATTTGCGATCTGTGTGTTAATTATATTTTCCTATCCCTATCCGCTGACCCGTTTTGTGTTCGGAAAATATGGAAGTAAGAAGATTAAAAATAGAAATTTCTCTGTCGATATCGTTGATATCAGCTGTAAAGTATTATTCGCTGCATCTGTCAAAAGGTTGCATTATTCTCTTTTACTGAGTTTAGACGCTATTTGTCGTAGACTGTGCCAGAACAGAAGACAGACTTATTGTGCTACGTTGTTTTTGTGAAAGTTTCGTCGGAGTAACAGGTTGCGTCACAGGCTAAGATGAACAGTCGTGGATCTCACTGCTGTGGTCGTTGTTACTCTCTGGCTGTTGAAGAAAGTCTATTGTCCCTCACGACAATTCATGTCGTAATACTATCATATTAATGTTTGTTTTAATTCTCTTTGTACGTAATTCAAAAATTTTCAAATGATTGTAAATATATCGGACTCAGTTACTTGGTTATTACTCCGTAGCTTACAAACTACTTAAACTGAGGTAAACTAACCTAAGGACAACACAGACACACATGGCCGAGGGGGGACTCGAATCCCCGACAGCGAACGGCCGCGCGCACCACAGCACTGCCCCCCAGTAAGCACGGCTAATCCGCCGCGGCTTGTAATAATTAATAAAATAGTTATTATACTTTGGCATGCAACTTCACTGACCTTCCCCGTCGTCTGCCCGAATATTGTTGTGCAGTAGGCTAGCCACACCAGATAGGACTGACAGACACCATCGAGAGGCGGCAAAGAAGGGCAGCTTGTTTTGTATCATCACGCAATAGGACTACAGTGTCACGGATTGGAGGTGGGAGTGAAAATCTTTGAGACAAAGGCTTGCTCCGAGGCGGCGGGATATATTTTCGAATTTGAAAACAACAGCTTTCTCCTTCGAATAAGACAATATAGTACTGCCTGTTCCAAAAGAGGGAGTAATATTTCTAATAGGAATTCCATCATAAGCTTCACTGTATACCAGTTAGCGTTATCCAGAGTGCACCACTAGGAGGCGGCATCTCCATGGGCCGCATATTGACTTGGGTAAACCACATACAAAATGATGCTAAAATTGTTTTTAAATCTATGGGACTCAACTGCTTGGTTATTAGCTTACAAACTACTTAAACTAAGTTGCACTAACCTAAGGACAACAAATACACCAATGCCCGAGGGAGGACTCGAGCCACCGACGGTGAACGGCCGTGCGCACCGTAGCACGGCGCCTCAATGTGCATGGCCATTCCTGCGCGGCAAAATGATGCTAGTAAGGTTAAGAAAAAGCTGGACATGTTTAAGAGATTAGCTGGAAAAAGTAGGGTAGTTCCAGGGAAGCACTAAACTCTCCCTATAAAATAAATGTGAAACCCAGTATATTGTACGGATGTGAACTATTACTGTCATAGAATTTATCTAAATTAGAAGTTCTCCAAAAGCAAGTTCTGTACCGTATTGCAAGACCAGTAAAAACAACACCAATTTTGGCACTTGAAGCAGGTAATGGTATTACACTTCTAATATCGGAAATTATGGGGCTGACATTACTCCAAAGTGAAAAATTAATCCGATTACCCAATGAGACATATTGGAACAATTACCAGCGTCATGGTAGCCGGCTGAAAACACGAAAATATTTTATTCAATGCACTGATGCATTAAGAAAGGACCACTGTTCAACAGTAAATAAAGAAGACTTCGACCTAGCAGTCTGCTCTCTTAAATTATGGTCTATAAAATTCAGACTTCAACTCAAAGAAAAGGTTTTAAAAACAGAAATGATTAAAGAATTCTTTTAAAATATTGACTTTAGAAACGATAAACTGGGTCTAAACCAACAGAACAGTTACACGTGTGTACAGATGGATCTTTGACTGAGATCGATGGTATCGGTGGCGCTGGAGTGTATAGGGAAGATTTTAGTTTTTACAATCTGTCCGACAGTATCATTCCCATTTCAATGGGAAGTTTGAGGCAATGGACGTAGAGCTGAAGCATGTATTGTGCAGATGTAAACATAACGAAAAAGTTGTTATATTTTGTTATTCAATTTCCGCAATACAGGCGATATCATGCTTCCAGACACCTTTAAATTCTTGCAGAAATGAAATGAAATCCTCAATTGTTCTCAATTACCAGATCTGGAACTGAAATAGCTTTTCAAAGGATACCATCACATACAGGTATGCATAGAATGAAATGGCAAACATTTTAGGCAAAAAGGAATAAAGCTCTCTCTAGAAATTTTCCAAAACTCTCATATCCCAGTTAAAAGAAGCATTGATAATCATTTCAAGCATAAATTCTGTGATTACTTAAGGACACAAGGGAAACGAAAAGCACGGCTTACACTGTGGGAAACTGAGGCAGTATTTTGGAAATTTATAGGCCATGACTGCCTTGCGGAACACCTGCACAGAATCGGACTGCAATATTGTGACGGGGGGTCTGATGGTCAGGTGTTCTGGGAAGTGAGGAGACTAATGACATTGTATCACATATATGAGAATGAAATAAATATATACATTTTTCTGACATAATAAGGAAAATAATAGCTCGAAACGGAATATTTAACGTTCGTTTCACCCGCACGCAATTTGAGGACGGAGCGGTAGAGCAATAATTATAATCTAAAAAGGATTCAATGAATCCTCTCCCAGGCTCGTAGGTGAGTTGCAGAACTACATGTAGAAGGAGACGTAGATATCTAATCACTTCAGCGTATCCTATCTTTCTCTCACCTGAAAAGTATACAGATTTAAGTCGTATTCTACGATGAATGTTCAAATAGAATGGTAGGAAAGGGTACTGTTGGTATAAGTCTTTATTCGAAAGTAATCACCAGAAGCCTACGCACAACTATTCCACTGCTCAACGAGCCGAAGGATTCCCTGTTCGCAGAATTAATTCTTGTGCCTGTGACAACAGCCAGTTCTCTACTGTGTCCTTCATTTCATCGTCCGACTAGAAACGCTTCCCTCTCAGATGCTTTTTTAGCGGATCAACCAGATGGAAATCGCTGGGCGACATGTCCGGGCTGTAGGAAGGATGCTCAAGCTGCTCCAGTTGAAGTTGGCCAGCACACTTTGTGTGACCTTGGAGACGTGTGGACACAGCTTTATCATGGAGCAGAATGACTCCCTTAGTAAGCAGCCCACATCGTTTTCCCTTGATGGAGTTGCGTTTCAGATTCCCGCGTATAATATTCAGACAGAACTAAACGCCGACAACAGCCATGTTTTACATCTTGAATATCGGTAAGAGCTAAAACGGATTTTTCCATCGGAATGCAATTTGCGAAACCCGAATGACGGTATCCTATGAGCCCGAGGAGCTGTGGAACGTTGCTTCTCCTACAAACTGAGCATTTGTCTAATATAAATCGGCGCCCTATCGGGAGGAATTTCATGGACATCTACCTCTGCTCTATCGGATGCCATCTTCAGCAAGCCGAAATATGCAAACCTGTCTACTTACCTGCGAGCGTCGTTATCCCCGCTCCCCCTTTAAAAGTTTTTGCAATCGGAAATATGGGTTATTCACACTGTTATTTCGTATCGAGTAATGTTTCTACTTGAGTCTATGTCCATATTTGGTCACGAAGCAAAACCCGCAGCTGTGAACGAAACGTTGTGTTTAAATAATAAATCCATAAGACTACGGCATAATAGCCCAGAAATTTTTAGTAATATTGACCTTTCCGGACGAGAAAGTTTACATTTCACTGTTAAGTAAAGTAATTCACTTCTCTATCATCAGAAGCAATACTAAAAGAAAAGAGTACATTACATTTCAACCAATCGTGTTATTGCACATTCTAAAAGCACTCATGCCGGTTTCATACATTTTAATTATGCTACTTATAATTCTTGAGGTACATACTTTCGTAGTTTGCAATTACAATATACCCTTAAACTGTACTAGCTCCCGGAGACTTAGCAGCTAAGCTACGCGTAGTGGCTCACCTACCCCAACAATACAGTTGTATACACATGAGACTTTGCTACTGGTGATGCGCAAGCGCACATGTAATTTTATAGTATCTTTCGTTTATCCTTACAGAACACAACTCGTGAAGCGAACACTGTAGAAGAATTCCACTACTCATCAAGGTATGAGCCACCCTAGCAGAAAAATAGCTTAGAATGTAATAAAATTGAAGAACCGTGGTGTGAACACTCTTACCTCCAGTACAACTTAATGCCGGCCACGGTGGCCGAGGAGACTGAGGCGCTCCAGTCACGGTCTGCACGGCTACTGCGGTCGGTGGTTCGAATCCCCCCTCGGGCATGGATATTTGTGCCGTCCTAGTTCGTAAGTAGTTCATAAGTACTTTGTAAGTTTAGGGACTGATGACCCCCGTAGTTAAGTCCCATAGACTATACAAACATTTGAACATTTTTACAACTTAATGATTTTATATGGGGTTTCGTAGGTCAACATACAAACATTATTTCATAATAATAAAGATAGCGCAGGTAGAAGACATTGTCATCAAATATTTCATCTATAAGCATCGTGTCTCCTTGTTTCCAAACTTTAATCGAGAAACTAGTAGACGAATTCCCTTGGGGTTTTCACAGGTAACTTGAGCAAAAGTTATGGCAACATCAGAATCGGATCACATAAAAACGACATATGGGAATTAATATTTTAAATCAAAAACTGTTTGTCTGTTTCAATACGCTTATTTTCAAAACTAACTTTTGTTGCGTTTTAACGGTTAGACTGAGACAATCTTGAGGAAACATATAGGCAATACGCAATGAAAGTCAGATCGTGTAGAAAGAAATTATGTAAATGTAAAAAGTTTTTCAATAAATGTCGCGATCCTTGAGTGTCTTTGTGAACACACGGATTACCTAAACCAGTAGACCAAATTGCATGGCCGCGCGGGAGTAGACGTGTAGTCTTAGGCATCATGCTACGGACTCGATGTTCGAGTCCTCCCAAGGGCATGTGTGTATGTGTATGTGTATGTGTGTGTGTGTGTGTGTGTGTGTGTGTGTGTGTATGTGTGTGTGTGTGTGTGTGTGTGTGTGTGTGCGTGTCATCCTGTCATTCTTCGTGTAAGTTAAAGTAGTTTGTGAGTCCAGGAACTGATTACCATAGCAGTTTGGTCCAATAGGTTTACAAACTTTTTCCTAATCGTATGGGGTCTCACAGATAACCTTGGCATAGCTTCGATGAAAGTAGAGGCTTTCTTATTATAGTTTACAGTAGGATGTGAAACAGGTCTGTCTGTTTGTCTGGTTAACATGATAACGTTCATACGTCTTTCATAGGTAGCTTATGTCACAAGACAACATGGATATAGTATTTCAGAATTTTTATATTTATTTTACGTGAAGTTCAGAACTAAAATAACAGCCAAGGTCATTTGACGCAACACTAAAAAATTCTCGAGAAAATCGACTTTGCAGAGTCACTTTTGCAAGTAAGCGTAAGTACAAATTATTAAATGGAATGCGGCAGCTGACGGTGTAGCTCAGGTGATAGCGTTATCCCCTAAAACTCTAGGATCGGTGGTTCGAATCCTGTCGAGACGGTTTTCTTTCATCGTTGTGTTCGAATACATACCCAAGGTTAATATCTAATGGCAATTTTTGCGAAATGCACACATATGTTTGTTTATTCGTAATTTTCTATACTTTATAAATAATGATGGTTTTAATTAAAAAAAAAAGAATGAAAAGTAAATTACATTTTCAACAGTATATATTTTATATTTTACAGATAATGACGGTTTCAATATGAAAAAACATAAGTTACATTTTTTACATTATTGTCTTCACGATTAATTGACGACTGTAGTCTTTGATTGTTCAGTTTGTGAAGAGCTACGCACTGTCTTCGAAAAGTCATCTCAATAGCTACTAATGGCTTTCCAACGATCTCACCTGCTCAATCGTCGAATTACGTGACAAGGGTTCCAGCTCGTCTACATACACATGAACAAAAACTGACACAACATGTGGAATTAAAATTTCCAAAACGTTTTATATAACTGAATTGGAAAACTAATATAAATTGAGTACTTTACTTCACTGACCATAAATATAAGAAAATTGTAAAATCCGAAACCGATGGTGTGTCCTTGTCGGTGTGGCATACATTTTCAGATCGGATTTCTGGAAGAAAATATATCGTAATTTAAACTTCGTTCGGAATCTGCTCTTGTTTATGATGTGGCACACTACACCAAACGATGAATATATGGCACTGTTAGAGTTTTCAGCTCATTACAATGATATTTTCACTATTTCCGGAAATCTCATCTCTGACGTTATTTGAGCTGGAATAATTACAATTATTATTCAGCATCAACGAAAGTTTGAACTGCAGGTAGTTTCTGAGAAATATTCAACCTATACAAAAACCAGAGATTAGTTATTAGAGTCGAAGGGCAAGAAAGGGACGCAGATGTTGGGAAAGGAATAAAACAGGGTTGTAGCCTTTCCCGAATGTTGTTCAATCTGTATGTTGAGCAGGCAGTGAAGGAATAGAAGGAGAAATTTGGAGAGGGCATTAAAGTGCAGGGAGAAGAAATAAAAAACATTGTTGTTCGCCGATGACATAGTAATTCAGTCGGAGACCGCAAATTATCTGGAAGAGAAATTGAATGGGATGGACAGTGTCTTGAAAGGAAGATATAAAATGAACATTAACAAGAGTAAAACGTAGGTAATGGAATGCAATGTCAGAAAATCACGCGATGCCGAAGGAATTAGATTAAGCAATGAGACAATAAAAGAAGTAGATGAATTTTGTTATTTGGTTAGCAAGATAACTTCTGATGGCCGAAGTAAAGAAGATATAAAATGCAGAATGGCTATGGGAAGAAAAAGCGTTTCTAAAGAAGCGAAACTTGTTATCATCCAATATAAATTTAATTGTTAGGAAGTCCTTTCTGAAAGTATTTGTCTGGAGTGTAGCATTGTATGGGAGTGAAACGTGGATGGTAGATGATAGAAGCTTTTGAAATGTGGTGCTACAGACGAATGTTGAAAATTAGATGGGTAGATCACGTAACTAATGAGGGGAGAAAAGGAGTTTCTGGTATATCCTGACCAAGAGAAAGGGTAGATTGGTTGGGCACATTCTGAGACATTAGGGAATTGTAAACTTAGCATTAAAAGGAAACATGTGGGGTAAATATCGTAGAGGGAGACCGAGGGACGAATCCAGTAAGCAGATTCAAAAGGATGTAGGTAGCCGAACTTATTCTCAGATGAAGAGACTTGCACAGGACAGGGTAGCGTGGAGAGCTGCATCAACGGACTGAAGACCACAACAACAACTACTACCTCTCTGCTAAGACCAAATGTTGTTCGAGGAAGGACTGTGAGTTTCAGAATATGCGCACAGTAGCTCGCTGTACTCCACGGCTGTTTGTGCTGGTCACCGGCTAGGAAAGACCGCTCTGTCTGGTACACAGTCGCCACTAATGAAACGCCCGCCCCCGCAGGCAGCCTCTGCTGGTCGCAGGTGCGTGCGCCGCCGCTCCGTCCAGGCGTCAACTTCGCAGACCCGGCAGTAATTATTGCCGACCGAGTTTGGCTGAAAGCGGAAGTGCGTGAATTACTCAGGTGGCCGCGTGTGTTATGGCTAATGAATTAACTAATTGCGACGACGCATTCACGTGATTAGCTCCTGTTTACCAGTCCACGTAATACCGTCCCAAAGACCAGGGTGTGGAAGTGACGTATAGCGGGCAGTGTGGAGTACACGATTTGTTCCGCAAAGTAAACACCTTGAAAGGAATACGCCAGGGTGAGAAAGTGACGTATAGCGGGCACTGTGAAGTACACGATTTGTTCCGTAAAGTAAACACCTTGAAAGGAATACGCAAAATAATTTTCACTTAATTTTTTGCCTGTGGTACAGCATTGAGCATGTTTTGTTACAGAAAAAAAAACCCTAAGCTATAATTCTGTAGAAAACAAATTCATATAATATTTTGTACCAATTTCATAATCGATATAACATACTGTACTTATTTTCGTACCTTTGCTGTAAACCAAAGATCTTGTTTAATCTTTGGAGTATGTATTGCACTCGCAGTTGCTGCGTTTAAGGAGTCTGTGTGTGACCTTCGTAGGGAGTCGAGGTGTGACTGTCATGGACAGCAGTCGTCGTGTGATTATGGTAGAGTTGAGTCGATGAGTAGTGGTCGTGGAACTGTCGATATAGTCTGTCTGTGTGTCAGATTCGAAGAGTAAAAAAATTCAGACAATTTTGAAGAGTCGCAGCCAAGTCTGCAGAATGTAATTTTTGTATGGAAATTAATCTGTCTCAAATAAGGTAATGTGTACTTTTCTATTGTTATGTCTGCTAGCCTGTATTTGAACTATTGTAGTTGGTGTTTTTCTTTTTGCTAATGAATACCGTTTAGTGCTGATCGCATTTATCATTTAACCCTGAGTCATTTTCCAGTTCCTCGTTCCTTTCACCATTTTGAATTGGTATCCATTCTGATCATTGTTTCTTATGATAGTATTGCATAATTATTGTGTTTGTAAATTTATGTGTTAATTAGAATAGTTCAGTGTAGGCATTTTGTCATGATAAATCGGTCTATTAATAAGAGCAGAAAGTAGTTTGTCCATAAATCCAGTAAAGGTCATAGAGATTTTCTGAGTCTTAATGAAAGTTCAAATTATTAAGTCTGTCAATGTTAGTAACAGTTAATATATCTGATCTGAAATTAAGTAGATAACGTAAAGAGATAAGAAATATTTTCAGTGAGTGATAATTGAAATCTTTACCAGATTTGTTGAACATTTTTTATTACGTTGAACCAGTATGGTAATTATTGTTCAGCTAGACACATTATCAAGTGCAGTGATTTTAGTATCCAATTAATCTCAGATATTTTTGTTTGACATCTTGTTTATTCAAGTGACAAAATTATAATAGTAATAGCACGCTCTTTTTGTTGGTTCTCGCAGTGGAATTATGCTTGTGTAGTCTGGCAACTGGTATAAAGTGCACGTTAACAGATCTGCACTTTCGACGCACAGGATACCGTGCCCACTGCTGCGGTTCCTGTAGGGGGATGCTTGTCCATTGTAGGTCGAGCTGATCTCTACGAGATTACGAGAGTAACTCGGGCGTCCGACCTTTGACTGTCGTGAGGGCATTCGTGTTCTCTCGATAATCCATTTTTAGTCCGGGGCAAGTCCCGGAGATAAATTAAATTGGTCCCAATCCCCCGGTTCCGACCAAGGTTTTCGGGAGGTTTTCCTTGGTTGTAAGGTGTATGCCGGAACTGGTAAGCCCCTCCCACTTATTCCCAATTGGGATTCCCCCTTTGCCCCACTATCAGCTTGTCTGATAATTGGCTGAATAGAACCGCGACTCTTTATGGGCCGGATCTCAAACAGCCCGCTCCACTCCTCGGAGTGGAGAATGAAAAGAATAAGGTTTTTTTTTTTTTTTTTTTTTTTTTTTTTTTGATCTGCACTTTTCATTTGCTCATATTGTTCCTCACAGTTGCAGTTTATTCTAACAGGGCAAAGTAAGGTACTAAGTCTCATTGCTTAGTCAAATTATTTTGTAACCAAAACCAAGACATAACATTTATTTGTGTATTTTAGCGGGGCGGTCGCGTAACACAAACAGTGACAAGCTCGTCCCAGACACATACTACCTTTATCATTCACTCAAACTCACACACACTACTTTTAACCTGTGAAACTGAAGTAACGACAACAGCTTTAGCTTGCTAAACGTATCGTCTGCATTGCTCCGTTTACTTTTCAGGCACGTGACGGTTAATAAAAAGAGGTAGTGCCATAACTGAAACATCTAAGCAAACTCTGGAATCTGACAACACCACAACAATACTTGAAGAATATGTAAGGAATAATCACGCTACAAGAGAAATGAACTGCATCAATGCCGTAAGATGGCTGCACATTCGAATTTTGTTTCAGAAACGTCACAAATATGATCTAATATATAAAGCAGAGTGTCCGTATGTTTGTACGTGTTGCATACAAATCTACAGTTTTGTTACAATCTTTATGAAATTTTGTACACGTAAGCTTCAATTCATGAGGACTGTCGCCTTAAGTGTAAGAATCACATACAATATATAGTTCACGAGATATGACGTCATAAACAATGAGATGCGCGAAAAACTGCTGCATTTTGCGAAAATGCTGCTCATTTTCTTCTAAACCATAGGACCGATTTTAACCAAATTAGGTACACACATTCCTTAACGCGAGGTAACAATTGCGGCATGGTTAAGAATCACATACGGCACATGGTTCAAAAGATATTACGTCATAACCAATATAAATCGCAAAAAAATCCATATGATGCAGCGAGACTTCATAAATACACTATATGAGACTTGCGACTTGCAACAAACATTAAACATAATTTCAAACCTTCATTAAATTGTTTCTCCCTGACAACCACAGCAACATGATGAAAGGAAAAAAGTTTCTCGCTTACTATTTTTCCGCTGTTTACATTATTACATTTACAATTACATTTACAATTTGTACACTACAAATTTTAACCATGGAAATTTTACAGACACTATAACACATATAGTTCAATGTACCACCTAAATTGTATCACAGTGCGACACTTACTTAATGAGATATGAGTACATAAACAGTAACGTTCCGATTTTCATGGACTAAAAATAAGGCTTTCGGTATGACGTTATAATTTGTAATGTCTACACTAGAAATTGTAGCCGCCGGAAGTTTTACAGAGAGTATACACGCATATATTTGAGTGTAACTTCTAAATTGTATCACTGTACGACACGTAGTTCATGAGATATGAGCACATAAACAGTAACGTTCATGGAAAACCGCCCCATCACGCACCAAGCTTTAATCTATTACTTCTTTGTTGCTAATTGTATTCGCAAGAGATTTTAAAGACATACAGCCCTTATACTAATGAATAATTACCTGAAAATTCCGGGAATAAATAAATACCCGGGCAACGCCGGGTTTTCAGCTATTTACAAATAAGTTCTATCAGTACATTATACAATGTAAGCGCAGTTACCGCTTACATACAACGAAGTAATTTGCCTATACTGCATATTTTAATTTTTCGTCACTTTAGTTTCTATAAATGATTTCAGAGAATACTTATAATTGAAAACAGTAAAAAAGTTATGAAACAAAATTTAAGCTTATCGCCGCGTGGAGTAGCCGGGCGGTCGAAAGCACCTCGCTGCGGAGTGCGCGGTTGCTCGCCGTGGAGGTTCGAGTCCTCCCTGGGGCATGGGTGTGAGTGTTTGTCCGTAGGTTTACCTAGGGTTAAGTAGTTTGTAAGCTACGGACTGATGACCACGCAGTTTGGTCCGATAGATTTACAAACAAACATTTTTAAGCTCATCCTACATAGAGAGTATATAAAATGAATGGAGATAACTAGAGGGCTGGTACAGAGGAATGAGTACCCAAGTCCGGAAATGTCATCCAGTAACGCTGTCAGAATTTTTTTATGTTTGACATGGTGGATCAAATTTCTTCTAACGCAAGCTATCGGTTTTCTGTATTTTGGGAGGAAGTAGTATGGACCGGTACAAGAAATATGACTACTGAAAAAATGGTGTGCAAAATCATACCTTAAGAGATTGGCAAAGAGCTGGCCGCAGTTGCCGAGTAGTCTGCGGCGCGCCAGTCACAGTCTGCACGGCCGCTGCGGTCGGAGGTTCTAATCCCCCTCGGGAATGGATGTTTGTGTCGTTTTTAGTATAGGGGGTTCATAAGTAGTTTGTCAGTTTAGGGACTGACGACCTCCGCAGTTAAGTCCCTTAAGATTAACAAAAATTTGAACACTTGGCAAAGATAAGAAAGGTATTCGCAGAGTGAGTGATGATGACATGCTCAGAACTCTAAAACATTAAGTTCTCATTTTTTTTCCCACCAGTCGTCGCTGCTTCTATATACATCTCGTAAACAGGGTGGCCGGAAATTCCCGTTACAACCATCTAGGACTTGTAGAGGGTAGTGAGTACCTAACATTTTGAATAGGAGCCCATGTTCCGAAACGTATCGTTTCCGTTCCACGATGGTTTCAATTCAGATCATTACCCCATCTACTCCTATTAGAAGAATGTAATTAGGCGTGACCCAGTACAATTGTTGCAATGAATTTGAAAAGATTACTGTCTTGTTCCGTTATAACTTACCCATTTTCATTACAATTTACACCTTGTTTACATTAGTCGACAACAACAAGAACCAAGCTGGTGCTGTACATGCTAGGTTACGCGAGGAAGGCGTGGTGGAGTAGCCGAGCGGTCTAAGGCGCCTCGCTGCGGATCGCGCGGTTGCTCGCCGTCGGAGGTTCGAGTCCTCCCTAGGGCATGGGTATGTGTGTTGTCCTTAGGTTACTTTACCTAGGTTTAAGTAGTTTGTAAGCTACGGACTGATGACCACGCAGTTTGGTCCGATAGATTTACAAACATTTGAACATATGTTTTTGAGCGTGAGGAAAATATTTCTGGCATCCTTAGACTTCTGGCAGATTATGTAGCGATCAACAATGAATGTCTGAAAGAGGCTAAATAATTACGCGGATTTTAAAGAGATTTAAAAGTAGTGCAGATACTGGTAATTTATTATAAATGTTCAGAAATCTGAAAATTGTGTAGCCATCAACGACAAAACGTAATATCCTATGACTAGCATCCTAATAGTGACTATAGGAGACTAATGATCGTGCTGTCTGTTCCCTTAAAAATCCAAAAACAATCAAAACACTGACTCTGAACTTCAACTGGTCACGGGCAACCCATATAAGTACCTCGGAGTAGTTTTTTGTAGGCATATGGAATTAAATGATCGCAGAAAGTTACTAAAGCAGGTGAGAATCGTTGGTGCATTGGTAGAATCCTGCGGAAGTGCTATCGGTGTTACAAAGAAGATTACCTACCAGTCACACGTGTGATCAGTCCTACAATATCGACATATGTGTGGTACTCTTGTCATGCAGCAGTAAAATGTGTTATTAAACTTAGGCGATGGTACAAAGTAGAGCGACACGAATGTTAACAGTGTTTTTGATGCGTGGGAGACTATTCACGAAAAACTGAAGTTTTCCTACAAGGGAACTTAAATGACCTCTGAAAACCGGTCTTTAGATGACTAGGAATATATTACAAGCCATTATTCTGCCGGTATCCTGAGAACAAATATACACTAAATACAGCACGCACGGATGAACTAAAAACATATTTTAACACATGTTTTCCTCGAGTACCCTACGTGAATGTAACTGGTAAAATGTGACGTACTCTTTGTGATGAACTTCAGAATTGGTTATAGAGAATATTCAAATGTACAAATGTTTGTAGAAGTTATGGGACTTAACTACGGGGTCATCAGTCTCTAAACTTACAAACTACTTATGAACTAGCTAAGACTACAGACGGCACAAATGTCCATGTCCGAGGGGGGATTAGATCCCCCGACCGTAGTGACCGTGCAGTCCCCTCGGTCACCGCGGCTGGCATAGAGAATATTGATAGCTATAGATATAAAATAGCGTGGCGGGTATGTTACTATGAACAGTATAGTGAACGCGTTACCATACGAATCCAACACCAACTTCATTAGTGTATATCTATATGACAACCTGCTCTTCCAGTGATGAGGAGATTCAATAAAAGTGTGATGAGATAGGAGGAGTTATTCAGATAGTATTAGAAGAAGAGAAGAAAGATAGAAAACGAACATCAGCTAGGGAAAAGGAATGAAAGTGTTAGGCGCGGCCAACAATTTTCTATAGAGCACAATGTAACCATCTCAAACACTTACAAGGGGAGCACCAAGTATGGTACAAACGAAGATTGATGGGTCACAGGTATGTCGTGCGCGAATTTCTCCAGACCACCAAGCTAAAAGGATTTGCTCCAATGCGCCTTTTTTTCCAGGAAAATCGAGAACAAATTCCAGCGCATAAAATCTATACGTGTTATAAGCCACCAGTTTTGCGTGAGTCAGCGTGGGGTAATTAGCAAGACGGTTGACTGTCACACAGACGACCCGAGTTTGAATCTTACTCGGACCTTTTTATTTTTTATTTTATTTTTTTACACTTGTCCGAAGATTATTTTATTGACTATTGATTGTGATTAATTATTTGCTTTCATAGCCACTCTTATATTAATGTTTGAGCAATTGCTCATGATAACTTATGTTCATTGTTCGATATGTTATTATTGCATGACGATTGTTTTATTTTCGTTATTTCGAAGCATACTTTTAGGACTATTGAAAGATCATAAAGGTCTGTAGTTATCAACTGTAACGTTTGTGCATCATTCGATAGCTGCGTTTACAGTCCATGACCCCACTGTTGTTTTACCGTTGAATGCAGTGTGTGTTCAATTAACGCGTCCCAGCGTATTATTATGCTGCGGTCAGGCGGCTAGTCAATCTTATCGTACCATCCACGAGGAAAAATGCAGAAAAAATGGGCAGTGATAGAAGCAGGCCCATCTCACAAATCAGTCGTCGGACAAGTGTAAAAATAAATAAGTAAATAAATAATTTTATTTCCGATCAGGATCTTAACTTGGGTCGTCTGTGTGACAGTAGAGTGCTTTGCTATTTACACCACGCTCGCTCACATATCGCCAGCAACTTGGTACAGGTATAGATGTTACGTGCTGGACTTTCATATTGATTTTCGTGGAAACCAAGGCGCATTGGAACAAATCCTATTATCCTAGTGGTCTGGAAGAGTTCCTGCACGACATACCTGCGACCCATCAAAATTTGTTTGTACCACACTTGGTGTTCATCTTGTTAGTTTAAGAAAGAAGGTTGTATATCTGGGAGTGACAGGAGACACCGGAAGGTTTAACATTGGATTTTTAACGGTAAGGCATAGATTTAGGAAGTTGATATTTAACTGTAAGACATTTCAAAGGGCAGATTGTTTAGGAATTGTATATTACAAGAAAATAAAATACTAAATTAGAGAGTTGTAAGTGGATGGAAACTAGAGAGAATTTCATTATGAGCTATATGGGTGGATTTACTGAAAATGAGAGACGTAATACAGCAGAACAAGGATGAGTAGCTTTTATAGACAGTGCAGGTGGCAGAAGATCGAATATGTAGAAACACAACGCCTAGTGGAACACTTTAGATAACACAGGAGATAACCGATCAGAGAAGAAAACATAAAAATTGAGCAAATGAATACAAAAGTTTAAAAATGTGGGTGGTTTAGATGCACATTGACGAAGCAAGAGTGGCTATAGGACAAAACCAAGTCCTTAAGCGAATATGTAACAAAGTGAAAAATAGATAGCTCTTAAAGGAAAATAAAAGAGTCGCTTGGAGAAAAGAAAAGGAACTATGTGCATATGAAGAGGTCACATGGAAAACGAGTACTAAGCATGAAGGGAAAGCTGAAAGGTGGAAGAAATACGTGGTACGTCC
The DNA here is from genome assembly GCA_026315105.1 of Locusta migratoria. Lineage (NCBI taxonomy): Eukaryota > Metazoa > Arthropoda > Insecta > Orthoptera > Acrididae > Locusta > Locusta migratoria. Next base: position 110,222,291 of record CM048749.1, on the reverse strand, counting down.
AGAAAGTAAGTTTCGTTTGGTTATATAAAACAAACGTGTACAGATAAAAAAAAATATTTATTGTACAAAACTCTACAACTGTTAAACTACTTTTCTACATAGCTGCCGAAATTTTGTAGGCACTTGTCATAGCGTGGCACAAGTTTCTGTATGCCTTCTTCATAGAAGGTTGTCGCCTGTGTACTCAGCCATGTGGTAATATGTTCTTTCAGCTCGTCATCATCGTTGAAATGTTGACCACCAAGGACAGATTTTTAGGTGTAAGAAGAGGTGAAAGTGGCTAGGAGCGAGGCCCGGACTGTACGGATGATGATCAAACACGTCCCAGTGAAATTCCCGTAAGAGTTGTTTGGTAACATTCGCCACATGAGGGCGGGCACTATCGTGGAAACAAACACCACCTTTTGATGGAAATCCTCTTCTTACACCTAAAATTTGTCCTGTCAACACTTCAACGATGACGAGCTGAAAGAACATGCTACCACATGGCTGAATACAGAGGCGGCAACCTTCTATGAAGAAGGCATACAGAAACTTGTGCCACGGTATGACAAGTGCCTACAGAATTTCGGCAGCTATGTAGAATAGTAGTTTAACAGTTGTAGATTTTTGTACAATAAATATTTTTTTCTGTATCTGTACACGTTTCTTTTATATAACCAAACGGAACCTACTTCCTGAACGTACCTCGTATATAGCGTAGCTAACCAAGGAAAAGGAAGACATAATAGTAGAAAGATAAGTGGGCGTAGACGAAGATGAGATATGGGACACCATACTGTGGGAAGAATTCGACAGACTACGAAAAAAAACCCTTGGAGTTAATATTCCTTCTGAACCGCTGATATATTTGAGAGAGCCAGCCATGTCTAAAGTATTCTATCTGCTGCATAAGATGAATGAAGCAGGTGAAATGCCCTTAGTTTTCAAGAAGATTGTAAAAATCCCAATTCCAAAGAAAGCTAGGGTGACTATTGCAGAAGTTTCAAAGTTATGGTTGCAGAAGACTAACACACATTATTTAAAGAAGAATGAAAAAACTAAGAAAAGTGACTTCGGGGAAGCTAGGTTTGAATTTTGTAGAAATGTAGAAAAACTTTAGGCACTTGACTCATCTAACGACTTATCGTAGAAGAGAAGGTGCGGAAAGGCAGTGTAAAATTCTGAATTCGGCAGGGGTTAAATTTAGGAGCCGAAAAGTTTACATAATTTGCACATAAATCAGTCAGCAGCTATAAGAGTGCAAGGGCATATAAGGATCTCAGGCGACGGAAGGGGCCGAACGCATTGAGGTGCTTTTGCTACGATGCGGGAGACAGTTCCCCGACTTTAGTATAAGGTAGATCACAAGTAGTTTGTAAATTTAGGGACAGGTGACCCCGCAGTTAAGTCCCTTAAGCTTGACAAACTTTTGAACATCGACGGGAAGAGAACAAGGAAAATTTTAGATTTTCCATATATTATTCTCTCTGTACATTGAGCAAATCTTGAAGAAATTAAGGAGAAATTTAAAAAGGAATTTACGTTCAGGGAGAAGTAATCACAACTTTACGGTTTGCCTTTGACATTATATTTTTTGTTGGAGAAGGGTGCGATAGAGAAACTCAGTGGAATATACCCCGTGTCCCAAAAGATGGATACATCTAAAGTTCGTCTCCTAAATAATGTCATATTTACATACCTGTTATACGAATATACAAAGTTAAGCTTTCCCTCTAATTGATTTTCAGGCGATTTTAATTCACGTACATGATTAGTGGCATCGATGTCATTATTTTCGGAGCTCTTCACCACGACTGATGCCACATCCACGTTTTCAGATAAGGGAATCCCTTTACTCTTTCTAATTTAACTGTTTTATATACTGTGCTAGATACGTACATGAGTATGCGATAGTATTCCTTTGCAACATCAATTACGTATTACTTACACAAAATCTGAAGGTGCGCCCAAAGCGCGAAACACATAACTAATAATTTAAATAATTGGGAATAGAGATGGTCTTTTATTCTGGAAGTTACAGAAAAACATTTACTTACATATTTACATTTGATATATTCACGTTGTGTTTGTAGAATGCAATATCTCAAAAAAGAAATGAGAAGGAGAAAATAATACCTGCATTAAGTTACTGTCTTCTCTGAAGAAGACTTAAAGTGGTTTAGCTGATGGTCGTGCAACAAAATGTGCAGAATCCGTCTATCGCTCTCACGGCAGAGTATTCGCTGTTAAAGAATTTCTTACCTGATGGAAGGTGTATGGCTCCCCAATATTGAACTCTTTACCTTCTAATCTGCGATAAGTATTTACGGCTTAATTTTCCCCTCTACTTTCAGCAATTAACTGCTCTAATTATTTCATGCTTACATTGTCTGTTCTTCCCTTTAAATTTGGTAACAGAGGAGCCTATCACTATAACGCTTTTTCTCTTTTGGTTTTTCAGTCAGCTAGACCTCTTTCTGCAAACGTATTCCATCTTTTAAGTGTGGTATTGCACTTAACAGGTTGCTTGTGAGGTCTACGGAAACCACTGCAAAATTTGGCACGTTAACATGTTCATGTACTGCGGGCTGCAGTCGTTCTTGTATGCGTCTGGCGAGATGATGAAAAATACACCCGAACTTTTCGATTCGCTTAGCGTAGATCATGGAATTAGCGATCCAAATGCCTTTACAGTATCAATGAACACAGCTACAAATAAAAGTATCACGAAAGATAGGAAGATCTTCATATTTAGCAAAAGCGGAAGGGTCATATTTCAAAGTACTTGACTGCTAACCTCGATAGTTTCGTCTCTAACACTGAGAGTGTTGAGCAACTGTAGACGATGTTCTACTGCACCTATAATACGCCGTAGATAAGTATGTGCCAAGTAAAATTATGATAGAGCGGCAAGATACACCGTGGTTAAACAACCAAGTTAGGAAACTGTTACGAAAGCAAAGAAAAGTTCAACGAAAATATAAACATAGCCAAAGTCTGGGAGAAAAACAAAAGTTAAATGATGCTAAATTTAGCGTAAGGGCCGTCGTTCAAGAGGCATTATACGTCTTTGGAAGCTATGTTTTGTGTACCGTCTTGGCAGATAATCCTAAGAAGTTTTGACCCTACATCGAATACGTAAGCGGGTAGAAACAAGATATCCAGACTCTCTGTAAACAGAGGATAATATGCAAATACCCGAAATACGTGCTGTCTTTTTCTACGGCTGTTTCAAAGACAAAGGTTGCACTTTAGTTTCATCTCTACCCAATAGCATGAAACAGCATGGCAGATACTGAAATAAGTTTCAGAGGGATGGAAAATGAATTGTAATCGCTGAACAGAGGAAAGGCGGCTGGTCGTGATGGGTCATTAATTCTATTTTACACGGAGTATGGGACGTAACGTGCCCTCCTTCATGTAGCAGTGTGAAGTGTTCATAAGGATTGGAAAAAAAAAAAAAAAAAAAAAAAAAAAAACCGCAGGTTATTCTCGTTTACGAGACGGAACGTCGATCAGGCGCGCGAAACTATCTCTGACATCGGTCAGTTGCAGAATTTTGGAACACACTTTATGTTCTGACGTTATGCCATTTATGAGGATCGGAAATCTATTTTGTAGAAATAAGCAATGTTTCCGAAAGCTACGATCGTAGGAAACACAATTCGAACTACTCAACCACAAGATCCAGAGAGCAGCAGATAGGAATACAGGTAGATTCCATGTTTCTTGACTTCCGCAAGGCTTTCGATAACCACAGCGTCGCCTGATGAGCAAAGTGCGAACATATGGGATTTTTAACCAACTGTGTGACTGCATTGAGGCATTCGTGGCTACCAAAACACATCATGTCATTCAGACGTTAAAACAAGTTTAGGGTGCCCAAGAGGTTGCAGGTCCGTTCCTTTTCACAATTGAGCCTAAATAAACAAATGTGAAGTGCTGCGTTTACACAGAAAGAAAGTTCCTTTATTATATAAATATATTATAGCAGGTCAAACACTGGACGCAACTACTTCCATAAAATATATCGGAGTAGATATAGTGCGGAACGACTATGTAAAATCAGTCTTGGGTCAGTCAGATACCAGACAGATTCGTTGGAAGAATTCTCAGGAAGTGTAGTCCGTCTACAAAGCAAGTAGGTTACAAAACTGACGTTCGTATTGCTCATCAGTTTCGCATCCGTACCTGGTAGGTTTAATAAACGGGTGTCACCATAGAGCGACCGAGCGCTCTAAGGCACCTTGCTGCGGTGCTCGCGGTTGCTCGCCATCGGAGCTTCAAGTCCTCCCTCAGAATGAGTGTATGTATTATCCTTAGCGTAAGGTAGTTAAAGTAGTTTGTAATCCTAGGGACAAATAAATAGTTCATCTAAATGCGTGATAAACCTGCAACCAAAGAAACGTAGACGTTTCTTTAAAACCTTATGTACTGAAGTCTAGGAATCATCTCATACAGCCTCCATAGTTTCGTCATCAACTCAGCTGTTACAGTGGTCCTAAGAAACTGCCTGTATCACTGAATTGCTTATTGCACTAATTACTTCGGGTTAAATAAACTACGTTCTACTGGTTCACAATAGTTTTCGGCTTATTGGGCCACCATCAGGGAACGCCTGACTAGCGTTGGCAAGAAACGCTATTTATTTGATTTCAAAACGTTACTCAAACATGTACATAAACACAGGTGTTACGTTACGCCATTCATTGAGAACTGTTTCAATAAAATTCTTAAAATACGTGATGTTATTTTAAAATCTATGGTACTTATCTTTGTCGGGCTGTGACCTGTGTTTTGAGTTGTCAAAACTTGATAGATTTGTTGTGCATTAGATATTACGGTATACATATTGTGTTACATTTTAATGTGGTAAGCTTAATTAAACTGCGGTACGTTATAAATTTTTACATTATTTTACATTACTTGTTTTGGGTGAACAAGGTAGGTACAGTGACTGTGTATCAGGGTTTTAATTGTCTATGGTATATAATATGAATGAAAGTGTGGTGTCAAAGACGTTAAAGGTAAATGTGAAGCATTGAATTATAATTTGTGATGCGACCGGGAATCGAACCTGGACCTTCATGCATCACAAATTTACGTTTTTATTGAACTATCATGTGTATTTTATGTTTAGAATTGTCAATATCTATGATCTGTTAGAAACATTTCATTTTACGCGAATAAAAGTTTTTTAATTCTTACAGAATGTTTAGATATTTGTCTTTATCAGCAATATTTAGGACTGAAAAGCATTTTATTATGCCTGCCATTTAGTGATTTCATTGTTTCAACATAATACAAGAAGCACGATACCACATTCGCGAGGAACCGACCCACGCCTAAAAGAAAAGTGCCACACTTCAAATTAAAAGGTCCCGGTTTCGATCAGCTCTCATTCGTAGGATTTTATGTTACTTAACACTTATTTGATGTTCGTGTATGAAAGGCTAAGTTACATCTTTGCTTTGAGTCGCCTTTGAACTGTAGGTCTCCCTGTAAGTGGGCTGGATTAGTCAGTTTCCATTCAGACAAAGGCAACCGCTCCAAACAGAACCATGACAAAGCACTGTAGCGTTAAAACTAGTCTTCTGACTGATGAATGGGATCCCTTTATCTGCTTAGTATTATGGGTCAATAAATACTGGACCTCCTCCTTAAATCAGAATGCAGAAATTCTCAGTAGAGTGGAGAGTCATCATATCAGAGGATCATATCAGGAATAAAAATTGATCAACATTAATTCAATGCGATAGGCCGCATCTACAAAGATTACTCATATCATGAAAGTACGAATGAAGAAATTCATTGAAAACAATCAAATGATGATAAATTTTTATCGCAAAAAATACTACTACCAAAGAGAAAGGAGTCAACTCACCCAACAATTAATTAGTCGAATACTCTGCACACGACGCCTGAGTACTCAGCGGTTTTCGAAAGATGATTATCGGCGATGTGACCATACCTGCGGGAAGAGAAAAACAGACCTTTAACAAACTCAAATAAACACAATTGTTCATTTATGTAAATATAATTCTTGTATTGTAGCATCCGATTATAAAGTTTGAAAATCAAACAAACATCTCTATAATGTTAGAAATGAGGAAAAAATGTATTATGTAAACACCATTCTTGATATAACCCTTTTTATCAGTATCATGCTGCAATATTGCGACCTTATTGCAATTGAACCTATGTATTCGGAATATTATAAGAGTGACTTTGTTGATGTTAAGATATGTATTCTTAGACACAGCCAAAACCCAAGCGATAATGTCATGTCCGGAAGAACAGACACCACACCAATCTATAAGTATTTACACGTGACGACGGCGGTTGGTTCATTTACTACAGCGCAGATGGGGTTATACGTTCGACATCCCACAAGAATCCGCAATGGCGAGTGTTAGAGGACATGAACGATGGGGGTTCTACAGACTAGGGACTCATAACCACTGTAGTTAAGTCACGTAGACTTACAAACATTCAAACCAGCAGAATCACTAGGTTCGTTCGAGTGGCGCTGCTGACGATCTGAATCGGTTTCAGGCATTCGAGTGACACTTTTGACGATATCTGACTGACGAATCAGGTGTTCGAGTGGCCGAGCTGATAGTTTGAGATCGTTTATTTAAGTAAGCAGTTTTCGTCAAACCGTTTTCTGACTGACTCCAAAGCGTTTAAGAAGCCAGTTCCAAACGACAAGCATGCACATTTAAGAAGAGGTTTGTGTTCCAAGTCTTCAATTTTCTCTTGATTGAGGCTGAGTTTTGTATATTAGACAGAAATTCTTTCAACTTATGTGGCCTTCTAATACAGTACATCCCCTCTTTATTACATACATACATACTATAAATGAAAGGTGTGGAAATTTTCATAACATACGGATTTAAAGATGAATGCATATGTTTTTAAAGTTTGGATTGTGATATATTCGACTGAAAATGAAGTCAAAATAGTCCTACTGAGATATTCTGTGCTATCTGTAAATGAAGTGATTGACACATAAGAATAATGTGTCGGGCAGTATCTCCTTCACAACAGGCATTAGCACTGATATATTCTTATAACTGACATTTAGCTTTATATGTGCCACTATAGCGTCTCACAATTACTGTTCCGTCTGTTTCTCCTTGTGGTTATTTATTTTAGAAATTTATTAGTGCCAATGTGGGCGTTCCTGCACTAAATGTGTAACTTCTGGGAAGATCATGTACGATGATAATTTTTACACAACAACTGCAAATTTTCGTATTTTTTTGTATATTAAATTTTGTTTAATTTTTTACATTTTATCGTAACTCATAATAATGGGACAAAATGCATATGAAATTGTATGTTACCGAACATTTCTTTTACACACCACTATCCTAATTTACCTCATTTTTGTATATGGTTTGTCAAGTTGAATTTGCTACATTATTTATAAATGCGGGATATAATAGCGGGAAATACTATGGCTTATTGTTTCAAATTCAAATGATATATAATGTAAGGTGCAGTATGAAGAAATTAACAAATTATCTGCATGGTTTAAAGTTGCTTAATGGGTACGATGAAAAAGACAAACACGTCGGCCGAAGAGAGCAAAGATGCCAACTAGCGCTATAGGTGGCCAAACTGCTAACCAGGTGAAATAAACGTTCGAGTTAGCTTCGGAGTTGGAAACTGTCAAAAAGCGCGCATGCGCAATGGAGGCCTTCCCAATCGTCAGAAACTATAAGAAACTATCAGCGTTTGGGCCACTCGAACGAACCTACTGTCAGCGCTGATAGGCTACCCCTTCCGGACTCTTGATGCTACCCGCATGACGTAGAAGTTGTGCATTCAACTTGTCGACTCACTGTAGGAACGTTTCGGCCCCGTGGGCACTGGGCAATAGGACAGAGTTATACTTGCATGTTATGATACTTAATTAAATCACATACACGTGGGAAGAACCACAATGATATCGTAAATGTGACTTTGGGTCATCGTTCTCAAGAGGATAAACATTTCTCAGAATGGGCAGGTAATTTTTCGATTCCGGGCGCATAGTAATCACCTCATGCACTATCCAACCACCTGGTTACAGCAATCTTAACCTCCACATTGTTTCGGAACTGTCTTCCACCGATTGTGTAAGGTCGTTGAAGAAAAGCTGCAGAGAAAATTAAACTCCGGTGGTTGCGCGATAACGCAACACAGCACACAGCATGGCAAACATCAGAACTGGCGAGGCATCCTCTATACATGCCAGACCAAGTGCCATGCGGTTATCTCGTGTTTGGGAGAACGAAATTCGATCGTGGTGGACTACGATTTCGAAACGATAAGCAGGTGAAAGCAGCTGTTTCCAGGCTGCTACACAGGGCTGGAGGTGATTTCTATGCATGCTAAATATAAAAGCTGGCTGTGTGTTTCAAAAAAGATTACAATCTCTTAAGTACTGTTTGGAAAATTTAATTGACATTGTATGTACTCACAGACATGTTACCTGTGTGTATGTTGTTTAATAAATGGCCATAACTTGGAAGTGCACTTAGTTTTTGATTCGCCCTTGTAATGGTCATCAAATAAGAAGCCATCACTTAACAAGCCAATGACCTTAGCAATATTCTAAACGGGTCATATAAAGTAGCGAGTTAATTAACATGTGGCTTCTCATTTGGTGACCAATATAGCAACTATGGAGCACTCATGTTAACCCTAGATATGTTTCATGTACAACTACAAAGGACGAAAAAGTAAATTACTGAAGTCACTCAAACCCTGAGACAGAATAAAAAATACCCACAGAACTGGTGTAACTGTCAGAGAACTGCGTCACTTGGTTGTCTCTCATTGAGCGACACCAGTCTGATCCAATGAGTGAGGAAAAACAATCAAGTAGCTGACGTGTAGCTGAGTTTAAATGAGAAATGTCCTTCGTTGGCGGTGACAATTTTCGGACATGACGTCCGTTGTCATATCGAAAATAAAGGCGGTTTCTCTTTCCGACTTGGACAGGCTTACAAATATAGTTTAAAAAAGTCATTTGCTAATCCATTTTTCACGTATCATTTTAGAGATTGGTAGCTTCAATCGGTTCTTACATTGAAACGCAAAAGCCAGATTCCCATTTGGTTGTCTCATTACAAACCCTGCGGCATCGACATCCTTCTGTCATTGTTATTGTTGTGACAACCTGACCCTCAAAACGTCTTCAATTTGTTATTCCGAATGTCGTTTTAGTATAGTGCCATTGATTATCTCGAGACAATCGACAAATGCGGTATGTAAGTCTGATCGTCTCCACAAATATGCGTTCTAGTATCCTTGAAGAAGATCGCTTTACAGACTTTTGAAAAGTAGGTTTTCAAAAACGTGTTGAGCTACAGAATCTACTGACCTGACGACGAAAAACATAATAAATTTAACCCTAGCTTTTAATACCAGGAATTAATCTTCTTTCAGGGCAATGAACCTGACATATCTGAATTCATATCTGAGATTGCAGGTCGTATTTTCGACCCATTTTAGCTTCATAATTGTTGGTTGCCTACGTATTAGGTGTCTTCGCAACATAAATAAACATGACAATCAACAGAAAAACTAAATGTAAGCGTAGGCGTCCGCGACCGTTGCAAAAATCGATAAAACTTTTCTTGGTGTTAGGCCGCATTTCCATTCATTAAGAATCTGCCCGATGTTAGACAAATACCCAGAAGTACCTCTTACAACAGTGGCCAAAACATCTGGTAGATTTTCAGAGAATGACAATTTGGTGTCACACCAAGAAATGTTTTCTTCATTGTTAACACCATAATTACTTTGAGAATAAAAAAGAGCTGCCGTCAAGTGCAAATTTATTTTGAATTCCAAATTTTAGTTATCGCTAGTCTTCAGATCTAACATGTATCTCGTGTTATCCAGCAAGCTATTGAATGATCGTCAGTCGAATGTGTGAACTGCATGTAGTGGTAACTGGTCATCCTTGTAAATATGTCTACTTCAAGTGATAATTCCAGGTATGGAAAGTGAATTTTTGAATTAGCTTTGTGACACTAATTTACTGAAATCCGTCATTGTGAGTTAATTAAGCTTAGAAGCTGCTTAATTTTTTTAATTCTTAAAAATGTTAAATATTAAGAACAAGGTGTTTAAAATTATTTTACCAGCTCACTCCAGTTCTTTAATATTACTGTACTGCAGGATTATAAGTTACGTGTTCAGTTCACGCACACACATTGTACATATCATACAGATATATGTAATAGGAGGCTGAAGAAGCAACTGAATTCAGAAGTCAGTGCCTTGAAATTATATTTAAGTCCTTTTCATATGTACACTTTTATACCACGCTCTCTAGAATTGATTTCCATGGATTTATTGGGTCATAAATTGATTAGTGCAAACATAGTCTCCTCTATAGAAGTGGAAACACACGTTTTGTCCCAACACATCTACATCTACATGGAGACTCTGCAAGTCACTTTGAAGTGTATGGCAGAGGCTTCATCGAACCACTTTTATGATAATTCTCTGCAGTTCTATTCTCTATTAGCTTGCAGGAAAAAGGAACACCTAAATCTTTGTTTTCGATCGTGTTTCTCTCATTTTGTTACGATGATCATGTCTCCCTATGTGGGTGGGTGCTATCAAAATATGTTCTCATTCTGAAGAGAAAGTTTGTGAAAGAAATTTCGTGAAACAAGTAACGCCTTTCATTTAATGATTTCCACCAAAACTTGTACGTCATTTCCATGACACTCTCTCAGCTATATCACAATAATACAAAACGATCTGCCTTGCTCTGAATTTTCTCTCAATTGTCCGTCAGTCCCACCTGGTGTGGATCCCACAATGGGCAGCAATACTCCAAAATAGGAGGTATGAGTGTGGTGTAGGCAGTTTATTAAGTAGAACTGTTGTAACTTCTAAGTGTTCTGCCAATGAAACGTAGGCTCGCCTTCCCTACAATATTTTCTATGTGTTCTTTTCAGTTTAACTTGTTCGTAATTGTTACACCTTGGTATTAAGTAGATACTGACCACCTTATCCGTCATACTAATTCAGAAATATTCATGAAAAGTCAAATTAGTATCTTCCCTTTATGGCATACAGCAATGGATGTCACTGAAATGAAGATTCAGTCGACACATTGTGTTGACATACGTCGACTGCAGCAACCACAGAAGACACAGTGTCTTTTAAAACATTTTCCGCAGTTTGTATGCTACAAGTAAATAACATTAATGAAAATCTTACGAAATTATTACTAAAAAGATGGGGATTTAAAAATATTAAGCGGAGCAGAGGGAAATAGAGAAGACTTGTTGAGTAGGCATGTAGATGTGTCGTCATACACCCCGTTCTAATTGCTCTTCAGTTCTATTAATCGCTTTCTCTCGAGCACCTGTTGTTTGCCGCTTAATAATCAGTGGGAGATTGCTCCGATGGCAGTGGGTGTTACCTCAGAAGAAAACAGATTTTCAATTATTCGCTGCGGTTTTAATCCACTACCCGTGCGAGCTCATGGAAAACTGCTTACGAGCTGCTGAAATTGGGTTTGAGCTGAATCAGGTTATCGGCATCGCTATAAAAACTTTATCAGCTGCAAGCAAATTCGTCATATACGCATGAGGAAGAGAGCATCGCAGTAGCAGTTTTATTTTATTCGTTAATTGGATCACGTTATATACATCACTAATCTAGGCAATTCCACGTTTTATACGTATCCATATAAGCTAATTTCTGTGTGGATTTTGCAACTCCTTTTATAAGTAGTAGGAAAAAGTTCATGCAACATTATACCTCGCGTTCATCGTTCCAATCAATGTTAAGTGTTCTTGTGGTGAAATAGGGTAGCCTAATCAACGTTGCGAGGTATTAAGGAAAGGTCATTAAAGTCATCTCATTCCCCTTTGACCTTCTTCTCCTCATTTATATTTTATGCATGACATTAATATTGTACCATGTAATGTTCACCCTAATATCTCATTATGTAACTTTCATTTCGTTATCATATTTATTATTGCGTAAGGCTTTAAGTCAATAATATAAAATATATAGCAATTTATCACATACTTTAATACTCCAAACACCGGTAGTGAATTTCACGGTGATGTAGAGACGTAAAATTTGGGAAGCAAGGTTCTACAGCACAAGAAAAGGAAAACAGACATTAACCACCGTCGCATACGATATGAAACCGATTGTCTCAAACAAAAGATTCAAGAAGGGATGTTGGCATATATTCTTAACAAATAAGAATTCAGATCGCCCCCTTGGATGAAAACTATCAATCATATACAAGAAGATGATAAAACTCCGAAAAAAGTAATTTATATTTATTGCTGTTTGTCAATCTTCGGCGATATGTTGTGGCTCTAAACTGCACTTGAAAATTCATGTAAGTGTAATTAATTGAAATTTACGTCTGTGCTCGACAGAACTTGATGAAATATTACATGAGGATTTTCCAAATTTTCTGCAATTGATATTAGCTTATACACTTGGTGACTGACCAGTTTGCGGCTTACTAGAATATCTTATGGGTACTAACAATTGAATGTTACACAAACAGATAAAATTTGCGATTTACAAGGATATTAGGACAGAAGCCACTAATTTTAAGTCTCCGTTCCCTCGTCCCTTATACAAACGTGTTAAAGCTATCCCGTTTAGAATTACAAGCCCGAGCAAAACGTCTACTGGGAAAAGTGTAGAGAAATGGTCACTGAGTAGAAAGACTACAGACTACGAAAAAGAAATAGGCAGAGACAATGTGATAGGAACAAAATGGCACACAATGGTGGAGAGAGTGTGTGAGAGGAAAGTGCTAAGGATATCGAGAAAAAAGGTATGAAGACAGTGACAGTGCGAGGCACAGATAAAGTGCCACTAGTATAAAAGGGAGCTGTTAGAGACGTGTATCAGTGATTGTGAAATGGGGATGCCGTGTATGAAGAAATTACTGTAATGAAACACTGCGTTACAAAGCACAGACGCCCACGTATGTCAGTTTTTTGGTGAGAAAATTGGATTGAGCAATGGGGCTGTTGGTTTCCCACTTTTGTGCCACAGACTTTTTAAAAATAAACTTACTTGTTTTTCTTGCTCCGACAGTACATTTTTCAGCTGGTGATATAGTGCAAGTTCATGTTCCTGTTAAAACTTGAAAGTCATCTGTTTGCCAATATGTTACTGCGGTTTCTGCGCTTGAGCTATCCTTTTAATTGTATCTGTGCACAATAATCAATTTTCGGTTCAACGTTACATTTGTTGTACAGTTTATTTTGCCTTTGTTAAATTAGCATTGAAGGGAGAAACGTTGCTTATGGCTTGTAAATAGAGAACAAAGTCTTCTTTATCAATCTACTTCGCTTGTGATGGAGTGAACATGAACGTTTGTCTGTATGTAATGTGCTTTACTTTCGCATATGACTGCGTTAATTTACTCGCAGGAACATTGAGAACTTACTGATTGAGAACTTACTGTTCGCTTTCATGAAAATGTAGGCAATGTATTTCACCCGTCCACTCTGGAATCGAAGATTTTATTATTATTATTTTTATTTTTTTTATTTTTTTTTACGATTTTTGAGCGAAGCTGCCAAAGCTGTCGTAGGAAAGCAAGCTTTCGCTACTCTTTCCCATGTAAATTGAGTATGATGTACCCCTGCGGTATTGCAGTACCTACGTACGAATGCACAACTGGACATGACGTCCGCAACAGCGCGTTAGAGCTACAGAGTAGCTGCATTTACGAGGAATTGCACAATTGTGCGTTATTATTTCCCCCAATGCTAAAGCTAAAATATAAATAAACTTTTGATTTACGTCTTAATTAATATAAAATGCTTGGAAAATTTTTTATGATTGTATTTTATTGAATTAATAAATTATGAACACAAAACCAAATTTTTTCTGTGAGAGTATAAAATCGTTGAAGATTAAGTTTCTCTTCGAATTAAGATACAAGGTTCGTACTAAAGCATTTTACTTACTAAGCGAGGAGATAAAACTGTGCCAAATTTCCGGAAGATTGCATATGTAGGAAAACTACAGGAATTTAGTATAGGAACAGTTCAGCACTCGGACTCCATTCGTGGACGCCGTTTTAGAAAAATTTAAATTCAAAGTCGTCAAAGAATTTTTTGGATTTTTTTTAAATATTCATTACAATGAGACTCTGTAAGTTTTTAACCATTTGTAAGTGTAGTGACCAATGACGTTCGCAGTTTTGCCCCGCTAGTTTACAAACATTTCCTTTTGTTTGCCATGTACTGTCATTGGAGCTCTGTAGAGTCCTATACAGAAGGTCGTATTAGTCGAGTACTTCCACGTCTAATAATAGTATCTGTAATAATTCAGCGTTCTTCGCGTAGTGCAATAATGCCATCCAAGTTGGCTTTACGGGTAAACGTTGCTACTAGCTGTTGGCTGAGAGCGAGACTCCCATAAAAGTGCATGAGTCCGAGACAGACCCAGGACGGACGGACAGTGGTAGACACAATAAGCGGACGGCTTCTGGTAGGCTTCCCAAATCAGGCAACGTATATATAGTCTCTATATGTCTGTGCAGCGAACATCTTACTGAACATATATGTAACGATATGTAGTACATGTCAACGCGCAGCTGTCGCACACGGACAGATGAATATGTTTTGATGGAAAAAATATCGAAACGAGTCATAATAATGCTGTCCCTGGTGTATACATGACCTTCAGTTACTGCGACTTAATCAGATTTTTTGCAATACCATTGATATGGTCGCCTACATCCCAAGCGACTTAATGTCGCATTTACAATAGCAGGACGTCATTCACTTAGGTCAATCTAGTCACAGTGCCTTCGACACACACCAACCGCTCTTTTAGGTTGTCCTCAGTAATAACACCCAAAAGCACCTCAGACCAAAAGGCTGTGCGAATACAGTCTCTGTGATGCCGATCCTTCTGTCTGCAGCGAACCAAAATGTGACAATCATTCTCACACAAACGGAACCTGGAATCCTTCTAAAATAGTACTGGGTGCCATTCTTGTCCCCAATGACGCGGTCATATTTCCGCACATTAGTTCCAAGCAGGTGGAAAAGTTGACGACGCACACGTCACCTTTCCGTAATCTACATCTACATCTAAACGAGATAGTCTGAAAATCACATTTAAGTGCCTGGCAGAGAGTTCATCAAACCATCATTTATACTATTCATCTACCATTCCATGCTCGAATAGCGCGCAGAAAGAAAGAACTCCTGAATCTCTCCGTTCGAGCTCTGATTTCTCGTATTTTATTCTGATGAACATTTCTACCTCTGTAGGTGAGAGTCAACTATAGATATCTGCATTCGGGGGATAATGTTGTCGATTGGAGTTTCGTAAGTAGACCACGGCGCAGCGATAAACGCCGTTGATGTAATGATTCCCATCCCAGATCCTGTATCATTTCAATTGCTCAAATGTTTGTGGAACTTATGGGACTTAACTACGGGGTCATCAATCCCTAAGCTTACAAACTACTTATAAACTAGCTAAGACTAAGGACGGCACAAATATCCA
Organism: Locusta migratoria; assembly: GCA_026315105.1. Lineage (NCBI taxonomy): Eukaryota > Metazoa > Arthropoda > Insecta > Orthoptera > Acrididae > Locusta > Locusta migratoria. The sequence goes on along the minus strand of CM048749.1, from coordinate 110,206,778 downwards.
TGCCCGAGGGGGGATTCGAACCCCCGACCGTAGTGGCCGTGCAGACCGTGACTGGAGTGCCTCAGTCCCCACGGCCACCGCGGCCGGCTGTATCATTTCCGCGACGCTATCTCCCCTGTATCGTGACAATACAAAACGGGTTGCCTTTCCTTGGACTCTTCCGATGGCTTTCGTTAAACCCACTTGATAAGGATCCCACAATGGGCAGCAATACGCGAAATGATTACGTTCTTTTAAGTGTTCTGCCAATGAAACGCAGACTCTGGTTCGCTTTCCTACAACATTATCTACGTGTTCTTTTCAAGTCTGAAGTAAGTAATTCTTAGGTATTTAGTGGAGTTTACAGCCGTCATATTTGATTGATTTACCTTGTAAACAAAGTTTAACAAATTTATTTTCGTACTCATTTGGACAACTTCACAATTCTCATTATTTAGAGTCAATTGCCAACTTTTACACCATAGTAATATCTTGGTTAGATCGTTCTGCGGTTGGTTTTGATCTTTATATGACTTTATTAGACGATAAATTATGGCGTCATCTGCAAACAACCTAAGTGAGCATCTCATAGTCTCTCCCAAATCATTTATGTAGATAAGGAATAGCAGAAGACCAATAACACTACCCTGTGGAACACCGGATATCACCTTGTTTTATTTGATTCCTTACCATCGATTAGTTCACAATGTGTACTCTCTGACAGGAAATCCACTATCCAGTATAAAATCTGGGGCGATATTCCATAACCACGCAATTTGATTAAAAACCGTTTGTGAGGTACGGTGTCAATCAAGAAATACGGAATCGATCTGAGATCCTTTGTCGATTGCACTCATCACTTTGTGTGAGTAAAGAGCTATTTATATTTTCTAAATCCGTGTTGACCTTGAATCAATAGATCATGAACGGTGACGGACTGTCCCTCCTGATACTCTACAATGCAATTCTATTCGGTGACGTGTCGAGCGTCTGACGGGGCGGTCTGAGTTGTGGGGCCTGACCCAATTCGTTGCCTTCTATAGTCTTCCGTGGACCATTCTCCACATAACAGTTACCCTACTGAAACACTTCGTCCCGCACGAGTGGCAATTTCCCGGAATGATGCATCACATTCTGCCATGGCAATAACGTTTCCTTTTCCAGTCATTGATTTGACGTTACGGTTCGCGCATGCATCTGCGAGGCGTCTACATAAGTAACACTGATCCATTCTCTTCGTCTTCATGCACAACGAGATTCGTATGTACATGATGGGTGTTCAAATGGAACGGTGCGAAACGACAATGTGGGTATAATTGAAGTCGTTATTCAAAGTAACCCTTTCCAGTCCTATGATGCCATATTGCATCGTCATCGTTGTCTGTTATTCTCGACCCAACGATTTGACCAAAGATTATAATGAACACTGCAGGACTATCAAGAGTTTATTGCGGTTACCTTCGCTACCATTACTTCGAGGAAACAGAGGAGCATAAGGATACTACGCATTGACAAAATGTGAAATGTTGATTAATGTCTAATTTAGAGTACAAACAGAAAGACTTTCAAAATATTATATCAAAGTAAAGCAAACAAAGTAATTTGAAAATTACATTAATCAATTATTGCAAAATATCTAAATTAGTAGTAGACAGTTTGAAAAAGTTATCAGGCACGTTAAAAGAAACATATCCTGCCCAATGATGCCATAAGAAGTATTCCCAAATTTAGCTACAAAAACAAAAAAGGCTCAAATTTTCAAAGAAATATACATTATTCTTACCATTATGAACGGAAATGTGCAAAGAAATACTTTTGTTCACAAATTAATAAAATGTGGGCTGGTAAGAGGTAATTAACAGAAGCCTGAGCACAACTATCCCACTGCTTAACCAGCAGAAGGATTCCTTCCCAAATTTGCTGTGGCTACGACAAGAGCCCGACCTTCACTGCGTCCAGTTTGTCGTTGGAGTCGAAGCGATTCCCTCTGAGATGTTTTTTAGCGGACCAAACAGATGGAAGTAACAGTGAGACATCTCCGGGCTGTAAAGCGGAGCTGATCCCACTTGGCCAGTGCCATATATGTGTCCCTGGAGACATGTGGACGCGCGTTATTATGGAGCAGAATCATACAGTCCGTGAGCATCACAGAACATTTGCTCTTGATGGACGTGGGTAGGCTACGGGGAGTTTCACAGTACACGTCACTGTTAATGCTTTTTCCGTGCTCTAGGAAATCGATATCGGACCTCGCTGGTCGAAGCTACCGGTAAGCAACACCTTCCCTGCTGAGAGCACAGCACCGAATTTTTTATGGGTAGACGACGGACGGTTCGCGTTCCTAGATGTTGCACTAAGCTAGACCAAAGTGGAATATACAAATTTCAACCGGTATGGTTGTTAAGAAGTTTCGTAACTTTTCATTTGAACACCACTAGTGTTTTACCAAACTGTGAGTGTACTTCTCTAATATTAAAACATGGTCTTAACTTGGAATGTTGACAGAAAGTTTTCTGTCTGGAATAACGTAACTGCGAGAGGTAGTTGTTGGAAAAATAAGTTTCCCCTGTCGACTATAGTCAGACTTGCGTATGCAAGAAAAAAAAAAAAAACTGAGAATGAGATATTAAAGATAAGTCATATCTTTATTTTTTTACAAAATATTCAAGTACATTGAGACATATTTTGTCATGCAGCTTTATAAGCTTCAAAAAGCCTTCCAGGAAAAATTCATGGCGTTGCATACGGAAGAAGCTTAGAAAAGGTTTGTTTGACGACAGGCTTCCAAAGCGACTTCCGCCGAGAGACTTCTTCAAAAGCGGGAAACTTGGTGCGAGATCAAGTCTGTATCGCGGATGGTGTAGGCGCTCCCGACAGTTTTGCGTTGCTGTCGCTGAGTGCTGTCTCACATTGTCATCAAACAACAGAAAGCCAGGTCTGAGAAGACCAAGTCGCCTTTTCCGAATCACCACATTCAATTTCAACAGAGTGGCACACTACAGCGCAGCATTGATGGTTGCATCCTCCAAAAACTCCTTGGGCGCCCAAACAACGGTAAGTAACACTTCACCTGCAGACGGAGTGCATTTGAACTCCTTCCGGACAGGTGATGACAGACGTTTCCAGGCCATAAATGCGGCCTCGGATTCTGGCGTGTAATGATGAATCGACGTTTCATTCTGAGTCACAATGCGAAAATCATTGCCAAGGGGCAAAACAGAAACAATACCCTCACTACGTGATAGTAATGGCGATCCTGCCGATGACAGCGCTAATAAAGCAGACTTACTAAACATAGCTTTTAGAAACTCATTCACCAAAGAAGACGAAACCAATATTCCAGATTTAGAATTACGAACAGATGCCGTAATGAGTAACGTAAAAGTAGATATCATCGGAGTAGTGCAGCAACTAAAATCACTTAAGAAGCTCAAGTCTTCGGGTCCGGATTGTATACCCATTAGATCTCTATCTGATTATGCTGAAGCGATAGCTTCTTACTTAACAGCCACATACAACCGCTCTCTCAAAGAACGATCTGTACCAAAAGATTGGAAAGTTGCACAGGTCGCACCCACATTAAAGAAAGGCAGTAGGAGTAACCCACTAAACTACAGGCCTGTTTCATTGACGTCAATATGCATCAGGGTTTTGGAACATATCCTGTATTAAAATATTATGAATTATCTCGAACAGAATGATCTATTGACCCAAGGTCAACACAGATTTAGAAAATATCGTTCATGCGAAACAAAACTAGCTCTTTATTCACACGAAGTGATAGGTGCTTTCGACAAGGGTTCGCAAATTGATTCCGTATTTCTTGATTTCCAGAAAGGTTTTGACACCGTACCTCACAAACGGCTTTTAATCAAATTCCGTCGTTATGGTATATCGCCCCAAGTTTGTGATGGGATAGGGGATTTCCTGTCAAAGAGGGCACAGTTAGTAGTAATCGATGGTAAGACATCGACTAAACAAAGGTAATATCGGGCGTTCCACAGGGTAGTGTCGTTGGTTCTCTGCTGTTCCTTTTTTACATAAACGATTTAGGCGAAAGTCTAAGTAGCTCTCTTAAGTAGTTTGCAGATAACGCCGTCATTTACCGTCTAGTAAAATCATCTGGAGATCAAAACCAACTGCAGAACGATTTGAATAAGATATCAGTATGGTGTAAAATTGGCAGTTGACTCTTAATAATGAGAAGTGTGCAATCGTCCACATGAGTACGAAATGAAATCCGTTAAACTTTGTTTACAAGATAAATCAATCAAAAGTGAAGGCCGTAAACTCCACAAAATACCTAGGAATTACAATTATTTCAGACTTAAATTGGAAAGAACACGTAGATAATGTCGTGGAAAAGGCGAACCAGAGACTGCGTTTTATTGGCAGAACCCTTAAAACATCTAACAGAACTACAAAAGAAACTGCATTCACTACGCTTGTCCGTCCACGTTTGGAATATTGCAGCCCAGTGTGGGATCCTTATTAGGTGTGTTTGACGGAGGACATTGAAAGAGTCCAAAGAAGGGCAGCTCGTTAGGTATTGTCACGCTACAGGGGAGACAGCGTTACGGAAATGATACAGGATCTGGGATGGGAATCATTACAACAACGGCGTTTATCGCTGCGGCGTGGGGTACTTGCGAAACTCCAATCGTCAACATTCTCCTCCAAATGCGAAAATATATTGTTGACTCCCACTTACATAGGTAGAAATGATGATCAGAATAAAATACGAGAAATCAGAGCTCGAACAGAGTGATTCAGGTGTTCTTTCTTCCCGAACGCTATTCGAGAATGAAATGGGAGATACATAGTATAATGGTGGTTCGATGAACCCTCTGCCAGGCACTTAATTATGATTTGCAGAGTATCCCATGTAGGTGTAGATGTAGATACATGGTCGACCTTTACCTAATTGTGTATCGGTGTGCGAGTCCGCCTGCTGTGCCGTCTTTCGCCCATAGACGTTCATCGCTTCTTCCGTATGCAAAACCGGTTTTTTTTCCGGGACGGCTTTCTGAAGCTTATAAAGTGGTATGACAAATGTCTCAATGTACTTGGAAGGATAAAGATATGTCTCATCTTTAATGTCTCATTCTATTATTTTCCCTTTCACACACAACTCTGTCCACTGTCGACAGGGGAAACTTATTTTACAACACCCTCTCGTACTACCGCCTATGTTTCTTTCTAAAATTACGGCCTTTACTACTGTGCTTGGAGTATTTTTTTTTTTTTTCACGGATTCAGAAAGTATCGCCTTTGCGTAACACAGGCTGCCCTTTATTCACATGAAGTGTTAAGTGCCATCGACAAGGGATCTCAAATCAATTCCATATTTCTAGATTTCCGGAAGGCTTTTGACACTGTACCCCACAAGCGACTTCTAATGAAATTGCCTGCTTATGTAATATCTCCCCAATTGTGAGATTGGATTCACGATTTCCTATCAGAAAGGACACAGTTCGTTATAATTGACCGTAAGTCATCCAGTAAAACAGAACTGATATCTGTCGTTCCACAGGGACGCGTTATAGTTCCCCTACTCTTCCTTGTGTTTATAAACGAATTAGGAGACAATCTAAATAGTTCCCTTAGACTCTTCGCGGCTGATGATTTTATCGGTTAGTGAAGTCAGCAGAGGATCACAAGCAACTGCAAAGCCATTTAGAGAAAATTCCAACATGATGCGAAATTTCGCAATTGACACTAAATAAAGAAAAGTGTGCAGTCATACACATGACCCCTAAAAGTTATCCGCTGTACTTCAATTACGCGATAAATCAGTCAAACCTTAAGGTCGTAAATTCTACTAAATACCTAGGAGTTACAGTTACGAACAACTTAGACTGGAGAGAACACACAGAAAATATTGTGCGGAAGGCGAACCAAAGGTTACGTTTCATTGGCAGAACGCTTCGAAGATGCACCAGCTCCACCAAATAGACTGCCTACATCACATTTGTGCGTCCTCTTCTGGAATACTGTTGCTCCTTGTGGGACTCTCACTAGGTGAGACTGACGGAAGACATTGAGAAGGTTCAGAGAAGGGCAGCTCGTTTTGTTTTATCACGTTACGGGGGGGGGGGGGGGGGGGGGAAGCGTCACGGAAACGTTGCACGAATTGGGGTGGGAAGCAATAAAAGAAAGACGTTATTCATTGCGGCGTGATCTGTTAGTGAAGTTTCAATCACCGACTTCTGAACGTGAAAATACTTTGATAGCAGCCACCCACTTAGGGAGACATGACCATCCCAGTAAAATAACAGAAATCATATCAAAAACGAAACGATTTAGATGTTCTTTCTTCTGCGCGCTATTAGAGAATGGAACGGTAGAGAAAGGTTATGAAAGTGGTTAATGAACCCTCTGCCAGGCACTCAAATGTGATTTTCATAGTATCTATGTAGATTTAGATATTGTCTCTCCCATGTCAGATCAAATTAGAACGGTCACCAGTCTACATCGCTGCCTCGTTGTCGTCATACAGGTGACTGCCCTTTTTGATCCACTCTTTGCTACACTTGTTAGTAATGTTTTTCGAGAAGCGCCTCCCGTAATTTTAGCTACAGTGTCGTGGCGTGGACGCACTGCCGCAGTGCTGACGACTTTGCGTCTCATTGTTCTGAAAATTACACGGCACCTTGCGTCGAATAGGCCTGCGTGGTTCATGTGTGAGACCCTTTCTCATTCCCGCATCCATAAGAAAGGCCGAGCAACTGCCTTGTACTGCGGGTTTATAAAAGACGCGAACTCAAAGGCATAATCCAGAGAGGTCGTTGCTGCCGCGCCATAAAGCACGCGGCCGACTTTTGATGTTCCGCTGCTTGATATTCCGTCCGTGTTTCATCTTTGCCGCCGCGCCAGTCGCCTGTTCGGTCTGGCGAGGTTTATATCTCCGGACTCGTCGGCGCGCTGCATATTTGCAGAACAGTCGTGCACCACGAAACTCCTCTCCATTTCACCCATCTTAACTTTTATTCCTCACTACATTCCGGTATTCTATCACATAAGAGACGCACGCGGTTTTAGAAAATTAATTGTTTTCCGATTGTGAACGACCATACAACAACGGGAAATAAAGGCAAATGTGCATCAAAGGTCAGCTTTAAAGTGAAGTAAGATGCCGAGGTTTGGTGCTGAGTGGCAAGTCTGAATTAGTCCATTTCGTTGAACTGTGAAGTCAACTTCCACGCACAGAGTTCGATGTATGTCCACAAAGTAAGTTCCGTTTATTTATACAAAACAAACGTGCACAGATACAGAAAAAATATTTATTCTACAAAAATCTAAAACTGTTAAACAATTTTTCTACATAGCTTCAGAAAATTTTCTAGGCTCTCGTCATAGCGTGGCACAAGTTTTTGTATGCATTCTTCATAGAAGGTTGACGCCTTTATATTCAAATATATGGTAACATGTTCTTCCAGCTCGTGATCATCGTTGAAGTGTTCACCACTAAGGACAGACTTTTAGGTGTTAGAAGAATGAAAGTCACTAGGAGCGAGGTCCGGGCTGTGCTGAGGATGTTCAGACATGTCGCAAAATTCCCGTGTGAGGTCGGGCATTATCGCCCTTCATTGGACAGTCTGACCCGTCTTCTAACCACTGAATCACTCATACCATTTTGTCCGTAAGCCTCGCAGATTTGCCGTTGAATTTCCTTTGGTTTAACTTTTTGTGTATTTAGAAAGCGAATCACAGATTTGTATTCACATGCGGAGGCTTTTTCAATTACGGGTTACTTTATTAAGAAGCACTACAAAGCACACGTCGACAGCAGCGATCTGAAATGGCGCACATGTCTCCTGATTGAACCAGAGTAACTGTCGCGCGTGCTCGGAACTGCGATCGTAGAGCTGCCATGGATAGATATGAAAACGGAACTTACTTTTTGGACGATCCTCGTATATTACATGAAATATTTCCTGTGGTAGTTAAACAAATATGATCATTAATATACCTGCCCACTTTCTTTAATTGATACTAAGAATCAAAATCATTATATCAGCCTCCTTATTATGCAAGATGTATGAGATACCGGTAATACCCTCAGACTTTAAGAAGAATGTAGTGATTTCAATTCCGAAGGAAGCCAGTGCAGACAAATATGAAAATAATAGAACCATCAGTTTAACATTAAAGTCATGATTGCAAAATACTAACACGACTTATTGACAAAAGAATGTAAAAACTGGTGGAATCCACCCTTGGGGAAGATCAGTTTGGATTTAGGAGAAATGTAAGAACTCGCAATACTAACAATAAGACCTATCTTAGTACATTGTTTAAGGTAAGGGAAACTTACGTTTTTAGCGTTTGCAGATCTGGAGAAACTTTTTGACAATATTAACGGGAATACACGCTTTTCTGAAAGTTGCAGGGGTAGAAGATAGGGAGTGAAGAGTTGTATTCAACTTGTGTAGAAACCAGACCAGTTATTAGAGTTGAAGGGCATGATGGGATCGCAGTGGTTGGGTAGGGAGTAAGACAGGGTTGTAACCTTTTCCGAATGTTGTTCAATCTCTACATTGAGCAAGCTATGAAAGAATGCAAGCAGAAGTTTGGAGAGGGAAATTAAAGTATAGGAGGAGAGGAAATAGAGACATTGCAGTTTGCTAATGACATAGTAATTCTGTCCCAGACAGCAAGGGACCTTGAAGAACAAATAAATGGAATGGACAGTGTCTTAAAGTGTCAAAGTCAGGTGATGCTGAAGGAATTAGATTAGGTAATGAGACGATAAAAGTATTAAATGAGATTTGTTATTTGTGTAGCTAGATAACTTGGGAGAAGTAAAGAAAATATAAAATTCAGAATGTCTATGGGAACAAAAGCGTTTCTAAAGAAGCGAAATTTGCTGACGTCCAATATTGATTTAAATGTTAAGAAGACCTTTCTGAAAGCATTTGTCTGGAGTGTAGCACTGTATGAGAGTGAAACGTGGACAATAAAAAGTACAGACAAAAAGATGATAGAAGCTTTCGAAATGTAGTGCTATCGACAAATAATGATGATGGGTAGATCATGTAACTAATGAGGAGGTGCTCAACAGAAGTGGGGAGAAAAGGAGTTTCTGGCATATCCTAAGAGAAGGGATAGGTTGGTGTGACACGTTCTGAGACATCAAGGAATCTTCATCTTAGCAGTACAAGGTCGAATGTGGGATAAAAATCGTAGAAGGAGACCGAGGGGCGAATACAGTAAGCAGATTCAAAATGATGTAGGTTGCCGATCATATTCTCAGATGAAGAAATTTGCACTGAACAGGGCAGCATAGATAGTTGCATTAAACAAATCTGTGTACTGAAAACCACAACAACAACTATTAAAAATTGTTACAAAAGCGTTATTTGTTTTCAACTGTAACAGTCCTTTAAAGTAGGCACCAGCGTAGTGCACAACCCACTACCACCGATGTGCAACGCAAAGTATACCGTCAGCACAGATTTTAATGTTGATGGTGGGAATGGCTGTGTAATGCCTGTCGAGTCTCTGGACCAGTTCTGAAGCGAATGCCACGAAGTGGTTCCTTCATCTTCGGAATCAAATCAAAGTCACAAGGACTTCAGTCCGGGTAGTATGGTAGGTGGTACAGTACTTCCCAGTCCCATCGACCGAACAGAGCTGAATACGCCCGCGCATTATCGTGAAAAATGATGGATGAATGGCGCAGAAATTGTTGCCGCTTCTTTCGCAAAGCTGGTCACAGGTGATGCTCCAAAAACGAACAGTAATACTGTGCATTGACTGTCTGCCCTGGAGGAACAGTCGTACACGAGGATCACCATAACTTTAAACGTTCTGGGGCTCTGACGCACTTTCTACTTTCGTGGCGAGCCATAATGACGCCATTCGTTGGATTACCGTTTCAGTTTTGGATCGTACGATGTGGTCCTTGTCTCATCCACTGTTACGATACAACATAAGAAAACCTCTCCTTCGCCCTCATAGCTCTCCAAGTGGGTCTGAGCGAGCCTGATCTGGAAAGTTTGGAGCGTTTGATGCTAAAGTGAGCACATGTGCAGAGGAAATGGTTTTATTTAGCACATTTGTTAGTCATGTGTGCTCAAACAAGTTTCATTGTACCTACGTTAAATATAATTGTTAAAGTAAATCAAGATAGGGCCATAGATGTTTCTCTTACTATAAAGTATTTGTAAAATTAGCAAGGAAAGGATGGGTAAACGCATTTGCAAATGGATTCACACGCAGATGATTGAAGATAGGAAGAATTTAGCCCTGCAAAAAAGAACTTTTGACAAAGAAAACTCTGCGGAATAACCAGTCATGTATAGTGAATTGACGACTAGCGAAGTTACTGATGATAAAACATGCACATATGACGCGGAGGTAACAAAATGCGTGGTTCACAACTACAAATTTATCTTCCCAATTACCTTAAATTGAAATAAAAAATAATCTTTTAAACGGATTATTCAGAATAAAGGTTCCACACAAAAATTAGAAAGTTTAGAGATTAAACCTCAATTACGCAGTATGAAGATGTGGGATAGGCAGGCAAAGTTCAAGCGTAGAAATCAGAAAGTAAATCTTGAATGAATGTAGTTGTTTGACCAGAGAAAAGTTGCCAGAAGATGTCGTCATAGTTAGACACGAATTCGCATTAGAGAAGAATCACCCTAACAAGTAACCATGTGATGGTGGTCTTAAGTTAAAGTTAATAAGTTCTTATTGAAGAAGAATGTTCCCGAATAAACTCGACAAACTATAAAAACATAGCATTCCCTTCTCTAAACAAATCACTCATTGTAATATCGAGTGTGAAACGGAAGATTTCACCAAGTACCAGCAGTTTTATTGCTGTAGAACTAAAGATAACCAATGGAAATGAGCAGAGAGTTCTCTTCCGGTACAAACCTAAAGACCTAAAACTGACTAATGCTGAGTTTTGAAATGACTTACAATGATTTTCGATCAAATGGGCCCGCAGCTCGGAAAATTTCTTCGAGCGACGTCACATAAATATATCAATTCGTTGCTTTTTTTATAGTTTTTTTATTATATTGTGCTGGATCTATTTCAGTTAAGTAGCCGTCATCAGACAATCTGCGAAATATTCAAAAATTTCTTATATAATTTTCACCTTTCTGTTTCTATTTACATATACTTTAAACGTTTGGCCTGGTTCTTTAATATATCTTTTTTATGTAATATAAACATCGTAAAATAACTTTGTCGATTTTTTTTCAGCTTGTTGTTTTGACAGTTGGCCAGAGATGTTATATGGATACGGTTGCTACGGAATTTACATATGTCCAGTTTTGAAAAACATGTAACATTGCAGAGCAATATGAAATGAACGAAAATATAAGAACAGTTGTGAGTAAAGCGGACAGCTTTCTTCGGTTTATTTGGAGAATTTTGGGAAGATGTACTTGATCCGTAATAGAGACCAAAGGCGCAGCGAAGATATTGTGATTTAATTATTTAAACAAATTCAGAAGGAAGTTATATAAAAATTGTTTAAGGATTTTTTTACAAGTTTTCAGAAACTACTGTTGTATCCCATTTGTACGTCTGTTTAATAATTACATGATTTTTGTTAACAGACTTGATGGGCAGTTGGGCTGTAACCGGAGTCGTACAAAATGAAAGCGATCTAAGGACTGTTACTGAAGTTTTTCTTTGAAATCAGAATAGTGGAGACTCACTAAAGATACATATGTCCAGTTTTGAAAAACATGTAAGAAGGGTAGAGTCTTGCGATACCGTCCAAGGTTTTGAGACATTTCCCCTGTCGCAGAAGTTTTCTCTAGAAGTAATGTAAATATGCTGTCAAACAATCGCATTTTTGGCTCCTACTGCAATGCGTATTAGTGAATGAATCGTATTAAAAGATTTTCCGTGCTTGTACACAAGTGATCGCAAACGCAGAAACGCTTATCAGCATGTTTATATGCACATATCGACAACTTGTTTTGCAAAAACTGATCTGTTGAATGCGACAGTCAGTGCGCTGTTTGAATGTTTAAACTGGTATAGTTGCTAACTACAGCAGTGGCCTAAACAGCTCGTGCAGTTACGGGCAACGAAGAAACGGCACCGAAGACTAATTAAGTGTGGCTGCATGTGTGCAGAACATAAGCCGCAAGCAGAAAATTTAATCACGGCTGCTTCAAAAGCTTTTGGGAAAGAAGGAAGGAAGATTGGGGCTTAATGTTTCGTCGACGACGGGATTATTAAAAAAGGAGAGGAACCTTGGGACGAAAGTGGGTCGTGTCCCATCAAAGGAACCACCTCGTCATTCGCCCTATCCGAATTAGGGAGTTTTTGGTATAGCCATCTGTTTCATTGATGATATTTGCGAAACGTCAGTATACTTTGTAATGTGTCAGCTTGTCAATGTGGTTATAAACTATTATATTATCACAATCATTTCCTGACTTCAGTGAAAATATGAGATATCCTAGTCATATATGTAGATAGAATTTTCTCATCCTCATTCTATAATATAAATTATTCAGTTTATTGATTTACAGAGTGGGGAATTGCCAATCAAAATTATTTAAATTCGTTACACTCTTTCTATGTATATTATCACTCTTCGATCACAATGAAGATTTTATCGAATTTCTTTATCGCTGAGTTCTTTGCCTCTCTCCATTTAAGAATAAATTAATGGAGCCAATTTTGGCTGTCTCTGCAAGGATTACGAATGCACTATTAAAACAGTGCTTCATTTTTCTTTACAAATATCATGAGAAATTATGTATGATGACGCTCTTATTAGCAAGGCTACATTTATAAAATGATGTCCACATGGAGATCGACGTTTTACAGTAAATATATTTCCCTGGCATTTGTTCTGCATGGTACATTGCCTAATCTATTATTTTAAACAACACGAAATAAATGAAATAAGCCAAACAAGATTTCATCTACAAAATCAACAATTATATATAGAACAGAAGTTGCTGCGTTTGATTGCATTTGTAAAATGCAATTTACAGTAAAAGTTCTCAGGGATTTTCAGTATTAAATTTCACATAGGTCATTTTCTCGAAAGAGCCTTTTTAACGACACCGATAGAGAATTAGGGGACCACATCCGTGTGTATTAACCGAACGTAATTGATAATTTTAGTTAATGTTTCAGCAATTTCCTTTTTGCTCGTGCCTCGCTTATTGCTCTTGATGGCAAATCCAATAAATGTCAGATCTTTATGTCTGGAGGAGGATTTCTGCTACCATCTTGCAAGTTAAGAATGCAGTTTCCGGATCATTGCCATGATTTCCATGAGTGATCGAACGATATATGTGGCACCGTATCTTTAGAGTCAGAGTGGAAACTCTAATATTGATTTATATAATCAATTAACGTAGTACGTTAAGATACGATAAATACGAGAATAGTATATCTCAGTTCCCCTAAGAGTTTTTGTCTTGACTTCTCATCGTCCATGTTTCACTCCCATGCAATGTTATACTCCACACAAACACTTTCAGAGAGGATTTCCTAACATTTAGACTTATTTTGGTGTCAGAAAATTTCGTTTTTCTTCCATAGCCATTCTGAATTTTATATCTACTTCGGCCATCAAAAGTTATTTTGCTACCCAAATAATTCCCTCGGAATAGCCCGATTTTCTGATACTACAGTCCATTACCCTCGTGATACTCTTCTTAATGTTGATCTTATACTTTCCTTTCAAGACACTGTCCTTTCCATTTAATTGCCCTTCCAGGCCCTCTGCTGTCTCTGACAGAAATACTATGTCGTCAGCAAAACGCAAAATTTTTATTTCTTCTCTCTGAACTTTAATTCCTTCTCCAAATTTCTCCTTTGCGTCCCTCACACCTTGCTCAAGGCGCAGATTGAACAACTCTGGTAAAGGCTACAACCCTGCCTTACTCCCTTCTCAACTATTGTGACACATTCATGCCGTTCGGCTCTAATAATTGCCGATTTTTTTTTCTTTTTTTACAAGTTGAATATAACTCTATGTGCTACCCCTGATACTTTCAGAATTCGAAAGAGTGTATTTTGTAAAAATCTTTGTATATCTAGTTCTACGTAGATATTCTGCAAATCACATTTAAGTGCGTGGCAGAGGGTTCATTAACCAATTTCATAACCTTTCTCTACCATTTCATTCTTTAATAGCGCGCGGGAAGAAAGAAGACCTAAATCGTTCCGTTTTCGATCTGATTTCTCTTATTGTGTAGGGATGGTCATGTCTCTCTATGTAGGTGGGTGCTAGCAAAATATTTTCACATTCAGAAGCAAAAGTCGCTTATTGAAATTTCGCAAACAGAGCTGACCACAACAAATAACGTCGTTGTTTTAATGATTTCCACCTCAAGTCGTGGAACATTTCCGTGACGTTTTCTCTCCTGTAACGTGATAAAACAGAACGATCTGCCCTTCTTTGAACCTTCTCATTGTGTTCCGTCAGTCCCACCTAGTGAGGGTCCCACAAGGGGCAATAGTACTCCAGATCTACAAAAGCTAAAAACATAGGTTTCTTCTTCCCTACCTCTTAGTCGCCATATGAATATTGCATTGCGTTTTATCCTAAATGCAAATTTATGTTCCCCAAGGTCGGAATCCACAGGTTTTGTCCATTCAACTGTAAAGAATTCGCGTTATTATTTTGCAACTATGGGTTATTAAACTGATGGTTCAATAATATTCACATTTGTCAGTGCTATTTTCTTTTCGCAAATCGATTCCGTATTTATTGATTTCCAGCTTTTGACACCGTTCCTCACAAACGGCTTTTAATCAAATTGCGTGGTTGTGGTATATCGTCCCAAATTTGCGATTGGATAGGGGATTTCCTGTCAGAGAGGACACAGTTCGTAGTAATCGATGCTCACGCATCGACTAAAACAGAGGTCATACCGGGCGTTCCACAGGGTAGTATTATTGGTCTTCTGCTGTTCCTTATTTACATAAGCGATTTAGGTTGTTTGCAGATGACGCCGTTATTTACCGTCTAGTGAAATCATCTGAAGATCAAAACCAACTGCAGAACTATTTGAAATTGTAGAAATTGGCAATTGACTCTCAATAATGAGAAGTGTGAAGTCGTCCACACGAGTACGAAAAGAAATCCGTTAAACTTTGTTTACAAGATAAATCAATCAAAAGTGAACGTCGGAAACTCCACAAAATACGTAGGAATTACTATTACTTCAGCCTTAAACTGGAAAGAACACGTAGATAATGTCGTGGGAAAGGCGAATCAGAATCTGCGTTTTATTGGCAGAACCCTTAAAAGATGCAACAGAACTACAAAAGAAACTGCATGCACTACGCTTGTCCGTGAATTTTTGGAGTATTGCTGCCCAGTGTGAGATCCTTATCAGGTGGGTTTGACGGAGGACATCGAAAGAGTCCAGAGAAGGGCAGCTCGTTTCGTATTGTCACAGTACAGGGGAGTCAGCGTTACGGAAATGATACATGATCTGGGATGGGAATCATTACAACAACGGCGCTTATCGCTGCGGCGTGGGCTACTTACGAAACTCCAATTGCCAAAATTCTCCTCCGAATGCGAAAATATATTGTTGACTCCCACTTACATAGGTAGAAATATTCATCAGAATAAAATATGAGAAATCAGAGCTAAAACGGAGAGGTTCAGGTGTTCTTCCTTCGCGCGCGCTATTCGAGAATGGAATGGGAGATAAGTAGTATAATGGTAGTTCGATGAACCCTCTGCCAGGCACTTAAATGTGATTTGCATAGTATCCCATGTAGATGTAGATGTAGGAATTTCAATTACTACATTCTTCTTGAAGTCGCAAGGTACTTCTCCTGTCTCATACATGTTGCATACTCCTTACTAATAAATAAATATTTTAGGTTTTCTTGTTATTTTCTACGCCACCTGTAGGTAGCCAGTTTCTCATTCCAAGTATTTCAAACGCCATATAACGATGGAGCTAATTCTGAAGGAAGCATCCAGCTGATTGTTACACTGATACACTGCACGGGCAGAACAGAGTAGTGAATGATGCGGCCAGGTACATAACCACCACGGGTATTCTAACAGATGCGTTCCTGGAACAAACGATTTGCGCTTGCCGCTAGGGCATTGTGTAGTAGACGAACGCCGGTTCTGAGTGCGCGCATCCTAAAGAGCGTAGCGTGCAGCGAAGTCACAATAGGTGGCCACGCTGCGGGGTTCGGCCACCGCGAATGGCGTCGGTTTGCCATGGGCCAGACGGGCGGTCGGGCGCTCTGCCCTGCATTTGTCGTTGCGATAGGACTGGGCGGGACGCGGCACAAAGCCGGCCGACAGCGCGGCAGACGTTTTGTGCGCGCGGAGTGTTTGCGGTCCGAACACCGGCGCCAGTATCTGACGCACCGACAGTGTCCGCTCACCTGTGTGGCTGCACGTGAAGACGTGTTTTCAAGGTTAACTCGCATTGAAACCACAGGGCCATTGTACATATAAATAGCACCTGAAATTGCAATCAGCCACAGCTGTTCAATGCAACTCTAAAAACAATCGAATTTTACAATATGTGCCACAGTGTAAACCGTTAATTGCCAATTTTTACTTATTATTATTATTTTCAGTTTTATTTATTTCTTCTTTTTTTATCTTTTCTTTATTTTTTTATTTATTTTTTTATTTTTAACTTCATCCTGACATTGCAGTTCATTTACACAATACGGTTTCCAATAGTATATATCGCTTCAACACTAGAACCGACGGAGTTTTTAACACCCTAAAACCGCCAACGGGACAAAAATGTCTCATTTCAGATCGATGCGTTACTGTTTGATCCTAGACTTTTCATTTTAAGGGACGGGTATATATGTAAGAAATATTGACACTGATGGTCTCATATGTTGTTTTTATTCTAAATATTAGGTACAAACGTGCTAGATACGATTTAATTCAAAACGGTTTCACGTAGCAACATAAATCTAATATATAAAACAGTGTGTCCGTATGTCTGTACGTGTTGCATACAGATCTACAGTTTTGTTCCAATCTTTATGAAATTTTGTACACGTAAGCTTCAATCCATAAGGACGGCCGCCGTAAGTGTAAGAATCACATACAATATATAGTTCACGAGAGATAACGTCATAAACAATGAGATGCGCGAAAAACTGCTGCATTTTGCTACAATACTGCTCTTTTTCTCCTAAACAACTGGACCAATTTCAACCAAATTTGGTATACACATTCCTTACCGTGAGGTAACAATTGCTGTATGGTTAAGAATCAAATACGGGCACGTGGTTCAAAAGATATTACGTCATAACCAATAGAAATCACAAAAAATGCCA
Source organism: Locusta migratoria (assembly GCA_026315105.1). NCBI lineage: Eukaryota > Metazoa > Arthropoda > Insecta > Orthoptera > Acrididae > Locusta > Locusta migratoria. Next base: position 110,189,513 of record CM048749.1, on the reverse strand, counting down.
TATAATGTGGCGAGACTTTCGAAATACACTGTATGAGAATGACAGTATTTAGCGACTTGCAACAAACTTTAAACATAATTTCAAACCTTTATTAAACTTTTTCTCGCTGGCAACCATAGTAAAATGATGAAAGGAAAAAAAGTTTCTCGCTTAGTACTTTTCCGCTGTTTATGGAGTAAAACTACTGTTTTCGGTATGACGTTACAATTTATAATTTGAACACTACAAATTGTAGCGACAGGAAATTTTACAGACAGTATACACATATATAATTGAATGTAGCTTCTAAACTGTATCACATTCCGACACGTACTTCATGAGATATGAGCACATAAACAGTAACGTTCATGGAAAACCAATACATCGCGCACCAAGTTGCAATCTATTACTTCTTTACTACTAATTGTATTCCCAAGAGATTTTACAGACATACAGCTCTTATAAAAAATGAATATATACCAGGAATAAATTAATAAGTATCCGGGCAACGCTGGGTTTTCAGCTAGTATAAAATGTTATCTCTGTTTTCTAGACAAATGAACTACAGTATGCAAATACTTGAAAACTGTTCATTGTTCATTATGCCATAAGGAAATGGAAGTTTTTAAATAGAAATCCAGCTATAGTATGAAGTTTTCAGTTCAAAATGATATTTTCTACAACTAAGAATAACATAATACCATCAATACATTATCGTAGTCTAATGTCATTCAGTGAATGTAATTCCTTTTAGACACTTACTGGTCATCATTGTCTGTAGACGGTACTTAGAAATCTGCACAGACATAGGTAACTACAGGAACACATTTCTTGCCAAATGGTTTGTCATACAATGCGCATTTGTATAAACCGTTTCCTTCTGTGCCGGATTTCTAACCTGTGAACGGCAGCAGTTCTGTACAGTCATTGGCAAGTTCATCTGCATGTATCTGAAGGATATCTCGTCTTGTTTTTCTGATGCCTGATAAATCTAGAATATTATAGAAAGTATGAACAGGCTCCCTTCTTCCACCAGCTTTCACTATTTGCGGGCAATTTGGTCAACAACATTTACTCCATACTCGGATTCATTGTAACTTGTCACAGTGTTAGGCTTTGACTTCATATCATTTCCGATTTGTAAATCTGGATGCAAGAAACTGAGAATTATTACGTTTTTTTCCTGGCTGTTCTTGAGACCGCGGGAGGGTCATATCGTCGTTTATGAAAACTACAAGCTTGTGTAGATTCTCACGAGCTTACTTCCAGACTAATTTTGTTCATGGTACCAAGCAAGCTGGTTCGATTTGTTTTCAATTCTCTTGCTAGTGAAAGTGAGGTGAAGAAATTGTAATTATAAGAATTTTCATCACTGCCCTCTGATTCATTCGAGCTCTGCGTCGTAGATTTTTTTGTATCATAATCAAAATCAGTTGAACTACCATCTACATATTCCTCTTCGGATTTATGTTTCAGCAATGGTAACAGCTGCTCATCTGAGAGACAGCGCCGTCGAGCCATGTTGCACTACCTCACAGGCCCTGTCGCCTATATTTTTACTGTCACAGGCACTGAACTCATTGCTTCACATCAACATTGTAGCAGCAGACAACAGTAAAAGCCTCTAACGATGTGTAGCAACCGGAAACGTTTAGTGTATACAATGCGACAAAAATGTTCCATCGGCGGTTAGCGGTATTTTTTTTTTCGATAACTACGAAACACATAGCTATGACTTTCATTTAAAAATGGAATAGGGTAAGAAACATTAAAAGCAATGAAGCCTCATCCACCTCATGAAACAATTAAAAGAAGGGAGGGATTTAAATATTGCCACGGAACAAAAATGTCCCATCGGCGGTTCTAGTGTTAAAACACACAATAAAAAATATTTATGATAATAAATGAAAGAATTAACATTTATGAGCTACTATAACCTACAAATTTACTATCCGATCGCATCATTTTACGAAATAAGAAACATTATGATCAAATAACATAAATGGAAATCTGTGATATTCGTACGACTTACCATCCAATAGTTTATCCCACTTCACAACAGTAAGTGAACGCAATATTTTATTGTGCTCTCTCACGCACTTAAATAAGAATGTTTATAAAAACTTGTAAGCCATTAACCATTTCCAGAAAGACAATGCTGCCAACTGACGGAACAAAAACTATCCGGTCCCCAAATGGGGATTGTGGCATTTAATAGGTTTAAAGGTAAAAGAGACAAATTTTCCAATAGTCACTGTGGGTCACGTGAAGCGTTATAGATTCATCATCAATGTAACGCCAGGGACAATTGTTAGAATAACGGCCGTGTCTTTCTATAATTTTTCTCTATTATATGGGAATTAATGCGTATAGAATCGTAATTTTCTTTGACAAATGCAAGTTTTTAATTCTAAATCTTTCATATTTTGTGAAATGTTCTTAATGAGGGTGGTTTCAATTAAAAAAAAGGGAACATCATTTCATAAGTGTTTAAGGAATTCACTTCAATAGTATTAACAATTATCAGTTCTTACGAACGACTCCATCTCGAGCCGAGTGCAGAAGTCGCATGTAATCTTTATATGTTGTAATCTGTATAGAGGGCGTTTTGTGCTGTCTGTATACGCAAAGTTCTACAAAAAAGTTACCAACGAATCAGTTTAGTATTGTACATGACACTGGCTGTATACAGTTGGAAAGGTTTGCATGTTAAGAAGCAATTTCCTAGTTTATTTGGGCCCACGGGATTTCTTTTCTAGGTAGAGTAATCAGATTTTATTTCTTTTCTTGAACTGTAGGGATATGTACTTCGACAAATGCTAATTTGGTGTTTGATTTTATCACAGTATTGAAGATTGCCATTCAGTGGCGTAAATCGATATGCCCTAGTTCAAAGCAATAACGATTTCATGCGACCAATCCTGCATTATTTATAATCCTCATTTCTTATATGGTACATTTTTTAGAGGTGGAAATGCTTCTGTCCATTTATCAGCACGCCGTTAGAAAGTGTCGATGAAGCGAAACTCAGCTTGTGCTTTTGTCAAGTGAAATCATTGAAATCTTGCGAGTGGTGGATGAAGGGCAACAGACAGATTGCATTTTTCTCGATTTTCGAAAGGCGTTTGACATAGTACCGCACTGCAAACTGCTAACGAAAATACGAACATACATAAGTGACTCTGTTCCACTCCCAAAGAGGTAGAGGGAAAACGAATGCTCGTATACGTCAGTACGAACCTTAACCTCTCTGATCTTGCCTTTGTGGTCTTAACGCGATTCATTAGTGTGTATTTGCATGTTGCCTGTATAGAGTCTAGCGGCAGTAATTTCTAGTGCGCAAGTAATAATTGGGAACATCATGAAGAATAAGCGTATGATTTATGGCATGGTCGGCCGAAAATAGTTGGCGACAAACTTCTTCCCTTCCATCATTTTACTGAGTTCGTCAGAAAAAACTTCTTGAACGTTTGATATTACGGTAACAGGTTTTACAAGCCGCTAAGTAGTCTGGAGGTCAAAGAGCACTTGAAAGAAGTTTCGTACCTACGCTTTGCATTATGTGACGCTTCCAATTTATTCTCATTTTTATAACGTCATACATTCTGAACTACGTGTCGTTGGCGCTTCTTAACCCAACAGGAAGTATTGTCATATAGTAAACAATATGATTGCCAAAATCAACATAACAGTTTAGGAGTATATGTGGAAGAGAGACACATACATAAATTGATTTTTGTAATTTTTGTACTGTATATTACGATTGGACAGGTGTTAACTTACAAGCATTTGATGAATTTTATGTTTTAACGGTGTGCGTATTCGACCACAACGAAGAAAAAACCAGCGAAAAACTCCAACCATCAAAAGAACTATTTTCTGATTATCAAATTGCAATGATACCGATGAGCCACAGTGATTCTCGGAAACATTACCACCCGCCATGTATTTGATAGGTGGAATCTATATTCAATATCTATAAAAATCGACGTGTGTATGTATTTTATTGGTTGCTATGTTCTATGTAATATGCTAAAACACAATACATACCATGCCTATACAGTCTTCGCCGTGTTTAATCCAAATTTACTTAGTAATAATACAATCTAAAGTATATGTAAAAGGCTAAGTCAGATACATTGCACCAGTGTCGTAGCCAGGATTTGGTTCTGGGCAGGGGACTCATAAAAAAAAAAAAAAAAAAAAATAAATAAATAAATAAATAAATAAATAAATAAAAATAAAAAGAACCCACTGATGAGGTGGCGCCCTCTTGGACGACGACTCCCCCCACCCCCCGCCAACGAATTGCGACCAACTCTCCCCCCCCCCCTCTCCCCACGTCACCTGAGATATTAGGTCCTGGATTACTAATGTTTCAAATGTTTGTATAGCTTATGGGACTTAACTACGGGGTTATCAGTCCCTAAACTTACAAACTACTTATGAACTAGCTAACACTAAGGACGGCACAAATATCCATGCCCGAGGGGTGATTAGAACCCCCGACCGTAGTGGCCGTGCAGACCGTGACTGACGCGCCTCAGTCGCCTCGTCCACCGCGGCAGGCCTGGATTCCTAGTTTATTACCTAATGCAAATGGTTTTGTCATCTAACATTAAAAATAAATATCCGGAATTTCACGCTCTGTAAACTGTTTTACAAAGCCCCCCCCCCCTTCCATCAGGCTGACCAAAAGTATTCATTTTTCACCCCTCCCAACAGAAATTTCAATGACGCAGCTTGCGTTGTGAGCTTCCCTCCTTCTCCTGTGGGCACCTCTGGCTTATTGAATTTATTAATGGCAAAGGATTTTATCATTCGCTATCCGAAATATAAGAATCTCGTCGATGTTATAACTGTTTAATTAAAATGAGACCCTATTTGTAAAAACAGAACTAAAATAACACTATTGTTTCCAGAATGAAACTTCACTCCGCTGCAGAGTGAAGTTTCATTCTGGAAACATCTCTTAGGCTGTGGCTAAGCCATGTCTCCACCATATCCTTTCTTCCAGGAGTGCTAGTCTTGCGTGTTTGCAGGAGAGCTTCTGTGAAGTTTGGAAAGTAGGTAATGGCGGAAGTAAAGTTGTGAGGCGGCATCGTGAGTCGTGTCGGGATAGCACAGTCGGTAGTACGCTTGCCCGCGAAAGGCAAAGGTCCCAGGTTCGAGTCCCGGTTCCGGCACACAATTTTAATCTGCCAGGAAGTTTCAACACTATTGTTGTTCGTAGTTTATGGCGGCCTTCATAAGATTTCACCAATCGGGTGCTGACCCGCTAAGCAGCGGATCGCCACTTATGAACATTTGGCTTGTAGCTTCAGCATAGCAGTAATAATAGCGGCAGCATCACAACTGATCCCGGCGGTATTAAACCCGCGCACAATAACAGCAGCACACGTTCTCTCAGTGGCGGCATCATGTTGGCGACCCACTGCCATGTTGTGCTTGGCAAATTATACAGGGTGAGTCATAAATGAGGAAAAATATTTATTGCAAATTGTCACACACTGAGCTGCAAACATAAATTTGTTTTTTGCATTTTCCTAGGTCAATAAATGAGAATGCAGTTTAATGGTAAAAATCTGGAAATATGGCCTTTTAGATGTTATTGGGTACCGACATTCGCCAAGGGGACAGGTCAGCAACAGGGCAACAGGGCACAAGTTCCAATCCCTGTGCCAACTAGCCACGATTCGTAATACCGGTCAGCGAAAACATTACGAGATAGATGTCAGCGCTGTCATTGCTCGCAGTATTATGCAGACCGTCGTTGACGCCGCGTGCTTCGCCTTCTCGGAAGGAAGCTTAGGGTTTAACGTCCCATCGACATCGTGGTCATTAGAGACGGAGCTTACGCTCGGATTTTCGGGGAAGGATGGGGAAGGAAATCGGTCGTGTCCTTTGAAAGGAAATATCCCGGCATTTACCTGGAGTAATTTAGGGAAACCACGGAAAACCTAAATCTGGATGGTAGGAGGTGGATTTGAACCACTATCCTTACGAATGCGAGTCCAGTGCCTTACCATTGCGCCACCTCGCTCGGTCCTCGCCTTCTAGACTACCTACAACACTCGGATGTTGTGCCTTGTTGCCGATCTGCCCCTTGGTCAATGTCTGCGCACAGTAAGAACCAACAGTCCACTTCATATTCCCAGATTTTTACCATTCAATTTCTCTGTAATTTATTGACATAAGAACATGCAGAAAACGATTTTATGTTTGTAGCTCAATGTGTGACTTTTGCACGAAATATGTTTCTTCATTTATGACTTATCCTGTAGTTACGATGTGATTTTTTAAATGTGTACTATGTCAAATTTCGGTACGTGCCTGTTTTTAATTTTAAAAAATCCTTGGGAGTTGCTTGGTAGTACTGCTCCCAGCAGGAAGAGTGCACTGCAAAGGGCACTATTACCACGAAGAATCACGGAAGCGACACTAGCGCACCACGTGGCAGCATTGCAGTTTCAGAAGAATGTCGTGATACAAACGGTTGGTTCTTTCTCCGCTAGAGGTGGTACTGTCGTTCCAAGTGCCGGACGAAAAGTTTTACATATATGGAAATAAATTATGGCTATAGCTACCAAACTTCACAGGATCACCCACTGGCCTATCTCAAGATATCCTGAATATTTCATCGGAATTCTTGCACCTGACTTGGAGTCCTTACGGATATTTTCTATTTGTCTCCCAGTCCATTCTCGAATAGCGTGCGGGAGGAGATAACAGCTGATTCTCTCCATTCGATCTCTGATTTCTCGTATTTTATTCTGATGATCATTTCTACCAATGTAAGTGGGAGTCAACAATGTATTTTCGCATTCGGAGGATAATGTTGGCTATTGGAGTCTCATAAGTAGCCCACGTCGCAACGATAAGCGCCATTGTTGTATTGATTCCCATCCCAGATTCTGTATCATTTCCGTAACGATGTCTCCCCTGTATCGTGACAATACGAAACGAGATGCCCTTCTTTGGACTCTTTCGATGTCCTGCGTCAAACCCATATATATATATATATATATATATATATATATATATATATATATATATATATATACAAACGTAAACAAATAAATTTTATAGAAATAGATTAAGAAATCTCGAAAAATTACAGTCGAGTTTCTAGCTCTGCAGCCGCTGAGGGAGGTGCTGGACTGTCTGCAATGCCCCTTACAAGTGCATCGCAGTCTTGCTAAACTGGGTGAAGAAACTGGCCATTCCACTTGTTCAGTTCTCTCAGATTCAAGCACCCTGTCCACCGGTGCAGCTCTACGGGATGAAGCGTTATCGTCCACCACAAGGAGCCCATCTCAATCGGCACCATCGACGGGCACAACATAACGTCAAAGCATCTCGTCTCTATACCGCTGAGCAGTCAAGGTGCCATTATGAACGTCATGGAGGTCCGTCCGTCCGCCAAACTAGTCAGTTTGACGCACCATTCGCCCACCAACATGCTATGGTTATGTTTCCTGCACTTCAGAAGGACTGTTCTGAGTTTGTATCCAGATGAGGGAACGACGACTATCTGGCTGAACACGAAATCTTGACTCATCTCTGTACAGAAAACGGCTCCATTCATTACGACTGCAATCCTATCGTTTCTTCACCTAGAAACGGTGTCTCAGTTTTAAAGAAACTCTCAGCACAAGCCTCCGTGCGTAGATTACCGAAGGCGTTTTCGGACGCTTCATGTTCATATTACGCGTCCTGTTGCTACCTGGAGTGTGCGTTGCGGCTTAGTTGCATTCATCCCCCTGTCTCGACAGGTTCTTAACCGGAGACAACGGTCACCTATTGCTAATATTGCCCTTTCCTTATTTTAACGGTTCCTGTTGTCTGAAATCGCGTCAAGATCATGGTCCTGATACACTTCAATAGCTGCAGCGACTCCCCTCTCTGTCAGTCCCGCTTGTAACCTTCCTATGGTTCTCTGCTGTGCGTGCGTCTTCCTACACTACGACACAAATTTATTCCACTGCAAGTTTCTTGCGTTCCATGTTTGTGGTGCTGGCGAGATAGCATGGACCAAAGCAGTGGCAAGTGTCCGTTAGATATAGTCTCTAAAATGCGTACCCCAGGAACTCGAAGCAATCTTTCACCTTCGCTACTCCGAAACATTTCTCATCTGTCCACCAAGTGCCCTTCCCAAAAATATCGAATGCAAAGTTCTTGTAGTGGAAGACATTCATTTACAACAACGAAGATAGTGTCCAGAACGTCTTTGAATGATATTTCCCAACATGGATCCTGTTCAAAATATTATGTACTCGATCTCCTGTATAAGTCCTCAAAATTTGTAAAAGTTTCCTCGAATTACCCTGTATGTACTAAGCATAAAATCTTAAGGTTCATATTTACTAATGCCCATACCCGTCTTCGAGTTTGACACAGTTACGAAATTTAATTACAAACTTGTTGTGTAATGAAGCAAATGTGTGCCGCCCAGAGCATGTATTTTTATGTGAAAGAACTTGAAAAGGTGAATTGGTTAAGAAATACACTGATCAAAACAATTATGAGATCAGTTGTGAAATGTGGGTTCTCATGAATGCTCATAGGCCGAATGAAATAAAACTGATTGAACATCTATCTGTCGGTTCTATGGAGTGAAGGCAACAGCTGTATGGCAACGGAAATGGTGGTAATAACATAATGTTGCAGCAGAGGGGTTTAGTGTTGATTTGTGGTTGCTTCGCTACACCAATTACACAAGTAGTTGGCATCAGGTAGTGTAGTGAGCAGGTTGCGAAATACAACAACGTGACTTTTCCGAAGCTATGGCATGGAGAGCAATGGGAATGATGGAAGCGTGAAGAGGGAGATTGCTGCAGCTGTTGGAGTGTCCCAAAGTGGACATGGACGCGATTTCAGCCCATAGGAACAGATAAAAGAAGATAAGGCCGAGGTCGTCCAAGGGTAAGTTCGTAGCCCTCAAGAACTGATTGATAATCACATACTCTATTCGCCGCTCGAGGCGATCACACACCATATTACAGAGCATCGAGAATTACTCACTATTATTGTAGCTGCAGAGTCTCTCGCTCTAAGTAAACATAAGTAAAGAGTTGAGACAAAAAAACTTGTACTGTATCACAACCAAATTACAATTGTAACCAATACATCAATAAAATACATTACAATATGTACACTGCATATGAATTTTTTTATCAGTGTGTAATAAAGCTGCAATGACATATAACAAACGAGCACAAAATTAATTGATCAGAAAATATGGAAAAGGGTTTCTCAGTTTAAATACATGGGGAAAATCTTATTGAAAGCGGTCTGGAAAATACTGTAAATAAAGTTTGCAGTGAAAAAATGCATTCAGATCGACACAAAATATTTATAATAAAAGATCGCTTTTTAAATTCACTAATCGTAGGTATTACTGCACTGTAATCAAACCTGAATATCTTATGGAGCAAAAACATTAATTTTCAATAGACAGGGGGACAATGAAGATATTCAAAAAAAAAAAAAAAAAAAAAAAAAAAAAAAAAGGAAAGATTATTTCGATAATATTAGGCCAAAAATAGCCCATGCTGAAACTGAGGCAAAGAAATAACATGAAAGTCTATGATACACCGATATACATATTGACATGAGAGAACGAAAGCTTAAATATTGTGGACACATTGATAGTACAGCAACTACGAGGTTGACAAAACTAATAGTAGAATGCAACTAAAAAAAATGTCAGGTTAAATCTGAGTCATTTAAATGGATCGCTGTGTTTAATCTTAAACTAACCGGTATGAGTTACGCAGACGTTACAGATAGAAAAGCATAAAACATTCAGATAATAGCTAGTTGATTCAAAAGTTGGTCAGAGGGAAATAGGAAAATGGAAAGCATTGTCTTACGAAAGATTGAGACTTCGTTCTACAACCATGAAACAAATTTAGTCACAAAGGGAGGGCAACCATCAAAAACAATATTGACTATCTGCACTATTGTGACCATACGTAATAATAATAAACAGCTGACAAATTTTCCTGCCGGAACACAAAAATCGCAAATGTGTTCTTGTACAAACAGAACTGAAAGAAAAATGGGAGAACCAATTGCCTCCTGTTTCTTTCACGGAGCCACCGTCGCGTCATTCATTGAGAAAACACGGTGCTCTTAATGACAGTTATTATCTGGGAATGTAATGATGTTATATTCTCGTATTTGCTTGTCTTTTGTCTCTATCTCTCTCTCTCTCTCTATCTTTGGCTGGAACATTCTTGATGCAGGCGTCTCTTTCACTGTCTCTATCATTTTACTTTAATTATGTACAACTAATTTTTCCAACAATCTCACCAAAGTATTAAACTTTGTTCCTATTACCATTCCCGAAATCATCCTGTCATTTATTTCATCATCGATTTATTTCTTGGTATATTGTAAAGGAACTATCTTACAGCACGATGGAGCTCTGCAGCTTACGTAAGTTATTAAATTATAATGAATGATTATTTTAAGATATTTTCTGTCGTTCCTTTGCGCATGACTGTATAATTTTTTTAACTTCGTACATTATTTAAGCTCAGGAACATAATTACGAGGTTTCTGCGCTACATCGCGTTCTCACTTTCCTGGATCCACCGTTAGATTCGTGATCTGTCAACTCTTGGTGTAACTAGCAACAGTAATTACAATATGCTATTTTTTCAGAGTTAATCACCGTTGTAACAAAGAATTTTGCGTTTCAGTGTACCGAGAAACCAAACTCTTATCTTACCGCTCCGAATTAGACGTGTTACAAGAATACCAAATAATGAGAGACAGTACTTTTTATAACATAGAGGCGACGTGATACAGTTTCAACTACAAGATTCTGAAGATCATCGTGAAGGATCTGAACATATATCTGTTGACATGATGAGACAATAAATTATTTGAAATGAGAGATGAGACTAACTATTCATTACCAAAGAAGTAATAGGAATAAAGGAGGGAACTTGCACGATACGAGGAGCTATGACTATCCTGACACAATGGAAATTTCTAAATTGGCAATAATGTACTTGCCCCTAATGGTCTTCAGCAATGTAAGTGCGGCTTTGTAGGTTTATGAGGCCTCTGTTCAACCATACTTCAGTACTACCCTCTCTGATGGTACTTATATTTGTTTACACTAACAAAACCCGTTTTAGTACTCAGTGAAAGTGTGTTTCGGTGACAGAAAAATTTAAGCAATATGCTAAGTAGAATCAACAACAATGTTTGCATCATCTGGTCCCGCTCTTGTAAATATGACCGATGGAAAAAATAGTTTTGTCTCCCCTCGCACTTCAACACTTGCAAATCCTATTACCTTGCTGTTCTCAGCTGCTCGTATCAAGCTGGCTACGTCTGTTATGCGTGTCTGTTGGCAACAGACGCTGTATGAGGTTACGTGTTTATTCTTTGCAATGGAAGTTCTGCCGCTGGTCCGTAGCCAAGAGAGTCTGCAGTTGGCCAAACCTTTCCATTACTGTTTCGTGGAACACAAACTCTACCAGTTTGGCCTTCTGTCTGTAGTTTCCTAGATAGTACTTCCTTCTTTCGCTTACCAATGTCTCAGATGAAACATTCGACAGCTAATAAATGATTAACACAGTCAACAATTCAAACAATTTTAATTCGTATTTCTCGCATCGTTGTACCGTTCTGAAAAATCCCTGTTCATATAAGTCCGTTTTGGTGTTTTATAAACATAGACGGACTGCTGATGAGTCTAAAGAGACGGAATTCCGGTGATGCAAGGTCAAGAAAGGAGCACGTCCAATCCAAATTTGGCTATTGGCTTAGGAAAAGGCACAGCAACATTGGGTAAACAACATTATCTTGAAGAAGTTTGATACCGTCAGAATTAATATTGTGGCGTTTATTCAATAAGTTCACCACACAACTTAACCAAAGTTTTAATGTAGTCTATAGCATTAACTGTGGGTACGTGTTCAACAAAGGCCACCGATAAAACATATTCCACTACAAGGTCACAATCAGTTATTCTTTCCGAGATTAATTGGGCCATAGGGCACTTCTCATATTAGTTTCGTAAAGAACATAAGCGCCCACAGAGGAAACAATACATTATTTCTTGCAAAATTAAATTCAAAAGAATTAAGAACTCTATATATTTACGATTTAACAAGCTGTATTACAAATAGGAAACTAGTAACCAGGACGTACTTAACAGAGATATAATTGTAATATACAACCAAATCGCTAGTATGTGATATCTATTTTACCACGACAGGCATATTTTAGCTCCCTTCGCATTTTAAAGTGCCTTGCAGTAAATTCAAATTAATGTTGTACAATACTTTTAAGTCATGATGTAGTATATAGTATTGAATTCAAAAGCTGTATGGTGTGTAGTTGGTCTGACATTCATAAGGCTATTTTCAGATCTAAGTTTCAGTTGACAAATTCGTTGAAAAAATTAATTGCAGTGAAAGTAATTTGAAAGTTACAACAATGACGTTATGTGTTTAGAAAACATAAAAAGTAACGTTTACGCTAACGTATAGACCTACACAATTATTACTGCAATATAACCCTACTATATAAAAGCGTTCAAATTATTAGCAAATAAAATTGCTGAACATAGACAAAAATATAGTATTGTTAGACATACAGTAATACTAGCAGCCGCGGCGAAGCGGCCGAGCTCATTGAGGCGAGACCGTTCCCCGTCGGAGGTCGAATCCCCCCTCGGGCATGCATGTTTGTGCCGTCTTTAGTATAAGCTAGTTCGTAAGTAGTTTGTAGGTTTAGGGACTGATGACTTTGGCGTTAAGTCCCATAATCTCTAATTTGCACATTTGTATATAAAAAACAGTCTAGAGTGCAATTTTTTAAATTTTTTGACTAGTTCCGGCTTTATTTAAACCATCCTCAGGAAATTAAGCTCCATTGGTGTTTTGGAGCTTAATTTCCTGAGGATGGTTTAAATAAAACCGATACTAGTCGAAAAAAATTCCAAAAAATTTGCTCTCTAGACTGTTGTTTATATACAAATTTAAATTAAGAGTGCTGTTTCCCATAAGTGGAACAAAAATGATTCCAAAAATATGATTTGAATACTAGTAATTTCAATATGACATTTACATAGTTTGTAAATATTTGGCGTCATGGTTATAAATGTCAAAGCACTTGAAATAAATTTAAAATTTTTCCAACAAATTTTGGTAGCAAAAAAGAAAAAAAAAATCAAGGATACTTTAGGTATAAAGGGGTTACTTGAGAACTGACACGTAAGTGGATTTTGAACTGAGTGTTCTGATAGTATAACACTGAGCAGGGATTCACACTCCGCAAGCTATCGGCGGTGCTTTACAAAGGTTACCTTGTCTATTACCTTTGAAAGCGTTTGATCGATCACTATGGAACTTGACGGATTTGTGTAATTTTCCGAGAAGCGACATAAACCGAGAGAGGAGGAGATGGACGTTGAGGCGGGAGGTGATTAATTAATAAGGACATGGGGAATGGTAGAAGCACTGGGAGAGAAAGAAAATTTAATGAACAAACAGTATATACTAATAGAAGACTGAAATAAAGTTCCGCTTTTTTAAAGAGCTGACGGTAGGCATCGACTGTGGCGCAGACCTTATGAAGAAATATATATGTGTCCGGTGACAAGTATGTAAACATTGTGGCTAATCACTTCATCCATTCATATCCATTGTTCATTCCGACGGTCTTGGGCAATTACAGCAGGACAGTGCAACAATCCACACGTCCATCATTGCCACAGATTGACTCCAGGAACGTCCTTCTGAGTTAGAACAGAACTTTGGTGCCTTGACACGTGCTGTTCAGCAGAGATGTCTACCCGCTAGTATTCGTAGGGGTTTATGGAAAGTCCCGCAGGACGCATGGTGTCAATGCTCTATAGTAGTACTTCAGACATTAGTCGAGACCGTGCCACGTTGAGTTGCGGTACTTCTGCTTGCTCGCAGGGCCTTAAGTGAGACGAGGGCACGTTGGCCATAGGGGCAGGATGGCCCAGTGGAATTAGTTCATGCAGTAACCGCTGGATCGTCTCAGGAATCAATCAGAAAGTAGGTAGCACTGTCCCTCTCATTATACAGGGCCTATATCGCAGGCGGCGAAGTTTTGGACAAGCTGTAGTCTTTAATTGTTTTTGTGCGTGTTTCAGTAAAATTCTACTCGGTTAATGTGTGTTATTTAATTTTCGCTTGCTTTAGGCGCAACGGGGTGAGTAGTATAATAAAAGGTCGTACATTAAGGATTATTTCTATATGGCATAAATACTTAATTGCTTCATTGAGTTTTCTACAGAGCATAATTTATTGTAAAGATGGCTCCAATAGGAGCTATACTTTTTTAAATTCGGTGAAAGGTTTGTTACTTTTAATGACATCAACGTTTGTAATTCTTCGAGTTTGTTAAATTATTAACGTAATTTTCGAAGTTAAACATATTTTGATACGTTTCAGAGGTCAAAATATCGTCATATTCACGAGATAAAAAGCGATAAATATTCGCCAACCAGTAAATATTATTTTAATCTTAAGCAGTGATCTGAGAAGTCAGAATCTCTTTCACTTCCTTGTTTTAAGACATGAATTACGCCTCTGGTTTAAGCCTTTGTTTTAATTGTAGTATCAAAAAAATGATTCGAAATTATGAAAGAATGAAAGGGGAACGATTTCTGAAGATACGATACTAAGAGCACTTTTGGAAGTGACAGAAAAGGAAAGATCTGTGAAGACTGTTAGCGAAAGTACAGACAGGTCTCATGTCAGTTTGCAAAGGTAATTCAAACTCAGGAAACAGAAACTGAATTTCAACCCTTCCCATTGGAACATAGTATTGGAAAGATTTACTAAGGAAAAATTAGATCACAGGCTAGAAAAGCCCTTTTTTCAAAAAGGAAAGGTGGTGATAATGATGACGATGAGAAAGAGTCACAGTGCCTTTCTGAAACAGTCAACTGGAGAACAAGGATTTCAGTTCACGAACCGTAAGCATTGAGCGCATCAGAGATGCGTGAAAAATGAAATCCGTGGACCATTTTATGAGTGTTAAAATGTGCTGAACCTTTGGAGCTGGATATTGATTAAAGTTGACTGGTTTGTATTAAAGCACTATAAATCGTAACAGGTTTAACCTATCCTGTTGTCATAGTCCTCAATTTTAAGCACTTAACTCAGTATTAAACTTGACGTTATGTACATTAAAGAATATTTCTTGATAATTATTAGTTTTATTTTGATTTCTTAGTTATACTTACCAAAAGACTACATGGGTCAACGTGCCCCAGCCTCTGGGCGAACTTGCCCCGAGGTAGGGGCAGATAGACCCACTTGACATATGTCAAGTAATTAATTTTTTCTAATAATTTATTTAAAATTTTCGAGTTTAATAACGGCCATCCAGATTCAGTAAAGAGCTATCTAATATATAACAATTATTTCATAAATATAAAGATGTCAAGTAAATTAATATTCACAAAAAAAAGAAGAAAGAAATATGGCCAACGTGCCCCGGTCTCCCCTACATATTATTTGGCAGGCGAGTCAGTTTCTATAGCTCTTCAGTGTAAAATCAAAATAAATGTTTCATGTTGTCAATTGTGACTGGCGACCTTGGTAGCTGTAAGAGTAAAGAAATGGTTAATGCATATGCCTTTGGTGTTAAGGGCCTTCGTTAGATTCCTGTGCTCACTGATGTTTTTTGCGAACAACAGGGGTTACGTATTGGGTTCACTCAGGCCTTGAGTGGCCAAATGTGGATCTACTTCAATAACAAGCAGCAGCATCATCAGAATTCATCCACTGCGCCAACGGTTGGTGGCATAGATTATGTGCTGATTACGTGTTCCTTGTAGACAGCTTTGGCGGTAGCAATCGAGTAGCCGTATCGGACCTAAAGCATTAATTGTGTGTGCTGTTGTCTCGTCCCCATGCGTACTCCTTACTCCATACGGAGAGTACAGAAAAATTTTATTAGCTGTGAAACTAAATGTAAATGAAACACTATAAACATTGGCTACACCAAACAGATTTGGTAAGGATGTAAACTATTCACATCAGTTGGTTAGTAGCAAGCAGTCATGAGTGACCTGTTCACAGAATCATTAAGTGTATGAAGTGACGCAGATATTTCATCGGTTTTGAATGCTTTAATGACATTGCCATAGAGTTACAAGATACATTTTAGGATTCTTACAATTTCACCTCACATGACTCAACAAATACATTGTTTCTTTCCTCATACATCTCGGAAGAGAGATCGTGAAGGCAAAAATAAGCAGACATTCGAAATGACATCAGCAGGTACAGTAAAATTTGTTACTTTTACTGCTAATTTTTGCTGATTTTTCTATATTTTATGCCGACTGCTCCGTTATTTTTTGGGAAATTTTAAGTTGTTTATTGGAAAAGATATGTCTTGTCAATTTGACTGATATTTTGCTACCAGTTACAGTGTTTTCTTTGTCTTTCCTTATAAATATTGTTTTTGTTGTAGATTTGAAGGGGACTAAACGGCTAGGTCATCAATCCTCATCTCACAATGATTTTCCATCTTCGATGTAATTGTTATGATATTTTTTCATCGCAATATTTTTCCGATAAGCCGCTGCAGGTTACGTCATTAATGTTTACATCCCAGCCAATAACTTACTCTGCCTTAGTCCAGGACGCGGTGAATTCCAACTATAATTGGTCTGAGGATGTTTATTTCGCTGTTGGTGGTGCTTCTATTGAAAAACGTTCTGCAGTGAAATTATTGAATGTGATTTGCGTGTCCTCTCGCCTGATCAGGTTATATTTGTATACTCGGCGGGTCATTTATGCAAATACGCTGTCGTATGTGGGGCGCTTGTAGACAAGGTTCCCCTGAGTGCCTTCTTAACGAGGTGTATCCTACTTTCCGAAATGGTGTAGATACGTCACAGGAGGAACATGTGCTGGTACGACTTGTTACGTTCTCCAGCTATGATGGAAATACGTCATCCGCAACATTCACCTTTCCTCGTATGCACGAGGTCTGATCTCTCTCCGATCTACATCGTGGGTTTTCGGGTTCCGCTAAATAGGTGAGGAGTCCACTACACTCAGCGAGCGCCTACAAAGGTAGCGGGGGCTGTGTGGCGTGGACCGGGAGTTTTCTTTTTTTAGGTTAGAGGGCCTCGGGAAACACAAAATGGGTTTCAGTCAGGTGCAGGTGCAGGTCAGATACGGGAAGAATGCCGATCTAGGAACTATTGGTGAAACAGTTGTAAACTGTAGTAGCTCTGTTGGGAAAGTTCCAGAGCTCGAAGCGCTGATACAAAGTACTGAGGCACAAATCGTTATAGGTTCTGAAAGCTGGCTGATGCCTGAGATAAGTTCGGCCGAATTTTACAACGGGCCAAATGGTCTTCAGAATGGATAGAATAAATAAAAAAAGGGTGTGGCGTGTTTATTGCTGTCACAAACAGATTATCCTGCAACGAAATTGAGGCAGATACTTTCTGTTAGTTGGTATGGGTAGAGGTTATACCTGACAAGCGGAATAAATTAATAATTGGATCTCTTTATTGGTCCCCTGACTAAGACGATGCAAATGCCGAAACGTTCAAAGAAAGCTTGAACCACACTTCAAACAGGTACCCGAAGCATATTGTTATAATCGGTGACGACTTTAATATATCCTCGATATGTTGGCATAAATACGTACTCAAATTCGGCGGCAAATATAAAAAATCGTGCGAACTAAGTCTGAATGCTTTTTCTGAAAACTACTTCGAACAGTTAGTTCATGAACGCACTAGAATAGTAAATGGTTGCGAAAATACCCTTGATCTCCTAGCAACAAATAATCCTGAGCTAGTAAAGAGCATCAAAACAGATACAGGGATTGGCGAACATAGAGTTGTTGTAGCGAGACTTAATCGAAATTCCCAAATGCACCGAAAATAAACGAAAAAATATATCTATTCAAGAGAGCAGATAATAATTCGCTTCACGCTTCTCTGAGTGATAGTCTCCATTCTTTCAAAACTAAAAAATCGAGAGATTTACACGAAATAAATTAATAATGAGGGGGCATACTCCCCTTGGTACACAAAACAGGTTAGATCACTGTTGCAGAAGCAAAGAAAAACACATGCAAAATTTAAACGACACAGAATCCGCAATCTTTGCAGAAACTCGCAACCTAGCGCGAATTTCAATGCGAGAGTTTGTAATAGTTTCCACAACGAAATCCCGTCTCCTAATCTTGCAGAAAATCCAAAGAAATTCTGGTCATAGGTGAAGTACACTAGCGGCAAAAAAAAAAAAAAAATAAATAAATAAAAATAATAAAATAAAATAAAAAAATACCTTCATTACGCGATAGAAATGGTAAAACTATTGATGGCAGTACTGCTAAAGCAGAACTGCTAAACACAGCTTTCCGAAATTCGTTCACCAAAGAAGACGAAGTGAACACTCCAGAACTCGAACGAAGAAAAGCTGCTACCATACGAAATTTAGAAGTAGATTTTTCTGGAGCTGTAAAACAACTTAAGTCACTAAACATAAACAGATCTTCCGGGCCAAATAGATTTCTCTCAGACTATGATGATGCAATAGTTCCATACTTAGTTCTCATATACAACTGATAATTCAGCGAAAGATCCGTACCCAAAGACTGGAAAGTTGCCCACGTCACTGCAATATTCAAGAAAGGCAAAAGGAGTAATCCCCTAAATTACAGATCTATCTCATTGACGTCGATTTGCATTAGGACTTTGAAACATATACTTTGTTCGAACATTATGATCTACCTCGAAGAGAACGACCTGTTAACCAATAAACACGGATTCAGAAAGTATCGCTCTAGCGAAACACAGCTTGCCCTTTATTCCCACGAAGACACAAGTGCCATCGACAGGGGATCTCAAATCGATTCCATATTTCTGGATTTCCGGAAGGCTTTGTACCTCACAAGGGGCTTCTAATGAAATTGGAATATCGCCCCAATTGTGAGACTGGATTCACGATTTCCTATCAGAAAGGACACAGTTCGTAATAACTGACGGTAAATCATCGAGTAACAAAGAAGTGATATCTGGCATTCCCCGGGGAAGCGTTATAGGTCCCTACTCCTCCTTTTGTCTATAAACGATTTAGACTGTTCGCGGACGATGCTGTCGTTTATCGGTTGGTGAAGTCAACAGAGGGTCAAAAGCAACTGCAAAGCGATTTAGACAAAATTTCTACATAGTGAAAAAATTGGCAATTAACACTAAATAATGAAGAGTGTGAAGTAATACACATGACCACTAAAAGAAATCCGCTGAACTTCAATTACACGATAAATCAGTCACACCTGAAGATCGTAAATTCTGCCAAATACCTAAGGGTTACAATTAAGAACAACTTAGACTGGAGAGAACACACAGAAAATATTGTGGGGAAGGCGAACCAAAGATTACGTTTCATGGGCAGAACGCTTCGAAGATGCACCAGCTCCACCAAAGAGACTGCCTACATCACACTTGTGCGTCCTCTCCTGGAGTGCTGTTGCCCCTTGTGGGACCCTCACCAGGTGGGACTTACGGAAGACATTGAGAAGATTCAGAGAAGGGCAGCTCGTTTTGTTTTATCATGTTACAGGGGGAAAGCGTTTCGGAAATATTGCACGATTTGAGGTGGAAATCATTAAAAGAAAGATGTTATTTGTTGCGACGAGAACTATTTACGAAATTTCAATCATCGACTGTTACTTCTGAGTGTGAAAATACGGAGACCTGACCATCCCAATAAAATAAGAGAAATCAGATCGAACACGGAAAGCTTTTGGTGTTCTTTCTTCCCGCGTGATATTAGAGAATGGAACGCTAGAGAAAGGTTATGAAAATGGTTAATGAACCCTTAAATGTGATATGCAGAGTATCTATGTAGATGTAGATGAAACACAAGCTGTATGCGCTGTTGCACCATGTTGTTGAAATAACCGTTCTGTATTTCACTTAATTCAAGTTCTCCTATGAGTGGGTACAGAATATCACTGCAGTGTCGTTGTACAGTTATTGTTTCGTTGAAAAGTATCGGAGCCACAATCTGACGTCCAGAAATCGCAATCCAAACTCAATTTTTTCACAGAATGAAGTGGCTCCTCATGAATACAAAATGGATTTGCAGTACTCCACATACGAGAAATTTTCGAGTACATGTACCCGGAAAAATGTAAAGTACGCCTGATGAGAGAAACGTTTCATTGAGACTATCTATTCCATTTTGTTGATCACTATTTTTTTCCGTATACTATTTTTCAATTATTGCACGACTGTCCCTTTGTATGTGAAAAGTTACAGTTTTATTCTTACAGTGGTGTGCACCGTTACAACACTGACATTAATTTCCTGTGCGAGTTTTCTTACTGACTTTTTTGGACTCAGGGACATTCTATCGGAAAAATCCAGTATTTCATCCTGAGACAAAACGCTAGGACGACCACTTTTCGGTGCATCTGCCACAGAAACCGGAATTCGAAATTTGTTACTCATATATCGCACAGTATCGTGGTGTGGGAATGTTGTGTCCAGAAAAACTGAATTAAATTATTGACGGACTGAAACTGTGTATTTACTGCCACGTTTGAACACTTGATCCATTAGAAACACACATTCTTCACCCTTTACCATCATCATCGTCATCATCATCATCATCATCATTAGAGACTGATTATGTCTTTCAGCGTTCAGTATGGAGCACAGTACCTCCAATAAAATTTTTCCATGATCTCCTATTCATGGTCACCCTTTAATACACGAATTTTTATTTGAAACTAGAGAAACTACCACGGTTAATATGTAGGGAATATATACCGAAAATAAAAATAAAAAGTCCCTTAAAATTATTACGCACTATTAGCAAAAACCGCTCTTAGCTGGTTAGCTATATAGTGCTTCCATGATGGATCCGATGCAGTAAATGCCACTATCGTGCAGCTGATATTTTTATAAAGTAACTCTTAATGCAATGGTAGTACGCGATTGACTACTTTTACATGGCAAACAAACGCACATGTTACGAGTAACTCAATGCAACTAACCGTCGAAGTGATTTAGTGGTACTCTGCGACTCATAATGTATGGTACGAACTTCTTGCATATGTAACACTATGTATACAAGCAGCTACAAATTAATTTGTGGTTAAATGTCCATCAGATTGAAAGATAATGAAATACTTAGGTATGTAGCTAATTAGCTACACTATGCAATAAAGGGTTAAATGGTTATCATTTTAACAGTGATAATAACGAAACAAACGAACAAAGGAACTATACTTGAGGAGCCTAATATCAAACCGGGACATCTGATGTAATGGTCGAAATTTAGTTAGCAGTCGATCCCAAAGCAAGTTTTTGCGCTCTATTCATTGGTGACGTAAATGTGATGACTCACACGTTAAAGTTGACTGTTCACATCAAAAGCGGACAACTACATAAGAGCTTGATATCAAATTCGGACACTTGTTGAATAAAGCAGTGTGCGCCAATGGGAACACAGTATATGATCACTTGACCTCGAAAATCAGACATGGCGACAGTATGTGGCAGCTACTAAGACGTATTAGCCTGTACTTACGTTTTTTCAATATTTTTTATACTATTACTAATAACCATTTTAAAACCAGTGAAGCCGGCCGCGGTGGCCGAGGTGACTGAGGCGCTCCAGTCACGGTCAGCACGGCTACTACGGTCGGGGGTTCGAATCCCCCCTCGGGCATGGATATTTGTGCCGTCTTAGTTCGTAAGTAGTTCATAAGTAGTTTGTATATTTAGGGATTGATGACCCCGTAGTTAAGTCCCATAAGCTTAACAAACATTTGAACATTTTTTTGAAAACCAGTGAAATGGAACATAATATACCACAGTGTCCGAAGGAAAAGGTTAGAAGCGATTGAGACAACCTGAAAAGTTGAAAATAAGCATTGAAAAGAAACAAAGTTAAGACTAGCTTGTAAACTACACTGTTCTATTTAAGGTGTATTGTACGTAATTATCACTTGTTGGAAAGAGGTTCGATGTCTGAAATAACGTAAGGATGTTTACGGAAATATCTGACGACAGTTTCAACAGACATTATGCTAATAATTTGCTTGGGAAATTTCCACACATTATACTAACTTCAAAAATACAAAAAGTTTTATTACTATTCAAATTAATGTAAACTTAACATTTTATTTTGTATAAAAATTAATATTTTCCACTTTATGACGATATTCCTATAATTTCCCAAATTTTACACCTGTAAAAGATTCTCGTCAGCAGTCAGTGAATCTCTGTGTGTCAAAAACGGACATTGAAAGCGTGTTCACATCAGAAGCGGACACTTACACGTATTGGTTTCAAAGACGGACATCTGTACTTTAAAACACAATTTGAAGGTGCATGAGCAATCAAATTGATATTAGCCACTTCCAGGTATAAGTTCTCGAGTATTAAAGTTGATAATGCTCAAATGCGCTTGTAAATATATTAGTTCTACGTTTCGCTATAAAAATGACACTTATCTCAGTTTCTGCCAAACGACAGATGTCCTTCTTTGATAATAGGCTATTGACTTAAACGTTCACTCAAAACGTAACGACACACATCAACGATACTACTGACGCTGGCTGAGGTAAACAAAACAGTGGAATGTTGGAAGAGTCCACTTGAAGAAACGTAACCCATGTAGACGAACAAACATACGGCACGTGCAGCTAACAGTCATACGACACTGCAGAGAGACTTATTGAACATCCCCTGTAATCCACAGCCACGGAAGTCAACAATCCAATAATAAAAACAGATGTTGTTGTTGTTGTTGTTGTTGTGGTCTTCAGTCCGAAGACTGGTTTGATGCAGTGCTCCAGGCTACCCTGTCCTGAGCAAGTCTCTTCATCTGAGAATACGTTCGACAACCTACATCCATTTGAATCTGCATACTATATTCGTCCCTCGGTCTCCCTCTACGATTTTTACCCCACACGCTTCCTTCTAATGCTAAGTTGACAATTCCTTGATGTCTCAGAATGTGTCCAACTAATCTATCCCTTCTCTTGGTCAGGATACGCCTGAAACTCCTTTTCTCTCCGATTCGGTTAAGCACCTCCTCATTAGTTACGTGATCTACCCATCTAATTTTCATCATTCGCCTGTAGCAGCACATTTCAAAAGCTTCTATCATCTTTTTATCTGAACCCCTTATCGTCTACGTTTCACTCCCATACAATGCTACACTCCAGACAAATGCTTTCAGAAAGGACTTCCTAACATTTAAATTAATATTGGTCTTCCAGAGAGCTATCACCGACGAGTTCCATCGAAAGATCCGTAGCCTGTGGGATTACGAGTGGGCTAGCTCTGCTCATCCCAACAAGCTTCGTGCAGTGAAGCTCTCTACGGTCGCATGGAAGTCCTCACTGCGGTCGTCTCGTAGGGAATCGGTTGTTCTCTGTCGTCTACGAATCGGCCACACATGGCTGACGCACGGCCACCTTCTTCGCCGGGAGGACGCACTACAGTGTGACTGTGGCGCCCCCCTTGACAGTGGTCCACATTCTGGTGGAATGTCCACTTTTAGTTGCCTTGCGACAATCTTTTCATCTGCCAGTTGCGCTTTCTTTTATGCTAGGAGACGATGCTGCTATGGTTCAACGTGTTTTAGATTTTATTCGCGCAGCTGGTTTTTATCATGTGATTTAATGGTGGTGTTTCACTTCGTTTTTCCTTGTATCCTTTCCTCATATTTACCAGTGAGTTTTACTCTTTGACTTGTTAATGCATTTCCTTAGGAACGCTTATCACAATGTTTTATCTCTCAGAACGGAAAAAGGGACAGATAACCGTTGCTGTTTAGTCTCTTCAAAAATCCAACAACAACAACAACAAGCTTTTCTTCCTATAGCTATTCTGCATTTTATATCTTCTGTATAGAAGGTGTCAGCTTATATAGAAAAATTATTATAAATAGAGGTGTTTTGGGTCAAGGCGGACCCATAATCGTACAAATGTAGTCAGCTTTACGCGGAGGTGCCGGTGCAGCGAGACAGTGTTCTGCAGCAGACCAGCTGGCACAGTGACGGGCTCAGAGGCCGGCGAGGTCGCAGCTCATCAGTGTAATCGCCTGCCGCCGCCGGCCCGGCGCTGCGCTGCTCGCAACGTTTGCCGTGTCAACACTCACCGTCCGCCAACAGCTTCTCGCTGGGACGCGTCTCCTCTACACCACTCGTGCTGCAAGTGTAGTCACGGGCATGACGTGCTTCTCTGAGTTGGGTGATCCCACTCCGTGGCAACACACTGACCTGTATTTACCACCCGTTGTCTAATAATTATGTTCTAACCCAGTGGCGCCACCAGGATTTGGTTCTGGGAGAGGGTGGGAGGGGATAATTTTTTGAAACAATAAAGCCTACTGAATTTATTAATCTATGAATCATTTTTATTTTATTATAATTTAACCAATTATTGTACTAAAACAACTGGAAAAGAAATTCACGAGTACGCTCGCATTAATTTGAAAGTCGAAGTGGAGCAAAGTCGTGGAAATGGAGTTTATATAATTAGCTCGTAAAATAATTAAGTAGCTTCTATGTTACTAGTCAAAGGCAAAGATCGTTACAGTTTAATTAACTTGAGACTATATGTGAAAAAAAATTCAACTAAAACTATTGTTATTCATAAGATTTCACTCGATGGCACCGCTGATCTGCTAAGTATATGAACCATCGGCTCGTAACTTCAGCGTAGGAGTAACGATAGCGACAGCATTAAAGCTGGTCGCGGCGGCATTATATCGGCTCACAGTAACAGAAGTACACGATGTGGCGGCATCACATTGGCGACACATTGTCCCCTATACTTGTGCTGTGATTTATTATGTGTGTCCTATTTCAAATTTCCGGTGCCAACCTGTTTAAAACAATAAAAATTTTAAAATATAAAAAAAAAAAACTTTAGGTAGTGCCGGAGGGGGGAGGGGACTTCAACCCCATTAGCCGCCCCCCCACCCCACCCCCCGTGGCTTCCAACAATAAGCTGATACCTATTCTATCTATCGTTCTCTGGGGTTCAGTGATTAAATTTCGACAGTATTCTATGTGAATGTGTGGTCAGAGGTTTCCTTAATCTAATACATAAAATTAAATTCCTGTATTATTTGTATGTTTGTTGGTATTTTATGCGTCGCCGTGCCTCCAACCAATTACCAGAAACTTTCTCAGTACATATCTTGCAGTTTCGTAAACGTTACAGGCATAATTATATCGCTATACGATGCGTACTTAAGGACATGTGATCAACACTGAGATGCGTGAAAAACTGCCGCATGACGCATGCCATTGAAGTTTATTACTTCTTTTATACTTAGAATATTCGCACAATACACTGGTCAAAAGAATTGGAATATCTCGGTTCTGAAGAATTCTCGGCTGCAGAATGAGCTAAAAACGTTGGACATCTATCTGTCGGTTCTACGGGGTAGAGAGAACATTACCGTATCCGACGTAGTGGTTATAACAGAAAGTGGCTGCAGAGGAGGTGCTGACTTGTGTTAACTCCAAACAAATGTTTGTTAAGCTTATGGGACTTAACTGCGGGGTCATTAGTCCCTAAATTTACAAACGACCTTATACTAAAAACAGCAGAAACA
The DNA here is from genome assembly GCA_026315105.1 of Locusta migratoria. NCBI lineage: Eukaryota > Metazoa > Arthropoda > Insecta > Orthoptera > Acrididae > Locusta > Locusta migratoria. Next base: position 110,163,903 of record CM048749.1, on the reverse strand, counting down.
TCCATGCCCGAGGGAAGATTCAAACCCCCGAATGACACAAGCAGCTCGATGCAGATAGCGAAGTGAGCAGGTTGTAGAATACAACAAAAACGTGACATACCCGCAGCTGAGGCATGGACAGATGCAGATGGAGGTGGATGCAGCAATTTGAGTGTCCCAAAGTGTAATTTCCAAGAAGCAGACGTAATTTCAGACAACAGGAACCGTTAAAAAGAAGGCAAGGTCAAGGTCGTCGAGACAGGAGGCTGAATGCAACTCAGCTGCAACGCAGGCCCGAGGCAGCAACAGGATGCACTGTAACAAAAAAACAGTCCGAAATCGCCTTCGGAAATGTGGCCTCTACGCACGGAGGTCTACGGTGTGTATCCCATTAGAACCACGGCACCTTTCAGCCTGCAGGAAATGGCTGCAAGAACATCAAGATTGGACGCCTAACGAATAGCTCTCGTTTCTGTTCTGTCCTCACAGATGGCTTTAGGTTTTATGTTCAGCCTAACACTCATCGTTTCCTCATCTGGAGCGACCGTGGAACTCGGAACAATCCTGCTAATGTGCAAGAAACATCACCAAGAAACATCATCAAACGCTGTTGCTATCGAATTTTTTATCCTTCAGGTGCTCGATAATTCTCATCCTCACAGAGCTACTCTGCTGGACAACCTGCTAGTACATTGAAAGTTAATTGAGATATAATAATTTTTCGCAGTTGAAGGAGGCAATGAACTCAGGAGGTGGAGGAGGATTTTGACAGAGAGACGAGGAGGTGATTAGCAGAGAACGGAAAAGATGGAGATGGGCACAGAGGGATGTAGTGACAGATGAACGGAGAGACAAAGGAGGAGAGTAGGAGATGAAAGGGAAGGTGGACAGAGAGATAAAAGGGATGGAGAGCCTGGCTAAGGAGATGAATAAAAAAAACTTTGTACCGTGTTTTCAGCTACTAAAGAATAAAATTTATTATCCATATTGCGAGGCTTACAACTTACTTATTTTCATCTGTAAGGATGTCGTCGAAGTAAATGTAATCCACTGAGCCTTGTTTCTACCTCTTAAAAGATTAATGGTGATATGATCTTCTCACCAATCAGACTATTGCTCGATAGTGCAAAAAACGTCAAATGTTTCAGCGGGTGATTACTCATCATTGTAGTTATACGGATCGGAAAGAAAAAGAAACAAATCCAAAGAGAACTTATAGAAATGAAGAAGAGGCAATGTATTAAAATTTGTGCCCCAGCTGGAATTCGAACCTAGGACTGCCTGATTAATAGACAAGCACTATAACCACTATGCCACCATGACCTAACGGATATGGCTATTCAACGGACTGTGTTGAAGCACGTCTCCCTTCACTTTTGCTTAATGTTCTCGTATATAAATATGTATCAACGTATTTCAAGACAGTCCGTGCAATGCATGTATGCATTACGTGGCGGTGGCTTAGTGTTTATATCGCTTGCCTAGTAAGCAAAACGTCCCCGGGTTTCAGTCCCGGCTGTGGCACAAATTTAAACTCATTTCCTCTCCTTCACTTCCATATCTTTGATATATATCGAGACAAAATATATCTCGGACATTACTTTATTATGTGAAAAGAAAACGTTTTTGACTGTCAGAGACAGCAGGTCAGCAAGGAAAGCTGAAAGACGATGATAAGAGAATACAAAGTAAACGACGCGCTGTACATTTTCCAAACTGTATTACGAAGAGTACATCAATATTACAGTACCTTCAATTATTTTATATATAAACTGCCTCATTATAGAACATTTTATAACGTAACTGCACTTCTACACACCTAATGATTTTACTTTACTTCGTCCATGTACTTTTTGAATTTAAATCGGTTTTATTGCATTCAAAAACCGAGATTTAGTTGAAAGTGATCGAGATTTAAATAACTCATTTATTCATTGCAGAAATATATATACTAGAAAAGTTGACTTATGTATTATTAAGTTCGATATCATTTTTCTTACATTAAATTCATCATAACTAGTACATGGACCACAGAGGTATGAGTAACTGTTCTGTCTCTTCCATAAGGAACTCTTCCAACAGAGACGATTCTACCGTGAATATCATCGTTGTCTGAAGTTAGACTGAACGGTTTGTGGAACTCACTTCCAGAAGGATAATTATTTAGTTTACTGTCACGAATTATCTCTTCTAACATTTCTTTTTGCGTAGCATCTTATCTTAGTTAACTCTGACTTCAGCTTGCTGTTTCCAAGCCAGTGTACTTCACCCTCGGCGAGAAAACAGAAATACAAAGTGTACCACAGGGAGAGAAGAGACATTCAGAAAATATTTCTCTCAATTCAATTAATCAACAATTTCGAACGTCCGGTCTCAAGCAGGTATCGTTCAATACTGGATTTGTGTTGTTTCAGTGTGTTGTGTGTGAAAAATCTACAAGGTCAGACTGACTCTGGTGTATACTTGAAACGTTAAGATATAGGACAAACATGTTTGCTGATTGAAATTTACGATGATGTATTCCACCAAACGCAAATGCTTAGGATGACGAATCACCTTTAACGGAATGAGATGGAGCTCTTAATTCGCTCAAACAAGGTTGCGATGTTACCATAAGTATTATGAAACTGTTCTTCACTTTTGTCGTTGGTCGTTTACAATTTAGTTTATCTTTTACCGCGAGATAATATTATTTTTTGTCACTGAAATAAAAACTATAAATAAGTATTTTCATGTTATACCAACGTCATTCTTACTAAATAATCCAGTTCCAAAATGTATCAGAATAAAATTATGTTGATTTGTACGTAATTGTAGCTTAAGAGTGACAGACTCAATAAATCTTCTGTCATTTGTTCACAGTCTTATCAACATCATCACACAGTTATTTTCTTCTTCCAAGTTTGAATGTTGCCACCTACGACATATTTTAGGTCGGGTCGGAGACTTTCTTCTGTCGGGGTCTGGGTGTTTTGACGAAGTGGCGTCAGCTAAAAAGTCTAGGACCAGGCAGGCTGCGGGAGTAGCTGCGTGGTCTAAGGCATCTTGCTGCGCACTGGGCGGCCACTTCCGCCGAAGTTTCGAGCCCTCCCTCGGGCATGGATTATCAACATCACTACTTCTGTTTCTAGATAACATGTCATATATACAAATTCAGCTTATGTATACCTCTGTTGGCAAAACTTGTAAAGTAGTCATAGATTGATTTTAAATTATGAGACAAATGGGCATTCTTAACAGATAAGGTATTCAATCAATTTTGCTGCATATATCAAAGAGGTTGGTGTGACAATGAAAAACAAGTGCAGTCAACGACGCGACAAAATCCAGATTGTATTCGTCCAGTATTTTAGAAGGAAAGTACTTCGTGACTTGCAACAAATTTACACGTAAGTTTCCTCGCTATAACCCACCGCCAAAAATTTGAAAGTAAAATGTTTGTCACAATATTGTCGCTATTCCTGCGTTGTAACTGCGGCATCAGCCATACTGTTTTGATTTATTACCAGAATACTATTGAACGTAATTGCTACGTATTTCACATATTCTATTCACATACACCACTAAATTTCTTTGCTAAAATATCAATGCATGACAGACGGTTCAGAATAAATGATGTCATAAACACTATGATGTTTTATTCATTTCCTAATTTGCTACTAACTCTATTCTCACATTATTTCACCGCCCGTATCCACATACACCGTTGAATACATTTACAAAGTTATATCACTCTACGACGCATGCTTCTGGAGATATGACGTCGTAAACACTCAGATGTGCGATAAACTGCGCATCATGCATGAGGACGTAATTTATTACTTCTTTACTGCTCATTTTATTTGCAACACATTTGCCAGGAAGTGTAAGCACAGAACTGAGCGTACGTGCAACATCACTGTACGTCTACAGTTTTGGAGACATGAATCATAAATATTACGTCACGTGGAAAGGAAACTATTGGGCAGAATCCCTGTTAATACAGAGGGCTGACTACCGGAGATACATGTATTGTTTCATCCTCTCTGAAGTCCTACGGTATAAACCAGCACACAAATCAGAAGCAGAAAATGTGGCACGCACTCATCATCTGCTTATCAGTCCACGATCGATTTCTGCCAAAGTTGATATGCATGTTACACTCGTGTTAATTAACTTCTCTGACATCTCTACAAGATGCTGGAGCGGATGATTCTTAACCATGTGGCTGAAGTCATCGATGGAAAGATCATAAAGGAATAAGCCGGTTTTGGACCAGGAAGATCCTGTTCCCGGCAAATACTCAATGTAAGGCATCGCACAGAAGATGATTTTGAAAGAAAACTAATAACTGGAGCAGCTTTGATAGATGTTACTGCTGCATATAACACGGAAAACCACATACAGCTATTGTGCAAATTATATCACTTCACCGGGGACAGTAAGATAACACAGGTTATTGGTAGCCTCCTGCAGAAAGATTTTATGTTTCTCTAAATGGTAAGAATAGTAGATGGCGACTGCAGAAGAATGAATTACCACAAGGAACTGTAGTTTCTCCGATCTTGTATAATGTGTACACTACTGACCAACCTATCCCTCGACACACACGATTGTTCCTATACGCTGGTGGCACAGCTGTGACTGTCCAGGGGTCCAATTTTGATGAAATATCCCAAAACCTCTCCAGAGGTCTTTAAGAACTAGCTCAATACTACGATACCAGTCACCTGAAACAAAACCCTTGCAAAACATTTGTGCTTTCCATTTGCGCTGTACAGATGCTGGAGTTGATGTCGTCGTTACGTGGCAGGCTAAGAAGCTAGAGCACTCTCCAACATTTAAATACATTGGGGGTTATACTTGACAGAACACTTTCCTTCAGACAACATTGCCAAAATACCAAGGCCAAAGTTTGCACCGCAGTCTGACAAACTATGAGTGGGAGCTCAGCCATCATCTACATCTACATCTACATACATACTCCACAAATCACCGTTAGGTGCGTGGCGGAGGTTACACTGTACCACTACTAGGCATTTCCTTTCCTATTCCACTCCCAAATTGAACGAGGAAAAAAAGAATGCCTATATGCCTCCGTACGAGCCCTAATTTCTCTTACCTTGTCTTTGTGATCTTTAAGCGAAATGTAAGTAGGCGGCAGCAAGATCGTACTACACTCAGCTTCGAATTCCGGCTCTCTAAATTTACTTAACAGAAATTCACGAAAATAACGTCGTCTTTCTTCCAGCGATCCCCAACTGAGTTGCCGGAGCATTTCCGTGACACTCGCGCATTGGTCGAACCTACCGGTAACAAATCTAGCTGCTCGCATCTGAACCACCTCTATGTCTTCCTTTAAACTGATCTGCTGCGGGTCCCAAACACTTGAGCAATACTCAAGACGTGATCTTACAAGCGTTTTATACGCGGTCTCCTTTACAGGTGAAGTACATCTTCCCAAAATTCTCCCAATAAGCCTAAGACGGCTGTCAGCCTTACTCACAACTGTCCTTACATGCTCGTTTCATTTCATATCGCTCTGCAATGTTACGCCTAGATATTTGAACGACGCGACAGCATCAAGAAGCTCACTACTAATGCTGTATTCGAACATTATGGGATTGTTTTTTCTACTCATGCGCATCACCTTACATTTTTCTACATTGAGAGCTAGCTGCCATTCTTCGCACCAACTAGAAATTTCGTCTAAGTCATCCTGTATGCTATTACAGTCAGTTACAGACGACACCCTCCTATACACCACAGCATCATCAGCAACCAGCTGCAAATGACAACTTACTCTGTCCATCAGGTCATTTATATAGATAGAAAATAATAGCGGCCCTATCACACTCCCCTGGGACACGCCTGACGATACACTCGTCTCTGATGAACACTCGCCGTCGAGAACAACGTACTGCGTTCTATTACTTAGGAAGTCTTCCAGCCAGTCACAAATCTGTGAAACTATTCCATAAGCTCGTATCTTCGTTAGCAGTCTACAGTGTGGCACTGCATCGAACGCCTTTTTGAAGTCGAGAAAAACACAATCCGCCTGTTGACCTTCATCCATGGCTCGCAAGATGTCATATGAGACAAGGGCAAGCTAAGTTTCATATAAACGTTTCCTAAACCCGTGCTGATTCATGGAAAGCAGCTTTTCCGTTTCAAGGAAATTTACTGTTTTCGAACTGAAAATATGCTTACATGAAACTGATGTCAACGATATTGGCCTGTAATTTTGTGGGTCAATTCTCTTTCCTTTCTTATAAACGGGAGTCACCTGCGCTTTTTTCCAATCACTAGGAACTTTGCGCTGAATTAAAGATTCGCGATAAATGCAAGCTAAGTAGGGGACCAATGCCGCAGAATAGTCAGTACTAAGAACATCAGAATTTGCTCTGTGTGTCTCAACAGCAGAATATCAAGCACCAGTATGGGATGCATCCGCGCGCGCTAAACAGTTGGAGGTAAGTGTAACGCATTGTTAGAGGCTGCCTAAGACCAACAGATAATATGTACCTCCTTGCTGGAATTGCCCCACCCGGGATCTGAAGGCATCTGGCGGCAGACGCTGAGAGAACAAAAAAAGAGAAAGACTATCGACACCCACTGAATGGGTACGTCACTTAGGCTCGGAGGCTTAAGTCTAGAAACAGCGTCATGGCCAGAAGCAAGATCATCATCGGTTCAAATGAACGTAAGAGTCTGTAAATGGAAGAATGAACAAATCGCACTGCTGATAACGCCAAAAGAGGAAATAGCACCTGGATAAGACCTTCCTTATACACTCTGGAGAACACTAAACAGGTTTGAGGGCTGGGGTACCTTGATGTAAAACTAATCTTCACAGGTGGGACCTGCTGACTTACGATGACGCTGCTCTTTGTGAATGCGGAGAGGTTCAGGACGAGGCACATCTGATAATGTGCCGACTATTGCCGCAGTCCTGCAGACTCAGTGACCTGCTACAAGCCAGTCACAAAGCCGTAGCGGTGGCTAAACAAAATTTGATGCGGACATGGAAATGAATGAATGATTCGTGTTAAGAAACAGAAAAGGAAAGAAAACTTCTTTAGAGAAACGAATCTTCACATTCCCAAGACTAGTATATCTGTTTGTTTTGCCAAAATGATTAGCATTTGAATCATGACGTTTCAAGGTCAACATCGATATCGCACCGCTGCACAACACGCCGGTAAAATGTCCCTGCGGCCTCGATGTCACTATAAACCGTAGATAATGGACCAGTGCGAGTTACTCAAACGTGCAGGATGTTTCGCTGACATATTCGCCGATAGTGCCGTTAAATTTGTGACTTCGCATACGGCGCTTTATTCCATGGTAGAATGTGATGCATCGATCCGGGATATTGCTTCTCGCGCAGGATGAGCTGTTTCGTCAGTGCAAGGGATGGGTGCATAATGTTTCACGGACGGCCGTTAATACCTCGATAAGCGCCAGATCACGCAACCAGAACCACGCTGCGAGAAAATCGGACGGCATTTCAAGAAAGATCTGTGATCTTCTCGGCTCTGGCGCAACAGTTTAACACATCGTACACTATTGACGGTGACAGTCAGTTGTCGATTATTACGGTCCCCTATACGGCCTACCTTTATCTAATGAGCAGAAACATCCGCTGTATTGGAAACGAGCCGGCCGCGGTGGCCGCGGGGACTGAGGCGCTTCAGTCACGGTCTGCACGGCCACTACGGTCGGGGGTTCGAATCCCCGTCGGGCATGGATATTTGTGCCGTCCTTATAGTTAGTTCATAAGTAGTTCGTAAGTTTAGGGACTGATGACCCCGCAGTTAAGTCCCATAGACTATACAGACATTTGATTATTGGAAACGAGACTCGTCAGAACGGGCTACATATTTTCAATCATCAACAGTCCAATGTCAGTGTCTACCGACCCAGACGAGACGTATAGCTTTGTGTCGTGTCAGAAAGGGTACACGAGTGGGCCCTCGGTTCCGAAAGGCCACATCCATGATGGTCCGTTGAATGGTTAGCACGCTGACACTTGTTGATGGCCCGGCACTGAAATCCACAATGTTGCACTCCTGTCACGTTGAACGATTCTCTTCAGTCGTCGTTGATTCTGTTCTTGCAGAATCCTTTTTTGGCCGCACCGATCGCAGGCTTTACCGGATTCCCGATATTCACCGTGTACTAGTGACATGTTCGTAAGGAAAACTCCTCACTTTATCGCTACCTCGTGCGCCGACTACAATAAAATGTTCAAACTCAATTAAACCGTACAGTCTGTCACTGTGGCTGCAGTATCCGTTCCAACGCCTGCGCTAGAAACGTGTCGTCATATATAGGCTTTACCGACCACGGCGCTATCCAGTGAATACTTACAAAACTCTGTGTTTGCCTACTAATGCCTGTCCCCTTTTCGTTGGCTCTTCATTATATATATCCTTGTACAAAATTTTAACCACCTAAACTTCTTGGCAGATTAAAATGACATGCCGGAACCGTGACTCGAACCTGGAACCGTTTACATCGCAAGCAAGTGCTCTACTGCAATATTTATTTATATTTTTTTCCTGGTAGATATGCATCGCGGTCGTTCGTTTGTTCTAGTTTGTTGGTTGAATATTCGGCTAAACTTTTGGCCCACTTTAGGTTACGGTAGTAACACTAAAAGTGTGCTTTTGAGATCTTCTTCTGACACCTCGTAATTTAAATGAAAATAACGGCTTAACCATTCATCTGACACGAAAATTGAATAACCGAATATGTAGAGGAGAGAATTCTCTACAACTTTGCTCTATTATGTTTTTTTTCATATCTCGTATTGTCTAAAAGATATTTGCAAAAATAGCGGCGATTTCTCGGCACATAACACAGGAGAAACACTTGTCGTTTGGTTATTTTGATCGTTTTTGCACTGGGGATTACAAATATATAAGGTGTGAAAAGATAAAACACGTTACTGAATATTACTCACGATTTCCGATGCTCTACTTCAAAGTAAGGATAGAAAAGGTATAATAAACATGGGAATATTATCAAAAACATCGAACAATATCTAAAAAAAAATCGCACTGACGTGTTTTACGGCCCACTTTAGATTTGTAGTTTTATAAGGTTTTGAAAACATTTAGGACCAAAATAAAAATGTAAAAAATAAAAAATGAATTAATAAGTGCGTCTGAAACCCTTTTAGGGAAACAAATTTTAGTTAGTGGCGAGGTTTGAACTATTGCCTATCAGCGTCACAGTCCAACGTATTGCCCACTACGCTACGGGCCACCCTTAGTACTTGCGTTCTTTAATCTAATACCATTGATGGCTGTTGTTAACTGATGCTAATATGTTTCTGTTATTTTTGCTAATATCTCTCAAACTATAGAGATATGAAAAAACGGAACAAAGCTGTAGAGAATCCTCTACAAATTCTACAAATTCGGTTATTCAATTTTAGCGTCAGGTAAACGGTTTATATGCAATTAAAATTACATTACAAACGAATTTTTAGCCCACTTTGGGTTAGGGTAGTAACACTAAAAGTACGCCTTTTTTGCTATTACTAACGTATTTCTTGTCCGAAATATTTGACAAAGCGAGGATCTGGTCTCTGGTAGCTAAACATTATGTCTGATTTGGTGCCGATTGATTGAACGGTTCGACCTATAAATGGGGAACACGTTACAGCCAGACAGACATCGTCAAATCGCCGTTATTTTTGCAAATATCTCTGCAACGATGCAAGATATGAAAAAACCATAATAGAGCGAAAGTGTAGAGAATTTTCCCCTCTATCAATTAGGTTATTCAATTTCCGTGTCAGATGAACGGTTCGTTTGCAATTACAATTATATTACAAACGGTTTAATTTGGTATTACTACCGTATGTTTTCTCCAAAAAATTTGAAAAAGGAAGGTTCTGGTCTCTGTCGGCCTACAATAATGTCTGTAAAATTTGGTGTTGATCGGTTGAACTGTTCGTCTTAAAAACGGGGAACACGTTACGGACAGACAGACGGACAGACAGACAAACAGACATACATCCCAAAATCGCCGTTATTTTTGTAAATATCTCTGAAACGATACGTGATATGAAAAAAACATAAGAGTCCAAAGTTGTAGAGAATTTTATCCTCTATACAATCGGTTATTCAATTTTTGTGTCAGGTGAATGGTTAAGCCGTTATTTGTATTTAAATTTCTAGCTGTCAAAAGACGATCGCAAAGGCCCACTTTTAGTGTTACTACCGTAACCTAAAGTGGGCCAAAAATGCTATGATGGAGGATCAAACCTGTTTTCATGGTTTGACAGTGGAAGCCCTAGATTGCTCGACCGGCGAGGGCGCTCGGAAAGTTTACGAATACCAAAGGTACAGCATGAAGACAGAGAAAAGGTAATATTTCGAACGACAGAAATTGTTGTCCCCTATTATCACCAAACAAAATTGTTTTAAAAACTCTTCCAAAACAAATTAATATGCAATAAAAAGTAACACAATGCGTATTCTTCCACAACTTAATAATCAACTTACTTTTTCTACTCATCAATATGTAGGTAAGATCTATGTGTTTACCCACTTTAAATCTAACTCAGCACGCGAATAACAACCAACGATAAAAATAGTTTTTAGGGTTCTTCTAAGTATAATGAAATTTAAAAAATTAGGCTCGTTAAAGTCAATCAAGTTATTATGATAATATAATGTAGTTATAATTATAGTTATTTTTGGAGTCGGTGTCAGCCCAGCAAACATCCAATCCGACTTCGGTCTCAATATTCTCTTATTATTTTTGCTAGGCATAATGTATTGTTTCCTATAGAAATAACAGTAATATTCTCGTATTATTTTTGCTAGGCATAATGTATTGTTTCCTATAGAAATTGTAATTGTAACTATATTATATTATCGTAACAACTTGATTGGCTTTAATGTAGATTAATATTTTTAATTTCATTTTACTTAGGAGAACTCTGAAAAATATTTTAGATTTGAACCATTATAAAGGTACGATCTGCGCGTTTACCACGCAAAAATGTAGGTAACTACGCAGATCGTACCTTTATAATGATGAGTAGAAAAAGTTGACTATTAAGTTGCGGAAGAGTAGACAATTTTTAATTTTACTTATTTATTTTTACTTTTTATTGCATATTAATTTGTATTGGATTTTTTCTGTTTAGAATATTTGTTTATTTTTTGAATTTTAGTGAATCTGAAATACACTAAAAATTTTTTCTGAATTTGGGTAGACGTACTGAACGTGATGCTGATATGAGACAATGCTATTTAAATGAAACAAACGGAATCAGGGAGGAACGCCTACTTCAAAAGAGGAAATTACCTCAAGGACAATTTCATAAGAGACTTGTGAAAAGCGCGTAAATAGACTTTCAAAAATGCGGCTTTAAATGAAAATGTTTTAAACAGGGAATTACTTGACCTTAACTACGTTACGTTGGGTGACTCAAATATCCGGATAGCCTATAAAAGATTCTGCCAGAGTATCGTTAATTTGCTAATAAGAATTGAAGAGTTAGTCATTGATCCCATAATCAGAACCTAACCAAACTCTCATCATTCTACACTTCAAGTACACCCTTTCCAATAAAACTAGAATCGACGATAACAGTTGGCGTGGTATTGAGGTATTCGTCCATTTATCGTGCACATACGTAATGCAAATTTAAGACTTATTTGGTTTCCTTATGGATACCATTGTCAGGACTGGACCAAATTGAAATGGGACCACACGGGAAGCAAAAGATTTCAAATAAAAACAGCAGCATGAAAATCGGTTCACAAATTGGAAGGTTCTGAGGTAACAAACATGAAAAAGGTCGAATGGAGAACCACCTCCTTTTTTGAAGTCGGTTAAAATGGCCATCTTTAGATGATGTTTGGACTGAAAGAGCGATGATTCATGATCAACTTTGATCTTAAATGTTTTTCAAAGGCTACTGTCTTGGGAAGGGTTAGGGACAAGTCACTAGGAAATGGAAGAGGTGATGGTTTGTATTCCTATTCTCAAATTTAGAGGTGCTCTAGAAGTAGATAATAGTTATTAGAGTAACGTAGTTGTACTAGTAGTTGATATCTTTATTTTTGTGCTAACTAACAATGTTATTTGTGAATTTGGCAGTGGTTTTTTTTTTTTTTTTTTTTTTTTTTTTTTTTTTGTAGTAGAACCCACCGTCCTTGCCGTTAGGGATGGGTACTGGCCTTCAAGACTTGCTAAGTGGCGGTATGTTGTTTGTGTAAACTGTCTTAACCAAAAAATTAATTTGATAGTACTTAGGACAACTCCAAAAGTATTCTGATCATTGTTTGTTACTCTTGGGTATGTGTTGAGTTAGATTTAATTGCTCCGGTAGTTGACGTCTGCTCCGGCCACCGCCACCGTTCCACCAACAAGGTGCCAAAGGCCTGAAAATGGAAAATGGTTCTGTAGAACCGAAACCGGTTGCAGGTAATAAACGCAACAATTTGCGATCTAGACTGTCTTATTTTATTTAAAACTTTTAAGATCACTGTTCCAAAGAAATGCTTTCAAAAATATAACTTTGTAGTCAGAAGTAGAGTAGGGCCTGTTCTAGCCTCTAGGTTACAGACCAATTTTGTAAAAAAAAAAAAAAAAAAAAAAAAAAAAAAAAAAAAAAAAAAAAACACACACACACACACACAATGCGGAAGAAGAAGTATATGACAAATATGACAAAAGAAACCGTAAGTAATAGATAGTAAACAGACGATAGAAATATCGTTTTCGCGCCATAAGTAGCTTTTTAAAAACCTCGCAAGTTGTTAAAAGAGATAATTTTGGTTGCAGATGACAACGCTACCACTTCATAAGTATGTAGAAAGGGTCCCGCATGACCACAAATTGTAAAATAAGGTAAAAAACCAAAATAAGACTGACGACTTTTTATGCCTAAATTTACAACTAGCACAATAGTAAAATAAATGTAATTTGTTTTTCACAGCATGAAATAAATTGAAAACCCACTGATGATGGCACAGAGGTGATGAAACTAGTTTGGGTGCTAAATAAAAACAGAGTTTTGCATATCATGCGGACCTCATACACAGTAATTTTTACTGCAAACACGGAAAAATAAGAGCTGCAAATCAAGAAAATAACGAATAGAACTTATTATATTGGTGTATTGGTGTGGTGTCTGTTCTTTCGCTTTAGCTTCAGTTATTTCACCGCGGATGCGGTCATACGTCCGACCTCGCACGGAAATTCGTAATGGAGAGTGTAAGAGGGCATGGACAATAGGGGCGCTACAAACATACCGTGCAACTGTATAAATTTGAGACAGACTGGAGGCAAGCACGGGTGGCCAAGTGGTTAAGGCGACCGCTGGCCCGAAGCGGGAGACCCGAGTTGTAGTCCGGGTCCGACTCACATTTTCACTTGTCGCCATTGCTTAATATCAATGCCCAAATGCGGCCACTGTCCAATCCTTTCTTTCCTATCCTTCTTCCTTCCCTTCCTTTACCAATCATTTACAAATATAGAACGTCTATGAAAAATTCGAGCGGAACCGGTGACGCAAAGTCAGACCCTCTCCTTGTTACCCACATGGCAGAAAAAGACACAGTATTCCTGACTTAAGCTAGGTAAACTAAGGACAAACACACGCCGGCCGCGGTGGCCGAGGGGACACAGTCGTGAGTTTTCCGCCTAGCGGGACGGACGTGTGACGGCCCCGGACGAACGCATCGCTGTCAACAAGGCTGTTTACGTGCGCTCCAGGTTAGTCGCTGCTGCTAGCGCGCTAACACTATACTATTTGCTTTGTGATTTGAAAGACAACATGAGTACTCAAACTTATCAAAGAAAAGACACAGTGAAATTCATATTTGACCGAAGTTTCATTCGTCCTAAAGCTATGGAGGTTAGAACGTGGCTTTCTGAAAAAGTGATGATAAATCCAGATGATATTGTAGGTGTAGATTTGTCGATTGTGAGTCCTGCTGCTTATGTAAAGCTCTCGAGTGTGATTTATGTGCGTCAATTGTCGAAAAATGTGGAGGAATAATGAAGTTTCATCATTCTAACGGCGCAATTAGTGACGTTATCGTATCATTTGCTGGAATGGGAATACGGACCGTTCGTGTATTCGAACTCCCTTTCGAGATACCGGCTGCTGAAATAAACAGAGTCCTTCAGGCGTATGGTAGAATAATATCAAATGTTGAGGAAAAGTGGTCTGAACCACACATGTTTCCGGTTTTGAATGGTGTCCGCCAGATTAAAATAGAGCTGCAGAGACACATTCCATCTTTCGTAAACATTTGTGGGTATAGGGCCCTCGTTATCTATGACGGTCAGCCGAGGACATGCGCGCTGTGTAACTCCACTGAGCACATTCGTGCTGAATGCAGTAGGCGGAGAGTCCCGCAACTATCAAATGCCGAGGGTACCACTACAGGGCCTGTAGTACAGATGAAGTTAACATACGCTGCTGCCGCTTCGCAAAGAAGACCGATGGCTCAGGAACTAGTAGAACAGGGAGACTCATCTGTGGTCCAGGACAGTAGCTCAAGCAACATGGATGTGTGCGATGCTGTGCAGAATCAAACAGTTCCCCCACAGGTCGCAAATAAAGTAACTGTAGAACATTATAACGAAAACGAAACTGTTTTCGAAGCAGGTCTATCCACACTCCCGGTAAATGAACCGAATGTTTCCCCTGTTTCTTCTACACAGGTGAAACCTGCAAGCGATAATTTTGGAACATCTGCCCCTCAGTCCACAGTAATTTCCATTCATGAAAAAGAAGGATTAGGAAATGGGGGACACTCAGAAGTTCCAGAGTGTCATTTGAATGACGAAGAACATGATGACAGTAACGCTAACAGCAGCACCATTGACAACCAAATAGCGGACGACAGATGTGACACCCCATCACGTGCTCAAGAGATTAGTACACAAATGGCACAGTGTGCCACAACCGAATTCGGTGATTATACCGAATTAAAGGAAAATGCTCTGGCAGTGGTTTCATCACCGGATTCTTCCGAAAAGTCGCCAGATACATCTCCAGAGCGGTCCAGGTCGCCCAGGAAATCTCGGAAACGCAACAAAAAGCGGAGACTGGCTCATCAAAACGCAGAAACCTTGGCTCCTCCGTTAAGGGAGAGGCTACGTACCATCAGAGCAAACGCAAAGGCGGGTGAGGGAGATTCACTGGAGAGAATCGACGACAGACTGAACGTGGATACCAGAGTATTCGAAGACGCCGACGCGACCAGACAAGGACCAACAGGAACGGACAATTCATCCTTTACAATAGATACTCGTTCTCCCGCATGTCTCTCTTGGGCAGACGACAGGGAACAAGATGATTTCCTTGCGGAAGCAATAAATGAAAAGACCAATTAAAATAGTACAAAGATGGAAGAATGTGACAATTTCAGAGACAAGAGAAACCGGAATAGCAGTACTCCTAGAATATAGCCAGATTGTCACAACCGATACTTAAAATGCAGCAAACTTATCACATTACGACCTTAAATGTGAACCGGATCCGAAGTAATACCAAAATCGCTGCCCTTAAAGACTTCCTTTACCAATCGGATACAGATGTTGCGTTATTACAGGAAGTACTTTTTACCCGCTTAGACATCGCGGGATACAAAGAAATTTTAAATGTAGCCCCAGAAAGATCATGTGGCACCGCCGTACTAGTCAAGGATGGAATCGAGGTCACCGATACCTGCTTTTTAGACTCCGGGAGAGGCATAAGGTGCAAGATTTTAAATATTACTGTCATCAATGTATACTTACCATCCGGAACCAATGCTCGCCAGGATAGGATCAATTTCTTAAAAAATGATATCGTATTTTTACTGAAAGACAATCCCGCCGAAGTTATCATTGGCGGAGATTGGAACTGTGTCATAAACAGAAAGGATCAACAACCGAATTTCAATGTCTCCAAAGAACTAATGAGCCTCGTGGAGAATTTGCAGTGGAAGGACGTATGGGAATTAAAACACCCAACGTCTGTCAAATTTACGTACTTCAGCAACAAAGCGAAAAGCAGGATTGATCGGATATATGTTTCATCAAATTTTGGGACTAGTATCAGTGCAGTCGAAGTAATACCCACCACATTTTCCAATCATCTAGCGGTGAGGTGTAGCATCGGACTCACGAAGCAGAAGACATACTGGGGCCGGCCTTTATGGAAACTAAACATTGACATGCTTCCCGAAACTGCTTTAGCTGAGCAAATAGACGAAGCTTGGCAGACGTCTTTAAGACAAATTCGCAAATATCGGTCCACTATAGATTGGTGGACGCTTTGTGCAAAACGGAAACTAAGATCAACTCTAATGTCATACGGACGCGAAAGAGCTAGGTGGTTTAGAGACACTGTAGAATTTCATTACTCTTGTTTGAGGGATCTCTATGAAATGCCAATGTCAGAGGCAGTCAGAATCAACATCAATAAAGTAAAGGCTACCCTTATCAGTCTCAAAAGGAAACAATTGGAAGGACTTCGAATAAAATCGTGTGTGCGAACTACGGTGGAAGAAGAAACTGCATCGCTTTACCACCTAATTCAACACGAAAAGAATAGAAGGAGAACTTTTATAGAGAAACTCCGCACTGAAGACCATGCGATTTTAGAGCAACAAAAAGATATTTTAAACGAGGCTCACCGATTTTACAACTTGTTATACAGTGAAGACCACTATACTCCGTCCGATGCAACGGAATTATTCAGAGACAGTGGCATCGATAACAGCGTAACTGAGGAACAAAATAGATGTCTCAAAAGTGAAATAACGTGCGACGAGGTTCTAGACATACTCAAAACTGCACCTGTCAAAAAATCGCCAGGCCCAGATGGTTTACCCTTAGAGTTTTATCTAACTTATTGGCACATCATAGGCAACAAATTCACAGATGTCATTAATGATGCATTAAATGGAGCGCATGTTCCTGACGAAATGAAAGAGAGCGTTACTGTACTATTGCCTAAAGGAAGGAACAGAGAAGTAAAAGAACTGACACAAATGAGGCCAATTTGTTTAATGAACTCTGATTACAAAATCATAGCTAGGGTAATGAAAGAAAGACTTCGACCTGTCCTGGATAAAATAATTGGACAACATCAAACATGTCTTCCTGGTAGGAGTATTTTTAAGACTGTGTCCGAGTACAGGGACATCATCGGGATTTTTGTACAACCTTGGCCAGAGCAGGCATAGCTTTTATAGATTTTTCGAAAGCCTTCGACAGGGTGAACCACGAATATTTATTCCAAACAATGAAATACATGGGTTTTCAAGAAAATTACTTGGTTGTTTTACGAAATATTTTGAAAGAAATAAAAACAAAAATTTTAATTAATGGCCATTATAGCAGACCAATAGAGATTAAAAATGGCGTCCCTCAAGGCAGTCCGTTGTCAATGCTATTATACATTGAGCCCTGGAACCCTTATTACGACGGCTTAACAATGAGCTAGAGGGTATAACTATATTAGGCGAAAGTCGTGCAACTAATGCCTACGCTGATGATGTTGGCGTACTTGTAAGAAGTTCAGAGGATGTAGAAATACTGACGGAACTCGTTCGGCTCTACTGCAGTGCTACAGGAGCCAAAATAAATGAGACAAAGAGCTCGTTCTTAAATCTTAATGGATTTACAAATGTTAGACTAGAGTGGGCGCCATCAGTGGACCATCACACAACCTTAGGTATCACATTTTACAGAGATCCCTTAAAGACCATAACTATAAATTGGAGGAAGACATCAGCAAATATTCGAGGTGCACTAATACTAAACCGAATTAGACATTTAAACCTGATTCAGAAAATTAAAATCATAAACTGTGCTGTTCTCTCGAAGGCAATATACGTGGGACAAATATTCCCCATAACTATAGACATTTCGAAAAATATCATGACTACACTTTGCCGATATATTTGGCAAGGTGAGATCTTTAGGGTGGCCGTCACTACGATAACACTGAAGCCTGAAGATGGAGGCCTAGGACTCACTGACATCCGTCGTAAGGCTACAGCACTTTTCATTAAACGAACTCTTCAGATTATAGAAGCTTATCCAAACAGTGTCACATCCGGCCTATTTAATGCCGTAAAACCCGAAAGCTTGCAACCACCTGTCAATATAAATAGGATACATTATAAGTTGAAGCACATTCGGTGCTTCTACCAATGAGACAAGTTACCTGCATAGTATCATGGAAGATAAACGTAATCGAACTTGCATAATGGACCATCTTAAAACGAAAGAAAATCGAAATAAAATGGAACAAATGAATCCAAATCAAAATTGGAAGTCCATTTGGAAAAACATTCATAATAAAATATTGCCTTCAGATGTGCAGACAGCATGGTATAAGGTCGTAAACAATATCATCTGTACAAATGACAGACTGTGTAATATTGGGAAAACCAATACCAACGTCTGTCAGAAATGTCCAGCAGCAGACACCATAAAACACCGTTTTGTCTGTGGAAGAAACAAAAATATTTGGGATGATGTAAAGAAACAGATTGCCTTTATAAAAGGCACCGATGGTAGAGAAATCACAATAAATGATATACTTATACCACAAAATGTCTCTTCTCCCGAACAGAAGAATAATGCTATTGTATGGCTGACTGGCCATTACATAAATTATGTCATTCACAACAGAGGCGACGCTAATATTCTGGAATATGAACAGTATTTACATACAGAATATTACAAAGAACGTAAGAGGAAAAGCCATCAAAAACGCTTTGGAAATAGATTAAAAGCATTGTTTGAGAGACAGGGTGTGGGATAAGGTAAAATAATGAATGCATGTTAAAGTAGGGGACAGCTGCTGAGGGTGAAGTACGGTGGGGACGTCATGGGCCCCGCGGCCGCTACGGTAGCCGTGAAGGCCTCAGCAGAACCCTGAAACGGCAATGCTGCTACTGAAAATCGTGACATAAACACATGACGAGCAACTCAATATGTCGACAAAATGTCGGATCAAGTATCAGGCTCAGGAAAATACATTAAGATTGAAAGATAAAATATTTGGAAATTAGATATCGGTAGAAATTACTACATTGACATTTGAGGAACTTCTTTTTTTTTATGAATCAACAGTTGAGAAATTTTGTTTTGTTCCGTTAGCCATTGAAGAGGCATTTCTTTATTTAACATACATATTTGGTAACAAATCATAGCAAAGAAGCTAGCCGAAGAAGGCAAAAAAGGTGAGAGCATGGATGGGCTGTAAGGGGAGAAGGGAGGCCCAAAAGAAAAAAAAAGTGGAACAAAAAAAACGAAAAAAAAAACAATAAAAAAAAAAGTGGTGTAGGGGTCAGCGCAACTGCCTAGAAAGCAGGCGACCCGGGTTCGAATCCCGGCTGGGTACACAAAAAAAAAAAAAAAAAAAAAAAAAAAAAATAAAAAAATAAATAAATAAATAAATAAAAAAAATAAAAAAAAGGGGACTGAGGCGCTTCAGTCACGCTCTGCACGGCCACTACAGTCGGGGGTTCGAATCCCCCCTCGGGCATGGATATTTGTGCCGTCCTTAGTTGTAGGTAGTTCATAAGTAGTTTGTAAGTTTAGGGACTG
Source organism: Locusta migratoria (assembly GCA_026315105.1). NCBI lineage: Eukaryota > Metazoa > Arthropoda > Insecta > Orthoptera > Acrididae > Locusta > Locusta migratoria. Next base: position 110,144,349 of record CM048749.1, on the reverse strand, counting down.
ATGACCCCGTAGTTAAGTCCCTTAAGCTTAACAAACATTTGAACATTTTTGACAAACGCACACACCAATGCCCCAGGGAGGACTCGAACCTCCACGGCGAGCAACCGCGCGCTCCGCAAAGAGACGCTTTAGACCGCTTTTTTTTTTTTTTTTTTTTTTTTTTTTTTTTTTTTTTTTTTTCCCTATGGTTAGTTCTGTTTGATGCGGACGCAGATTGTGTTCGTTTGTTCTTGTCCGATTTGTTCTTGGCTCAGCTTTTTTATTACAGAGAGCATTGAGCCCTCTGACCGGGCGCGCTGAGCCACGGCGCCCGGCACCGCTCGGCTACTCCACCGCGACAGCGGCGCGCTGCGGCACCTTCTGGTCCGGCCGGCCGGCAGCTGTGGACCCTCCTGCCCTCCTGCCCTCCTGCCGGCCTGCCCGCGGCCACTTGGGCTTCTGGAGCGGCGCCCATCGCCCAACCGGCCGCCGCCTCTCCAGCCGGAACCGAGAGCCGCCCTGTCCCAAGTTCCCCCGGCCTTCAATTTAAAAGTTTATCGAGAAGTTTGGTCTCGCTGCGGCGGGAGGGGCGGGCCCAGAGACGAGGAGGAGGAGGAGGAGGAACTTTACCGGAGTCTGGCGAGTTATTTAACTTGCAATATGTAGCGCTGAATCAATGGGCGGCGCGCGGGCTCGAACTGGGCGCCGGTTCCGCGCGCGGTCTGGTCTCGGGCAGCAGCCGGGCTGCGGACGCGGCTACGGCAGGAGCGACGCGATGCGTTATTCATACGGGCGGCTCCGCCAGACGCCGCTCCGGCCCGTATTGATTCGTGCCGTCGCCACCGGACCGCGCGGCGCTGGCGTCGCGTGGCCCTCGGCGTGTCGCGCTGGTCGTTAGCACGCCGCCACGCGACGCAAAGGCGACGTCGGCGGACGTACGGCTGCCTGCACGCGCTCTGTGTCTCTGGCTCACAGCAGCCACTGTATTCGAAGCGCGAGCAACGGAGATAACCTCTTTCTGATAGGTAATGAAAAGAAAATACTATTCCGCATACGCTTTGAGGTGAAACAAGAGGACATACAGGCGGTTCAGAGACGAGCAGCTTGATTTGTTACCTGTAGGTTTGACCAATGCGCGAGTGTCACGGAAATGCTCCGGCAACTCAATTGGGGATCGCTGGAAGAAAGACGACGTTCTTTTCGTGAATTTCTGTTAAGTAAATTTAGAGGGCCGGAATTTGAAACTGAGTGTAGTACGATCTTGCTGCCGCCTACTTACATTTCGCGTAATGATCACAAAGACAAGATAAGAGAAATTAGGGCTCGTACGGAGGCATATAGGCATTCTTTTTTTCCTCGTTCAATTTGGGAGTAGAATAGGAAAGGAAATGCCTAGTAGTGGTACAGTGTACCCTCCGCCACGCACCTTACGGTGAATTGCGTCGTATGTATGTAGATGTAGACATCGCTCCGCCAGATCACTTAAAAAATTGTCATTAACCGAAGCAGTAAGAAAAAAAAGAAAAAAAACGGAAAACATTTTTGCCGTAATAGAAATGTGGTCAAACATCTTGTCAATTGCGCACTGCAATATCCCATGCACGAATTTTGGAGTCATTTTTACTTCAAGTAGATGGATGTATTGCTGTCGTTTGTTCATATTCGTTCTGGATACTTCCATAAGTTTAACACAAATAAACAATCCCTGAGACGGATTTTTGTCTCGAATATGTCAAAGGCAATAATGATAAATCTGAAGGATAGAATTAAAATTTGTGATGCGGCCGGGAACACAGAAGCTGAATTAAAGTTTGTGACGTGGAGGGAAATCGTGTTTAGAATATTTCGAGGCTCTTTAATCGTTAGTGGTGTGGTAGTGTAACGGTAAGACGTCTGCCTAGTAAGCATGCAAGTCCGGGTTCGATTCGCGGCCGCATCACAAATTTTAATTCTATGCTTCAAATTTATCATTGTTGTCTTTGACATATTCGAGACAAAATCCGTCTCAGGGATTGTTTATTTGTATTAAACTGATATTGTATATCACCTTAACAGGATGTCCATTGTCCATTGCCGAGGTGCTATTCCGCTGCATGGAGAGCCTTGGCAGTAGTGGCAATTATCTTTGGAACACAGAAGCTGAATTAAAGTTTGTGACGCGGAGGGAAATCGTACTTAGACAATTCCAAGGCGCCTTAATTGTGAATGGTGTGGTGGTCTAACGGTAAGACGTTTGCCTAATAAGCATGAAAGTCCGGGTTCGATTCCCGGCTTCTATGCTTAATTCTATGCTTCAGATTTATTATTAGTTCCATAAGTATTTGGCTCAGTTTTTTTCTTTTTAATTTTTTTTTAATTATTATTATTATTATTCTTTCACAGGAAGTGTGTTAAACCCTCTGCCGACCGCGCAGAGCCGCCGACCCGGTCTGCTTAAGTTATTCAGGCAGTTCGACTCACTGCATATGGGCTGCTTGAGTATTACATATCGTGTATATGACTTGTAATAAAACTTCATACGCTTTTCATCGGAATATTCTGGATAGTACACTTCAAAAGTTGTATTACTGGACATCCTTGTCGTACACTACTAACATTCGAAATCTCATACGAAACTGAATTTCTGGAACAGAAAGATCCCCTCGAATGCACGATGCCGCCTCTAACCTAACCTAACCTCTCGTACTTCAAGCTGTAAACCGAGCGAGGGGTACAATTGTAGCCTTCAGAGCGGCGGAATTGTTTTTTCGTAGTATTGCCACAGAAGTTAGCCGTGCTGCATTGGTTATGCAACGACACTGGGTACAATAGTGACTAGGATATCTTACACCCGACAACTAAATTCTGGACGACCACGCAGCAGAGACATCCACTAAGATCGTCGTACTATAAGTGCATTAAAAGTGCATACACTCACCATAGCACAGATAAGAAGCTTAGAAGCGTCAACACGGTTACTAATTCGTTACTGGCAGTAGGTCTATGAGAACGCACACCTGTAGACCATCTTCCACTGACGCCACAGCAAGAAGATCACTAGGAGTTGCTGGTAGTGGTCTTCAGCGATAAAATCAGATTTTGTCTGCCTGCAAGTGATGGTCGTTTGCGCGAATGTTGTGAGTTTCCAGTGACTCCACCCCTCATGTTCTGGCGTATGAAGAGCTTCAACACTTGTAAAGCTTGGAGGCAACACGGACAAGCATTCGGTTGTAAGACCCGTTCTTTTGTTATTATTGGAATATTAAGGTCTCCAACAAGACAATAAATTCTCTCTCACACGCTGTGTGTGAAACCCCACGTACTCTGCAAAACGTACAGTTAATTTACTGGCAGGGATGATCTTCGGATCTCAACTGAGCTCGGGTGGGAGATGATTTGATGACGTCTGTAACGTGAGTTTGGTAAGCCAAATAGTCGTGCAGAACTACTTGGACATGTAGAGCCAATGTGGTGTAATGAGATCCCAAGATGTCATTCGCCATAGGCGGATGACAGAATCTGTGTCTGTACGGTCTCCTGTAGAAACTACACCGCAATACCAAATGTCATCATTTTATGAACTTTATATGTACTGTATTAACAATAACACTTGAGTGAATTGGAAAACTCAAGAGAGTGGAGTAATTTTTATTTCAGACAATGTATATAAATTTTTGTCATATACGGGACGAGGCACTTTGATTCTCGGAATATGTGGAAAAATAACAAATTACAAAAAGATGCGATAAGAGTTATTCACCTCGAAGAGGGACAGACATTAACACGAGACTCGAACCCATTGCATCTCCCGCGGTTGCTGGATAGAGGGGCGGTTTTATTAAAGATTTGGAATCTCCTTGAAAAATTATATAACATTAGTGCGAATATTTTTTTTTTAGTTTCATTATGAATGGCTCCTTAATCTGCAGAAATAAAAATTTGAAAATTATAGAAAAAACATTAGTATATCGATCAAAACGATGTCTGACACTTTCTCGAGGTTTAAAACTTCCAGTTTCAGGAAACAGTTGGACCATACTGTAAAAAGTCGTTACACAAGGAACATTCCTATCAGGGAACAGATTAGCATATCTTTGATGAAAACCTTTCTATGAGCCTCAACGTAAAAAATCATACTTAATCTCTCTCTGCAATCGTTAACTCAATGGAACAATTACAAAGAGATGTGTACACTTCGAATTACAGAAGTACAATGAACAGTCTAACAACGGGCTGAGAACGTGATCAAGGAATATGCTTCTTTCGATCGTGAGAAGTGTCATACGACAGTATTATAAAAAATACCAAAAACTGTGATTTGATTTTCCTAACCTGGTGTGTATTTGTTTCAGATATAAAATGACCCCTCCCGCTCCCACGAGTGGTGCATGGCGTTGGGGGTGGCGCTTCGCTTAATGTTAATGGATGCCTCCTTTCTCGGTGAACAACTTTTTCTTCAATTACAAAAGCTGGCCCTGAAATAGCATTTCAGTGGATACCCGCACATACAGGTGTACAAGAGACTGAAATGGCAGACATTTTAGCCAAAAAGGAACCAAGATCCCTCAAACAAATTACCCAAAATTATCATACATCTCCATTAAAAAAAATTGAAGAAGTTTTATGACTACTTGACAACACAAGGACAAGGAAAAATGTGCCTTGTTATGCCAGAAGAGAAGAACGCACTTCCTAAACACGCACGCAAACGATGACAGCATTTAGAAAAATTATTAGCCACGACTGCCTTGCGGACCACCTGCACAGGATTGGAATCTTCCCCTCACCGAAGTTTGTTTTATGTGAAAGAGAAGACAGCATTATGAATTGGGAGCATCCAAGAGACTGTGAAAGACTGCAATATTGTGACGGGATGTCTGATGGTCAATTGTATTGGGAAGTTAGAAGACTAATGACTATGTAACAAATGTCTGAGCATTAAACAAATAAATTAATAAATACATTGTTACGGCAACTTTTTAAAAATCTGATTTGTATTTCTACAAATATTCCGTACTACATTTTTAAGTGCCTAACCCTGTATGTATGATGATATGAATGAAGGACGACACGTTGCAAAATTACTACCCCTTGGTTCTCAAATCAAGCTGCTGTCCAAAGACGAGCAAGCAACAGCTTCTGAGCAATCTCATTGAAGAGCAAAAGTATCAGTACGTGTTGTGTTTTTCTAATAGCGTGACAGAAGTAGTGTTCGCAGTATAACTGCAGTTCCTTCGTTTTCCTGATACTACATCACATGCTAACAGCTGTTGTCGGGTAACTACCGTGAAGTACGTTTTATCCCCAGAGTAGTAAAAGAATTTCATCCATCAAGTTCTCCAACGTTAGTGAGTACGTTTGCAGACCCACTCCTTCCCGCCGTTCCGAAGAGCGCGTTTCATCTTCCCTTTGTTCTCGGAGCATCTTCGTGCCGTCTTCCACGTTATCATTCGTGCTTTCGCCTCGCGCGGACTTTTCCCCCCGCCGCTTTGAAATGGCACCGTTACTCAGACTATAATGCAGAAATGACGCGTCACGTTATATCCGGCCCTTTGTGGACCGCTCGCTGATCGCTAATCCGGATATTAAGCCGACCACCGGTGAATAAGGAGCGCCTTTCCCACCGCTGGCGAAATGAGCAGCGCCGAGTTTTTTTCCGTCCTCAAAGTCCCAGCCACCTGGCGACCCAGTTCGCTGTTTCTATTGATATCCGAAATGGAAACGCCGGCGCTCTGTTTTTCTGCCTCTCTTTACAGAATATCAAACGTATTTAAGTGTCAGAAATGCAAAACAGAACCACGTCTACATCACTCCACTGTGTACTGCAGCGGGTGTATTTTTTCCCCCTATTGGACTTTCGCGCACATGAAAATAGCTACCTTCTGGCTACAGATGAAATTCATCACAATCATAAGCGCACTTCTCCTGTTGCAACCGAAATTGGTGGGCCGACAGAACACCCCTCTATAATCTTATTCGGCACAGCATTATACTATGATGAAGAGGAGGGGGATACGCTGTGTAGGCTACAGGGTGTCCCATTTGATCCGACATATCGAAACATAATCTAAAACTACGCATCGTCCACAATAATGCCACACAAAAATTAATATCTCCAAGGGGAACATCGACATGTCCAAAAACGAATCACCACCCTTGCCCCTTGAAGGAGGAAACGCCATTTTTATTGCAAATTCAGATTCCACTCCATAAAAAACGTACTGTCACTTCGACACATAATTTTCCATTCGTGGTCGATGACGCTGTACTCGCAAATTATTTATATTTAAATGGTTAGATAGGATACAGTGTGAATTTGTTACTTATTTAACTATCAGTACTCAATCAGATGGAACCGAACTCTTTTGACAAATATTATTTTTAGTTACAAAACTAACATATACAGACAATCATAAGTAACGGAGAATATCGAAAATTAGGCTACATCGACATGAAAGTCATGTAGGTCATCGATGATAAAAGCCTCTTTGTAGTACGTACGTTTCGATATATAGCTCACGAGATATGACGTGATAAAAAAATGAGATGCGCGGAAAAACTGCTGCATTTTGCGAAAATGCTGCTTATTTTCTCCTAAACCATTGGACCGATTTCGACCAAATTTGGTACACACATTCCGTAACGTGAGGTAACAATTGATGCATGGTTAAGAATCACATTCTGCACGTGGTTCAAAAGATATTACGTCATAACCAATAGAAATCGCAAAAAAATGCCATATAATGCGGCGAGACTTTCGGAATACACTGTATTAGAATGACAGTACTTAGCGACTTGCAACAAACATTAAACATAATTTCAAACCTTTATTAAACGTTTTCTCGCTGGCAACCATAGTAAAATGATGAAAGGAAAACGTTTCTCGCTTACTACATTTCCGCTGTGTATGGAGTAAAACTACGGCTCTCGGTATGACGTTACAATTTATAATTTGAAAACTACAAATTGTAGCCACAGGAAATTTTACAGACAGTATAGAGACATATAGTTGAATGTACCTTCTAAATTGTATCTCAGAACGACACATAGTTCAAGAGATATAAGGACATAAACAGTAACGTTCATGGAAAACCACCCCATCACGCATCAAGTTTTAATCTATTACTTCTTTACTACTAATTGTTGTTGGTTTTTGGAAGGGACTAAACTACTACTAATTGTATTCCCAAGAGATTGTACAGCCCCTGTACAAATTAATATATACTTGAAAATGGCAGGAATAAATAAATAAATACCCGGGCAACGCCGGGATTTCAGCTAGTTTTATAATAAAGGGCAGTATACACATTAAAGCAAACGCAAACATCCCAGGAAGTTGTTGTACAATAAAACTGAGAACATTATTTTGAGTATACGTTTCGTTCTTTCCGCAATTAAATGAAATTTATACACTGAATGAGGGGGGAAAGTAAAAAAAAAAAAAAAAAAAAAAAAAAAAAAAATCAATTATTTGGAAACCTAACGGAACAAACTGCTATGGCCATTGGTATCTAGACTTACAAACTACTTTAACTGAAGCTATGTACAACGTACACACCCATGCTCCATGAGGACTCGAAACTCTGTTTCGAGCTTCGGCTCAATCATAATTTTGTCACTTAATTTTGCATATACAAAAGGGAACAATTTTATCTATTTACTGAAGTACACATTTCGTAATGCATTAATCATTGTAAATTCAACTATATGCATCTACGTGTATGGCTGTTCTTAATTGCAGATAAAGGTGAGTGAAATATATTTTATTTGTGTGTGACACCTCGAATAGGGACACAGACTTTTCACATGTATATTTGATCAATTATTCAAATGTTTGAAAATCTAAGGGACTTAACTACTGTGGTTACCAGTCCCCAAGCTTACAAAATACTTAAAGAAATCGCAAGAACAACACGCACACACGCACGCACACACACACACACACACACACACACACACACACACACACACACACACACACACATTTCCACGCACGAATGAGGACTAGAACCTCCGACGCTCCGCAGTAGGGTGCCTTTGAGCGGTCGGCCATTCTATTTAATCTATTACACACAAGAGGTTCTATCATTAAAATTGCTTCTAGATTACTACACACATATCTCTCTAATTGTGTGACTTTTTCATCACAATTAATTATTTGATTACAACACAGGAAATTAATTGTAAGAGAAATTATATTTACATCTCACGGTCTCTGTCGATATACAACAATTATCTGTCAATCCTTCAGGAGCACATATCCGCCTTCACTTTCACACTGATTTTAATTATTACTCTTTATTTGTTTTATCTGAATACACACATTTTCCTGAGAAATGAAAGGAATTCTACGGATAGCAGGGGACTGAGGTGCGTAATACCTTAAGTAGCTTCAGTATCTCTACAGCAACACCTCTGAAATGTTTTCCAAAATGACACATTTCTCTGACATAAATTATACTGTTATAACGGAATAATGTTTATGATACTTTTCTAATTTGAAAACTACAAATTGTAGCCACAGGAAATTTTACAGACAGTATAGAGACATATATTTGAAATATTTTTTTCGCCTGACCTTTAATACACATATTACCGGAGTTTCACTGAATTTTTAGTACACACACTTAAAATGTGTTATTTCAAGCTTTATTGCTTGCCTACAGTGTGCTAGTTTTATCTGCGGGAGCAATGTCTGGCGTGACCTGAATCTGTGTATTTGATTTACCTGAATATTTCTGACGCGAAAGACATTTCTGTTCCAGTGATTGCAAATACCTATTAGCGTGGAGCGTTAAAATAAGGCAATTGGAAAAATGAACCTTTATTAGCATTCAGTTTTGGAATGTCGTGTCATTTATTTTTCGTTTTCATTAACTATTTGAAGGGGTAATGCTGTCTCTAATCTGCTTCCCAATAAATGAGTTGCGTCAATACTTTTGACGCAGATGATAGCAGCGATTCAGCGTTTTCAGATACCCTTAATGAGTTATGTTAAAGCACATGGAACCAGACTGCACGTCATGGTGGCGCAGTGCTAACCCTGGTTTCGCATCCTGGATGTCTGTGCTTCAAATCCACATCCGGCCGTACAGACTTAAGATTTCCGTAATTTCTCTAAATGACTAGAGGCAAATATTTAATTGGTTCCTTTGAAATAGCATGGCCGATTACCTTCCCCATCCTTACCGAAACATTTTGAACGTTTTCTTGGTATCTAATAAACACCCTGTCGACCGCACGCAAAACCCTGACATCCTTCGTTGTTCCACAGGTTGCGTTGATATATAACATTATTGTATCAGATCTCTAAGAATATACGAATTAATGAAGAATTTTCCTAAATAAATGATTATTGACATCAATGAGCAGGTCACAAAAATCACTACAAAGTCCTTACTGAAGAAAAACATAGTTCTGCAGACACATTCGCATAGTCACTCATGTAAGTCGATAAAAATAAATTGTCACCAAATAACCAAACAGTTTGTGGTTTCAAAATATTCGTTCACTCGATTAATGTGCATTTCAATCACTACTAGAATATTCAGTTTTACAGTGGAAGATTGTACAACATGCCACGCGGAGTTTTAGGTTGTCCATTATAAAAAAAGTTCTACAAATCACAATTTTTCACCTCTTCACCATATACAAGCAATATGCAAGAGCTTCGCATATATCTTGATCCAACAGTTTCAGGTTTATGCGAAATTACAAAACACTTCTCTCAGTTTATTTACGCATGTCTGTTTCTGTCTGTCGCTATTCCCTTACCAACTCTTTTTCGCCTAGACCCAGTCTGATTCTTCCAGAAATATAATTCTTATTCGCTGGAAGCAAAACAGTAACCAATCAGAATACCTTGACAACGCGCTGCACAACAACCAATACAAATCACTCGCACCTTGTAGAACAAACAAACATATTTCACATTCACCCTTCATTCACTCCAGTAATAGCACACACAAAACAGTAACAACTAATAAATTACGTAACATTTACTAAAATGAGGTTTTGTCAAACTTAAATCTATGTTTTGAATCATTGCTTGTAGAATGCCTCTGCTGGGCGTTGTAGCAACTATCTGAAACGTAGCTAATATACAAGCCATCTGTCCTATCAACTAGCTGGCTTCCTATATAGAAGAGATGTAAGGCGCTACGCCTCAATATTAAATGAGACATCACTGACATTTAGCTGTGGAACAGTTAAATAGCATTGCCCACGTTAATCTGCAGCTGTTCACACTGTAAGGTGGCAATAGTTTGCATCTAGCATTTCTTGTGACCCAGGAATAATACTACACTTTGATTTTATTCGATGTGACGTGATAGGAATACATCCGTTTAACTATGGATGTGGAGAAAAACTAACATATCGAAGTAAACTTTAGTAATAGTAATTAGACTTTCATTGTATGCTGGATGTTTGGAGAAAAAAAGTGTAAAAGGCAATCGAGATACGGGAAGATACGGGAAGCTAGCTCATTACACCTGGCCGGATGAAGTCGTAACCGGTGCGGCAACCCGAGTGCAGTGACATCTACAGTTAACTGTGGAAGCTCCAGTACTTTTGTTCTTTGAGATGGATGGGCATGCGCATTGTCTGCTATGAAGTACAACATATGGCGCCACTAAACTAGTCTGCTTTTGTATGTGTATCAAACAACTTCTTACATCTGTTCACGTGTGCACATGGCACGGAAGATATGCTAATCTGATGATGGTAAAGCAGAAACACGTCATTTTTGAGGGCACGCTATACATGAAGTGTGACATATAATAAAGAATTTTCGACCTTACCAGCTTCACAGCTGTACTACATAGTCGTCACTACATACGTTCTCTCGTAAAACATCTCGGGCAGGTAGAAGGTCCAGTACGCATGAGGCTAGTATCCGGGCTTGATAATGACACAGGTGCAGAAATAAACGTGAACATCTGTGAAGATTATGGGGCTTAACTACGGGGTCATCAGTCGCTAAACTTACAAACTACTTACGAACTACCTAATACTAAAGACAGCACAAATATCCATGCCCGAGGGGGGGGGGGATTCGAACCCCCGACGGGGAACGGCTTCACGCAACCCAGCACAGCGACTCAATACCCTCGGCCGCTCTGCCGCGGCCATAAATAAACTAAGAAGTGAATTCGGAAACTGACTGTAGCTAGTCACTGCTCCCTGTCCGCTAAAGCAGTGCAACGAGTTGCTGTAATGGAAACTTTTGTCAGTTATGTGAGTTCGGTTCTCTGTCACACAATAAATGCCGAGGCGGAGTGGCAAAGCGCACTGAGCCGCTATGCTACGATGCGCGAGGTCGATCCCGTCGGGGGTTCGAATCCGCTCCCCACCTCTCCCTAGGGCATGGTTGTTTTCGTCGTCTTTAGTATAAGGTAGTTCATAAGTAGTTTGTATGTTTAGGGACTGATAATCACGCCGGCCGCAGTGGCCGAGAGGACTGAGGCGCTCCAGTCACGGTCTGCACGGCCACAACGGTCGGCGGTTCGAATTCCCCCTAGGGGCATGGATATTTGTGCTGTCCTTAGTTAGTTCATAAGTATTTTGTAAGTTTAGGGACTGAGACGCCCATCAGTTATACAAATATTTGAACATATGATCTGACTATTGACCCCGCGGTTAAGTATCTTAAGCTTAATAAACATGTCTCCACCATATCCTTTCTTCCAGGAGTGCTAGTCTTGCATGGTTCGCAGGAGAGCTTCTGTGAAGTTTGGAAAGTAGGAGGCGAGGTACTGGCGGAAGTAAAGTTGTGGGGCGGCATCGTGAGTCGTGTCGGGATAGCAAGGTCGGTAGTGCGCTTGCCCGCGAAAGGCAAAGGTCCCAGGTTTGAGTCCCGGTTCCGGCATACAATTTTAATCTGCCAGGAAGTTTCATATCAGTGCACACTCCGCTGCAGAGTGAAAGTTTCATTCTGGAAACATTTGAACATTTTGAACATTATAAATGATCAGCAGTTCAAAGGGTTCCTGAAAGAGAACGGGTGGATGTTTTAGCATAGACCTGTCAAATTTATCACTGCAGGGCAAACAGTGTCGACTAGTGGACGTAGACGACCAACTGAAAGTGTTCATGGAAGGGTTACGTGTGTCCGAGAGAACAACTGAGTACGAAATTTTAACAGTCGTCAGTTGTCTGGCGTCTTTAAGACATGTTTAACATTATTGAACTTACGAGTGACGATAATTTTAAAACTAATAACTTTTTGTTATCTACAACATTCAATCTACTTCAGCTGAAAATATTTTAATGGAAGTTCTCTACTGCTTTCCTCTAAATATCAAATAATGCCAAGTTGTTGCTACTGACGGAGTGACAAATACGAAGTGATTTTTCTAGGTTGCTATCAAAAATCAGTGGATATGAGCGCCGAGTTCAAGAAGTTTGTAAAACTAAGGGGCCAAACTGTTGAGATCAGGGGTCCCTAGACTTGCAAACTACTTACACTTATTTATGCGCAGAATAAAACAAACACACACACACACACACACACACACACACACACACACACACACACACATGATTCCCCGACGTGGAGCGACCGCGCAGTCAATAGCGCGGTGCTTCAGAGCACACGGCCACTCCCACATGACACCAGAGGTCTGTATGCCCACTGTGGAACCCAGTCTTTGAACCTCGTTACCGAAGAAGTAATGCAGAATGAAACCACGAGCACCCACACCGATTTTCAAAAGTCGGCGCCCCTCGGTGCAACCATATGTGGGGAGTCCAGCGAAAGGTGTGTTTCCTGAAGAGGGGCAGTAGCCTTTTCTGTAATTACGGGGGCAACAGTTTGGACGATTGGCTGAGCTGACCTTGTAGCATCAACGTTGCCTTGCCATGCAGTAACTGCGAATGGCTGAGAGCAAGGCGAAACTTGTCATTACTTTTTCCCGAGGACATTTAGCTCTAATGTACGAATATATAATGACGTCATCATTTCGGCAAAAATTTTCCGGAGGTAAAAGAGTCCCCCATTCGGATCTCCCAAATGGGAACTACTTACGAGGATGTCATCAAGAAAAACAATACTGGCATTCTACGAATCGGGGTGGGGGGGGGTGGAATGTTAAATTCCTTAATCGGATTGGGACGTCAGTCACTTTGGGAAGGGAAATTGAAAGGCTGAAGTCAGATGTAATGCCGTTTAGTGAAATTCGGTGGAAAGATGAACAAGTTTTGTGAAGTGAGCACAGAGTTATAAATACAAAATCAGTTGGGAGTGAAGCAGGCATGGGTCTAATTAACTACTATGAAAAGTACAGTGAGTGCATTATTGTAGAAAAGATACGTAGGAAGTCAACACCCATCACTGTAGTACAAATTTATATACCAGGATTTCAAAATGATAAAGTGAATGTTAAAATTTTTACATCACTGAAATTGATCCACTCACCCATATCTGCACAATCCTGTGCTAAGGGTTCCAATGCCGGTCCAACACGAATTGTCAACTTCGTTGTTGAATTTATTTCTACGCCCCCCAACGGTCGAAATGTTTCAATGTTTCGAATTCGTAAATTATGTCAACAAATCGTGTCTGTTATTTCGGACATATCCAAGAGAACAGACACCATATCAATAATTTAATAATAAGGAAGTAGGTGGGCATACAAAAAAATTTGTTTATAATTCACAATAGTGTTCTCCTAAGAACCGACAGAAGAATCCGACAAATGTTGTCATTTTCCTATGCTTCCAGTTTGTTTGTGTTACATACTAACAGCTTTATCTCTATACTGATTAATAATTCGACAAATGTTATAATTTTATTGCAATTCATCTATAGTGTTACCTCATAAAAATCTTCCCTCCTGAGACACCCTGTGTATGAACTACCACAATTTCCGCTAGGAATCTGATGCATACCTCATTTGCGAAGGAACAAATCATCCTTTACTTAATCGAGTAAGTCTCGGTAGGAGGACGGAAGTTCACATTAACATGATGTTTCTCGAGAACGCGGCTGATCTTCGACGACTGAGCTACCGTGTAAGACAATAATGCTCTTATTATGCGGTTATAACTTCCAACATCCAGATCTTTAAACATTGTCTGCTGTGGCCAAACGTTTTAACGAATCTGTCAGGTTGAGGATGAGAGTTACTTTATTCATTTTATTTTCAGATTAATTGTGAATTTTATGAGAACACTCATGTTATTGCTATGGAAGCACTTGGCTCTTCTCAGTGGGTCATTTACTCATGGAAGGCACTGGAGTCAGAATGTATTTAACCAAAGGTTTTCGGGAGGTGGGGTCGTTTCACAGAAAGGAAAATGTTGAGGCGCAGCCAGACAGTAAATCTGTTTTTTTTTTTTTTTTTTTTTTTTTTTTTTTTTTTTTTTTTTTTTTTTTTTTTTTTTTTTTAATAAAGACACTAGGTAGAGCAATATTTGGGTTACACTGAAGGGCCAAAAATAAATAAATAAGTGGTGCAAGCATGCGTAAGCAAACGCAGTGATATCTAATCTCACGGATAATGGCGCTGAGGCAGGCAACGGCTATATAAGACAGGGTATCTTTCTAGGACATTAGATCTGTTACTCCTAGTACAATAGTAGTTTTTGAAGATTTAAGTGAGTCCAAACGGGCGTAGTAGTCAGCGCACGAGAGACGGATAAAGCATCTTCGAGGTACCAATGAGATAGGGACTTCTGTGTACGACCATTTCACGAGTTCGCCTTGAATATCGAGAATCCGGTAAAACATTAAATCTCCGACATCGCCAAGGCCGTAAAAACCTCCTCCAACAATTAGTCCAACAATGACTGAAGAGAATCGTTCAACGTGACGGAAATGCGACCCTTCCGCAAATTGCTGCGGTAACCAATACTGGGTCATCAACAAGCGCCATCATACGAACTTCTCGCCCTGCGTAAGTGATGTGCTGTCTTTATATGAGTAATTGAAATCACATTGTAAGTTTATGTCTTACTGTAGACACTATTCAGTAACTGAACTTTATATGTTATATCACTGCTTTATACTTAAAATATTCTTTTAAGAGCCTTGAGTCTAATGTTTCTGATGAGTGTGTACCTGAAAACTGTTTTATCTCGTGTTTTATAATAGAGAACTAACATGTGCTATGCACTTATGGAATCTGAATTAGAGGATATTTTAACTACTCTTAGATTTTATATCATCAATATCTTTCCCACATCAGTGTTTCCTAAACAGTACTTTTTGACCCAGCTTCTGTTACAAAAAGCAATTTAATAATAGCAGTTTATAATTATATAATAGCAGTTTATATATATATGGAACTACTTTGACACATTTATTGTCGGTTGTAAGCCAACATTGTAAGTTAATTATTTAGTGATAAACGAGAAGCAAATGCAATCTTGTACACTATAGAAACCACCCAGAGGTTTTCGTAGGCAGATGGTGCTTGGTGGCTGCTCTTCCTTCGCAGCACTTTTATGTGTGCCTCTCCCTGCCACCTGTCCCCCTCCCCCTCCTGTGGTGTTCGTCAGCAGTGTGTCACTTAACACTATTTGGCCTGAAGATGTCAAACTATAGTATGGCAGAAAAATATTTTGTGTAGCACTCATCTAAAATTGTATACTCTAAGAGAAAACATTTTTGTACAGTACTTAATGATTTTAAAAGTTTTATAGTTTAGAATTGTTTAACTTAACAGAAAACAAATTTTATATAGCACTAAGGTATTTAAAACTGTATTTAAAAAAAATCCACAATAGGAGTGTGTGTGTGTGAGAGAGAGAGGGAAGCAGGAAGTATTGTCATGTGGCGGATTTTCCACTTAGCAACTGACTGTTAACAAGACCTCAGTATGCACTTGACCATCCTACTGGGATGTTCTGGCGGGAATTTTGAACTTCTAATATATCTATGACAGTATTGGTTTTAAAGGGAAGTTTTTAGTTTTAATTTTTAGTCATTTTAACAGATATGATGAGTGTATAGATAGTGTTAGACATTTGTAATGCTTTATTCAAGTGTTGGATGAATCTTAACACCATTGTATTGTTGTAGCCTTTGATAACGAGGACATGTCGAAACGAGTAAGGCCTTAATAAAGTGAAGTTGTGCTCAAGACAGTTTAAATTATTTGAAGTGCATCAAAACGGCCATTACATCTCACAAACTTCTAATGCAGTTAACAAGGATATCACATTCTGACTGCTGACAGTGCTATATTATCGCCTGGTAGCAGAAAGTGATATATATATATATATATATATATATATATATATATATATATATATATATATTACTTTTTTTTTCACCACACTCCGCGAGCCTACCGATTACTCAATATACCCACGAAGTTTCAGCGTTATGTGTACGGCCCGCAGTGCAGCACTCGGAATATCGCCAGTTTAATTATAATCACCCAATATATCGATATGCGAATCGAATGCCTGAACGCTCTCGCCCCGGAGGCGTGTATGTGCAAGTATACTTTTCTCGCGCCGAACACAATCTGAGTTACGCATGCGCAGTGCCAGCGCTGTGGGGAATATGAGGTTGCGCTTAGAATCTTGCTGTCAGCCTTATTTTCACACTCAATATGGTCGAATGATACGCTGACGAAGAATCAGTTGAAGTAGAATTTGCGCAGCTGCAAGCTCGAAATTTGATGGATTACTTATTGCACCGCGGTAAGGTAAAATGCAAAATAAATCAGCAGTTGGTGCAAACATTCACCTATATCACTATTTATGAGCTTTCAGTACTTTTAGTTTTGTATCTTCTATAATTTTTTATGCTTGTAGGTGAGGAAGGTAAACAAAATTATTCAAATGTGTCGCCTTAGCTAGTGTTAATATCAATAAACGTTAAATAAAGCCACGCGTGACTAGCCGAGCGGCCTGGAGCGCCAAGTTCCTGATCGCGTGGCCTCCGCGTCGGAGGTTCGAATCCTCCCTCGAGCAGGGATGTTTGTGTCGTCTTTAGTATAAGTTAGTTCATACGTAATTTGTAAGTTTAGGGACTGATGACCCCGCAGTGAAGTCCCTTAAGCTTTACAAACATTTGAACATTCGTTAAATAAAAAATAGGGATTTGACCCTTAAGTGTTATGGCTGTATTTAATTCTTTCCCTTGCTGGTTTCACGTTTTACATAAGGGCCCGAACAGAGATAGAAATCAGTGTTGAGTGCAGAATGAATAATTAGTATACGAGGCGGGATCAAGAGTACCACCTATGTAATGGCGTATCATGCAGCTGTTGGGTGTCCACTGGGATTTGTAGTTTTTCATCGGAAAATGTATTCAAAAGAATAAAGCCACAGATTACTGTGAATTACAACTCCCGTTTAATTTAATTATAACGAGTATATGCAACTGGCATTTACAGCTTCGTTGAAACCAATAATTTGTTTAATTGACAAAGCGAGTTTACACAGGACGTTAGATTTTAGACGATCGGACGCTACTATACGCAAACAGTATCATAGCTCTACTGTGGCGCAACATTAATCTGATAGTAACAAAAATAGTAACACGAACAAACGTCCAATCAAAAAGCGTAACTAAGTGTAACAGTGAAGCTGATGTAATTTGAAGATTACTCGAATTCCATTCGTGTGGCGGGTTATCCTGTAGGAGCGTGACTGTCAACAAGCTCCCAAATGTACGGGACGAAACTCAGAGATATTATGCTGGCTTCTGAAAGTAGCGAAAATGCCGACAACGAGGATTTTGGCGTGGAATCCAGTACCGACCCAGATCGTAATAACGTGTTTAGGACCATTATGGCAATACACGAGGAAACAGCGGCATTGCCTCACCATGATGTCTATAGATATTAAACCGACCATTATAGCAGTATTGGCAGAATCAAAATTTAAACTACGTAACAAACGATATTCTAGCAGCACCATCAAGATGGTGGGACTTACAATGTAAGGCAGACTTGAAGTCCTGATGGTGGTATGCAGTCCTTATAATACCTATATAAGAAAAAAAACCTATAAAAACGCTATTGGTATGCGGTGATGATGAAGATCCAGTTGGTGGTGTAATCTTTATTCCTCTTATCCGTTTCTGGTGATGAACTCTCAGTAGAGAATCTAAATTAAATAAAAACTTAAACAAAATTACAGAGTTGACCGTTGGTTATCTTGAAATAGAAAAGTGAAACATGTTAAACTAAGCTTAAAATATATTTCTGGTCATAAATGAAGTACAAAAACAGTGTGTTGTAGCCCATGTGTCACTAATGCGACTGGAAATGAAATACAGAGTTGTACGTCACTCGTAACACACTTTTCATGTACGCAACAGCCGCCCGCGGTGGCCGAGCATTCTGCGGCGCGTTAGTCACAGTCTGCAAGGCCACTAAAGTCGGAGGTTCGATCCCCCCTCGGGCATGGATATTTGTGCTGTCTTTAGTATTAGCTAGTTGATAAGTAGTTTGTAAGTTTGGGGACTGATGACCACGTAGTTAAGTCTCATAAGCTCTAAAAACAACATACGCAACAAACACGTCAAAGGTAAGCAGGAAAGAAATTACGCAAGAGGGCAGCACCATACGGTCTGGTTACCGTTAGTCCAGTAAATAAGATTGTAAAGAAAATATATAAAAATGTACAATGTCAAGTTAATATACTATTACAAGAATACAAAATCAGTATGACATGTGAATTGGTGAACAAAATCAGAGCCACAATTAATTTAACCAATTCAATAGAATATGTTTAAAACTTCAGAAAATGTATTACGGCTCCCTGTGAGTTGTTCATTAATTAGAATATTATTATTAATTTCCAGATACTTCAACCTCTTCTGAAATATCCAAACCTGTACCCATGTTAACAAAATGTAGAATAGACATACTATCGTCAGTTCTTTCTAAATGGTGTTGTTATTTCCGTAAATGTTCACCCAAGGCACACGTGAACACTGATACGCCAGTAATAGCAGCGGCGTGGTGACTCTATTAACCGACAAATCACAACATCATCCCCGAACAGTCTAAGAAAGCTATTCAGGTTGTCTCCTAAATCGTTCCCTGTGGAACGTCAGACATCACTTCTGTGCTACTCTCTACATCTACATTGACATGGGATAATCTGAAAATCACATTTAAGTGCCTGGCACAGGGTTCATCGAACCACCGTTATACTATTTATCTCCTATTCCGTTCTCTAATAGTGCGCGGGAAGACTCTCTCCGTTCGAGCTCTGATTTCTCGAATTTTATACTGATGATCATTTATACAGTCAATTACAACTAATGTGTTCTTTTAGACAGGAAATCGCAAATCCAATCGCACAACTGTGGTGACATTCCGTAAGAACGTCTTTCTAGCTGACGCCACATTGGCGACTTGATTGTCAGTGATGAACAGGATGATACAACACCCAGTCACCGAGTGGATAAACTCTCCGACCACACTGGGAACAGAACCCGGGTTCCCTTCATAGCACTCGATCACGCTGTCCACTTGGCTAAGGAGGTGGAGACGGAGTTCATTTAGGATGACCAGCAGTGTAATCGAGTTTCCAAGAGAGGCCTCAGAATGGAAGGACATAACTTTTGACCTAGGGATAATGGATGACAAAAGTAATGAAAAAATTAAAATGAAGCACCCCGTTACATTAAGACTGTGTGACATCATCGGTGGGGATCGATTATAACTACTTGCACATCCATACACCACAAGACTCCTCAGTGTGTGTGGCGGAAGGTGCTTCTTGTACCAGTGCCACATCCCCTCCAATTCCAGAAGCGTATGGTTCGCAGAAAAGACTGTCTGGTATTTCACCGTTTGTGCTCTAGTATCTATAATATTTTCCTTGAAGTCGTTTCGTGAGATATACGCAGGTGAATAAAATATATTTACTATACTCCGTTCACCGAAACGAGAGACGTACTTAAACGCAGCGAAGCGCTTGACCAGGGGTGGACAAAACACAAGCGCTCGCTTAATGTCACCGTATCTGTTTCAGGTGTAAAGCGCTTGTGTGTGTTATGAGGCGTGATATTAGAGGCTGCCTAGAAACTTCATCTTAAAGGACCACTTGCTGAATAGCAGCATAAGTATTAAGCTTTCATATTCCATCTCTTTTTCTTTTTCTCTTCTATATTGCGCAAGTGTAAACTCATTATGTCATCCTGCAGTTTGAATGTACGCAAGAAATGATCAAAGAAGAAATAATTAAGTTCTTAATTTGTATAAAACTGTGCTGTTGTGTGCAGAACAATAAATGATAGATATTTTTATAAAAACAGCTGCATCTTACGGATGTTGGTCGTTCCTCAGTTTATCATCTAGTAATTGATTACAAGGTCACACACTCTTCGAAGTCTCGAAATAAACATCACGACAGAAGATTACAGAAAGTCTTGATGTTCAAATGTTCAAATGTTTGTAAATCTATCGGACCAAACTGTGTGGTCATCAGTCCGTAGCTTCCAAACTACTTAAACCAAAGTAAACTAACCTACGGACAAACACACACACCCATGCCCCAAGGAGGACTAGAAACCTCCACGGCGAGCAACCGCTGCAACCTGCAGCGAGGTGCTTTAGACCGCTCGGCTACTCCATGTCTTGATGACTTTCACAGAAATATAATACGAACGAATGTACATTATTTGTTGTTTTGTTGACATAGTTCTTACAGTTGTAAATGAAAATGGAAATTTGGACACTTTTCAGAGATTCTATGAATTATTAAAAGAAATGAATTTAGAATATCTGTGGCGTCTAATAATCAGTGCTACATTTCAAAGCACACGAACGCTTTACACATGATATAGAGGGTTTAATTCCAAATTGTTATGTTATCCACCAACAGCCATATAGTTTATGTTGTTTTATTTAACGACCGTTTTCGGTATTGCATTAACACCATCTTCAGGCCCTACACATTCTACGTTGCAAATCAGTGTTGTATCCATAACATCATGCTGTACGTATGTCATACAAATTAAAGAAGAATTATTGTAATATCGAAACCAGTCGTTAAATAAAACAACATAAACTTTACGACTGTTGGTGGATAAGTTAATAATTTGGAATTAAAACTCGACCAATTGCCGCAGTCCCTATTCCATTCCAAACTTGAACCACATCGATTGATACACAGGTAGCGATATTAGCGAGCAGCCTGTTTTTGACCACCCCTGGTCACGCGCCCCGGTCTGTTTACAGTCTGTCTCTCGTTTCGGTGAACGGAGTATAGAGAAAAGTTTGCTCTGGATACTTTGACTGACACCCGTACCGAGATACAGGATGCCTCTCTTACAGTGTGTGGAAATGTTTTTTTCTAATCGTCTCTGTAACACTTTCGCGCGTACTAAATCAGCCAGTAACAAAGCGTGCTGCTGTCCGTTGGATCGTCTCCATGTTCTCCATTAGCCCAACGTGGTACGGATCCCACACTCATGAGAAAAACCATATGGTAAGCTAAGCGTGGCGGACTCATTAGTTTGATGAACGCAGCCTACGTGCTGTTTTCTTAGGGCAATTAAACACTCCAACATCATCATCGATTCAGAATTATGCTGAAGAAGCGCTGTTCCCCAATCGACGCTGAACCACAAGGTTCGAGCCGCAGGAAACTTTCAACCGCAGGGCGCTGTGAGGTAACTCTCGGGGGAAGCTCGAAATTATTCTCAGATCCTTATTAAGTCATACACTATCACATGCTTTGCTGTAGTACCGTTTTTACGACTGCAATCTACAATCTATGTTCACAGTGAAGGCTTTTATATTCATCACACTCTTTGTCTTTTCGGCAGTTACAGAATTAAATAACTATCTTTTCAAGTTCTCATTTTTGCTTTCTAATTTTTCCCTTTGCCTGATCCACCTGCCACCGGATAGGATGGGATCAAGCACTCTTAAGTTATGAACAACCTCCTACAACATACAATTTTTTTTGCCTATATCATCTATATCAGATGTAAATATATGGTTTCGTTTGTCGACACAGTCGTCATTGACACGCAAAGATTTAAATATTAGCATGCAATGACGATTCGAATAAGTTCGGAATAGTGAAGTATGACTTGAGGCCACTTAAACAATACAGGTGTCGTAGTATTAATCTAATTGGTTGATGCTTCCCCGTCAGATGAGATACAAATGTTTGTAAATCTTTGGAACTTAGCTTATTTGGTTATTAGATTTACATACTACTTAAACTAAGTTAAACAAACCTAAGGAGAACACGCACACTCATGCCCCATTGAGGACTCGAACCTCCAACGGTTAACATCGGCGCGCTCCGCAGCAAGTTCGAAAATGTTCAAATAATTTTACAGCTTATAGGACTTAACTTCGGAGTCATCAGTCCCTAAACTTACAAACTACGTATGAACTAGTTAGTACTAAGGACGGCACAAATATCCATGCCCGAGGGGGATTCGAACCCCCGACGCTAGTGGCCGTGCAGACTGTGACTGACGCGCAGCAGAAGGCTCGGCCACCGTGGCCGGCTCCGCAGCAAGTCTTCTTAGACCTCTCGGTCACTCCACCGCGGCTATCTACGACTGTGTTTGGTTAAAAATTCGCACCAGATCACCGAACTCATTAAGCAAAGTCAACAAATCCATTGACATCAGAGCACCTATTTTTGGGTCCAAGCCTTAAAAGACAACGTGTGGACACCTGTGGGTGTAGTAAGTGACCAGTGTTGTTAAAAGTGTTACATATACTATACAATAACATAAGAAAAACTGACGATTAATTTCATTTCTAATGGGCAACGTTTATGTTATATATACTGGAAATACCTTCATACCAGTAAGTGATGAGTATAGAGTCATGTCGAGTAACAGTTCTTCAGTTGATACCAACGAACTCTTCGGTTGACACGTTCACAAATATAAATATTGTATTCGGCCATACGTACTAAAGTAAAAACTAAAGAGTTGATATTATTTTGATATATCGTGCTTCTGTCAGTAATTCCAATAAGTAAAACTATAGGTTATACTATTATAAAATTTGCTCTATTATCTGTAAGTGAGTGAAACAAATTTATATGATTCATAATTGTATCCATAAATGCTAACAAGTGACAGTAAATATTTGAGGGAGCCATGGATGTGGGCGTTGCTAATGCTACTCATAATTTTTAAATGCGATTTTTAAGCTGCTAGCCAAAAATTCAACCAAGGTGTAATGTTACACCACACAAAAGATTAAATAAAATTTCACGGTAAATAATGTTGTAATGACGAGTGCGATACGTAATAACCGTTAACAGATAGTAAAAAGAGAATGGTTTGACATATGAAGGAGAATCTCATTGTAAAACATGATATATGAGCTATTTTAAATATAAACGCTATGGGTATGGATATTAAAAATACCTTCGCACATTCAAGGTTTGTACTTATAACTACAAAAGTCCTTAAATCATAAAACGGGGGGAAAAGGAAGTTAGTTGGTGCATAAAGAACCGCATTAATTTTAGTATACAGCCACTTGGCAGACCGCGACAAATATAATGTGACCACGCTTCTTTTTTTCGGATGCAGTTACGTAAACAAGTTGTTTAATCAAATAATAGAGGTGCATATGATAGGGTGAATACTTACGGATTGCACTACAATATAGCGTCTCTTATTCATCAACATTCTTTTCCTGTTAGTATTTCCTTTGAAAAGTCCTGCCGACAATCTGGTTATTGGAGACTGCGGACTATCCCGCCTTTTTTTCTTCTTATACGTAGATACGACTATGAAGAAAATCGGCCACACCCTTTCAAATGCATCACGGAAAACCTAAATGATCTGGATGACGTCCCATCGAATGCGTGCAAAGTTTGCTGAACACAGCATCAAGTCGATCTATCTATCTCGTTAGAATTATGTAAATTCTGCATACTTTCATAATGGAAGGGCTAAGTGATTTTGTCACGTTTTTAGTCCCAAACGACAGTTTTGCTGCAGGTGGTACCCGGATCAAAAATACTTATGACGAAGGGAACGGCAGTAGCCTCTGTAAACTAACTGGTGAATAGATGTTACATGGAACACGGATCTCGAAACACCGGGCTACATCATTAAAAAAGTAACAAAAAAGTTGTATTTTCTCCGCAGGGTCTTTTAAACACACATTTTATTTCATTGGAGGGGGAAGAGACGGGGGATGAGAGAAATTGATGTGTATATGTGAAACAGTGAACTAGCAGCAACGATAGTCGTAACGTGGACAAAGAGACGTCGACGTGTGTCCACTAATAAGGAGAAACTGATTTGCTTTTACACACGACGCTGCGAAACGTCAGAGTGACCTATCGCCTTTAGTTCTCACGTCGGATCGAAACGGAGTATTGTAGCGCTGAATTATTCATCGGGTGACGACAATCGGAAACTTTCAGTGAGTAGTGGCCTTTCCCCTGGAGTGCGAGTGGTGGCTAAACAGACAGCTAGCGGACAGGAGGGGAGGGGAGAGACATCTCGCGCACGTTGCCCCCTATTAACGGAGGCGCCAGTGATTCATGCAGCTGCCGCGCAGCCACAGACTCCGCTGTCTGGCGCCAGTCACAGAATTACTTCACGTGAACTGGCAGCGTCGCACATATAAATAAATGCAGCCCCCATCTTACCATGGAGGTAAAAAAGTGGTTCATGGCATCAAAAAATGAAAGCCAACTCCCATCACTTTAGTACTCCCAAAACTTTAACGGACTGCAGTTTTTTCGATTGCATTTGGTTCTGCAGGATGCAAGAACTCGCAATAAAATATATTGTTTTTTTTTTTTAATGTGTTCATTTCAGTCAACAGTTGCAATAAAATTTAACAATTTTATTGCAACTGTTGACTGAAATAAACACATTTAAAATAACGTAGTGCAGTTGCGGACATTCTCAAATAGAGCCTGTCGGCTATAATGATATATTGTTTTCTCTTTACTACTGTGGCGTAACAGATCTTACGACAACTGGACAAACTGTTGTTTCCAGTGCTAAATTTTACAGTGCATATATGAGTAACACAGAAAAGCCGGCCGCGGTGGCCGAGGGGACTAAGGCGCTCCAGTCACGGTCTGCACCGCCACTACGGACGGGGGTTCGAATCCCCCCTCCGGCATGGATATTTGTGCCGTCCTAGTTCGTAAGTAGTTTGTAAGTTTAGGGACTGATGACCCCGTAGATAAGTCCCATAGACTATACAAACATTTTAACATTTTTTAACACAGAAAGGCTGATCCTAACTTTTATGCTCTGTAATGCATATTTGATGTAGTAATACATAATACATCATATCCTGTCTTCGACAATGTGGTTTTTTTTTTTTTTTTTTTTTTTTTTTTTTTTTTTTTTTTTTTTTTTTGCTTACACATTTAGAAAAAAACCTAATATGTACGGTATGTGATGTAAGAAGCGCATAAGTCCAGCATTTTGGTTGTTTAGAATCATACTTCTCTGATTAAAAATGCTACATTTTGAACATTTTAGTCTTAGTAATGGTCATGATCGTATCATTTTCGAGTCGAGTAGACTTTCAGAAGTCATGACACATTTCAAAAATGTTCAAATGTTTGTTAAGCTTAAGGGACTTAACTACGGGGCTATCAGTCCTTAAACTTACAAACTACTTATGAACTACCTACAACTAAGAACGGCACAAATATCCATGCCCGAGGAGGGATTCGAACCCCCGACCGTAGTGCCCGTGCAGACCGTGACTGAAGCGCCTCAGTCCCCTCGGCCACCGCGGCCGGCATGACAGATTTCCTTGCGTATTTCCTCACGTCATTACTAATGGGTTAGCAAAGAAGGTGTACTTAAGTATTTTGCGAACGTGAACACTGAAAATGATTTATGAGTGAATTTAAAGGTCAAAATGTAACAAATAAGAGTAACTGAACAGAGGGCAATCAAGTATGACTATCGCAATTTCAGCTTAATCTTCTATTAACAATGATTTAGTAAATTAGAAATTTAAATATATACCAAGCATTCTTTACTCATCAGATATATATCTTAATATGACAGGAAGTTTCATAATAGCTCACACTCCGCTGCAGAGTGAAAAGTTTAATTCCAGCTTACTTTATGTTCGTCTGTTGCGCAAGCAGGCGCAGTTGATTCTGTGCAACTTTATATGGTGTCTCGTTAGGTAAATGAAGTTATTAATCCGTAAACAAAATTAATTAGATCACAAAACTGTTTATGTTAGGATGTGCACTACAATTGGTATCTATAAACGGACAACTGTAGAAGCAGGGTCGTTCACTTACACTCGGAACAGCAATGAGGTTATATAAATAAAGTTCTTAATCCGCAAACAAAATTGATTAGATCACAAAATTGTTCATCTATAAGGGACAATTGTAGAAGCAGACTCGTTCACTTAAACACGGAAACGCAATCAGGATCTTCTTCTATCCCCCTTTATCTCTTCAACACTCGGTTCTTACCCTCCATGACCCTTTGACCTGTAGCCTGACTATAGAACCCGTGCTAAGTGCACAAATGTAAAAGTTCAGTTTAATGTCAAAATGTTTGCTCGGTGCCTACCACCACTCAGTTACAGACGGCTGTCAAGTTTCCGAAGTGTAAGTAGTTCAAACAACCCGCAGAAAATGCACGTGATTTGATGCGCGTAACATTACTCTGTTAAAAGCAGACTTTCTAGTAATCAAAGCAGAAGTAGTTCAGATCATCGCTACAATATTGTACATGGTTGAATGTGTCACCATAGTCTTTAAAAATAACTAAACCGCTCACTGGCGCTACAGAAGAAAATCCGCATTGACAGATGACATTTGCAAAGAAACTGTTTGTTTTGACATACGTAATAATGTGATAAAACATTGCATACGACTTGTCTTAGCAAATAAAACTAACGATCACACACACAAACCATGAAAAATGAAGTCTTTGTTGAAGTTATATTGTAGTTTACTATTAATCAAGTCGATGCTGGATGAAGATAAGGTACGATAAAATTACAATGTGAAAAGGAATACAGAAAAAACTAAAAAAAGAAAGAAAATAACAAAAATAGGGACTGAAAAATATTTGTAAAATACGCTAATTTTGCCGGGAAATATCAAACTGTAGACGAATTTTCAAAACTGAGTTATAAAATAAACTTACTATCTGATACTTTGCAAGCTTCATGCAACTGTCTTTAATTGTTTTGAGGAAATTATTTGATAACTTATCGCATATGATAATGGATATTTATAATTTCCTGTCGTTCATTGAAGACGCAATACAGAGTACTAGGCAACTACATTAGATCTTCAGTATTTAGGACGATTATTATAATTTTTAGTCACTAGACCAAGGCGCCAGTTGGCGGAATGTTGATGAAGTGCCTGCCCAGAGAAAGGCCTTGAACGTAACGTTTGTAGGTCACTGTACTGTATCTATTGCTCCATTTTTCGTGGATTTTGTACCCCACATTCACCCTCTGTTACGAGCCGCAAACAAGCTCACTTACTAACAGCAAGGTGTAAAGGGGTATCTGCCACTGCAAGGAAGACTGTCTGTCAGTCGGTCGTTATGTCAATACGTACACAAACAAACCCAACCCGGAAATACCTCGTAGTTGCTAAATGCGTACGGAAGTTGGATATTTATACTGTCGTTACGTAATCGGAGTTGCATGTCATCAGGCGTTTATGTTTCTCTTCAAGCATTACGCGGTCTACAGATAAGCGAACGTCATGTTCTTCAGACGATTTACCATCTTTGAAGACAGAAAGACTGAACTGTACAAACATTGTATTGTGAAACTATAAACTCCTTTAATATGCGCGATGAAATGCATAATTCACAAAATATATAGCTTAATGAATTTTACATCTAAATATTGTTTGTGAATCACATCAACAGTTGTTGGAATCCGTATAAAAATCCGTTCGGCAGATTTTGCGTCTATCAGTGACAGAAGGACAGATGCAGAAAGCGGATCTCGTTTTGTAAAATGCAGAGAATAGTAGCTTTAGATAGTACGCTCTGCTAATCGGCAGTTGTATATGCGTTGAATTACTCTGCTCTCATCGCTTTTATGACAGAAATTAAGTATTGACTGGAGTTTCCAGAGAAGGAAACAGCATTGTCGACCATAGGGAAACTGCTCTGGAACATTGTCGCATTGTGAAATGGAAAGCTTCAGAATGTATCTTATGGTATACTAGCTGAAAACCCAGCGTTACCTGGGTACTTACACCAAATGGCTTATAAAGATAATAGCGGAAACGCAGCTGTGAAACGGGCGAAAGCTAGCAGCTAGAGTTGTAAACTAACACGAGACATGAACAGCCGCATTACATTGTAACACCCAGAGGAGTTACTTGATACAGCTAGAAAATGGTTGGAAGAGGAAGTATATGTGCTTTATACGTCTGTAATAACTGTAAAAAACAAAACACCGCAAAATCATTCTTCAGGTTTTCCAAAAATTAAGAGATGTATGTATGATGCCTTAAGCAGGCCACCATTGGGCCTACTCAGAACATTTGCTTTTACGCTCTGATTAACCTTGATTTTTGTAATTTTTTATAGATGCAGCCAGTGGGTTATTCATAGTTGAAGAGATACTAGAATGAAATTTTGAAAAAGAAGGGTCCCGAGCATGTGAATAAACGCTATGAAATATTCTCAGACCACTTGGTAGAGAAATATTTTAGAAATGATCATTTTTAAGCCAAGGGTAAGTGTTTTAATTTGTTCTTTGTTTGTGTTTAAAGAAAGTTGGTTATTGTAATATAACAACAAACGTTTAATGGCAATTCACATGTAAAAGCTTCCTCATCTTCACAATGTTTACACCTTTATCACAATAATCTGCTTTGGGTATTAACCCGGTTGGTTGAATTTGTTTGCTTATAAATTTCCCAGTGCAATAAGGACAGTTTGGCCAATGGTTTACTGGCTCCCTCTCAAGAGAGTAACTGTGAAGTAGATGCAGCAGAATTCCTAGTAAAATTAAATGAATTCAAAAATCTGACATTGAATGCACCAGTGAGAGAAACGTATGCTGAAGACAGTATTAATGTAACTCTGTACACTGATATCAGTATCAGTAAAGGTAAACATGTTGAAACACGTGCGAGGAATTATGTGCTGGGCGTATATTGGGTTGGAACATGAAAAATGTAAAATGGAACAAAATGCTTTCACCCAATGGTTCTGCTCAGAGTATGTCATTTAAATGTCAGAAATGTTTAGACAAAATTTTGTTAAGTGCTTTATTGAAAGCACTTATGGTGTGAGAAGCAAGTTGGTTTCCTTTCTCATGAAAGGTGAGCAGAATTAGGAGGCGTGTGTATTAGTTGGTATTTGTTATGTGTAAAAAATTATTTTGAATTTCTAATCAAAACATTTGTTAATAACAAAAATGATTAGTCAGTATCACAAATCAGAAAGAGAAGCCTCATGCTACGGAAAGTAACTGACAAATGCGGCCTAAACGCTCGCGAAAAGACGTATAGGATGAAAACTGATGTATTGAATTACTTTCAGTTCGAATTCTACCCAAATACACTGCACAGAACCGATTATTTTACATTCTTTAAATGAAGTGTCATCAAAAATAATTTCTTAAATGGCGCAACAAATATAAACTGTTTACTTACTTACTCTTTACTCTTTCGGCATATACAATCATCCTTTTATTAATTAAAATATCCCTATACTACTACTATAACAATACAAGTGCTCTTATAATACTACACTTCGTTACAAATAGTCTAATGCTGCTTTAAGGCTGAATAACTGCGCATGTTATTGCGGTACGCGGGGAAATAAAATTCGGAACAGCAGACGTTAAGCCAGCTGCAGTATACAACTCGAGCCAACAGACGGCACTGCTAGCGGTGTCGCCTGGCGATTTGCTTACGTGTTCTGTCTGCCCACGTTGTCTTTCTGACCATCTTCCCCTCTGTCCCCCCTCTCACTCTCAGGTCATCCCCTCCCACCCCTCTCTCGCCCCATCTCCACCTTCCCCTTTCTCGGACAATTATCACCTCGTGTCTCTCTATCTAACTGCTGCTCCACCTCCTCAGTCCATTGCAAAAATGATGTAACTCTCTTAACATTCATGAAGCTTACTGAAGTGGTGTGAAAGTTTACTGCAAAGATACCCTCCACCATGTACGGTATGTAGCTTTCAGTAGAGGTCATGTTACTTTTGTTTTGATGATTAAGTGTGTAAAATTTCATCCAGACGGGGATCATATCGTAGATTTTGTCCACGTTTATAGATGAAGTACCCTCTGTCATGCACCATTAAAAATTTCATGTTTCCACAGACTTACGTCCTCCTTTGAACGTCAAGTGTGCAAAGTTTCATCGCAATCGGATGAACCGGTATGGCAATGCATAAATGCCGAACTAATATGATGCGACAGTTTCCGTCTATGACGTCATGTCTCCTAAACTGCAAGTAATGTAATGAAATAATTTTTTAGGTACATTCACTGGTATAACTGGATATCATTTGATGAACACGTTAAGGACAGGTTTAGAGGCAAAGAAATAAAAATTTTTAACGTCATTCTCAATGCGGCAATTTTTCATGCATCTCAGAGTTCATGATGTCTTATTTCCTGTACTCTGTGTCATACCGTGATTTAATGACTCTTGTAACCTGTGCTAAAGTTTCCATAATCAGATATTTATCTCTTTTCTGAGTGACAGCTACACGAAGACAAATGTAGGTACACTGAAATACAAAATATGTTCATTGAGCAGTATTTGCAGACTACATGTGTTCATTGTATAGATATTTGCAGACTACAATTCTTGCAAGTGTCTGTCACTCACAAAACATATCTGATAATTGAAAACTCCAAAACCTGAAGTGTGACCTATCCAGCTTCTCTGCTGCGCTACCGATTATACAAAAATTTATATTTCGTATATTAGATCAAAATTTCGTATAAAAAACACAAGTACAACCTTCTGTCAGTTACTGTACCTGTTGTGGGCACTCAGCGTATGGCAAGTTTGTATTCTCTTCGTGAGAGTCGCAAGGCTCACAAATCCTGCTCTCTGACGACATTTACTATTAGATTACAGAGGCATTTTTTGACCGTGGCTCAGCCAATATGCACTACATACCTGTAAACGTTTTCGTAAATCACTCTACCTAGCATTAGTTAAAAGCCCACAGTAATTATGCAACCACAGTTTTAATGGCAAAATAAATAGATAAAATAAAATATTCCAAAGTGAAATTCATGGAGAACTTTCTTACCGTTTCGAGATAAAAACTGGTGCATTGCAAGAAGATGAACTCTCCCCACTACTGTTTAAGTCCGTCCTAGAAAGAATGGTCAGAGAATGGATCAGGAATAGCCAAAGTGGAATTCCAATTAGAGCAAAACACAAAGACATTAAAGCGAATGATACGGTCGTACTAGCTGTGAAGACCCGAAAAAACAAGCCCTCAAATTATAAAAGCAAGAATAAAAAACAGGTCTCGAACGGACAAATATAATGATAAATATGAAAGAAAACAACAAAACATCTTAAAGAGGAAGACCAAAAACTAGAAATTGTCGGAGAATTCAAATATCATCCCGAATTCATCAGCTGGAATGACCTTGTGAAATACGCAATGGAATGTAGAAGTATTAGAGTTGAACGGCATTCCAACACACAAAAACACAGGTACTACACAGGAGAAAGGATGGGAATCAACGAAAGTAAGATATTAAGAATAATCGTTTGCCTCTGGTTCTAAAATAATAATGTAACCCACGTTAGAAAAGAATCTCTTTTCGAAACGATTGAAGTAATCTCAGACTGAAATAGAAAAAGTTCTGATTCTTATGGGCACATCCTCAGAATAAATCCAACTAGGTTAACTAAACGGAAAAGGACATACAGGAACTCCAAACCACAGAAATAATGCTCAACGTTAAAACTGCAAAACAAATAACTAAAGACAAGAGCTAAGGTACGCCAAAGTCGGATAAAACGAAAGCAGAAGAAGAAGAAAGTAAGATAAAATGATAAATAGAAATGATCTTGTTTTATTTAAATTTGATATAAAAGAGTTTGAGATATTTTTCTTTACATGTACTGTTAATCCCAACTTTTCCCCAAATTTCATGTTTTTAGGTCAAAGGAAATTACCCTAAGGCTAATGATGATTGAGTTTGCAAGTAACAAAACATATGAAGTAATAGTAAATATGTTTTGATGGTACCTGCTTATAACCTCAAACCTTGTACACCTAAATTTAACTCGATACCTTTACCCGACTGACGCACGAAATCCTAAAATAACATCTTTTGGAGAAGCACGTTTAGAGCGTTCATGTTGGTGCAACAAGGAGATCTCAGAAATAATATAACGATTTGTTTTTGACAGAAAAAAAGAATAAACGAAAAAAAAAGATTTAAGCAGTAAATAAAATAACTATAAACATACACAAATATCAGCATGCTTGTGATGTTATAACACCCTCTTTACCTATAAGAAATAGAGAAAAGAAATATAGATAAAATATACATTTAGGTACAGCAGTTAACAAACCGAAGATTCCTTGAACAACTTAGTGTTTTCTAAGCATGGTCTTGTTAGAAGCTCGTATGCCGTTGAATAGGAATGGAAAATCGTGTGGAATTCGACCTCACGGAAGATCAGTTTGGATTTAGGAGAAATGTAGGGACACGGAAGGCAATACATTACGAATTATCTTAGAAGATAGGCTAAGGAAAGGGAAACCTACGTTTTTAGCGTTTGTCGATGTGGAGAAAGCTTTTGACAATGTAGACTGGAAAATACTTTTGAAAATTCTGAAGGTAGCAGGGGTAAAATATAAGGAGCAAAGAGTTATATTCAATCGATACAAAAACCAGAAAGGGACGCAGAGGTTGGGAAGGGAGTAAGACAGGGTTGTAGCCTTTTCCCAATGTTGTTTAATATGTACATTGAGCAGGCAGTGAAGCAATGGAAGGAGAAATTTGGAGAGAGAATTAAAGTTCAGGGAGAAGAAATAAAAAGTTTGCGGTTTGCCGATGACATAGTAATTTTGTCAGAGACTGCAAAGGATCTGGAAGAGCAACCGAATGAAATGGAGAGTGTCTTGAAAGGAAGATATAAGATGTATATTAAAAAGAGTAAAATGAAGGGAATGGAATGCAATGTCAGAAAATTAGGCGATGCTGAAGGAATTAGATTAGGTAATGAGACAATAAAAGTAGTAGATGAATTTTGTTATTTGGTTAGCAAGGTAACTTCTAATGGCCGAAATAAAGAAGATATAAAATACGGATTGGCTATGGGAAGAAAAGCGTTTCTAAAGAAGCGAAAACTGTTAACATCCAATATTAACTTAAACGTTAGGAAGTTAGTATGCAGATTCAAAAGGATGTAGGTTGGCGAACGAATTATCTGATTACGAGACTTGCACAGGACAGGGTAGAGGGGAGAGCTGCATCAAACCAGTCTGCAGACTGAAGACCACAACAACAGGACTTGACTTCTTTGGTTATTAGTCTGCACGCTTACGAACTACTTAAACCATCTATAGTAATTCACTTCCTTGAGACAAACATTGTCTTTTTATACCATAGGCATTAAATATAAGGAGAAGCATTGAATTAAAATGTGTGCTGCGCATTGGATTCGAACCTAGGAGCTACTGCTTCCTAGATAAGCTCTGTAGACTATTCAGCTAACATAGCGTTACAAACAATGTGACTACACGAACTATCTTCAAGTACGTCTCCCTCCAAACCACATTTCTGGGATGCTATTTCAATATAGTAGAGCCTTGGCTCTTTGATACCTATTTCACAGGGAACATTGATGCGGAATTAAAGTATGTGGTGTGGAGGGAGACAAACTTGAAGACAGTACTTGCAGTCGCTTTGTCCATAGCGCTGTGTTAGCGGAGCGGTCTAAAGTGCCTTCCTAATAAGCAGGAGTTCCTGGGTTCGAATCCTGGTCACAGTCACATTTTCATTCAATCCTCTCCTTATGTTTAAATTCTTAAACTAAGAAACTAACCTAAGGAAAACACACACGGCAATGCCATCGGGAGGAGACGAACCTCCGATGGCGACCCACACAGCGCTCCGCAACAAGGCGCCTTACACCACTCCATCACGATATGATTTTTCTCATAGGAAACATTGCCATAGGTGAATTAAGTGAAAAGTGATATTTAAAGTCGCAAGCCTGATACGGATTCAACCAGCAAACTTTGGATTCATAGTCTTACACTTTGCCAAGGGATAAATGAATAGAAATAATGTATGCACGCAGTCTACAAGAAAACGCACACACACAGGCACACATTAGACAACGAAACTGAAACATATTTGTGATCACACGGAAACCAGTCAGAACAATAAACAAAGATAGACAGAAAAGTGAACAAACAAACACGCGCAGACACACACACACACACACACACACACACACACACACACACACACAGAAACATAAACACCCGCGCCTACACATGCCGGAACAAATGTATCTTCAGAAACACAATCACACACTAGATGAACAGTACGATTCGCATACACGCTAAGAATAGTACCAGACGATTCATTTTCTGCAAATCCAACAATATATAATAGCATCTTACAACATCGAAACAGAATACAAAAAATGGAGGATTGCTGGTGGTTTTCAAAATTTAGAACAAATATTTGCACCAGTGTGCGAGTGTTTGTTCAGAAGTAAGATATGATGAATGTGGAGTGAACAAAAACAATAATTTATCGTTTAAAATGTGTTGAACAACAAAAAACCAAAACAAGAAGTCATACAAAACTATAAAAGAACTTGTTTTATCAGAGTCGAGCAGAGAGCGAAATGCGAAATGCGTTTGGTTATATAGACTACTGTGTATAACTGCAACTGCTGATAAGGAGAAAAGGCAGTCAAATAATATCCTATGTGCCTCAGAGGGTTGTAATAAAACCTTTGTTTGCCATTTATAGATATTAATTGCATTACCAGCCATTTCGGAAACGATGCGCTTACTGGTAAATGAAATAAAATCATATCCCCTCAGACACGTATTGTAGCGAGATAATTACGTGTCAGCAGAGAAATTCAAACTGGTATGAAACATGGCATCCTTTTACTACAAGTCTAACGGCTGAGGGTTAGCGTCACTCGTATCATACAAATAATAGTTATTTTATAACGTAACTGATAAATGGAATCCCACACTCATTCCGTTGCGCAGTAGGATTGTCGCTTTTTGTAGTTTCTCTAGAGACACAGTACTAATGCGGTACCGAGTTGATGAAGGCGCAGTTGTTTTAGTCTAGTAGACACAACACCTAAATTGCAAAAAGTTCACAGTGAAATATTTCCGGTGTGTGGACTGAAACGAATGTAACATCAGTCTGCAGTGAAATAATAACAATTCGACGAAAGCTGTTGAAACGTGAGTAATGCTGATCAGAGGGAAAGCCATCGGCTTCGGTCACAAAAATGCTGGCAATATGAGAACGTATCCGGAGCAATCAGAGATTTTCTGACCATGGGGAGTTCACACAGAGATTCTAGACTGAGACGGAGCTGAAATATCGCTTTAACGTTCAGATCGTTGTTCACAGAGGCTTTGTGACAACGAAAAATACTACCATGTGCCTCTGAAGTTGTGAAGTATAATGGATGATTCAATTAAAGTTACTCGTCCCACCACCATAAGGTATAATTATCTTCCTGAAGTTCCTTTGTAATTGGGAGTAACAACATACAGAATTGTGATATTAAATGTTCAAATAAACTGGCTTTCAGGGCAATCAGATGGAAAGCTACGTTCCAATGACAGGATACTGAGAGACTGCCACTTGTCTGTAAAGAACATAGCTTGGAAAAAAAGCTTGTAGCTTCTAAAATTATTTCAGTAATGTGACTCTTTTAGAAGAATCTGCTTTCTGGTAGTCGTAAATCATATAGAACAATTGTAAACAAGTGGTTATTAGGTGAGAAAGAAATGGGATTTCGGTGGGCCAAATCGACCACAGTTACAGATTGCGCAAAGAAAAAAACAACCTAATGAGAAAACCTATTTTGACATTACCAATTTTGTTAAGGCATTCCATAATATTTAATTTTATTAAAGAGAAACGTGTCTATAATTACATGAGACAATTACCACATCACCTAATAAAATAGCGGAATAGTCTGCGCAAGCATAAGACCACAATTTTAAGTATAAATGGAAATTTAATACAACTTATAACAACAGACGACGCAGATAGACAAGTGTGGAGCATTTGATGCACACTGTAACATTTATTTTGATGATGCAATCTGGAAGTCAAGGCGATTTTTAACTATCGAATTAAGATTAAAATTCCAGCTCGAATCGCATTTTATGAACTCACGAACCAACGTTACTATCGAAGAATGAAAATTTTCTACAGAGTGGAATATTTTTATTGAGATTTATGAAGCGTAACTTTTGAATGTTTTGGAAAAAAAAATCAAATAGTTTCTGAGGAAACATCCGTTATCGTAAAATAAAGTATTAACAACGTATGAGTTAAAAAATTTTAGCTATGTAAATTGTGGCGTCTTGTATGAATATGACGGGGTAATAGAGAAGAAATCACCTTAGTTTGATAATATATGTGGAACACTAAACAGATATTTAAAACATAAAAAGTGGTAACAATCATTACTAAAGCCTTATAAAGGAATGCTTGTTGCCGAAACTGATTCTTAGTTACAAACGAACGCCAAGAAAATGAATACAAGCAACACATTTGAGATATACAAGAGCAGTGAAGGGAATTATAATACCCTCAATAAAATAAAAATTGATTTCACTTTTTTAGAAGTAATGAGTGGAAGAAGATTACCTCTCTAGATTACAGTGAAAGCAGTTAGGGCAAGAAGGTAAGATGCGTGGCATAGAAAATAAAAACTTAGTATTGTACTTGTCTGTCACATCTACATCGTACAGACAAAATTACACTAGTGGCAGATGTAACGCATATGTCAATGCATTCTTCAATCGCACAATGCGTTCGTGAATGTATCCGGATACGCTATACCGTACAGTCAAATAAAAACAACGCTCCTGGCTGATTCGCAGATAGTTGAAGGTATTTTTATCTTCAAGACACATATATACGCCAACAATTTTGTAACATACAGAATAGGGTGATGTCTTCATCTTAAAACACTTGAACTCCCTGTTTCTAAAATGAATAAATAAATAAATAAAATGCGTCGTATGAAGAGATGAGTATTACTAATTATCAAACATTCAAACGTCACAACTTCTCAAGAAAATAAAGAATATTTCTCGGTAACTGAATTTACTCTGTTAATAAATATACCAATTAGACAAATCAAACATATTAATTCCTAGGTAAAAAACGAAGAAAAGTTTTTCTGCTGTAAGCTACTCAGGTTAATTGTTATAGGAGCTGAGAATGACAACAGATGACTAAATGTATTCATTACGTAGTATCGATACCGTACTGTATTGTAAAAGTAAAGGAGAAAATTTTTTTAGAGGCAAATTATTTTCCGCGGCGGAGTGGCGAAGCGCATTGAAGCGATAGGCTCCGATGCGCGAGGCCGTTCCCAGTCGGGGGTTCTTCCCCCCACCCCTCGGGCATGGATGTTTGAGCTGTCTTTAGTATAAGCGACTGATGACCCCGCAGTTAAGTCCCATAAGCTTGACAAACATTTGAATATATTTGAAACATTATTTTAATGAATTGTTGACTTGCAGCTCGTACGACTTCGTCAGAGAAAATTTAGAGGTGACTAGATTGTTAAAAGTTTCTTTATTCTACTATCTCAGTTCAGGAAAAAGTACGCAATTGGGAATACTGTGGCTTCCCTGTATTTTAAATACGAAATCACTATGACGTGTATTTCTTCAAACTGTAAAAGTATTAAATAGTATAATCCGTCATATACGGTCAACTTTCTAGGTCGAATGAGACACTAACTTATATGCTATAATAGTAATTTTGTAACTGAGTATCAGTTTGCTATCTAAGGGTTTTCCTAGCTATTAGCCAAGAACTTACATGTTCATATGGTAGTGTTACAGATAGGATCCGTCAAATGCAAATGATCGATACGCAGGAGCACTAGTTACGAACAGCGAGTTACATGAAACTATAATCTGTGTCAGAACACGGTTATTATTTAAAAAGAGCAAATTTATTCCATGCGCTGATGAGGTCGCAGAATAACGAAGCCAAACTCAAATGGTATAATGTAAAAAATGTCGTTTGTGCCTGACAAATATGTAATGTTTCTCATAAATAACAAATAAACAATTAAGTTACTGTGGTAGTTTAAGTAATTTTGCCTACGCGTACATAGTTGTCATTCAGAACGATTTTATTGTTGAGCAGAATAAATTTATTTGATAAAATAGTGTCAATGGAGGCCATGTCTACTTTTTTACCCTCTTTATTTACGTACACAGATTTAAGATGTTTCAGAGCGTGATAGAGGGTTCAACGAATATTATTCATAATGTGTCTGTGTCATTTCATTGAAGTATAGCACGAGGAAAAGAGGAATACTCCAATATTTCTGTTTTTGGTCTTATTTCTCTTGTTTTGTTATGACAAAATATGCTCGAATTGCGAGAAGAAAGTTGATGAAAGAAATTTATCACATACCGTAAATTCCTTTTCAAAGAATAACAGCCGGCCACGGTGACCGAGGGACTGACGCGCTCCAGTCACGGTCTGCACGGCCACAACGGTCGGGGGTTCGAATCCCCCCTCGGGCATGGATATTTGTGCCGTGCTAGTTCGTAAGTAGTTCATAAGTAGTTTGTAAGTTTAGGGACTGATGACCCCGTAGTTAAGTCCCATAAGCTTAACAAACATTTGAACATTTCAAAGAATAACGCCTTTCCTTTAATGATTTTTATACCAACTAATGCAACACTTCCGTGACACTACCCCCTGTATCGCGATAAGAAGTGTCCACTTCACAGATGGATATGAAGTTTCAAGGAGAAAAAAAAATTAATCGTCTCTAAAATGACATGGCGAACGATTCTTTTAAAAGTAGATAGAGAAGCATACGATGCAAGGGTGCCATCTCATTGATCAAACTGGATTATAAGATATAAAATACCGAAGGATTTATTCAAGTTTTTAATTAAATGGGACGAAAATAGCCGTGTTGTTCGAAGATCACGTCTCGCTTAGTAATGCTGTAATTAGCTGACTCAAAAGAAATGGTCGTTTATTATGTTTAAGCAAAAACTCAGAAAAGCGTATCTGAAGCTCTGGAGGTCCTTGACAGCGTAGCTGCGATGGGAAAATTACGGCTGTCTGATACAGACCAGAGCGAATGACTTTCTTCTGAACACGCTTCTCATTTGTTCCTGTAGTTGTTCGTGTCCAAAGGATGTCATATATCTAGAAGGTGGCAGTTTGAAGTTCATGAAACATTAATTTCATCTTGACAATGTCGTATTTTCACTTTTTGTAGACATTAATGACTACCTAAACGTTTGGCAAGATCGTACGCCGTTGGCGGTAGTCAACTGTATGTACACCGTACTCGAAGAGCCATTGTTTAGATAGAAAACTTTTCGACGCCGAGAAAAATATTGACATGCACTGCAATTACATGACTCAGTTTGCGCTAGAAAAATTAGATTTTGATGCAGATACTGTCATCTTGTTGGTCGAATTAACCAGTTACTTGCCATCATATCGATTAAAGACCCACGTAGAGACATAGGGTAGACAGGTATCAAATCTTGATTAATTGGCGCGCTCTGTCTGCTTATTTACACCACACAACACCTTGAACAACAATACATACTTCAATGATTAGGTATTTTAGATATGTTGCTATTTTAACTGTCATCTTTCTTTTAGTAAACATTCCTGCTCGGTCTTTTTTGATTATGAGAATTGTATGTTAACACGAAATATTCTTCATTACGCAGTGGAGTACTTTTAACAATCTAATCCAACTACAAATGACTGATACGTGATCTGTTGACGTGGGATCGCTAACTAAACTTAATAATGGAATGTCTAAGAGAATCACTGCCAGTAAAAAACAGCAACGAGGAAACTTGCCTTGAATTGATTTCGTAAATCAACGGATAACCTAAATAAGTATCTGTGAATGGAAGGTTAGAACTGCGGTATTCTAAGATTTGAGTCCAACGCCTAAACTACAGCCTACATCACTTTATATCGGATGTAGATTTACTTTGTTATATCTTCGTTATGAAATATATGCTCGAATTTAAATTACGCCACTCTAGAAATTTAAGAAGCCAAGTACCAAAATATGTAATCTATCATTAAGTACGAGATCTAACACCAGACAGCAGATGCGTAAACCGAAATCACGTAGTACGAAATGGTCTTGTAAGGGATGAAAGGAAAGAAAATATGACTAAATAACACTGCTAGTTCTCCGAGGGCTCCTCTTCGAGAGCCGTGGATATTACAGTAGGAAGCTGCATTACAACTCACAGTAAGGACAACTACAATTAATAGTGTAAGTAGTCGCTACGAAACAGATACGTTATATTTATATTGTCTTAGCCTATGGTTTCTTTCCAAGACGTTTTCTCCCCAAATGCAGAGAGAGACCTCCTCTTAGACGCTGAAATGTTCACCCTTCGTGCTTCGTTTCTCGCAGTATGTAATCTAATCTTATTTCTTCAATTATCTCCGAATCAGGGCCAGAACTCAGACTGCCAGCTCCACTCCGTCATGTAATGAATACGAACGATGATGTTATTTTTTTAAATAAAAATCTGTATATAAGAAAACGACTTTACGTAAAATATATAGGAAATTTTCAGAAGCACATGTATCGCAATTATTGAGGTGTAGAACGACGGGAAGAAGATAGCCTTGTCACTTATTCAGGTCATCGTAAATGTTCCTTACGTACTTCCATTTCTTCACTCTAAAAAACCTGTAAAAATCCCTCTTTAAATGCCGAAACACTATCACTTCAGTACAGTGAGGTTACTGTTCAGAACTAGGGACGGTAAATTTCAGCAACCTTATTTCTGGCGTTGCTTGAAGTCGACCGGTGGACTACGTTCAGAATGCAAGGAGATCCACAAGAAAATGGCGCCCAAGATCAATTTTAGTGCGAAATCAACAGTTTACGTGAAATGAAGTTCAGGTTCACAACAACGTACAACAGACGTAGACAGATTGGACTGTCTTTACAACATGACCGTGCCTTTCCAATTGTTGCATTTATATTTTATACACTTCGCCGGGAATATCAATGCTGTAAACTATTCAGGGAAGGAACTGCCTTGAAAAATGGAATCTAATAGGAGCCTCAGTTTTTTCGTTAGGCATATGTAGGGGCTTCTTTATCGTATTTAACAAACATCACTCTAGAAAAATATTTATGGCGGTATTGAGTGTCGTATTCATCTTGAATGTTTCGGTTTTCTCTTTGTGTCATCAGCAGTCGAACGGGTGATTATCCAGTATTTTCTTTTCGTCGTTTGCGTAATTGGAATGCGCCCTTACCTTATCTTAACAATATTCGCCTAATGTATAAGGGACGTTGAACATAGGAAATAAGACACGCGGCGTGTTTCGAAACATTTTAATTCATGGCTTGCTCTAGATTTTCTATTCAGAACAAACCAAAATAGTAGTCTGGAATTGATTCGTTTCTGGGCACCCCTAGAAGTCGGAAAATTCTGTGTAAAAGCGATTTACTTGGGACCCTTAAAAGTCGGAAAATTCTGTGTTAAAGCGATTTACATTTGCGGTTCAAGAAACATGTGACACTCCTTTCTATTTCATCAGTCATAATTGAAATCTACGTGTGTATCGGATCGACCGTATAATAGTTATACAATCTTATGAGTTGTAGCACTGTATGTATTTTTTTCGTAGCTTCCATATTCACACAGTTTCGGTGCTAAAATTGCTACAATTTCCGTAACTAGATGACCTGCAGTAGCTCCTCTGGTTAAAAACCTTTTTCGAGGTAAGTACAGAGTATGTTTTCCTCTTTGTTTAAAAGTGTACTTGGCTACCAGACATGAAACTTCGTAGTTTAATACATATAGTAATACACCATTAAAAAACGCAGACCGTAGAAATCAAAAGGTATGTTACAATCGATCTACAACCTGGTCGTTTATTTGAAATATGAAAAAAGGCAGTAATTTCTGCAGTATGTATCACATTGATTATATAATTGATGGATTGGTAAAGGTGATGATGATTGGTTTTACGGCGCTAATCAGTGACTTCATCACCGACCTCACTCAAATAAATAAATGCGGAGCGTATCATGATATAAGGTCACACAGAAACGTTCCACATAATTCTCAATGCTGTAATTTCGGTTGGTAGTAGTCCAGTAATAGAGGGAGGCAGCAGACTAGTCCTATTGCACTCAGATGTGCAAGGATCTAACGTCTCCATGAACACACCGAATGTATCGAATGCTTTTGATACAATAAATAAAATGTTAGTTTTATTTCCCAAATAAGAAAGCTCCATTGCTTGTCACAGTTTTTACCGCTTTTGTATATCACTAAAAACACGCTCAGGAACATAGCATAAGTGGTATGTCAGAGCGTTAATTGCTAAAAGTCATGATAATGTGCTCTGATCCCATTGCCATACAACTGCGTGAGAATGACCCGTATTTAAATATTTTTTGTAAGCTGAGTTAGTCGACGGGAAATTTCCGAAGAAGAAGTAAACACGAACTGAAGTTACGCAATTGATTCCTTACGGCAAGAGTAATTGTATAATTGATGGATTAGTAAAGATGATGAGATTAGTATTTTACGACGCTAATCAGCGAATTCATTACCGACCTCGCTCAAATAAATAAATGCGAAGTGTATCATGATATAAGGTTACACAGAAATGTTCCACATAATGCTCAATGCTGTAATATGGGTTGCTAGTTGTCCAGTAACAGAGGGAGGCGGACTAGTGCTATTGCACTCAGATGCTCAAGGATCTAACGTCTCCAAGAACACACCGAATGAACCGAATGCTTTTGGTACAATAAGTAAAATGTTAGTTTGATTTCTCAAATAAGTAAACTACATTGCTTGTCAACGTTTTTTTACCTCTTTTGTATAACACTACGATAAAAACATGCCCAGGAACGTAGCATAAGTGTTATGTTCAAAATTCAATTGTTTGTTAAGCTTATGGGACTTAACTACGGGGTCATCAGTCCCTAAACTTAAAAACTACTTATCTACTACCTTATACTTAGGACGGCGCAAATATCCATGCCCGAGGGGGATTCGAACCCCCGACCGTAGTGACCAGGCAGACCGTGACTGGAGCGCCTCAGTCCCCTCGGCTACCGCGGCCGGCATAAGTGTTATGTCAGAGCGTTAATTGCTGAAAGTCATGATAACGTGCTGTGATTCTATTGTCATACAATTGCGTGAGAATATCACGTATTTAAATACTTTTGTAAGCTGACTTAGTCGACGGGAAATGTCCGATAAAAAGTGAACAAGTACTGAAGTTACGCAGTCGATTTCATACGGCAAGTGTAATTATAAATGTAAACTGTACTGTTCTGTTTTGACAGAAAGAGTTTTGGAAGTGGTGTTTCCTCACTAATTTTTGTTAATGTATCTGCAAGAAGAATGTTTTAAATGCTTTGACACCGTTGACAGCAGTGTAGGCATTCCACCGTTACACCCAGCCCTGTACTGACCGATAAAATCACTCCCAGGAGAGTAGCATAATTGCAGAAAGTCATGATAATATGCTCTTATCCCATTGCCATACAACTGCATGAGAATACCCCGTTTTTAAATATTTTTGTGAACTGACTTAGTCGACGGGAAATAACCGAAAAAAAGTGAACACGTACTGAAGTTACGCAGTCGATTCCGTACGGTAAGTGTAACTATAAATGTAAACTGTACTTTTCTGTTTTTCAGAAAGGTTTTTGGAAGTGGTATTTCCTCACTAACGTTAAAAGTTAATGTAGCTGCAAGAAGAAAGTGTTAAATGCTTTGACACCGTTGGTACCAGTGTAAGCATTCCACCGTTACACCCAGCCATGTACTGAACGATAAAAACACGCCCAGGAACGTAGCATAAGTGGAATGTCAGAGCGTTAATTGCAGAAAGTCGTGATAATGTGCTCTGATCCCATTGCCATACAACTGCGTGAGAATATCCCGTATTTAAATATCTTTGT
This sequence comes from Locusta migratoria, assembly GCA_026315105.1. NCBI lineage: Eukaryota > Metazoa > Arthropoda > Insecta > Orthoptera > Acrididae > Locusta > Locusta migratoria. The sequence continues at coordinate 110,100,296 of CM048749.1, read as the reverse complement.
GAACTGACTTAGTCGACGGGAAATGTCCGTAAAAAAAAAAAAAAAAAAAAAAAAAAGTGAACACGTACTGAAGTTACGCAGTCGATTCCAGCCGGGACTGATGACCCCGTAGTTAGTTTCCATAGACTATACAAACACATAAACATTTGGTTTGTAGGCCAAGCCGGCCGCGTTGACTGAGGGGACTGAGGCGCTCCAGTCACGGTCTGCATGGCCACTACGGTCGGGGATTCGAATCCCCCTCGGGCATGGATATTTGTGCCGTCCTTGGTATTAGCTAGTTCATAAGTAGTTTGTAAGTTTAGGGACTGATGAGGTATAAAAACATTTGAACATTTTTTTTTTGAGTCGATTCCATACGCAAGTGTAACTATAAATGTAAACTGTACTTTTCTGTCTTGTCAGAAAGATTTTTGGAGGTGGTATTTCCCCAACAACGATAGTAGTTAATGTAGCTGCAAGAAGAAAGTGTTAAATGCTTTGACACCGTTGGCAGCAATGTAAGCATTCCACCGTTACACCCAGCCGTGTACTGAACGATAAAAACACCACCAGGAACGTAGCATAAGTGGTATGTCAGAGCATTAATTGCAGAAAGTCATGATAATGTGCTCTGATCCCATTGCCATACAACTGCGTGAGAATATCCCGTATTTAAATATTTTGTAAACTGACTTAGTCGACGGGAAAAAAGTGAACACGTACTGAAGTTACGCAGTCGATTCCAGCCGGCCGCGGTGGCCGAGGGACTGAGGCGCTCTAGTCACGGTTTGCACGGCCACTACGGTTGGGGCTTCGAATCCCCCCTCGGGCATGGATATTTGTGCCGTCTTTAGGATTAGTAGTTTGTAAGTTTAGGGACTGATGACCCCGTAGTTAAGTCCCATAAGGTATAAAAACATTTGAACATTTTTTGAGTCGATTCCATACGCAAGTGTAACTATAAATGTAAACTGTACTTTTCTGTCTTGTCAGAAAGATTTTTGGAGGTGGTATTTCCCCACTAGCGATAGTAGTTAATGTAGCTGCAAGAAGAAAGTGTTAAATGCTTTGACACCGTTGACAGCAGTGTAAGCATTCCACCGTTACACCCAGCCGTGTACTGAACAGTGGCAGGCACGGGTGTCAAGACAGAGCCTTTGACATGACGAACAAGTGCCTGCGGCGACGTCGGCGGCGGTGGCGGTACCAGAGGCGGGCTCACCTGCGCCCAGATGGCTAGGCGCGCCAGCAACGGCGTCTGCGCTGGCGCCAGTGGGACGCCGCGGGCGGCGCTGGCGACAGTCGGCGGTCGGCGGTCGCTGAGAGGCGTTGCGAGGCGAGGCGAGTCCAGCGAGGCGGCGCGCTGCGCGGTCGGACGCGCACTGGCCGCAGGCGCGCGCCGCCGCGCCGCCGCGACGCTGCTGCCGCCAGCGGCGGCGCCGGCAACCGCGCGCCGGCCCGCCACCGGTCCGGAGCCGAGAGCGTCAGCGCCTCCTCTTTCATGATTGCCATCGATTTTGTACACACGTGTAGTTCTAAAACGAGAACGGCGCCACACTGAGGGACGCCGTCATTCCGTTTTTACACTGAGGAGCCAGAAAAACCAGCCTAATATCCCATGTGTAGTTCCAAAACGAGAACGGCGCAACACTGCCATTCCGTTTTTACACTGAATAGCCAGAAAAACCAGCGTAATATCGTATAGCGAGCCCGAAAGCACTCAGTAGCGCCGCCATACGACGTGTTGCGTCTTGATTGAATAAGTGTTCGAGGGAACAGATACCACGCATCCTGTGGGAATTGTCTATAAGTCCGTAAGGGCACCAAAGGGGTGGAGACCTATTTTGAGCCGGCCGCGGTGGCCGAGGAGACTGAGGCCCTCCAGTCACGGTTTGCACGGCCACTACGGTCGGGAGTTCGAATCCCCCCTCGGGCATTGATATTTGTGCCGTCCTAGTTCGTAAGTAGTTCATAAGTAGTTTGTAACTTTAGGGACTGATGACCCCGTAGTTAAGTCCCATAGACTCTACAAACATTTGAACATTTGAACCTATTTTGAACAGCACATCTACATCTACACTGGATACCCTGCAAATCATATTTAAGTGCCTGCCAGAGGGTTCATCGAACCACCATTAATACTATTTATCTCCCATTCCATTCTCGAGTAGTGCGCGGGAATCTCTCAGTTCGAACTCTGATTTCTTGTATTTTATTCTGATGATCATTTCTAGCTATGTAAGTGGGAGTCAACAATATATTTTCGAATTGGGAGGAGAATGTTGGCGATTGGAGTTTCGTAAGTAGCCTACGCCGCAGCGATAAGCGCCGTTGTTAATGATTCCCATCCCAGATCCTGTATCATTTCCGTAACGCTGTGATAATACGAAACGAGCTGCCCTTCTCTGGACTCTTTCGATGTCCTCCGTCAAACCCACCTGATAAGGATCCCACACTGGGCTGCAATAGTCCAAGAATGGACGGACAAGCGTAGTGTATGCAGTTTCTTTTGTAGTTCTGTTGCATGTTTTAATGGTTCTGCCAATAAAACGCAGTCTCTGGTTCGCCTTGTGAGGCATCCCAGATATGCTCAATAATTGTAACTAAAGGATCCGTGCGAATACTTCACACCGTTAGTGGAATGACAAAAAAGTTGGGGAAAATGGAGTTGAATGTTCACGCGTAGCTTTCTTCAGAATCAATCAATGCATGTGAGTAAAAGGGCATATAAAACAGCTTGTTAGGTAAAGCGGACATGGAAGAGCTTGTTAGGTAAAAACTAACTGCGTACTTTAATTAGAACCGAATATATCGTAAAACAAACAGATTAAAATATTCATTGCAAGGACAGGATGCCGCGTTTGAATATCCAGCAATGGACGTGTACTTGTTTGGTCACAGTAAGTTGGGGCAGCAGGTAACAGTGCGCAACGCATATATCTCAGTTTTAAAGATCCAGCAGTTGGCTGCACTGTAGGGCATGAAACAGCCTCTGTGGCTGACTCTTTGTTGCCATAGTTTGGTTGTTGTCGTAGTGCTAACGGCTGTAGAATTCTGTAAGAAATGTTTTATATTATTTTCGTATAAAATTTTGTCTTGCGAAAATAAGCTCTATCTAAGACAATAATGAGCTCCTGATGTTTAACTTGATAATATAGTAAACTACGATTCATTGTAAGTCTTGTGATGTATTGAAACGTAGAATTTCCTGCAAAGTGTTTCAATGCGCAGACAAAAGTTGCAGTCCCGTATTGCGGGACAAGCTTACGCGTTTTGGGTGGGGTAAAACTGCGCAGTGCGTTACCTTACCCCGTTGTTGTTATGGTCTTCAGTCCGGAGACTGGTTTGATGCAGCTCTCCACCCTACTCTATCCTGAGCAAGCCTTTTCATCTCCTCATAAGAACAGCAACCCACATCCACTTGAATCTGCTTACTATACGCGTCTCTTGGTCTCCCTCTGCGATTTTTACCCCACACACTTCCCTCCAATGCTAAATTTACGATTCCCCGATGTCTAAGAATGTGTCCTACCAAGCGATCCCTTCTTTTAATCAGGGTATGCCAAAAATTCCTTCGCTCACCAATTCTGTTCAGTACCTCTACCTTACCCCAGCATCTATATTTATTAGTTTATTCGTTGTTGTGAAGCTAGAAACGTTTATGAACATTACCGGCCGATATTGTACATTGCTAAGAGTCTAAAAAGAGATAGCCGGCCGCGGTGGCCGAGGAGACTGAGGCGCTTCAGTCACGGTCTGCACGGCCACTACGGTCGGGGGTTCGAATGCCCCCTCGGGCATGGATATTTGTGCCGTCTTTAGTATAAGGTAGTTCATAAGTAGTTTGTAAGTTTACGGACTGATGACCCCGTAGTTAAGTCCCATAAGCTTAACAACCATTTGAAAATTTTTTAAAAGAGATAATGTTTTTATATTGTAGAGTCTACAAAAAAAACTGAACGGAAGGTATGCACTCCACGCTCCATAAAAAAAAAAGAGGGAAAGCAAATGTTAAATACGTCGATGGAAAGTCCACGTACTTTTCACTGTCCCGGCTGTACTGAAAATTATAATAATCCTCCAACAGCTGGTTGGATTCTGTGTCTAAAATGCGAGGAGTTGTGGCATGAAACCTGTTCTGGACACTTCATTTGTGACCTCTGTTAAATATCATTACCTCCAGTTGGAATATTATCCTTCAGATTCTGTTTCACAAGCTCCACAGTTGTTCAATTAAACATATTGCGTACTAAAACTCATTATTATATGCCTAGAAACAAGGAATTACTCTTATGTTTTTATCATTTTAGTAATAACCCGCAAACTTACCCTACTGGAAATACACTCTTACCCCACGGTTGGATAAGTCTGCACGTTTGCATTACTATTTTTTTTAATTAAATGCTTAATACAGTTTAGATTATACATACCACTTTTGGATTCTGTTATATAATAGGAAACAGTCAGATGAATTGTGAGTTAAAATATGATTGTATTTTGTGAAGTTTTCTCCATTATATAGTTAATTAAACCTAAAGTGCGCAGTCTTGCCGCACTTTACAACTGGAAACGAGACGTCAATATGGTTCCAATTATCAGCAGTCCAATGTCGGTAGTGACAAGCTGAGGCAAGGTGTTCATGTCTCGGAAGTTCGGTTCCCAGCGGAGATCTTTAAACTGAGAAGAGCATTCCTGGAGCCACTCTTAACGTGTGAGTGTCGCATTGTCCTGATGGAATTGCCCGAGTCCGTCGGAAGGCACAATCGACATGAATGAATGCTGGTCTTCAGCCAGGATGCGTACCTACGCCTCATCTGTCAGAGACGTATCCAGACTATCAGGTGTCTCATATCACTCCAACTGCACACGATCCACACCATTACAGTCCCATGCTGACAACCATGTATTCATAAGGTTGTCTCCATACCCGTACATTGGGAATGAGACCCGTCAGACCGGGCAACACGTTTCGAGTCATCAACAGTCGAGTGTCGATGTTGAGGGGATCAAGCGAGGCGTAAAGCTTTGTGTCGTACTGTCAACAACGGTAAACGAGTAGGCCTACGACTCCGTATGTTTCGTTACATATTTCGTAGGCGGACACTTGTTGATGGCCCAGAATTGAAATCTGCCGCCATTCCAGGAAGGGCTGCACTTCTATCACGTTGAACGATTCTCTTTCGTCGTCGTTGGTCCCGCATTTGCACAATCTTTTCCGGCCTCAGCGACGTCGTTGATTTGACGTTTTAGCGGATTCTCCCTATTCACGGTACGCTCCTGAAATGTTCGTACTGCAAAATCCCCAATTCACCGCTACCTCGCAGATACGGTGTCCCATCTCCCATGCGCCGACTATAACGAAACGATTCAAGTCCTTTACATCGTGGTGAACTGCCATTGTGGTTGCAGTAACAATTCTAACGCTTTTTTCCTTTATTGTTCACGTCCCCGTTGGTCCGGCCGGCAGAATTACCATACGTTTCCCTTCGACCGACAAGCTGTACAGTTAAAAATTTATGACAATGAAATGGAGTTTAAAAGACGAGAATTTAAAACTTGACAAGGAGACATTGTAAACACATATAACATTAGACTTAAAAACTGATAACAGAAATATTTGTTCTTTCACTACCAGTTGGCGGCCGCGGTGGCCGAGGGGACTGAGGCGCTCCAGTCACGGTCTGCGCGGCCACTACGGTCGTAGGTGGCATGGATATTTGTGCCGTCCTTAGTATTAGTTAGTTCATAAGTAGTTTGTAAACTTAGGGACTGATGACCCCGTAGTTAAGTCCCATAAGCTATACAACCATTTGAACATTTTGAACTACCAGTTGTTGTTGTTGTTGGTTCCGACTGAGAAATAGAATTCCACGAAACCAGTTCGGATAACCCTACTTAATGGATATTATACTCCGATGTAGAGACCTGAAGGTGGCGTAATGGAATGCCGAAACTGGTAGTGAAAGGATAAATATTTCTATTAAACATACGGCTGTTGGAATCCCACTTTCTTCATATGGGGGACACTGTGTTCTGCCGATATCGGCGGTAGCACTGAGTTAAACGACGAAGTCCACTCACGTAGTGACGCGGACACACACGGAGCACTAAGGTTGACTTTATTGAAAGGACCTCGCTGGTATTGGGAAGATCTAACGCCCGGGCCCAGACACCTGTTGCCTGACTTAGGCGCTGCCGACCGCAGCGCCTTCCTCTGTGTGTTTTCATATCTATGTCATTGAACACACATACCCGTAAAAATTGTATAGGCTCTTCAGTGTAGACTGAATGCGGAAAGGGGTCCATTATTTTTTTCAATATGCTGCGTCTCTCGGGGCGCAGTGGCTCAACGCTGATCAGCAGTGTCATGTGGGATGCCTGCTCGGCAGGCGTTAAGCCTGACGTACTGCAGTTTTGCCTGCCGAGAATGCGTCCTTCACTTCTCGTCCCGCACTGACAGGATGACCGCGTACGTGCCTTTATCGGTTTGATTCATGTGATCGGCCTACCTCAGTGGAAGCCGCTGGCATTCTGTATCGAGAAATGGGCTACTGGCAAAGTCTTTCGAGCGCACGTTTCTCGCAGCATTAAATATATAAATTTCGATCTTAAATAAATTTTAAGAAAAAATTGCAACCCATATGAAGGCTTACCGTCAGTCGTTCCCATATGGGACTGGGAAAGGAAGAAACGACGAATTGTGACTGGTACACGAAATACCCTCCAGCCCACATTCAGGTGGCTTGGGGACTATACACATACTATACAAATATACAGGGTGTTTCAATAAGTGTGTTTGCCTCTGTAACTTATAAAATAATAGGTGACGGGAAATTTTAATACGGTAGGTCAACGCAAGAAGTGTTACACTTTCTGCGGAGCTATGAACATAGTTTATTGTATCATTTTCCAAAGAGTTACAGCACAAACTGATAATTTTTTAATGGAACAATAGTTTTTTCTGTCGTGTATTGGATTCGTTGAAACCAGCTGCGTCCAAATCAATTTAAACTACATTCCTATCACTGTTAGTTTTGGAGCTACAACCCTTCAAAGTATAGGGGGCGGAGGCAACGACAGCGTAGCTGACTGGCTGGTGGTCATGAGACAGTGGGTCGTGCCCCAGGGGATAGCCAATCGGCCAGTCAGTTACGCTATCGCAGCCTCCGCCCCCGGAACTTTGATGGTTGTAGTTCCAAAACTAACATTGATAGGAATGTAGTTTAAATTGATTTGGACGCAGCTGGTTTAAATGAATCCAATAAAAGAGAGAAAAAACTATTGTTCCATTTAAAAATTATATCTTTTTGGTGTAGTTCTTCGGAAAATGATACAATAAACTATGTTCATAGCTCCGCAGAAAGTGTAACATTTCTTGTGTTAACCTACCGCATTAAAATTTCCCGGCGCCTATTATTTTATAAGTTACAGAGGCAAACATACTTAGTGAAACACCCTGTATATGTATAGCATGACTAAGGCTTCCAATGTGTAAAGTTGCCTTGGTGTTTATTTGCATCTATTATTAATCAACTTCCTCTTTCGTCCTCTGTCTGATCATCACCTCAATCGCCCAGTCTTTTTTCATCTCCAGCTTCCCCTCTGTCAACTCATCTCTCCTGACACTATTAAAAATAATATGTATCCACGAATTTTCATGCCAATCGGTGAAACGGTATCGAAAATAATTGGACAGGTATCCTCGCCATGCACCTAACCCTCCGTCGGGCACAGTCGGCATCACAGGCCAGCAAAACACTCTTTTGGTTCCAGTGTTTAACAGTGGTGGCCCAGCGGCCCACCTCTCCGTTTACTCGCGTAACTTTGGGAACCTCACACAGTGCCGATCCGTAGGCTTCCATCGATTTCCACGCGGATCACCGGGAACTCTTGGGCCTCACAGGCCGTCTGCACCCGATTACGTTATAGTTTTTAAGATGAGATTTTTCAAGATATTTTTATTTTATCAAAATTAGTCTGTCCTCTGTGATTTTCACCATTACCTTCGGAAAAAAAGAAGACTTTGGCGACCCTGGCCCTTCAGACTGAGTGTGCCTGATCGAGTTCTAATTTCAGTCTAAGTAGATACCTTCTACTATTCATAGTGTGAAGAGTCACATCATTATTATACAACATCCAGTGTAAAAGATATTGCTACAAATGACGCCACCAACTGCAAAACCTTGTGTCATCAACTTCTAACTGGACAATTTATCCTGTGTATGCTATGAATATATTTGGAATGTCGATTCGGCTGCAAACTCGACTGAAAAAGTTTTTACCCCACAAGGAACGGGAAAGTTCTCCCACATTACCTCCTAAATGGCTAAAACGTCGACCATACGTGGCTGAAACAAGAGTTAGTAGGATGAAGAATCACGAATGTTCAGCTTGTCATCAACCAATCTGCTTGAGCGAAGTATACGTTCTGTGCCATACCTGTGTTTCAGCTGTCGATTTGGGAGCTATAGCATCGGTTTTTGGCTGCAAATGTGGCGAGAAAAGATTATTCCATGTCAGAATAGACTGCCTAATGTCCTCTAAAAATAACTTCATTACTTTTATGGATGTCTGTTCGACCAATTTTTAATGCTCTTTGTGGGAATTTGATAATTTTGGTCACTTTAGTTTAAGGTGTATTGTGTTCAATAAATCCATTATTATGCTTTAAGTTTGCTGTAATTCCTTCCTTTAGATCCTCTTCAAGACTAGCCAACACGCATTTTGAATTTTATTTAACATGGTGGAGCTAGTCCACAAAATATGTGGGTGGCCTCTCAGGCCGGGTGCGCCTGATTTTGTTTAATCTGGAGGTGCGCCCGACGGAGGTCTAAAGAAAGTTAGTAAATACGATAATGTTCCTCTTCTTTTCAAGCTATAGAGTCCACAATTACATGAATATCGCAGTGAAAGTGAAGACTGATGTCTGTTTAACGTACTCCCTACCATGCAGATTAAGAAATCTAACAGTGATATTCCTCATGTTTTGAAAGTAAAATTTCGTCGATATGGAAATAAAACACTAGTTTGGTGTTGAAATCTGCTGTAAAGCACATGTTCAAATGTTGGCGAATGTAAGGTACTTAACTGCTGCAGTTATGAGTCCTAGGCATATAAACTTCTTTAACTAACTACTGTGAAGTACAACACACATGCACACACACACACACACACACACACACACACACACACACACACTTGCCCGATGGAGGACTCGAATCTCCGACAGCGAGCAACTGCGATCTCCACAGCAGGACGCCTTAGAACGCACGGCCAACTCCACCCCGGCTACTGTACAGCACTCTCCCCCACGAACCATATGAAATCTTACGTAGACAGTGATAGTCCTCTCGTTTTGAACGTACTCTGTGCAAAAATTATTCTTGATCGGATAAAACAGTATTTTTGTGTTCATTGCAATTAAACCATTAGCGTGAGTGAGTAGTTTATCATATATACAACTAACTATTTCTGACGTCCTATCTCCTGTGGTATGTATCCTAGGAAGTTTTCACCCGTATAGGAATTATTCTCTCGTGGAATGTAATATGTATACCAAACTTGGTTGACATCGAGTTAATGGTTTAGAAGTTAGTGTCCGGAAACTCTTAATTTCCTTGTTAGAGCTCATTTTAGTATGTCTTGATTGGGTCTCATGTTCTTTCACCTACGCTCATTGGAGCACGTTATCATGATTTCATACGGGATACTCTACCTGCGCTGCTAGAACATGTGCCCTTACAAGTACGACACAACATGTGGTTCATGCACGATGGAGCTCTTGCACATTTCAGTCGACATGTTCGTACGCTTATCAACAACAGATTCGATGACCGAAGGACACATGTACACATAACATATTTTCTTTCTTTGTGTTCAAAATGTTCAAATGTTTGTATAGCTTATGGGACTTAGCTACGGGGTCATCAGTCCCTAAACTTACAAACTACTTATGAACTAACTTACACTAAAGACAACACAAGCATCAATTCGCGATGGTGGATTCGAACCTTCGACAGGGAACGGTCTCGCGCGTCAGGGCTTAGCGCCTCAATGTGCTCGGAGACACATTTTACTACCTCACGTACCACATCGTTGACCACCAGAGAAGTCATTTTAATTTTCAATCTTTATTTTTTGTGGTGATTGTCTGGAGAATTCCATAAATATTTTCTTCTTAGTTGTTACGGCACCCTTGCGATAGTTTTAGCCGCGGCGGAGCGGCCGAGCGCATTGAGGCACTACGCTGCAATGCGCGAGGGCGTTCCCTCTCGGGTATGGATGTTTGTGTCGTCTTTAAGGTAGTTCATAAGTAGTTTGAAAAATTTAGTAACTCAAAATGTTCAAATGTTTGTAGAACTTATGGGACTTAACTACGGGGTCATCAGTCCCTAAGCTTACAAACTACTTACGAACTAGCTAAGACTAAGGACGGCACAAATATCCATGCCCGAGGGGGGGATTCGAACCCCCGACCGTAGTGGCCGTGCAGACCGTGACTGGAGCGCCTCAGTCCCCTCGGCCACCGCGGCCGTCTTTCTTTGTGTGTGAGGAATGTTTCCTGAAAGTTTGGCCGTACCTTTTTGTAACACCCTGTCTATCCACAGGATCCGGTATGGATGAATAGTGCTCACACAAGGAAGATTGAGGTGCAGTGGAATAGCACAATGCGAATTGTCAGCGGAACCATTAGATCAACCCCAACTTCCTGGCTGCCCATCCTGAGCCACATTCCACCTGCGGGTCTGCGCCGCAGCAATGCTCTCCTCCGGGAATACAGGAAGATAACCAACAATCCTCGGCTCCCCATACACCATGACACGCCTGACCTAGAAAGAAATGGACTGCGATCCAGACACCCAACAATGAAAACAGCCAAGGAATTACACAATACGGACTTTAACCTAATAGAATCCGGGAAGGAAAGATTGCGGCAGGCATTTCCTGAGCAATGTCAAGCCCTCCCCTGCATCACCGAGAGACCGCCTGGATACGAGCTTCCCCGTAAAGCCTGGTCATCACTGAACAGAATTCGAACGAACCATGGAAGATGCACAGACTCTCTCTACAGATGGGGTAAAATTCCATCTCCCAACTGCGACTGCGGTGCCGATAGGCAAACCATACGCCACATAATAGAAGACTGCGAGATGAGAGCGTAGGATGGGAACGTCTCCGATTTCCTGACTGCAAAAGGCGCCGCAATAGACTACATACGCAACCTTGATGTTTGTATCTGACTGTGTTAATTTATTCTTTGTGTGCTGTATGCATCTTATATACCTTATTTTATTTCTCTTTGGTATTCTTGTATGTTTTACACGTTTTTGTATTTTTTGTATGTATAGTTGTATAAGACCTGCTAAATGATGTGCACTGCCATACGATAAATAAAAATAAATATGCAGAGGAAAATCTAACAACAGATTAATTAAGACTGTTCAAGTTATAAAAATGTTCAAATGTTTGTTAATCTATGGGACTTCACTTCTTTGATTACTAGCCCATAGGCTTACAAATACTTAAACTAAGTTAAACTAATCATAGGAAAACACACACACCCATACCCGAGAGAGAACTGGAACCTCCGACGGCGAGCAACCGAGCGCTCCGCAGGGAGGTGACATAGAACGCTCCGTCACTCCACCGCGGTACGCAAGTTATCAACATGTTTTGAAGCATTTATTGTAGTCATAATCTTCCACCGGTAATAACGGATTTTTCTCTAACATTTATTTTCGAAATAGATACCGCTGCAGCTTATTCAAACAGGAACGTTCAAATAAACACAGAGACCATATTCCCTGGAATGCTGCCGATAGTTAAGACCCACAGGAAACAGCAGGATGTTCACAAACAGCTTTCGCTTGGCGACGGGTTCAATGTCACATCATTTACACACCCAAAGAATACTTTACTAGTACGCTAGTCCCTGAGGTAGTTGCATGCCAATTACTAGAAGCGTAACGCATGCGTTGAGGCTACCATTCGACACAAGTAGTAGTCGTTTTGTATGTAGCACAAGGAATAAGCTTCTTACGCCAAAAATCTGTTAATTATATTCATTACAACCTATGTCAAAGTAATCGTATTACTTTCTTTTAGCACATGAGTATATCTGGTTTTCAGGACATCACATAGTAATGAAAATTATTACTGCATTAGAAAGAAGGGACTATAGTCCATTAAGCGAAGCTTTACATTGCTAAGAGTGTTAAATGTTTTGGCAACTGACGCTACGAAACTGTAGTTATAAAGCTAATCTGAATATCACTCAATTCGAATCGATCCACGTAGTATGCCTGCCTCTTTGTACAATAATCTCCTTTGCAGACGCAATGGAACGACTGAAACACACTTGTCTTCGCAAGCCAGAAGTGCCTAGAGTTAAATGTATTAACCCGCTGCAGAGCCGATAGCAGAAACCGTGGATTCAGGTTGGCCGAAATGAAATGTTCGTTCCCCTTAATGCTTGAGATAGATAGAGAAAGAGGGAGAACCACACGCAATTCCGCAATTCGGCCGCGTGTGTTAAGGGCGCTACAGTTCTTGTTAGCCTGTGGCGTTACTGAAAAAAATTGTGACCAGACGTATTCGCTATTTGTGGAGTAACAAGGTGAAGTAATGCGCTAGCGAAATAATGCTCCACAATGGTGCCAAAGGTACGCTTTTCACTGAACTACGATGGAATTCACCACCTGTATAAAAACTAGATATAAGCTCGAAGGATTGCGCGTTGCGATGCGTTGACTGGATATCTTGAAGGGGATATCGTTATTGTCTTAAATAATTCCTCCATGGGACACAAAACCTTCTCCAACTTATTTGTTGAAATGTAACAACAAATTTAGAAAGCGCTGGAATTGCTTGAATGATTGACAGATGATTCATCTTCATTTTCTTATCAAATATCAAGCACTTTAATTCAGTTTGATATCATGCGCTAGGCTTCGATTCCCACCACGTAGTTCGCTGGGTTGCAGTAAATTCGGAAAAGTTAAATCATCAGAAGTAGCGTTTTGTACAGTAAAAAAAAAGTATCGTAGCATTTTAAGATGAAGACAAGGGTTCTGGAAGAAACCGTTTTCTGTAGCTATGTAGTTAATTAGGTTAAGGTTGAGCCACAGAACAGTGCTGGTTTGAATAGTTTGTATTACGTGTTCCTAATTTGACAGTATACTTAAGGTAGCAGATACCCTGGCGTACCTGTACAGAGGGGAGACTGTCGAGAGAGTTCCATGTAAACAGCTCCAGGTCCTTTCAGACACAAAGCTCATGATATCGGTACAACCACCAACAAATGCCGCAAAAGCGTAAAGTGACGAAAAGGTAAAAACTTGGCTATGAAACTAAATGCAAGGGTTTTAGTATTTTCTAAGCTAGAGCTTCTATAGCACCTGTAGTAGAGAACTGTTTTAATCCAGCACAGGTCGGCTAGGAAATCACCTGTCGCTCAGGGAAGTACTGTTGTTACGGCACAGGTAGCCTAGGATTGTGCCTGCCGCAGGAGAGTGTATTTTGCACAGTTCAGGAAAGCTGAGGATCTTTGGTTAAGGTGAGCTCATGGAGAGAGGCCAAGCTTGAAATTCAAAGTGAGATTTCAAAAAAATAGGAAGAAGAGTGGAATGTTGCAGTAGTTCATGTAGATTCCCAGGTCATAAGTCTTGTAGTGCGATCTAAATAAGACCCGCATGAATGTAGTTCTAAGTTTTCTACCGTAGTAGGTAATAGGACAGTTATGTTCCATGCAGGTCAGGTTAGGATTTGCCATAAATGGTAGGGAACAAGATATGAGTTTAAGTTTGTAAACAGATTGATTTATTATTGGGCCAATGAGACCCTGCTTCAGTATATAGTGCAGAACGACGAGATTTACGGTAATGCGGTTTAGTTGAAAAAGAGGAATTTGCTAATATCGAATATAAGTTTAACTGTAAAAAAGTCTTTTCTGAAGGCATATGTGTGTGGAGTGTTGGCTTGTACGGGAGTGTGGTGCTACAGAATAATGCTGAAAATTAGGTGGATTGATCGCGTAACCAATGAAGAGGTACTGAACAGAATTGGGGAGAAAAGAAAGTTTTGGCATATATTGACTAAAAGAAGGAATCGGTTGATAGGACACATTCCTAGACATGGAAGAATCGTAAATTTAGCATTGGAGGGAAGTGTGTGGGGAAAAATTCGCAGAGGGAGACGAAGAGAGGCATACAGTAAGCAGATTTAAAAGGATGTGGGTTGACGTTCTTATGAGGAGATGAAGAGGCTTTGTCAAGATAGAGGAAGGTGGAGTGCTGCATCAAACCAGTCTCCGGACTGAAGACCATAACAACAAGGTTTAGTTAAAGTGAGACTCGAGGATTTTTCACAGTGTTTGTAAAAGGACTAAACAATGATGTGAAAAAAAACACCCCATTATAAGATTGAGAAGTGGTGAAGTAAAAACTGGACTGTGAGTAAATGATATTCCAATAATCGCTTTTGGGTTTAAATAAGGCTAACGATATTGAACATTCGGGAAGGCTTCTTTTTTTTTTTTTTTTTTTTTTTTTTTTTTTTTTTTTTTTACTGGAAGAGTATAGATGCTTTTTTGATAGTTTTTGTAGAAACGTAGTCCAGCTGTCAGAAAGTAGTTCAGTTCTAGAGTCGCAGGAAGCAGCTAAAGCAGTGCCGCAAGTGGAAAAGCTCAAGCCAGTACGCTGCGTAACAGCACGCTATTAAACACAGAAATACGGCTGGATGTCGGCCCTATATCGGCAGCGCCAGCGGCACGAGCAGCGCTACTTAGGACAGCTGGAAGGTTCCGGACGACCTACAAAATGGCGGAAAGCTCTGGGTTTAGGAAGAGCGTGCCGTTTAATATACAGAGGGGTCTAAAAATGGATGAACTGTATAAATGTGCAAACTAAATTGACGGAGATGTTTCATTTTTAGTTAAAATGTTGCTTAAAGTCCAGCTTAAAGTTATCACTGTAGGTGTTCGAAATGGTCACCATTAACATCCAAACACAAACGATCCCGCCAATCTGCAGCACGAACTACTGACTGCAACGTGTTCAGTTGGATATCTACGCATGAATGTACGATGGATTCTCGATGTTCATCGAATTTGCGTGTGTTTTGTCGATAAACGACGTCCTTTAGTGTACCCCACAGGTAAAAGTCCAGATGATTATGTCTGGGGAACGTGGTGGATACTCCACAGCATCGAGCATCGAGATTTTGGTGTTGGGCTGGGGCACTATCTTGTTGAAAGTAAAATCTTCCGTCTCCATAAGTCTCGGATGGCAGGTAAAATGAATGTCTGAAGCTTCTGAAGGTACACCTCACCGGTAACTGTGCCGTCAAAGACGAATGGCCCAATCAAGCCCCGGTAGTAAGACAGCCCACACCGCACATTTACACCTGGCAAATTCATGGCTTTTTCTACGTGGATGTTCCGATTTTCAGCGGCCCAGTAGATGCAATTGTGGCGATTTACTGTACCAATGAGTTTGAATTGTGCCTCATCAGACCACACAATCATCTCTGCAAACTCTTCATCGTTGCGCACAATGTTAGTGAACTACTCGCAGTACTCCATTCTACGATATGGGTCGTCCTCGTTAATTGCGTTTAGCAAACGTGAGATGTAGCACTTAAACTTTGCTGTCTTCAAAATTCGCCGAAAATTTGAGCGACTTACTCCAGTTTCACGGGCATACAGTCTCACAGACTTCTGTGGTGAGCGGGTGAATTGTCGCAACACACGACGGGAGTTAACTGGACTTGTTACCGTTACAGATCGTCCAGATCGTTGTTTGTGTACATCTTTAACACAGCCTTCGGCTTCAAATTTGTCTCGAATGCGACGAATCGTTAAACGTATCGGTGGCTCTGTTTCGATACTCATTTCGCCTCACTAATGTTTTCGTACTTAAATTATCACTTCAAAACTTACTTCCTTCCATCGAATGTAAGCCTTGCGTCAGCCATGTTTAGTCTATTAACTGGGTGCAACTAATAACAAAACACTAATATCCGGCGACTGTCATCTGACAAAACAAAACAACGCAATTCGACGCTTGTGTGGCGATTGCCGGAACTAGAAACTATTACACTACCAAAGATCAGACACCTCCGTCAATTAGTTTGCACGTTATGGACTTTTAAACAGTGGACACCAGTTTTTGACCCTAACACGAATTAAACATAAAAGCACAGTAATAGACATAGGCGCTTGCAAATGATATCGTCCTGATTGATAAAAAGTTGTTGGAGTTGAAGGAAATGAGAAGAGCGCTGATGGAGGAAGCTGGAAGAATGAGACTAACGATAAATGAGTTAGTAGTAGTAGTAGTAGCGGCAGCAGCAGCAGCAGTAACAACAGATTAACATACTGCCCAGTATAAATATCAATATTGCCATATAGAACGCTGCTGAGAATACACAAGACAATCGTCAGACCAATAGCGACTTATGCTAGTGAAACATTGACAATGACACAGAAGACAACGAGGAGGTTGATCACATTTCAGAAGTAGGTGTTGAGGAAAGTTTCTGGCCCAGTAATGGAATATAATTGTTGGATTATAAAACGAAACAGTGAGATCCGGTATATGTACAAAGAGCCTGACATAGCGCCCATAAAAGCGAGAGAATGAAATGCTATGGTGAGAGAAATGGCAACATTGTAGTAGATGTGATGGTAAACAGTCCATAGGGAAAGTTTGGGAAGGCCAAGAAAAAGGTGGATGGATGATGTTAGGAAGGATATTCTGAAAAGGGTAAGGAATGAAGAAGAAGCTGACGTTAGACAATAATGGTGCACTGTTGTATGCGAGGCTAGGGACCGGCTACGGTTCAAATGGCCCTGGCAGTAAGTAAGTGGCATGTTTAGAGACCGCCAACATGCTCGTCATGGATCGGTCACAGGTGATCAGGTATACGCCATCCAGTATGTACCACATGTCTATCGTCATGGGTCGGTCACAGCTAGGTTTAAATGGACCGTCTAGCCTGTATGAGATAATGAGATACCATCAAACTATAGAACGATTTCACTGTTACCGGCATTCTCAAAAAATTCTAGGAAAGGTAATGTACAAGCAACTCAAATGACATATTGTCTAGAACACAGTTTCGATTTCTGAAAGGTACCAATATCGAGAAGGCTATTTACACTTACAGTGAGAATGTAATTAATTCATTAGGTAATAAATTACAAGCAGCATGTATTTTGGGAGATTTATCATAGGCATTTGATTGTGTGAACCATAACAACCTTTCAAGTAAATTAGAATTATATGGGAATTGCTGCAAAATGGTTGAAGTGGTGCCTTGCTAACAGGAAACAAACGGTGTCAGTGCAAGGGACTAGCCAACAGTCATCATCAGATTGGGAAATAAATTACATGTGGTGTCCCACAAGAATCCATCTTATGGCCATTGCTTTTTCTTGTGTACATTAACCTACATCTCATCATTTACACTGCCAGAAGCAGAGTTAGTTTTGTTTGCAAATGATACAAGTATTGCAATAAATAGCATGTTGAGCATAGTCCTGGAAACGTCTGCTGATGGTATTTCCGTTAACATTAATAAATAGTTTACAGCAAACTCATTGACTTTAAATTTGAAAAGACTCACTACTTGCAGTTCAGAACATGTAAGAGATTCCCATCCAGTATATGCATAACGTATGAAGAAGAGCAGATAGAAGAGGTTAACAGTATAAAATTTCTGCGATTACAGCTTGATAATAAATTCAGTTGGGAGGAGCACACTACAGAATAGTAGAAATGGCTTAACAAATCTGTTTTTGCAATACGAGTGGCATCAGACATGGGAGACAGAAAAATAAAAACAGCTTGCATACTTTGCTTACTTTCATTCCATAATATCATATGGTGTAATATTTTGGGGTAACTCTTCAAGTCAAACAAAAGTTTTAAGAGTCCAAAAGCATGTAATACGCATTGTTTGTGGTGTAAATTCACGGACATCCTGCGGAAGCCTGATCAAAGAACTGGCTATATTATCTACTGCCTCTGAGTATATTTATTCCTTAATGAAATTTGTCATAAAGAATACATCTTTTCCCAAAAAACAGCGCAGTTCACACCTACAATACTGAGAACAAAAATGATCTACACAAGGACTTAAAAGTACTTACTTTAGTTAAAAAAAAGGGGTCCACTACTCAGGAACACATATTTTCAATAATTTGCCAACAATGATAAAATGTTTAGCTACAAATAAAGATCAGTTTAGGGGAGCCTAAAGACTTTCTAGTAGCCAACTCCTTCTACTCCACTGACGAATTCTTAAATAGAAGCAAATGATGCATTTATCTGTACTCATACTATTAGTATTATTATATTATCAGGTTGTAAAAATTGTATGTATCTGCATTAGAATTATTAAGGTAAGGTAGCCGTGTTTCGGATACCATTTACATTTTCACAAAATCTGCCAACAATAATGTTTCACAGAAAATGAAAATTCGTTCTTGAACTCACTATTCTATATCCTTCAAGGATCCATGTTCAAAATTCGTGTATTCTTAAAATACTTTGAACTAATTTAATGGAACTAAATAAGTGCTCCTTTGATAACTCCTGAAAAAGGGTTCCTAATTTCAAATGTTAATGGTCCCTAATTTCGGATGGTTGATATTAATGAAAATACATGGCTTTTTGAAAGATGAAAAGAAACAACGATATTTCAAAAGCATTATCTGGCACATTACATTATTCGAAAAACATAAATCACATACGTATGTTTTCACCCATGTTTATCTGAACCTGCACACAATTCGTGGGCCCTCTGGACACATTTAATGTATCTAATCCACTTTCTCACCACGTTGATCATTTTTGTAGGGCTCAGAAAAATAGAGGCATGCCTGCACCATCTTAATCGTCCGTACTAACCAAGACTGGTTCAGAAGAATAGTAGGGGAGACCAGGGTAACGGCGCCACCCTGGGTAATTGCGCCACCCCAGTTTTATGACGAACGGCTGGCAGTGCGAGTACGCTTGTCAGTGTTCTATCTCCGATACCTACCGCCGAACTAATTCCTGTAGTCGTCGTCCGTAATTGTTGACAGATATTAATCGTGTGAAAGAAATTGTTAGTTTCTACGTTTTGGATCTTATTTTCGAGCCTGTATTTTCTGAAATACGCACGTCTATAGGCTGTCACTGCTTTTTAATACTCGTATTAACGTAATCTGTAGATATTTAGTTTCAATTTCGCGTCTCTAACCTAATTGTTTCGAAAATTCTTAGGCTTTAAATTGACGTTCTTAGTCATATTTTGCATTTGGGGCAATGATGTCATGATGGAGAATTTGGGCAAAATGAACTGTAATACAGATGCATAGATTTTGTGAAATGAGCACTTGCAAAATGCAGAGAATATAGTAGTTTTCCATTGCCACAAACTACATTTCTGACTTTTAGGGTGTGTTAATCAAGCCTAAATTATAAAATGTGTTTTTATTCCAATTTTAGATCGACAAGTACTTGGAGCCTTCTAAATGTCCAATACAGAAGAGTGATAAGTGTAAATTACAACAGCTGTAACTCTTATTTACTACTACTCATTCACTGAGTAGGATTGTTCTTGATTTTCAAATGTATGGTGCCATTACCAAGGCACCCAAGGTAATGGCGCAACTGCGTGTACTTTCACAATACATTTTTTTAACAATAAAACTTCACAAGATTCATGACTGAAAAAATTATAATAAAGTAGTATTAGCTTGTGAAGCTATATATTATTCTGTACGAAAAAGACACACTTTTAATGAGGTAAAGAAACTGGTTTCCCTTAAGGTGGCGCCATTCCCCTGGTCTCCCATATTTCTCTTTATACAACTCCTCTTTTGTGGACGATTGAAATGCCAACTTTTATACAGGATGTCGTTTCTTTAAAGTTCTTCCTTTTCAGTTTGTAGTGGCGATGTTCAGCTTTATTCTTTTTTCCTCAGACCTCGCTAATGAGTCTTGTAGTTCCAATTTGCAAGGAGAACTCGTAATCACAGCAGTTTTACCTCCCTTGCTCGAATTTGAATTTCTGGGCAGAGCATTGTAAATTAGTACCTGTTTAAAAAATATGTCCTGTGTAGTAATAATTTCTGCTTAATTGAACTTATGATACGCAATACTTGAAATACGCCACAAAACAGTTCCTAATTTCGGATATCCGAAAATAGGCACCGTCAAGTATCCGAAATTTGGAACTTTATAACACTGCATTTAACATGGTCGATTGAAATGTGTAGGTTATGTGATCGTAACTTCACTTACACATATTAATGTTAGAGTAAATATTTTGCTTAGACATACCAAATAGAATGTAGTAAAGCCTTACCTTCCGTGTAAAAACTTCGGAACTCAATAAAACACGTTCGAAGCTTCCAACTACAATGGCTCTCAAACAACAATTGAATAACTCCCAGCATGCTCTCCTACTACTAACAGCAGCTAACTGAAATGATTTCCAGTAGATAACAGTACCTACTATATGAGAATCCCCCTTATCGGAAATTGGCAACCTATGCGAAATATGGCTCCCTCACCTTATATTATCAACATGAAAAAAAAAAAAAAAAAAAAAAAGGTCATGTTCCACGTTCACGAGGATCTCCTCGACACGGATCTATGGAACGAACCAACTAATCTAATCTTACACGTTGCTATCGTCATCTGAGAAGCTGTAGCCAGCGAGGTGGTCACGCCGCAGCAATCAGACACGGGCCGCCTAGACTCAACGACACCGCTGACACCTACCACCGCTGACGTCCCGACTGCATGACGTCACTGGTGGACGCTGAACTCCGGACGTGGGGCCCCGCTAACTAGCAGAGTGCGCGGAGCCTGACGCCAGGAGGAGAGCTCACGCCTGGCCGGCACCGCCGCTCACACGCTTGCGTCGCTGAGAACGCCGCGTGACGTCACGCCGCCGCCGGATGCATACGGCCGCCTACGTCGGCTGTTAACCGAGGCCGACTCCGGCTGCCGCCAGCAGGTCAATCGACAAGCTGCGCGGCCACGTTGAGCGAGCTGCCCGCCCTGTGTACTGCGTGAATAAGGGCGAAGGAGACGACGCAAGTGTGTTATTGTCTGTCAATGGTGAATAAAAAGACAATTTGTATTGTAATTTTTCTAACAGTACTCATATGTTTTGATTATAGTTGTTGTAACTTAGCTATATGTGGGTTCCTTCCTTAGCTCAGGGTGTGAATAAAAGATCGTTTCTCCTCTAAAGTGCTCACGAAGGTACGAACATATAGAATAGGTACCCAAATAGATCAGTTACTGGAACTCTACGTAAGTAATAGATCCCAGTACGTTTAGATTAGATTAGATTTATATTAAACTAGCTGAAGACCCGGCGTTGACCTGGTATTTATTTATTTATTTATTCAAGTCTTGAGTTAGTACTTTTCCTATCCACTCTCCCTCTGTCCATCTCCTTTTTTCTAAAAAGAGAATATATAAAAAATAAGAAATCACGAAATTCAACAATAATGATTGGAATAATATCACAGATCGATGACTTGCTGTAATGCCCGAAACGTCAAATCGATTTTTTTTAAAGATGTTTATTAAAAGAAATTTCCTTTTTACTGCTTCATTTATTTAATGTTATATTTCCTTATTCGTGTGCATATCCTTACAGAGAAAGAGCTGAAGCCATTGTAGCACGCATAGACCAAAGCTATGCTCTGTGGCATCTCGTTTTGCTGTTTGTAACCTCCTTGCTATAGAGTCACAAAAGTCATCGCTGGCCTTCAGTCCGAATTTTTTGATAATTTGACGACTTTCAACCATCATATGGAACTGCTATGGTGTACAACGGGAGACTTCGGATAACAATTACACACAGACCATTCGTTTGCATTCTGTAGTTTCGCTACAGAGCAAAATATAACACACACACACACACACACACACACACACACAAACGTAGAATATTAATAAACCGATTACATTCTATCCCAATATACTCCACCCTTTTATCATTAGCAACCCTCAAGCAACAATGCAACCAAAACCATTTCCAAAGAGTAAATATAATTTTCAAAGAGTAATTATTGTTCCGCATTTCGCGTTATATTCTTCAAATTACCAAATATCTATCAGATCGCTATAAAACCGTGCCTAGAACCTTCCTCAGATATAAATTCGTAACTGTACAAATATTTAAGTCTCTGCGTCTTGTCGTTCGGACGTGATAAGCGTACACCGAACAGACATTCACATTAATATATATAGATAAATAGCTATCCGATCGCCATAAAACCTTGCCTAAAGCCTTCCCCGGGTAGACATTAGTAACTATACACATTTTTAGCTCTTTATGTCTTGTGGTTCAACTGGGATAAACGTACACCGAACAGACATTCACATTTATAGATATAGATTAGTTGGTTCGTTCCATAGATCCGTGTTGAGGAGATCCTCGTGGATATGAAACATGTCATTTTTTTTCTTTTACAAGTTGATAATATGATAGTACTAATACAGGTAGATACATTTTTACAAGCTGATAATATACTAATAGTTGTTGTTGTTACGGTCTTCAGTCCGGAGACTGGTTCGATGCAACTCTCCACCCTACTCTATCCTGAGCAAGCCTTTTCATCTCCTCATAAGAACGGCAACCCACATCCACTTGAATCTGCTTACTATACGCGTCTCTTGGTCTCCCTCTGCGATTTTTACCCCACACACTTCCCTCTAATGCTAAATTTACGATTCCCCGATGTCTAAGAATGTGTCCTACCAAACGATCCCTTCTTTTAGTCAGGGTATGCCAAAAATTCCTTTTCTCACCAATTCTGTTCAGTACCTCTTCATTAGTTATGCGATCTACCCACCTAATCTTCAGCATTCTTCTGTAGCACCACATTTCAAAAGCCTCTATTCTCTTCCTGTCCGCACAGGTTATCGTCCATGTTTCACTCCCGTACAAGGCAACACTCCACACAAATGCCTTCAGAAAAGACTTCCTTACACTTAAATTAATATTCGATGTTAGCAAATTTCTCTTTTTCAAAAATGCTTTTCTTCCCATTGGCATTCTGCATTTTATATCCTCTGTACTGCGACCATCGCATGTTATTTTACTACCCAAGTAACAAAACTCATCTACCACCTTCATTGTTTCGTTACCTAATCTAATTCCTTCAGCATCGCCTGATTTTCTAAGACCGCATTCCATTATTTTTGTTTTGCTCTTGTCAATGTTCATTTTATATGCTCTCTTCAACACATTGTCCATTCCATTCAACTGCTCTTCCAGGTCCTTTCCTGTCTCTGACAGAATTACAATGTCATCAGCAAAACGCAATGTTTTTATTTCTTCCCCCTGAACTTTAAACCCTATTCCAAATTTTTCCTTGCTTTCCTTCACCACCTGCTCGATGTACAAATTGAATAACATCGGAGAAAGGCTACAACCCTGTCTTACTCCCGTCCCAACTGATAGTATCAATACAAATAAATGCATGATTTGGTTCTATTTAAGAATTCGTCAGTGGAATAGAAGGAGTTGGCATAGAAAGTCTTTTAGAGTTCTCTTAAACTGATCTTTACTTGTAGTAGCTAAATTTTTATGGTTGTTGATAAATTATTGAGAATATGTGTTCCTGTGTGGACTCCTTCTTGAACTAAAGTGCTTTTATGTCCTTGTGTAGATCTCTTTTGTTCCTAGTATTGTTGGTATGAAGTGAGCTGCTTGTTGGGGAAAGGGATATATTATTTAAGACAAATTTCATGAAGGAATAAATATACTGAGAGGGAGTAGTTAATGTACCCAGTTCTTTGAAGAAGCTTCTACAGGATGACCGTGAATTTACGTCACAAATAATACGTATTACACGCTTTTGGACTTTGAAAGCTTTTGCTTGACTTGAAGAATTACCCCAGCATATTATACCAAATGACATTATGGAATAAAAGTGAGCAAAGTATGCAAGCTTTTTTTATTTTTATATCTCCTATGCATGATACCACTCGTTTTGCAAATGGAGATTTGTTAAGTCGTTTTTTCAGTACTGTTGTGTGCTCTTCCCAACTGAATTTATTATCAAGCTGTAGTCCCAGGAATTTGATACTGTCAACCTCTTCTATCTGCTCTTCTTCATACTTTATGCATATACTGGTTGGGAATATGTTACATGTTCTAAACTGTATGTGGTCTTTTCAAAGATTAATGTCAATGAGTTGGTTTCAAACCATTTATTAATGTTAACGAAAATGTCATTAGCAGACCTTTCCAGAACTTTGACCAGGATGGCGAGTGTTCATCAGAGACTAAGGAATCTAAGTACCCCAAGAAACTGTGTAGGTCTGCTGGTATTTTCGATCTATAGAAATTATCTGACGGACAGAGTAAGATGCAATCTGCGGCTGTTTCCTGATAATGGTGTGGTTACAGGAAGGTGTCGTCACTGAATGATGCAGGTTGAATTGTACCAAATTTGTAGGTGGTGTGAGGAATGACAGCTAAATCTACAAATAGAAAAAAGTAAAGTGCTGTGATTTTAGAAGAAACAGTCCAGTAAAAATCGATTAGTAGTGAGGTGCTTGACAGAGTCTCGTCAGTTAAGATGTCTATGCTTAACGCAGCACAGCAATATGAAACGGAATGAGCATGTGAGGTCATTCGTGAGGAAGACACATGGTCGACTTCGTTTTACTGGGAGAATGTTTTGAAGATGTAATTCGTCTGTAAAGTTTGTACCACCCCGCCTTGAGTATTTCTCAAGTGTTTAGGATGCCCACCAGATATATTTAAAAGAAGACGATGAAACAATTCAGAGGCGGGCGACTAGATTTGTTACTGGTAGTTTCGATGAATGAATGAGTGTTGCTGAAATGCTTCGGGAAGTCAAATGGGAGTAGATGTAGGAAAGACCACATTGTTTCCGGTTAGCACTGTCGAAAAAATTCCGAACTGCTGAATGATTACACTACCGTGAACCTACATTTCGCATAATCACCACTAAGATAAAATCAGAGATATTCACAGAATGTAAGACATTAACTACTAATGGGCGAAGCTGAAAATGTGTCACTACGGTCGGGGGTTCGAATCCCCCCTCGGGCATGGATATTTGTGCCGTCCTAGTTCGTAAGTAGTTCATAAGTAGTTTGTAAGTTTAGGGACTGATAACCCCGTAGTTAAGTCCCATAGACTATACAAACATTTGAACATTTGATTTGAAAATGTGTACCCTGCCGGGATTCGAACCGGCGTCTCCCAGTTTCTAGGCAGTTGCGCTGACCACTACACACTACTGACGACACAGTTATCACCACACCTGCAAGGACCACCTAAGCACGCCTCCCGTGAGACACAAATTTTCATCTTTACCCTGCCCACAGTACTCAAACTCGTAGTCACTTTGTACTAATTCCTGTGAAAGTAAGGACTCCAAACTTTCTACCCCTCCCCAGTAACTAAAGGATCATTGCCCGTTATTGGCATATTATATAATTATATATATACATGTGGCGTCTATTCCGAAAGAACAGACGTCACTTCTGATCCTGCAGTTGTTATTCTTTCATGTTCACAAAGTATATGACATCAACTGCGAATGGGCAAACCTGAAAATGTGTAAAACTGAAATATGCGTCTGACGGGAGGCGTGCGTAGGTATTCCTTGCAGACGCAGTGGTCAGCGAAACTGCCTAGAAAGCGGGAGACCCGGGTTCGAATACCTGCTGGCTACACATTTTAAGCTTTGTAGTTGATGTCATATATTATGTGACTATGAAATAATAACAACAGGAGGATAATACGTGATGTCTTTTCTTTCGGAATAGACGCGACCTCTATATAAGATCAGAGAGTTTAGAGCACGTACAGGTGCATGTAAGTGCCGCGCGGTATTAGCCGAGCCGAATTCGAGTGACAGCTGCGGTGCTGGGCGGACGTGTGGCGGCTGCTCGGCATCCGGACGTAAACAACGGCTGTGTTGCTGCGAGTAAGGTTCGTTTTGAACTGCTCTCTTCATTTGTAGCTGTGGTTTCGAACTATAGTAAGACAGAATGAGTACGATAAATGTTCTGAGGAAAGATACGAGAAAATCTACTTTCGATAGAAATTTTGTTAGACCAAAGGCTTTTGAAATTAGGCGGTGGTTCACGGAGAAATTTAAGATGACCGGTAACGAAGTAGAGGGTGTTCATTTATCATTTGTGACAAATTCTGTCTGTTTGAAGTTGATAAACCCAGAATTATGTTGTTCAATTGTTGATAAATGTAGCGGTGTCGCTAAATTTAACCATTCTGATGGTTCAGTTAGCGAAGTTTTAGTGTCACATGCCGGACTAGGAATTCGAACTGTTTGTGTCTTTGAGCTGCCTTTTGAGGTCCCGGCTGAAGAAATAAACAAAGTTATGAGGCCATATGGCAGAATTATATCTAATATAGCTGAGGAATGGTCCGAGGAGTATATTTTTCCCGTACTTAACGGTGTTCGACAAATCAAGATTGAATTGCAAAGACATATCCCTTCATATATAAACGTATGCGGATACCATGGCATTGTTATATACGACGGTCAGCCTAAAACTTGCGCCTTGTGTAACTCCACCGACCACGTGAGCAGCGAGTGCAGCAAGAGGCGGCCGGCGCAGCTGCCGCGCGCGGAGCCTGCGGCCCCGGGCCAGGCGGTCAGCCTGAGGCTGACGTATGCGGCCGCCGTCTACCCCAGCGGCCCCGCCGAGGCGACAACAACTGTGCAGGCGCAACTCGCCGAAGCCCTGCCGGCACCCGGAAACAACGCGGAGCATCGAGGCACCGATGACGTCAGGGCAGCAGACGAGAGCCAAAAAGGTTTTTATAGTCTATGGGACTTAACTACGGGGTCATCAGTCCCTAAACTTACAAACTTCGTATGAACTACTTACGAACTAGGACGGTACAAATATCCATGCCCGAGGGGGGATTCGAACCCCCGACCGTAGTGGCCGTTCAGACCGTGACTGAAGCGCCTCAGTCCCCGCGGCCACCGCGGCCGGCCAGACGAGAGCCCCGCAATTGAATCGCCGACAGTAACATCTGATGAGACCGACAGTCCACCCACCGTACAGCGAAAACGCAGACTACTAAACGATCCGAAATTGCACAGGTTTTTCTAGTTTCACAACTGGAAGGGATCAGATTTCCGTCCAAATACCTATGGAAACTGAAGTGCACCCGGACTGTCCTGTAGCACAAGCTTCTAAATGCGGTTGTAGACATAATTAATTAATGCCAATGTTGTTGAATTTATGGCAACATGTGAGTAGACAGTGACTGCCCTAATGGCTTTGATTAATTAGTGAGCTGAGTACTGGTCCTCGTCCTGTACAGAATGCAGACCAACGTCGGCTACTGCTTTACCTAACGTACCTGTCTGAACTTTCTTTAACAGTATTCTAAGCTGCACCATGTTTTACGGCTTTCTGACTGTCGCTTTAAATAACTAAATGGTTTGATACACATATGTTCATCCATCACCTTATTCCTTATTTCTCAGTAATCTGAAATGTACTGCAATTAGTTTGTTCATTAGCTACTAAATGTCTAACTTTCACTTTTCTAATTTTTTCACCAATTACTCATCAACTCAACTATGTGTTCAACAGGAACCGAAGCCGAATCCCACAGCCGACTAAACTATAAGAGCACGCCCCTCTTGCTCTTCTCTTTTACTACTATATTCGGCTTAACTAGTATTTTAACACAATGTTACAATAACTGGCGATTTTGCGGCAGGTTTGTGTCTGATACTTTCTCCTACGTTTGATAGTTCGTTTGAATATAGAAGATTATTGCCTATTTACCAACTGATACGCAAAGACATTCATATGAGTGGATGTGTTTATTCCCTTAGTATCTATAAACAACTTTCATTACTCAGAAATGCTCAGTGATTGTTAAAGACAGATATATGAAGCATTTAAAAACCAATGATAATAATAAACGTGTGGGCTGATGGGTATATCTTTCACCACTCGTCGCAAATGCGAGGGTTATTCTCCGCGTTCCTCCATTCCATTGAAATATCAAAGTTTTCAGAGATCAAAAGATTTGACCCTAAATGATCATTTCATCACAAAAAATCAGATTTTTCATCATAGCATGACGACAGCCTAGACAAAATTTAAGCTGTTTTGGGAAGATGGCCACTTCCTCTTTTTGTGATATGTTTACGGCATCATCACGGCGTTATGTTTGATAATTCCTCAGTTCACCAATTTAGTTTCTTTAGATTTCGTGTACGCCCTCCCCCCAATCTTTCTCTTCCTCATGTTTATTTCCTTTTCCTCCATATCTTTCCCATCACACACAGACAGTCCCTCCGCAATCTTACTGTTACTATTTTTTTTTTTTTTTTTTTTTTTTTTTTTTTACAAATTGCCAGAGCCCCCACAGTTCATTCATTTTACTCCTGGTAGTGAAGCATGTTATGGACGCCTTAATGTAACAGCAATTGTACTTTATTTAGAAGTGCGGCACGAGCGTAAACGGCATGATTGTTCAAAAAATTTTATAAACTGTAAAGAATGCTGGATAGGTTGGCAAGCATATTAACGATACATTAATGTAACAGCGGTTGAACATAATTAGAGATGCGCAACGATGCTGAAACGATGTACTGTTCAACAAAATTTTGCAATTGCAAATGAGACGTACTTTATTCCTTTCCAGTGTTATTTCCTTGACTCTACCGACCCTTTCCTCGTATTAAGTTTTGCTCCAATTCTTTCCTTTAGGTCTACTATCCATCTATACACACTAATCTGCAACAAAAAAATTAATTGAAAGAAGTCTACGTAATAAATGGCAGTTCTGGAAAACATTTATCGCATCACCACCTGGAAGAGGAAAGAGTTGAAGTTGCATCGCCGTGCGGAAACTCCGCGGGTCTCTGGGCATCATGTCATCAACTGGGCGGCCGCTACCGCCAGAGATTCGAGTCCTCCGTTGGGCACGGATGTGTGTGTTGTCCGTAGGTTAGTTTAACTTACTTCACGTTATTTGTATATCTGTGGACTGTGGTTTGTTTGCTTAGAATGACAAACATTTGAAAATTTGAAATTTTCAACCGTACAATTTGGCGCCCGTAGAATGATGAACTATGACTTTGGAAAATCACAGTCCTTCCTATACAGCTTTCTGACATGCTCGATTCAGAACCTTGCATCCACTTGTGCACTTCGTATTTGTCTATCGAGATGGGCAAGAGAATATTTAGGGAAAACAGGCAGTAACTCCTACCTGTAGGGTACCGATAGTCCTACACTGGTCAAAACATGTAGGAGAACAGTTGAGATATCTACGATCAGAAGTATTGTCATCAGCAGAATGAAATAAAATGGTTCGATGTCTTTCTGTCGGTTCTACGGAATGGAGGTAACAACATTACGACAATCCAGATAGTGGTAATAACAAGAAGGTGCTGACAGGAGTGTGAACGCGACTCACCTGAAACACACCTTACAGTTAGCAACACGACTCGTAATATCGACACAAACAGTCCGAAATCGCCTTGTTGAATGCGGCATCTATGCACAGTGACCTATGGTGTGTGTTCAATTGAAATTCCGACGCCGTTTAGCCAGCAGAAATTGAACGGACGGACATGGCGTTTGGTGACAGGTTCTATTCACATTCGTCGTTCCCTCATCTGAAGAGAACGTACAACAAGGAACTATCCTCTTTACGTGCAGAAAACATCACCATATGATGTGATGGAGGAATGGTGTTGGCAGGAGTACTGGCAGACGTACGGACTTCTATGTAGTTCAGAATGGCGCTTACACTGCTCAGAGGTACAGAGAGGAAATACTTCAACCTCTGGTTATGTCCTATGCTGGTGCCATAGTAGACGGTTTCATTGTGGTGGACAATAACGCTGGTCTTAACATAAGTCCACTGGTGGAAAATATGGTGGAAGATTAGGGAACTGAACGAATGGGGTGGACAGCTAGTTGAAGACACTTAAATCCGATTGGATATTGGATGCACTTGGTAGACGAATTGGAGCCAGATCAGCACCTACACTACGGTTGCAGTACCGTATATTGCACTCATGGAAGAATGTCCCAATATCACTCAAGAGCTGATAGATAACCCCATACTGTCTGTGTTACGCAGGTGTGCAGTTTTACTGTCCGTCCGATGTGATGACACTCCATATTATTAGAGGGCGACGAAACTTTTTCATTATTGTGGTAACCCCGTGGTACTTCACTAAGTGAACACCATGTAAACCCCAAGTAAAGGGTTAAGACTGTAAAATTCCGTACTGTATTTCACACAAATTACAATTGTAACCAATATCTAAATAATTACGTAACCATATGTATAATGTGTATGATTTCTCACCTCATACACTAATTGTTTTGAGCAGTCTATAATGACAACTTCCGATCAGAAAGGTTTGTTAGTCTGCGTGTAGCTTTCCTCTAATGAACGGTATTATACGCCGATCTCATTTGCTCTG
This sequence comes from Locusta migratoria, assembly GCA_026315105.1. Classification (NCBI taxonomy): domain Eukaryota; kingdom Metazoa; phylum Arthropoda; class Insecta; order Orthoptera; family Acrididae; genus Locusta; species Locusta migratoria. The sequence goes on along the minus strand of CM048749.1, from coordinate 110,069,818 downwards.
CAGTGATCACGTAAAAAGGTTTCCGACCTGATTAAACTTACACGACTAGGATTTACATATTTTGAATGTGGAAATGTAGATGGAAGTAGGCAGATGGGTCAATCCATTTCGGATATCGTTTGGGAAATTAGTATTCCTGCATCCACAATGGAAAGAGTGTGCCGAAAACGTGTTTTCTTGATCACCAATTCTCATCAAGGACAATGCATAGGCTGACGGCCTATGCTTCATAAATAAGAGCAATGGAGGTTGAGTAGAACTGCCAGTACTGACAGACAGCCACCACTGCGTGACATAAGCGCAGAAATCAATGCCGGACATACGAAGAACGACATGGCAGTGCGAAAAAAAAATTTAGTTCATAGGTTATGGCAGCAGATGACCGACTCGAGACCTTCTGCCTTCAGCACTACATGACCTGCCGTGCTGTCCATTGCAGCATATCCCAGACGACTGAGTGTCCGGAAATTACAGTATTCCTGTAGGATTCTTCGAACGTCTTGTGGCGCCCATTACACATGGAGTTACTGCATTTTGCCTGGTTAAAGAGAAGTCCTACATGATATCAGGAGGTGTCGCGTCACGTATGTCCCCTCGTTGTGATTATCATTGAAAAAAGAACCCATCAGGACGTTGCGCGCGCAAAATCAATCTCTGAGAAACTGTGTTCATAAATGTGTTCTTCCCGTGGTTGTCTAGAACTGAATAAACAAGAAATGGTATCGCGAAAGGCTACTGAAAAGTTGGCTCGATTTCGAACCTTGCCATCGATCAGTGCCCTATCTCTTTATCGCTCTCTCTCTTCGGACTTAAGGAAACCAAACGAAGAAGTCACTTCGTGAGACACTCACTGGTAAGGTATTTGATATCACCCCCATGATGACCACATAGTGAAACGAGAACCCTAATTAAACAACGCACCATTTTTTTCCTTAACAATAATTTATATTTATAAGAGTGTAAGTCAATAAATAAGTCGCAAACATGTGTGTGTCATATACCATTTGACGTTTAGCGCACAAGTTTCGCCAGCGGACGGAAACCTTTATATCCTTGTCGTACGACATCTCGTACAGTCAGTACTTGGCTGTTAGTGCGCTATGTCACATGTGTAGCGTGTGTGTACACGAAAAGAACAGAGCGCAGTTGTGTGTAGTGTGGGCCAAAGGACTGTCCACAGCAGAAATTCATCGTGAAACGTGTTCCGTCTATTGTGACAAATGTTTCTCACCGAAAGTGTTCATTTGGATACAGAAGTTTAACCAAGGTTGGAAAAGCGTCAGAGATTGGGAGTGTCGTGGTCGTCCTGCGGAGGATATTTCATTGGGAACGCTTGGAACATCTGGCATAAGGCCCTACTTAGCCCCAGTGATTTTTATCTGTTTGGCCCCCATAAAATCATTTGGATGGTCGTTGTTTTGACACATATGATGCCTTAATCTATGAAGTTACACGTTTCTAGCGACAGCAACGAAAGGACTTGTTTGCTGTTGGCTGTAGAACAAGAGCCTGAATGTACAGTGTGAATATGTGGAGAAGTTAAATAATTGTCAGAAAGTTACTATAATTATCTTTGGCTCAATTCAGTTTTGCGACTTATTTCGTGACTCGCCCTTGAATATAAAACCAGTCTATAGCGCAAAACGGATTGTTTATTTCCGACTAGTTTCGGCGCAACTTTGGACCATCTTCGGGTTGTTGCTCCAAAACAGTGTGGAACTCAACAGTAGTTAGGAATCCCCCAAGTTGCTCAGCACCTGAGTAACTCCCAGATTTTGCTGCGCTCCAGACTATCTCGGAATAACATCCTGAAGATGGTCCAACTTAATAGTCGGAAATCAATAGTCAGTTTTGCGCTAAGGACTGGTTCTGTTTATAAAATTATATAAAAAAAGCTCAAATGTTTGTAAAGCTTAAGGGACTTAACTGCATCAGTTACTAAACTTACAAACTACTTATGAACTACCTTAAAGACGACACAAACATCCATGCCCGAGAGGGTATTTGAATCCCCGACGGGGAACGCCCTCGCGCATCGCAGCGTAGCGCCTCAATGCGCTCGGCCGCTCCGCCACGGCTAAAATTATGGCAAGGGTGCCGTAACAACTAGGAAGAAAATGTTTCCAGAAATGAACAACATATCTGCTCAACCTACCCTGCAACATATGTAAACTAGGTCGTTTGTTAATTTTTTATTATCTTGGGTCGCCACCATATTTCTCCAAAATATAGAAAAATGTTACTGATCAGCTATGATGTGATCATAGATATTTTCAAACATATAATAAATATTCCTACTCGATTGCAATGTATCAGTTGTACCAAACTAAAAAGTAACTTGAAAAATTATTGGTACACTGTGGAATTTAACTAATCTGTTTCCCCTCCAAAATAGTGAAAAACGAATGTTCTTAAATGAAAGACGAACTGCTCAAAATCAGTTTATTATAATTATACATAAAAAATCCTATCTTGACACCAAATGACATTTTCTATCATGTAAAACAGATAATGGTATTCAAACAATCTTTTACAAATGTTAAAATATTGAGACACAAAAATGACTGACTGAGTCAAAGGTCAGAGGTTTTGCAAACTAGAATGCTATTAGATTGGCTACATAGGGGTTTGATATTATCGTTAACCCTAAGCTCCCCAGAATAAATAGGCAGATCTCAAAAGAATAAAATAAGGGACAGAATCCAACGAGTCTGATTCATATAACCCCCCAGCAAGTGCGTCACCTTACCCACACAGATGATTATTGACGGCAGCGTCTCAGGCTCGCAGGCAGCAGGCGGTGGGAGCACATGAGCTGAAATTTTTATCCGACCGTACTTGCTGCGACCTTTAGAGCAGGGTCGACATGTAACTTAACACAGCGCCACTAGCGTCGGCGTCGCTAGGCAGTTCCTGTGTGATTCTATCACGCTAGCAGACTAATCAATATTTTGCATAGGTCACACATAGGCCACTTGGAACAAATCGATCAGTCACTTACGTAATAAGATCTGTAAAAACAGTGCCCGATTCGCAAAGGCGCGAATGCTCAAATAGAGACTTCTAGCAAAACGAAAATTAAACTGTGGCCGCTCACAGTGTAACCACCGGACAATGTAACGTCCGTGAAGTAAACACAAGTTCTACAAGGTCCGAATCTTCGGAATCAAACACAAGTCTAACCAGAGGACCGTTTAAGACGATGTCCTCCCCGCGAATCTAAACGGAATCTTGCGTGGCTCTGTAGGTCTGAACACTTCGGATGGTCGAACAGGAGTCTCCCAAGGTCCGTAGACTTTGGACGCTCAAACAGGAGTCTTCTGAGGCCCGTGCACTTTGGACGCTCAAACAGGAGTCTCCCGAGGTCCATACACTTCGGACGCTCAAACAGGAGTCTTCCGAGGTCCGTACACTTCGGACGCTCAAACAGGAGTTTGCCAAGGTCCGTACACTTCGGACGCTCAAACAGGAGTCTCCTTAGGCCCGTGCACTTCGGACGCTCAAACAGGAGTCTGCCGAGGTCCGTATACTTCGGACGCTCAAACAGGTGTCTCCCGAGGTCCGTACATTCCCGACGCTCAAACAGGAGTCTCCCAAGGCCCGTACACTTTGGACACTCAAACAGGAGTCCCCATACCTCATCGCGCTCTGCCGCAGCTCACGGCAAGTGACGGGCGGCTACACCCAAGCGCAAAAGACGCACCAATCTCTGCTAACGGCTAATAATCAAACCAATCGGATGGCGTAGCGCCGTTGACAAATTGTTTATCTGTCATACTAAAATAATTTTCCGAATCAGGACACGTTCTCTGCGGCTTCCAAGAGGCTCCGCCCACGCCACCGAAGCTTCCCACGGATTTCACCGTTCCCAGGGTGAGTGTCCTCCAAGGAATTTCAGCTTGCTCCTAGCTACGGTCACACGGCCTAAAAATATTGACGTTGTGCTATATATATATACAGCCGCTGGAGATTTCAACCTAACCATTCGTCACACTAACTACGTTCAAGCTCTGCTGCCTTCAAGGAAGTTTTTTAGATAATGCCTAAGGGCAATAGGTCTCCATAAACAGATCGGGGCCCAGAGCACTCTGCTATTGTTTGTATCCGGCAAATTCTTCTCTTGCGGAATGGCCGAATGACTCAAAAGGCAGTCCCCCGCTATCGCCCATCGTAAACCGCGGTTCAACATTGTGTAAAGCATCCCACTCGCTCGAAAAAATTCTGCCAGGTATAATTGCCAGACCCTCGGCGGCCGGGGCTACCCCGCCCGCCGGCTGTAGCGTCGCCGCCGAGCAGGTCAAGACAGCCCCTCTCGTCCTTCCCCGAAGGCGAGCGAAAGGAGGTGGGAGGAGGAGACCTCCAAGAGCTTCTCTGCTCTGCGCGGTCTGACCGTACCCAACACGGAAAACCACTTCTTAGCAGCCAAGCTGCGCCAATAAACATTAAAATCCCGAAATTTTATATAAACATATAATGTACTGCAATCACAGGAGCCCATCACCCCTGATGTGTCCCCAAAGGCACAGAATTCAAAATAAATAAAGATCTACAGACAAAAATGTTACATACTTAAACAATTATCGTAAACAGAAAGATACAGTATCACAAGGTTAGTACGAAAAATAGACTAGTTACAGCCCCCGTCTCACACATATTTTCAAGCGTTATAGACTGACTGTGACAATTCGATATGGACAACGTTAGGGGTAAATGCCTGGAGGTAATTTCCTACGTCGTTCACCATGCAGTCTAGCAGATTAATCTGTCAGGAAGTTTCACTCTAGAGGATGACTTTATAGAAACGGTGGTGGACAAAACAAAAGTCCATCCTTTTGCATGATGGCACTACTGCGTAAATGTTAACAATGACACACAACTGCACTGCACAACTGACGTACGCCCTACGCGTTACCTTTCCGTATTTTATAAGTTTTGTTCTGCGATGATCAACACAAATGATCTTCCAAAGAGAACAACTCCAAGGTGTGCAGGTGGGAGCATCTGTGATAAAAACTGCTGCACTCTTTGTGTCATTAACGGCAGTATACTCAGTAATGAAAGTATAATAACGACCGTCAAGCATTTAGAATGATAGTGGCCAGACAACATAAAACTACCAAACAAAAGGGACTCCAAAACTGAAAACTCATTTGCATTGTTTCAACAAAAACAGAACGGATGAAGCTTAACATTCATTCAAGTCCCACTCGTGCTTAACCCTCATTATAGGAGGCCAGTACAGAGCTATGAAGGCAGTGATGCCACGCTCATAAAAGACTTTTGATGACGGAGAATCTGAGATAGGTTCGGATGAATTATAGGTCACATTCCTTCTTACAAACAACTGGATTTACTTATGGGAAACCTCTAAAGAACGCGAAGATGCGGCACGTTTGGTACCTACAGCCAAAGATAGGCGAATTAGGTCATCATTTGGGCCTCTATATCGCAATATTCAGTTGTTTCAATTATGGCCATAACTGGTCAAATAAACGAGAATGGCTCTGTCATCACATGCGTCAAGAAACTGCATATTATGCTTAACGTCTTGCTAAGATAATACTCCTACACAAATCTTCAGGTTTCAGGCGTGCTTTGTACAGCTACCCTGGACAGAAAAATCGCTATATCTCACCATTACTGAACCATTATGTGGAATTTTAGAGCAGTGAGTAACGACCGACTTTCGATAAGATTCTGCAGGAGACTATAAAGACACTTCACCAATCTGTGTTCCCTGATGTTTTTCATCTATTCCCAAAGTCGAAGGTGGTCCTGCCAACTCCTCACTAATAATTAAATATTGCGTCTATCTTACGTGTTCATCTCATTCTGTCCATTCCCTTATCTATCCAGTCACCGAGATTTATGTGGCTAATGGACAGTAATCAGGTGCAGGTATTTCAATAGTGTCGTCGTTGTGGTTTTCAGTTCGGAGACTGGTTTGATGCAGCTCTCCACAATACCTTATCTTGGGCGAGGCTCTTCAACTCCACCTAAGAACGGCATTCTACATCTGTCTGAATCTACTTACTGTATCCATCTCTTGGTCTTCCTCTGCAGTTTTTACCTCAAACACTTCCCTCCAATGCTAAATTCACGATTCCTTGATGTCTAAGAATGTGTCCTACCAAACCAATGTATCACTTCTTTTAGTCAAGGTATGCCAGAAATTTCTTTTCTCTCCAATTCTGTTCAGTACCTCCTCATGCTTCAGTATTCTTCCGTAGCACCACATTTCAAAAGCCTCTCTCCTCTTCCTGTCCGCACTGTTTATCGTCCATGTATCACTCCCATACAAGGCAACACTGCACACAAATGCCTTCAGAAAAAACGTCCTTAGGCTTAAATCAATATTCGATGTTAACAAATTTCTATTTTTGAAGAACCCTTTTCTACCCAATGCCAGTCTGCATTTTATATCCTTTGTACTGCGACCATCATTCGTTATTTTACTGCCCAAGTAACAAAACTCATCTACCTCACTGTTTCATTACCTAATCTAATTCCTTCAGCATCACCTGATTTTCTTAAACTGCATTCCATTACCCTTGGTTTGCTCTTCTTAATGTTCATCTTATATGCACCTTTCAGTACACTGTCCATTACGTTCAATTGCTCTTCCGTGGTTCTAAGCTGTCTCTGACAGAATTACTATGTCGTCGGCAAAACACAATGTTTTTCATTCTTCACCCTGAATTTTAATTCCGTCTCCAAATTTCTCCTTGCTTTCCTTTACAGCTTGTTCAATGTCCATATTGAATAACATTGGAGAAAGGCTACAACCCTGTCTTACTCCCGTCCCAACCACTGCAACCCCTTTCATGCCCTTCAACTCTGACAACTGATGTCTGGTTTTTGCACAAGTTGTGAATAACCTTACGCTCCCTATATTTTACTCCTGCTTGCTTCATAACTTGAATGAGTTTATTCCAATCAACATTGTCAAAAGCCTTCTCCAAATCCACAAAAGCTACAAATGTAGGTTTGCCTTTCCTTAATCTATCTTCTAGGATAAACCGTAAAGTGAGTATTACCTCCCGTGTTCCTACATTCTCCTGAACCCAAACAGATTTTTCCCGAGGTCGGCTTCTTCCAGCTTTTCCATTCTTCTGTAAATAATTCCAGTTAATATTTTGCAACCATGACTTATTCAACTGATGGTTCTGTAGTTTTCACACCTGTCTGCCCCTGCTTTCTTTGGGATGGGGATTATTACATTTTTCTTAAAGTCTGAAGGTACTTCGCCTGTCTCATGCATATTACACACCAGGTACATCAACTTAAACAAGATATGCATTGCAAGAAACTTGACTCCTAACACTGATAATGTTCGCACAGAGACTAAAATCTATTTTACGATAGTAAATAAATATTTGAGACTGTCTGCTCATCACCATTTTCTTATTACAACAGGCAGCGAGCACGTGTATATGAAATGGTATGAATGTAGACACAGAATAATATTTCTGTTTTTTTTTCTTTTTCTTAAATGATTTACGCTGAAATCTAAATAATACATATAAAAGACACTTCCATGTATTTTTCCAGCCTGCTCTATATAGTAGTTGCTCTGTGTAATGAACACCTTGCCAAGTGGATGTCCGTTCTCAGTTTGGTCTGACACACTAAAAAAACCATGCCAGCGATAATCCGCTACTTCTACATCCGCTGTAAGTTTTTCTCTGACTCTTAGAACGACTCTTCTTTTACTCATTATTTTCAGAGCACAGGTTTCTTCATGTCTTCCATAATGATACTAGATTCTTAATCTAGTAATGTATTATATCTTACAAAAACTGTCCATAGCCAAACTTTAGTGCGAACTGAGACATTGACGTCATCTAACTGTGAATGCAAGCCTATGTTACGAAATACATATGATCCAATAATTGCATAGTCTCCAAAAACAGCCCATTCCCAATCGTTTTGTAGAAGAATGTCCCTTTTTCGAGACCGTCTTGTGAAACTGTTGGGTATCCTGATAAACAAGAATAATGAGTGGATAACAACAGTAACACATGTCCATTTCTTTAAGTAATTACGGTATAAACTGTATGTGCTTACGTCAGTTTCAATATAACAATGACAATAATGGTGTCTCCAAAGAGATCTCTTTAGCTCAAGAAGCTTATAATGTATAAGGTGGTCAGGCAACATACATTTGTGATAATGCGAGTCATCTGACCATGGAATGAATACATACATCATTTGAACCAGAGAATGAATGCCCGAAATAACTTCATTTTCCTCGACCATATAAGCGACCACTAAGCATCAATAGTGAAGAAAAGCGAAATCTGCAATCTGTTCCACAAATTTCAAAATAAATAAAAAAATAAAAAAATATGAACTTTCTCAACTCATTGAGAGGAACCAACGTACACAATGCGTATGCCAGTGTCAGATAATAGCAATGATGAAGAATCCTGAACGGAAATCTAGAAAAGAAGTATAGGAAGAACATTTAGTTATTATGGCATTCATTCCTCAGCTGTAAAAATTAACACAGAGAAAGTAATTAAGTAATTCAGTTACGTCTACTATGAAAACTCAATAGAGTTAAAATGATAATAAAACTTCTTGTTGACCTATTCAAGAAACAACATTTGAGCGACGGTTTTCTATCTGGCATTGCACAGTTATTTTTGGAACTGTATATCTTCACAATCAATCAGTAATAATGACGGTCAGAAAAGTATAAGTTTCTAGAAGGTGATATGTTTCTCCTGAAAAATTACTGACAATGATCATTTTAGGTGTTTTATTTTATCCGTGTGGTTAACAAAGTTTTGTGCACATGATTCCGCTACTGTTGGCGACTATTACGTGTTCGACATTAACGCTTTAAACACTACTTTCTTTATCACATACATATCCTTTCCCTGTACTTCTGTGAATAAATACACCTCCTTTTAGTAGCTCAGTTGTCGGGGGAAGAAGGAAGAGGTTAATTATTGCGGAAATATTTTATTTGGAAAGTGTCTTCAAAACTTGTTTTTCACAGGGATCGATCCCAGATGAACTCATTTAGTAATGGTTGATGTTGGCCATTTACTTCAAAAGTGGCTATTTGACAGGCTATGAAAAGAATGTAAGCGGAGCACTTCCAAAGATTACTGTAACGCAGTGACAAAGCTTTCCGTGTTGTTTCGCTTTAATTAACGGGATGCATGATTCTGTGAAAAGAGGAAACATTAACACTTGAGCGGCTCTTCCAATTAACATTACAGACCGCCTTTCAGGACTCAGTAATTACCATGAATCATGCGGGGGCTACGTTTAGGCACACTCGAATCAATGGGACTCGCCCAAATTGCTGTTTGTTTCATGCGCTTATTATAACGAACTGCGGATAAATTGCACTGTATTATACGCTCTTGCAACGACATGGTTATATAGTATGCACTTACCGACACTCTGGTTACAGTCTTTTTGGGGAATATTACAAGCCACTACACTGCTGCCGCGAGTAGTAATTCCGCTACAAATTTGTTAATCTTACATCTTTAAAGAACTGTTATGGAAACGGCTCTAACGATATATAATGTCTGTTCGGTATACGTTTATAACGTCTGAACCACAAGACATAAAGAGCTAAAAATTTGTACAGTTACTAATGTCTACCCGGGGAAGGCTTTAGGCATGGTTTTATGGCGACTGGATATATATATATATATATATATATATATATATATATATATATATATATATATATATATATATATAATGTCTGTTCGGTGTACGCTTATCACGTACGAACGACAAGACATAGAATGTACAACAATCCCAGGAGCCCATCACCGCTGATGTGTCCCCGAAGGCACCCATTTCAAAATAAAATGTTACACACTTAAATAATTAGTGTAAAGAGAAAGAAACAGTATCACAAGTTTAGTATAAAAAAATAGACTGATTACAGCCCCCGTCTCACACTATTGATCTTCATAATGAATTGGAATAAAACACTGAACGTGGAATCAATGGACTGACATGTTTCAATTTACAGATACCTGATTTTCAGTTAGATCCATATCGCATATGGAGTCAGCAACATTCATTAACATACGTCTCGAAATGCTATCGGTTGTACTTCACAAATCACACTATTGTATATTTCTTAATGCAAATCACAATTCCTGTTATGAATAAGCTGAAAGCAGCTTGTGTAGTTTTCATGTGCTAAGCCGTTTCTAATTTCTACATAGTAACTGTGCATACTGACGATGATATTCTAAGTTACATCTTCTCGTGTCGCTGGTACGGACTTTTCCTTAGCCACTCTTGCTTCTGTGCATCCTGCCAACCACTTATTGAGCCCTTTGTATCCTCTCGTGCCTGTTACATTTCATACGTTTTTATATTTCCTCATTTAATCAACTAAATTCATCTCTTGTAATATTTAACGATTTAATACTGAAATCTGGAAACTAAAGTTTAGTATGTGAGCATAATTTTGTATCGAGAATTTATTTGACAGTCGTACTCGTTACAGATTTTATTATTGCTATTGAAATTTGCTTCGCAAGCTCGGAGATACTATAAGTGAATGCATATTTTTAATTACATTGCCAAGAATTTTTATTTGTTTATTATTTTTATTTTCATTTAAAACTTTTCATGGAGCTCGATGTTGTAGAGCAATTTTCTGAACATTGTTTACATCTTCATTACTTTTCTGATGATAGCCGATGTTGAAACGCATAATTAATGAAGTCAGTTTCAGCGATCTTGGTGTTTTCATTCATATCGTCAACGATGATCGCAGACCTTAGAAGAAATTGGTATTCACGGCAATCATTCCAGATGTAAATTAACACTTGACTTTTCATATAATTTCCAAGGTAGTTCATCATTTCATTGAGTGCTAAATTGTCGTTGCGGCCGTTTAGTATGTATGCTAAACGCGCATTGCGTTACAACGTCATCTTGGCGTAGTGGTCTGGTCGATCGCTTCTGGTGCCATATGTATCTTATCTGCGCTGTATGGATTCGATTCCGTCTCACAGACGTGTATTTTTAACCGGCACGATTATATCTACTTCACGTCCGATAATGCCGAGTGAAGAACAAGTTGCAACGTAGTTAAAAATACATATTAAGCAAAAATCAATTCGGTATCAACTAGGACACAGACGATTTATGGTTGACAGGCAGAGTACACGGCTATCAGTAACTCCATCCAATAAGTTTTCCTGACATTACAAATCTAAAAATTCTAAAAATGTTCGGTAATAGTTACCGGTCAAACGTGAAGTTAAAACATAAGGCCCATTAATGTAATCAAATAGCATACCCCTTCACACATTTACGGAAAATCGTCGCTGAAAAATGGTCATTCAAGATAGCATGGTTCTCATTGTATTTGAGCTTGAGGGGTGAAAATGTAGGGCTGGAATGTTAGTCTAATTTGGATCTCCTCTTTCGCCGTATTCGACCCTCTAGGAACTAAATAGTTGGATATTTATTGGTTACTCTCAGACTGCGGAGACTGCAGGTATTCACAAACGGCACATACATGGCAGCCCAAAAGTTTCATTATTTTATTTGAAGCGCTAGTTAGAACACACTGGACTACTAATATCTTTTCGTGCACTATCAATAACAACGACAGGTGCCGTTGTTTCTAGTCAGAAAGGCACTCATTCTAACTCATCTTACGTCCACAGAAAAGACGTCGATAAGCTCGTGGTTCGATTCATGGTCAGGTAAAATGCAATTACATGTCGGTTCTGGTGAAAAATGTCGACTACCAACATCCGACTTCACTTGTTTATCATCCAATTCAAGATCAATTTGCGAAATGATACTTGTGGTGTAAACTTCGTCATTTCACACATCTTTATGCCTAGTCACCTATGACGTTCTTTGTCATGACTAAGTATCGATAAGACACGAAAGTTTTTCTAGGTAAGCAATGACTGCCAGATGATGGGTTGAATTCCAGAACAAGAAAAAGATAGTTCGTTATATTATACCAAGTTAAATATGTCTAGAAATATTTGTTCCGTCATGGTATACAGAAATTTCTGGTGATACGCAGTTAATATTGAAGTTTCCATACAGCGTTTGCTGTTATTAGTCGAGTTTTTATAATCTGCTTAGTTCAACAACCGTTTATACAAAACCGCTCGCCACAGGAGCGAAGAATCTCAGTTGTGAGCAAACTATTCACAGACAAAAGTACTTTGAATTACTATAGAAGTTTAGGAATTCCGATACTGTAGTAAAATGTGTTTCCGAGCACATTGAGGCGCTAAGCCCTGACGCGCGAAACCGTTCCCTGTCGAAGGTTCGAATCCACCCCCGGGCATTGATGCTTGCGTTGTCTTTAGTGTAAGTTAGTTTATAAGTAATTTGTAAGTTTATGGACTGATGACCCCGTAGTTAAGATCCATTAGCTTATCCAACATTTGAACGTTTTGGAAATCTGTTTTTGATAATAATATTAAATTTTGTCTACGTATTATTGAGTGTTTTATGTCACTTTGTTATACACGGTGTAAACGGTATAGGCCGCCAGAATTATAAAGATGGTACATCTCTGTGTGCTTGACAAAAAAGTCTAATGAAATATTGTTTTGTCGTGTACTTTGTTTTTGTATTCGTAAAAACCAATATTTGTAGAACTGATGATAGGTGTATTTCTGTTTACAGTGTTGACTGACGATACACGAGAGAGCCCTGTAACCGCGTGGCATATCTGCGCTGACAGCACGCGCCTGGGCGAGAGAGAGAGAGAGAGAGAGAGAGAGAGAGAGAGAGAGAGAGAGCGAATGCACTACGCAACGAGAAATGTAAACATCGAACGTGTACAATGACGCAGCTCGGCGGATAGGTGCTGCTGAAACAAGCAATTTGAACAGCTATTGGGTTGTCAAGAAAGTATAATTCATTTGTCATTGACAATAAATTACGTACAACGTGACAATAAAGAAAAGCTAATATCAAATAAAATGTGTTCCCCTTAGTATCCAGAAATTGTGCATTACTTACAATCAACCATTTCCTCGTTTTACAAGACAACCGTAACAAAAATTAAAAATAAGTTTATTTTCCTTTTATACAACGCTAAAGAAAATGAAATCCCAATTACTTTGTTTTCTCTTAGACAGTGCGATTCGATCCTACACATTCTCCATGACACACAACACAGTTTCTTCGCACTCGTTCAAACACATGCATATTTGCCGTATGGTATTGGCAACATCGAAAACTCTCTGCGTTAGTTCGTGCGAATTATTAATTTGCTAAGCATGAACAAACTCCATCATTGGCGCCAGAAGGAAAAATGTGCTGGATTGCTAGCCATCGACGTGCACCCGAACGCCCGATATATCGGCCAGGAAATCATCTATCCAAAAATGTGCTTACCCTGTGACCAAAGTGGGTTGAAGCACCATCATGGAGGATTTAGGTGTTGTGACGTATCCATCACAACGTTGGTAGCAATGTTTTCTCTATAAATGTTCGGTAATAGTTACCAGTCAAACGTGAAGGTAAAACATAAGGCCCATTAATGTAATCAAATAGCATACCCGTTCACACATTTACGGAAAATCGTCGCTGAAATTGTGTTGCCGCTACATGGCGAGGATTCTGTACACTCCACGTGTGCATATTATATACTCCACGGGTGCATATTATGGAAATTAATTATTCGGTAACCAGTAAAATACGCTTCATCTTTGAAGAGTATTTTGTTGAAAAATTATGCTGCGCACTGTGTAACAAAAAGCATTCTGAGGAGGAAAATCTGGTAAGTGTGGTAAGGCCGCAGACGTTCCTCTTCCAAAGTGCGATGAACGACAGGGTTCGATACACCCACGTGATGGGCAATGCTTCCAGTAGTTTGAGTAGAATTCTCCTGGATACGGTCCACATTGCATGACTCAGCTTCCAAATTACGTTCGACGCGTTGTGGGCCTCTGTATTCTGTGCGCGGCGGGAATGAGCCACTATCTCTCTAAGGAAATTAAATACGTACTCGTAAGTTTCAATCTATCATGATATAACAAAAAAGGAAAGCACATCAGAACTGAAGATACGTTTCGCATACAGACGAAAAATAAAAAAAGGTACTTATAACTACTGTACTTTATTAAGACTAAAAGCATAATAATCGCGTACAAGTAGATAATTACAGTAACACAAACATTTGGTGAACAGCAGCAAGTGTCTCTTCTGCAGGAACTCTTCATTGTGGGAAGCGTTCCCGATATACCTCTGCAATTGCCCTTCCAAAACCTTTTGCCGAGCCAGAAATCAAATGAATATCGCATAGTTCAGCAACAGTAAATCTCCCTTCAATCCTAACAGTTAACAGAGTTACAATAACGTCTGCACAGGTTACTCGACGACTATTGTCGCTCGGTGTATTACCGTGACACAGCCGCCGAGCGGTCTGAGCGCTGTATTGCGGATCTCGTGGTCTCCCGCATCGGAAGTTCGAATCCTCCCTCGGTCATGGATGTTTGTGTCGTCTTTCTTATAAGTTATATTTTGGCAGCTTATCCCGTTTACACCCTATATATAATACTAAGGAGTCAATTATTGTAATAACGTCAATTTTCCCTTTATTTGCAATATCGTAGTGTTAATTATATCTGGAATGATTGCCTTGAAGAGCAGTTTTCTGTAATGGAGCCACTTTTAAGAGTTAAACGAATATACCTCGAGCGGTTAAAGTACCCGTAAGACAGTTACGATATTCGTGTTGCATGCACATCAGGCGGAAAGCAATTTAGGTCGTTATATATATATTTGCGCATGATAGTACATATAGAAGAGATAAAATAGGATATAATGTACTGAGAAAATAATCTGTCAGCTAGCAGAAAGAAGTAAGTCGAGTCGCGGGTTATGACTGTGCGGCCTGGGGCACAGATTCGCTAATTGCGCGAAGGCTCCCGTCGGAGTTTCGAGTCCGCCCTCGGAAAACAGTGTGTGTGTTGCCCTTAGCGTAGGTTAGAATAAGTAGCATAAAAGTCTGGGATCTTAGGACTTCGGTCCCTTTGGTAAGGAAACATTTTAACATTTAAGTTTTGAACCAATAAAAGACTCCTGGAGTACACGACATTGACACATTCACGCCTCTCTTTAGCTGTGGATGACGGTTGGAGTGACGTTAAAAGACTCGTTTACAGAGCCAGAAGAATTTGAACGCCGGAAAACTCGGACGCCGAATTGCAACACTATGGGAACTTTCAGGAAAAATGGATATACGAACTAAGAAGTAAATAGACTTCTGTGACCAATGAAAGGTACGCCACAGTATAACATTAAAACAAAGCGATAGAAAGACATCGTTTTCCTCCCCCTTATCAGAAAATTTAATAATCAGATCGGAAGGATTTTACACAAACTTCATATCACACCGGAATTTAGGACTACTAAAAGTTAAGTCAAGCACAACAATCCGTAAAGAATAAACGCCCTCCCAGTCAGGATGTCGGGTGTATACGATTCTGTGTACTTGTGGTAAGGTAGACACTGGAACTACGAAAAGAAGCGTGAATACAAGAGAGAAAGAACGTAAAAGTATTTGCCGACAGCTTAAATGCGCAAACACTTCAATCAATCGTGACGTGAATGTTTCCGAAACTACAATTTTATCTACAACGTCGACCTATTATCTACGGGTGTATATAGAAGCAATCGAAATACATAAGAATGGGGGACAATTTTAACCGGTTGATGAAGCCATGAAGCCATGATATGTGGACTATGGCTATTCAGAAGTGGTAGATAATTTTATGTTTTCATCTTTGGGAAAGATAATCTCTGCTGTACACATGAAAACCTGACCGCGCTCATTTCAGACAATATATATATAACATCATCCGAGGTCAGACTCAGCGCCGTCAGGAGCACTTATGAAAAGTCCCGTGCAGATCTGGACGAAACACCAGGAACAAAAATGTTCCATGTAACACGGCCAGACAATTCGGAATTAAGAAATTAAGCCCTTCATTGTGTGATCATCAAAGAATCATCAACGATAAAATTCAATTTCAATCAAAGGTGTTGGTTTAGTACCTAGTTTGTCAATACTTTCACTATGATATTCATAGTATCTCACCTACATACCTTTCTTCTTATTAATTATTATATATTTTTCTTACGTACCCGCAACATTTTATTTATGAGTCTGTACATAGTTCGCCAGAAGTTCTGTGTATCTTGCAACCGACCACTAATCAATGCTATATCTGAATTCGACATCTTCGTCTTTCAAATTGTTAAGCTACCTACACAGTTATCGAATCTGAAGCAGAATGGCAGAGGGAAGAATCAAATTTGTGGAATGAGAAATGTTGAACATTAAACATTAAGTATCAGAAAATATTTTCTGATTACGTCTATCTGGAGTGCAGGCTTATACGGAAATGAAATGTGATTGAGAAGAAGCTCCGAGTAGGAAAGGATAGTAGTTTTTGAAACGTGATGTTGCCAAAAAATACTGAAGATGAGATCGGCAACTCGCGTAACTAATGACTTTTTACTGAACAGGATTGAGGAGAAAAGACATTCGTGGTTTAATTTGTCTCAAGGAATAATTAAAATACACTCCTGGAAAATGAAAAAAAGAACCTATTAATTCGTTAACGCAGCAGAGCGTAATTTTATTGACACATTCTTTAGGATGTATTCATCACACGATTACACAGAAGGAGCCATACGTACGGAGTACATTCACCAGAGAGTGCGCAACGTCCACGCCAGTACTGTGTATACCCTCATTTTGCAGCAATGGAAGCTGCAATTTTCGCATGGAGGCGATCGTAGAGGTGAAGAATGTACTCTTTCGGAATAGCCTGCCACGTAGTTTACAATCGATGCTTCAGTTTGGCCAGATTTCGTACCGGTCGTGCAGACTCCTCAATGTTTCATCCGATCCCAAACATGCTCAATGGGGAAGAGATCTTGGGATCGTTCCGGCCAGGATAGTTAACGTACAGGTCGACGTACATATTGCGTGGTGCGCGGTACATGAGGACGTGCATTATCCTGTCGTAAAATCGTATCGCCTTGTTACTATGTGAACGGTATCAAAACGGGTTGAATGAAGGTGTCACTGTACCGTGCACTGTTCAATGTTTCCTTGACGATCACAAGTGAAGAATGGCCAATTTAAGGCAGGACTCACGACACCGCGATGCACGAACATGCGTACCGCTAGGGTGTCTTCCAGTCACGCCTCAACCCCGCTTCCAGGGTGTTGCGATAGGCGCTAATGGAAGGACGAATGCAGACTTGACGTCTTCAGTGATGAGAATTGCCACGGTGTCAATGACGGTCGTACGTGTGTGTGACGTCGTGAAGGGAAGCGCGAAAATTTTGAGTGAATACGACAAAGGTACATGGGGCTGACACCTGACATCATGGTGTGGCCAGCCATACCCTACACTAGCCGTTCTCCTCTTGTGATCGTCGAGGAAACATTGAACAATCAACTGCACATTGGAACCATCATTAAATCCGCAAAAAGGCGGTATCTTCTTCCAACAGGATAATGCACGTCCACTTATATCCCGTACTTCCCAATGGACTCTTCAAGGTGTACGTCAACTACCCTGGCAAGCAAGATCCCCAGATCTGTCCCCCAATTAGGATATTTGGGATCAGATGAAACGTAATATTGAGAGGTCTTCAAAACCGGCACGAAATCTGTTCCAGCTGAGGCACTAAGTAAAAATTACATGGCTGCAGACTGCATTCGGTACCTCTACTGTCGTCTCCATGGGATAATTGGAGCTTGCATCGCTGCAAAAGGTGTGTATAAACGGTACTAGCGTTGACATTGCGCACGCTTTGGTGACTGTACTTACGTGAGTATGGCTCTGCCAGATTGTTCGTGTGTTGTATACATCCTCAAGAATGTGTCAATAAAAGTCCGCTCTGCTTGGTCGACGAATTCATGGTGTTCTTTTTTCATTTTCCAGGAGTGTATTATTAGACATAAGTGTGATAATAACTGCAGAAGGAGAACACGATATGAGTGCTTTAGGTAGGTTTCCATGGATTTGGGTATCGTTGTTATTCGGAGACGAATTAAACTTACACCAGTCTTCTGTTATAAGATGACCACCACAACGACAAAAACATCAGTTTCTTTCCGTCGCACTTTTGTTTAGTTTATGTGTGAAGATGTCCTTAGGATTGGAAAGGGATGGCCTGATGTCCTTTTTGTCTCCAACCTGCTGCAATAGGTCGGTAACATCATGTCACAGCAGGCGGTTCACGTCACAACCTACCCATCCATGACACAGGGTGCTTGAAACGGGTCTTCGGTGCGTGCTTTAAATCACTGTCGATCCTGTGTACAGATACGTTCGGGCCGTGTTTATCTAACCGTGGCAGTTACTATATGGGACAAAACGTACAGCGATTAAAGTAAGTTATAAAAAACTCCTGTCAGGAAAGAAAGGTGTCATTGTACATAATTCGACCTTTGCTGAGCACTTGCTGATTGCCGATAATATTCCGAGGCCTTTGGAAGACACCATAATATTACACAAGGAGGTTAAATTGAGGGAAGAGCTTCGAATTTGAAACATCTTGCTATTAATGATGGCAATATTCTTAATGACCAA
This sequence comes from Locusta migratoria, assembly GCA_026315105.1. Classification (NCBI taxonomy): domain Eukaryota; kingdom Metazoa; phylum Arthropoda; class Insecta; order Orthoptera; family Acrididae; genus Locusta; species Locusta migratoria. The sequence goes on along the minus strand of CM048749.1, from coordinate 110,051,222 downwards.
CTCCAGCTCACAAGTAGGCAGTACATAAAATGCTTAAAGCCTGTATTATTCGAGTGACATTTTGCTAGTCAACGATGTCTGTTACCCTGAGAGTTTTCTAACTGTGCAACTTTTACATGATTGGTGAGTATACTCTCATCAATGCTGTATTTTATTTTTAATTTGTGTTGTTATATTTTCTAACCAATTGTATATTATTGTTTGGCACATTACTGTTCTTAGGTCCGACATTTGAAGAGTACAACATTAATTATGTCGAAACCTAGGTAAAGGTTTTAATTAAACCCAATTTAACGCAACTGGTTGGCTGCTATTTATTCTAAAAAATTATACACTCTATCGTTGCAGAACTGCAGCCATGTTCAAGGTTCTGATGAATGTTTGATCAAAAGTAGGGAATAACAATTGTAAATTTTATACTGTTAGAGATTTACGTTGCACTATAAACAATAAAGCTTTCTTGTTCCTTTAAAAAAGTTCTTATCAGTATATTTCCAAGAAAATATAGTTCCTTCAATATTGCGAGATTTTCACGCTTTTTTATAGAGAATTTCTCAGGGTAAAGTTTATTTTTTTCGCGATGTATACGCGTTTACAGCTTTTATGCGACAATGGAACAGAATTACGTGAAGGATGACAGCGAAAACCTCCAGTAAGTTGATGTATTTATGGTATCTTCATTCTTCAAATACAATCCAAACGTTTACGTCCCAGAAATAAGATACGTGAAAACTGCATCGTAATTAACGCATACCTATATTTTAAAGCGAAATATTGATATTTTATGCCACTGTAAAACAAGTACCCTAGTTGTTGGAGTCAGGAGATTTACTCTGAAGCCACAATATTATGCAGTAAAGAGTAAAATTTTTTTCTCTATCCAGGCGGCCTCGAGTGATTATGTTCGCAACATCAACAACACGATGAAAATCTTTGCCAAGATGTCCGTACCACATAGAATGAAACGATTAGTGTATCGTACAGACCATGAAATAAATAAATCATGTTGTTCCTGCTCTATGTTTGACATGTTCTTGTGTGTACCCTTGCCTAGTCCTTAAAAGTAATGGCCCTCGTAAAGCCAAGGTTTCATGAAAAAACATTTGCATTGTCACATGATTTGGTAAGGGCGACATCACGTGATTCTCACTATTCAGCATCTGTTGCCAACATTGTCACAGGACGCCGCCGAAGTAGTAGCTAAAGTTTAACCCAGTAAAGCACGCAGTTAAGGGAGTAATTTCACTTTTAACTACTTAACCACTCGTAGCAGGGTGTAACATGATCATCTAATAACTAACAAACGTTTCTTGTATTCTGAATTAGATATTTATTTATTTTTGCGAAATAAACTTCACAACATGACATAACAACGATATTTTTATTCAATAAACGCATTTTTGGGTAACACCTTTAATCGGATTTGCACTTGCGTATTTCGAAATTATAAAGGCTAGATGAATCGTCGCATTAAAGATATCTCGTATATACGTATTTTACGATAGAGTATGTTGCAGAGAAGTAACCAGAAGGGCGTTGTCAATGTGTGAAGCGATTACCCATTATTGAAACGGTTGTTTGAATAAGATCTACTGGCGATAAAAGAGCACATACTGGAGATAAATAATCAGTGCTATGCTTTATAGTAGGGTAAACGAATATTCATTCTTTCACAAAATATATTAGGAAACTGCTTTAATTGAACACAAATCGTAGGCGTGTAACATTATGAAGTTTTACTTAGCAAATGGAAACATCAGCTCATTTACCTACACATAATACTACATTACACCTTTGCATTAGAAGAGAATGATACTTAACAGTGATCTAATGGAACACTCTTAAGTGTTTTCTTATATGAAAATGATCCTCATAGAAATAAACACATGAAGCGGCCGTTATTAAATTTGGACCACTTCGTGCAAGTGTCAACCACGTTTTGCGCATATTCTCGTATTTTTGAACTTACAAAAACAATTTTTCTGGTGTCTTTTAGATGTATTGCTACGGTGCGGAACTACGCAATATTTGTAGGACATTTTGTGAACGTGATTTCCAAAACAATATAACACCATTAGTTATCTTACGAGAACAGCAGCAGCAACGTGTTTTCTGACGTCACAGGCATCACGTGACTCAAATGTAGCGTTTCAGCGGGCTTTCTAATTATCTGAATTTCATTTCGTTTTATTTCTTAAACGACTGAAATTCACGAGATAAAAAAGCATGTTCGGGGCATAATATGACATAATTAACAATTTAAAACGATTTACAGGAAACAGCCAAATACCCTATTATTGGAGAAGCGCTTTGTTCTGCCACCGATACCAATTATGGAATTCGAAAATTTCATCTTACTTCACGCGTCCATGAGATCTGCCGATTTATTAAATTCTTTATGGATTAATGATTTTGAGCCATCCGTGGTTAATATGCAATAAATCCGCAATCTGCTCTCCAACATTAGGTTTCTTCCGCCATCACCCATACATTTCTATCTAGTAAATTGTGGTGCACTGCTTTTTTTAGTACTAGCACTAAAGTTTTGTTCCCATAACTTAAATTTTTTTTCGCTGGTTCTTACTTTAAAGTACTCTAATTGCAGTTGCACGAAGTAAGAAATGGAATACGTTAGTTGCGAATTTCTTTTTTAAAAAATTCAGTTAATTAATTTACGTTTCTAGTTTGCATTCACGTATTCAGAATTTGTTCTGTTTTAAAAATAGCTCTCATCTGAGTGCAGTGCGAAAAGATAAGATATTATCCCACTTGTTTCTCTCTCTCGTAACGTATGTTACATTTTAACATGTTTGTAGTCTTTACAGCAGTTATTTACTCATGTCGTAACTACTTTTTGATGTATGTAAATGTTTTCCATCGTCTGTCAGATCTCCGATTTCGTGAAACTGTCTAACACGATGGGTTTCCCACCAAAATTCTACAATGAACTATAGCGTTTATTTTGACGACATTAGACAACGGTTCTTTGTGTGGTACCTCTTTAATGCAAGCTATAATCACATTAGAAATAACGGACGCTCGTTACTTCAGATATATCTGTTCTTCCTACCGTGTAGATAATATTATAATGAACTATTCTTATGTTACTTCGAAATAAGTGAATGTGGAAACAGATCTGACACTGATAACGAAAGTAAAACTAACGGGATCGATGCGGATGAGAGCACGATTCCCTACACCGGTAGCGAAGCAACGGGGGACTGATTTCGGTACCCGCGTAGGTCACTGGAAGGTCCATTCGGGAAAGACAACTTGCCTCACGAAGAGCCGTGTCGGTCGTGAGTTTAAACGACAGACCTATTCGGCCCCCTTTCACTCCACCCCCCGCCCCCCCCCCCCCCCCCCCCCATTTCTAGTCACTTCCCGGCGGGACTATATATATTTCAAACAGTCATTTTCCGACCTTCTGTGTCTACAGTAAATGTTGTGAAAAAACTGCGAATATTTTGTAAATGTTTGCGAATCATGAGTCTGAGACGGCACTCGTATTTAAAACCACGTAAAAACTATATTTAGCACAAGGTCCCTGCTGAATTTATTGGATCTTGCCCGGATCCCGGAAACAGCGTGCCGACCTAGTTGAACCGCTTCCCTTCACAGGGTGACATGTTCGGGTTGTAGGGCGGATGCTCAAGTTCTTCCCACTTTGTGTGACCTTGGAAAAGTGTTGACGTGCGTTATCATGTAGCAGAATCACTCCTTCCGTGAGCAGCACAGTTTAAAGTGCTCTTTGGTGTTCAGAGCATCTGGTTTTGGATATCCTACAAGTTTGTCCTGTGTGTACTGATTGGCATGTGTTCTATGTGAGTTCATATATTCCTGATCTGTTGAATTTGTTTTATTGTAATCTGAGTCTTTTACAGTACTGTGTTGTCTGTACTGTATGCTATTTGGATTCCCTGTTTCTTTAATATGTTGCTTTTCCTATGAACTATTTCGTTGTTATGTGTATGTGGCATTTGTTTGTTTTTGTCTATTGTGCTGTTGCGTCTTGTATCTTTTCCAGATGCTGCGAACACCTAAGAGCACAAAAGAGTCACAGTTCCCTTAGCACATTTGCAGGCCACCTAATAGCCCACAACGACCATCCAACCAAGATGCTAAATGACTTAAAAACATTAAAGTTGAACCACAACCTATATCACAAACTCGCAAAAGAAACTACCACAGTCACGAATCATATACAACACTATGCAAAAACACATTTAACCCATTAAAGGAGCTGTACATTAAATATGACACAGAAAATTAAAGACACAGATAATTAAAACGCGCACGTACACATACACACACACACACACCATACACACAAAGGTTAGAGAGCAATAATAAACAAAATTCAAATCCGCTACCATTCCTCCCAGAGTACAAATGAAGACCGTGTTGTAGATATGAATAATAACAAAGCGTAGTCGTTTTTTTCCCAAGTGTGAAGTGATGGTGAAAGGAAACAGTCCCTTAAACTTTTGTAATGCTTTTGTGTTGTCCACAGGAACGCGAAAGATAAAATGTGCTTCAAAACAAACCGTAAATAATATTAAATTCAGTCTGTTTCCCGAGATATCCCGTCTTAACAAATTTCATATTCCACACTAGAAATAGCATGATAATTCGTCACAGTGTTCACTCATATTATATGATTGCAGATGACAATGGTACCATTGCTTAAATATGTTGAAAGTGTTCTAAATGATCACTGAATGATAAGCCACAGTTAATTTGCCTCAGAAGTAGAAAGCCAAGATCGCAGTATAATTATTTATTTTATGACCATCGGTTTTGCCGGCCGCGGTGGCCGAGTGGACTGAGGCGCTCCAGTCACGGCTGCACGGCCACTACGGTCGGGGGTTCGAATCCCCACTCGGGCATGGATATTTGTGTCGTCCTTAGTATAAGATAGTTCATAAGTAGTTTGTAAGTTTAGGGACTGATGACCCCGTAGTTAAGTCCCATAAGCTATACAAACATTCGAGTATTTGAACCATCGGTTTTAATAGGCTGTGCCACAATCATTATACAAGTTGGTCATCTTACGCTATTTAAGAAATGGAGGTTAAATAGTACGTGCAACATACCACTTAGTTGACATATAAAATACATACAATATCAACAGCTTCGGAGAGACTCTTATACAAGAGTTGCACCTCGAATATGATGAATATGGAGCCCCTCCCCCCCCCCCCCTCAGGGGGCTCACGGTTCTTTCGTTAGCCTGTGCATGGCGTGGCGAACATGTGGCCACGATCTAATACAGTCTTTCTTCCTTCTTTCGTCCCTGGACTGCATTTCGTTTCCCTTCCCCTCCTTTCCTATCCTCACTCCTTACCCTCCCCACTGGGGGACTGATGACCTTAGCAGCTTGGTCCCCCTGTCCAAACCAACCAACCACCCGATTAGCACTGACTAGGACAACAAACACAGCGGTCTCATTCAGCGAAAGAATAGCCAAAATCAGTTCCACATTTCATCCCCTTACAACCTGTGAGAAGTTTCATCCACAAACAATACAAAACACGATAATGAGATTCTGATTCCTTTACAATGAAAAAAAAAAGTGCGAATAAAGTCTCTTTAAGCCCAAGGTTTCAAACTAACAGCATCGAAATTGAAGGATACTGCACAATATTGTCTTGTTACGATGTCGCTTAATTCATTACTTTCTGTAAATCTGAAGTTATTTTCATTATGGCAGCACTCAGTAACAACTGTCGTAGAGGGGCAGTACGCTGTTACTTCTCCAACTTTCATCACAGCAACAGGTGGCTCTCTGCAGGCTCGCTTTTTTAACGAAATATTGCATACTTTGACTCGAAATACGGCACACATTCATTTTAGAAAGTGAGAAAAAACAGTCTGTTTCACGCATGATAATAATGAAATATTTTTCTCATACAGCCAGGCGTACAAATTTATTGCTCTCTCTGTGTCAGCTTACACCGTGCTTAATGGCAAATGAACTGCCGATGTCAGCTGGAGGATGAAGGTCGGTAAAAATGTGAGCACACTTTGGAAGCTTGATGTAGTATACCCATAAATGCTATTTCCACTTGGTGAGTACAATTGGTTAGAAGCAAAACATGTTTACCGCATCTGGGTTTTAGACTTCTCCTAATGCCTACTAAACCATCTTTATAAAGGTGAATAGATGGGACATAACAGCTTTCAGATAATTGCAGAACGACATGTTGACCATAGCTGTTTATTAATTCTCTGTTAATAAACAGCTATGGTCAACATGTCGTTCTGCAATAAACCATCTTTGTTGATACATGTGGAAATTCAACTTATTTGAATGAGCTGCCTACACACATATATTCTTACATGTCCTCTTGACCACCATTACTTTGTAAATTGTAATTTCCTTTTGTATATGAATTAGATTAAATAAAATTTTAGCAAGGATTCTATGATATATATTTCACTATCTACATTTTGCCTCGTCGTGGTTCAACAGTGACTATTTGCGATGGGTTGGAGTCCCAGACAGCACATTTTTTTTTTTTTTTTTTTTTTTTTTTGTGGCATTTTTCTATCCGAAAATTTACAAATCGTGCTAGTTGTGAAGAGTCAATGATTGTATTATCTCTGTTTGTGTCTATAATACAACAGTGAATAGTGCCGGGTTCGTGTCCCTGCCAGTGAGAAATGAATTGTATCTCCGTTTCACGGCCCAATAAGACGCTATTTGTGAGATCTGATTGTGTTTATTTAACAATTAATATAGGTACTGTGTTCAATTTCACAACTTTATGGCGTTTGACACCTGACAATTGCATTATATTTCATACTTTTAGTGGTTACCTCTCAGCAACAACATGAGCTTCATGCAATTCCTGGTGCAGTGCTAAATTTATCTCCCATTTCTGAGTACGGATATCGAGTTAGTAAACTGATACTAAAGAAAACATCAGAGTTTTACGTCTCTTTATACGTCATCGAGTTTCGATCTAACACGTAAGCTTTGATTCGTTAACAGTGCGTTAGAATTCAGATCACGAACACTGTCTTATCACATAATATCATTTAATAACTTGTCATATATTGTAATGAAATTTAATTTACTAGTGTTACTGCCATCTTTAATAACGTGTATTCTAAAATTGATTGTATGACGGCATTGGTTTACATCTAGTCTGTCTGGTATAAGGAGCAATGTTCTCTAGTCTCTCTTGCGGTACCCATTGTATATAGTCAAGCGACGAGCTGCAACACAGCTACGTTATTTGAAATACATCTATAAACGTGGCCGTTGCACATTGCCTCGATAGGTTCAGTTCAGTGGGAAAGCTTCTAATATCGTAAAAACGATACGTGTTTCATTCGACGCGTTGGCTTGGAATGGAAATAGTACAGAATTTTATAGCAGCACTTCATTTCGAGTTTATCAGATATGAATCTATTACGATTCAGCGTCTAGACACGGAGTAACTAGTTCGCGATGTTATAACAAAATGTTTGAGTTAGAAATTTTTACAATTTGCATTCATATTATGGGTATGGATATGAGCAAACGTGGGGGATTATTTCCATACGTATGTGTAATTATGTTGATTTGATTAATTTTAGTTACTGACATATCTAAAAATCGTAATGTTCTCACTCTATGTTCTCGCACATAGACTGCTCTACGACGTATAACGTTTTATATTGTTGTAAGTTGCTGTAGTTTTTTAATATTGTCTTTAATTTGAAACATAAATGTAGTTATCTGTACTTACGTACTAGGCTCTTGTTAATACTATAAATGAGATCTACCTCTATGCGTCGATCAGAAAGTGGGTTTGAGTATTCTCAGGGAAACAGCTTCATGTTGCATCCTTTAAGAAACCGTAAGAAAATCTAATCAAAATTTATATTCTTCATCGGACATAAAACTTATTGTGTAAAAATGACTAATGTAATTTACTGGAACGAAATTACAACGATTTCGTTTGGTAAATAGACACTTTAACAGATAAAAAGAGCTACAGATTACAACTTTAAATCCTTGGCTAGAAAATGGATGTTCTTAGTTTGAGTATCGCTCGTTATTGGAAATTAATATTAATTGTTTGCGAATCACGAGTAAGTGCATATTACGATCAGTATCATTTAATTGGGATTTCGAATGACAGAAGAGGGTATAGTTTTCATTTCAGTGAATCCTCTGGTGAGCTGGAGACTATTTCATACTGTTGTATTTTTGGTTATCTCTCTGTGAAATTGCAACATTGTGCACAATTCAGCGTTACCAGTTTCAGTATCACACCCAATGAATAAAACTGAAAAATGTAATCGAAATTTTATTGCAAATTAGAGGCCGAACGGAGATTTAATCTCAGTAGTAAAGGGAGGGCCAGTTGTAACAACTAAGGACGTCCTCTACATGTCGGCAGCGAGACAAAGTTCAGTAAAAACATACATCGTACTGTACAAAATCCTTCAAAGGGTTGCCACCATTAACTATTTAAATGGGTGCTACCATTCTTAATGTCCGTGATGGCCGCAAAAATTTCTGCAAGCTTAAGCACCTCTACGATACGGTTATTTGTATTGGTATTACAGCCGCGGTGGAGTAGCCGAGCGGTCTAAAGCGTCTCGCTGCGGAGCACGCAGTTGCTCGCCGTGGAGGGTCGAGTCCTCCCTGGGGCATGGGTGTGTGCGTTGTCCTTAGGTTAGTTTACCTAGGTTTAAGTAGTTTTTTTTTTCAACTTGGTGCAGTCTTTATTTATTTATTTTTCTTTTTATTCTTTTAATTATACAATAACCCAATACCTATACATAAGTGGGTCTTCTTATGCTACTACATTTTTTGTGCTTTTTATGCTACTTCTAATGTTTCTACTGAGCTACGTGACATGTTTTGTTTTTGCTGTTGTGTCTGCCGTATGTGCTGTGTCATGCAGGGTGCGTTGGCATGTTGTGTTTCATGTGGAAGTCGCTACTGGTACGTTTAGTGTCTTATTTTGTGCCTCTCCCCCCTGCAGTGCTCACAGGTGTGCCAGTAATGTACAAACCCACTGGTTGGCCTGTGCCCCCCGAACTAATTCCGGAGGGCGTGCCCCTGGCACTGGTCTGGCCTTTTGCACTGCAGTCCTTATGTTGTTTCCGTGTTTTCTCTTCAGACTAACTTAATGTAACTTATATCTAGCGTCGCAATCGGTGATTTGGCTGCACTCAGTCCTCCTGATCCAGGTGCAGCAGTCATGCCTGGAAAAAATGTCTCTTAATCGGTTTATAAATTCATGTCTGATGTGGTTTGAGATTTTGTCGGTTAATACACTGAGAATTTGAAAATGTGTGACGTGTTCTGGAGTTCCATCCGGAGCTCCACAGCCACACTCTCGGGTCGCCTGCTTCCTGAACCGACATAGATACGTCGGGTACGGGCCATGGCCGGTGAGAAAGTGAATCAATCCTCTGCTTGGCTGGTAGTATCCCGTTTAAGTAGTTTGTAAGCTACGGGCTGATGACCACGCAGTTTGGTCCGATAGATTTACAAACATTTTTTATTGATATTACACTTGAGTTGCACTACCGCGGCAAACGGAGTTTGCGTTGGAAGATGGGGAGGGAGAATTGATGCAGAACTCTGTTTCAGAAATCAACAAATAATTAATCGGTAGAACTGGAAAGCCGCTGAACTGATTGCAGTAATTGAAGGCTATACTACCGGCACAGCATGACCTTAAAATTCGAAATTTTTTGCATCCTAATATATTCACCTAGTCTGGAAATGTCTGTACGGCGAGCACCTACATCTGTTGCTGTCGCGCACAAAACAGATCAATCCGAAACACATCATAATACAAGATATACCTCGAATGCGATATCTGGTTATTACGACCAGTTCAATTGCTTTGCAGAAGTATCAGTTAATCTGAGTATGGTCACCTGTTCCCTTCGCGAATCTTGTCGAATTTCCAAACAAATAAATGTATCTGTCAGCTGGTTTCAAATTTATTTTTGAGGGTTTGCTTAGGTAGTAAGGCAAATAATTGAAGTAGAACTTCATTAATAGTTGTAACTCACCTCCCTTCGTCGAATTAACAGATCTCAACGTATTTGACTCAAGTGAATTTTGGTCTACTATTAGCTACATACCAAGCACATCGTTAAACGTTAAATACTTTGTCCTAAAATGTTCAAATTTTTGTATAGTTTATGGGACTTAACTATGGGGTTGTCAGTCCCTAAACTTACAAACTACTTACGAACTAGCTGACACTAAGGATGGCACCAAGATCCATGCCCGAGGGGGCATTCGAACCCCCGACCGTAGTGGCCGTGCAGACCGTGATAAATACTTTGGTAATGTATTCAGACTATTTATTTATTTGCTAAGAGTATACACACATTACTTGATGTTTAGAGATAGCTACTCGTTTTATACAAAGTGCATTATGTTTTAAGCTTTGAGAACGGCTGCAGAAAATGCGATAAAACTGCGCCTCAGTATTTTCATGTACAGGCCTATGACAGTATTACTGAACAAATTTGAATGCTTTTAAAGAATGCATTATCCGAAGTACTACTTCCCTTATATAATGGTTAATGAACGACGTCGCATGATATTTTAAAATCGCATAGTGATGCTTACTTTGAATAAATCTAGATATTTTAAAATCGATTAGTAATGTTACATTCGAATTTATACTTATCTTGAATCAGGAAATACGATGTGTGTGAATGCTAGTCTGAAGGAACTTAAACTGTGGCGACTAGTGCTGCTAGGAATGCAGGACACGTACTCGCATTTGGGAAAATGACTCGGCTTTAGCTGTATTATGGATTTGCACTGTAGTATTTTTTAAAGAACACGCCATTTGCTACTGTCTAATCGATGAACCTCCAGAAGAATAGACCAACTCCATGCAGATATAAAATCCATACACAGAAAATAGCATTCAAAATAGTAAAATAACATAACCAAATAAACTTCTTGGATATAACCATCAAAAAGGAAAATAACAAGCATACCTTTGATATTTGTAGTAAACCCACAACAATCGATACGATTATACACAAGACCTACAATTAACCACATACATAAAAACAATCAGGAATCAGATACATCCTCCACTGACTCAACACAGTACCAATCGGCAAAAGAAGCATTACCAAACGGAACTAGACATCATTACACAAATAGCAACAAACAATGGATACAATGGTAATTTAGAAGAAAGATAAAACGAAAGAATTAAAAAACAGATACTGGCAAAAAACACCAAACATGCAGACCTACTGGCAATAACATAGCGAAGCAGCACACAAACACACACAATACAAACTACGGTACAAAGAACACATGAAATCAAAACAGAAAATTCAAGATGGTACACGGTGACATAAAAACACAAATTAACAAAGAAAATTACAAATATTTTCAAAAGACAAGGCATAAAAATAGCTCTCAAAACAGACAACCCAATCCAAACATATATCCCAAAAATAAAAAAAAATATACATATATCTCTCAAAGAGCTGGAATATGACAACTACAATGTAAGTCATGTGATGGAAAGTATGTAGGACAAACCAGCAAAACATTTGATACCCGATACAAGGAACATATCAGGGCATGGAAATATGGGACACGTCGCTCCAATTTTGTAGAACATCTTAAAGAATGTCACAACAAACCCACTAAATAGAAAAACACATGAAGATAAATAGAATAAATAACGAATTTGAAAAAAAAAAAAACATCAGGTTGGAACTGTCTTTTGTCCGCCGAATAAAATTCGTGCACTGGTGGGGAGCGCCAAAGATGATCTCGGTTGGAGGAAGCCGGCGTGTACCAGATTCCGTGTCAGTTGGCTAGTCATATATTGGACAGACGATTAGTAACGTCGAGGATCGATGCGTTGAACACCAGAGGCACACACGATTGATGTATCCCAGCAAGTCGGCGGTCGCTGAACATTGTTTGTCGGAGAATCATGCGATGCAGTATGAAAACACTAGGATTCCGGTACAGACGTCGAGATACTGGGACTGCCATTGAAATTCGCACAAGTGACGACCTCATAAACCGTGACTGTGGCTATAATCTTAGCAAAGCTTGGGAACCAGCGATTGGGTTAATTAAGAGTAAATCTAGCAAACGTAACGAAGTGACGACCACGGAGGACAGAGCCCTCATATCGACGTCATCTCAGACGCCGTCGCAATCGGTTCCACTGCGCGACCGCGGCGCGGGGCGCGGACTACGGACGGGTCGCTCCGCGGGCCGAGGGTATTTAAATAGCCCGCTACCGGGCTACAACCCAGTTCCCTTCGAGCCGCCGAAGCGTGAGGATCTCCGTGCCGACGCGTTTCCAGGAGCTCAGTCCGTCAGTTCACCTGATGATGGCGACATGTATGATCGCCGAAATATTGTGCCCGTTGGACACTATAGACCGGCAGTAAAGCCGTGGATATTTTGATTATCAAATACGCCGGGAGAAACTCAAGAATCATACTGCAGATTGTTTAATGCCTATGGGTGTTAGTAACACATCTGCGTTGGTTGTTCCGTCAACCATAGACACTGGACATCGTTTAAAAAGAAGACCGGGAAAAGGCAACCGACATTGTAAATAAACCTCTCTCCCCGTGCGGGAATTAAATAAGAGAATATGCAAACAGTAATGAGGAACAGACAATGTGTGGCAGCCGGAAGTATGGATCGGTTTGGACACGTGCACGGATGGCTTAGAGGTTAACGCGACCACTCGTGAAAATAGGAAAATCTGTGTTCGACCTCGGGTTCTGCACAAATTTTGACATGTCATCTATAAATTGTGCAACTCATGCCGATTTATATTCGGAATTGCGTATACATTTCTTAATTAAGAAAATGTTCTGAATGTGGCATCTTTTAGACAATGAACATGCACTGTGCATCTTTGGCCCACGTATGTAATTTAAGGTCTTCACCATTTGGCACTGTAATTATTGAACACGTATAGAACTTTGTACATCATTGAGTCCGAAGAGCCAGATACAGACTTACCTTCGGAAACCTGGTGACATAGTATGAAATTTTCAGCTTTTAATCTCATGCTGAATGAAATGAGTTTACTTCATGCGTAAGGTTTTCTAACTGAATAAATACTGTCGTTGGAGGTAAGGATCATATCTATATTCCCACAACTGAAAAAATTACTAAATTGCTACGTGAAAAAAACTGATAAAAATAATGTTTTCAATGTGATAGTGGAAAAGAGCGTGAATGATACCGGGACGACTGTGTCGCAGTTATTGATTATTACAATTCTAAACTTACGTCGTTATACATGGAAAGATGTGGTTAAAGTTATGTGAATTTATTGGTATATAAACCACAGCTCATACGTTAAACAAAAACACTAGGAATTGTAAAGTTATATAGGAGGGATTTAGAAACTGAGGTATTAGAAGTCCTGGGATAGCTACATGGACGTACAGAGATGTAGATGTGGATGATGCGGCGGCCGATCGGTACCTGATACGACTTTCGAAGACTGCGTGGACAGAGTTTAGTTTCAGATGTTGCTAGTATCGCGTACAGAATACGTAATAGGGTGATGCATTAGCAGACCTCTTGTTTTGTACTTTAGAGATTCATTAGAACATGTTTGCTAGATAATTAGGGCCATACGATGGGCGTTAACATACTTTGTTCTTACAAGTGAAATTATTGCCACAATTATGCGAGAATGAGTATTAGCATTTATGGGAGAAAGTATCTGTGCAGTAATGAGACACAGAATTTGTAGCCGTCGTATCAGCCAGTACAAGGGTCTCTAAATGAGAACCTCATGCATGGCAAATAAGGAAATCACAGGCACTTGTCACGCAAGAGGCTTCATGTGCTGCGACCGTCGTCGACATGTAGTTAACGAGTCCGCACCGGAACAGTTTTACAACTGAGAAAACCGCAATCGATAAAGTTGAATTTGATCTATATTTGGCACCTGGTGGCTACTACCTCCATTTCAGGAATGTATGTCAACTTATAACATCGAGACAAGTAATACCAATGGACAGTAGTGGCAATACTCGAATAAGAACTCAGCAATGAAATTCAAGCTGGAAAGTACTTTCAAACAGCCAGTGAAAACAGAGAACAGGATCTGGTCTGAGGTGGCCTGTGAATCAGTGCTTCTCAGAAAGTCACTCTTGTTGCAGAAATCGGTCAGAACCATTGCTCGACACCTCTCGTTTGGCCGACTTCAGCCAGACGATTATAACGGCAGACAGAACTGCATTTACTTATAAACGTTTGGCGACAGATGTGTTAAAGTGTGCAGCTATCTCCGCGAGACAGGACAGAAAATAACATTGTTTGATTCACTACATGCTGTTCAGAACATGTAAGAGGTTCCCATCCAGTATATGCATCAAGTATGAAGAAGAGCAGATACAAGAGGTTGACAGAATTAAATTTCTTGTAGTACAACTTGTTAATAAATTACGGAGCACACCACAGAACTGCAGGGACGCCTTAGCAAATCTGTATTTTAAATTCGAATGTTATCAGACGTAGGAGACATAAAAGTAAAAAAACCTTGCTTACTTCCATTCGATAATGTCATTGGCTCTATTATTTTGAGGTAACTCTTCAAGTTAAAAAACAGTTTTCAGAATCGAAATTTGGTAATATGTATTATTTGTGGAATAACTGCACGGGTATCCTGTATAAGCCTCTTCAAAGAACTAGGTATACTAATTACTTGCCTCTCGGTATATTTATTCCCTAATGAAATTTTTCATAAATAAATATATCCCTTGCTCCAACACACAGCTCAGTTCATACATACAATACTATGAACAAAAATTAATTACAAAAAGACTTAAAATCGCTTAGTTTAGTTCCAAAAGCGGTCCACTATTCACACCCTTTCAATAATTGGCCATCAAACATAGAAAATTTAGATACAAATGGAGATCAGTTTAAGAGGAGACTAAAATACATAACAGCGGCTACCTTCTTCTGCTGCATTAACTCTTGAAAAGAATTGTACTGTATGCATTTTACTACCAGTTTATGATCTGGGTGAAGCGAAATTCACGCACTCGGATTTGCTGTATGATTCCACACATGCTAACTATAAGAAAAATGTCTGCCACAAAATTTCGTCCAGTGAAAAATGGACGTCGAATACTGAGATGCCGTGGCAGATTAGCCGTGCGCACTGGGGAGTCGTGCTGCGGTGCGCGTGCCCGTTCGCCGTCGGGGGTTCGAGTCCCTCCTCGGACATGGGTGTTTGTGTGTGTGTGTTGTCCTTAGGTTAGTTTACCTTAGTTTAAGTAGTTTGTAAGCTACGGACTAATGACGAAGCAGTGAAGTCAGATAGAGTTACAAACATTTGAATACTGACGTGTGTGTCAGTGTGTTGCATACGTTACACCAACGAACTTGTACTGGATGTAGAAGGCGTCTTGAGTAGCAAAATGAGCATGTAGAAACCCTTGCCAGTAAACGTCATCCAGCGACGTGCCGTTAGACATCCCCTCTACCAAATGTGAATTTGGTAGAGGGGATGTCTAACGGCACGTACGTAACTTAGAGGCACGGAAATATATATATGTTGAGTTTTATCCACATCTACGAGGATCTCCTCAATACGGTTGAAATCTAATCTGCTAATTATGCTTCTTCATGTATCTTGCGCTTACTCTTGACCACAGAGTTTCTCAGACTTAAAAAATGCACACCCATAATTGGAAACACTTTTGATGCAATGACAATTACGAGATTTATTTTGTGGACACTGAGATAGGTTGGAATACCTAAACGCAAATGAATTCCTTGTGCAGGCCTGTCTATTTTTGAAATGGTATGGGTAATGCCTCACATTGGGCAAGAAGTTTCAATCCATGTTGTCACAACAGTTCACGTCAGATGACAAAACGAGTAAACTTATGCCAGATACCATTTTTTGTCATCTCAACGTGTACCAGCACGTATCCTTTATCTTCACTGAGTTTTTGGCCTTTAATTTGTTAGTTGATGTTAATGAGAGGGTATATTTCTTGCTTTCGGTGTGCAAAAATATGCTTCACAGCTTGTAATTTTCTGCTGTGGTTTCCTTTTCTTGTGGTTTCGTCGTTTTGCTTTGTAGTTGTTATAGGTTTTTAATTCTAACTGTACCATTCGCTGACATAATGAAGTATTTTCGACGCCATTTCGCAAAATAGTAACGGGAACAACTATAGACACAAATCTGATGAACGACGGAAACACAAGAAACGAATATGAGAGGACGAAACTTCAAAAGCTGTGAAGCCTATTTTTCACACTGAAACGATTAATTATATTCTACCGTTAACTTCATCTAGGAAAGTAAATGCAAAAAGAAGCACTGAAGACAGCAAAATGCTGAATCACGTTTGCGTTAGTAAATACGAAAAAGATGACATGGATAAGGCTGAATCCTCTCCAGTTTATCTGAGCAATTACGGATATAAGAAGAACTGCATCACCCACTGGGGGGTTGATAAAACGTCATCTACTCCCATTTGACACTAAATGGTCTGTTTTGCCATATTTTCGTCACCGGTTTCAGAGCAAAGTCGCCTACTCCAACAGCATCACCATTACACTCTTCGGGATATATTCCCATTCAAATGTTCAAATGTTTGTAGAGCTTATGGGACGTAACTACGGGGTCATGAGTCCCTAAGCTTACAAACTACTTATGAACTAGCTAATACTAAGGACGGCAAAAATATCCATGCCCGAGGGGGGATTCGATCCCCCAACCGCAGAGGCCGTGAGATCGTGACTGGCATATCGCAGACCGCTCGGCCACTGCGGCCGGCTGAATTCCTATTAATACAGCGAAGAGTGAAGAATAACTGTAGGTAACTGAAACCTATATTCCTCAAAAACTTCTTAGAAACTATATTCTCGGGAAATCTAACATGAAAGTAATACGAAAACAAAGGAAAATACTGCAAATATGTAAACTAGTTGATGACAGTACTGGAATTATCTTATTTACTAATTATTGTGGTTAGTTAAAATTGATCGCAAGTTTGTAAGTCAATGGGACCAAACTACAGTGGTCATCATTCCTGGAGATACAAACCACTTAAACTAACCCAAAGACAACACAGGCACCCATATCCTAGTGAGGACTTGAAGATCCGACGGGAGCGGCCGTGCAGCCACTAACAGTGCTCCTAGATCCGCGTGGGAATCCTCGTGCACCATTGTAACTATTAACAGAAACTATAACTATCAACACTTATTACTTATGCATTGGAAAAGTAAATAAATGAAATTTTTAAAAAGATTTCTGTTCGCTTAGTTCTCACTGCATATCTTTAAGTTGTATCATTATTAACGCGGAAAACAATGAAGTTTATAAGTGAATTAAACAAAGTGTAATTACTTAAGGTGGATATCCTTTTTGCATAATGTCAGTTATTTACGTACTAATTCACTTCGAAGTACTAAATGGCGTCTATTATTCGTCTTTTACTGTTGACATATTTTGTAGTGTATCCTAAAATACTTACACAGCCTGACATACGTTTATTTAAAAAAAGAAAAACCTCGATTCAAACTCACCAAGGTCACGCACACACACACACACACACACACACACACACACACACAAACACTAAATCGTTCAATTTTATTGCCAGTTCCCAATTTTCGTGTTATACAATTCCGATTTTGGAGTTATTTCAAGTCGAAATCAGTGTCACTTTCGCAAGAAATTCAGTGGTATTTTGATGTCAGTTTCATATATATATATATATATATATATATATATATATATATATATATATATATATATATATATATATTCCAATGTCGGCGCTACTATTGTGCTAGCTTCGGTGCAACATTTTGGCAACATTTAATACCACAGTTTTAAAGAGATTACACACAAATTTTCTTCGGAGGCTTCGAGCTGCATTTTTATCAGATTTGTCGATACTTCCTTGTTATTTTAATCATTTTAACTTTCAGAACCAATGGAAATGAAACATCATTCTAAAATTCTACAGGAGCTATAGTGATAGCGAAAAAAGGGCGTCAAAATACGATATTTCAGCATTCAGCAACCAACCATTCTTTACGAATATTGGTCAACTACTGTTCTGAGATTTATAAAAAAAGGTGCATCAAAAATATGATTGATTTCAAGATATTTCGTAAGACTTGTCAGTCTCGCACTAGTTCCCCTAAAACTGCAAATTTCGCTTTATTTTCGGTGTAACCTGTCGTTCTATAAATTTTCTTGCCTGTAATTATATGATTTTTAATAAATGTTCATATGACGTTTGACAATAATTTGACATAAACGGTATGAAGTGTTTATCCACATCACTTAATAAACACTTAACAAGACTGCTTAAATGAAATGATAGAATGGCATTGTTGGCCGGGAGATCCCACACGGGATTTTTCGGCCGCCATAGTGCAAGTCTTTTCATTTGACGCAGCTTGGGCGACTTGCGTGCTGCTGCTGATGAGATTATGATGATTAGTACAACAATCCAGTCCCCTGCCGAGAATCGAACTGGGGCCCCTTGCATAGGCGGTCAGAAACGATGCCGTTGCGCTACGGTGGCGGACAATACGGGTTAAAACTACAGTAATATGTTTCTCGATCAATGGCAAAATACCAGTTAATTCTGCCATGCATGTGCTGCTGCACACAAATATGTTATATGAGATGTGTATTGTCAGTTCTGTTACGAGAAAGGTGTTCTATTTTGCCCATACATGTGAATTCTTCTTCTAGCTTATTCTTTCCTCCATAATTTCCCATGTCTTTTCATATTCTTCGTACGTAATCCTCGATCTTCGACCATAGATATTGGTAAACTGGACATGGCGTTGCTTTCATGGCACCAACATCTGCACACCTAAACCATTGCTTTGCCAACAGTCACATGGTAGCGTTTAGCTTCGCCTATGAGTATTTTGTGTTAACGGGAGTATCGTTAAATTTCATGTGTAAGTATTATTAGTTTAAAATAGTGTCATTTCTTGAAGCTGCTATGATGTTTTTCGTATCTGGCTAATGTTTGCCAATAGTCACGTGGTTCTATGTTGCTACCACGACATGTGTGTAGCCGCTCTGTTGTTTGCCTGGTCTGTTAGCTTCTACGATCGAAGTCCTTGATGCGTACACTGATATTCGTATTTTCCTAAGAAATATGTCAGGCTTCAAAAGTCCCGTTTTCGACACTATCAAAAGGAAACGTTTGGTCTCAAACGCGTGTAAGTGCATAAAACAATGCGTATTGAAACATTATATCATAAAAACAGTGGTATGTTTATTTCCAAGCGAAGTATTGAATTCTATCATTTATGGTACTTCAATACAGAGAAACAAAATAAGGAGCGAAATTCTGTCTAATTCAGTGACGTTAGTGAATAACTACATTTTAAATCCATAGGGTCAGAGATCCTCTCTTTTAAGTAATTATAATAACGGAAAACGCCCATATCCTACACATCAAACTACGATTATATTACTCCTGAAAGTGGAGATGTAAGGGTTCGAAGTGGTTAAAATAAAGTGGAAGAGAAAAATAAGCACACCTCACTAAGTCACGATTTAAAATCACTTTCGTATCCCACCATCACAATATAAAAAGCCACAGTAATTACATTTTCAGATCATGATGTGGGGGTAAATAATCTCGTGTAGCTCACTGGTCTGGTGCAAGTCTTACAATTGAGCGCCACTTGTCGACTTGCGTGTCCCTAGTCTACCCCAGTTACCCAACAGGGGAAAGGGGACCCGTAGCTCAACGTGTAATATGAGCCACATGTCGTTTCTGCTAAATCCTCACATCCTACAGAGGTGAAGGCTGAGTTAAAAACGCAGACTGAACAATCCGAGATCCGACCGGGCTTCGAATCCGCGGCCCTTTGGTTTACAGTCGAATGCTTTACTCCGAGACCACCGGTCCATCTCGTAGCTCTTCCACATTGATTTACGCGCTTCATCGGTAATTGCATTTTGGGAAATGATACAATCATTATCAAATGTATAGCATATGTGTGGTTTGTGCTGTTGTAATTACTTTAAGCAGATAATTTCTACCACTGTTTAAAATGGAGTGATACACAGACGTTATTGAATTTGTAGAATTTTCCCCTGTGTTATTGATATGCTGTTATTTTCTTTCATTCTATTAATTTCACTTATAGTGGAATGCAATATTTTAAATGGTAATGACATAGACCTCTTAGTAACACATGTATTCATCAGGCTACCAGTTTCGAGATCAAAGGTTTCCTTTTTAGAGGCGTCATAGAGGAATTCAAAATTAAAAATGTTTCTAAACCTAAGGAACTAAACTGATGCGATAGTCGGTCTCTCAGACTCACAAACTATTTGCTAAGGATAAAACACGCACCCTTCCGCGAGGGAAGACTCGAATCTCTGACGGAAGCGGCAGCGCAATCTGTGACCCGGCGCCTCACACAGCGCAGCCACTCCTGCCGGGCATCAACCAATGCGCTTCGCTTTGTTAAGCACGCTGAACGCTTCACCCAATTTTTCTGCAGCCTTTTGTATGGCTCTCCACTATGTTATATCTCGCAATTACCAATCGACTGTGAATACTGGGAAAGATAAGCGGTATGAACCAGGAGTGCGAAAATCTCACGCTCAAGCAAATTATGTTAATCGATAGCTTTCGTTACAAAAAGCTGAGAACGTCATCTCGTCTTTCCTCAGTGTAAACAAAGTGCTTGGGAGGTGGATTATTTACCTGTTCCAGGCAGAGCGCCGTCGCCTACGCTATTTTGGAAATGAACGCGGGTCAGTGACCGGGACGCCAGCCGGTAATAATTCAGGGCGGCGTGAGAGACATCCAGTGTACTCCCCCATCAACGGAACGCACGCGGTTCGACAGTTGGTCTACTCCTGATGTACAGCTCTCCCCTCTGGAAACGCAGTGATGCTGAAAAAATGTCTGTGTTTGTGTGTGTATGTGTGTGTGTGTGTGTGTGTGTGTGTGTGTGCGAGCGTAAGAGAGAGAGAGAGAGAGAGAGAGAGAGAGAGAGAGAGAGAGAGAGAGAGAGAGAGAGAGAGAGAGAGGCACAGACAGAAAGAGATAGAGAAGAAATCAATGATACGGAGACATACGTGTGGCGTGATTTTCAAGTTATGAACACATAACAATTCATGAAAGACAGTTTCAAAGGAATGGAAGAAAAGGAACCATGCAAAGCTAAAGTTCCCAGAATGGAACTTTCACTCTGCAGCGGAGTGTGCGCTGATATGAAACTTAGTGGCAGATTAAAATTGTGTGCCGGAACCGGGACTCGAATCTGGGACTTCTGCCTTTCATGGGCAAGCGCTCTACAAACTATCCTGACACGACTTACGATGCCGCCTCACAACTTTACTTCCGCCAGTACCTCGCCTCCTAAACTTCACAAAAGCTCTCCTGCGAACCTTGAAAGACTAGTACTCCTGGAAGAAAGGATATGGTGGCGATATGGTTTAGCCACAGCCTAAGGGATGATTCCAGAATGAAACTTTCACTCTACAGCGGAGTGTGCGCTTGCCCGCGAAATGCAAAGGTACTAGTTCCGGCACACAATTTTAATCTACCAGGAAGTTTCATATCAGCGCACACTCCGCTGCAGAGTGAAAGTTTCATTCTTTAAACATCCCTTACACTGAGGCTAATCCAAGTCTCCACCATATCCTTTCTTCCAGGAGTGCTATTCTTTTAAGGTTCGCAGGAGAGCTTCTGTGAAGTATGGAAAGAAGGAGGCGAGGTACTGGCGGAGGTAAGGTTGTGAGGTGGTATTGTGGGTCGCGTTGGAATAGCTCAATCGATAAAGCGCTTGCCCGCGATAGGTAAATGTCCCAGGTTCGAGTCCCAGTTCCGGCACACGATTTTAATTTGCCAGGAAGATTCATATCAGCGCACACTCCGCTGCAGAGTGAAAGTTTCATTCTGGAAACATCCCTTACGCTGTGGCTAAGCCAAGTCTCCACCATATCCTTTCTTCCAGAAGTGCTAGTCTTGTAAGGTTCGCAGGAGAGCTTCTGTGAAGATTGGAAAACAGGAGGAGAGGTACTGGCGTAAGTAAAGTTGTGAGGCGGCATCGTGAGTCGAGTCGCGAAAGCTCAGTCCGTAGAGCTCTTGCCCGTGAAAGGCAAAGGTCACAGGTTCGAGTCCCGGTTCCGGCACACAATTTTAATCTGCCAGGGAGTTTCAAAGCTATAATTCCTTGGCATTATTCTGAAAAATGAAACTACTGGCTAAGAAGGATTGGATAGAGGACGAATAAAAGTCCGTAGAAGAAGGCATAACTAGCGGAAATATAGATACCACCTACAGGAAAACCAAAGTGAAATTTGGAGTCGAGGAAAGCAGCTGAATCAAAGTCTGGGGCTCAAATGGAAAACGCGTACTAAGCAAAGACGGGAAAGCTGAAAGTTGGAAGGAATATATAGAGGGCCTATACAAGGGGGAATGAACTTTAAGGCAGCTTTATAGAAAACTAAGATGAAATAGATGATAATGAGATAGGAGATATAAAATGCGAGAAGAATTTGGCAGAGCACTGAAAAATTTCAGTCGAAACATGGCCCCCTGGAGTAGATGATATATCGCCTGAACAGCGACAGAAGTGCCAATCATGACGAAACTCTCTTCCACCTCTCGTTCAAGATGTATGAGGTAGTAGAAGTATCCACACTCTTCAAGAAGAATATAATAATTCACAAAAAAAATATTCAAATGTTTGTAAATCAATCGGACTAAACTGCGTGATCAGTCCGTAGCTTACAAACTACTTAAACTACGTTAAACTAACCTAAGGACAAAAACACACCCATGCCCTAGGGAGGACTGGAAACTCCGACGGCGAACAACCACGTGCTCCGCAGCAAGTCGCCTTAGACCGCACGGCTCCACCGCAGATGTAAGAATTCCACTTCCAATGAAACCAAGTGCAGACAAATATGAAAATTAAAGAACTGTTGTTGTTGTGGTCTTAAGTCCACATACTGGTTTGATAAGACTCTCCACGCTATCCTGGATCCTGGATCTAGCCATCTAATTTTCGTCATTCGTCCGTAGCACCACATTTCGAAATCTTCCATCATCTTTTTGTCTGAACTCCTTATCGTCCATATTTCACTCCCATACAATGCTACATCCCAGACAAATGTTTTCAGAAAGGACTTCCTAACATTTAAACTAATATTGGATGTCAACAATTTTAGCATTTTAAGAAACGCCATCTTTGCCATAGCCATTCTACATCTTATATCTTTTTCACTACGCCATCAGAAGTTATCTTGCTACCCAAATAACAAAACTTATCTACTACTTTTATCATCTCATTGCCTAATCTAACTCCTTCCGCATCGTCTGATTTGCTGACACTACATTCCATTACTCCTGCCTTACTCTTGCTAATGATCATCTTATATTTTCGTTTCAAGAAACTGTCCATTCCATTTAATTCCTCTCCCAGGACCTTTACTGTCTCTGACAGAATTAATATGTCATACGGAAAGCGCAAGGTTTTTATTCCTTTATGTTATTCTTTTATTACAGAACTATCTGTTTAACAAGATATGGTTGCAAATTACTAACACGAGCTATTTGCTACTACGTCTTCTCTTAGAAGAGAGATTAAGGAAAGGCAAACCTCCGCTTTTAGCATCTGTAGATGTAGAGAAAGCTATTGAAAATGTTGACAGGAATAGACTCTTTCAAATTATAAAGGTAGCAAGAGTAAGTTAGAGGAAGCAAATAAATAAATAAATAAATAAATAAATAAGAAATAAAAAAATAGTTTGCTAGATAATGCGCTTGTTTAAAATAATGGCGCCCCATGCTAATGTAGTGCATGTAAAAATACAAAATATCCTATACGATATTGCAGTTAATTGTGATGTCTGTCATGTACGCATTTCCAAAGAGGAAAGAAATATTTAACGCCTGGCGGTTTCGAACCCACGACCCTTCTAAGACAAGTCAGACCTGTTACCGCTTTTTTTTTATTTCTGTCCAAGACCTGGTCCGTTTTTTTTTGTTTGTTTTTTCTTTTTTTATCTTTATTATCGTATTTTTTTCTTAACGTTGCAGTCAAATGCTCTACGACTGTAGATATGACAGTAAAACTAAATTAACTGTTCATGCCAGTGATTTAGGAAATATGAAACAATAAATGAGGAAACACAATATAATGAAACTGAAGGTAGCTGTCCGGTATTATAATGGGACCGCTTTTTTAAATTCCATTTATTTTAAAAATACATATTACAGCAGGACTACATGAACTCGTTCATGGCAGTTATTTAGAGAATATAAATTAATAAATAAGGAAACATAATATCGTCAAGCAGGAGGTACCGCTCCGGTATTGTAATGGGTGGCGAGTATTCAAAGTATCTGAAAGTAAACTTTTTCTAGTCCGCGAGTACGTCTTTTCGTATTATCATCATAATCCTTGTTAATAGTGAATCAGTGATCACCAGCGTCATATTCTTTTATCTGGGACCGCTCAACTATGAAGACGTAATTGAAAACACTACCGAAATAAATAGATGAAGTTTGACGATATCGGGAAAAGTACTCCAGTTCATCGTAGATCCAAAAATGAAGGACATCTTTGAGACCGTCACGAAAGAGAAAATGTACGGACAGTCCTTTTATCCAACTTATTGCATTTGTCTTCGATTGCGGAAAGTATGTTTTACCCCGTCGAAGGAGCATTTTAGGATCTATCAAGTTTGGTGACATGTAAGTGGACCAAATATCACTTCCAAATCTAAACACAGTCTTACAGAAATAATTGATGCATATGGTGATACATCTATATAAAAATTCCTTGTACACTTCGAGTTACCAATTGAGACAGTTCCGTATCCCTTCTCGCTCTCATGTACTATATATATGAACGAATTCTACGATGTTAGTATCCGAAATTGGTCGGAAGTATTCAACTATGAAAGAAAGAATTTAATCTCATTGTTAATAGTAATATCCTACACTTTTCTTAACTGTGCGTTATTCTGATACTATATAAACATTGGTAGGGCGCTACTCGTTGTTAGACTTTAACATGCTGATTCAATGTTTTATAATGGTTTTAAAATAATGCAAGTCTAGCTATGTCGTTGAACAATCGTTTTAAAATTGTCATCAGCTAAATCTAATCCAACTATACCCGGTTCCGCCACAATTGTTCGTGTTATTCGAGACCCAACTATTACACTGTGAAATATTGGCACCAGTCTTTCAAATAAGAGTAACGTAATTTTGAGTTGGAGAATCACTTGGTGTATTCGATGGAGAATGTGTGTATTACGACAGCCACAACTAAGTAAGAGCTCCT
The DNA here is from genome assembly GCA_026315105.1 of Locusta migratoria. Lineage (NCBI taxonomy): Eukaryota > Metazoa > Arthropoda > Insecta > Orthoptera > Acrididae > Locusta > Locusta migratoria. The sequence continues at coordinate 110,025,901 of CM048749.1, read as the reverse complement.
GCCGATTTATACTGTTATCATTAGAAAATGACGAAGTAGCTATTATATAACAGTGAATTTTTGTTTGTATGTTTGTTCGTATTTATCTGCGCCACCACACCGTTCATCAAAAAAAAAAAAAATGTTCAAATGATTGTTAAGCTTATGGGACTTAACTACGGGGTCATCAGTCGCTAAACTTACAAACTACTTATGAACTACTTACGAACTAGGACGGCACAAATATCCATGCCCGAGGGGGGATTCGAACCCCCGACCGTAGTGACCGTGCTGACCGTGACTGGAGCGCCTCAGTCACCTCGGCTACCGCGGCCGGCCACCGTTCATCCAATAGCGATGAAATTTGTCAACAAGGTGCTACCTCTTTCGCGAAAATTATAAGCATAATAATTGTATCAATGTAGGCCATACAGTTCAGGAGACATGACGTCATCATTACAGATGCATAAAAAAACTACCACATTATGAATGACTTTTCATCTAATTTTACGAATTCAAAATACTGAAATATTTCGTCCATTGGAGGGAGTTTAAATAAATTCAACGGCCAAGTTGAAAATTGGTCTGCTCGACCGGGATTCGAACACGGATTTCACGCTTGCGGTGCCCTAAGCAATCGGGTTTTTTTAATTATTTTTATTTTTTTTATTTTATTATTATTATTATTATTTATTTATCTATTTATTATTTTTTTGTTATGCTCTATGGGTAGTTTTATTCTTTGAGGTCACAGATACTGTTTGAGGTTGTTGTTCGATGTGTTTAACCCTCTGACCGGACGCGTTGAGCCACGGCGCCCCGAAATTAGCCTATCCATGACGCTTCCCTTCAACCCAAATTCTCAACTTCTAGCCCCCTGCCCATTGGCAGGCTATACTGGTTCCCGGAAGGTATAGAGCGTTTGAATGCGTCCACATTGAAATTGTCAATTGCCTCTTTGTTGCATATTTTACAGTTATTGATAACTTTCCTGTCCATTCCGACATGTCCTGACCCTGTTAGCTAGATCGCAGCTTGTACCACCGATTCACTGCAGTGCTTTTCACAACAAGAGGCGCTTATTCACATGACACTGGTGTATTCGGAGGCTCCCCGCCCTCGCCAACGCTGTTTGTAAAACATGGGACCATTCATTGAACTTTTCAGACGCAGTTTGTTCAAATGTTTGTAATTCTTTGGTACCAAACTACGTTCGCCATCAGTCCATTGACTTACAAACTATTTAAACTAAGTTAAACTAGCCTAAGGAGACATACACATCCATTCCCGAGGGAGGATTCGAACCTCCGACGCTGGATGGCCGTGCGATCCGTAACGTGGTGCTCCAGACCACTCGGCTACTCCCGCGCGGATACGCAGCCTGTATTTTTCAATAACAGTTGAATTGAAGAAGGGACAGTGATTTTTCGCACTTTTTATTTTGTCGACCGCTTCGTTTCCGAATAGTAAAGCATGCACTGCAATGGTCAAGATGTCTTTTCAAAATAACGTGTGGGGAGGCAACGCTTTGAACCGTTTCAATCTGGTTACTGTGTCCACGGACACAATGCAAACTGCCGATTATATCAACATGGCATCCATAAATACTTTGTTAGCAGCTGATTGTTATTCATTCCATAATCTTTGCACTTAGCGGTGACTCCACTACTAGCTTGTATATTTATTAAGCAACAGTACAAAAATATGTAATTGTTAATTTTATCCCATTGTATGAACTTATCTTTATTACAATCTATTTGGTTCGAAACTGCTTCAAATATCTATAATCGACTTTTATACGTTCTATAGCCTTATTGTATACCAATGCACTTGTTTGTCTGTTTAGAGACCAGAAGAAGGGCACTCAAGCTCCCGAAACCGGTCGTTAAAATAAAAAATAAAAACCACAAGCAACTGGTAGCTGCATTTCATTAATTTATAATCTGAACAGTTACTAAAATGGATAAAACACTACCACTAAATACCTAGGAATTACTGTTACCTCAGAATTAAATTGGAAAGAACAGGTACATATCGTCATGGGAAAGGCGAACCAGAGACTGCGTTTTATTGGCAGAACGCTTAAAAAATGCAACAGAACTAGTAAAGGGACTGCATACGCTATGCTTGTCCGCCCTGTTTTGGAACATTGCTGCCAAGTGTGGGATCCTTATCAAGTGAGTATGAAGGAGGGCATCGAAAGGGTCCAAAGAATGGCAACTCGTTTTGTATTGTCACGATACAGGGGAGACAGCGTTACGGAAATGATACAGGATCGGGATGGGAAACAGTACAACAATAGCGATTTTAGATGTGGCGTGGGTTACTTTCGAAACTGCACTGGCCACCATTCTCCTCCGAATACGAAAATATATTGTTGACTGCCACCTACGTAGGTAGAAAAGATCATAATAATGAAATACGAGAAATCAGAGCTTGAACGAAGAGATTCAGGTGTTCTATCTTCCCGCGCACTATTCGAGAATGGAATGGGAGATAAATATTATAAAGGTGGTTTGATGAACTGTCCGACAGGCACTTAAATGTGATTTACAGAGTATCCCATGCGGGTGTAGATGTAGGCCATGTCATAAAGAACAGATGCCGCATTTCTTAAGAGTATTTCACCTTATCACGATTTTCTGGCTGTTTCAGCACGGAACTCGACGTAGGCTTACGTAGGAGTACATAGGGAAGTTCCGTTCTGACGAGTTACAGTGGGTCGTACTAGTGCTTGCAGGTCTGTTAAGCCCATGTACCCGCGGTGGCGCAGATGCTTGTGCAGCTGCCTAGCAAGCAGGAGTTCATCCGTCCGAATCCCGTCCCAACACAGAGGTTCGTATGTCCATGTCGTACGTATAGTACACGTGCTACCGGCTGAGACAGGAAAACCCTATGTAAATTTTTGTTTTTACAACCATTGCAAGATCACATAGTGACGTCCGTTCTTTCTCATTCATCTGAAAGAAAAGACGCCGATATTCTTGAAAGTAGTTTCTATCACTTGAACCCTTTCTGGCCAAGTGGTTTCAGCCAGAAAACACATTTTTACTTTGTCTGCTCTACCGGCTCAGTGGTTCCTTCTTGAAACCACCACACCACGTTGATTGTTGGTGGCCTCTTGCGTCAGATTCAGCTCCTTGTTTCAGTATAGAAGTCATTGTTTCGGGTAAAAGACAAAATTTGTGTAGCGCTGCGCCGAGTACAAGTCCTTCAGAACCAGACATCGTAATGAAATTAGTTTGTGACATCTATACAGCACATAGTTGAATGTTTCAGGTAATGCATTATTCTTATACTTCATTTTATGATAATTGGAAGATGTCTATATTGATAATTACAATGTAAAGTTCACTTCTTTACAAAAATGTTGGTGGTTACAGAATGAAATCACTAGGAAGTAACGTCTTCAAACGGTAAATCTACAAATTGCTTTTTCTGTTATTCTTTGTAGCGTGTCAGTGTGGATACCAGAGCGCCATCAAGAGTAAAGCAGAAATTCAGAATATCTGGCCTAAGCTCAAATTTGCAAACTGATGTACGAACTTGCTCGAAATCCAAGTGATACTGAATAGGCTGCTTCGGATTTTGGAGGTGAATTAGACGAAATTGATAAAGAAATTCGACTAGTTTCACCTGAATAGACCGTAGTTAAATTTGAAGAGAACGTGAATGAAGTTGTGTGCTGAAAGTGACAGTGACGATGAGGTGTGTAATGAAAATATAGAAATAAAAGAACATATCCAATGGGTACAACAGATACTGTCAAAAGAAACAAATGAGTTTTCATAGGAATATTGTTCAAATGTCCCCTGGAACAAATCAAGCCCCTCAGAAAACTGTCGTAGCAGCCTAGTGGTTTTTTCTATCAAACCATCTACAATATTTTATTGTGAAATACGAGTTGCATTGGTATTACACAACATTATTGTTTTTAGGGACAATAAAAGTAGATTTTGAAAGAAATTATTACAGTTTTTTCGTGTGTTTCTCCATGGGCCTCAAAGGGTTAATTGGAAGAAGGTTCACGGTAGATAGAGAAATACTCTTTCTCCGTTGTCAGTGGAGCTGCTATAGTTTTAGGCGGCTGAGCCGATCATACTGCCTTTCCCCAAATCGTGAATCGGCCTCTGCGTAATTTCCGCGCTGCGATATTTACGATTGGAAGCTCGCAGAGAAGTGATTGTGGCGGCGTGTCGGCCCTCTGGTGGCCAGCAGAGCCACGTGTTGAACAAAGGGACCGCAACCGCAGTCGAGGAGCTCTCAGCGAAAATTCAGTTTGCCCCCAGTGGACCTGTGGGGTTTTAGCGCAAAAATTGCCCGAGTGCTTTCATCCAAATCCGATCGGCAAACGGGACAGAGAGGAAGGTAGATTAATTTACCACACGCTCGCGCCATTTTGCTGTTCACTTAACCGTAGCACTTCGTGGTAGCGTCACTGACATACTGACCCTCCATTTGTTAATGTAAATGAGTGCGACAAGTAAAATTAATATACCAGAAGTGTGGGACTTTACAGTACCCCTCATTTTTTACTTACAGAGATGGCAGCGGTGGCCGAGCAGTCTGTGGCGTGTCAGTCGCGGTCTGTACGGCCGCTGCGGTCAGGGATTCAAATCCCTCCTCGGGCATGGATGTAGTATAAGCTAGTTCATAAGTAATTATATATTTTGACGACGTTACAGCGTTCATTTTAATGAAATAAATCGCAATTTGCGATCACTTATGGCTTCACTGTACTAGGTTTAGATTTAATACCAATCTGCGGCGAAAGAAAATTTGTGCCCGGCCGGGATTCGAAATCCAGATCTCCTACTTACTAGGCAGACGCGTTGACCACTCCGCCAACGAGGACACAGTAACCAACCCGACTACAGAGGACTCTTCCCTGCACGCCTTCCGCCACACCCAGAGGCTGTGGTAATAGGAAAGAGACAGTGTGGCGAATGGACATTTGGGTGTGGCGGGAGACGTGCAAGGAAGAGTCTCCTGCATTCGGGATGGTCACTGTTTTCATGCGCCGCACATTAGTATTACATCTAAACTTACTACAGTGAAGCCATAAGTGATCGCAAATTGCGATTTATTTCATTAGTTCGTAAGTAGTTTTTATGTTTAGGGACTGATGTTTCAAATGATTGTTAAGCTTATAGGACTTAACTACGGGGTCATCAGTCCCTAAGCTTACAAAGTACTTATGAACTAGCTAAGGACGGCACAAATATCCATGCCCGAGGGGGGATTCGAACCCCCGACCGTAGTGGCCGTGCTGACCGTGACTGGAGCGCCTCAGTCACCCCGCCCACGGCGGCCGGCGTTTAGGGACTGATGACCCCGTAGATAAGTCCCAGAAGCTCTACAAACATTTGAACATTTTTACTTACAGGAGGGAACTACTATCTTGTTAGTATTTGTGTGGTGTTTGGGGTTCTTCTTTGTTGCAATTACATCAGTGGCGTATGCTGGGTTTGTAACTTGGGCTATTACTACTATCTAACTTTCTAAGGTTGTACCGAGAAAGAAATATTAAGAAAAAAAGTCTATATCTTGCGCTGTTTCCGAGATAGTGATAGTGACCGTGCCAAATATCTAAAGAAATTAGTAACAAACGAGGAAACGGTTACCAGCAAATGTTAAAGCGTTGAGGGACACACCCAATAATACTACACACGCGTCCCCACTCCTCCACCCCCTACCGAAGCCCTTGATGGTGGTGGGAGACTACTTTGAAGTCTTTTATAGGAACGCCTACTTCTAATTGCAGATCTGGATTCTTTGTGAAAAAACATGTAACATTCGTATTAAACAGTTTTACGATTCATGATGAATAGCGCTGTAATCGGCAAAAATTAAAGTGTAGCATACCTTTGACGAGCTCCTTCAGCTTTTATGTGGGCCTCATAGTACTAGGAAATAACATCTCTCTCTTTCTCTACAATCGTTAACATCAACGAATAATTGCGTAAAGGTGACTACGGTTTTGTCCCTTTTGCTCACATCGCAAGTGCGAATGAGCTGGAGCAGGCAGTCCCTGTTTTAAAATCACCAATTTAGATTAGTATTTCAGCTGCGAGAATCGTCAGTTCAGTAACTGTTTAATTACACATTGTCCATCCATTTTGAAGAATTAGTACTAAGAACAGTAAAAGTACACTGCACACTATGAAATAAATAACACCTATACAGCTGTTGTGTAACCCACAAACACGCTCTTTATTGATTTAAACTAATGCGGAGTTCGACTAGAGCAAGTCCTGTCGGTTCGGCATATTTCGAAAGCACTCGTGCTTGTATTGCGGTGAGAGATTCCGATGCCTTGGCGGACTGTTGGCCGCATTACTCCACCCAAACCCTCCTTCCCGACACTTTAGCGCAGGCTGCGGCAGTAAGAGCCGAGGCTTCGTTCTCCCCCTGTTGGAATGACGCGAACTACACATATTCCACACTAAACGCTAATTCTTTATGATGGAAACTGGCTTCTATTGCCATTTTTTAAATCGTGTCCTCTTAATTTCTGGTTTGCTTTAGATATGGGCTTTGGTGATATCTTTGATAGCCCACAATTTACGCCACTGAATTCCATTCGAGAAGACCCCAAAGTGCAAGTAAACTATAATTTGAAACTTCCTGACAGATTACAATTGTGTGCCGGAACCGGGACTCGAACCTGGGAGCTTTGCCTTTGGCGGGCAAGCGCACTACCGACTGTGCTATTCCGACACGACTCACAACTTTACTTCCGGTAGTGCGCTTGCCCGCGAAAGGCAAAGGCGACCAGGTTCGAGTCCCGGTTCCGGCACACAATTTTAATCTGCCAGGAAGATTCATATCAGCGCACACTCCGCTGCAGAGTGAAAGTTTCATTCTGAAAACTATAATTTGTTCTCTAAAATTAGTACTACAAAGACAAAAGTAAATTTTAAAGAAAAAAAGTTAATTTTATATTATTTTTACGGAAGGGTTCCACAGTATTTTATTAAACATCGATAATTAATAAAGTAAACCTACTTTACTATTAACTGTAAGAGGTAATCCGTCTTGTTCTGACTGCATTTAAGACATCTATTTACACAAGACGCGTTTCGCTTTTTATTTTAAAAGCATCCTCTGTGATTTGTAAATGATACATAGGTATGTAAAATTAACTATGACATAACACTAAGAATGGCTTGTGAAGAAAAGCTTCTCCGCAGAAGAGAAATTCGTTGACGTCCAATGTTAATGAAACTTTAACAAGTCCTTTCTAAAAGCAATTTGTATAATTTAGAGACCACAGAAGAAGCTTTTAAAATAAAAAGCAAAATGTTTTTGGCTTAAAATAGGGTAAGGTATAGCAGTCAACAATCCGATGATTGGTTTGAACACCACAGTGCTTTACTTGGCATGGTCTTGTTTGGAGGTGATATGCAGTTGTCTTTCTCCGACGTTCGAAACTGACTTACCTAGCCAGTTATAGGGGGACCAACATGTTTAACATGGGTTCCGAACCACAGTGTTACTTGATATTTTTCACATCAGCAACATTGCCAGAGGTGAAAGAAGTGGAAAGTGACAGATAAAAATCCTAGAACCTGGCGGGAATCGAAGCCGCGACCTTTGGATTTGTAGTCCGGCACTCAACCACTGTGCTATCTAGCCGCACTGACTGAAAATAAAACTCTTAATTTCAGTCAACACAAGACGAAATTTGTCTTATAGTTAATTTTAACAGCTGTTGCGGAAGATGGCCACACAAACAAACGAAGTATTTTACAAAGTTTCTCTTTATAAAGATACCGAAACAGAGTAAAAACATAAATTTTTTCGGCTGCCTATAGTATTTTTCTGCTACAGACATATAAGGTAGGTAAAGTTTTGTAAAATATTCTAAAACTACAACATGTTTTCTAGCTTATTTTAGTGGAGGGCCAAATCATAATATAAAATAGTTTCAATCTGTAACTGGAGTGTTTGAAAATATTTAGGAGCAAATACTGGGGAGTATTATCTAAGCTGGGGTGGGTTTTGCAGCTTTTGCACCTGAAAAATACATTTGATTTTCCCCCTTTTGTTATTTGTAGGAAACCCAAATTTGAAAATGTCATCTATAGTGAGGTGAAACTGAGCCTGCGCTTGAAACCGGAGACTTCCTCTTCTTTATAGTTTGTAGCAGCCAGGGAGCACATTTGCTGCCGTGTGAATAAATTCTCACGGTGAAATCATCGTGAAACGTTTCAGATTCTCTATGCCATTCATTTGATGCATCTGAATAACTTAACTTGGCAGTTTGCACAGGAACTAACTCGTCGTCAGCCTCTGGGTTCGTCTCACCATAGCATTAGTCACACTTTTGTGTCGATGAAACGCAGGTAGTAGAGAATCTCGGTAGCCATAAGACTGCTTCCTATTGGGAATGTAGCTTCAGGATTTGCTATGTGACACCACATAACTTTTGAGATAGATGAAATACAAGATTACGTTTTTTAGTAATGCAGCCATTATTAATGACCATTGATTTCTGTTAACAAACGTTTTTATTATTAATTGGTAACAATAAGGTATGAAATAATAAAAAATTAGGGGATCGGCTGAGATATCTAGGTTCTGAAGTATTGTCATCGGTAGAATGAAATAAACTGGTTCAACATATTTCTGTCGGTTATGTGGAGACATTATTATGGCAGCCGAGATAGTGGTATAAGGAGTCAAGTTTTCCTCACTGTTATTTCCTGTATATTCGGTGTGGTGTCGCACAACTCTAAAGTGCGCGCCACCTACAAAAGCAATTGGCCAGACGTCATTGTACCTGGGTTGGTATGGACGCCCAGATAGAGAGCATGAGGTCACAGTGTACAGTTTGTGCTGAGCATCAGGCGGCTCCTCCGCAACTTTTCTCAGACTGGCCACGCCCCAAGGGACCATGGCAACGTTTACACTTTGACTTTGCCGGATCTTTCTGGAATACGCGCTGGTTAATTGTTGTAGACGCTTACAGCAAGTTTCCTTTTGTGATTGCCATGAACCCAACGACGGCGTCTAGTACAATCATGGTCTTAACATCAGTGTTTTTCATCGAAGGTTTGCCTGAAACTATGGTCAGTGACTATGGACCTCAGTTTGTTAGTGCGGAATTTCAACAGTTTTGTCGTGTGAATGGCATTCAGCATATCACCACCGCACCTTTTTACCCTCAGCCAATGGTGAAGCAGAAGGTTTCGTTCGAACATTCAACTCTCACATGAAAAAGATGATAGGTCAGCACTCCAGGCAGCAAGCTCTTAAAAGTTTCCTGTCTACGTATCGGTGCATGCCACGTGACGGCCCGTCTCACTGCCGAGCTGCTACACGGCCGCCGTCACCGCACTCTCCTTCACCTGCTGCAGCCTCCCACGCACCGAGTCGGTTCGTATGGCGCTACGCGTTTTCAGGTTTCTACGCCGGTGCTGTACGGGGTGTTTACTGGAAACAAGAAGACATGGTTGCCAGGCACCATTCAGCGCGTGCTCGGTCGCAATATGTATGTTGTACGTTCTTCCACAGGGTCGGAGCTGCGGCGCCACGCAAACTAATTGGCCGCGCGATCATGTCTCCGGTTTCTTGATTCCAGACCCAGTTCACCGCCAGGGAGCACAGCCACATCGTTCGCCGACGGGTCCAGCGTCCCCGGACTACGATATCATATCGATGGACGTCGACGCGACTCCACCTTTGTCGCCGCCGCTGATGACAACGTCACCGAGAGGAACTCCGGGACCGTGCGTGACCCCCCAGCTTGGGCAACGCACCTCAGAAGAAAATGACCTGCTCCCTCTGGGCGGAGGCGTGCGCTCTTCCCGTGGTTTTGGCGGGTTTCCCGGGCGATCGCAAGGTGGATACCGGGGCGCGGACGGCGTCTCGATCCCAGCCTCAGCTACGACGCCCGTCCCACCAGTAACACCCCCGCCCAGGCCCTCCTCCCAGTGCCGTCGCCATGGCCCTCAGCCCTACGCCACGACGTCGCGGCGGTTTGGGGGGAGGGGTGTGGTGTCGCACAAGTCCAAAGGGCGCGCCACCTACTTTCGCCGCGCGCCGCCATGCACGCACGGCGCGGCGTTCTTACGACGTCAGCCACGATCGCCCTCTGCTACAACTTCGCTCGTGGCCACCACTGAACGACATCGTTCACTTGGGACTCAGATAGGAACCAGTTAACACTTCGGAAACAGATAGGCACCAGTGAAGACTTGGCTATCGGACAGGCACTAGGCAGGCCTCTAGCTCAACTATGTATCAGCATTCTGCAGAACTGAGCTATGTAAAAGTTAAGTATTACTAAGTCTCCAAGAAATATAGATCTCGTTCTAATTTACTCTAGTGTTTCTAGTTTCTGCTGTCACACTGCCTGGTCACCTCCTACCTGCACAAGCGTGCATTCTTTATTTCTGTGTCGGTCTTTCTACTCGGCCACCGACACCTACGACGGAAACGAGACACAAAAGCGGCGACGAGGCTGGGACACAAAATTCGAACCTCACAATCAGATTCTACACGTCAAGACGAATCTTTTGAATATAAACTCGACGGGGGACAGACATTTTCAATGATAATAATTACAGTTTGATATGTATATTACGAGATCAAGGCTGACACGTACTAGTGAACAAACACTCAGAGTTTATGTAAAGCAGATGTGAGGCGGCTGCATGGCGACGGCAGGCCAGAAAGCGCAGGTGGGCTGAAGTCTCCACAATAGGACACTCCGGACGGTCTTACACACAAAAGCAAGTCAAAAATCCTCCTTCCACTCTGGGGAAACACGACGGTTTCGAAGACTCTTTGAAAGCCATTTAAAAAGAACCACACAACAGTTTTATTCTCACAAAGCATGTTTACTTGCAACTTGTTAGGATGCACGAGGAATTTAATTCCAGAAGGTGCTGTTTATTTTGAGAGGAATGCCTAAATGAGATGTTAGCTGACGTCCTACTGGCCGGCGAGCCATACGGTGTTTTAAAAGACACTATCTCATTGGCAGGCGGGCCACTGGCGGGGTAGCACCAGGGGCCCCGAAACTTATTCACAAGGGGAGCGGAAGGAATATGCAGAGAGAGAGATGCGCTCGCATTCCCGGCAGTGTGTGTCGTTGCTAGCTGTGCGACGCTCTCACAGTGATTTTTGTGCGAAGAGGCCATAGAGAATCTGGCGCAGTATTATACTGTACAAAGCACCCCCGTACTGGAGCGAATCTCCAGAGTAGAATACTGAAGATTGCACGTTGTTCATCGCGTTGGGCAAGATACCTTATAACCAATGTAAACACAGAGGGAGAGTACTAGTTAATGCTTGCGAGAGCGTTTCTGAATGGCAACGCGGTGGTTTAATCTGAGATTGACGTATCACGCCAATTTATAACCCGACTAACATTTATAGGTCGTTCTTGTCTTCATCAAGGCGCAGGAAAATTGCGATCGGCAGTAGTCGATCAAGAAAGATAATATTTAGTTTCAGTTTCAGCGAAGACACAGCTAGCAGCCATCTAACCCGACTAACATTTATAGGTCGTTCTTGTCTTCATCAAGTAGCAGGAAAAGTGCGATCGGCAGTAGTCGATCAAGACAGATAATATTTAGTTTCAGTTTGAGCGAAGACACAGCTAGCAGCCATCTACGCAGTTAACGGTATTGTGTGCGAACGCTTTAGGCGAACTTCACCCATCCCCAAACAGCAATAACAAATACATATTTTTAGCATTACGCAACATTTCGGACTTTGCGGCAGCCTTGAACGTTAACTGACAAAATTGAATTAATTTTAAAGTCAAGTAGGTGCGGTTGTTCAGCCATTCTATCAACTTTGTTTTATTTTGAAATTGCTTATACGTTTCATCTATCCTGTCAACCTATCTGTAACTTGGAAATTGAAATACCTAATTTATTGCTTTTATAAATTAGAGTTTTCTAAAACGGTTAAATATTAAAAGAAGTATTCACAATCAGTTTTTCATTTCAGTAACTAGCGACATCACTTTAGTACCCGAACTGATCCTCACTTGTTAATTACAGGGTAAGGTGGTACAGTTTCGATCATTTCGGATAAATGTTATTGTAACTGGAAATATATTGAGAAAATATGTAATTTTAATTATAGTGTTGGATGTTTAACTAATATGTAACACAAATATTAGACAATTACAAATATCGGTATAGACAAAAAAAGTTACAGAATTGAGAAAAGTCGATCGAAAATGTACCACACTAAGTACAATTGTGATCACTTCCTAGTAGAATTTTGACTAAGGGCATCTTCCACATAAAAAGCACTTTTTCCGTCAGGCACCAACGCATACTTCGCTGTACCAAACATTGCATTTTGGGTAGAGAATCTAATCACCCTTAAATAGAAAATTTATAAGAGTTCGTTAGACTAAATAGCTTCACTTACCTCCTAACGTGAAAAAATTTATTTCTCCTTAGCAGAAAGTGTTATATTCTTGGAAAAGACAGGAAGAGCTGTAGAAACCTGCTACGCTACAATGCCACACAACGAAACACTACGAGACTGACGAATGGCGCGAAAATTTATGTTGATCAGAATTGTACCTATATCGAATTTGTACCACCTTACCCTAAGATTTTTTCTTACACGAGATGTCATCTATGTGTATCTTTACATAAGTGATTAAGTTTCACCGATTGTAGGAAGGCAAGGAGCGTCTTCCTGGCTTCTACGTAACATGCTGTTGATGTCTTCCTTGCAGGAGCCAGGCGTACAATACGTCAGATCCATTGCACACTATAAATAGTTGGAAAACTAGAAAAAAACTCAGCAGCATAGCTTTCACGTTAGATGGCACTAACAAAAAGTTGCTGTAGTGATGTTTCGTGTTGATTTTTGTTTACCAAACTAATTACACAATCAGTTATATTCAGATAGCTTAGTAAGCAGATAGTACATGCAACAGCAGCAACAATAACAATGTGACTTGTCAGAAGATATCACATGGAGAGCCATAGGAAGATTCAAAGCGTGAGAGAGGGACTTGGCTGCAGCTATTGAAGTGTCCAAAATTTAATTTCCAGAATCTGAAGCTGGTTTTAGAAAACAAGAATTGTTAACAGGAGGCAGGAGCAAGGTCGTCCACGGATAACACCAGCAAGAGATGACCGTTATATGTGGTTATCAGTCAGTCAAGGCAGGAGGTTTCAAGCAACACACCGTATAGGCAGCAGCAGTACGCGCAATATTTACACAATCAGCCGGAAAATGTCTTTGGAAATCTGTTCTCTATGGACGGAGGCATATGTTGTGTGTCCCATTAAAATCACGAAGCCGTCTACCCACAAAAACTAGGCAGAAGAACATCAGGATAGGTGTCGTAACAAATGGCGCTGGATTCTGTTCACAAGTAAGTCAAGATTTTTTGTTTAGCAGTACAATCGTCGTTCCCTCATATGGAGAGAACATAAAACTGGAAACATCGTCATTTCATAGCGCTGGACGAATGATTTGGGCAGGAGACATAATTGGTGGTCGTTTGTACATCTATGTTGTTCACAATAGCGCTTTGACTGGTCATACATATAGAGACGAGATCCTTCAACATTTTTGTGTGTCCTACACTGCTGCCATAGGAGATGGGTTTCTTCTGGTGGACGATAGCGCTCGTTTCCACAAAGCTGTTCTGTTGGACAACAGGCTTGAAGACAGGGGTACTGAACAAACGGAGTGGAAAGCATGTTCACCGGACTTAAACCAGTTGAGCATGTCTGGGATGCACTTGAAACACGCATTGAGGCCGAGTCAGCACTTCTCTCAACGGTTGAAGACCTGGATATTGCACTCACGGAAGAACGGCCAAATATGCCTCAAGTGCTGTCTATGATATGGAGGTGTGCAACTGTGCTCGCAGTATGAGGTAATCAAAACCATATTAGATGGTAGCGAGACGGAGTTTTTCACTATTATTGTAACCCCATTGTACCTCGCTCTACCTAAACGCCAGGTAAACCACAAGTAAAGAGTTGAGACAGCAAAATATCGTACCACATCAAACACAAATTACAGTATTAACCAATATGTAAACAAATACGTTACCATAAGCATAATGTGTATCCCGGCTAGGTAGACATTTTCAACATTACCAATTTCACAGTTAATGTCATACTCTCAAAAATCAAATGTTTCTGAAGGTAATGGAACTGCGGGGCCATCACTCCCTGAACTTACAAACTACTTATGAAATAACTTATACTACAGACAACACAAACATCCATGCCCGAGGGAGGATTCGAACCTCCGACGCGGGAGGCTGCGCGATCCGCAACGTGGCGCTCTAGACCGCACGGCTACTCCCGCGCGGCTGTCATACTGTACGTGAATTTCAATAGTTAATAGATGCAGGATCAAGAGTGACGTGACGTCTGTTTGCCGCTGCGGATTAGCGTGCGCCTTGGGTTGCCCCGCTGAAGTGCACGCGGAGTTCGCCGTCGGGGATTCGAGACCCTCCTCGGGTATAGGTGTATGTGTTGTCCTTATGTTAGTTTAAGCAGTTTGTAAGCTACGGACTAATAATGCAGCAGCTGAGTCCGACGTATATATATATATATATATATATATATATATATATATATATATATATATATATATGTGTGTGTGTGTGTGTGTGTGTGTGTGTCGATGGTCCTTTCTGCAGTGCGGAGGCCCTTACCCTCCTAATTTACAAAACTACGTGTTTGAGTATTAGTGGGCAAAGTAGAGTAGAGAATTTGTATCTGACCGGAGAGGTACATGAGTAATTCCGCGCAGGTGTGATGATCACTATGTCCCCAGTGGTGCAGACGTCAGAGAAACTGCCTAGATACAGGAGACCCTGGTTCGAATCTTGGATGGCTTCACGTTTTCAAACTTTACCCATTTCGGAGTTGATGTCATAGATTCCGTTCCTTTTGTCTTGTTTTAACGCATCTCTTCGTAGTTTGGATGTACATTTTCCCACGAGTACACGGAATTTTACATCCCCACATGGTGACAGGGGAGGGTGTTGATCGTTAACTGACCGTAGTGCTTCACTTCTTTGTCGACCTAAAACCGGTTTGATATTACGCTTTCGTAAAATCTTCTCAAAGCAACCTATCCTATAAAGGGCACAGAAACGGTGTTTATAAATTGAGTTCTGAGAGTGAGAAATGGTAGGCCAAAGGTTAACAGTTTAACGTTCTGACTAGTGGCAACCAAAAATTAAGTTTTATCTTTGTTCATCACTTGAAAACCTGGCCACACATTAGTATTTATGCCGCTCTCCAACGTCCGACTTGTCAGTCGGCAAGAAACAGCACCGCCAGAACCTCTGAAAATGTCCGGCGCAGATCTGGACGAAACCTGAGGAACAGAAATGTTTACACCCCCTCACAACCCGCAAGAATCTTCAACAGCTCTTACAGAGCGTCAGTATTATTTATGATTGCCGTGTAGTACCGTGTGCTTTCTCACCGATACTGCTCTCGGCGGAAGACGGTTTATCTGTGCAAACTCGAGTAACGAGCTCCCTCGGGACAGCAGAGGCTGTGCGGCCGCGAACACGCAACTTATCAATTTCGAGGCCAGGGAACCACTTAGTGGCGAAAGAGCGAGGGCGGGGCGAGGTGCTTCCGACGCCGCAATGGCATTACGCCGGAATTGCGCTTGATAGCGGCGGTGCTTAGCGGGTCCCGGGCGCGGAATGAGCAAGCCGCGAGCGGCCGCGTCTGCGGCCCGCGACGGCGGCGCCTCGGGGAACACGTGCCGGCCTGCCGGCTGACGGCAATTTGGGGCATCCGCGGAGCTCCTTTGCGGCCTCTCGGCTTTGAGCGCTAAGCGCTGGATCGCAAATGAGATATTCTCTCCTACTGATGGTACACTCTGTGCCGTAAGATTTCGTAAATACGCTTTATCTATTACAGTTACAATGCCTACATCTACATCTTGCCGGCCGCGGTGGCCGAGAGGACTGAGGCGCTTCAGTCACGGTCTGCACGGCCACTACGGTCGGGGGTTCGAATCCCCCCTCGGGCATGGATATTTGTGCCGTCCTAGTTCGTAAGTAGTTCATACGTAATTTCTAAGTTTAGGGACTGATGACCCCGTAGTTAAGTCCCATAAGCTGTACAAACATTTGAACATCTACATCTTGCCAATGGCTCTGCCGCAGTGCATAGATTGGTTCTTCCTGCTAGATTACCGAAATTAACCACTGTCGGGGTGGTCTAGTACTTGGATAGGTCATGTTCTCCATCAAAGGAAGACAACTTTAGGCGGTGTGACGTGTAAGGAGGAAGAGCCAGCATGCCAATCTGTGTGATGCCAGGCGAGAGCTGTGTTCACAATGTTGTGTAGATAAACGGGGCTGTGAATATAGAGCTGGAGGCTCAGTCAGCAATAGCGCTCTTGACGACCACAACGTGGCGAGTACAAGCAAAGTGTGGTGAAGGTGCAAAGTGTTTCGTGTGTAACAGAGAAGTGCGAAGTATAAAAAAAGAAGTAATTTACTGCGTCAGCGTCATTATGCGCTGTGCCAAGCAAGTTAGTATGGAAATATGAAAGAGAAGAATGAGACGGCTTAATAAGTTAATTAAAGTAACGTGATGATGTTGACATGTTGTTGCTCTTTTTAAAATTTATTTCTTTGAATGTCAACTGAATGTTGTCCCTCATTTGAGTTCTATTACCTTTTCTGCCAACTTTGCAGATAGCTCATTAATATGCAAATGAATAAATTGTATTAAATTAACCATCATCACAAAATAATCAAGTTATCCAAGGGTCGCCACTATTTTTATTATTATTTTAAAAAATTAGAAAGAAATTATAAAAAATATCAAACTGAGAATTTACTGTGCCTAACTCAAAGTAGTGGGGACCAGTAGTTTAATCTCACTTATATTTATTTATTTTGTGAAAGTGCGTGTTTCCATACACTGTTGTTGGAAGCACAGAAATCCCCTGACCTACGTAACAAAGACAAGAGATAACCCCTCCAAAATATATGAAAGGTGGTTGAAATCAGGCACACAATGTTCATAAATAGTTACTGTATTTAACAAAAAATTTATGTGCCAATTTATCAAAAACACGACATGCATGAAAAAGTGTCAATTCCTTTTAAAAAATCATACAAAAATAATGACTTGAAATAGCACAAACAAAATTATGTAATGATCGGAATACTTTTTGCAGAACAAAGGACAAAATCTTAACACCAAAAGAAAAGGTACAAGTTCGACTGGCTATAGTCATAAATTTGGTGTGTTCCTATCAAAATGTATTTAAAAAGTCAGTAGAAGATTAAGTCCTGAAACAGACACGCTCGAATAAAAATCGTTTATGACGACCTCGCAAACTCACACCGAAGTCCCACCTGTCAACCAACATTCAATAATCCTTTTGACTGTTTATGTGTTGGCGCTACTTTACCATATACAGTTGAACAGCGTCACCAATGTCGATGGGCCGCTGATGGAAGAGCAGGCTGATGAATGCGATCGCGGATGGGAAATTATCTACCCGATCGGCGCGGCAATTACTAAAGTATTCGAGCTACGAAAAAATACAGCAATTTTCCAACCCAGTGATGAATGCTGTTATTCAAGAACAGTAAATTATTATGATTACGAGTGAGCTTGTTATAAAACAACACCCACTTCAGAATATTTACAAGTTTCTCAGTATAACTGTGAATGCGAACGGCAATCACACAGACGCCATCTAACACTGTGCAATGGGCACAAAAATTCTAAGTCCACCAACTCGCAATGTCCGAAAACTTCGGAGTCCTTGCCGCCAACCCTCACTGCTACCTAGAGGTCTGAGCCGTCCAGTGTCCTCCACGCTTCTCCCCTTTCCTCTCCCTCACCCCACACTCTCCTCAAGAAAAAACTTTCTTTGGCTGCCAGCCACCACCTATATGTGACGTTAAGCCAGTAAGAGGGAGGACCTAATTGTCTCGCCAATCAAATTAATTTGCTATTTATAGCGCTACTAAGCTCCTCCCCCTCGAAAACTTTCCCAGGTCTGAGACTCACGTATGCCATAGTTCCAAGAAACAGCGTGAAATTTTGTGTTTCACAATAGGCATCTCCAGACGGCTAAATTATTTTATTATCATATAGGCGCCCTCTCCCGTCGTGAGAGCCCTCAGCAACCTACGCCTCGCCAACGTGGCTCTGACAAAAGTTGTAAGGTTTGGCGCCAGCTGACCACGAGGGTCCAGGCAGCGTACACAATGCTGCCGGCCCCCTTTCCCTTCGACTGCCCGGAGCGACCGAGCGAGCCCGGGGCGCCTTTCTCTCCCCAACCCCCGTGGCTGGGCGACATCCTGTCCCATATCTTTATACACCGCTGGCCGCGAAACAAGGGCAGCATTCTCTCCCACGTTTCCGCTGGTGGCGGCAAGCACCTAAAAACAATTACCCAGGTGGCTTATTCCCAATGTACCAAAATCATGGAATGATCATTTCTATCATCTGGCATTTAGAATTTGGAGAAATTAGAATACCAAGAACCCAGTTAAATCGACAGACTAAATGAAATTGGAAAATATGAATATAAATGGTATCACTACCTCTCAATGTGGAGGACTGCCAGAATAGTGAAGCATCTGTCCGTTTGAACTACAGAATAGCTCTACATATAGCCAAGAAAGTTACACCATTTACTGAGGGTGACTTTGCAAAAGAAGTTGCTGTGATGGCCGCTAAACAATGTGTCCACATTTGGTAGAAGGCTTTAAAAAAGTGAGTTTGTGTCCAAAACTGTTACGCAACGTATTCGGGACATGACTGCAGATGTGCAAGAAGAACTGTGTGTTGCCGCACGTAAGTTTATAAATTATTCTTTAGCTATCAATGAGATTACCTACATAACGGATACTGCACAGTTAGCTGTTTTTATTCGGGGCGTCGATGATAAGCTGAATACAAAAGAGGAAATTTTATATTCGATTCCTCTCAAGGGCACCATCACTGTGTTGGACATTTTCGAGGCCATCGAGAAAGCCGTAGAAAATGTTGGCCTGAATTGGAATAAACTTTTTTCTGTCGCAAAAGATGTGGCTCCTTCTAGGGTACGACTTAATGTGGAAATAACAGCATGGTGAAAGGGCGTATGAAACGTGTCTCTGCTGCAACACAAGAACTCACTGCAGTCCACTGCATACTTTATCAAGAGAATCTATGCGAAAATTATATGAAAAATATATATATTTTGGATACAGTGGTCGGGGGTTCGAATCCTCCCTCGCATATGGATGTTTGTATTGTCTTTAGCATAAGTTAGTCTACAAGTAGTTCGTCAGTTCAGATACTGATGACCTCGCAGTTAAGTCCCAGAAGCTTAACAAATGTTTGACATTTCATACAGTGGTACAGGTTAAAAATTCCATCCATGGGACCTGAAACAAAGACAATTTTAAAAAGTTTTCTTCAAGAATGTGGTACTCAGTATGGTGATCTCTTATTTTTGTAATTTGCGCTGGTTGAGCAAGGGTATGGTGCTAGATCGATCCTTTGGGTTAAGAAATTAATTAGTATTACTCATGACTAGTCAAAATCAGCCTGTTTCTTGATTTCAACAACATAACTCCAAGGAAAAGGAATCCTCAGAACAGATATGTACCACAGAATTAAAACCCTCAAAATGTCACTGAATCTGTAGATGAATCAACTGCAAGCTGGAAACAATGCGCATTTTTCCCGAAGCTATCACAGTTGCGTGCTGCTGACCATATTCTCTCTGAAGGCTATGTGCAAATTCTGGAATCGCTTCGTAACCAGTTTCAGTACAGGTTTGAAAATGGAGAAATACTGTCTATATTGTTCCATCTCTTTGTAACACCTTTGTCAGTGGGTGTTAACAATGTTGCTTCCTGACTTCAAAAGGAAATTTCAAATTTACAGTGTGACGATTTATTGAAGGACAAATATAAACACATTGAAGGCTTGTCAGATTTTCACAAGAATTTCCGAGTTTGTATGCCCCTGATTCACGGATATTGTGTATGTTAGGTTGGACGTATGTGTGTGAAGAATTTTTTTCTACTATGAAATTCGCTAAGTCCCAATAATGAAATACCTTGTCAGACCAAAACCTAACATGCAGTCCTCGATTAAAAGTAACTAAAATAGTGAATCATAAAACTGAAAAACTAACAAAAGAAAAAACGAAATGGAAAGTGTTTTCTTAATTGTATTGTACAGCTTTGCTCTAAATTGTCTTTCCTGAAATTAAATTACAACTACATTGTAATGTTCTCATAGCATACATATGATATACAATTATCTGTAATCTGCCTCTATTATTCAATTAAAACTGTGAAGTTTAAAATTAGGATATCATAGAGCACACTGCATTCTTCACACCACATCTGTTCCCTGACATTCCTAAATTGTCGCACTCCTCACACTGCATCCTATTTCACTGTGGCAGCACCACAGAGCGCGTGACGTCACACGGTCAACAACGTGGCCGGCGAGAGATACAGGTCTGAGCGTGCACTTCATGCTACGTAAGCAAGGTTGTTCCGAGCCGGCGCGATCGCTAGCCGATTGGCCGGCGGCTGGGGCACTGCCCACTGCGTCAAATTGGGCAGCCACTGAGCTAGCGATGGCGCCGGCTCGGAACTATCTTGCTTACGTCGCATGATGTGCGCGCTCAGGCCTGTAGTTCCCGTTGGGCGCGGTCAACTCTCCTTCCTTGTGAGCAGGCAGAGAGGCCTGGGCTGACGTTACACAGGCGCTGCCTGAGGCCTACGAGAATCACAAGCTGCAGCGCAGTCGTCATACCACGTAATCAACGTAGTTCCGAGCCGGGGCGATCGCTAGTCGAGTGGCCGGCCGCTGGAGCACTGCCAACTGCGTCATAGCGGCCAGCCACTGAGCTTGCGTCGGCTCGGAACTACCATGCATACGTGGCATGACGACTGCGCTGGTGCCTGTCTTTCTCGTAGGCCACGGGCGCTGACTGTCCTCCCCTGTTCTACATCTAGATACATATTATGCACTCCACCCAAAGGTGCGTAGCGAAGGGTACCTATTACGTTTCAGGAATCAGGTGAAGTTCTCAGGCATATTAAACTGAGCCGTCAAGTCAAAACTTCCGGCGGCGGCCTACAGCGGCTCGCGCGCTACTGCGCATGGAGTGTCTCGGAAATAAACTGCGTCCGCAAGTGACACGATGCAATAATGATGTGTGAGATGTTACAAAAATTAGTTTTGTATCTTTCTGAACAACTTTCTCGCTGGAGGTTTCTTCGATGTCCAAC
Source organism: Locusta migratoria (assembly GCA_026315105.1). Taxonomy (NCBI): domain Eukaryota; kingdom Metazoa; phylum Arthropoda; class Insecta; order Orthoptera; family Acrididae; genus Locusta; species Locusta migratoria. Next base: position 110,004,672 of record CM048749.1, on the reverse strand, counting down.
AGAATTCATCACCGACTACATTTCTCGCTGCACGGTCAGCACAGTTTCACACCTCTTATGGTATTTAATTTTTTGTTTGAGAATACTTTCATGTTTTCGTGGTAAAACACTTATATTCATCTAAAAATCGATGGTATTAACAAATTTTTTCGGTCCAAAAATGTCAGTCGTCATGTTACTATCACTGGATGAAGCAAAAACTTCCTCGTGATTTCTTGCAACGTTCGTTTTCATTCTTTTTTTTTCATAGCAACTACCGAGAATTTTCGTTTCATAAGTGCTCCATCCAGTTCCAGACTAAAAATAGATATACGTAATATTTTTCTAGAAAATTTTACGAACATTTGAAAATATCACTAACTGGTAACGTTGTAAGACGACGAGATGACCTTGAGGCCCTATTTTCACGACGGCCACTACAGTTACTCGTCTGCTTGTTTCGCACTCATATACCCGTAATTATGTTCGTCGTTTTCGAACAACTTCCACCATTTCACACTGCCGAGGACTCGCTCTAGAGTCACAACTGCGCTGAATGTTGAAACAAATAAATTATTAATTAGCCGAAGATATATTTGGAACGAGGAGCGTTTTTCTCTCTTTGAACCTTAAGTCACATTCCCTTGTTTTTCTGAAACGAGAAAAAGAAAAACGTTCAGCTTCATCTGTCTTTGCCTGGCCTCTTATTGGTTAAGACGTATCTGTAGCGGCTCCTCTGATACATGTACTGCATAAAGACAGTATAGCGCTCTTATTAGTGTCATAACTTGAAAATTTAACATTACGGACTTTCATTCATTTAACATCCCGTCATTTGCTACCGGTGTAAAAAAATCCGCCTATTCAAGTTGTGTTGTCGGTTTAAACGCCATTACGGCTGAAGAGATTTCGTGTGGTGATTGTTGCAAGTTTTATTAATTTTCAAACCATATCATTCCCCTTCAAAATTAACAGGCTTTTAGAACCTGCAATCCTGTTTCATATTCTAAATGTTAAATTTCTAAATCCGATAATTTTCCGTGTAATTTTTTTCCCGCAACTCCGTCTGAATAATGAAGCAAAATTTAACGCACGGTCCGCTGCACGAAAAAACAACGTAACTAGTCGAACCCTATATCAAGACGGTGTTTTATCTGAATGAACATACACTTTTATAGCAGCCAACAGAATGAACTGATGTATGTTTAAGGAGGTATACTCCGTCTCTTTTTATAGTACAACGGCCGCCAACCTCTACCATTCTATTTTCCAAATTACTTTAAGAATAAAAAAAATTTCCAGTATTTATTCAGAAATTGCACCCTGTGAAAGTATTAGTTATGAAATTTTGATAATTTTGAACCCATTCCTGGGCCTACGAACTATTTACGAAATTAATTCTAAGCTGAGAGTTAAACTTTTTCATAAACCGAATCCCCCCAAGGCAGTTTCATTATAATGTGACCTGTTTTTCCTTATTATCTCTGCCGTATCATTGCCTTTATCTTCCTAAAGTGGAACTGTTAACCATTTAGCAAATCAAATGTTTGTAAATCTATAGGAGCTAATTACTGTCGTTATTAGTACCTCGCCGTACAATCTACTTAAGCTAAAACTGACCTAAGGAGAACACACCATCCAAGTCCGAGGGAAGACTCGAACCACGGCGGGAAGCAACTGCATGTTCCGAAGCAAGGCGTCTTAGAACACACGGTCATTCCACCGTAGTAAAAAATGTTTGTAGAACTTATGGGACTTAACTACGGGGTCATCAGTCCCTAAGCTTACAAACTACTTATGAACTAGCCAAGACTAAGGACGGCACAAATATCCATGCCCGAGGGGGGATTCGAACCCCCGACCGTAGTGTCCGTGCAGACCGTGACTGCAGCGCCTCAGTCGCCTCGGCCACCGCGGCCGGCCCACCGTAGTACCAGCTGTCAGATCACAAACCTTCTCTTCGTTCTATGTATGCTATTCCGACCAGAAAGCGATACATCACCTATGAGGCTGGCTGTGTCGTTATTCTTGCTTTATGTTGACTTGCGGAGATCTGCTTGTTGATATTATTGAGGTAACCGGATGTTATGTCCCGATTTTCATAATTCTACTTCTTAATAAGAAACGTCGTTTTATATCTCCTTAATTATTTTAGAATCTCTGTAGTCATGGAGTCCATTTCTACTTCGCTGTATGACAGCAAATCATGAAAACACCTTACATTGTATATAAAGAAAGGTATTTCTAAAGTGCTTACACAACTAAGCATTAAGGTGGTTAACAAACGGTAATTTCATTCAGGAGCAATCATTTCTACTCTTTCGTAAAAATATTTTCCGTATTACACTGTTTACCTAAATTACTTAGGCAACAGTCACGACCAATATCAAGTCCATAGTTTGCTTAATCAGGCATATTTTGCACCACAGATGATCTGTAACACTGATTGGTCGTTATTTCACTTTTTAGTAGTCATAATGAGAGGACAGACGAATGTTGTCGGTCGTGACGAATTAAACCGAAGATTCTTGTAACGCAAACATTGTAACGTACTGATTTTATAAATCATGGAGCTGAGGAGTCACAATTGCAATACACTTCGAAGATAATTTGAATAATTTCATATACCATATAAAATTCCTCATCGTGCCTTTGAATTATGCGAAATCCGTCCCACAATGACCGACGGACCACGTTCGGACTAAATTTCACAGTATTTTGCTATTTGAAACAGAGATGAACATGAAGATCGTACGGTGTATTAAAAAATGAGCCTCCTCGCCTGAATATTTCAATTTATTCGGGAGTCATTTCCGCTAAAAAAGAAGGAGAAAAGAAGAAGAAGAAAAAGAAAGATCAGATAGAATACATTCCAAGCGAGCTGAATGAAATGCTGTGTTCCGAGTCTGTGTTTTTTTCATCATTGCAAGTCAGTAGCTTTATGTCAATATTCTGGCTTTCGCTTTTACTCATTTTTCACATCGACCAAAATGAAAAATAACATCGAAATAAAAAATACATATGGTCTCTACGGAAACGCGCGGTCGATTGAACAGCACTCTAACGCTATTTATCCTTGTAAGGCTGCGGTCAGTGTGACTTCGATGTTGATGGATGCCACCGACTAGCGAAATCGCCCGAAGACGGCCGAATTTTCGAAATCACATTTCCTCTACGTGTGCGATCACGATAGAGTCCATTTCCTCGCCTGAATATACACACTTCGGAATACAATCTATGACAGTTGGTGTTGACCCATATTTAGTCTACCAAACTAATTACACAAGCAGTTGCGTTCTCGTTGTGTAGTAAGCAGATAGTGTTATATCGTTTCATGGGCCGCCCGGATTTTATTTCAATATTTATTTATTCTTCATAATTAACCTTTTGTATTTGTTACAATTATTCTGCGTTTATTTCATGCTAACATGCACATTATTATCTGTATATTTTCGTTTATCGTATGTTTTACTCAATAAGAAGGAGCAGCAGCCTCCATTCTTATTTCTTTTTGGTCTAGCAGTCATAGGTTTCGGAGGCAATAGCGCGTTGCTCTGAGTTTCATTTATCTGAATTGTAATTTCTTTTCGGGCACAGAATGGATATTGGAAATTATTGTAAGTGTGTGTTGTGTTTTTCAGAATGTAAAGCAGCTAATTTTATTTAATGAAGATATGCACTTCTCATTATTTTTACTTAAAAGCCATCTCATCAATCCTTACTGTACAATACATTAATAGTGTATGCATTTTTCTTACACATTACCACCAGCCGCTATTTTCCTTCCAGTGTGCTAAATTAAATTTTGTAACAATGGTCAATACTTCATAATTATCTTAGAATCTTATGTTCCGCACTAAACGTCCCAGAGATATACGTCAGTTTATCGAAATTTAATTATTTTTAATTTTTCTTTGCTAGCCGTGGACTTATGATAAATTGGTGTTTTACGAGTGGAATCTAACAGTTAGTTTCTGTACATGTACTTGTGACGAGCTGCTCTACTGAGAAATCAGACACCTTTTTAGAAACTTTGCTAGAATTAAATATTTTTGTGCCATTTTCCAGCTCCATTCAATTAGAGAAAATTTTTGCAGGCCCAATTTTAAATAACAGTGATTTGCAACGCGGTCACTAACTTAAGATATTTCTCCCGCCGTAATTTTAACAACAATCTTTTCATTTCAAAAATTAGGTTCCATTTCAAAATTTATTTTCTTTTGGTGTTAACTTTCTTTCCGCGGGACAATATTTTGTTAGCCGCTACTTTTTCTAAATTTACGTCATTTACATCGAACAATTACTTTCCTTTTTTCATTTAAAATAAAAATTATTGTTTAAGTATTCTGTTATTTTTAACATTAGGGAGAAATATTTCAGTGCAATAAAACAACAAGATACGGCATGAAAAGCCACAGGATGGCTAGAAGCGGGACAGACAGACAGGGTTGTAGCTGCAGCTATTGCAGTGTCCCAAAATGTAATTTCCAGGACCTGGACGCGATTTCAGACAATCGGAAACGTTAAAAGAAGGAAAGGCGATGGTCGTCCAAGGGCAGCATTAGCAAGTGATGACATTTTCAAATTCAAATGTTTGTTAAGCTTATGGGGCTTAACTATGGGGTCATCAGTCCCTAAACTTACAAACTACTTACTAACTACCTTATACTAAGGACGGCACAAATATCCATGCCCGAGGGGGGATTCGAACCCCCGACCGTAGTGGCCGTGCAGACCGTGACTGGAGCGCCTCAGTCCCCTCGGCCACCGCGACCGGCGATGACATTTTCCTCCGGTTAACAGACCGTCGAGAAATAACACTGAATGCAATTAAGCTGCAACGGACTTTAGAGGCAGCAAAATGACGCTCAATATATCAAGACAAACAGTCCGAAATAGCTTTCAGGAATGTAGCCTCAGTGAACGGAGGCCTATGGTATGTGTTCTACGCCAAGCACGCCAAAGTTTAGCCCACAGAAACTGGGCGGAAGCACATCAGGATCGGAACAGTAACGAATTCAGCCGCGGGTTCTGTTCACAGACGAGTTACGATTTTGTATTCAGCCAGACAATCATCGTCCCGTCTGGAGAGAACGTTGAACTCGAAACCATCCTGCTTCTATGCAGGAAACATCACCATTTCGTGATGGTGGACGAATGATGTGGGCAGGAGTCAGTATTGGCGCACGTACAAGCCTCTATATCGTCGAGAAAGGTGCTTTGATTGCTCAGAGGGATAGAGACGAAATCCTTTGACTTTTGTTATGCCATAACGCTGGTGCCAAATATGATGGCTTCCTTGTGGAGGACGATGACACTCGTTCCCATAGAGTTGCACTGGTGGACAACGTGTTTGAAGTAGTGGAAATTGAACGAATTGAATAGCCAGCTTTTACATTACTTAAACCCGACTGAGAATGTCTGGGATGCACTTGGCAGAAACATTGCAGCCGGACCAGCATCTCCCGCCACGGTTACAGAACTGCATATTACACTCTTTGATGAATGGCCATATATCCTGAAAAAGCTGATTGATAACCTATTACCGTCCATGATACGCAGGTATGTATCGGTACGAGCCGTTCTAGGTGATCACAGACTATATTAGAGGGTAACGAGAACGACGTTTTCATTATTATGGTAGCCCCATAGTGCCTCGCCCTATGTAAAAGCATTGTAAACCTCAATTAAACAGGTAAGACACCAAAATATCGTATTGTATCGCACACAAATTACAACTGTAACCAGTATCTGAATAAAATACGTTATGATATGGGTATTGTGTATATCATCTCACCTGATACCCTAATTGTTTTGAGCAGCTTAGATTGGATCTTCTTGGCGGAAATCGTCCACTTATTGGAAATCACAAGTAGGAAACAAATTATCAAAAATTTAACTTGTAAATGAGTTTCGATCCGCCACATATTTTCATATGTCCCATTTAAATCACACACCTAAAGCTGATCCATATTTGAAATTGCATACACATTTTTTGTAACTTTTTGTTTTGTGAAATTGTATTTTATGCACATCTTTAAGTCACTTCAATCGCATCGAAATCAATGCAAATCTATGAAAATTTCCACATTTTTGCTACGATTTTGAGGCATTCCACTTTTCCGCATCAATTTATAAGCGCCATCACTACTATTGACGAATTGAAAGCACCATATAATGTAATTCATCAACCATGATTACGTCTTGCTGCACGTGATCGAACAAGATTGGGATAAGAATTTTAATCGAACCACAATGAAACATAACTGGAAATAAAGCAGCTCTAATTTTTCGAATGATTTTGCATTGGTTTTTGCTGAGAGCAATCCCTGACGGACGGAATCCATTAGCAAATGGATCTCCTTAGCAACGTATTTTATGAAATATAAAACTGACGAGATATGGCAGTGTACGGCTATTGTGGGAAGTGAATTGAGAAAACAATTTTGAAAATACCAGACGACCATTACACTGCATTATTGGGGAAATAGCTGCACAAACATCCAGCCATTTGCATCTATATACATACCTCAGGCATATTTGTGGAGAAGTGTTTTCTCTAGAGTCGATAAAGTCGACAGAAATTGTCGGCAGTTGCGAGCTATTGCCGTCCGTAACGTTGCGGAATTGACTTCTATTCTTAGCGAAGTGCTTCCCTAAGGGTGTTCCACTACCTGAGAATTTTTCAGTATTCTGACTGCAGCACAAATGGCCTGTGTCTGACAATTATAAATAAGCTATAACATATCCCTCGTTGTCCGTTTCGACTTTTCTGATGAATAAATATATTGATCAAGAAGGTCGGGTTGATTCACTTAATGCATGTGTGCGTGCCAGTTAATATGAAGTTGTGTGTTTGTGTATGTGTACCTGTATGTGTTTGTGTATGAGAGACAGAGTGAAAGAGAGAGAGAGAGAGAGAGAGAGAGAGAGAGAGAGAGAGAGAGAGACGGTGGAGAGGGGTGGGCGGATGTAGGCACGGAGGAAAATGTATTTGATATGGAAGGAGGCAGGGCCGACCGTTTGCCAAACAGTGTATCATTTATCGTCAAACGCAAATGGTAGTTCTCCAAATGACAACCACGCCCAATATTGATATTAACCGGCCCATTGTACCACCTGCTGACAATAGCGGCGCCGTCAGGTACCCACATTCTGCGGTGGAGGCGTATATCGCGAGTTTGCGGCCATCGCCATGAAATACGGATCCATCCGCTAATGACTTGTTTTCGTCGTGGGCAGCCGTACCGAACGCTCTCGTTCTGCGGCTACAGCATATTGACATACGCTCTGACGCATTGCATTGTGCCCTTCCGCCACTATTCCGGAACGTTGTGGCTCTCTAAACAGCGAGGTTACGTGTCTCTCATCATATTTATACAGAGGATAGAGTGTTATGTAATAACATCTGAACGTAGTAGAGAATGCTTATTTATGTTTTTAAAAGTTGTACTAGGCTGTCGTAGCAGGAGGAGAGGTGATACTCCTCCGTGACGCGTCCCAAGTGGCGGATAGGGGGTCCTCACCGGCTTGCCGGCGGACTTGAATGAAATAAAATAGCTCTGCGGTTAACAGACCTAGTTGTAAATCGGAGCTAGCTCCAACTAAGGTTAACTACCTTTGATAGCCAAATAAGGAGAGGTCTTTTAGGAAAACATTCCACCGTCCTGCGCAAAAAGTCAGGTAAAGACTACATCGGATTCGGTGTGTAGTCAACTAGAAGACAGCAACTGGCAAGCAACTTGCAAGCTTCGGGACCGATGACCTCAGCAGTATGGTGGCGTGGGACTTCCATTTGTTCGGAGGTGAGGTAGGTATGTCAACAACGTGTGCTATCAGCGGTAATACTGTATTCCATTACAGAGTCTCCACAGCAGTGTTGCCACTATTTAACTTCCAAGACTCATACAAATCAACACGCCGTCCTCGAGGAAATTAAGTAACTAAGTAGAAACATTTTAAGCTGCTTCCGAGAGTTTCCCGACAGTATGGTAGTGCCTCTGCCACGTATAATATTTATTGCAAATCTAATAGATGGTGCGGGAGGTTCCGTAATATATTCGCTGATGATGCTGTTATCTGCGGATGGGTTATAATGTGAGAGTCTGTGCCGAAATTTAACAAGACTTATAGGAGATAGATGATTTGGTAATGGAATGCCGGCCGCGGTGGCCGAGGGGACTGAGGCGCTTCAGTCACGGTCTGCACGGCCACTACGGTCGGGGGTTCGAATCCCCCCCCCCCCCCTCGGGCATGGATATTTGTACCGATCTTAGTTGTTCATAAGTAGTTTGTAAGTTTAGGGACTGATGACCCCCGTTGTTAAGTCCCTTAAGCTTAACAAGCATTTTGAACATTTGGTAATGGAATAGCAGTTCACCGAAAATGTGAATAGATGTGTACAGCAGTGATTTTTGTGAAGCACTAGAAGACATTTGAGGAGGGTGCAGCATCTTTCCAAACCAGTTCTCACGATAAAAGATGAGAGAACTACGGGAGTACTCCTCTAATGCTGACCAAGAAATGGAACTCCAAATTAAATTCCGCGTAATTTCATAGAATACTCAATCGACTCATTAGTTAGTAATGCTTCAAATTTAATTACTCCATTAACACTACTAAATTAATTTTGCCAGGCCCAAAGCCACTACCGCTGTATTGTCTACATAGATGAGCATCAGCTGGAGAGGGCGAGATAATTTTAGCATTCCCAGTTTAATTAATATGGAAAACGCTCAGGATGCCGAAATCCAGCTGTTATTTCAAATCTTCGTAGCAGCGAAGCGTTGGCGGAGAGAGGCAAGTTTTCTCGCGTTCTGGGAAATCTCATCAATTCAGGTCGTCCAACTTCAGGATCGGAACGCTGCCACAACAGGCTGGCAGACCACCAGTAACGGATTATTCACCTTACACACAGACCGGCTTCACCTCCGAATATTAACGGATGTTACCGAACTGCTACGAAGCGGACGATCGAGATTGAGTGGAAACTGTCACTGGTATACGCCATCTTGCTTTGTGTATTTGATGATTTTCTTATAACTCACGCATTGTTACTTCAAAGCAATAGCGCACTGAAGAATTATCCCACCGCTCTTAGTGCGATTGATTATACTCTGGTGTCTGAAAGTGTCACATTAGTAAATAACATTTCCATTTAATGACAGGAGGCTTTGGGCTCGCAGTATTGAGCTGTTCGCCATAGTGCTCGATCAGGGGGCTCAACGCCTTCTGTAATAATAATAATAATAATAATAATAATAATAATAAAAGCCTGAGCCAAATATTCAACGAACAACCAAGAACGAACACATACACAGACACATAAACTTACGAGATACTGTGATAGTGAATATTATAAACAACAAGCTGATACCAGTATTTTCACATAAAGATTAAGGACTACATTTCTGTGGAACCGTTTCTTAATAATACTGAAGTGTATATATTTAACAAATTGCCTTCGTTTTCACTTTCTTTCTCTTTCTATTACTATGCAGTATGTTGAAAGTCACCAATTACGATCATTCTATCTACTGAAATCATTTTCTTTTGCATGGTTTCTATGGATGATTCTAATGTAGATTTATGTTTTCTGTAGTTAAGGTTACTTCATTCTGCGATACAATAAAGTGCATACATTCTAATTCAAACTGTTACAGCGTTTCTTTTTTAGCTAAAAAAACCCCAACAGAATAAGTGTGCTAATATTAAATTCCACATAACTGTAGCACTTAATCTACATATGAAATTAGTGATATCATCACTCCTTTACAACAGTTATTGTTACAGTCTCTGCCCAGTTTATGTGGGGCCAACGAGAAAGACAGGCCGCGGCGCGCATGTCATGTCATGTAAGCAAGGTGGTCCTGAGCCGGCGTGATTGCTAACTGATTGGCCGGCCGCTGGGGCACAGCCCACTGCCACATAGCGGCCAGCTAGCTAGCGATCGCACCAGCTCAGGAGTACCTTGCTTATGTGACATGACATGCGCGCCGCGGCCTGTCTTTCTCGTTGGCCTCGACTTTATGTGATCATGCGTTACAAGACGACTTTTGCAGTTCGTTAGAATATACATTAAAAAGTTATGTGGTAGGTTGCAAACTACCACCCATGCGTTTTTACTTCAATAAACCGCTGTTCACTACATTACGGCGGACAACTAGGTATCGTGCCTCCAAACTCTCCTATAATTGAAGGCAAATGTTAATTGCTAATGTGTCACTTCTGCACTCTAGATTATAATCGCACTAAGAACGATGCTTTTTTGATAATTCTTCAGTGCGCTATGGCTTTAAAATAACAACGCTTGAGTTACAGTAAGAAAATCATGAAATACATAAAGCAAGATGGCGTATGCCATGCAAAGTTTCTGCCCGATCTGGAATCGTCAGCTTAGTAGCAGTTCGGTAATCTTCGTTAATACTCGGAGATAGAGCCGTAGTAGTCGGTTTGTGTGTAAGGCCGTGTTCAAGCGTTCTCTTCCTCCTACGTTACTTCGGCTACAAGGACCTTCTCTCAAACCGCGGAAGTGCCCTCGGATTCGTCTACCCCGTTTTTCTGGAGAGCAGCTCTCCGGCTCCATTTCGAGGCAGTGGGTAGTGATATCGACATTGCCGTGTCTATGTGCTGCAGATACTGCCATTTAGTGGTAGGAGCTACCCATTGCCTCAGGACCAGTCTGGTATAACCACCTGCGGACTAGTCGCGATATTTAGAGCTGCGAAGCTCTCTACAACCGTGACTGTTGTGATGGTGCTACGGCTGCAGTTGCACCGCAGTGTTCGGGCGCTACAAACCGGTATGTAGTGTGACAGACAACTTTTTCCGATCTCTGTTATTGAAATGGTGCAGGTGACCCATAGTCTGATTTTAGTACTACCGTGTCGCCCGTTATTTCATAACTTTAAGGATTTGTGAGAATTCTTAAGATGCTAGTGTTGTGTAAATCTTTGCATCACCGACAAGTTTATTGCTCGTACAGCTGTTGCATTCTGTGAGTGATTGTTCATCGACAGTTGTGACAGGGCTACCTCCCATGTATGTGCGTAGTTCAGAATACCTATTTCGACTGGCTGTCCTAAATCTCAATACCTGTGGCTTCCCTTGGTGTCCCATTATGCAAATAAATTCTTTACTAGGCCCCATAGTCGGGGACAGAAGTTCAGCAACTGAGTGATCTGTTAGGGAATTCTGTTCGTCGGTGCTGCTTTGAAAATTCATTTTGTAATAATGTTTATCATTTCGCCGTCATGAGTGATCCCAGCAACAGTTACCTTCACCAACATGTATTTATCGTATTGCGCACAAGTGGGTGAGTGGATCGACCACTCTTTGCCGACAGTGCTAGCGACAATTACTTCAAAAATATTAGCTGGTCTATATGTTTATATATCATATAGAGCTCTACAGACATTATTCCAAAGAATCATTCCTGAATTTGAACGTGAAAAATTTTAGAGGAGTGAGTTGCGAGAAAAATATGTAGAAAATATTGTAATTTGACATTACATTTGATTTACTGACATAAACATGCTCGGGAAGTTGGGATGTAGTTAATGCTGTGCTATATAGGTCCACCAATGAAGCTAAAATAGTGTTATGAATGGAAATGCACAAAAAGAAGATTAGTAAGTGGGCTTAATAAATTCAACCAAACAATAGCATTGAAGTACGTAGTCGGGAATATGGCCACGGAACATAATCTACTGGTTGAGACAAGTGATGCTATTTTTGGACAGAAAATGAAATCGAATTTACAAACAACTTGGCAGCAAGAGAGATAGTATACCTCTGTCGTCAGTGTTATTGTGTCTCTTGAGCCAGGTAGCGCATTCATGAGAATGGTGTTACAATTGGGATGAGAGAGAGAGAAGTCCTAAAAAAACAAGAGTTATATAATGACAGTCCGAAAATCACCCTCCGTTACTTAACGATTTTCCCAGCGACTTATTTAGGTTAACAAGTGTTTCCTGCTTGAAAACAACTGCAGGAATCGATTGTAAGAACGTGGTGGTGTCTGTCTAGCTTTAACCTACAATATTAGCCCTAGGAATAAAGATGTAAGTTTTAAAAATATTGCAAATCGAATTTAATTTTCTAATAAAGTTTCTATAATACTAGTGCTGTCAATAAATATTACTTTTAAGTTTAATGGATGTGTTAAAAGATTCAATTAAAATCATCTTCAGATTGACAAAGTCCATTATTCTTGAACCTTGTAGTCCCTGCTCACATCAAAGAAATCACATTGATTCCTGATCTAAAAGTGTTTGGGACACACTGATCTTTTCTTTACGAAAGAATTGATGTAGGAAAAAACTCAAAATACAAAGAGAGACATGTTTTTAAAGCATATCGATAATGATGTGAATATATGCAATACCTGTAACTAGATTTTCAGCAGAGGTAAGCGTCCTTTCTTTCATTATTAAATTGTATGTCATTTTGGATGATAATCGTTTGTTGCAACATACTGATCATTTGAATCTAATCTAATGCAAACTTTTTTTGTTGTTGTTGTTGTCTAATACAAAGGGCATGTATGCATTTCCGGCAGAGCAGATGCTAATCGTACCTGTAGCTGAAAATAATTCGTTTAGAATATATTGTATTTTTCCATCTACTCTGTTGTACAGGGCCAAACTTTAAATACAAAATTTTACAGTCAAAGGATAAATAATAGGGATTTTTAGAGTGACCACGTGATATTCGACAATTTACTTACGTTTGCGATGCAGATTTGATCTTCTGAACGTAACATTCGTATTCAGTTAATCAGTACTCTTTCACTGTAATAATTTACGTTCGACCTAGTGTAATAACTGTTGGTCAAACTAAAATCGAATCTTTCCAGATTGCAATTTTTACATATTTAAAAATCCCCTCACACAACGTTTGTCCACGATGAACTCTGAAACCCAACAACTGGTTATAACAAAATTTTGCATATCTTGTGTGCTTTAGTTCAACTTAAAAGATAGGATGGTTTTCATCTCTATTAATACCTCAATACTATTTTTATCTAGGTAGGGTAAGTATCCAATAATGTACGCTCTTCTTTAACGTGCAGTCTAAGCTACCGTTATAATTCTCTTTTGGAGAGAGAAAAGGCACGGGTTCGAAACTCGAAGAGTTTACTGCCCTTTTTCACGTTGAATTTTAACTTTTCACCTATCAACGATTTAAGGACTCACCAGAAACGATACGTGTTTCTGAATCCAAGCTACGCTATGAGTCACCTTTTCCAGGTTAGATAACTGGGTTAGGTTAGGTCTATGTTATAAGCCGAAGTGGCGTCCGTTCGAAAGTCTTGCACCAGGTGACTGAGCCACACAAGATTTTTTTCTATATTTATTTCATACAACACATTTTTTCCAAATGTATAAAAGCCAGAACCGGGCTTATTAAATGTTGTTGTATTTCATTTTAATCTAATTTTGCTGTGTAATATATATATTGCCACGAGAGCACACGTTAACCAGTTCAATCTCGTCCACCGGCAAAAAATTTATTTCTTTGAAATTAACATTTCCAGAATGTTCTACACGTTTCTTATGTTCACTTGTAATTTCTGCTTGTTTCTTATGTTAACTATTCTTCTTATTTCTGGTACATTCTGTCTGTGTAGAAATAGCGGAGCACTCTGCCCGAGAGGCAGTCAGTGCTGCGTGTACGTTTCAGTTCGCAATAAACCTTTCAGTATAAGTGTTGTGTTCACTCAACAACCTTGCCTTAGAAGTCAAGCCTGCTTCCATTTCAACGCGACAATATAAAATCAATTGCTCTGCATTAGTTTTGCTAAAACTCAGAAATAGCTTTAGCGTCGACACAAGTATTTTTCTTTTGTCCTGTTCGATTTAATATAATGGTCGTTTTGAAAAAGGAATAACAAGAGGGCAAACCGAGTGGAATAGCCGAAAAATCAAAAAAAAAAAAAAAAAATGGAGAGTAATAATTCTGTAAGAGGAGCATCGCCACTTCGGATTAGCCTTGTATTTTGTGTGGTACCATACCGTTCATCCGAAACAGATTAAAATTTTGGCACATGTGGGCTTCCAAACAAGAGAAATGGCACTGTCTACATAATATTTCACACGTTGCATGACGGAGGGTAATTAACGACAGAATTGGATACCAATCTACAGTTTTATCCTTATATTTATGAAATTTTGCGCACTCGATCTTTAAAACAAGAGAAATATCAGTCTCTACATAATATTTGGCACGGTACCTGGCGGAGGGTAGCTTTCTCGAGACTCTGACGCCATTTCACCAATCCGCATGAGTTTGGCAAATAGTGGAGTTTTTCTTATAGAAGGTAGGGAATGGATGAATAGAGAGATTGACAGAGAGCGAGAGGAGGGGGCAGGTGATGACAGAGATATGGTGATGAGAAGAAGTTGGAGGAGGAGAAAGCCAACGAGGCAACTACTATTAACTACCTTATACTAAGGACGGCACAAATATCCATGCCCGAGGGGCGATTCGAACCCCCCGACCGTAGTGGGCGTGCAAACCGTCACTGGAGCGCCTCAGTCCCCTCGGCCACCGCGGCCGGCTTAGTGTTTGTCTTGTCCATAGGTTAGTGTAACTTCGTTTAAGTTGTTTGAAAGCCTAGGGCAGGGCTGGGCAAATGCCGTTTGGCGAGCGCGAGCGCTCTCAGCGGCTCACGCGGCTCCCCCCCCCCCCCACTCCGCCAGCCACTCATACTCGACTAGCCGCGCACCTCACTACACCACGCGGAACCACTCGTTCTCGATAACTTCGAGATGTTGGTTCAAAATCATTTTAAATAAATCCAGAATGATGTAAATTAATGCTTATTTATTTTTTGTTTGTAGTACCTCTCCTCTGGAGTGACAATTCTTTTATGTGTATGTCACCTTGTTGTTTATCTTGACAGGAAACTGATAGGCATTGTGATCATAGAGTTTCTTCCCCTTTATGTTTTCTATATATCATAGGAGTTAAGTTTAATTATCCCTTTTACTTCCTCCAGGGAGAAGGTTTTTGCTTCCCGCAGTAGGGATATTTTATTTTCCTTTAGCTTACAAATTTTCCCATGTACTTATTTGGTTATTTTTGAGAAGTTCCTTATCGTACCACGACAACTTCGTTGTGGTACCACTGAAATAGGCAGGGAACTTTTTCCATTGCTCCCAGGTCTTGAGTTCCGGAATTTTTTCCCCTTCAGAATGGTGTCAGTTTTCATCCTTCCCTAATGATGTAATAAACCTTAATAATTGTTACCTTCTGACCGACCACCCAGTTTCTCGTCATTGTAATGAAGCAAGTTTTTAGTTGCAGAAAGTTCAGTTTTATTACATTTTGTTAAAAAAAATCTACACAATTCTGTGAAAATATAAGGTAAAATTTAGAATAAAAGAGTCTTATCTTAATTCTTTACGTATATGTCCTATTTGTGGCCACGGAAGTAGGTTTTACAGTGGTTCGAAACTGTGTTTCATCCTTACATGAGCAACCGTTGCATGGTACAGGATACACAATTTTCGGGTAAGCACTATTAACACTTACATCCCACTCAAACATGCTGTGGCAGATATGACTGTACCGGTGCGCTTTTCACGGAAGCCGCATCAGCTTGAAACGACCTCACGTGTTTTCTACGTACAGTAAGTATTTCATGTTGTCCTTACTCAACTAAGCGCCCTCACAGCTGCACAGTTGCTCCCGTGCACTGTGCACAGCTCCGCTACCCGCACTGCTGGCTCTCAAGGCCGCTCAGCGCTGCCCTCGCGGCTCTCGCTGCTCGTGGGCAGACGCGCGAGCAGCTCTCGTGCCCACCCCTGGCCTAGGGTCTAATAACCAAAGCAGTTAAGTCCCATAGATTTAAAACCATTTGAAGTTTTGGGGTCTATGAGGCTACAGTCACCCGCTCTCCCACCTCTCCCCTCTCACTCTCTCCATAACAAATGAAAAAAGAACGAAAGAAAGACACAGAGGTACATAAAGATATTCTCCCAATCCAATGCTACACAAAAATCGATACTGCTCTCGTTTATTTTTTCCTTATTATATGTTTCTTACATTCAAACTTGTAATTTATATATAATCTACACTTACTGTTCGTGAGTTGGACTATGAAACCGCTATCTTGTGTATGGTTGATTTACGATTGTAGTCAATGAATTCAGAGTAGGGTGCCTTATTTGCCCAAGATAATATTGTTTGTAAGAGCAGCTAGACACAGTGGTTCATTGAAAGGAGATTGTGGAGCCTGTTGACAGGTAGAAGCTGGAACCTTTTTTTTCTGGCCGGTGGATTAAACTGAACACCCGGAGGGTCTCCGTTCCGATGAGTTTAGCCACTGCCCAGCGGACAGTAGCACTGTGTATAGGAACGCAAGAATGCGAACAATAGCCTCTGCTAGCGGCGCCACGTTCACGCGAGGCGAGAGGGCAAACGGAGCCATGCACGGGAACGAGTGTCGTCCTTTGATCTGAAGTTACGTCCGAACGCACTGAACTCTTAACGAGTGGTGTGGGTGTAACATTAGTCCCCGCAAACAGTGGGATAGGACGCTTATTGTGTAGAGAGAGCTGCTTCAAAAACATGAAGCCGTTCGGTTATTTTTGACGCCTGCAGAGACTGTCGTAACTTCCTCGTTTTCCCGGACCGAGATTGTAAGTAATGGTTTTTAATCCGTACATTCGTTGTCTCTCCGTGCATCTGCGCCACAGCTCTCCCTCTATTCGCGTGCCCCCCCCCCCCCCCCAGCGACCGCTCGCTGTCCGCATGTGTCCATCCACCTCCTCCACTCCCTCTGCGTCCTTCGGCTCCTCCAGTCAATCGCTTCCTCCCCTTAGTATGAGGATTTACGTATATTGACCAACCTACACGGATATTCGTGAAACTGTGACAGATTTTATAGAAAAATACTCTGCACCACTCACCGAACTAATTGATGCTGATGATGTTCTTTCTTCCGTACATGCTCAAATAAATGGTAAGGATATTTAGCCGTGTTGCAAAACACTTCAGTTTACATTATTTTCCCCGTCATATTTGGGCACACTTTGTGCTATGATCACTAAGAACACAGAGAATCACTTGGAAGTTCTCATGACTAGTAATAGCCTGTAACATACATTACAACAGACGAGAATTTTCACATTCTTCACATTCAAAGGCAAGGAAAAACTGTGCGCAATTAACACAATTCACTCTACAACAGAACGCTATTCGCCACAATAGAAGAGATGTATAAATAAGCTCCAACTTAGTATCCATTCTTCAAATGCTTGTCAATCTAAAGGACTTAACTACTTTGGTCATCAGTCTCTAGGCTTAGAAAACACTTTAAGTAACTTATGTTAAGGACAATAATAACACCCATGCTCGAGGGAGGACTCGAACTTCCGACGGCGAGCGACCGCACAGTCATATAAAGTAATAATAAGAGAATCAGAGTATCAGAAAAAATATGAGAATGAAACCATTAAGGAAACGAGCAACCAGGGTGTCAGTCTAAATGGGTACAGGTGAAAGAAAAAGGTGAAAAGAAAATATAAGTAGCTCTCTTAGGTTGTTTACAGATGAAGCCGTCATTTATAGTCTTGTAAAGTAATCTGAAGATCAAAACCAACTGCAGAACGATCTAAATAAGATATCAGTATGGTGTAAAATTTGCCAATTGACTCTAAATAATGAGAAGTGTGAAGTCTTCCACATGACTAGGACAAGAAATCAGTTAAACTTTGTTTACAAGGTAAATACATCAAAAGTGACGGCCGTAACACCCACTAAATACCTAGAAATTACTATTAGATCAGACAAACTGGAAAGAACACGTAGATAATGTCGTGGGAAAGGCGAACTAGAGCCTGCGGTTTATTGGCAGAACCCTTAAAAGATGCAACAGAACTACTAAAGAAACTGCATACGCTACGCTTGTTCGTCCCTTTTGGAGTACTGCTGCCCAGTGTGGCATCCTTACCAAGTGGGTTTGACGGAGGACATCGAAAGAGTCCAAAGAAGGCAGCTCGTTTCGTGTTGTCACGATACAGGGGATACAACGTTACGGAAATGATACAGGATCAGGGATGGAAATCATTACAACAACTGCGTTTGTCGCTGTGGCGTGGTCTATTTACGAAACTCCAATCGCCAACGTTCTCCTCCGAATGCGAAAATATATTGTTTACTCCCACTTACATAGGTAGAAAAGATCATCAGAATAAAATACGACAAATCAGAGCTCAAACGGAGAGATTGAGGAGTTTTTTCTTCCTGCGCGCTATTCGAAAATGGAATGGAAGGTAAATAGTATAAAGGTGGTTCGATAAACCCTCTCCCAGGCACTTAAATGTGATTTGCAGAGTATTCCATGTCGATGGAGAAAGATAGGATGCGCACATATCAGTACTAACAGTTGTGCGGGGAATATACTAGAGATCGAAGCGATAGTAGGAAGTATTGAATCTCAAATCATTATCGGTACCGAAAGCAGGCTAAAGCAGTAGAGAAGCTCAGTTGAAATTTTTACAAAGGGGCCTGTGGTGTTCAGAAAAGAATGGTTCATTAAAATAGGTGGCGGCCTATTTATTGCCGTCACAAGCGATTTATCCCATACCATAATTGAAGTAGACTGTTCCTGTGAGTTGGTATGGGTAGAGGCTTTACCTGACAAGCAGAATAAATTGATAATTCGTTCTTTGACCGTGGAACACGTATCATCGTAATTTGTGGAGTGATGAGACATGTTGTTATCTCTGATCTGTGACATATCAAACTTCGCAGATGTGGTGTGTCTTTGTCCAAAAATTTAGACTACAGGCTGCTCTGCAAGTAGTATCAATTGTACGGTAGTGTTGGTAGAGTTCAGTAGTGACAGCTGCTGTATGAAATGGCGGTGAGGAATTGTGCGGATCAATCCAACATAGAAATTGTGCTTCAGAATTATCGTTTATGGGAAGGACAGACCAGACCACTTCTTGTACCTTGTATTTTTTGTAATATTCTGAAAACTAAGGTAATGTTCACTGCTGTTATTGCGTATGAGTAATTCTTAATTTTATTTGCAGCTTTGTTTCATTCAAGTAGTTAGTTGGCTAGCCCCTTTCTTTAAAGTTATGATAGCTGTTCAAAGAAATATTGAGTACAAGACAAATTATGCTGATTACTTTGTAAAAATCCATTTCTTGATGCAGCATGAAAGGATAAATTAATATTACTGACTGTGATTGTTGTCTGAAATAATACTTCCTCTGATGAATGTAATTATCGGTGTTATATGTAAGTGCCTGTCATCAAATTTTATAGAGCAGAATAGATTCTCGCAAGTCATACAAAATTAACGTTTTCCGATACATAATAATTGCCTCCGAAGTCAGATTTAAGTTAATCAATTAGCCACTTGAACGCTACATAATACTGTAATTGTTTAAATAAAAGATTTGATTCACGTAAGCCACAATAAGAATATTTCTCCTAAATTAACATATATTATCAATAGGGTCATGATAAATTATTTTTAAGGAATTTATTAATGACAAGAAATGTGAATGTAACAGATACTTTTTATGGCATTCCTATCCAACATTTTGCAATTAATTTACCTGTCTATCTACTTCAATATATCACAGACGAATTTTACCATTTCAAAATATATAACCAGACGACTTTTAACCTACCCCATCACTCAGACGATAAGATTGCAGAAATGTTCAAAGGAAGCTTGGAGCAAATTTAAAAAAACGTACCCAAAACATACAGTTTTAATTGGTGGCGCATTTGAATTATTCTCGATATGTTGAAAAAAAGTACAAGTTAAAAACCGGAGGGAATCATAAAACATCGTCCGAAATTGTACTGAATCCATTCTCCGAAAATTATCTCGAAAAATTACTTAATGAACCCACTGCTCTAGTAAATTTATTATTAGCCGACATTGTCGGCATGGAGAACGATCCTCAGATATTTTTTTTAAATGTGATGAATTGAATAAGAAGACAAAGCCAAGATCTCACGTAGAAATTACTCATTTACTGTATGTCATTACTAATTTCGGCAAGCTAAGTTGCCATTTTCAAATAATCAAACGTTACTTCAACAAACTAATAGAATACTTGACATTCTTCTGAGCTATTTGTCGCGTCATAATGATATGTTTCTCCAACGTTTCGGATCCGTAACAGGAACCTTCCTCGGGGAATACTGACTTGTTTCCTCCTGTGTTAGTCTTATACAGCTAACAGAAAGGTAAGGAATAACTATATGGTGCTTTCATTGGTGTTTCTGATAGGTGAAAATACGGGAGGAAGATGCGCTATTGTTGTTTCCATCAGTGGATCTTTCAAGCAGGAATAACCAGTTTCTTTGGCGAATCAGTCTACATCGGCCATCAGCTTGCACAATGAGTTGACAGCAACTTTGTTCCACGGCTTCATATGGTCTGCGCCACTACTCGACCCCAACCATCAGCCCTTACAAACTAAAATTGTAGCTCGTCTCACTAAGCCATCGTTCTACAGTCGTCTGGGTCCAACCAATACGATCACGGTTGTTGGAGATTTGCTGCAAGCGACGTACTCCAGTTTAGCAAAGGGTTGTGTGCCGGCTCAGCCCTGTACCAGCGGAGATGTCCGTTATCCGTCCCTCAGTAATTTAGCGGGTTATTTCTTGCATTGTTGCTTGTATTGTAGCAATGAAAACTCTACGAAAGCGCTGCTGATCGCGTTTATCAAGTTCAGACTTTTGGTTTCTGCGTTGTCCGTGGTGAGAGGTAGCGGTCTGAAACCAGTCGCGGAAACCATTCCACGAGAATCTCCCACGTGCAGTCGACGGCTCCTCTACTGGACTGCCTTTACGTACCATTTGCGCGTGATACTGTCCCAATGTCATCTGTACTTCACTTAGATTTCGTTATCTCAGCGTATTTATACGATTTATGGAATTCTGCAGCAGTTTCTCATCCCTGAGCAATGTCGGTGAACAAATTTCTCCCAACACTTTCCGCATTATTCTTAAGATAAATATTGACAACTTTCACTCATCACCACTTCAATAAACCACGAGCAGAATCAACAAAAACACATACGATTTACAAGCGCTGACCAGCGAAATACGATAGGGCGGGGCTGGGGGGAGCGGACTGGAGGGGGAAGGGAGAGAATAATATGAACAGGAAACATAGATACAATATGTAGTTATTAGTAAGGATTTCAACGCTGTATCTTCGGGAAGCAGATTGTTGAAGTATTTACAATACAATGTATCCATTCTTGTACCTAAAATATGTTCTGCATGTAAATCAGTGCTCAGTCTCTGCTATGAAATGACCCATAATAAATCAGTTACATTGAGACTTGGTGATTTTGCTGCACAGGAAAGATGTTCGATAACTTTCTGATGCTGAGTAAAGCATGTCTGAACCATATTACCGTTTATGGGAATGTATTGGCATCTTGGGATAAGACCGAATTTATTAGTCATACGGGATTAATGATAGGAAGCTGTTTGTTTTGGAGGATGGTGAGATATTCATTCACAGGTATCCGTCCACTGATGGTAATAAGCCAGCCGCGGTGACCGAGTGGTCTGCGGCTTGCTAGTCACGGTCTGCACGCCCGCTGCGGTCGGGAGTTCGAATTCTCCCTCGGGTATGGATGTTTGTGCCGTCTTTAGTATAAACTAGTTCATAAGTAGTTTGTATGTTTAGGGACTGATGACCCCCTTCGTTAAGTCCCATAAACTCCATAAATCTGTGGACATTTGAACATATTGAGGATAATGATAGTTGAAAACCAGGATATAAATGCCCAAATCATGACAGAACTTCCCCCATTCTTTACTGGAAGAAATCCCTTCACTGGGATTTTCGACCCATAAACCCGGATCTCTAGGAAGCAATGGAAACGATCACTCATTTCACCGTTTAACAATACTTGCAGTCATCATGTGTCAAGATTGTTGCACCACTTACTTCTCAACTTTGCGTTGGGTTCCGTTATATTAAGGGCGTACGACACCATGGGTATCATCAGTGGATGCATCAAAAGCACTCCAGGCGATTGCTACCCGTGCTGAGTCACACTGCTCTACCTCCACTACGAAGGGCTGCTTGGTCCGACAGTTGAAGAGGATACAAAGTGACTCATACCTACCAGTGCATAAGGATGGTCCTCATTGATCAGTGAGAAGGTTGAAGTCCAGGAAACCTCCATTAGTCTTAACGCAACAACTACAAGACATTTCAACATCATTCGTCAATCGATGACGGCTGGAGCACTGACAACTTCACAGCTCTATGGTCCGACTCCAGAGAAAGACCCATTGGATTCGAACAACCCTGCCAAGAAAACGCTTAACACGCTCCGAACATCACAAGGGGTCTCTCAGAATTCTCTGTACAAGTGGGAATATCACCAAGTCCTCAGTGCGACTGCGATTCTTTGCGTCAGACAGTATATCATATCGTGTATGACAGCAACATAACATCGTACTCACGACCAAAAACAGACATATATAAAGTGAGAGATGCTGTAATTTCGTGGCTGGATAATTTAGACATTGATATGTAAGGACCATGTTTACTAATTATCTTTCTTAAATCTTGCACCTCAATGTACCTTCTTTAGTGTTTCAATGTTCTTTCAACTGTTCATCTTACTGTACAATCGTTCAGTGGTTCTTCTTATAGTAAAATGTTACGGAGCCTTTTAAAATTTCACGGCACCACACATTTCTGATTGATGTTAACATAAGCTGTTTGTTGTCTCGGCTTCCCACCTGCAGAAGTATCATTGTGGAATGTACCTTGCATGTCCAAGTGTTAGTGTCATATGTTAAATGTTAAGAGTACAGCAGCTGCAGCCCTTCCTCGAATGTTTATCTCCACTCGTACTGTTTTCATCGAAACAGTGTTACTGAAATGAATGTTCTATTTCTGTCGTGGTAGTTGCATGTAGTTTGGCAAGAATTATTCTGAAGGCCCGACCGTTGCTGTAAGCTATTTTCGGGGTTCGTTCACAATTCCTCTTCCTATATGACATATTCCATGGCTTGTGTGCGCTCTCATTACGCGAGAATACTGTCGCAATTGATAGGTTAAACAGGGCAACAGTTTACGTCACAGGTCGCCCCACTAACTGCACACCATGAAGTGGGCATCTCTAGAAGGCTGCGAGGCAAAGGATTTTTCCTATCATTTATGTTGACGGTCGCAGAACTGTATATATATATATATATATATATATATATATATATATATATATATATATATAGATCGCAAGTTTAAGGACAAAATTTTGTACTACAATTGCGCACTGCGATCGTGTCTCACAAGCAATGTACTTGGGCTCGAACAAACACATATACACCAAAATCGTATGAGTGGTAATGTAAAGGTCCCTTATTGCACTAGTGATACTCCCGAATCTGCAGAACTCTGCAGGCGTCCATTAGAGGCCTCTGCGTGTGCCTTGCCACATTGTACTTTGACCTGTCGGTTCGCCATTAGGGACGGTGCAGTGTGCCTCCGAAGCTGCGTTTCGTGACGTTATTTGTGTGGTGAAGCGTCAGGTAGGGCGATGATTTGTAATCAATCCTGCTAATGTATTGCGATTAGCTGAGATGAGGTTACGAATAACCAGTCTTCGTGAAGATGGTATTAGTGTAGAAGATGAAGCACTCGCATGCTTTCTCGTATCTGTTATGGTGCAGAAATATGAGCATAAGTTAGATACTGTTGAAACACTGACACATAATTATGATAATAGGGATGATAATGACGAACAACTCATTGCAAGCGGTAGTGCTACGGTAAGTGCGGGAAGAGGCGATGGAAACAGTGGCAGCGAATACCATCAGTCTTCTGACAAGAAGGTTAAAGTTGCAAATATCATCACGGATTATGATGACAATTCGCTAGAGAACATGTACGATGATTATTACATGGGTTATAGTTAAGATATATGCATTGCGTATGGCGTCTACAATTACATCTACAGTGCTATCTAGATCATGATTGCAGAGTTTTGCATAAAAACGACACCCACCAACACATTGAGGTGTATGTAGAGATTCTGTAAGCAAACGCTCATACAGATATGTTTGTTCAATCCCATGTACTTTCCTTGTCAGTGTTAGTATGTATGCAGCCGCGCTAAATTGCAACAACGTGTTGTATAGCGCATGGATTCACGTTACTTAGTACATCCCGTGTACCTTCAGTGACAATAACTCGTAATT
Source organism: Locusta migratoria (assembly GCA_026315105.1). Taxonomy (NCBI): domain Eukaryota; kingdom Metazoa; phylum Arthropoda; class Insecta; order Orthoptera; family Acrididae; genus Locusta; species Locusta migratoria. The sequence continues at coordinate 109,980,480 of CM048749.1, read as the reverse complement.
ACTTCGCTGAAGGAGATCGCTATCCAGGAGTGCCAACTGCACCAGATGTTGGTGGGCAGGCTCGATCTGCCGTGCTGATGCGTGCAGCTCTGCCGGCTGACCCGCGGCCAGATATCGTCACGGGCGTGGGCCCCCCTGCTCCCCCTGACGGCCACTTTATTAAATACGGCACGGGAGCGCTCCGCCGGCCTGCAGCCTGCTATCTCCGTTAATCAGATTGCCCGATAACGCTGTTACAGGCCTCAGCTGGCGGCGTCCACTTCCGTTGTTCCATAGCGCCGTAATGAAACTCAACTCGCCGGAACAAGCCCAGAGCTCAACTTGTGACCCACTTTACCCGACACGCGTGTACTTTGCGCGAATGTGGGCGCACGTCACTGTGTGTGTGTATGTGTGTGTGTGTAATTCAAGTAGTTTGTGTTAGTAGGCACAGCCAAAATCAAATTCGAAATTTTCAAATATGTCGCCAATTACATGACAATGAAATAAATTCAGTGATGAAGTTGAAAATGTGTGCTGGCTAGGCTCGGATTTCCCACTTCGGTCCAGCGGTCGTCTTAAGCAGTTGGACTATCCGGAGACACCACCCTACTGTAAAAATTCTCAATCTAAAGCACACTTCCCGTTGCTCGCAACCCAGCAGTAATCCCATCACGATGGAGTGTACTTGTACATCCTCACAGTAATTTTCAGTTGCCTGTTGGGGACATAATACAGTACTGATACAAAACAATTTACACATGTTGCTGGGTGCGATCTCTATTTATACAGAACCTTGTTGTTTTTCCAAGATAGCTCTTTTATTTACCACATTACCCCGCTTTGACTGAACTTTGCAGTCATCGTCAGATCTATAAAGGGAAATGGACAAGATGAATCAAACGTATCTGCCTGTTTACTATCCACGAACGGTAAAATCATAGCTATTTTGGATATCTACTGTGGAACCGTGGTGAAACTAGTCATACCGGTAAAACAGTCTAGTTCTGTTTATTCGGCGTTATGTGAGTTTGTCAAGTCCATAAAATTCCATGGTCATATAATATAAAACAATTCATGGCCCCCACAACGTACGTAAGTTTGACGTGAGCTTGCACAGTTGGGTTTAATGTGGTGCCTAGAAGCATCTTGACGGTCGTGTATGTTTTTGGGAGCAATGAATGGCTTCATTATATGACGATGAAATTTTATAGACGTGACAAACCAATATAATGCATATAGACAGAGATACACAGTTTTACGGGTATGACTAGATTCACCAGAATTCCACAGTTATGTTGATATCCAAAATCAAACGTATAAAGCTATGATTTTAGCGTTCATGCATAGTAAAGAGGCAGGTTTGTTCATTCATCTTCTCCTTTTCCCTTTATAGATCTGATGATGACTACAAGTTCAGTCTAAACCACTTAATGTGGTAAACAGAGAAGCGATCTTGGGAAAACAATAACAAAGTTACTGATGTGGTGTCGATTCATTCGGAGATGTCGAATAGAAGAGACACCACATCAGTAATTGTATGCATCCCCACAATAGACAGTTGATGTGCGGATGCACAAATACTTACGATCCCTTGCGGGCAAGATGCGAGCAGGAACGTCACTACTGTAGTAGCGTGCTACCAGTTGAGACTTTTGGTAGGAACTGAAGCATGGCCTAAGTGGGAAATGCGGGTTCGAATCCCTATCCAGCACAAATTGTGATCTTTGTCATTAAATTTATTTCAAAGCCCTGCAACGGTCGAGATGTTAGAATATATAGAATGTGTATATTTAGGGCTGTCAATATCTACGTATGGTGTCTTTTCTTTTAGACATGTCGTAACGAACAGAGACCATATTAGTAACAGACAGTATCAACGGAAGATAGGAGGTCGGCATCACTGCAGGAGCGAGCAGAAGATTAAATTATAGAAAACCTTTCACTCCTTCCTAGCGCTTATTCAGTCATATGAATTATCCGGTGTCGAACTTACTAAGTGATTCAAATGTACGGCCATCGTTCCTTAACTTACAAATACCTAAACTAATTAAAATATGACAGTCCAGTTCGCAAGTTCCTCAATGAGTGTTTTTTTTCTGTAATTGTCAACCGGTTTCGGTCCTACAGGACCATCATCAGGACTTTAGCACCTTGTTGGTGGACGGTGGCGCCTGCTCCGACCAACCCCTCCGTTCACCGACAAGGTGCCACAAAGGCCTGACGAGGTCCTTTAGAACCGAAACCGGTTGCCAATAATAATAATAATAATAATAATAATAATAATAATAATAATAACACTCTGCAACTTTTGATCTATATTGTCATATTTTAATTATTTATCATTTTAAGATCGTTGTATCGAAAAATGCTTTCAAAAATTACCTAAAGTAACTTACACTAAGGATGACACACACATGCACAAACACATAAACCAAAGAGAGGACTCGAACATCCGGCGGGAGCGGAGACGCAATCCGTGTACTGTCACCTTACACCACACAGCCAATCCCGCTGCTCTCTAACGTACCTAGGTAAGCCACATTCTAACGAGAATTGAGTGGGCGTTATGATCCATTTTATAGAAACATCCCTTGCGACTCGATCATCTATCGTAATGAACAATGCACGGCATTATGAGACTAGGAACTTATTAACTCCAAAGTCGAATGCTCGCGTCGTATCAACGACCTTGGATAGGGACAGTGGCCTGTGATTTTCTGCGGTCTTTTGGGTTATTGGTAAGGTGGTCTCTGAACTCCATATTAGGGAATATCTGTGCGTACAGGGAACAGCTGAAATACGATAGCTTACGAAACGAAATTTACACGATTTACGTACAAATAGCACACGCGACTTCCTTTGGGTTACGTCGACGACTGTTGTGTGAAGAAGGGCATCCGCCCACAAATGCTTCGGTGCAATACCCACGTAATACATTAATTACAGATGCGACGCATGCTCTCGTAAAAGGCCTTCGACCATGACGTAAATTTTGAAAAATATTTTATCACTGCTAGAAGATCGCTAAAAATATATGTGTGCCGAAGGTCTTCAGAGGAGAGCAGAATTCTTAGGAATTGGAAAAATTGCGCACGTCATTTCGGTTTTCAAGAGGGCTTGAGGAATAGTTGCGTAGAACTATAGGAGTATTTCACTGAAGTCTCTTATATACCAGGAAGGTGCCATTTTCTTGCCAGTTGGGAAATCAGAGCAGCTATGTTATTGGATTGAAGAGTTTCCTGATGATGATGCATTATATTGAGTAGAAAAAATTAAAATCAGTGGTAAAGGATAGCGAAGTGCAGAAGTATCTGCAACGTATCGACGCATGGTGTAGGGAATGGCAATTGATCCTCATAATAAACAAATGTACAGTCCGTCTGCATGTAAAGCTCGCGGTCATTTCGCACGTCTTGATAATTTTCTGATGCACTGTAAAGAAAGCCTAAAGGTATATTACTGTGTGTGGGAATGTATTATCGTTAAAGTTAGCTGGTGAGATATTCATTCACAATTGTAGAACCGCCGAGGGCAATGAACGAAACAGTTGAATACCAGGAAATACATGACCAATGGATGATGGAACCTCCCACATGCTTTCTTTCAAAGTTCTGTCATCCAGTATATCACTACGTTTATCTCTAGGAAAGGCCATTAGGATAAAATTAGAAAGATTAGGGTTCACACGAAGGCATGCCGTCAGTCAAGTTTTCCGTGAAACTTACGCAGGTGGAATACGAGGAATGAGTGACAATGGTCGACAAAAATTCTCTTCGACACACACCGGGAAGTGGCTTGGTGGGTATGCAGGGAGATGTAGAGACTGTGTGATTGATAGAATATTGATACATTCTGCTATTTTGTAAGTTGCTTGCAACTATCTTGAATCGATATCTTTACGCCTTTTCCTTTCCACTTGTAATAAACGAAGCTAACATTCTTGAATAGATATTTACTACTATCCGCCTTTTCACGAATATCCAATATAGAGGACTAAGAAACTACGTTCATTAAAGACAGACTTCATTAATCAATAAGAAATTTGCGGTAAAATAATTTAAATGCGAATATCAGTAAAGTTTGCAAAAAGTTATTACACTTTATTTTTCAATGAGGTAACCGGTTTCGATCTATGCTGAGATCATCCTCAGACCAAATCGTTTGTAAAATGAAAGACAATATGATATAGACGCAAACAGGTTAGACAAATAATAGCTACAACATTTTAAAAGAATGAACAACAAAATTAAATAAAACAGTACACCTCAACGTTGAGGTATACTGTTCAGTATTAAATAAACCTGAACGTTGAGGTATACTGTTTTATTTAATTTTGTTGTTAGTTCATGTAAAATATTGTGACTGTTAATTGTTGTACCTCTTTGTCTCTATAGCATGTTGTCTTTTATTTTATAGACGAATCGATCTGAGGATGATATTAACATAGATCGATACCGTTTACCTTATTATAAAAAAAAAAAAAAAAAAAAAAAAAAAAAATAAATGACTTTTTGCGAACTTGAGTAACATTTGTATTTACATTTCGCTGCATTGTTATTAGGAAATAATGTTCTCCAAACTCATTAAAATTATTTAATTTTCTTCGTAAGTTTTCTTTTGTCGTCTCTCCTACGACCAGTGTTCATACTGACCGCACAAACTAAGTTGACACACAGCGCGGTAGCTGAGCGCATCTACTATTGAGCGTCGCCCGCGTCAAGTACCGATTCGAGTGTCAACTTGCAAGGTGGCTTCATCAACTCGACGTCGTACTTTCCTTAGGATATAACACTTGAAGTAGATACCATCCGCAGAAATATATATCACATGAAAATTTGGGCAAATATTCAGATACTACGCTGTTGTGAAGTTGTCAACATACAGATTAATACTGATTAATGCCAGAATGTGAACTGAGAAGACCGAATCCACCAGAGCAAGGTATTTTAAGAGCTACAGGAAATAATATTATGAAATGAAAATCGTATAGCGTAACTCTTTCAAGTGCTCACTATGTTTTACGTATCACAGAAAATAACGTGCATCTACGATGTTGCAAATTAAATGGCATGACCTACTTCTTGAAAATCCATTTCCTTCGTTTCCACTTAAGTCTACTTCTTATTCGTGTCAGAGACGTCATAAAATACCTACCATTCTAAAAAAATATACACAGGTAAGGAAAGGTTTTACACATCCTTAGCCCACAAGCGGTCTAGGTCAATAGCGTTTGGTTCTGTTGACATTAAGTCCTCGAAGGTAGAGTGTGTGGGACAGAGGGCGCAATTATACAGATGGGTGGTCGTTTGAAGGGCTCCACAGAGGGCGGAATAATTTAATAGCCCCATTTGCTTACGTCAATGCGTAGTCGGTTCAGAGACTTCTACACTGTCCAGCTTTCGTTGTGGCCAGCAGCTAAGGCTTCAGACGCTTCCATCCACGTCCACTGCAATTAAGAATCGTAATATAGAAATTTTCAAAACAAATATATTATAATCAGTAGGTACACATTAGAAATCACCCTCTTTAACATAATGAATACATTATAGGCAGTGAAAATTGGCTCAAGCCGGAAATAACTTCAGCCGAAGTTTTTGGAAAAGACTTTGATCAGAAAAGATGGATTAAGCAAAATAGTTGTAGGCGTGTTTGTCGCCGTCAAAAGTAGTCTTTCGTGTAGACTCTGACGCTACAATAGCAGAAAACCTGTGTCAAATTGTAAACACATACCTGACTCTCACAGTAAGAGTAGACGGTGATTTCAGTTTCCCTCAATCTGTTGCCGAAATTATATGTTCAAATCAGGAGGTACGCATAAAACATCGTGCGAAATTGTACTCAAGGCTATCTCTGAGACTTACTTTGAACAATTAATTCATGATCCAACTAGAATTGTAAATGGATGTCAAAACACACTTGATCTCTTAGCAACAAATAATCCCGAGCTCAAAACCGGCATAAAAACGGATACCGGTATTAGTGAACACAGGGGTATCGTAGTGAGATTGGATATCCAAAGTTCCAAAGTTACCAAAAATAGACGAAAAGTTTATTTTTCAGAAAACCAGATAGAAATACCTAAATTGCTTCTTGAAAGAAAGTTTTGTCTCATTCCAAACCCTATACGTAAGTGTACACCAGATGTGGCTGTAATTCAAAGAAGTATTATCGACACCAACTGACAGTTTTATACCAAATAAACTAATAAATGAAAGTGATAATCCCCCTTGGTACACAAAACAGGTCAGGACGCTGTTGCGAAAACGGCATGCAAAATATAAACAAACACAATATCCCAAGGTTTGTCGATCTTACACTGTTCGAAATTTTGCGAGGACTTCAATGCGAGATGCTTACAACACTTTTCACAAGGAAACTTTCATCTAGAAATTTATTTGAGAACCCAAAGAGATTTTGCTCATACGTCAAATATACTAGAGGCAAAACACAAACAATATCCTCACTACGTGATAGAAATGGCGATCCCACACATGATAGCGCTACTAAAGTAGAGTTATTAAACACAGCTTTTCGAAACTCATTCGCAAAAGAACACGAAACCAATATTTCAGATTTCGAATTGCGAACAAAGGTCAGAATGAGTTACGTGGAAATAGATATCATCGGAGTAGTAAAGCAACTGAAATCACTTAACAGGTACAAGTCTTCTGGTCCGGAATGTATACGCATTAGATTTCTATTTGATTAAGCTGATGCCATAGCTCCTTACTTAACAGCCATATAGAACTCAACGAAGGATCCGTACCAAAAAACTGGGAAGTTGCACAGGTCATACCAATATCCAAGAAAAGCAGTAGGACTTTTGTAACATATCATGTATTTTATTAATTATGTCGAACAGAATAATCTATTGACCCAAAGTCAACACGGATTTAGAAAATATAGTTCATGTGAAATACAGCTACCTCTTTACTCACACGAAGTGATTAGTGGTATAGACAAGGGATCTCAAATTGATTTCTTATTTCTTAATTTCCAGAAGGCTTTTGACACCGTACCTCACAAACGGCTTTTATTCAAAATGCGCGGTTTTGTATATCGCCCAAAATTTGCGACTGGATTGGGGATTTACTGTCAGAGAGAACACAGTTTTTAGTAATCGATGGTAAAGGATCGACTAAAACAGAGGTGATATCGGGCGTTTCATAGGGTAGTACTATTGGTCTTCTGCTGTTCCTTATCTACATAAACGATTTGGGAGAATATCTGAGCAGCTATCTTATGTTCTTTGCAGATGACGCCGTCATTTATCGTTTGGAAAGTCATCTGAAGATCAAAACCATGTGCAGAACGATCTACGTAAGATATCAATACGATGTAAAAAATTGCAAGTGATTCTAAATAATGAGAAGTGTGAAGCCGTCCACATCAGTACGAAAAGAAATCCGTTAAACTTTGTTTACAAGATAAATCAATCAAATGTGAAGGCCGTAACCTCCACTATATATCTACGAATTACTATTACTTCAGAGTTAAATTGGAAAGAACACTTAGATAATGTCGTAGGAAATGAGCATCAGAGACTGCTTTTTATTGATAGGACACTTAGAAGATGCTACAGAACTACTAGAGAGAGACTGAATAAACCATGCTTGTCCGTCGTTTTTGGAGTATTACTGCCACGTGTGAGATCCTTATCAAGGGGGTCTCGCGGAAGCCATCGAAAGAGTCCAAAGAAGGCCAGCCCGTTTTGAATTGTCACGCTACAAGGGAGACAGCGTCACGGAAATGATACAGGATCTGGTATGGGAATCATTAAAACAACAGCGTTTGTCGCTGCGGCGTGGGCTACTTACGAAACTGAAATCGTCAACATTCTCCTCCGAATGCGAAAATATATTGTTGACTGCCAATTACGTAAGTCGAAAAGATCATCAGAATAAAATAAGAGAAATCAGACCCTCGAGCGGAGAGTTTCAGGTGTTCTTTCTCTCGCGCTCTATTCGAGAATGGAATGGTCGGTGAATAGTATAAAGGTGGTTCGATGTAACCTCTTCCAGCCACTTAAATGTGATTTGCAGAGTATCCCATGTAGATGTAGACAGTGATTCACTGCATAAAAAGAGCACACCACTGGATGTACACAGCATTGCGGGTGGCCACTGAAGATACGAGGCGATCTGGAAATTATGTACCGTTTTGGGAAGAAATATAGTAAACATATTTTTTGGAAAAAAAATAATTGTCACGAGAAAGAATATATCTCAAACTACTTTTCCACAAAGTTTCCAACATTGTTGAGGAAGTTGCCGATGTGGGCGAAACCGGTAAATAGAAACTGTTAATTTTTGCGATCAAGACTGTTTTTTTGTAATATTAATCATACCAAATAGACAGCTGTTTCTCTCCTCTGACAATGTTGTCAAAATCTAGTCCTACTTCATAGAACGATGCCACAAATGATGTGAACCATTGCGGCTTGTTGAACTTCTCGCAATATGTGGAACCATCGGCGCAGGCAGGTACTGTAAGACTTTGGAAAATCTTCGACGTGCAATACAGTGTGGAGCTCATCAGAGGAACTTTTCTGCTCCTCGATAGTGCACGGCCTGCAGGCGATGCACCAACTAATTTTCAGCTATCGGTGCCATCGGACCATCACTTGATCTCACATCTAAAGTGGGAGCTTGTCGGGAAACGTTTCGAAAGGGACGACTAAGTGAAACTCGCCTTGCACCAATGGTCCTCATCACTGGCGGCATCGTTCTATTAGATAGCACTAGATACGTTGATTTACCCTTAAGAAAAGTACCTCAACATTGGTGAAAATCATGTGGAAAAATACTTCTGTGGGGGGGGGGGGTAGAAGGGTGGGAGATTAATTTAAATATAAGTAATGTTAAGTAGACACCCTATGATATTTATATCAGTTTTGTTGCTCATATTCAGAGGATAATTTGCGCTGAAGCCCTTTCACTTTATTGCTGACTTTAAATCATTTCTTTTAAAAAAATTGCACGAACTACACACCACTAACAATCCACTCCACTCACCAATGAAATGTGATTGTCTTCCACGGCTATGCGTTCACGCATCATTCGTTAAAATAATTCAGATACCGTCCTTTTTTCTATATTCATAATTTGGCGGGGGGGGGGGGGGGTGCAGGCTTCTCGCCTTCGCTGCCCCCCTTCTTTGTGTAGACAGTATTTTGTGCCTCCTGGCGCTGCTGTCGATACGGAAACTGCAGTGTCTTCTATCCCTGTCGTTCTCGCAATTTGTTCCAAAAGCACATGACCATTATCTGTTTTAATAATTTAAATGTCCTTTTGACGTTCTAAACAGATACATTACTCGCCTTACTACTTATTCATAACGTAAAGGCTCCTTTTTCATGTATTCCTCTGTTAGGACTCGGGCGAAATGGTATTCGACGATTTCAAAGCGACAAAGCAGACTTCACCATCACTGACGATTTCGATTGTAAGTCCTAGCCCCTACAAAGCAATAAAAGGGACGGTGGCGAATTAACAGCCTCATTATCGCAATCTTTATCTTCTTGGGATCGTGCCAACCCACTATTTTGTTCCATATCTAGCATGGCTTCATGAGTGGAATCGTCTAAGATATTTGCAACAATGTCGAAAGAAAAAAGAAACTACATACACTATTTTTACCGTGTGTAGAAGTTAGTCCAGTAGATGATGCTTACCAGTGACCACTTTCTTGAGTTCTAGCTCCTTCATATTTAATCTCTGTAGTTTAGCCGTCATTTCATAGCGGTCCTGTAGGTGTCGCACGACACCTTGTGGGTTCAGCGACTTCACGAACAGAAACTTCTCGTTCGGGCATTAAGTGGAGGAGGTGAATAAACAACCCGGCCGCGCGCACTTTTGATAGGTGTACTTTGAGAGGACCATTAACAGAGTAACATCTGAATAATGGCCCAAATGTTTACGTACTATCGATATCTGTGGTGAATATTACGTTCGTATTTTTTCAAGAAAGTGTGAGATCGAAGTGATGAAACTGTAATGCTGTAACTTTGTGAGGCACTAAAGATACGTGGTGAGAACGTATTCCTAAGAAAGAGGAAGAGATATGCATGGAATTAATACATGATTTCTGATTAGAGATTCTAATTCCAAATTAAATTCCGACCAAAATGATGCCAAACCCAGACTGACAACCCAGACTGACATTTAATCAATTCATAAATCCTTCAAATTTCATTGCATCATTATCAGTATTAATTTAATTTTCAGATGTCCACAGAAACTACTTACATACTGTATCCTTAAAGGAGTATCAGCTGGAGGCGGTAAGACAATATTTATATTTCTTATTTAATTGATATGTAAAACACCCAAAATTGCGGAATCTAGTTAGGTTTCTGGCCGCCATTACAAACCGACGTTGGAAGCACCAGGTGGCGGAGGAAAACTAACTGCACGTAGTTTGTGAATTCGCGCAAGTTACGGGCACCCAATCTGAAAGCCGGAAGTCAGCCGCTGCCTGCTGACAGAAGCAGCAGTAACGCCTTCCCTCCCTCCTTCTGTTAGGTTGGCAACAGGAATCTATTCGCACACTGCGGAAGTGCACAGGAATCAGCTGGCCATGTCTTCAAGTAACCTAGAAAGCAGCTTTACAGCTCATTCCGTTGCATTTTCTGGAGGCGTCAACATAACGAGGACAGCGTGCTTCAGTTTTCGTAACTGAATAGCACATGCTTTCTGTTTCCATAGGTGCTGCATATCTGTAAGCCATACCGCTAAATTCGGGTGCTGAAAACGGGGTATGTAGCATGATAGTTACCTTGGTCTGACCCTTGTGTCTCTTTAATCGTTCGTGTAATCCATGGCTAGTTCTTTTTCATCTGCGAGGTCTCTCTGAGACTGATATTTATTATCTAAATTGGTTACTCATTTTATTACCGTCTTATCCTACAGCAAATATATTTCTTGCCCAGTGGCGGTATTAATTGAGCACTTCTTCTATTTATGAAAAGTTGTGACAGGGCTACAACTAACATATGTGCCTAATCCTCAATACATTTTTCAACCGACATTCCCAACTTGCAATGTATGTAGCTTCACTTACTGTTCCATTCTATAGTCCAGTGTTTTTCAGTCTTTGCCAATATGCGCCACCCTTCCAATTACAAATATTCTGGCGACCTCCTCCCAAACAAAAAATATTCTGTTTACACCCCTTCTCACGAACGATAACAAAACTGTGTTATCTGGAAGGAAAAAGAAATTACTCTTTCGCTGCAGCTTTCTTCTAAATTGTTGAACGAAATTAGTTACCTTCAGTTTTCGGAATGGAGCACATTATCCCATTTTCATAAGATTTCCGACAGAAAAATATTTTTTGCTTAACCATTGTTTCACATTTCAGACAAGACTAAGACACTAATTGTGCTTTTTTGGAATGTTTCAGAATTTCTAAATGTATCATGTTTTTTTACCCATCGATTGATTCCTGAAAACTGTTTTCATGCTTTGCACTTATTTATCATTAACTAAATGTGTTATAAAACAATTTCTGATCTATTTAATTAATAGTCAGTGTTACACAAGGAACTCTGAAATTTTAAATAAATTTCACTTGGGCATGTGTTTTCGTGTTACTGAACCCCCATTTATTTTATGGTGCTGCTAGTTCCTCCTATGACGGGGTTCCCCCAAGAAAGACTTTGCGACCTCCTCCCCCGCACTTGGGGGTCACGACCCAATAGGTTGAAAAACACTGCTTTAGTCATTTACTAGGCAACGAAACACCTGGTGAGGAAACGGTTCGATCGCCTGGGACAGAAGATCAGCAGTTGAGTGATCTGCTAGGGAACAGTGTTCGTCGGTGCTTCTTTGAAAGTTAATTCTCTATCTTTCATTAATTCATACTCTTAAAGCGAGAGATTACTGCTACAGTTACTCCCTTCAACATCATCAGGCTACAGAGTTCCCTTGTTTTTGTGTGCGGACAGTATTCGCCTCCTGTAAATGGCGCCCGTCAGTTTGGGAATAGCTGTATCACCCACGGGGGTAGACAGAGAGGAAGGAGGGAGGGGGTTTCTTGGGATCAAATCCCTCCCGAAATGTTGACAAACCTAAAAAAAAAAATTTCATCATTCTGTATAGCATGGGAAGCCGTTACTCGTGTTCCGTACATTTCAGATTTCCCCCTATGCCCTGAACAGAAACATTCATGACCAACAGTATATTTCGGACGAAGAGGTTTACTCCTGCGTAAAAAACATTGTCCTGTAACTAACCGCAAATATTTGTGCATGGAAGAATTTACAGTTTTCTCTAACTTTTGGTAAGACGTATTTCAATTATGGTAAGTGCTGCAGAAATACTGAGCAGTTTACTTAGTTTTCTCTTTATGGTGTCTTCTTTTAACATAAGCTCCTTATAGAAGAGTCTGACTTGCCTGTTTTAGAATTACTAGGAATAATTCCTTGCTCAAGGTAAAAATTCAAATGTTCAAATGTTTGTAGAGCTTATGGGACTTAACTACTGGGTCGTCAGTCCCTAAACTTACAAACTACTTATGAACTAATACTAAGGACGGCACAAATATCCATGCCCGAGGGGGGATTCGAATCTCCGACCGTAATGGCCGTCTAAACCGTGACTTGCGCGCTGCAGTCCCCTCGGCCACCGCGGCCGACTGCTCAAGGTATCCAAAGTAAACTATGTTAAAGAAGAGGAATAAATCCGCCAAAGATTCTGTGTAGAAACTATCAGCGACCCTGTCGGCACTAGAATTTCATTGAGTTTTTGAGTCTTGATCTGTTTATCAATGCCACAATTAGTAATTACAATGCCAGTGAACAATATTTCTTGATTTTCCTAAGCTAATAAACCAATGTTCCTGTCTAGTCAAAGAGTATCTGTTCACTTACTTTTTGCCATTTCGTAAAAAATTGAGTTAAGGTGTGCTTCTATTATAATGTTGATGAATTATTGAAAGCTTTACGCACTCCTTTTCCTGAATCCGTGTTTAGATCCGCATTTGCTTGGCTTCACGATATGACTTCACGTATTCCTATTTTGGAGAATATGTTGATTCTTATGAAACGTATAAAATTTGTTTCTGTTCCATAGTGATTCTAGTATACATTTTGGAATGAGATGTTATTTATACAGGGTGTTACAAAAAGGTACGGCCAAACTTTCAGGAAACATTCCTCACACACAAAGAAAGAAAATATGTTATGTGGACATGCGTCCAGAAACGCTTAATTTCCATGTTAGAGCTCATTTTTGTATTTATCTTTAAATGTAAATTGAAATAATTCGTGCAGACAATTGTTTCGTTAGTATGTACTGTACTTCCTCGATTCACCGGCAGTTGACTCAATTGAAGGAAGGTAATGTTGACTTCAGTGCTTGTGTTGACATGCGACTCATTGCTCTACAGTGCTAGCATCAAGCACATCAGTACGTAGCATCAGCTGGTTAGTGTTCATCACGAACGTGGTTTTGCAGTGAGTGCAATGTTTACAAATACGGAGTTGTCAGATGCCTATTTGATGTATGGATTAGCACGGGGCAACAGCCGTGGCACGGTTATGGTTGAACCATTCGCAGAAGTGTACACGTGGAGGTCAATCAGCTGCTGATAGTGCCTGCACACGCTGTACATGGTACGGAAATAACTGGTTCTCCCGTAGCACTCTCCATACAGTGACGTTGTCAACGTTACCTTGGACAGCAGCAACTTCTCTGACGCTGACATTAGCGTTATCGTCAACTACACGAAGAATTGCCTCGTCCATTGCAGGTGTCCTCGTCGTTCTAGGTCTTCCCCAGTCGCGAGTCATAAACTGGAATGTTCCGTGCTCCCTAAGACGCCGATCAAATGCATCGAACGTCTTCCTGCCGGAACATCTTCGTTCTGGAAATCTGTTTCGATACAAACGTAGCGCGCCACGGCTATTGCCCTGTGATAATCCATACATCAAATGGGCATCTGCCAACTCCGCGTTTGTAAACACTGCACTGACTGCAAAACCACGTTCGTGATGAACACTAACCAGTTGATGCTACGTACTGATGTGCTTGATGCTATTACTGTAGAGAAATGAATCGCATGTCATCACAAGCACGGAAGTCAACATTACCTTCCTTCAATTGATCCAACTGGCGGTGAATCGAGGAAGTACAGTATATACTACCGAAACAATTGAGTATTTTGACAATTGTCTGCACCAATTATTTCAATTTACATTTAAAGAGAAATACTAAAATGAGCTCTAACAGAATGTGCAGAACTATAGGCCTATATCTCTAACGTCGGTCAGTTGTAGAATTTTGGAACATATATTATGTTAGAATATAATGATATTTCTCGAGACTAGGAATCTGCTCTGTAGGAATCAGCATGGGTTTAGAAAAAGTCGTTCGTGTGAAACCCAGCTCGCGCGATTCGTCCACGAGACTCAGGGGGCCATAGACACGGGTTCTCAGGTAGATGCTGTGTTTCTCGACTTCCGCTAGGCGTTTGATACAGATCCCCACAAACGTTTAATGAACAAAGTAAGAGCATATGGTCTATCAGACCAATTGTGTGATTGGATTGAGGAATTCATAGATAACAGAAAGCAGCAGGTCATTCTCAATGGAGAGAAGTCTTCTGAAGTAGGAGTTATGTCAGGTGTGCCACAGGGGAGTATCGTGGGTCCGTTGCTGTTCACGATATCTATAAATGACCTTGCGGATAATGTCGGAAGTTTGATGAGGCTTTTTGCGGATGATGCTGTAGTATATAGACAGGTTGTAACAATGGAATATGGTATTGAGATGCAGGAGGATGTGCATAGAATTGACGCATGGTGCAGGGAATGGCAGTTAAATCTCAATATAGACAAGTGTAATGTGCTGCGAATACACAGAGAGAAAGATCCTTTATCATTTAGCTACACTATAGCAGGGCAGCAACTGGAAGCAGTTAATTCCATAAAGTATCTGGGAGTAGTCATTAGAAGGGATTTAAAATGGAACGACCATATAAAATCAATCGTCCGTAAAGCAGATGGCAGACTTAGATTAATTGGAAGAATACTAAGGAAATGCAGTCCGAAAACAAAGGAAGTAGGTTACAGTACACTTGTTCGCCCACAGCTTGAATACTGCTCACCGGTGTGGGATCCGTACCAGGTGGGATTGATAGAGGAGGTAGAGAAGATCCAACGGAGAGCAGCGCGCTTCGTTACAGGATCATTTGGTAATCGTGAAAGCGTTACGGAGATGATCGATAAACTCTAGTGGAAGACTCTGCAGGAGAGACGCTCTGTCGCTCGGTACGGGCTTTTGTCGAAGTTTCGAGGACATACCTTTACCGAGGGGTCTAGCAGTATATTGCTCCCTCCTACGTATATCTCGCGAAGAGACGGTGAGGATAAAATCAGAGAGATTAGAGCCCACACAGAGGCATACCGACAATCCTTCTTTCCGCGAACAATACGTGACTGGAATAGGAGGGAAAATCGATAGTGGTACTCAAGGTACCCTCCGCCACACACCGTCAGGTGGCTTGCGGAGTATGGTTGTAGATGTAGATGTAGATGTAGAAATTAAGCGTTTCCGGACACATGTCCACATGACATATTTCCTTTCTTTGTGTGAGAAATGTTTCCTGAAAGTTTGGCCGTAACTTTTTGTAACACCCTGTACATATGTCGTTTGCTGTTCTGTTAAGAGTACACGTTATTACAATCTCAATTTCTTAAAAACCCTCCCGAATTCATATCCTGGCTGCGCCTACGCTGTGGCGTGGTAGGAGCTCAGTTCGAAAAGAATGTAAGCGCAGAGGCGCACAGTGGAGTGTGGAGAGCATTGTTACAGCTTCCGGAACAAGTGTGGGAGCGCGGCGCGGCTCGCCGTTATCCCGGTAAGCAGAGCTCGCCGCCGACTCGAGTTCCGCGCAAACTGCTGGCTCAAGGCCGGCCTCCCCCTGCCCCGGCCTCATAAATATGATATTATGCGGCCCGTTAGTGGCCGCACGCACGCACGCGCGCACGCACCCGGGCTCTCACGCACGCCGCGGCGGCAAGTCTCGCGTACGATCATTCCGTGTTTCCCACTCCCTCCATTCATCTTGCCGGGCGGGACTTCCCCGCGGGTGGGAGGTCGACCGGCTGGCCGCCGCTATCGAATGACGTCGACACGCGAACGCCATGCTAATTGGCGCAGCGGCCGCGTGGGAGAGCTGGCGGCTGGGATACGCGCGACACGGCCTGCATCTCGATCAACGCCGCCGCAGTGCAGCCAACTGCGACGTTCCGCATCCAGGGGCAATATTCATTGTTGGTTTTGGAACTGTCAGCGAAAGACACACACACACACACACACACACACGAACACACACACAGTGCGCTTCTGTAACTGCAGGATCGACTGAGTCTATATCGCAGATGTGAAGAAAAAACGAGAGTGAAGTGAGAAATTGAGTGTTGCCTAGAGAGGGGTTTTTATTTCAGTAATTAAAACGACGATTTTAGTGATCAATACTGGCACACAGGGGCTTGCTTTTGCTTCGATACACACACTGGATACATTCAGTGGCAGATTCAGGACATTGATTTGGGAGGGGATTGACCCAGTTGAGTTAAAAGCAAGGTTCTTTTGGAGGGGGCTAGACCCAGTCGAGGATGGGAACACCCTGGGAATTACCAAGGGAAATACTAAAAGCAAAACTTTGGGTGGGGGGGGGCCTTCAGCCCCTTAGCCACCCCCCTGGATCCGCCAGTGGATACACTAGAAAGTGTAACAATTACAAGGGAAGTACTTGGGCTCGAACAAACACATATACGCCAACTGACACTTGTCCTCTACTCAGTGGAAGACTAAGGGGGTGGGGCGGGCATCGGAGGGAGCGAAGGGGCTGGACCACTCTCGTATTGGGGGGAGGGGCCTCCAAATAACTTCGACGCACCTTTTATGTTTTATTAGCACTCTTGGCCTCTCGTTCTAGGGCCTCCAAATGCGTAAAGCTTCTTTTTTTTTTTTTTTTTTTTTTTTTTTTTTTTTTTTTTTTTTTTTTTTTTTTTTTTTTGCCTTGTGGCCCTTGTCCTGGGCCGCCTCCAAATCTCAAAAGTTACTTTTTATAGTAATACTTGTACTCGCAAGTGGACGGAGGAGCCTCATTTTGTTTTGCTACCGCCCCGGGCTTCCGACAGAATTAGTCTGCCACTGCTTCTACCATTCTATTGTTCTCTCCAAATTCCAGCCTGAACCAATTCCGTCATTAATGAAAATTCATAGGATTACACTGCAGGAGTCGTTTGAAAAAAAAAAATCTCACAAGGAAAGTACTTGGGCTCGAACAAACACATATACACCAAAATCGTATGAGTGATAATGTAAAGATCCCTTATTGCACTCTCGCATCTGCAAACCTCTCCAGTCGTCCGTTAGAGGCCTCTGCGTGTGCCTTGCCACATTGCACTTTGACCTGTCTATTCACCAGCAGGGACCTCCAAGGTTGCGTTTTGTGATGTTATTTGTGTGGTGAAGCGTCAGATGGGGCGGCGATTGGTAATCAAACCTGCAAATGTATTGCGATTGGTTGAGATGAAATTACGAAGAACCCTTATTCATGAAGATGGTATTAGTGTAGAAGAAGAATCATTCGCATGCTTTCTCGTATCTGTTATGGTACAGAAATATGAGCATAAGTTAGATACTGTTGTAACACCCACATATAATGATGATAATAGGGATGATAGTGACGAACAACTCATTGCAAGCGGTAGTGCTACGGTAAGTGCGGGAAGAGGCGATGGAAGCAGTGGCAGTGAATACCAACAGTTTTCCGAGAAGACGGTTAAAGTTGCAACTATCATCACGGCTTTTGACGACAAAACGCTAGAGAACATGTTAGATGATTATTACATAAGTTATAGTTAAGATATCTGCATTGCGTATGGTGTCTACAATGGCTTCTACAGTGCTATCTACAGCAAGATTGCAGAGTTTTACATGAAAATGACACCCACCAGCACATTGATGTGTACGTAGAGATCCTGTAACCAAACGTCCATACAGATATGTTTGTTCGAGCCCATGTACTTTCCTTGTTAGTTGCATACCCCAGTCTCTGGTGGTGACATTGCCATTGCCATTGGAGATGTGCCAGAACGTTACAAAGTAACAGCCTCGGCGGAGTGGCCGAGCGCATTGAGGCGCTATGCTCCGATGTGCGAGCCCGTTCCCTGTAGAGGGTTCGAATGTTCGTGCTGTCTTTAGTATAAGTTAGTTTATAAATAGTTTGTAACTTTAGGGACTCATGACCCCGCAGTTAAGTCCCATAAGATTAACAAACGTTTGAATATTATTTGATTTTCACCAAGCAACAGCACCTTGCATCTTGAGAAGTGTGACTCAATACCTACAGTGGAGGCGCTGGTCGCCGCTTCGTTTAGAAACTGTAAACGATGGTGCAATAACAGTTGCTTCTCATCAATTCACCATGCAATAAAGAGCACACTTTTAATATTAAGTGATGCCATTCATTGTCACTTCTACCAAACATGTACACTGTCGTACAAGAACTAGCCGTACACAAAATATACATCTAAACCCTTTAATGCATGACCTGTTATTTGAAGCTTTAAAAACTACCACGATTAATGCGTATATATCGAGGATAATACTGAAAAAAGTTTCTAAAAATTATTCTCCACTACTAGGAACAAAAAGTTCATAGCTGGACAACTATATAGTGCTTCCATGATGTACCCGATGCAGTAAGTGTCACTATTATGCCTCTAATCTTTCCATAAAGTAACTCATGTAGTATGTGTACTAAAGTGAAAAAAAACGCACATGTCAGGTGTAACTCAATTCTGCTAATTGTCGAACTGAATCAGTAGCACTCTGAAATTTATAATTTCTAGAACGAGCTACTAGCATATGTAACATTGTGTATTGAAGAAGGTACAAATGAATTTTGAGAGATAATGGGAAAAATAAGGTTTGTTAGCTAATTGCCGGCCGTGGTGGCCGAGGAGAAAGAGGCGCTTCAGTCACGGTCTGCACGGCCACTACGGTCGGGGGTTCGAATCCCCCCCCCCCTTGGGCATGGATATTTGTGCCGTCCTTAGTATAAGGTAGTTGATAAGTAGTTTGTAAGTTTAGGGACTGATGACCCCGTAGTTAAGTCCCATAAAACAAACATTTGAACATTTTTTTGTTAGCTGATCAGCTAAACTATGAAATAAAGGCTTAAGAGGCAACTGCTTAACATGTCCACCTTTGATGGTGACCGACTGTTAATTTCCCAAAATGGTTTATATATTACATATATAGTGTTGTTTCAGGCATGCTTGGAAAAAGGAATATAACAATAAACGTATTTAATACCTGTCAGTCTGCTTGTTGCTATATTGACTACTCCTAGTTTACTCCATTCTTCAGCAATTTACGTAAGGCTTTTTTTGTACCCAGCTGATGCATTTCATGAAAGATCCGTACAATGGCATGAGTCGTAGAAAACTCCACAACCACTTTGCACTATTGGTCTCAATCAGTCTTTTATTCCACTAACCTCCTTGGGTTCGGTTTTTAATCCATCTGTCGTAATATCATGCTCTAAGGAAGTTACTTTCTTGCTTAGGAAATCATACATATCAACTGGCAATTTTTATGTTTGCACTTGGTATCGCTCAAACGCTTCTTGTTGTTTGTAACCTTGTAATACGGAAAAGAATACACGTTCTTCCCTGTAAGAAACCCATATGAAAAATACTTCATATGCCCCAGCTACATATGATTTAAACAAAAAGTTATGAAGGTTTAGCTAACACTTTATTCACTTTAATTAGCACGATTTCTGTCGTAGAAACTCTTTGCGTTCATGTGATTACAATACAGAGGAAGTTTCATTCATACTGATCATCGTGTTGGTGCTGTCATTAATACGCATCGGCACTATGTGGAACCAGAGGGCTTTTGTGATCTTTGCAGAAACTGTAATGGGTAAAAAATGAATCCACTGGACTGGAAAGGGTTAAATGTTTTCCTCACATCTACTTTGTAATACGTAATATTTAGTGTCTCTTCAGTTCGTACAATTGCAAACTGACATTTAATTTGTATTTTGGTAAGCAAAATGCAGAGAAAAATAGAAGTGTTTCAGCAAATAAATTACGTTAGTTCCCACACTGACAAATAACAGACTGCATATCCTCAGTGATTTGACCACTGGTTGCCGCAAGGAGCGCTGTAACTCGTTTGTAAGGCACTCTGCGAAATAAAATCTCTTGGGCAGAAAGACTGACGTGACAGAGAGATTGCCGTGATGCTCTTCTAATGTTATCCTCAACTTGATTGAATTATCTAAAAAGTTTATTTAAAGCGGTGTCCATCACTCTCTGAAAAGTACCTACTCTATTACTCCGATGTCAATCTCTTGTACTCTTAATGACCTTTTGAAGTGAAGGATGCTGTTTTCTCCCTATCATCGCTCAACAGCATCTGATACAGAAAATTCAAATGTGGTGAAGTATTAATCCTTTACTACAGATCTTATCAACGCGGAGTAGCGGAAGTACAGTGCTAGTGCAGTAATGATGCATGATCTGTGAATATGCAACACTTTCTCTTCCCTACGGCGAATTATAAGCCTCGCTTCTTCTCGTGCCTTTATTTGGTAATTGTGTCAGGAGCCTGCCGTCTACCTCTGATGGCCAATCCTGATCTGGTGTCTGAATTAAGCCCTTATATGGAAGTCCCCAAGGACCTCCACGTAACGCCACTTCTCTGTGTCATTGTTGCACCGTTAGGAACCAACGTACAACGCCACATACACCGCCTTACCTTTTCAAGTACTTCATCAAATGTCATTCTCTTAGTGGGTCCACTTCAGTGGTTGCATTTTGTTTACCTTTTCATTAGCATTCGTTCTCTTCCCTTAATTTAATGGTGACGTCAATTGATATTTCAAAACAACTGAATAATATGAAAAAATCTGTTTTATAGACAAGAGCAATAAATATGAACTTTGTATCTGACTAATTCAGTGATTATATGCAAGTCAAGAGTTCGAAATTTGTCACTGTCTGCACCCGTAATTTGAAAAGCTGCTAAAACTAACTAATTTTTCTACACTTTTTGCTTTGTAACACGAATTCATTTCCTCCGTAACTTAATTTAAATAAATAACCTCCATTAAAGGTTCAGATAATTATGAGGATACATACCTTATCCGTGTAAGACCTATAAACAATAAAACAAAAAATTTAAAACAAAACTAAAGGCAGAGTCCAGCAGCAATTTACAGAAAGTCACTAAACCATATAATGGAACACACTATAACTGCCGTTACAAATATTTACAAAACCTACTTTTAAAAGTAATTACGATGTTTACCTATTCATAACGTTGTTACCTACATTCTCTTTATATTGAAATTACTCAAATATGTACATGAAGAAATGTTTTCATTCTTAACATTTGAAATTTCATGAAAAGTAAGAGCAGAACTGTGTAGATGAAGCCATGCTAAGTCCAGTGTGCCTACATACTGTAGCACTATATACCGACGAGTCCGAAAGAAGAGAAGGACAACTGAAAACTAAATATCTTACATTTGTTTCTAATATTTGAATCTATAAAGAAATTCAAGCTCGAGACGCAAAACTAAATATTTTACATCTATTTCCAATTTTTCAATCCACAAACATATTCAAATGTAGAGAGTGAACCATTAAATTTGACAGTCTCCCTATAATCTGATTTCACATTTTTTCGTATGATGTAAAACTTGGGTTAATGCTGTTGCTCGCTAGACGGATGCTTGGCGAATCCAGTAGTTGGTGTGAAAAGAAAAGTAGAAAAGTCTCCGAAATCATGTTAAAAGGACATTCCTCTCTCCCTCTCTCTTTTGCCCTTTTTTGGGTGAGGGATTGTGGCAGTAAAAGACATGTTCTCAGGGGCTGAAAAGAGGTAAGGTAGGGCTGCAACAGGGTCTAGCGGGATTCAACGCTGGATCCATGTGCCTTCTATTCATTTATATAGCTAATAAAGATGCGATGCGACAAAATTCTATGAAATCAAACAAGGTAATATTCACTGATAGAAAATCTGCGAGGCAAATTTAAACTGAAACTGTGTATGAGTTTGTACACAATTGTACAGTTATATATTCATTTCTAAGTATGATCATTTATTCTAGAAAGTGACAGCAAATACTAGCTACTGCACTATTTGGAACCATACAATACTTCAAGCTGTCGATATAAGTAAGTACTAATATGAATGAAAAACTTTTACTTTACAAAGCGTTTTAATCTTATACGACGAAACAAGAAAAAACATTGCGGTATACTCAGCAAAGTCTTGTGGATTTCTGGCTGTTCAGATAACAAGGTCAGAGTTTTCTGTAAGGCATGTACTACCCCTGTGTACCAGTAACAGAGTGTACCAGGTACTACATCCACATACACATTCCGATTCATGGCGCTAAGTAGTTTCTACGTAATCCTTATTTGTTTTTTTCTTTTTGCTGTTCCATTCGCGTGCGGGTCGCCCTCTGTGGTAAACCCCAGTGTGGGTCCTGTAATTTCATGAACTTTTATCGAGATCCGCGTAGGAGAAAGCACTTCACTAGTTTTCCATGAAGGTACACTTTCGTAATTTTAACAGTGAATTATACAGTAATTCCGATATCCCAGCTACATCCTTACTTGGTATATTCCACTTTAATTATTTTGTATGAATTTGGTATTTACTCAATAAAAATGCCCAGAGGTAACTAATATTTCAGACGTGTAGAAAACACCGTATTTAACTTCTCAGTACTACATTTTTCATGTGTGTCACATTTTGTCTCATCGGTTATGCAAACATACTACTATGTTAATTCCTCTGTATCGCAGTGTTGCTAATCTTCTTCGTCATCCCAACAGGCCTGAAATTGTTACAGATCGAAAGTATCGTCATGTTTATTGCTATTTTATATTCATCAATACATTATTTTGAACACATGTTATGTTTATATGACGCCTCTGTGCTTTGTTTTGAACGTGTTCTTGCGCACTCATGGATTCGGAAATATGTGTGAGACATCTATTCCTGGAATTCAGAATGCGAGTATTGAAAAACCAATTTCTCACCTGCCCCCATTACAAAATCTAATCATACTTATAGAAACAGTGAAGCGATGAGCCAAAAACTTTCAGTGAAGAATTAATTTCGTAGATGACTTATAACTTGACGGACCACGTGAATAGATTCTAAGGGAAAGAAAAAAATCGGAGGTAAAGACAGAAGCGACCAGTATAATGAATAATGAAAATTGTACTTCTTTTTATCTCCCCTACAAAAGATGAAAATTCTGTTAGTATTTCATGCCCTTTAGTCCAATTCATTTAGGTCATTCAATTACCAGCAAACGAAACTCTGTGAAGCTAATGTAATTAAAATTTCATTTATTTAATTACGCTGGGTGGCTTTAGGTGCATTGGTTATCTCGACCACGTTTCATGCCCAGTGGGTATCGCGATTCATCGGCAGTGCGCGCTGTTCTGTGATCACAATGAAAAGGAAGGTCTGGGCAGTAATCAGTTTCCCAATGATCAAAAACTACAGAATTCCATTCTCACAGAGCAAATCATTGCATTTGACTTCGTGTCACTAGCTTAGAAGACGTTATTGCTGACTTTTGTTCTCGTACCGAATAGGATTGCTAGCAGATAATTGCCGTTATCAGAATATATTTCTTGTCCCAACATGTCAAGTTTACGATAAATGAAGGCACCATACCAATGAGAAATAAAAACTGGAATTATACAATACTTCCTACAGTGAATGATTTAAGTGCAAGTGAGTTTCCACAGTTCCTAATGGAATTCATTTATTTAATTTGTTAAAGTGTCATAATTATGCTGTCAGATTCTGATAAAGGTATTCGAAACGAATAAAATGTGTCAGAACCACCACCGGATGCCTACATGAATGCTTCAGAAAAACCATTAGAGTTTTGTGTCCAGCTAAATATTTCGTAATTTATCTAAATAAAATATTTATGGCTATTACTTTGGCTTTTTTCAAAAGGTGGCAAACTCGCCATCTTACCCACGTTGGCGGGAGAGATGACGCATGTCGGCGGGTAATTTGACGAAGGAAAACACTATTGGATAAACAACATTTTATTTTAAGCACAGATGTAGTATACATTTCGATTGTATTTCGTATATGCCTCACTGAGTTGGCATTGGCATTGGCCCATTTACGACAGCTTGAACAACCGTAAGAAGTCCCTAATTTACCAGAGTCATTGCTGACTTCACAAAGTTCATCTGTAAGCGTGGTCATCATCTTCAACGTAGTTGACTGATATCCAGGAATTAACGAGTGGCTCATTGCATTTGTTTTATTTATTTTTTTTTTCTTCTCCTCTTGGTCACCTATTCGTAATTCAGTTTTTCTGAATTTTTAAAATTATTTATTTTTATCCAGTTTGGTTTCTGTTTATGATGTGTTTATGAGGTCAACTCATTCCTATGCTTTCTCTTAGAAGTTTCAGACACCACTGCACCATTCTGTACTTCCTGCACAATGATTGATTGCTGTGACCATTACTGCCCGTTGGCCGTTCATTTATGCTTGTGTTACACACCCTCAATACGGCAAGTTAGTATGAAAATCTCATTAAAATTATTTACGATTTCTCTAGGAAAAACGACGCTTCGTCTTGTTGTCCGCTCAGTAAATTCATCAAATTTTCCGAAACGCCATTTACAATTTAAACCTATGAACAAATGTTCAAATGTTTGTTGAGCTTAAGGTACTTCACTGCGGGGCCATCAGTCGCACCTAAGAACAACACTACGTTAAATTCTCTTTGGAGAATACTTTAAGAAATGCATATTGTCAACCACCAGCTGTTTTTTATATTTGTAACATTACCGGTTTCGGTTATGAAACGTCATCGCAAAAGTAAATAAAACAGACTAATTACGTTGGTACATTGTCTGTCACCTTATCCATGTCAATCAATAAAAGATACGTAAAAGGTGACTTTACATTAGGTCTTGATGACAAAGAAAATATGTTTTTCATGTACCAACGTAATCAGTCCGTTTAATTTACTTTTACACGTAACGCCAGTGCTGGTGAGCGCGGGAGACGATGATTTACTGCAGCCAATAGTGAGCTATGGTGAGAATCGACTTTTAGAGAAGCTAAATGCCTCTTGATAATGTCCACCCCAGATGCGCAGGATACATTGGATTTTAATGTGCAATCCAACCGATCACGGCATAAGTCCTAAATATGTCATTAACTTACCCTTCTGATGGTGCAGCTTCTGTACCTTCCATGCTTGCTGTATTAGATGTGTGTTTAAATCCGACTTATGCAAGACACCTTGTTTTGCTTTAACACTCAAACACTCATCCACTTCCGTGGATTTTTGGTTTTTATTTCCTAGAATAACATGTTACAGATTTTAGAAAGGTGAACAGGTGGGGCTTAACAGCTTTGACATAACTGCAAAACGACATAGCTGTTTATTTTTTATCTCAATGCTACCGGTTTCGGTTAGTTTACCATTATCAAACGTTAGCAGAGTTTAACTACTAGCTTAACATGTGGTAACACAAAAATTCAAAATTGTAAAATAAGTAATTATTGTCATGACTCTACTCCTTATTGATATTACCACAGTGGCTGACTGTTTGTGTTCAGGAACTTACTGAAGAGCTGCGAAGGAAATACCTAGATTGGTGTTAAGATGATCATCTTGTGATACGTTTGGTTAACAAAATAATCCCGAACTAAGCAGATACAAATCCTGCTTTGTAGCAGTCAGCCACTGTCACACGTCGGATATTACAACCCTGAATTTGAATTGCCCGAATCTTGAGATCCTGATATTGGTTCGCTCCTTTAATTCCCGCTGCTTCGCACGCGTAGACTGGATTTAGTTTTAAAAATGCTTTCCTAATCAAGTATTTTGATACAATTTGCCACTCCCTATTGCACCATTGATGGCAGAATTCGAAACATCCCGAAAAACATTATTTTTTTAATCTAACGATGGTTTCAAATCCAAAATTTTCGCATTTATAACATTAAAATAGTTTTAGTAGCACCTTTAAAAGATTTTCCCTTATTTCACCCGCTTAATGGCTCAATTTCCAAAAATATCGAAACACGTACTTTTAAAATTCCAATCGAAAATCTAAAAGCTAAGTTTCGTATTTTTTTGTTTCAAAATTGTCTGAATAACAACGTATTTTCGAAAACCCGTTAATCCCCTATTTCACCCCCTTAGGGATGGGAATATCGAAAAATCGCTGATGCCTACATTGTTAGATGAAGAACATCTACAAATTTCAAGTTTCTATCCTCTGTAGATTCACTTTTGAGCGCCGTATTCTGTCTTTTAGAAACGGATCGAGAATGCGAAATCTCTTTCTTGCGCTTTAGCAAATTTCTTGGTAGTTTTTCTTTTCAAACTGCAATATACACTTATTTTTTTCTGTATTCGTTGGCTTGTTGCAGAAAAAACAACTGAAGAATGTGCATCACGATTCGCTGTATATAACCTGTTCGCTATTATAGTGTCAAAAGTCGTCGCTTGTCTTCAGTCCGAATTTTATATAAGCTGACAGCTTTCAACCACTAAATATATATGTATTTGTATGTTTTGTATGTTGTTTAAAGCTCATGGGACTTAACTGCGTGGTCACCAGTCCCTAAACTTACAAACTACTAATGAACTACCTTATACTAAAGTACAATCATCCATGCCCGAGAGAGAATTCGAACCCCCCGACAGGAATCGGCCTCGCGCATCAAAACATAGTGCCTCAATGGGCTCGGCCGCTCCGCCACGCCCAACCACTATATATTCCACCCTATATAGCTATCGACACGGAACTGCTATGGTGAATAACGGGAGACTTTGTACTACAACAGAGAGAGTGTTCGTCTCCATTGTGTAGTTTTTTCTGAAGAGCAACATATTGACAACCACACGTAGAATAAGTGGGAAACTTTCAACTCCCATATCTACCACCCCCTTATCGTTATCAACCCTCAACATAGCGAACAACGGGAGACTGATGCGCAAAGCCGGCCGCGGTGGCCGAGGGGACTGAGCCGCTTCAGTCAAGGTCTGCACGGCCACTACGGTCGGGGGTTCGAATCCCCCCTCGGGCATGGATATTTGTGCCGTCCTAGTTCGTAAGTAGTTCATAAGTAGTTTGTAAGTTTAGGGACTGATGACCCCGTAGTTAACATTTGAACATTTTGATGCGCAAAGTGAAATATAGGCAGAAACAACCTAAAGTCTTCATCCATATGGATTCTGTAGGCAGCGTGTGCCGTGCAGCCTAAAGAGGACTGAGCACAGTCGTGTGACGTCACACAGTGTTTACCGCGGTCGCGTAGATCACTGGCTGGCCGCTACGCACTGCTCGCCCAGTAGCGGCCACGTGTCCAGCTGCGGCTCGCGGCCTACTCTGTGTGACGTGCACGACAGTGCTCAGGGCCCCTCTTTACGCGGAGCTCGGCCCGTGTGACGTATTGACAAGGAGCAACGCGGCGACGGCGTTCTGGAATGTCTGGAACGGCCGGCGTCCGCTGGAGCTGTGTCCCCGGCACATTCGCGTGTGCACGGAGAGAGGCCGTCTGGGCTGCCGGGTGACGCCGAGTTCTCACCGTGATACTGGCCTTACTCAAATACTGGTCCGACAAGGGAGTCCTCCACGGTATTTTAGTCGGGTACAAGTATTTATAAACGGCTGGTTTTCTTGCCTGGGGAACCTATATTAATTTTAGCTCTTGTCACTTTGATTCATTTTTGAGTTTGACGTGATATTATGGGAACATTTAATGTTTGACCTATTTTGAATCTGGCCACAGTATGAGCCATGGATTATTTCTCCGCTACGTAAACTGCAAGTTAAGTTTTTTGGCACTATTGAGCTTCAGTTAAGGCTTAAGGCTCCACTAAATCAATATACCATCATTGGTCTGTGGTCAATATTAATACAATTATATTTAAAACGTAACGAACCTCAGTTTTATTAATTGAAATAGAAATGTACAAATCCTGAGACTGTTTTTCGTCTGGAACTCGAACTTGTCAAAGACACTAAAGATGAAGGTGAAGCATTGAAATAAAATTTGTGATGCTCTGCAATTTTTGCCTAGCTGAAAGAGTTAAATATCTACAAATCTATATTGTTAGTAATTAACATTCACTTTACTCCTGCGGTTGAAAATATCGTAATTGTTTCTACGTTTCCTTAAACCGTAACAACAGACGCGATTGGTAGATACTCATCGGTTACACATTGTTGTACTTCCGTTAACCGCACCGTGCTCTTAGTACCTTCAAACTAATCTTTCCTCAGTCTACACGTGCGTTGTCGAGACCACATATATGTTTCTTTGTCACTTATTTGTTTCTGAATTTAGTGAAGCGCATTACAAAGTTAGCTTGACTAAACATATGTGTTAGTGTGAGACAAAATTGGTAAGCTTCTTTCTCTTAATTATATACTCGGGAGAGGTTTTTATTTATATAAACGCAACTAGAGTTCTTTATAACTTCTAATCTTCGCCGGCCGCGGTGGCCGAGGGTACTGAGGCGCTCCAGTCACGGTCTGCACGGCCACTACGGTCGGGGTTCGAATCCCCCCTCGGGCATGGATATTTGCGCCGTCCTTAGTGTTAAGTAGTTCATAAGTAGTTTGTAAGTTTAGGGGCTGATGACCCCGAAGCTATACAAACATTTGAACATTTCTAATCTTACTGTTAACATTAAGGCTCTGGCAAAGAAGAGGAGAAAAACAGTACCCGGAGAGACAAGCTGACAACCAGAAAATATTGCTGTTTATGCTCTATGAACTGTAAAGATAAAGGATCACATTATACAGAGGTTGTAATTGTACAGTCTGTGGACAGTGATCATCAGTTGTGTGTAACAGTTGTATATGCATAATTTTATTTTGTAAAAGAGTCATGTTTTACATTACTTTTCTCTGAAATTGTAGTGAAAAAAACACTGTTTATTACTTTCTAAGAAATGAATAAGTCAATAATTTAAGTAAATTTTTGAAAACTGTTTAATTTTATAACTCATGTAGCAGGTTTTAAGTTTTATGAATTATTTAGTGCTAAATATAATGCTGATTTACTAAAGGTAGTGAATGCCATCCGTAATTGTTCAAAACCCCTTAATTACACAATTAACAAATTTTAAAAACGTTGTGATAGAAAGAAGTAAATGACAAAGAAAATATATGGAGTCAGTTTGACTCCATGTCTGTGAAAAATTTTCGAGTATTTGTTAAGCTTATGGGACTTAAGTGTGGGGTCATCAGTCCCTAAACTTACCGACTACTTATGAACTATTTTATACTAAAGACAACACAAACATCCATGCCCAAGGGAGGATTCGAACCTCCATGTCTATGGTTATGTAACACAAATTCACGTGTGGTTACGGATTAAAGCACACAGCTTTCATTAATACCACGTCAGTTATTCTCCACGTGAACCTACGACATTATAGCTTTGCATTTCTTTCCTATAAGTGCGCCGTATGGCCCAAGGTCGAAAGGTACCATCGGTGAGAATACTGTTGTTGTTGTTGTTGTTGTTGTTGGATTTAAGGGGAATAAACAGCTGGGTCATTGGTGAGTAACTCAGTCGTTGCAGTAACTGTAGTAATACAGTTTCTCTTAACTGTAAGTAACTGTTTTTGAAACATTATGAAAACAAAATATACTTGAAACTTCCTGGCAGATTAAAATTTGTGCCGTAAGTAAGTGAGATGCCAGAATGAGAGTCGTTGGTAGAGTCCTCAATCAATGTATTCCACCAACAAATTTACTAGCTTACAAAAGACTAGTTTCTCCAAAACTTGAATATTGTTTATTGATATCCCCAACATGCAACTAACTGACTTTTTCTACGCGAATGCATAAATAAGATGAGAATTTGGACACGAAGGAAAGCGTACTTTGATAGCGTAATTGGTTGGCGGCGCACTGACTCAGCGGTTTTGGAGAGAGGCTGAATGCTCTCTCTAACGGAAAGACTCAGCGAAGAACTCGGTAACGATCTACAAACAGAAACGAAGAAACGTCCGCAACGGAACAACTCGAAGAACAAATAAATAATAATAATAAAAAAATGGATAAGGTGACCGCTGGACCTGAGCGGGAAACTCGGATTCGAATCCTGGTACTGCACAAATTTGCCAGTGAATGTATTTCATTGCTCTGAAACAGACGAGCTATTTTAATATTTCGATTTCACTTGAATGTTGCTTGTCGGTGTGGGATCCGTACCTGGTGGGAATCATGAGTCAGAGAAGATATAGTGAAGAGCAGCACAACACGTTCGATTTGAAGTTTAAGAGGAGCGAAGTGTATAAAGGATGATCTGCCAACTCTAGTGACAGGGGTGTATTGTTTCAAAAATAAAGAAAAAAAATTACGTTTTGTTCTCGGTCCAGCATCAGTGTGAATACGACTACTTAAAGATATGCGCCTCATCCTTCGCGACGCTGCGCTTATTTGTCCGTTAATATGCGGTACTCTTTTCGCAGGCTCCTACACACTGCACGATAAAAAAAGGTGAAGCATCCCGAAGAGTCGCGCGGATTGGCCGCATGGTCTAAGGCGTCATGCTGCGAATTGGACGCCCATTTCAACCGTAGCTTTCACTTCTCCCTCGGGCAGGGTGGTGTTGTCTAGGGTCGGCTTATGCTTCAGATGACTGGGGGTTCACTTCTTTGAGTGCCGGATAATGATAGTGGCGCCCCCCCCCCCTCCCCCCGCTTGGTGTGTCGATGTTTCTGTGCCCCCGCCCCCTCCAGGCTTCTTTATTTCACACTTTTGTTCCAAGCTTAAAGCTGAGTAATTTGTTTAGAAAAGACACTGACCACTGACGTTGTTCATCTTTCTTTTCTAATAAACTCCAAGAACTTATGAATACTCATATGGACACTAAAACACCGTAAATGACTGATAACTTTGTTAAGTGACTGTAAAAAAATGAATATTTTACGATGACTTCGGGACTTAGAGACTTGAGATTTTCACCAGTCTACTGATTAGTACCGAATGATTAATAAACTCAAATATTTTTGGAAACAATTTTGGCTCAACAGCACTCTATTTAAATTTATTAATAAATAACAGTCTACAATGAACTAATTTATTTCATTCAACTAGTTTGTCTTATTTAGACCATCTTCAGGAATTTTGTCTCCATCGATGGTGCACCCAGCAGTGACGCACTGGAAGGCTCCCAGCTACCTGTCAGCTCCACAACATCGATGGAGCCAAAATTCCTGAAGATGGTCTAAATAACACTGAAACTAGTTGAATGAAATAAATTAGTGCATTCTAGACTGTTCTTTATTAATAAGATTAATAAACTGTTTTTAACTGATTCAATTCTTTATAGGATAACATATATCGAACGTATCAATAGCTACAGTGCAGTTGTTATTACTATGATTCTGTATTTTTCACATTTAAAGCAACGCCAACAAAGAAGACTTTAGTCTACCTTAGATGAACGAAGCAAGCCGAAAGTAAGTAATAAAATATCACACGTTTTTTCTAACTGGAGAGAAGATGTCGTAAAAGTGATGCAGCTTCGTTGATATGAATCGTGAAATATTTGAGCTGTTATTCAGAACACCTTTTCTGTGCACAATTGAGAGTGGTGAGATTGCACACATCTTTGGTGTGACTTATAACTAAGAGTCCGACGAAAACATAATGTGCTGCCGAAACCAGAACCGTAACCAAATATTCAGATACTCTTCTAGTTTCCGCCGTTAACGAAACCGGAACTTACGTAATTAAGTTAAAATATCGGTAAATTTACACTATACCAAAAATCACAAGTTTTCTCACATTTTGGAAGATCTTCTCCCTATACTAAGTCTTCTTGAGTGTGTGTGTAACCCTAACCAGAAGTCAGATGAAGATCACGTAGGAACCGTACAGATTTACCGGCCTAAAATTTCCGTCCGGCAGTTGCGAATATTAAGCCAACCACTGTTTAAGTTGGACGTAACAGATAACGAATACCTCGTAGCTGTTTTTAGTGACGCTATGTCGTTTACCATCGCAGTTTTCGTAGCTCATCACATTTCTGAAGGATATACACAGCAGAAGAAAATATACCAAGTTCTTGCGAGTAGGTATTCTACTCAAAATAAAGTGCGGGTCCCCAATTACGTTATGATTTTTCAAATTTTCAAATATTTGTCAGTCCCTTAACTTACAAACTACTTATAAATTAACTTATACTAAAGAAAACACAAACACCCATGCTCGAGGGGGGATTCGAACCCCCAAATGGGTACGGCCTCGCACTTCGGAGCATAACGCCTCAATGCTCTGCGTCACGTGTCTACACTGCAAAAGTAACATGTACATTTTACCAAAACATTCATCTTTAAGCAATTAAGTAGCATCATAGATTCAGATTAGGTTCTGTCGCCGACAGATTTGCCTCTCATGCAGCCAAGACTTCGTATATAGTTGTAAAATTTCGTTGGGTGTTCGCATCTCTTCGTTAACATTACCATTTTTCATTTGTTTATTACAGTAATAATATTGAAGCGAAGTAAAACTGTTATATAGTGCTGATGACTAATAGGCTTCGTTCCTGTCAGTAAATCAAATTCGCTCAGTGTCGCACAAAGTCTATCGAAAAAATAAATAAATAAATGAGTAAGTAAAAATAGGTCACAGGTCCGACTAACTGTAGGATTGTTGTCAGTGTAAATATAAGTAAACTCAACAGGAAAAGCAGTGTGCCACATGATCAACGTTTCCTAATCTCACGTCGCTTTCAAGGAAACATAGTAACGAAACTTTTCCTCATAAAAATGTGAAAGCAGTTCCATTATGTACTATTATTACGCACGACGAAAAACTCCTTGTAATCAAACGGTGGACGTCAATTGAGGTCATCAGACCGCGCACGGCAGTGAGTGGTATTAATATGTTCGTTAACTGCCCGTTCGAATTTTCGATCCTTTAGGGCCCCGTAACTCAGGTTCTATGCATCTCAGAGTGAAGGTGTAAAGTGTTCTGAATAGGCCTAGTGATCATTTGTCTACATATTAGGAGAATGGGTATACTATAGCTATCATATAGTGCATCGTCAACACACTTCCTGGAGCCCATCCAAATTGACCAAATCAGTTGGCTTTTGTACATGTCGTATAGTCTATGGTAGGATTTAAACAGCTTACAAAAGTAACATTCACACATGGGCTGTTCCTGAGAAAATCTCAAATAAACTATGATTTTTGGATACCAAAATAACGAATTGTACGGATGGTCACTTCGATACTTTCTATTTGTTGCAAATCTTCGAAATTTTTACCATGTGTTCTTATGAAGATATTCTCTAGGTCGTTTTTAAATTTTTTCGATATCTTCATCCGTTACCGAGATCCAGAGGTTGAAACTTATCATAGTTTTGCAGAAAACCACAAAACCCGATTTTTAGCCGTTTTAGCACCGCGAATCGCAAATATCTAAATAACTAACCATAGAAAATTGTTCAAAGATTTACAATACATCTTGTAGACATTTATCTATAAATGGTATTTTTAAGTTTCGTAAATCTTAGTTCGTTAGCAAGATACGGCCAAAAAACTGCGATATTTTACTAGAAAAAGTGCGAATTGTGCTGAAATATGGCGTTCGGACAGCTCTGAAACTTACCATGCGATTTGAAAAAAGGTACTCGGCGAAAAAATTTTTTGTACATCTTAAAGATTGAAATCTTCGGTCGATGAAGGGGTGATTTTTGTTTTAGTTTATTTTATAGTTAATATGCAGCAGCCGATTTAGTGAACTGTTGCAACATATTTTAAAGAGTTTGCAGAGGTAAAAACACATTGCGTAGACATCTGGTATGGTTGATTTTAGGTTAAACATAGCTGTGTATGAAATGTAGATAACATATCGAATTTTATTTAAAGTTTAGAGCAGAATTATGTCTTACGTGGTTCTTGAGATATCGGTCCGTGATTGACAACATGCGACAGTAACAGGTTCGAAAACTATATTTCTGATTGTGAGGTAACGTATCTTGAGGAATAGAAAATGACTAAAATGTTATGTGTATTTTGTTTAGGTGCTTATCTGGAAAATCAGTTTTCCGTTTTTAGAAATGTGTATTCGTTATCGCGATACGCTACAAAAATAATAATTTTTGGTATCAAAAGATCCAACTGCGTGCATTGGCAAATCTACACTTCTATTCATAGCAAATCGTCGAAATTTTTACGATGCGTTCTGATATTATGATTCCGGAAAGCTTTGAAAGTTTTTGTAGATTCCAAGCTAACGCACATATTCATGACAAATATGCAGTGTTATTAATCCCTTAATATTGCATCACATGCCTGTTTTTCAGGTCACTGGACGTGCAAAATTCGTCATCGTAATGTTTGGATTAAAGTGAATGACTTGAATTATCGTGAAGTAGCAACATCGTATTAAACTAAATTTTCTGCTGGACTCGAAAATGTTCACATGTTTTTTATGGAACGATATTGATAGTGTTTAACAATGTTCTATGAAATACTTAAGCGTGTTTGGAAATCATCTGAATGTGAAGTTCTTTTTAGAAAGTAAACTACTACATAGTCAATTCGGTCTGACGTTTGTACAAATGTATCAAGGTATATAAAATACTATACAAATTTTAATCGCCATTGAATTCATGTTATATAAGCTATACACTCTGATGTAGCAGGAAAAAGACGGGCACCAGCTGAAAAATGCTCCTGCCGGGGCACAGAATAGGCGAATATGTTCTCTGACACATAGGTGTTGAACCAGCGGCCTCAATCCTCATTCCGACTTCCTCACCAAAAATTTTGGCATGCGAACATATTCGCGCTTTTTACGGCTCAATGTGAATAGGACAGAGACAGTGCAACAGGCAGAGAGAGCCATATATGATGGAGCAGAGAAAGTGTCATTTCAGGAGGAAGGCATACGCATGAAAACAGCAGACGGAAGCGAAACGAGATGTCGAAAGTAAGGAACAGTGGCAACAACAAAGACAGGTGCAAATAGTGTCAATTGGAGCAAAAGAGAAAACAGTGGGAAACAGAGAAAATTGGAGACCGTACACAAAGCATGAGTGTGCGGGTCCCCAATACTATAGCACGAAACAATTTGTCCAATTTTTGCTATCCCTACTACCTGCGTGCTAAAGTTTTCCAGTCTACAGGTCGAACCCCAAGCGAACCATCCCCATGGACATATGTGTAAAGGAGACAATTGTGATTGAAGACAATGAAAGCCGACTATAAGTGAGAAAGAAAGGATATTGGCAACAGGACAGGAAGCGAGTGGGACAACGTCAGTGGGGCAGAGAGACGACGAAACAAAACCAGAAACAGACAGTGGTGAGGAATCTCGAGGGAAAAGGATGAAGATATTGAAAGTTTGACACAGACAGAAAGCGGCAGTGGGAGAGACAGCAAACAACGGACAGAGCCATATATAGACACTAACAGTGAGACGACATTGCTGACTATGACGGCTTAACTGGGCAAAAGTATTTACAAAGTTATGCGCTAATGGTGCGAGAATATGTTCGCATACCAAAATATTTGGTGAGGAAATCGGAATGAGGACTGAGGCAGCTAGTTCCACACTTTTGTGTCAGAGAACATATTCGCCTTTTCTGAGCTCTGGCAGGAGCATTTTTCAGCTGCTGCGTTATTGTTTACTGTATCCATTCTAAATGCGATTTGACTTCATTCGCTAAGCTCACGAAAGCTAGTTTCGCAAAGTCTAAGATTAGACTGATTTCTGGACGAAACCGAATCAATGGCCAAAACCAAAATTTTGTCAGAATTAGGCCGACACTGAAACGGATATTCGGTCGGTCCTTACTTAAAAACAATTTTCAGACTACAAGTAAATGTACTTCATGTTCATAGGTGAGATGAAAGTAGTATAAGTAGGTAGTGACGTAGTGTTTTACCCGTAAAATGAGGTCCCGTATTATGCACTTATGTTCTTATCGTCACGTCCGTTCCTGTAATTTTGCGATAAGCCAAATTTCTGGAATCATAACAGTATTGGGCTTGTTGTCATTCGCTTACGTATGCCAAGGCCACCCGCCGATCCAATCCCAGCTGTCCATCGCGCCGCCCCCGCGGGGCAGCTCAGACTAATTTGCATGCAGTGCTGCGTTATCTACGTCACGTCAGCAACAAATTCCCGGAAGCGCATGCCGCTCACTGTAGGGGAGATATACTTAATTTGCATTCAGTGCTGAATTTTCTGTACTCCAGAGAAGCTACTATCGAGCCATTCGAAATGATCCAGACCCCTCGAATTTTTTTTTCATTGTTTGTTGGTATTGGTTATAAATAATAAATTCCTTCCAATCACCAGTGCTCTCAACGTTCGTTACCACTCACCGCGATCGTAAAACACTCTGATTTACACAGAGGAAATGTAAAATAATTCAGTAGTTAAAGCATAACACTCATTTTCTGTGGCAATGTGAAAAGACGAACTGGGCGGTCAATGTATAAAATTGCTGACCGTCAAAAAGGTAATGCCAAGACGGATGGGAAATATTGCAGCCAAATTTATTTAGGAGATTACACATCGTAAAAGGATCACTTGATGGGAAATTCAGCACCATTTGTTTTAATTATTTATTCGACATGCCAGGTTAAATTCAGGCGGTTACATCAAGTACTTTGGCAAACCAAGTCACAGTACATACGATTGAAGGAGTTACAAAAGAAGGCATTTTTGCTGTAAAAAATTTATCGCTGTACATGGAGGACGAGTATTACACAACTGGAAATCTTATTGAATTACAGAAGTTGTAAAAGTCTGTAGTGAATTTATGTACCAAAATAAATTTACTGACGGGCCATCCTTCTCGTTGTCAGTTTTTTTCCCCAGAGATGATCCCTCTCCTTCAGAAAGTTACAGCAGTCAAAAAAGCAGGTGGTCATTAGTTTAGATATATCTGTTACATGTGCCCCTTCCATCTTTAATTGTTCTGAATCGTTTATAACAGGCTTTCAGTTTCTCATGACATGTTAACGTTGATGTAAAATTCGGAAATGTTGGGAGTTTAATCATTAAACGTTGTCGGATAGTAGTAAAATACGGTTTAGTGCTTTCCTCGTTTCTTGTTCTTTGCCATTCAATCTCCCGTTTCTTCCTAAACGCCTCTCGAAGTTCCTTTTTCAGCGGTCTTCTAAGTATTTTGCTGTAACGTATTGGTTTTCACGATAGAGCCGCTACTTTAGCAAGATTGCCTGCTAGATCATTCCCTATATCCCTCTACGTGCTTTAGGCAATTCGACATGCATCTGTTAGCTGTGTGTCTGCAACCTTCTGATGTTACATCGCATTTCTTATATTAAGAAGTTCTGACTATCAATAAAATTCTTCCGGGTATGAGACCGCGTCGTCATTTTACAAACTTTACCAACGTTTCGGCTGTTGTTGCTGACGGCCTTCATCAGGGTCTGTGTCTGATTGTACGATAGCTTGGGGTTTATATAGCAGCGGATGAGGGAAAGGAAGGGGAACGTTGGTTTTCGTTTATTGGTGGTAACATTATTGCACGCCATTGGTGGAAAGGGGCGTTGATGATTGGTGTTTTAACGGCTTGTTTTTCAGATGATTGGAGGTTGCATTCTTCCCCCTTATTGAACAAAATGGACGTTTTCGATTGGCTTTTGCAGTACAAGTTGCTATTGGCGGAATTGACCTGAGGGAACGGACAGCGGTTGTGGCGTGCCGCTGTTGACTTGTCGCCTGGCGCAGACGGCGGCGGGCCGGTGCTCTGCGTGTTCGCGGCCGCTGTGGTCTCCGGGGCGTCTGCGCGAGTCATTCCGCGCGCGGTGCCGTCTCTTAGTGTTGCAACTGCTGGCAGCCAAGACGCCGGCAGCCTGTAGCCATCCTCCCTGTTCATATTGGCGGGACGCTTGGCTGTTTCTATAGCCTCTCTAATCTTCCTCCTCCTTGAGAATGGTTATTTCGCTAGCACGCGGGCCTCACTTAAAGATAACGGTTTTCCGCACTGATTGTGGTGCTCAGAAACTGAAACTGCTGACTGTGTGCTGTCCAAGCCGTATGTACCTTTCATGTTCAGAAAGTCTCGAGCAGATTGCTCGCGCGGTCTCTCCTATATAAACCAGCCCACACTCGCAGCTTATTTCATAAACGCCATCTGCGCCAGGCGACAAGTCAACCGCGGTACGCCACAACCACGGTCCGTTCTCACAGATCCATTCCGCCAATAGCTACTTCTAGTGCAAAATCCAATCGAAAACGTCCATTTTGCCCAATAAGGGGGAAGAATGCAACCTCCAATCATATGAAAAACAAGCCATTAAAACACCAATCATCAACGCCCCTTTCCACCAATTGCGAGCAATAATATAACCACCAATAAAGAAAAACCAACGGCCCCCTTCCTCTCCCTCATCCGCTGATATATAAACCCCAAGCTATCGTACATTCAGCAGCCAGACACAGACCCTGATAAAGGCAGCCTGCAACAACGGCCGAAACGTCGGGAGTGTTTATAAAATGACGACGTGGTCTCATACCCGGAATTACTTTATTGATAGTGACAACATCGGCGGAAGCCTACGTTTGCATAAGAAGTTCTGGTTCGCCGGATTTCATAACAGTGCAAAGTAATTCTGCTATCGGTTTAACTACTGCAGCACTAACACTATTTGAGAGATTGGTTATTAAGAGCACTGAGAATGGCAAATTTTTTCGCTTGATTGTTTGACCATTCATTAGTCGGCTTATGTGGTACTTGGTAAATAAGATTTTTGTTAGCAAATAATCAGTCGTCTGACTAGCTTCCGTCCGGGTATACTTCAACAGGGTAGCATTTGCTTGCGTCCTTTTACAATGCCACCACAGGGGCATTGGATTTTAGAATTTTTTTTCATATTTATGGTTAGTGAAGTTCACAACTCTAATAACAATCAGCCAAAGCCATTCCAAACAAATCTCAAAAATAATAGTGAAAATCTATTATTAAATTTGTGCAAGTAAGGGAAAGTACCTATCATTGAACTTATTGTAGCATCTGTCGATGTAATTCAGGTGGGCCAGACTCCGTTGAACGCTGTCTGTACTAAAAAACAATAAAAAATTACCCATACAGAAAAAAGGGATTAAATACTTAAACAATTTTAATAACTAATGGTAATTTTTGCTAAAAGCCCGCATATTTTTGTTTATTAGTAATTTTATTTATTTTATGGAAGTTTGTTAATGAAGATGGTTTCAATGAGAATAACGTAAGTTACAATTTCACTATTGGTTGACGACGGTGGTCTTTGATTGTTCAGTTTCTGAAGAGCTACGAAATTGTTTTTGGAAAGTCATCTCCATAGGTACTAACGACTTTCCAAGGAGATAACTTACTCAACGACACGGATTTCAGGTCGTTTACATACAAATAAACAAAAATTGACACGTGGAATTAGGGATCCCAAAATATTTTACATAACTGAAAACGAAGACGAAAAATAATATCTGTCATAGAGGAATTCAAACCACCGACTCTATGGTTGTGATGCCAGAAGGCTGCCGGCCGCGATGGCCGAGGGGATTGAGGCGCTCCAGTCACGGTCTGCACGGCCACTACGGTCGGGGGTTCGAATCCCCCCTCGGGCATGGATACTTGTGCCGTCCTAGTTCGTAAGTAGTTCATAAGTAATTTGTAAGTTTAGGGACTGATGACCCCGTAGTTAAGTCCCATAAGCTTTACAAACATTTGAACTTAACTACGGGGTCATCAGTCCCTAAATTTACAAACTACTTATGAACTAGCTTATCCTAACGACGGCACAAATATCCATGCCCTAGGGGGGATTCGAACCCCCGACCACCAGTGCTGCGTGCCTGGGCGTTAAGTCAGATCATTTCTGGATGTGTTGTTTGGGTACATCAATCCATGCTTCTTCCACGTTCATGTTCACGGTATGTATGAAATTAACTGCGAATAGGTAAAGTTTAAAATTTGTTCCTAGCTGGGACGCGAACCGGGTCTTCTGATTTCTAGGCAATTGGGCTGACCTCTACACCACCTCTACACAGTAATCACCTTATCGGCACTGAATTACTATATTATGCCTCCCGCTAGATTGAAATTCTCATCTGTACTCTGCCCAGTAGTTCTCAAACTCGTAGTTATTGTAAACTAATTTCCGTGAGATTAAGAGACTAGGAGCGCCTCCGCACTGAAGAAAGGATCATTGCCCGTCATCGGCAATTATATAAGTTATGTATATGTGGCGTCAGTTCTTTCGGACATATAACTTCATCCACATATTACTGATGTTGATATGGTGTAACGGCGTGCGGTGTATCCAGTGACAGTCGTTACACAATCACCTACCACGTGTTTATGCTAGACTGGATATTGGGAGAATACGGAGGCCAAAACAGTAATGCAGTCCGATGGGGGATGAGGAAGTGTTGCCTTATTCATCGCCAATCTGGTGCTGCAACAAATATTTCAATTTAAGGTTGTTTTGGGTTGCAATACTGCACCCAGTACTTCGCATTACCGATACACTGATCAGCCAGGGCTACATCTCTGAAGTGTTGCAGCCTGTTATTATTTGACACTTTTTTGAAGCTTTCTGACGATCAGGATAATGCGTGACCACCCGCAGCATGCAAAGTACACGATTTCTTCAGTCTCCATCGGATACCATTTCTGAGTTGGGCTATCAACGAAACTCTGTTGGATGACTGAAAATTGACCCTCCCGGCTCTTTGTAGAAATCTGGAGCACTTTCACGGGCCTGTGTATGCGTGTGTGTGTGTGTGTGTGTGTGTGTGTGTGTGTGTGTGTGTGTGTGTGTGTGTTATGCGTAGATAAGTTAGTTTGATGAAGTCATCTGTTTTCCCTCAGGATTACAAAAATTTGACATTTTGCAAATTCGCTTCCGCTACGCAAAAACTCCAGATCAGTATCGGCAACTTGTGAAAGCTGCTTGGATCTGTAACCAAAAACACATCAAGAGCCTCTCTGATTCAGTGCTGAGGCGGGTATTACCACCTGCAGCCAACAAAGGTGGCGGCGCTGACTCCTGATTTCAACATTTTCCTCACTTCCTTGTACAACGTGTTATCTCCGAAACAAATCTGGCTGTGGTATGTGCGATCCTTCTAGGTGTAGCATTGTGGATGGTGAGCAGCGAACTTATAAAACCTATCCATACATGATTGGCGAATTGGCAATATTTTTTAATCAGAAACAATATTGCATATAAACGATGACAGCTTAAGGTTCATCTGTATTACCATAAATGTAGTAATAAAATTCAACTTCATGCAGGAATCGAAATGGTGAGTATAAAAGGCCATGGATAGTAGAGGCGCTACAGCCGTAGTGTGTAACTTGTGAGAGTTCGAGACGGTCCCGAGGACTGCGGCAACCAAGTGGTTAAGTAAATGGCCCGCAGCTGGACTCCACGATACGAAAACCGAATCCGCTCACATTTTCAATTGTTGCCACTGTTTTATTTCAATGCCCTGTTGCAGGTGACGCCATTCCTTTCTATCCCGATCATTCCTCCTTCCACTCCTTAATAATGAATTTGCAAATAACAGGAATACGTTGTTGACATGTGGTCCGAGGTGCGTTCACATGTGTGCAGAGTGGCCTGCAAGCTGTCTCAGTATACATATTCCATGGACACCCATACTTCCACGAAAAGACATTATTGACAGCCTCTTACAAACCGACTCAATGAATTACTGCGTGTATTCGATTTCCTCAAGTCTCCTTTCCGTCTTGTGAAGATGCAGTGTTATACTGCAGTTGGAGGGAAAATTAACTGAGAACAGTAACGAATGATCTGTGTTGTGTTTCAATTTACATAAATGTGATCATAAGTGTCGAAAAAGTTACCATCCTCGCGCCTAGCAATGAAACATTACAGCAACAATCTGCAAAGTAACTAAGCGATGGAACAGAGCTGCTCCCCAACATAGTGATGATAAGCCGTGGGGGGGGGGGGGGGCTCAGATATTCGAAGATACAGTGATACAAAGCATTGCCTCCACCTGCTCTTGCTGATGGTGCCAATGGCAACGCAGTATCAGCAGATGTATCGTGATTTGGAGCGATAACTTCATAACCAAGTATTTACCCATAGTCGCCGTACAAACTTGCAGAGAAAATATTTGTGAGATTGCTGTTATTATGTGGGCATTCTTATGACTCCACGTTTCATTTAGTCTGCTGTAGGAGATCACTGCCAACAACAACGAGTGCTCTATGTAAATGGCCAACATTGACAGGCTGTCGAGCAAAGTACCAAATTTAATTTCTGTAAGCATGCCGAACACACAGTTTTCTTCATCATTATTATTATCACAGGCTATGGGATCCATGTGGTAGTTCGGGTCCTCCGTTGGGCATAGGTGTGTGTTCTCCTTAGTATAAGTTATGCTATTGTTTGTCTAGGGACCGATGAGCTAAGCAGTCTGGTCCCTTAGGTTGACAACCAATTGAACATTTTTTATTACGCAGGTCATTACCAACCGAAGTAAATACGATTAGTGATATGAAAATAGCTTGTTGCAGCTACGTGCAGGGGCTTTCACTGATTATTGTTGTTCAATGCAACTCAGATAGCGATGCTGGTATTTCTGTTTATTTCTTGTACAGAATTTTGAATGATGTGTTCTCATAACGGTATTTGGACAACTCAGATAGCAGAATGCAACTCAGATAGCGATGCTGGTATTTCTGTTTATTTCTTGTACAGAATTTTGAATGATGTGTTCTCATAACGGTATTTGGAACGTTAAACTGCGTTAAAACAGGTTTGGTGTGTGGCGGTTGTGGATGAGACAAATTTCTGCAAGTTGTAAACCTGTGAATGATACACCCATTACCGAGTATAATATTAAAACCACAGTCTTCCAAACTACATACAGAAGTATCAAAACTAACGAGTCATTCCCTATCCGTCACCATGAACAAATGTTGCCGTTAAAAGATATATTTGTGTAATTCCACCATTAGAGCAATGTCGAGTGATAAATCTCGCTACAGTTTGAGGCGACCCAACTGAAATTTTGGGCGCAGCGGATTTCCTTATTACCTTTCCAACGATCATGTTCATTGTTCAGATTGAACATTGTGAGCACCTACTCTGTAGCCGGTATGTCCACCTTGGCAAGGGTAACACCGGCGATGCGTCTTGACATGGAAACACTGACGCCTTGCTGTGTCACTGAAAGTAAATGGTTCTACGTATGAACCCACTGGCCAACTAATTACCATAAATTACTGGGACGGGGGGGGGGGGGGACGATGAGTTCCAACGCCGCAGTCAGTCACACCCCACATGTGTTTGATCAAATACAGATCGGAGGAGTTGGGGTTCAGTACATAAACTAACCACTCTTCTTCCCATTTCCTGTCTTTTCCATATCGATCAAATTGATACAATGTATTCAAACTCTTCCTCAACGTCTACCGATTATACATCACTGTTTTTTCCTCTGCTGTTTATTCCAGAAAGTCCGTATCATTGTCGGCGTATGCGGGTAAATCAAGCTGTCGGTTGTACCACCCAATTACCCCACCAGGTATCTCACAGCTGCAAGAATTTATTTGGAAGTAAAATGAAGTATATTGCTCCAAACAATTATAGGATCAGGTGTATATACCATACACAATACACATACGGTTGCGAATTTTATTCAGATATCATTGATGCAATTGTAATTTGTATATCATACAGCACGCTATTTTGCTTCCTCATTTCATTAATTGAGGTTGACTTTGCATTTACTTACAGCGAGGCAACATAATAGTGATGAAATGTTTTTTTTTTTTAAATCTCTCGGACCAAACTACGTGGTCATCAGTCCGTAGGTTACAAACTACTTAAACCTAGATAAACTAACACACACACACACACACACACACACACACACACACACACCCATGCCCCAGGGAGGACTCGAACCTCCACGGCGAGCAACCGTGCGCTCCGCAAAAAAATGTTCAAATGTCTGTAAATCTATCGGACCACACTGCGTGGTCATCAGTCCGTAGCTTACAAACTACTTAAACTAGGTAAACTAAACTACGGACAAACAAACACACCCATGCCCCAGGGAGGACTCGAACCTCCACGGCGAGCAACCGCGCGCTCCGCGGCGAGGTGCTTTAGACCGCTCGGCTACTCCACCGTGGCTGAATAAATGGATTTTCCTTGCTCTGTAATATGGTGTGCCATCACCCCGGACGGCCAGTACAGTTGCTGACCTGTGTGGCATGGGCAGAATGAGGTTATCAATCAGCTATCGAGGGATAATTCGCCTTTCTCCCATGAGTAAATTATCCAGCTCTGCAACCGTTGTGGGAGGGGCTGGTCTGGCTACAATGCGTCTTGCGTCTGCCAAGTACATCCCAGACACTCTCAATCGGGTTTAGCGCTGACGTCTTTCCAGTAGGACGAGAATGGTGGCTTAATTTTTTTTACTTGTATTACAAATTCGTGCACAG
Source organism: Locusta migratoria (assembly GCA_026315105.1). Lineage (NCBI taxonomy): Eukaryota > Metazoa > Arthropoda > Insecta > Orthoptera > Acrididae > Locusta > Locusta migratoria. The sequence continues at coordinate 109,935,961 of CM048749.1, read as the reverse complement.
TGTTGTATTTCATTTCTCCTCCTTCCATTTCAGATAAATTTTAGTTTGTATTGTTGATTGCAAAATGGTAGGATACGGCTGCAAAATTACGGTTCATGCAGATGATATTGAAGATTTCCTCGTAGTTAGTTTCATATTTTTTGAACATTGTTTAATTTTTACGACATTTATATGTATATATTTCATTTTAAATAGTGTTTTAATAATCAGGATTCATTAGATGAAATTTCTATAACATTCACTTTGACGTCCATCCAGAAAGATGGACAGTATTCCAAGACCAATGGTGTGTTTGTGCAAAAAAATCACTTATAACGCTTTTGTGAAGACATATGAAGGTAATGTATACCTTTTGGAATAAAACTGAAACAAAAAATAACTCCGCTCTATCTGTTTAAGACTGGTAAACAAGCCACCCCATTCGTTCAGTTCCTTCGGCTTCGAGCGTGTTGATTACCAGTGCAGCTCTTGCTCACCAGTCCACTAGAAGGAACCCATCTCGTATGGCACCAGTGTAGGGCATAACAAAAGGTCGAATGATTTCGTCTCTATAGCTCTGAGCATTCAAAAGCGACATTCTGAACGCCATGGAGGTCCGTACGTTCGTCAATCACTTCTGGCCACACCATTCGTCCACCACAATGATATGGTAATGCTTCCTGCACATAATCAGGATTTTTTCTCTACAGATTAGGGAATGACTATTGTCCGGCTGAGCACAAAAAATCTTTATTTATTTGTGAACAGAAACTGGCGTCATTCGTTACGACTCCAATCCCGATGTTGCTCCGCACAGTTTCTGCATGATAAACGGTGTCGTGGTTTTAATGGGGCACACACACACACACACACACACACACACACACATACACACCACAGGCCTCCATGCATAGAGGCCACATTCCCGAAGGCGATTTCAGACTGTTATAGTTGATACTGTGCGTCACATTGCTGCCTGGAGGGTGCGTAGCTGCTGAATTGCATTCAGCATCCTTTGTCGACGGCTGTTAACTGGAGATAACGGTCATCTCTTTGTGATGTCACCTGTGGACGACCTTGACCTTACCTTCTATTAAAGGATCCTGATTTTTGAAATCGCGTCCAGGTCATGGAAATTACACTTTGGGAGAGTCCAGTAGTCGCAGCCACCTCCCTCTGTGTCTGACCCGCTTCTAACCTTCCTATGGGTTTCATGCCATAGCTTCGTGCAAGGCATGTCGTTGTTTCATTGCACTACCTGGTCACTACAATGTCTGAACCAAGTGCTTGTGTAATTCATTTGGCAGTTTAAACACAAGTTACCACCAACACCCTCTGCAGTAACTTTCTGTTATTACCACTACCACGGTTGCCTTAATGTTGTTGTCTCCACTCCACAGAATTGATAGAAAGACAACGATTCTTCAAATCCTAGATCTTTCAACTGTACCCCTAATTATTCTGACCAGTGTACTTGAATACGCCGTTTCACTTTGAGTGCGGGATATAGTTTCTGCGAGTGCAAACGCCGGTCTGGCGGGTTGAACATTTTTGAATACTCTCCAGGGTTGTGGTCTCGGGGTAAGGCACTCGGCTGGAAACTAAATAATCGAAAACCGACAGTATCACGGAATTTTTAAGTCTGCAGTTGAACCCGGCCTTCACCTCTCGACGATGTGAAGAATCACTATAAACGACACGTAGTTCAGATTCCAAGTTAAACTGTAGGTCTCCTTTCCGCTGTTAGACAATCTTTGTGTAGTTTATGGGACTTAACTACGGGGTCATCAGTCCCTAAACTTACAAACTACATATGAACTACTTACGAACTAGGACGGCACAAATATCCATGCCAGAGGGGGGATTCGAACCCTAGACCGTAGTGGCCGTGCAGACCGTGACTGGAGCGCCTCAGTCCCCTCGGCCACCGCGGCCGGCCGCTGTTAGACAGTTGGTAGATTAGGGCCATGAAATACGCTAAAGTGTCGACCAGGTGGGAGTCTTGCTCCAGGCCAATAAGCCACACGAAATTACTACTATTAGTAGTACGGGGTGTTCAAGAAGTCTGTGTCGTATTTATGTTCGATTGCCTGGGTTACTTCCCTGCAAGTGGACTCTTCCAACTTCCCACTGTTTTGTTTATCTTAAGCAGCGTTAGTGATATTGTTGATGTGTGTCGTTACATGTTGTCGTGGACATTTAAGTTTAGTTCCTTTGTTCGCTTGTTTCGTATTACTCTCTGTTAAAATCCTAACTAATGAACAACGAGTGTTTTTAGTCGAACACGTGTTCAGAGCTGGCGGTAAATACACATTTTCATATCATCAAACATTTAATTCAAGTTTCCTGGAGACAACAATTCCATATCGCGATACTGCACAAGATTTAATGAGCAAATTTCAAGGTACGGGTTCCGTGGTAGGTACACCGAGAAGTGGTCGTCCTAGAAATTCGTCTGAGGATAGACTACTCTATATTTGCGGTAAAATGACCGTGAATCCGAACAAATCAGTAATAAAACTCGATCAGGAAATCGATGTTAGTGTCGCAACGGCCCACACAACTGTAAGGAAAAAATGAAAAATTTTCCCATACAAACAGTCGTTTAAGAATTGAAAAATACTGGTCATGGCAAAAGACTGCACTGTTGTCAATGTTTCAATAAATTCGTCCAACAAAATGGAAAGAACAGTCTTAATGAAACGGTTTTCACTGATGACGCAACTTCTCATTTATCCAGGTATATGAATTCCAAAATTTCTCGTACGTGGAGAACTGCAAATCTATTGTGTATTCGTGAGGAACCACTTCATTCTGTGAAAACACGAGTTTTGATTGCAATTTGTAGACGTCGGATAGTGGGTTCCATAAACGCAGAACGATTCTCCAGTAATATTGTGTACCTATTCATAGGAAAACTTTAGTCAACTGATGTACTGAGCGGTTCTTTTCAACAAGATGGTGCAACCGCGCATACAGCTCGCGTTTCAATGCTAATGTTTTTATTGTTGCATAATTTCACATGGACTCTTGCCTCTAAGATCGCCTGATCTAATGCCATCTTTTTCTTCTGAGGTGCAGAGAAAGCCACCTTCTATAAAAACCGTCCAAAATCTATCGACGATTTGGAAACTGCAATATCTACTTTCACTGCTACTGTTACAAAAGAAATATTTCAGCTTTTGTTGGGAAACATGATTAGACTAATTGTATTGTATATTCAACAACAGGAAGGGCAGTTACAACATTTAATATGAAATATTTGTTATTAAAGTGAATAATTAATCAATCAGTAAGTTGTATTTCAATGAAACCACGAGGATAATCACCGGCTCATTAAAGTCTACCCCAACACCGTGGCTCCCCGTCATCGCTAATATAGCTTCACCAAAATTAAGAAGACAAAAAGCATCGTTTAAAGAATGGGAAAGAATAGTAAAAATAAATGAAGTAAAATGTTTACCTATGCAGGATGTAATAAAAAAATTTGCCAAATTATCGTTTGAAATCACGAAAGCCAATATGGAATAACTGCTATATAAGAGGAGAGGTCACCTTCAACCTAAAAGAGAACTGGAAAAAGGAGTGGGAAAATTCAGTCTGTAATCATCACCTCATAAGTGATCCCTCAAAAGAACTAAAAGGGTTCAACTTACCAAGAAAGGACTGGACTAAGCTCAATCGCATCAGAAGTGGCCATAACAGATGTAAGGCCATGCTTTATACGTGGTGACACACGGACAGCCCAAGTTGTGATTGTGGAGGACCTGAGCAGACGCTGGACCACATCATAATAGTGTGCCCAAAGAGAAAATATAATGGCTCTTCTGAGGACTTATAGAAGCCACACCTCAGGCTATGAAATGAATTCAAGATCTGGAAGTCACGGTCTGCACGGCCACTACGGTCGGGGGTTCAAATTCCCCCTCGGGAATGGATATTTGTGCCGTCCTTAGTCTTAGCTAGTTCATAAGTAGTTTGTAAGCTTAGGGACTGATGACCCCGTAGTTAAGTCCTATAAGTTCTACAAACATTTGAGCATTTTTGAACAAGATCTGGACATTGATGTGTATCCAAAAGCTTGTCTCACATGACACATGTCGTAATTCCAAATGTTCTGTGATAATATATCATTGATCACTCACATGTACCGAAAATGAGCTCTTGTAAAATCTTTTACTGATATTTGTATATGTTTTCTTGTTCTTTGTTTAATTATATTTGTTTATATGCTGCTGTCATATGCCATACGATAAATACATAAATAAAAACACCGTATTTTGTCTTTAAATCACTGTTATTTTACCCTATGTACGAACAATCGTAATAGAACGTCAAGCAGTGGGATAGGTCAGCTTAGATGCAGAGGCCGCACGACAGCGGAAGAGCCAGCAGGCCAAGTGTGGCGTTGAGCGTTGGCGGGTAACCTACGGCTTCATCAGCACGGCAGCCGCACCCTCTGGAGGAGTTTCCCGACGCCAAAGGAAACGCGACTCTTTGTCGGGATGAGACGGCCGCCGGAAAATTCCTCCGGAACGCCGCCTGGTGTTTTCATAAGCCGGTGCGCGGAAAAAGGTCTTTAATTCCGCTAAGAGAATAAAGACGTCCTGCCGGGCGGCAGGAAATGAGATTCGAGTCAAATTAAGGACGAGTCATCAGAGTGGAGTTACTTAAAATAAAGTAATGAGATCCCGACGTCCTGCAATGAACTGGCTGTTTACCTGACGCGTCTGCCCTGTTTTAATATTAAAACGAGGCAAGTAGCAGGTGAAAACGTGCTTTCGACCAGTCTCGTAGCACATGTGTTGTATGAACTGCTCGTGGCAGTGCACAGAGCGGTCTGCAAACAGCCACGAGGAAACTTTTGCAGTTTCATTGAAATAACGTACCATGTACTTAAACACAGACAAAAAACTTCACTGGCGATAGTTACATACTTGCAGCGTGTAGTTTCATAAAGTTTATTATAATTTTTATTCCTTTTTACCAGAAAAACTTCCAACAATTCATATTCTGTACAATGAAAAACAATGGATTAGCGGTAGCTCATTATCTTTTACCTGCCGCATATCTGTGTCTGTCATTTAGAAACATTAACAGGCATGTTAAACGCTGAGTTCCGGGAATTCAGTTCTAAATGCTGAGTTTGGGGATTGTAACTATTTCTCTGTGTCGCTGTAATGTCCTATTCACATGAGCAGCAAGAAGACTATATAAAAAATTGGCGTAATGGTAATGTGCTTCAGACTCTGTCGGTCCAGATCTAAACGCTCAGACGTTTAAAAAGCTAAGGGGCTAAACTTCTGAGGCCATCGGCCGGTAAACCTACAAACTACTTCTTCTTCTTCAAATGGTCCCAGTCCAAGGATCACTGTTCCTTGACATTTGCCTTCCATTTCTCTCGGTTACCCCTGTCATTCCGGAGCAGTCCCTTCTCTCTCAGGTCTTCAGTGATACAGTCCTTCCAGCTTCTCTTGGGTTGCCTCTTCTTCTCCTGCCTTCCACTTGTAACTCAATTGTTCTCTGCAACAGGTCTCCCCATCCCTTCTCATCACGTACCCGTACCATTGTAGTCTTCGTTCCTGGGCTTTCTTCGATGCCTCCACTACACTTGTCTGCTCTCGAATAAGATCATGTCTTATTTTCTCCATCCTCGTTTTCCCCATCATCCACCTCAGCATACGCATCTCAGCCATGTTTAAATTCTTCTCCTGCACTTTCTTTTCCAGTTCCCACTACCATACAACTTAGCCTGTCTCGCCGCCGATTAAAAAAAATTCCTATTGTCTTTGGTCGCAAAGAACACCTGACACCCTTTTCCTGGTCGTCCATCCAGCCTGGATCTCTTTATCTAAATCACCTTTACTAGTTACAAAGAAACCAGGTACTGTAATTCTCCAACTATTTCCAACAGATCTTTGCCAACATTATTTTTCCATCTCTTACCTGTACCAAACCACAGATATGCGGTCTTCCTCCTGCTAACTCTGAGTCCTCCATTTTCCATTTTCACTCTCTATCTCTATGTGGTTTATACCTCGTCTTTGCTCTCCACCACTATCATCACGTCATCTTATACTTACCTACACTACGGACAACACGCCCACAAATGTCTACCGGGAGCGGCATTGCAGACTGTGGCATGATGCCTTATAGCACGCAGCCATTCACGAGCGGCACGGCACAGATCCTTACTTACAAACACAGTATTATTAATCTAGTGCCGTTGCAGGGATGTGTTTCGTCTCTGCCCACAGGATCGACTACCTTTCAATGCTTGCTTTCATTCTCCATATATTTGTTTAAACGATGATGTCAGGTGCAACTGGAAAGTGTCTCTTATTTTGAATTGGATGTGAACAGCGACAAGCTACACCTAAATTCCAAACAATTCGGGTCCATACGAAATGTGAGATAATATCACGGAATGTGTTATACCACGCAAGTTTATCATTCAAGACGGAAGTATCTATTATTTTTTACATACCATACTTAGTTTTTCATAGCATACCGCAATATGTATTTTATGTCTATATAGTTTCCTTAACAGTTCATGCAATAAAGATATTCACGAGTAAATATAAAGAAGAAGTGAGAAGAAATCAGGTTAAATTGGATTAATGTGAGACGGGGTTTGGGTAAAGGCGTCAGAATAGTACAATGGAGTGTAGTAGGATTTATCTTCCTAGAAAAAAGAATTGGAGAATGTAAAACGCTCTATAAAATGTTCCCCGTGTACAAGTCGCATCATGTCGAATAAAATTCTCGAACTATCGATGGCAAGCTCCACCATCATCATCAGGAGTAAAAGTGCCTGCCGACACTGGTTGGGCGTCCTACTTACATAACTGCCAAGCTCCGCCCGAGGACAAATGCAAAATGTTGCAAAATGTTCGAAATTTCGTGGAAAACAGGAAAAGCTTTAGTGAAAGAATGTACAAAACCAGACTGGAATAATAAGCTTGGATGATCGACATCGAAGTACTCGAATTACAAATGGTGCAAGACAGGGGCGTAGTTTTACACTCCTGCTGTTTAGTACGTACATAGTAGAAGCAATTAGAGTAATAAACGAAAAATTCGAGAGTAGAATAAAATTCAGGTTAGAAAGATGTCCATGATAACATTAGCTGATGGCATTTTTATCTCCAGTGACAGAGCAAGAGAATTACAGGCATTTTGAATGGAATGATCATCTAATTTGCACATAATATGAATCGAGAGTCAAAGGAAAGACAAAAGTAACGAGAGTGCAAATTGTGCAAACTTAATACCAAAATAATAATCGCAATGCACCCGATGTTAAGAAATTCTGCACTGAAGAGAATTACCCACGATGGACGACGCAAGGACGACATGAAAGTACCATGGCAAAGGCTAAGACGGCATCATGGCCAGCAGGAGTCTAATGGTCCGAGGAAAGGAAAATATTCTGAGAATGTACTATTGTAGTACGTCTTTGTACGAATATGAAACGGGGACAGTGGGCAGAGAGGAACAGAAGAGAATGGAAGCATTTGAGCTTAGCCAAAGGCCGTACCGCAGTGGATACACCGGTTTCCGTTAGATCATCGAAGTTAAGCACTTGGATAGCACTTGCAAGGGTAACCAACCGCGTCTGCCGAGAGCTGTTGGAATGCGGGGTGCACTCAGCCCTCATGAGGCAAACCGAGGAGCTACTTGATTTAGAAGTAGCGGCTCCAGTGTCGGACACAACGGCCGGGCATTCGGAGGGCAGAACACGTCCAACACTATACCGCATCCAGTGACAGCTTTGGGCGGAGGATGACACGACAGTCGGTCGGTAACCATTGGGCCCTCTCTAGGCCTGCGTATGAGACGGAGTTTTAGATGAGTTGTCATAGGAAAATACTGAAAATTATGTGAGTTGGAAAGGAATGAGGAGGTTATCCCTAAAATCAGATTAAAAAATGACGTATTGAAATCACTCTCAAGAAAAGTGGAAAGGTGGTACGAAATACGTTAAGGTATCATGGAATAACGTGCATTAGAGGAAGCTTTATACGGTAGAAAATGAAGGGGGAGAGCACGGCTGGAATATTATTTAGGACGTAGGGTGAAGGCGCTACTCTGAAATTAACAAACTGGCGCAGGAGTGGGATTCTCTGCGGGATGACCAAACTAATCATTACTCTGATGATTCAAGAACAAAGTTTTAAATAATTCTCATCGTCCACCAACTCACTGGGTGACTTCGTAAAAGTACAGAACGACTACCGCCTAAAAGCTAAAAACAGAAGGAAACTGCTACTAAAATACGGAAATGAATACTCAAAGGTGGTTGGGAATCCTACTTCGTGAATTCTGCTTGTTGAGATAATCATCGATTACTGTTCAATCGAAATAAAAAACGGTCTTTAAATACTCTAACGTTCTAATAAAAATCATGGTTGGTGAACCTTTTCGGTGAGAGACAATCACTTCACAACATTTAAATGTAATAATTCTTGCTTTGCTTCGAAAAATCTGAAGGCATTCTGGAAGAGGTTTCTTCTGACTTAGTGAGAGAGGTTAACTCGGATATCGATCGGCAAAAGTGGAGGGGAATTAAGTAGTGGGTTGATATGCATTCTAATTAGGATGGAAGATATTAACTCCCTTTTCATGGAAGAGGGAGAATTTAATTTTCAGATGAATCGATGCGGAATAATGAACCTCGGGGAAGAGTGAATTTTCTGTATTTATTATCGGTTGCCGTGGCTATATCATGATATCTATTGTGGTAGAGAGAATATCGTTCCATAACAGGACCAGAGACACTGACCATCTTTCCCAGGCACCCCTTCGTATTATCGTAAAATTAGCCTTCACAAGCTGCGACAGTTACGGAACGGTGACATACATTCCTTCTCTATTATTCTGCAAGGCTTTCGGAAAATTTTGGGTGCTGTTTTTTTTTTTTTTTTTGTTTTTTTTTTTTTTTTTTGCACCGAAAATTACTTCCAGTGATTGCAATAAGCTTCCTGAATCTTGCAGTATAAGTAACTTGAGAATTTCCGAGTAATATCCTTCGTTTTGTATTTCCCCTCTCTCTCTTGCGCATCCATAATATCAGGTCTTATGGACTCGTAATACTTTTGCTTATTTATTTTCATAATGAGAGCTATAATTACTATGTACCTGTGTGACCAACAAATTATATCCCTATCTATTATCGCGACAAAATGCATTATTCTCAACACCAGATGACAGATTTCTGTTGTGGTAACTGAATCCTGCCTCTTTTTTAACTACATGACGGTTAATTTTATTATTCTGATCAATGTTGTGACTAACAAACACTGTTATTAATTCTTCAATGCAGACTGAGAAGTTACTATTAATAAATGTTCGGCGGAATCTTGCCCATTATACCTACTTATATATTGGACTTTATCAAGTTTTGAAATGCGTGTTTGACTGTGAAACATGAAACTTGTAAAATGTATGGAAATGTGGACAACATTGTAATACATTATCAAACAAATAAAAGTGTGTTTTTCCATCAAGATCTAATGATAGATCCAATTGTGATAATGTTGTTTCCCGGTTTTTTAAGCTGTAATAAGTATCCTTCAGCCACTTCAAGCATAAAGTCTAAAAATTGAGCTGTTTGACCTGATGTACGAAGAGATCACCTAATAAATTATTTAACGTCCATGCCACTACTCAAATACAGTACATTTAACAGTAGAAAACCTGTGGTTATTATCAAAGCAGAGAGTTACTCTTCATATTTTACCGTCGGGTAAAGAGATAAAAAATATTAATTTGTAGAGTCTGGGGTTACTCATTGTATGTACTGGAAGTTATAAATGTCCAGTGAAATTATATTATTCATATCACAGATTTGGATAAAACTTAAGTGACAAAGAAAGCGTTGACAATGCTGAGGGCTGAGCAATTTATAGAATACTTAAAGTATTTATGTTTGATCCAAGAAAGATTGAATAAAAATATAAATTTCTTTAGAATACCTACAATGATTAATTTTAAGGATATCATAATTTCCATCAATATAAAGAAAAAACAAAGGCAAATTTTTCTAACTTTTTAAAATATTTGACTTTGATGTAGTGGTCAGATCATGGTCGGAGTAAAATTATAGAAAGTTTAAATGAACAGTTTCGATGAAGCTAAGTCGACATTATCAAATGTACGTGATAAGTAGGAATTCAAATTTTGACCTGCGAAATTTTTTTTAAAGGTTCAGGTGACGTACATTAAGGATTAGACCTGTTTCTCATTTCAGATCGTTATGTTGGTCCACTTGACGTGGATGATGTAACTGACATAGCTGGGAGGTCAAAAAAGTCAGTCCAGCTACCAGAAATTGTTGCTCGTTTAGAACCACCCGGTGGTTACGTGGAGCTTTAAGAGCTGCTTCCGGTCGCGAAAAGCTTCAGATAGAACGTGCAGATTACTTTGGCGAACAGAGTTGAGTAACCGAATCATTGTATTGCCTGATCGAGCGTTTCTTCGAGATCATTATAATAACGTATAAAGCTAACAATTACATCTCTTGTACCTGCGATGTAAAATTTTACTCTGTCAGTATACAGTGATTAATAATAGCAGGTTACAAGGCTGGTCTCTCTTGTTACATTCTTAGGAAAATAGACTGAAAAGTAACAGCTATTTGTTGTCATACAGATTCGGAAATGCACCATTATGCCGAAGGTCACTTTTCGAACAGGCAATATGATTATGTTTAGGTTCTACGGTTTATTCATTTACGGTGGTTAATTCGACTCGAGTGTTGATTCTGTAACGGTTGTCTGTCTTTATGTATGATGTCAGTGGCGGTGGGGGATGGTGGAGAACAAATAAAAAAAAATACAATACAAAATACACTGATTGCTGAGTTCAGTTTTTACACACTACAAGTACAATGAAACACTTCTTAAAGAAGAGTAGCCTAGATCACATTTAAGCAAAATTACTTTATTTCACTACTAGTTTTGGCAATACTTGTTGTCATTATCAAGTGACAGGCCTACATTAAAAACTACGGTGTACATGTGCAGGAAAAGACTTCTCGAATTCGTGGTTAACCAAACGGCCGACCAATAGCAAGGGGGGGGGGGGTTGAGACAACTGTTGGACATGTCGTACAAATGCTGCTGACAACTTCAAATTAGCTGTTACATGTCCAGTGGTGGTTCTCTTGATGTTAAGTGAAAGACACACAATAACGTGTGTTCTCAAAAATAAAATGGTGACACACCACTGCTTTACTGCCAAGCAAGCCCTCATTTACAGACAGCGAACAACTGTAATATAATTATAAAACACTGAAGTCATGGTGAGAACGTAATACACAGTGTGAATTACAGGATAGCCCAACAAAAGCTGTAGATTACCTGTACACAGTAAATACAACAACAGGCCAGAAGCGGTTGCATTTGAATAAAAGTCTATGGTACATTGCGACTAATAATAACACATAAAAACATTGTTCGCTGCTGCAGGTGACTGACATATACTACGTGAGATGGCTGCTAGCAGAGTTCGACATTTGTGCCAATAGGAGGCGCTCATGACAAAGATATGAAAATCTATTATAAAACGTAGAAGATGTCAGACAATCGTGGCTACAAGTGCACGAGAAAAAACGTGTTGCCTAACAGCGGTGTCAAAGCTAAAAACACATGACAAAATTTCAATACAACATTAGATCACTCAATAATTGTTCGGCCTTTTGGTAAAACACGAATTCTAGAAGTCTTTTCCTGCACATGTGCACTGTAGTTTTTAATGTGGGCCTGTCATTTGATAATGGCAACAAGTATTGCCGAAACTAGTAGTGAAATAAAGTAATTCTGCTTTAAATGTGATCTAGGCTACTCTTCTTTAAGAAGTGTTTCACTCTAACCATTTAAGATCACTCTACTACCGACAAATGTCGGCTGTTATTCACACTACAAATACATTAAACCAATAGTGGTGCTTGTACACTGTTTTGCGAAAGATACGGACGAGATAAATAAAGTAACGTATATTAACATTTCAAATCTTCAAATGTTTGTAAATCTATCGGACCAAACTACGTGGTCATCAGTCAGTAACTACAAACTACTTAAACTAAGGTAAACTAACCTAAGGACAACACACACACAAAACCGTGACCTAGAGAGGAACGAACCTCCGACAGCGAGCAACCGCGCGCTGCCCAGCCAGGCGCCTTTGACCGCTCGGCTACTCCACCGCGGTTAATAACATTTTATTGAAAATGAATGCCTATTGACAGAGGTCTCATAGAGGTACAGAGAAACCTGGTGGGCATTACTATAGAACCATACGAAGCACTTGAAGTAAAGTGCATTGCGTGTCATCACCAAGCACAGGTTCTTAATAAAAAAAAAGTTCTATTCGATGATAATATTTGGATGACTCAACAGGGGACAGAATCGTCGGGAAAAGTAAGAATCAGGAACTACCCCAGGGGTGTGGTAGGACAGGCAGCATTGATTGACGTTCATGGCGACTGTTTCAAATTACAGGCATTGCTGCCCGAAGCATGTGCGTATGTTTAAATTGGTAATCCTCCTTTGACATGTAAAAATAGTCAATCCCATACTACAGTTGCATTATGATTCGAACCCCCGACCGTCGTGACCGTGCAGACCGTGACTGGAGCGCCTCAGTCCCGCGGCCGGCACAAAATAAGAAATGATCTTATTCGAGAGCAGACAAGTGTAGTAGAGGCATCGAAGAAAGCCCAGGAACGAAGACAACAATGGTACGGGAACGTGATGAGAAGGGATGGAGACACCTGTTGCAGAGAACAATTGAGTTACAAGTGGAAGGCAGGAGAAGAAGAGGCGAACCCAAGAGAAGCTGGATGCACTGCATAACTGAAGACCTGAAACAGAAGGGACTGATCCGCAAGGATACGTGGAACAGAGAGAAATGGAAGACAAATGTCAAGGAACAGCGATTCCTGAACTGGGATAAGTCTATTTGTATGTTCAGGGGCCGATGACCTCAGAAGTTTGGCCCCTTAGGTTTTTGAGTAACTTTCTGCAAAAATGAGATGCATAGTAGTGAGATTAAATTCATCGGATACATCATGAAAGCACTATACAGCTGACCAGATATGAACTTTCTGTTGCTAGTAGTGCATAGCCGCGGTAGAATAGCCGTGCGCAGTAAGGCCTCCTGTTGCGGTGCACGCGTCCTTCGCCGACGGAGGTTAGAGTCCTCCCTCGCGCATGGGTGTTGATGTTGTCCTCTGCATAAGTTACTCTAAGTTAGTGTAATTAGTTCGTAAGCCTAAGGACTGAAAACCAACTTAGTTAAGTCCCTTAGTTTTTTCAAACATATGAACATTTAGTAGTGCATAATAATTATAAGGATCTTTTCTCAATATATTTCTCAGTAGTTTTTATAGCTTCAAATAAAAAGTCGTGCAATAATGTGTTAACAGGGATAATTAGAGACCCAACAGTCTGCCAGGATTAATCTATCTCACATTTCTTCAAGATGTTTCACCTACACTATTGGACATAGTGCCACTAAATGTTAGGGTGGAAATGTGGCTGCAAGACCACGGAGCTCAGGGCAAACTTTATATATACAGGGTGGTCCATTCGAAGTTTCGGATGAGATTATCTCGAAAAATATACGTCGGGTAAAAAAAGGGGGGGGGGGGTGAGACAAGTTCGTAAGGTCAAAGGGGGATATCAAATGATACTACAAGGGACCTTCAGCCATCGCCCCTTTGGGTGGGGGTTGGGTCTAATTTTAATTCTTAAATGGAAAGACAATACTGGCATTCTACGGATCGGAGCGTGGAATGTTAGATCCCTTAATCGGGTAGGAATATTAGAAAATTTAGAAAGGGAAATGGATAGGTTGAAGTTAGATATAGTGGGGATTAGTGAAGTTCGGTGGCAGGATGAACAGGATTTCTGGTCAGGTGAGTACAGGATTATAAATACAAAATCAGTTGGGGGTATCACAGGAGTAGAACTAATAATGAATAAGAAATTAGGAATGCGGGTAAACTACTATGAGCAGCACAGTGATCGCATTATCATTGTCAAGATAGATACGAAGCCAACACCGACAACAGTAGTACAGGTTTATATGCCAACTTGCTCTGCTGATGATGAGGAGATCGAAGAAATATATAAGGAGCTAAAGGAAATTATTCAGACAGTTAAGGGAGAGGAAAACTTAATTGTGATGGGAGACTGGAATTCGGTAGTAGGAAAAGGAAGAGAAGGAAAAATAGTAGGTGAATATGGACTGGGCAGAAGGAATGAAAGAGGAAGTCGCCTGGTAGAATTTTGCACGGAACATAATTTGATCATAACAAAATACATGGTTTAAGAATCACAAAAGAAGGTTGTATACTTGGAAGAGACCAGGAGACACCGGAAGGTATCAGATAGATTTTATAATGCTAAAACATAGATTCCGAAACCAGGTTATAAACTGCAAAACATACCCAGGGGCAGATATAGACTCTGACCATAACTTGTTAGTCATGAACTGTAGGCTGAAACTGAAAAAACTGCAGAAAGGTAGGAAAATAAGGAGATGGGACCTAGATAAATTGAAGGAAAGTGAAGTTCTGGTGAATTTCAGAGGGAGCTTTAGGCAACATTTGACAGAAATAAAACAGTAGAAGAGGAATGGGTAGCATTGAGAGATGAAATAGTGTAGGCAGCAGAGGACAAAATAGGTAGAAAGGCAAGACCTACAAAAAATCCTTGGATAACACAGGAAATACTAAATTTAATTGATGAAAGGAGAAAATATAAAAATGCAGTAAATGAAACAGGCAAAATGGAGTACAGACGACTAAAAAATGAGATTGATAGGAAGTGCAAAATGGCTAAGCAGGAGTGGCTAGAAGGCAAATGCAAATCTGTAGAAGAATGTATAAGAAGGGGAAAAGTAGATAACGCCTACAGGAAAATAAAAGAGACATTTGGGGACAAGAAAAGCAATTCTAGAAATATCAAGAACTCAGATGGGAAACCAGTTCTCAGCAAAGAAAGGAAGGCTGAAAGGTAGGAAGAGTACATAGAGCAGCTCTACAAAGGAAATGAACTGAGAGACGATGTTGTAGGAAGAGAAGAGGAAGTAGATCGAGATGAAATAGGAGATATTATACTGAGAGATGAATTTGACAGAGCCCTGAAAGACCTAGGTCGGAACAAGGCCCCAGGAGTAGATGACATACCCTCAGAGCTACTAAAGTCTCTGGGAGAGCCAGCCATGACAAAACTATTTGAACTGGTGTGTAGGATGTATGAGACAGGTGAAGTACCTCTCAGACTTTAAGAAAAATCTAATAATCCCCATTCCAATGAAATCAGGTGCAGACAGGTGTGAAAATTACAGAACCATCAGTTTGATAAGTCATAGTTGCAAAATTTTAACACGAATTATCTACAGGAGAATGAAAAACCTGATAGAAGCTGACCTAGGGGAAGATCAGTTTGGATTCAGGAGGAACGTAGGAACCCGGGAGGCAATACTTACCTTACGTCTTATCTTAGAGGATAGATTAAGAAAAGGCAAACCTACATTTTTAGCCTTTGTAGATATGGAGAAAGCGTTTGACAATGTTGACTGGACTACACTCTTTCAAATTCTGAAGTCAGCAGGGGTAAAATACAGGGAAAGGAGAGTTATCTACAACTTGTACAAAAGCCAGACCGCAGTTATTAGACTCGAAGGGCATGAAAGGGAATCAACAGTTGGGAAGGGAGTAAGACAGGGTTGTAGCCTTTCTCCGATGTTATTCAATTTGTACATTGAGCAGGCGGTGAAGGACAGCAAGGAAAATTTTGGAATAGGAATTAAAGTTCAGGGGAAAGGCTGATGTCATTGTAATTCTGTCAGAGACAGCGAACGACCTGGAAGAGCAGTTGAATGGAATGGACAGTGTGTTAAAGAGAGCGTACAAAATGAACATTAACAAGAGCAAAACAAATATAATGGAATGCGGTCTTAGAAAATCAGGCGATGCTGAAGGAATTAGATTAGGTAACGAAACAATGAAGGTGGTAGATGAGTTTTGTTACTTGGGTAGTAAAATAACATGTGATGGTCGCAGTACAGAGGATATAAAATGCAGAATGGCAATGGGAAGAAAAGCATTTTTGAAAAAGAGAAATTTGCTAACATCGAATATTAATTTAATTGTAAGGAAGTCTTTTCTGATGGCATTTGTGTGGAGTGTTGAGTGAAACATGGACGATAAGCAGTGCGGACAGGAAGAGAATAGAGGCTTTTCAAATGTGGTGTTACAGAAGAATGCTGAAGATTAGGTGGGTAGATCACATAACTAATGAAGAGGTACTGAACAGAATTGGCGAGAAAAGGAATTTTTGGCATACCCTAACCAAAAGCATGGATCGCTTGGTAGGACACATTCTTAGACATCGAGGAATCGTAAATTTAGCATTGGAGGGAAGTGTGTGGGCTAAAAATCGCAGAGGGAGGCCAAGAGACGCGTATAGTAAGCAGATTCAAGTGGATGTGGGTTGCCGTTCTTATGAGGAGATGAAAAGGCATGCTCAGGATAGAGTAGGGTGGAGAGCTGCATCAAACCAGTCTCCGGACTGAAGACCATAACAACAACAAATGGAAACTCTCTCTTTTATTTCAGATTTACGGTCGGGGGTTCGAATCCCCCCTCGGGCATGGATATTTGTGCCGTCCTTAGTTGTAAGTAATTCATAAGTAGTTTGTAAGTTTAGGGACTGATGACCCCGTAGTTAAGTCCCATAGACTCGACAAACATTTGAATTTTTTTTATTTCAGATTCGGATTCTCAACAAAAAAGTGATCAATAATTTTTTTTAAAATTGACAGGTGGCGCTGAAATCGAGAAAAAGTAAAATTTGGAAAGAACTTCAAATTTTTTAGAATGATCCGAGATGGACACATCAAATCAATACAAAATATACCCTATCTGCTACAGTTTCTGATGGAGGAAGACGGAATGGTATTAAAATGTCATTAGGGAACTCTTCACAATTGCATTACCCGAATGAGGCGCTACTGTGGCCAAACTGCGAAATACATCTCAATAACTATTAGGGCATTCACCGAAAATTAACATCATATCAACAATTTCTGTAAGAGGATAGTGAGCCAAGTTGCGCTAAAGAAAAATTTACTTTTGTCAGTTGATGTTTTCAGTTCACAATCTGAAAGTGATCACGTTCACGCTCACGCTTTTATGAACGGGCCTCGACCTTGGCCCGATGTGTGTAGAGGCTTGTTGGTGTTGATGTTGCCTGGCTTCTTGGAATGTCCTAGTCTTGCTGGCCCTGCCACAGATAAATAAAATCATGGCTGCTAGCAACAGCTAGCGGTTTGTTTTCCCGCGTGCTCCACTAGTGAGCGGGTCTCTTCGCTCCTTACTCTTGACCCATCTTGTGTACTCAACTGCCTCGCGGCAGATGACTTCCCACTGATCACGGGAAAAGATGGGGTGGGAATTGAGAAGTTTGAACTCCTTGTTCGACAGGATCGGGGTCAGATGCTCTCGCAGATGTTGAGAGAGACGTACAGGTTTGTGTGGGAGACTGGGTTTGAGATGGGACGGTAGAAAAGGAAAGGGTTGTCAAGGTGGGGATATGTCCGGTTTCGGATGGAGGGGACGAGCCTGTCAAGAACCTTCTTGACACTGTGCTTGTCCGGCATGTGCAAGCACTCTTCCGCTTCCGGAGTCTCGTCCTCCATGACCACAGTTTCTGTGGTCATCTTAGTCCATATCCATACTTCCTCCTCTTCTTCGCACTCTTCCTGTTCAGGAGGAGATGAGTCCACCTTCATGTGCTCTCCCTTGGCCTCCTGCATTGTTGCAAGGACCGTGGAAACGCCTCTCGGTGTGGCTTCGTCTTCTGACTGTGTCCCTGCGTCCACCCCTGCTTTCCTCCCCGCTTGTGGGTTGGCAACAAGGGCGGTCGCCTCCTTTCGCGGCGCGGAGTTCCCGCACTTCTTCAACTTGGCGCCGCTCCTCGTCGAGATCGGCGCGAAGCAGCGCTCTCTCCTCCGCCATGGCGGATTTGAGGGCGCGCATCGCGTCGACGGCCGTAGACGTCGCTTTGCAGCTTGGTCCGCTGTCCCCTCTTGGAGGAGGGGGCGGATCAGCAGCTGGTTTTTCTTGATTCTCCATCTCCTGAATGGAGCCCTTGTCGGCGTGCTTACGTCCTCCGCCACTCCAGCTACAGATGTAGCTGCAGCGGCGAAAGTTGGCGGCGTGTGGGCCACCATTGTTTGCACACTTCTTCGCGGCTTCCCGCGTCTTCTTACAGTCGCGTGTGTCGTGCGCCTCAGCGCACTTCAGGAACGCAACTGCGTTCTTGCAGCCCTTGGCCAGGTGACCAAGTTTCTGGCAGTGAAAGCACTGCACCGTCTTCTGCTTCTTTCTCTCGTCGTTTCTGGTCATATGCAACACCTCGCAAGCGAGATGCTTGATAATGGTCGAAAGAAGGCCACCATTTGACCTTCCCTTGCCTCCTCTTCCGCGTCCTGACATGGCTGCTGAAGAAGTCTTTTGCGAGACGAATGCTGCTGCTTCGCTGCCGTACGTCCGCTCCGCTCGGCTGCCCGCTGCCGTCTCGTGTTCACCCGTAGCGTGACGTCTGATCGCACTGCACCGACCTTTATACTGAGCCATATTTCACAGTTTGGCCACGGTAGCGCCACAGTCGCGTGAGTAATGCAGTTGTGAAGAGTTCCCTAACGAGATTTTAAAAACATTCCGCCTCCTTCCATCAAAAACTGTGGCGGATAGGATACATCGTGAAAAAAAATAAAAAAAATAAAATAAAAATAAAATAAAAAATAAAAGGAAGAAGAAAAAAGAAAGCAAGCTTAATTTGGGGTAATGAAAGAATTGGTGCATATGCTCTATCGATTTGATGCGTCCTTCTTCCAAAATTTTACTCTTTTTCGATTTCAGCGCCACCCGTCAAAGATTAAATAATGTTTCAGACAAAACTTGCTTCTTTTTTTATCGAGAATCCGAATCTGCAATAAATATAGGGGTTTCCATTTAAGAATTAAAAGTTGACCCCACCCCCGCCCACGTGGCCGGGGACTGGCGATCACGTGTAGTATCATTTGATGCCCCCTTTGACCTTACGAACGTGTCTGACCCACTATTTTTACCTGATGTATATTTGTCGAGGTAATTTTATCAGAAACTTCAGGTGGACCACCCTATATACCAGGTGATCAACAAGTCAGTATAAATTTGAAAACTTATAAATCACGGAACAATATAGATAGAGAGGTGAAAATTGACACACATGCTTGGAATGACATAGGGTTTTATTAGAAGAAGAAGAAGAAGAAGAAGAAGAAAAAGAAGTGTTGCTAGACGCATGAAAGATCTCTAGAGCGCGTCGTTTGGTCATGATCCTAACCTAACCTGTGTGCTCAGCCGCCACTTTCGTCATGCTTGGCCTCCCAGGTCCCCAGACCTCAGGCCATGCATTATTGACTTTGGGGTTACCTGAAGTCGCAAGTGTATCGTGATCGACCGACATCTCAAGGGATGCTGAAAAACAACATCCGACATCAATGACTCACCATAACTCCGGACATGTTTTACAGTGCTGTTCACAACATTATTCCTCTACTACAGCTATTGCTCAGAACGACAGCGAAT
Organism: Locusta migratoria; assembly: GCA_026315105.1. Taxonomy (NCBI): domain Eukaryota; kingdom Metazoa; phylum Arthropoda; class Insecta; order Orthoptera; family Acrididae; genus Locusta; species Locusta migratoria. The sequence continues at coordinate 109,916,334 of CM048749.1, read as the reverse complement.
ATATTGAGTATTTCATGTAAAGAACATCATCTTTGCTTTGTCTTAATTTGTTATGCTAATTATTGCTTTTCTGATCAGATGAAGCGCCATCTGCCTGACATTTTTGAACTTTTTTTTATTTTTTATTTTTAATTTTTTCTAATAAAACCCCGCGTTATTTCAAAGCATGTGTGTCAATTTTTACATCTCTATCTACATTATTTCGTGATTTATCAAATTTTCACATTCATACTGACTTTTTGATATAATGAAATGCTTCAGGCCGCGACAGAACAGTCATGGCCACTAAGGCGCCCATCTGCAGTGCGCTTGGCTATTCGCTGTCAGGGGTTCGAGTCCTCCATCCTTCATGGGTGTGTGTGTTGTTCTTAGCTTTAGTTACTTTAAGTTAGTGTAAGTAGCTTGTGAGCCTAGGCACTAATAACCAACGTAGTTGTCGTTTAGATTTACAAACATTTGAACATTTATAGTGCTTCAGTATGGAAGCAGACTTATAATTATCTGAAATGGGCATGAGCAGTACGTTAGTAGTGTGTTGAAAATTGGCGTGGTAGGGGTGGTAAACATCACAACTGCCTCCTAAGCCGGATACCACGGTTGGAAACCCCTTTGGGAACAAAGTTTCAGGTTTCTCCAGCGATTTAATTCACGACCCACTGGCAACTATTGTTGTTGTTTCATTTTTACGCATTGAGGCAAGTAAGTAAAAATATTACTTTATGTCTGTAGGTTTGTTGCGGTCTCTCCATGTAGCTAATATAGCACCTCAGCAAACACAGATGATGCGTAACTCCTGAAGACAGAAAACAGTTGAAAGAAATCCTTTTTGTTTGTAGATGTGTTTGCTTACTAAAGTACCAGCACAAGTATAAAATTCTCATGAGCAATACTCAAGGTCAAGGGTCCCAGGAAAAGTTTAAATGAAAATATACCTTAGTAATAGCCGTGTGTAACCTCTGCGATATTGTGATGAGATTTACCTCCTCTCTGATACTGTCTGCACAAATTTAACATCTGCTCCTACACATGAATGAGAAAGAAAGAATTCCAAATTAAAAAAAAACCTGCAAGGTGTATCTGAGAGATTGCTGGCGAGACGGGATATTTATGACCGCGTGTGGGCTTTCTTTCTCTCGGTGTATTTTCTCCTTTGTTATTCATGGGAGAGCTCGTGAGAATGCACGGTAAATATAATTAATCTTTTACCTTTTAATTATGCGGCAAGAGATAATGTCGGAGTGGAGGCGGTTGGTGGTTGGGGGTGGGGGGAGGGCCGTTACGGTGGTGCCCCGCCCACCACACCATCTGCGCTCGTGGCGTGGCGTCGCGTGGCTTGCCGTGGCACGTGGCCTTAATTCGCGAGGTTTTTAATTATGGAGGGGCGCCCCGCAGAGGGGGGCCGACAAGCAACCACTGTCAAATCGTCAGGGGAGAGGGGAGGGGGGATGAGAGAGTGGGGGAGGGGGCGGAAGCAGGGGGACAGAGAGGGGGCGAGAGTGCAAAGCGCCATCCAGTGATGGGAGTCTGGGTGTCGGTCGCCTCGTCACTGCCACTTCGACAGTGTCGTGTCCAATGTGTAATGAGGCGGATCGATCGGGCCGAGGGGGAGCAGAACAGCGGTAGTTGGGGAGGGGGTGGGTGGAGGGGAGTAGGGTCGACAGTGGACGGCGCCGAAGGGGGAAGGGGGGGGGGTAGGAAGTACAGCGGTGAGAGTTAGAGTGGGGGGGGGGGGGGAGGAGGAGGCGGTTCGGCTCAGAGGGAGCCGTTGCGCGGGAGCTTGCCGCTTCATTATCCCTGCCCTCTCGGACGGCGGGCGGCAGCGTGCAAAATTCATGGCCCGCCTTGTTAGGAACAGCGTGCGTGTCGCCGAGCCGTTTTTATTTATGAATGCCGTGATCCAGAAGAGTGGCCGCTTTTTGCGGCGCCCGCGCGCCTGATCGATAGGTTAATTTTTAGGGGGCTGTGATGTGCCGCAGCGAGGCGGCCACCGCCGCCCACCGCCGTGCCCGACTCCCTCGGCTCATTTTGATTCGGCGGACCGAACACGCGGCATTCACGTGCGTTTCTGCGATGACCGGGCAGCACTCGTAACTCTGCCCCAGTTGCACATTCTGTCCCTCACCAGTGGAACGTGGAAAATTCGCCTGCACTGATAGGGCAGAGTAGCCTTCGAGGAGGCGTGCCTGTGGATGAAAGTGCGCCAACTGACGTCCTCTACCCAGTGGTGGTCTAAGGAGGGTGTGAAAAGGGGGCGGAGGGGCTGGACCAATCCGGGCCTGTCGTCTTGGGGGGAGGGGCCTCTAAATACCTTGAAAGCACCTTTTATTTTTGATTAGCACTCTTTGCCTCTCGTTCTAGGGCCTCCAAAAGTCGAAAGCTATTTTTTTTCCTGTCCCGTGGCCCTCGTCCTGGGGCGCCTCCAAATCTCAAAAGTTACTTTTTATAGCAATACATGTACTCCCAAGTGGACGGGGGACCCTCATTTCGTTTTACTGCCGCCCCGGGCTTCCGACAGACTTAGTCTGCCACTGCTTCTACCGTTCAATTCTTGTCTCCCAATTTTCAGCCTGAACCAATTCCGTCATTAATAAAAATTCGTAGGATTACACGGCAGCAGTTGTTTTAAATAAACCAATTCTCACAAGGAAAGTAGTTGGGCTCGAACAAACACATATCTACCAAAACCGTGAGATAATGTAAAGATCCCTTATTGCACTAGTGATACTCCCGCATCTGCAAAACTCTGCAGTCGTCCATTACAGGCCTCTGCGTGTGTCATGCCGCATTGCACTTTGACCTGTCGGTTCGCCAGTAGGGACGGTGCAGTGTGCCTCCAAAGTTGCGTTTTGTGATGTTATTTGTGTGGTGAAACGTCAGATGGGGCGGCGATTGCTAATCAATCCTGCTAATGTATTGCGATTAGTTGAGATGAAGTTACGAAGAACCCTTCTTCGTGAAAATGGTATTAGTGTAGAAGATGACTCATTCGCACGCTTACTCTTATCTGTTGTGGTACAGAAATATGAGCGTAAGTTAGATACTGTTGTTACAAACTCATGATAGTAGGGATGATAATGACGAACAACTCATTGAAAGCGGTAGTGCTACGGTAAGTGCGGGAAGAGGCGATGGAAGCAGTGGCAGTGAATACCAACAGTCTTCCGAGAAGAAGGTTAAAGTTGCAACTATCATCACAACTTTTGACGACAATTCGCTAGAGAATATGTACGATGATTATTACATAAGTTATAGTTAAGATATCTGCATTACGTATGGCGTCTACTATTACATTTACAATGCTATCTAGAGCATGGTTGCAGAGCTTTGCAGAAAAACGACACCCACAAACACATTGAGGTGTACGTAGAGATCCTGTAACCAAACGTTCATACAGATATGTTTGTTCGAGCTCATTTACTTTCCTTGTCAGTAACACAACTCATCATTTTTAATCTGTTAGCGAAATAATTGCCGACGTGTCGACAACTGTGCAGTGGTTATCTGATACCGACGTCATACATCAAACAAGGAGACCACCTGGACATCGGATTTTAGAATATTTATTTTGCGAGAAGTTCAGAACACAAATAACAATGAGCCAAAGCCATTCGACACAACTCTAAAAAAAAATATCGAGAAAATCGGGTTTAAAGTTTTGCAGGTGCACTGGTACACTTATAATTTTAAATATTTGCGAACATTTCTTCGCTACCCTCCAAATACACTCCACACACACACAGTTATGAAAGAAAGAAGTTGATCGCTTACAGTATATTCGCTGTACGTGCCGTAAAACCGCCGTTTCAGGAACGATATTATAACTCACTAATTTCCAAATTGGCCGTGTGGTTAATATTTTCTTTGCATACCGTGTCATATCACTAGGTATTCCAGAAAATTCTTTGGCCGAGAGAGATGGCGCAGTGGTAACAGACTGGACTCCCATTCGCAAGGATGGTTGTTCAAATCCACCTCCGGCCAGCCACATTTAGGTTTTCCGTAATTTCCCTAAATCACTCCAGGCAGATGCAACCTTCGTTGTGGCTCAGCTAGTACCGTTCTAGTGTTGTAACTGTAGGGTTCGTGGTTCCAATACTCCAGTCATAGATTATTTATTCTTATATTTTTTCTTTGCGTTCGAATACTTAAACAATTTTAATATCTAATGGTAAATTTTTACGAAAAATGCACGTATTTTTGTTTTTCGTAATTTTGTATATTTTATAAAAGTCTGACAATAAAGATAGTATCAATAAGAAAAACATAGGTTACAATTTTTACAGTATTAGCTTCACTATTAGATGACGACGGTAGTCTTTGATTGTTCATTTTGTGAAGAGATATGACGCTGTTTTTGGAAAGTTATCTCCTTAGCTATTTATGCTTTTCTAGGCAGATAATCTAGTGAACCATCGCTTTAATTGACGACAAGGTGTTCAGCTCGTCTAAATACACAGAAAAAAAACTGACATAACACGTGGAATTAGAAATCCCAAAATATTTATATAACTGACTTCGAAAACAACGAAAAAATTATTTGTCGCAGCAGGATTCGAACCACGGACTCTGCTGATCGGAGTCCAGAACGCTACCAGCTCGGCTACAGCGACAGATGCAGCAAATGGTTTTACTAATGGTACTTACCTGTACTTGCAAAACTTCAAAGTCGATTTTCTTGACAATTTTTACGAGTTACGTCTAATGGCTTTCGCAGATAGTTATTTAAGTTCTGAACTTCACATACCATAATTATAAAGAAATTCTAAAATCCGATAGCCATGTGGTTTCCTTGTAAGATGGTGATTGTTTGGCACAGGTATAAAGTGGGTATCAGATAACTGAAAGATTCACAGTACGTACGGATAAAAATTCAGCAGCTTCCAGCACTAAACCGTCCTGAAGAGGACCACTGATCGGTGGTCGAAACGTCGGCAGTTCCTTCGCTATTTGAAAAACGACGCGGCCTAATACCCGGAATTGTTCTACTTAATTCCTTCACTACTGCTTCAGTTAACAGATTCGTAGGTTGTGTTTAAGGATTACAATCGAAGAAATTGGGGGATTCGCTGTCTAGCGGGATCCAGCATAATATTAAGAACTGTGGGATTCCGCAACAACCTGCTGATTTGCAAGCGGATCTGCAAGCGTAAAATCTCTAAAATTTTTTCATATTTGCCGCCTTAAATTCACTGCGCAACATCCAAAAAACTAATAACTAATAGTTGAACACATTCCTAATACTACGTTTGTAATGTCGAAAAAGAATGGTACAACGAAAACAGAAACACATTTTATGTTATTAAAAATGCGGTGGCTTTGAACAATTTGTAAATGATACTGACGCAGATAATTGTCAACAGTATATGAAAAATAAATTAACCTTACTTACTTCCTTACTCACTCGTCACATCGAACTTGGGAGCCCATTACCGAGCAACATGTTTTCGCCATCTGTCCCTGTCTCACGCTATTTCCTTCCAGTCGCCTTCAATACCTAGACTTCTCAAATCGGCCTTCATATTGTCTTCCCATCTACGCCTCCGTCTCTCCAAAGGACGTTTTCTCTGTAAGTGTCCTACGAATACTCAGCGCGCTTCACTGCCTAAATACATTTGAGCTACGTGACCTGCCCATCGCAGCCTACGTGATTTAATAACACTGATTATGTTAGGCTTGAATAGAGTTCGTGAACCTCTTAGTTATGCAGGTTTCGCCACTCCCCGCTAATGTCATTCCTTTTTTACTTCGAAAATTTAAATTAGCCTTACAAGAGGAATTACAAATGCAGCTGAACCAGAACACTGAAGATTACACTAAACAGATCAAGACTTGAACTGACAAAATCCTAATTTTCTTGCTGTAAACTGGAAATTTATACAGATCAGTTGTTCGTCTACATATCGTACTGTAATTACGATGGTTCAATTGCTTTCCTGATGTAAAGCCCTACACCCCACCTTGCTCATCGTGCTTTCTCTCCTGACGGATAGACCTTCGTCTTCGTCTTCTTTCTATCCCTTTATCCGAATGTCACTAACAGTTAAAACGTCTAACCCCATATTACTTGCAGATTTAGCCAACTATAATTTCTTACCCGTCTTAATAGCTCCCAATCTCTTTCCTGATGGTTTGCTAAGCTGTGTCTGAGGAGACATTGGTCTGTCAGTTGGAAGTGGTACTCCATCACCTTCAGATATTCGAGGTATTTTTCTCTGATTATAGCAGCATCAGATCGAGGTCAGAGACATGTTACTACCTTTCTTTGACCAAGATCTCAGTGGGTTTACCCCTAACGGTTGAGGGCGTCAAGTCCCCAAAATTTTTACTATATGTTCTTAACAAGATGTTGTTGGGGAATCTCTAAAATTTTACATTACCACTAAACGTCAACGAGGTCCTTGGGGTTCAGGTTTGCCGTTCTAAACTATTTTGCATCCCGTGCTGATTACGGAACTGTTTCCTTCTGCAACAATCCCCTGGCTAGCAGAGCCAAATGATATTATTTTTGCACTCTATAAAATGCAATCATAAGTTTCGCGTCTAAAACAAGTAACAGTCTTATATCACGTATCTAATCAGACAAAATAAAAAAATATATCTTAATTTACTCGAACCCAGGTAATAATAAAATTCAATGCAAAGACTGCTATAACTGCATGTAAGTCACACTGGTAGAAACTTCAATACGATATTATATACCAATAACACCTTTTGCACAGAGATAAGAATCCATCTATCGTTTCCCATCACTTGAATATAGAATACCACATAACCGAGAATTGAGATGAAGCCATCCTAATTCCACACGAAACACCCAAGGAACCGCTAATGAATATTTTTAAACAGATGGAAATTTACCCACACAAACTACCCCTAAAAATACTCCAAGAACGAATCGACTTCATGCATTAAAATTATATCGAAACCTTTATTGAAAATATATAGCAAGAAAACGGATAAGCAAAACAATATTTACGCAAGTATACCAAATGTGTATTTGAAAGGAATAAAGGAAGTAAGTTTAGAGTTTAACGTCTGGTTGACATCGCGGTCGTTAGAGTCGGAGTTACGAAGACGGATTTTTGGGTTATCATGTGTTAGGAACCATACCGGTATTTGCCTGGAGTGACTTAGGTAGATCACGGAAATCCTAATTCTGGATAGGGCAGGTAGATTTGAACCACCGTCCTCTCGAAAGAGTATTTAGTGTCTTACCACTGCGCCACCTCGCTGGGAAACGTTATTTTAAACTCAGTTGTTCTTATTGTGGTCTTCAGTCCGCGGACTTGTTTGATGCGCCTCTCCACGCCGTTCAGTAGAGCTGCATGTCCTCGGGAAAAGTGAGGACTGTAGTTTCCCCTTGCTTTCAGCCGTTCGCAGTAACTGCATGGCAAAGCCATGTTAGCTGATGTTACAAGGCCTGCTCAGTCAATCATCCAGACTGTTGCCCCTGCAAGTACTGAAAAGGCTACTACCCATCTTCAGGAAACACATATTTGTCTGGCCTCTCCACAGATACCCTCCGCTGTGGTTGCACCCGCGGTACGGCTATCTACATCGTTGAGGCACGCAAGCCACCGCTCTCGGCAATGTCTGTGGTTCATAGTAACAATAAAAACAGCTTTTAAGCATAAAACAGTGGACCTGCCAAATGGAGTATCTCATAATCACAGTAATTAAACTGTCAATCACTGCCTTTGGAAATATAAAAAATAATCTGAAAATAGTACCATGCCAAGAAAACTCACAGTTAACTCACGTCACCGTTTGCGCCGTAACCGCTCGACTTGGATTGAGCCACAAACGTTTAAAGTCATCCACAAAGTTCTGTATGGTGATAATAAGCGTTACATTGCTGTATCAGGGTTTGGTGATACTTCATGTAAGTAAGCATCTGGATTCTCAATACTGCAGCAACATCTGGATTACGCTGAATACGGGCAGCCGAACTCAATTACTGTGTAAGCTAGAGGTTTGAAATTATGAAGAGCAGCATCCGGTAAGTTTGAGTCAGCAGTTCACTCAAAAACATTACATAAACTGCCTTTGTACAACAATCACATTCAACAGTGAAAAGTTAGCGTGCTGACTGGCATAGTGACTGCCTCGAAATCTGATTCCGAACTACGCTTTAACGATGTCTGCGGCCCGCCTTCATATACAATTCTAAACAGTGCCCTGCATTATTAGAGATGTTAAAAAGATAAAAAAAAATTATAATCAATTACCTTAATCTTAATAACATTTGATATTATGTGAAACAAGCTTATATGGGTCTCCATTTCTCACTAACGTTTAAACTTTTGTCAATGTTTTTAATATATGAAAATATACTTCAATATGATATGCAACAATGAATATTACATTTATCACAATAACTTGTAAAATATTAGTGGGGAACTATTACTAACATTTATGGAGCTATGATTTACGAGTATTTTCAATTCTGATTTGAAAGAATTTGAAAGAATAATTCTTTATTCTGTCAAAATATTATGTAAAATTGATGATTAGTAAAAACTTACAGGCTCACACTTTATATTGGTATTTGTGGTGCAGTACATTACATGTATTTAATCAGCCATGTGCTCATCTATATTTGCGGATTTCCTTTAAACTGTTTCGTGTGTTGTATTCCTACTAATTGATAATCTATTTCATACTGCGTATTTAATTTTGATACTTATTAGTTGATCCAATGTCTAGTCAGATATGGCTCATGGACCCTTTTTTTACGTTTTTACATATGTATAACAAAATTACAGATTCGATATAGTCTGTTTAGCTCAGAAAATGTGGTGGTTCTGCGTCTAAATATTGCTATAGCTCTTGTCTGTTTCATAATAATCAGATTATATCCCATAAAATATATAACCAACTGTTGTTACTCTACTAACACTAAGTTTGTTTTAAGTAGATGGCCATGACACACCCACGATAGTGTATGGATGTCGAAACAATATGACTTATCCAAGAAATTGTTGCATCACACACACACACACACACACACACACACACATATTTGAAAACTTAATAAATCACGGAATAATGTAGATAGAGAGGTAAAAAATTGACACACATGCTTGGAATGATATGGGGTTTTATTAGAACAAAAAAGAAAAAAAAATACTAAGTTTTAAAAAATGTCCGACAGGTGGCGCGTGATTCTGGTTTAGTATCTGCTACCGTGAGGGCTGAGAGGTTCACCGATAAGTTACAGAATCGCATCATCCCCAGCCTGCTATAACGTACGATTTTTATGCTGGATGGCGCTCCACCCCATATTGCTAGACGCGTGGAAGGTCTCTTGCGCGTGTCGTTTGGTGATGATCGTGTGCTCAGGCGCCATTTTCGTCATGCTTGGCCTCTCAGGTCCCCAGACATCAGTCAGTGCGACTATTGGCTTTGGGGTACTTGAAGTCGCAAGTTTATCGTGATAAACAGACATCTCTAAGAATGCTGAAAGATAACATCCGACGCCAATGCCTCACCGAAACTCAAGACATGCTTTACAGTGTTGTTCACGACTTTATTCCTCTATTACAGACAGTAAAATACATACCACAGCTATTGGTGAAGAACGATGGTGAACATATTGAGCATTTGCTGTGAAGAACATCATCTTTGCTTTGCCTTAATTTGTTATGGTAATTATTGCTTTTCTGATCAGATGAAGCACCATCTGCCGGACATTTTGACCTTTTTTGTTTTTTGTTCTAATATAACCCATGTCATTCAAAGCATGTGTGTCAATTTTTACCTCTCTATCTACATTATTCTGTGATTTATTAAGTTTTCAAATTTATACTGACTTCTTGATTACCCGGTATATAATGTATCAGAAGATTTGAAACAAGGTTGTATACCATGTAATTACAAGCAACCTGAGGATGACTATTTGGCCGAAATAGGACTATATTATAGATAAATAATTACGTTTAGCAGCCTTCTGATTGCATAATTATATAAAGCAACTCACTTATTGATTTATATCCCCTCATTATGGTCATTTTATTTTCATTCGTCGTCATAGTCACTATTCAGCATCAAATCAAGTAAATTCTTACATGAAATTTAGTTTATAAGTCACTCCTTCATATAATGCTAGACCTGCTTGCCTTCTGTACAGATGGTTCGCGGTAGTTCTATTGTAACGAGGTTTGCCCATAGTCGACCTTACCGAAAGGTCAGCCTATGTCATAAGCATATAAAATTACCATACCAATAAAACTACACACATACAAGAAAACAGACACCCTCAGAACCTCAGATACTATCAAAAGTCAAATAATAATATTACAATACTTCGAAAAAAGAAGTGTGAATTTTTAGAAATAAGAAATCTGTATAGTAACGTCCCCATTCACACTGCATCCTCTGACAATACATTTACACTGCATCCTCTGACAATAAAGTTGGCTGAATAGTCCAGCATTATTAACATAGATGATCTATGGACTACACTTATTTTCATTCGGAATAGTTTCGTTGGACGTCAGGATTATCGTCAAATGTCATTCCTTTCAAAGCGAGTTTGAGTCTAGGGAACAGGTCTGAATGACTGAGGACCAGCGAGTATGGCGGATGTTCAAGCTGCACCACCACGTTTTTTGCCACTAACTGTTTGACGATATTGGCTGTTTGTGGGTAAGCTTTGTTGTGCTCATTGAAGATCCTCTATAGTCTCCGGATCTCAATCCTCCAGACTTCGTCCTTAACTTGCGACACAAACGCCTTTGAAAGGTAAGAGATTTGGCCATACTCCTGACATCCAGAGCAACGTGACGAGGCTTTTGAACACCACCCCAAAGGAAGATTTGGTGCAAACTTTGATGGATATGCGTTACAAAGCTTAATTGTGCATAGTTATTGGAGTTGACTATTTCGAATGACTGGAAGGTAATTGTAGTTCATAGTTCATCTACAGGACTATTCAGCGAACTTTATGGGCAGAGATTGTATACAAATAAAAAACATTCTCACATACAAAAATACACCTATCATATGGACGATAAGAACTAATACATCTGTTGAAAGTAATTTCATCACAATACTGCATCCAGTTTAATGGTAACCCAATAACGAAATAGATGCTTCAGCTATTGCAGGTTTTAAGGATAGGAAATTTGAAATAATTTTTTGAATTAATCACAAGGAAAATTCTCCACACTTATTCTAAGGTATTGAATAACATAATTTATACTCGGCATTATGTCAATGATGAATTTATACTAACATAAGGGACCAATGATGAAATCAATGAAGTATACTCAACACTTAACAACTTAAATCCGAAAATTAAATTCATAATAGAAAAAAAAGCAAACGGTCATTTGTAGCCCCAGGGCCTGAGAGAAAGAAACAACCTGAAGCATCATCCATTTGACATTTATCGAATAGGTAACATAATACAAGCTACTTCATTTCACTCTATGTGAAAGAAATTTATATATAACAAATCTACACATAAAAACATAGAAACTGAAAACGACGAACCATAGCATAATTATTCAAACAAATTCCTGCAATATTCATAGGCAATATGCGAGCCAAAGTCAACACAAACAAAACTTGCATTCTATAAGAAAATCCATTTAAACACTAAACTGCACAGAAGCAAAATCGACGTAACAAGAAGGAATTGCTCAGGCAGTTATAAAGTCACACGTAGCAAATTGTTTATCGGTAAAACTGACCGAACTTGCATACTAAGACTAAAAAAACAGAACAGTAGAAAACAATCCACCCTCTTCCTACAAGGATCTAAAATACAAACACTGACATGCTGCAAAAATATTACACCATGTACGTAAAATGATAGTAATGGGCTTTCTGTAAGAATTAGCAATATAGATACATATTTACGCGTTGGCTTGTGAAATTCTCTATAAGCACACAGATTTTGACCAGAAAATTTATTTGGAAACTATTATCAATTTAATGAACTTGGATACCGGGTACATTGAAAGATGAATAATATGTTAAGCAAAGACATAACAAAATGTCAGATATAATAGCATATAAAATTTCAGAAACCAGAGACACTACTTCGCAATCCAAGGAAGAACAAAATTTCTAATATGACAACTTTGTGAACGTATAGCATCTCAGATACTATAGAAAAAATTTTCTGATGCAAATTTAGCTGTACGTAACTACTGAAGTAATAACATTCTTGGTCAGAAAAATACTTTAATTCATAACAAACAAAGATGCTTTATATACAAGTATCATCGAAATGTAAGAAATATTTTATTCACCACAATTCTCTTAGATTGCAGCAAAAATTATTTATTAAAAGAATTACGCAAAATGGCTTACGAGGTTCCTTTAACAATGGCGTGTAGTGTTTCCGACTGTGCGCGGCTTCTCAATTGACTCGCAAACACTACCAGGTTTCTTTTCTCTTTCTCTTTTTGAAATGTGTATAATTCTCGCTGCGAGGTTACTTCTTCCCTATCTCAGTTGTAAATACAGTTGGAAAACCAGCTAGTCTGTTCCTCCTGCAGTTTGAACAACTTCTTGCTAATATACGAATTTCTTACTCTCCGTAGATTGTTCTTAGGACGAAGATCAGAGAAAAGGAGAAAGCGTACAATTCAGAACCAATAACGTCTTCGACACGAAGTATTTTAGCAATTAATTAACATTTTATACCACTTTAGATACAATTAATGAACCACATGGCACATCAATCTACATACATGTTACCTCGATCACGTCATATCGTAGAATCCTTTTGTACAATACCAACAAAAAGAAAAGAGTAACACAATTCCAAGGAGTCCAAACTTCTGACTTCAGAGTATTCCATTACCACGTTTACTTCTTCGAGAAACCGTAGGTGTATTCCTCCAGCGTCCACCTAGGAGAACAAACACTGGAGGCAATATATATTGTCTCACCTTAATCCCCGAATTAAATCTATTCGGCATCTTATTTCAGGATATAGGAATGTATTGCAACTCGTTACATTACAGGCGTAAGGCCCAAACAGCTGCAATGACGACAGTAAAACAGTTTTAGCATCATATATGGAAGAGGAGTTCGTTATAAATGTTATATTACGATTTATACTACGGTTTATGGCCTTTAATGAGAAACAGAAGTCTGTCGATGTGAAAATATTTTTCTTGGTGCTTACATATAGTTTGTCTTAGGTGATACATAGCTGCGTATTCAACATTGTCCAGTTATCGAAAATTTATTTAAATTGCGAATGCAACAATATCTTATTCCGTTCTGTAGGTAATGCGTTTTACACAAACTGACCCGTGCAGTGTTCCGTGTTCTATCCACGTATACTTGGCAGCTTTTGTAAATTACTTTCGATCCCATCGCGAAAAAAGAAATTGCTTAAAAAAATCATTTAATACATTCCCTCGCTAAGACATTGGATTCTTTTGTGTTATTCCTCAGTTCCTGCATACAAATGAATCGAAGATTACAAGTAAAATGCCAAAAATTTACTAGTCTACAGATTTCGCGTGATATAAGGAGCAGCGAAAATACAGGCATCAGCTGAAAAATGCTTTTGTTGGAACACAAAAAAGATGAGGGCGTTCGCGTTAAGAAAATAATGAACAATAAATAATATCAAATAAACTCCAATTTTCACCAGGCTACAATGTTATATGGGAATTTTCTTGATGAAAGAAATCTTTTGTTTCTGTAAGCAATGATAGCTTTTTAATTATTTCATATTAACAGAGTTGCATTAAGTAAGTAGCGAAACAGCGGCCACTGTATAACTTAAAGTTAATTGTGAAAACAGCAGCGAATCAGGAGCTGAAATTATTTCACTTATTTACGAGAGCGTTCAATCACTGGCTCCACGTGGGTGGCAGATTGCTGTTATGCCGAGACAGGAATTTTGACGGTACCCTGAATTCAATGTGGCTACCCGCAGTCGGAATTGTGGCTAAATATCCTATCAGAATTTCACATATGTAAACCTCAGACGCAGAAGTGAAACATTATCGGTTGAAAACCAATACGTCACACGTTCGTGCGGCTAACAATTTTGTTAAATGTTGCTCCAAAACAGAGATTTCCATGCGACACATCATTATTTACGTGCATCCTGTATGGAAATAAAAATTTTGGTCGGCAATTGCAGAACGACAGCAATGTATTCTTCCACTTCTCTAATTTACTTATATTTGATTAAAATGTTCTGAAAATGAATGTCGTCCTGACAGCATAAAAACCTATCACAAGGAAGAAATAGAGGGGTGTCTACAATTGGATCATGAAAAATGATGATATCTCAGTTTTACACATATCCCCGAATCAGGGATGTTAAAAAAGGGCAACATTATTCAGCTATGTTACTTCGATGATGTATCACAATTCATTTCCACTATGAGTTTATAAATCTAAGAGTGGTTAAGAGCGCATCTGGTCTCTTCCATCGAAAGTGCTTTGCTTGTCATAACCGAAATTCTACACAATAAATATTGCTTGTTAATGGAAAGATACAGACAATCTCGGTCACTGCAAAATAAATGCTTTAAGCAATGAGTACTTTTTCATGCCGATCCTCTACTTACTTTTCTTTCATCAGTTTTTATCAATTCTTCCATGTCTTAGAAACTGGAATAACATGAACGAGAGGTCATCACTGCTTCGTTTCATAGCCAGGTGAGGCATAGGAAGCGGGAGGAAGTGGGAGGATCACAGCTGCTAGGAAGGATAAATGTTAGGTCAGAGGACATCATCCAGGAGAGGGAGGGTACAGAAGTTTCCACAGGAGAGAATATGGAAAGTGGACTGGTGGAAGGCATGAGGAACACAATGAGGGAGGAACAGCAACGAACCAGGATCTGTGAGGACGTGATGGACGAGGGGATTAGGTGGGAGGTACGGAGACGGAGGTGTTCAATGAAGACAAGGCGTGGAAAAGATATAAGGTATTGAAAATCCTTGTAGGGGATGGGGAATAAAAGGGGATGTGGAAGGCGAGGCTTAGTAAATGGCGTTCCACGATCTCCAGGTATTTGCTGATTGAGGGTGAGTGGGTGGGGGGCAGAGATCCAGGATGAGCTATGCAAAGGATGGAGTGGATGGGTTTGTAGCTGTAAAGGACAGTGGAAGGATTTTTCCAGAGGAGGAGCCGGGAGTGAGCTTTATCTTCTATTGTGAGGAGGTGTGGAGTCCAGAAAATGGTACGGTCATGGTCAGTCCTAAGTATTTATTGTTGGGGGCTAAGGCGGATGGGGCGATTGTGTAGGGCGAGGTACAAATCGCGGGGACGGAAAGAGGGAGTGATTGCTGGTTTTTGGAGGGATGTTGCTGGAGAAGACGTTGAGAGTGGGCGAGGGATGGAGCTAAGGCGAGGAAAGTGATGTAATCAGCGTATTGGAAGAGGTGAATAGGAGGGCAGGCTTAGGTGTAGAGGATGCATAGGAGGCGAGAGAGTATGCCCTTTGGGCAAGTTGGCAGAGAAGTAAAAGAGATGGGAGTCGGTAATATGGAAGGTAACGTAGGTAGGGCGATTCGATAGAAAGGAGGCAATGACTGAGACGACTTTGGTGGGAAGTTCATAGGTCTGAATTTTGAAGAGCTAGCCCGGATGATAGACCTGATGGTAGGCCCTGTCAGGTCCAAGGGTCTTTTTCTACCAGTGGTGGCATGCTGGCAGCAGCTTCAGAGCTGCTCTTCAGCCAATAGTAAAAATGTTTTGGCAATTGGAATAAACAATAAATGGTGATATAAAATTCTGATTTCAAAACATTTCCAGGAGATTAATTGGAGAAGAAACATATAAAACAGAGTGTTTTGAACACACATACTCAGAATTAAAAATCAACAGAGGTTAAAATCACAGATATTCGTGTACGAAAAGCCATGGATATTAAAAACACTAAAGCTCACAATGGACGACGACAGATGAACTGGTTAGGAACACATGGCAACACAATATTCTACCCAATCGGTAGTTGCTTAAGTTTTAAACCCACTTGTATCATGGAACACTGGTACTATTGCAACACTAAACGGCGCACTTAAAATGTGAAAGCAATGGTTCCCCACAGGGGATGTCGAAGGAAGAGGACAGCTGACGGAATGGATGACTGAGGGAGGGGAAGGGCGATGGGGAGAAAGGTGCAAGGACTCACTAGTGAAGGGGAAGGGGAAGGGGAAGGGGAAGGGGAAGGGGAAGGGGAAGGGGAAGGGGAAGGGGAAGGGGAAGGGGAAGGGGAAGGGGAAGGGGAAGGGGAAGGGATATTAAAGCTTGGGAGGAAGAGGGAAGGGAATGGAGAGGGGCATGCAGAAATGGGGAAGGACTGCGGCTGAAATAAAGGGTAGATTTTGGGACGAAGGGCGTCATCCAGGAGGGGGAGGTGACGGAAGTTACACTTTGAGAGGACGTGGAGAGTGTGGTGGTCAAGGGACGGAGGGATAACTAGGTAAAAACATGGCAGAGGCATGGGATGCAGCAAGAGGTGGGAGACGAGTGGGTGTTGGAGTCAATTTTGCTGGGAACATAGTGGATGCGGATGTGATCAAGGAAATTAGCAGGTGCGGGAAGGAAATAAGGTCATACAGATTTGCGTGGGGGTGGGAGTTGGATACAGTAATCGAGGCGGAGGGTGTGGCGTTCAAGGATCTGTAGGGATTGGTAGTGGGCAAGGAGAGTGTAAACCCAAGCGGGATGGAAACAGCAAAGGACAGGATACGTTATGGAACGGTAGGTGAATAGGATATTGGAGGGGTTGAGTCCCCACATTTGGCCAGAAAGGAGTTTTAACAGTCTGGAGATGGCTTTATCACCAACAGTCTGAAGGTAGGATTTCTAGGGAATGGAGCGGTCGAGGGTAATGCCTAGGTATTTGAGGATTTTGGTTTGAGGGATGGAACGGTAATGGAGTGTAAGGTACATGTCGTGGTTGCAGAAGGATGGGGTGGTGTGACCTATGATGATGGCACGGGATTTGTATGGGGTTGACGCTAAGGAGCCATTGGTTGCACCAGGTGGAGAATTCGGAGAGATGTGACTGGAGGAGATGTTGGGATCGAACAAGGGAGTGGGCGAAGGCTAAGAAGGCGGTGTCGTCAAAAATTGCAGGAGAATGACAGGACGTTGTGGTTGCTGCACGTCGACCATATATATTTGAGGAGGGGGAGAGGATGGAGTCCTGGGGCACCCTGGCAGAGGGCTATAACAAACGGGAGTCGTTTTCTGTGACATGGGATAGTCGATGGAAGACAAAGGAAGCGATGAGTCGGACATAATTAATGCGAAGGGCGTAGAGCTGGAGCTTAAAAAGGAGACCGGAATGCCGTACACGTTGTAGGTGTTCTCTATGTCGAGGAAGACAAGGATAGCAGCACGACGGGAATTCATCTGGACGGATAGGAGGTGAGTGAGGCATAGGAGCTGGTCATCGACAGAGAAGAATGGTCGGAAGCCACACTGGGAGAGGGGAAGCAGCTGGTATTGGCAGAGATGCTGCTGTATATGGCGAGAGAGGATTGTTTCCAGGACCTTGGCGAACACCGAGGTGAGGTTGATTGGACGGTAGGACGAGGCGTCGGAAGGCGGGTGGCCAGGTTTGGGGAACATGAGGATACTGGAGGTTTTCCACAGGTCAGGGAAGAAGCCAGTATAAAGGATGACGGGCTGCAAGGAAAGAGGGATACAGGCCCGAAAATGCCTGTACGTGATGCGGTTGTGACCAAGAGCGGTGCTGCGTTCAGTGCAGAGTGGCGATTCGATGACATGGGCCATGATGGTTGTGTTAAGTTCTGTGGAGGTGGGGGGGTTGATGTTGTCCAAGTACTGAAAGCCAGGGACGAGCGGCGAGATTGAGATATTGGTACGTTCGTGGATGTCTGCCAATGATGTGCACATCATTCGTAAGCTGATTTTTCATTACATGAAATGCCGCCTTTCCACGAGCATTAAACGGATTCGGAAGGAGGCGAAGCCTTCAAAAACTCCGAGGACTGCCCAGAGACTATCTGAACTAACAGACATTTGACGTACATGTAATTTTAAATTCATTAGATATATTTAATGGCTATATGAATCTTTTTGCAGCGTTTGACGTAATGTAACATATACTTCTGTGAGCCACTGACGTCTGTCGGCGGAACCAGTGAACTGTAATTTCTGTGTAAATTACCGTACATGACTTTGGGTATACTTACTTAAAGGCAAGGATTACAAGAGACAAAATTTGTTGTATAGGTTAGCAATGTAGTGAACTTCCAGTTCTACATGAATAGTCTCACTGTGAGTAGCATGGCAGAGCGTTTATCGAACCGCTTTTATTTTATTTCTGTACCGTTCCACTCTCTAATATCGCTCTATGTAGGTAGATGCTAATGTAATTTGTTACCGTTCGGAGAAGAAATTACGCCTTTCTTTAACAAATTTCCATCCCAAATCATGCATCATTTCGGTGATACTCTCTCCCCTGAATCGCGATAATATGAAACGAGCTACGCTTCTTTGTACCTTTTCTCTGTCCCACTTCTGTCCCAATTGGAGAGAATCCCATAATGCGCTGCAATATTTGAAAATATGACGCGTACCTGTAGTGTCGGCATTTTCAATGAAACACGAGACAAATGTGTAACATTCTTTACTAACCGTTTGATGAGAATCAGAGATGCAGCAATGCACCTGGGAATTAACGTTCAAATATCTTAATTTGTTGTACATTACTTTTCAAAGACGACTAGTGTGGCAATTAACACTGATAAAATATGACAAGATCAACACTGATAAAATATGACAAGTTACAAAGTATAGCATTTGTCTTGAGAAAATGAATTGAATGATAGTAATTGGCAGAACGAATTATTTTACTAGTAAAACCTTGGAATATAGAAGGATGAAAATAAACTGAATGAAACATCTGTTAATATAAGTTACACTTTTAAATGGGTTAAATTACAGTTACTGGCTTAAATGCAAGTTAGTTAGTTATTCCACATTACGGATGAATCTAAAAGAAAAACAGAATTTAAACTGGAGACCGAATAATTACAGACTGCCCACTGCATACTTTTCCCGAGGAGTTGGGTGGTCTTCACAACATAAGTGAAGGATGACTCGAATGGCTTACCTCACTGGAGTTGGCTTTGTGATGGAAGATTTCAACTGCACATAATTTTATCCTCTGATTGCAAGTACTAAGTACAGCAGTTGCAGGATTTAGTTGTACGTGGCGAGTGTATTTCAGAGACTAGAGTATCCTCAGGAGAGCCTCAAGAAAGTGTAAAAGGACCGTTATTATTTTCCATTTTTGTAAGTGACCTAACGGACAGAGTGAGTTGCAATCTGCCACTGTTTGCTGATGGTGATGTGATCTACAGGGAGTTGTCATTGATTGTCCGTTTTAGGATACAGGATGACTTGGAGCAAATTGCTAGATGGTGTGGCAGCTAGCTCCGAATGCAGAAAAATGTAATGCGACGCAGATGATTATTAGAAACTATCCAGTAATGTTGGAATACAGTGTTAGTAGTGTGTTGCTTGACAGAGTCGCG
Organism: Locusta migratoria; assembly: GCA_026315105.1. Lineage (NCBI taxonomy): Eukaryota > Metazoa > Arthropoda > Insecta > Orthoptera > Acrididae > Locusta > Locusta migratoria. The sequence goes on along the minus strand of CM048749.1, from coordinate 109,896,831 downwards.
TCAATTAAACATCTAGGCGAAGCTCTCCACAGCGATATGAAATGGAACGAGCATATAAAATCAGTCGTATGGAAAGCGGATGGTCGAATCCGGATGACTGGGAGCATTTTGGGAAGATGTGATCTGTCTGTAAAGGAGCCGCACATAAAACGTGTATTGGGATCCCCATGAGATTGGTTTAAAGGGAGATGTAATATCAATTGAGGCGGGCAGTTAGGTTTGTTTCTGGTTTTCTCGATCAATGCGAGAGTGTTATTGAAATGCTTCGGGAATTCACATAGGAGTCGCTGGGAGGTTGGCGACGTTCTTTCCGAGAAATACTGTTGCAGTTATTCAGAGGGCCGGAATTTTAAGCGAACTGAGGTACGATCTACTGCCGCCAACCTACATTTCGTGTGAAGACCACAAAGATAAGATCGGAGAGCTTACGGCTCTGACAGGTGCATACAGGTATTCGTTTTCCTCTCGTTCAATATGGGAGTGGAACAAGAAAGCAAGGACTAATTGTGGTACTACTTACCCTCCACCATTCACCTTAGGGTGGATTGCGGAATACGTATGCAGTTGTAGATGTAGAGGGTGGCTGGCAAGATACGATAAGAATAATCGTACAATATAAAATCCAGTTTTAGATATCCAAATTTGTTGCTATCTGGCAGATTTCACTTGCAATAAAAATTTAAATATTTTAACCACTGTCATTGGACTGTTGAGCACCGTAAATGTGCACTATATTTTATTATTTTAGTTTAATAAATACAGCAACCAGCCATATTTATGTATTTTATTTAATCCAAAACGCGTGTCAGATTTTGCACCCATCTGCAGTTGGCATAATTCAGTATTTAAATGTCGACAGCAATATGTAAGCTGCAGATGGCGTGTGCAAATTAAAGAATTTTGTTTTACACTCTTCCAATTCGCGCATTTATGAATCGGAAATTCGTGAATTTGAATAAAGTAAAAGAAAATAATATGTTATTTTTACAGGCCGTCTCCAGTTTCAGAACTACTGTCGAGTTTTACTTACAGAAGGAATAGTTAATTGCGGTACCCCTAGATGGCGGTAAACCTGAAAAGGGGTTTAGCATAAGAAAGATATGTTAAAAATGTGTTGGTTGCTGAACTTATTAAAATATAGTAATTAGGTAAAACTTTCAATATTTCCCATGGTTCAAATGTTTGTTATTCTTATGGGACGAAACTACTTTGGTCATAAGTTCCTAGATTTACAAACTACTTAAAGTAACTAACCTAAGGACGACACTCACATCCATGCCCGAGGGAGGATTCAAACCTCGACGCGGGAGGTCTCGCGATCCGTAGCGTGGCGCTCCAGACCGTTCGGCTACTCCCGCGCGGCTTCACATAGTAACAGATCGACTTTAAAAACATTTAAATGCTATCGGATCCCCTTGTTAAGAGATAAAATCTTATATTAAGTGTCACTCGATAAGAAAGTATTACAATTAAGTAATATTCCCTTGGCTAGAAAAGTTTCCAGTACTAAAAAGAAAAAAAAAATGTTTCCCCATTACCCGAGTATGTGTGCGCACTTGAAATGACCATGGTCACGTTTCCGTGGAAACGCACTTGGCGATAGGATGATGCTTAGCAACATACTGTTTGGGTTCATGGTGCATCAATTACGGTAGCACAATAGATACTGATTTGGAGCAAAGAGTGAACAATTAGGTCTGTGTAAAACTCACTGAAACCCTTAGGTGAAGCGTGGGCATTAGGGAAACATTTGTGGGTAAAGCACATATTAAATGCCACATGTCACATGTTCCCATAACTACTTCTCCCCCCCCCCCCCCCAACTACAACACATTACGACATGTCAGTCAGTTACTGCTAGAAAATCGTTATGTGACTGTGAGTACGATATCGAAAGAACTCAGTCTGAATTTTGATGTGTGTCATAAAATTTTTCGCCAATATTTTGGAAACGGAAACGTAATACTTGCATCTCACAAAAACTAATGAATCGAATGAGGAAAGTCGAATAATGTCCTCTGGACTCTGGTAGAAGCAAGGCATGTTCCCATATTTCTGTCAACGATTTTTTCTGTGAATGAAAGATTTTTGGTACTAGTACGAGCGTCAGACGAAGTTTCATAATTTTGTATAACCGGCCTCGATAAAAGGGAAACCTTCGAGAATGAAGACAATATTAATTGCGTTTGACAGTAACCTATTGCTTCTCCATTAGCATGTCACTGTAGGTCAAACACTGAAGCGAACTCTTGACACTCAAAATCGACGCCCTGATTTGTATCATTCTCAAGACTGGTTCTTACTACATGGTGATGCAACCCCCCACCGCCCCCCCTCCCCATTCAGATACACAATGATATCATATGTTATCGAATGTCGCGCCAACCATTCTGTTATTGCCATTTATCCGCCATATTCGTGAAACCTCTATTCTTGCAATTATTTGGCCTTTCCTCGAAGTGAATTGCGACTGGAAAGAAAGATGTCACAGACGGGCATCGACCAATGAAACTGCGAGAATTGCAGTTGAAAAGTTCTGTGATCTCTGAAACGTCGGCAGTTGAGTGTAGAGAGCCAAGGCGACTACTCCGATTGTAGATAGGATCATTGTGTCTTAAGTGCAGCTTTCTATTTTTTACACACCTGTCTTGGAATTTTAATGCCAATAGGAGTATATCCATAATGATAGCTTCACTCTGCATCGGAGTATGTGCTGACATGAATCTCACTGCCAGATTAAAATGTGTGTCGAACTGTGGTTCGAAACAGGGTTCTTTGTCATTCGCGAGCAAGCGCTCTTCCAAATGAGTTCCGCTGGTAAGCCTCACGATTTGTCCTCACAGCTTTACTTCCGGCAGTATCTCACCTACTAACTGCAAATTTTCCCAGAAGCCCTCCCGCGAATCTTGCAGGAAGATAACTCCTCCGATAAAAGACACAGTGGAAACATGACTTGGTCAAGCTTAGTGGATGTTTCCACAATTGAGTTTTGACTCTGCACGGAGTGTGCGCGGATAGCTTCTTCGTGACAAATTAAAACTTTGCTTCACACTGGGATTCGATTCTGGAACCTTTGCATTTCGCTACTACCGAAAATAGATCTGTGAGTATTGGCTATGGGTCGTACCACGGTCGCTCAGTCAGTAGAGCGCTTGACCGCGGCAGGCAAAGGTCCTAGTTTCCAGTCCCGGTTACGGCACACAATTTTAATCTGCCAGGAATTTTAAAGTGAGTAATGTTTAGAAGTCGACGTGCACTCAGTTGTACGAAATGTCCTCGACCTTTGCTAAAAATGATAATTTCCAGCTTCCAGAAGACGTCACATATAACTTTCCTAAGAAACCTTTCGTCGCAAACATTCCTCACAAATTGATAACAGGAAAATACCTTTTATGTTTTCACTATCCATGGGATAAAGCTTAGCCTTTTGCCATGAAGTTTTAACTTCTTACATTTTAACCGATAACACTGTTTTACCGACAATATATCTGTGTGGCAGGTATTTAGGAAATATGACTATATGAACAATGACATCGTCAAATACGTGTGTAATAGCCCCCATTTCCTCTCCTAGACAAATTATATTGGTTTTCTGCAAATGTAAAGTGTGTGTGCTTTTAAATGGAAGCACACCGCAGTTATACACTAACTGTTCAACAACTAGAAGTAAATACATGTAAAACTACGTCTCGTACCAAAAGATTACAAAATTTAGCTGGGAAGAACTTTCGCTAGAGAATGTATCGATCTGATTTTGATATACAGACGGCATATCCTGGAGAACTGCAATCGGAATTCAGAGATTTCAGCTCCGAAATAAATTGTCACAAACCATCTGAGAGAAACTTGAAGGAGGTGACTGCGGAAGCCGAGACCTGCTTTGCTTTATTCTGCAAAGTAGAATCAACTCCCACCTTCGCTGGGGGAGATGGCAAAACAGGTGGTTGGTGAGAAGAAGCGTAAACTCTCAGAGTGGCGACGGAGGTCGGAGGTACTTTACAGTAGTTGTACACGCGCGACGTTTTCATCACAGGAGCAAGCTGCGAAATTATCTCGAGAAGGAAGAAATTCTGGCTCAGAATGAGAATGGAAAACCTACAGTCCGTCGTTGCAAAATTCACATGTTCTCCCTTTCGTATATCGCAACCGTTTTCGAATAATAATACCGTATCTTAATAAATGCTAACCAGAGCTTGTATGTAGAAAGTTTTTATTTTTCCGTTACCGGTTTCGAAATGCTTTGCAAATCAGCATAAGATGGTGAAAAATTTTTATTCTACGTTTCTACAGACGTGGACAGACGGGGGATAGACGGGTTGATGGAGGAGGGAGGGGAGGGTTAGGAGAAGAAAGATGACTAGGAGAAGGAGGAAGAAGAATAGAAGGAGGTGGTAGTGAACGAGAAGGAGGCAGATGTAGGTAGACAGAGACAAGAGGGAGAAATACAATGAGTAACGGGATGTTGGAATAAATATGTGATCAGTTCCGGTTTTTCAGCTAGAGAATACATAGACAATTATAAGAGGTCAAAGAGGGTGATTATAAATATGCATAGAGATGTAGGAAGTGACGGGCATCGCGTTTAACAGGTGTGTAAGATGTTATATAAAATTCACATGCCTATTAAGAAGATTAGAAGCATTACTGCGTTAGCTGGTTTTAAAATTTTATGCTTGGCTGTTGATCATTGACTGTACTAAAACCAATAGATTTTTAAAAATACAGCCCTCAGTCCCAAGTTGCATTTAAATACTTAACCCAGGTTTCGATGTCGCAAAGGACACCTTCTTCCGACGATGTGGTAAATTGGTTAAAATTACATGAAAACCATATATTTTTTTAATTTTTTTGTCATAGTTGCACTATTTAGAAGTCCGAAACTAGTTACCAACGTCTAAATAATGCAACTGTGACGAAAAAGTAAAAATAAATAAATAAAAATGGTTTTCGTTACATATCTAGATGCTGATCCTGCCCCAACTTTTCATAAAAATTACATGTCAGATCTTAAAAGAAAGTAAGATTACACTACATATTTGACATGGGCAGATAATCATACCTAAAAAAAAAGTATTAACAGCAGCGCAGTCGCAAAGGGCTGCCTGTAACGCCCACATTGTCTGAGAACGTGTCCTTTGCGACGTCGAAACATAGATTACGTATTTAAATGTATCTTGCGACTAAGGGCAGTATTTACAAAAATGTATTTGCTGGGTTTTATAATAAACTGTCAGGGAAAGTTATTTGTCAAGATCGGAAATTAATTTTTATTACATTTATTGCCAGAAATATTTTTCTATCAACTTAGGTAATCATCTTCAGATCAGTTTTACGTACAGAAATTACAGTGTTCGTCTTTAAGGAAAGCACTTCTCCACTATTGCACTGTGAACGTCGTTACAGATATTTTGATTCAATAGTGCACGTCGTCACCGAAACGTTTCTCGAATAACCTACCGAGCGAGGTGGCGCAGTGGTAACACATTGGATCGTATTTGGAAGGATGGTGGTTCAAATCCAATTCCGGCCATCCAGATTGAGGTTTTCCGTGTTTTCCCTAAATCACTCAAGGCAAATGTCGGGATGTTTCCTTTCAAAGGGCACGGCCGATTTCCTTCCCCCATCCTCACCCAAAAATCTGAGCGTAAGCTCCATCTCTAATAACTACGCTGTCTACGGGACGTAAAACCCTAAGATTTTCCTTCCTTCTAATAACCAAAGTCCTTCTAAACTGGATATATGATACTAAAAGTGATGAAAACTAATTGGCGCACTTCGAAGATATAAGATATACTAAATCATACTGCTATATCCCCATCGATTATTAAGGCATCGACCATTTCAGAATAACTGGGCGCATCTCATGTTCACAGCATCTGAATATAGCAAAATTAAACTTAAAATAAAAAAACTACGTCTTAGATTATAGCTAACGACTTCAAGCTATCACCCTGAAAGCAACACTCTTGTATCTATTTACTTAATGATTTACATTTGTTGCGTTTATTATGGAAATATAGTCGGATGATTGTATCATCCACAGTAACTCAGCAAATGCAAGTAGAATGATATGCTCCTCGTTATCCCAGATTCGTTTAACAATTGAATGAATATTTATCTATTTTGCCAATAGCTTTAAGTAAATATTGTGTATCATGGGCGTTCAAGTTCATAAAGGGTCGCTTGTTTCTTTATTTATAATGCTCATAAATAAAAGTGAAGCCAATACAAAACATTCATGTTACAAAATCTGCTACGTTGGAAGGGGATAGCTATTTGCCAATGAGAGAGTGGCTTACTTAAGAAAATACTTGTAATGTTCTTCAGGAGATCTGCTTGGGAATATAGGAACCCTTTAAGTCTCGGAAGAAGGAGGACTCCGTATGGGAGATGTATTTGCGTCAGTGTTAGATTCTGCGCAGCGAATGGCCTCTTGTCTTGATTTTAATTTGGCAAGGGCTCATAAGTGCCAGATTAAGAACTTTTTCCGATTCCATTACGGTACTGTAACTGAACAGTGTATGTGATTGTACCCCAGATTTTACGAGTGTTATTTGTCGGACTAAAATTTGAACTATTTTCAGCTGATGATTATATCGTCTTGTGTGATCGGGAAATGGACTCTATCGTCCATAATTACTTAGTTGCCAATTTTGCAACCATTCCCATCGATTCTGCTACTTTTATAAGGTTTATTTCTAATTATTATTATTGTTTGTTTATGATGGCTTCATATAGAGCAAAACTAGTATATGAGTAAACTTGTAGAGCTCATAAAACTGCCTTGTTTCCTTATTTACTTTATACTTTATTTGTACTGCTGATAAAGTCTGAGTGTTTAAAGTGTTTTATTTAATTTTGACACGTGCGTACGAATCCTCTCTCATCAATTCATCTCCATTATGGATACCGCCGGACTTGGCCAATTTCAGCAGAACAGTGCTACACTGCACTACGTGCCGCCAAGAACCTCGTGTTATTCAACTATCTGGCGTTGCCTACATCGTTTGGAAACTGTAAAATAAAATATAATTTTTAATTATTAATATTTATATTATTTTTTTTATTTCATTAATGTTTCGCAAATGTTATCCTTCGCATAGAGTGTTTGACTGTAGGATAACTGCTGTACATCACCGAATACGTGTAACTTCTGTTTGGCCAATACAGCACGTTTGGTCAGCACCTACTGAGAACGTAAACTTGCTACCTGGCTGCCGGCACTTGCTCTTTACGACGGAGGCGCATCTGCCGCAGAAACTTCGTCTAACACAGACACAAACACGGCGTGGCGAAAACACACCATGTAGAGTGGTAAGTTCCGAGTAACAGCTATACACGCTGACCCGGAGATAAGGCGGTCGCGTGCTTGACTCGTAAACCCGGAAGCTAACCTCTGGCGGGCTCGGCAAGTAGTCGATAGGCGCCACCAACACCTGCCTGAGTGGGGCGGGCGAGGTTAGATAATTCAGGGCCGACTGCAGAGGCAAGCCGCGTAGGAAACAGCGCAGCGAGACCGAAGTTTAGCATGCCTCTGGAGCCATCATCTCGGAGACCAACTCCGCCATGCAAGGACTTTCTGGAAAGTGCGAAATGTCTCATAGGCATTGACTCTGTGTTTGGTACATAGGGGTTACCTAAGCAGTAGAAGGCATTAACACACGTTTTTACTACCCACGCTGACTGATAACAGAGCATCAGTTTCACGTCATGTGTTCGGGGCAGCATAGTGCCTTGGCTGTTCTCTAAATACGCAGACGCGCCAGAGAAATTGGTACACGTACCTAATATCGTGTAGGATCCTCGCGAGAGCGGAAATATGTCTCAACACCACGTGGCATGAACAAATTATTCTCTTAAGACGGGAATTCATACAACGCATCCTGCAGAGCTATAAATAAATCCGTAGGAGTACTAATTTGGGGGGGGGGGGGGGGAGAGGTCTCGTCTGAACATCACGTTGCAAGGCATTCCAGGTACGTCCACAAATGAGGACCGTTACAATGACTCTATCTTTGCCTCACTAAGATGACACGAATAAGTGTATAATCGACTCCGGGGACATTTAGCAGGTTTTGATAATTTTGTGCTATATTGAACAAGGGTGAACGGAATATCCGGTTAGTGGTCCTATTTGACAAAATTATTTTAACTTACAGAAGAAAATTTCTAATTGACATCAGGTGGTTTTCGACAGCAATCTGCCTTGAAAACCGTTACGGATCTCCAAATGGGCCACTTCGCGACTCACTTCCGTATGTAAGCTATATCCGAAATCAAAAGTGGCCTCAATTTCTCGGTTACAGATTACGACGAGATGATAAAGAGCCGGCCGCGGTGGCCGAGTGGATTGCGGTGCGCCAGTCGCGATCTGCACGGCCACTACGGTCGGGGGTTCGAATCCCTCCTAGGGCATGGATATTTCTGCCGTCCTTAGTATTAGCTAGTTCATAAGTAGTTTGTAAGTTTAAGGACTGATGACCCCGTAGTTAATTCCCATAAGCTATACAAACATTTGATTTCAGATGGTTTTAGACAGCGATCTGCCTTGAAAACCCTGAAAATGGACTACTTTGCGATTCACTTCAGTATGTAATCTATATCCGAAGTCAATAGTAGCCGCAGATTATCTTTGATTACCTTTGTTTCTCTGTTTGACAAAGCAAATTCTGAAGAAGCTTTTATTACTAAATTATTAGATTAAGATAAAGCTGAGATGGTTTAGGCTCCCTGTTTTGTCCCGTTCAGAATACATTCGTAATAGTGCGCCTTAATGGAATACGACCTGCAATGCCACCCTCAAAGCGTAAACTTGATGGTTCCTGCAGACTTTACGAGTTATAAATACGTGGGAAAAACCTGGGGACTCGATCGAGAATCGGATTACAAGCATAACATGTGAGGTAAACGTGTTGTTTATTTTATTTCGTTACTGAGTTATACGAGTTTATTGCAGAGTATATAACGCAGCCCACTTCAGTGTGCAGGTTGAGCATGGTTTGTTGGAAGACGCTCCACTGGATTTGTGTAACCACATATGCTTCATGCATGATGGAGTACGACCTCATTTTGCTCGTCCTGCCAGAGCAGTTTTGCATCAGCAACTTCCAAATAAATGGATAGGGCGTCAGGGACCGGTACTCTGTGCTACTCTGTCTCCCGACCTCAACCCATTACACTTCTACTTATGAGGATATCTGAAGGCCATTGTCACACTTTTTCATAATGTGGGATTACTGGGTCACCGCAGAGAGCAAGGTGTCAGCAGAAACGACAGACGCATGTAATATGGGATCGAGTGAGTCAGTCAATGATGCAGCGCAGAGAAACGTGCATTACTGCTTTTGGTAGCCATTTTGAGCACCATCTGTAGACGTGATAAATTAATCTGTATGAACACAGATGACCAACCTGCAAGGTGCGGCGGTGTCTATTACTTCCACCACAAAAATTCCTTAAACACGGTAACGAAAGCATATAAACAATTTGTGTACAGGATATGTTCTTCTTGTTTTCAAGTTATCTAACTAATCCTAAATATTAAGTTATACCATGTATATTACGCCCTTCTTGTCTTTTTCGATCTCTGACTTCTCCACTTCGGTGACACATAGATAAAGGCAAGCAGCGAACTGATCTAAGCGCCTTCTGAGTAAAAGCTCTATAAATCACAGATGTTTGGGATATGAAATTAAAGTAGTGGAACTAGTGTTACTGAGAGTTTAAATATGTAAATCATGTTTGTCTAATACACTAATACACGTTTGATTTACGAGAAGATTGTAGCACAGTCTGACATATGAAGTTTCGACACTCACTGCTATGAAAAACAAAATGACACTTGCAACGACACTAGTGCTCCTAGCGGTGGGCAAGCCATCGAAGAAGTAATATTTGTTTATAGAGAAGCCGAGCGGCCTGGAGCGCCATGTTGCAGATCGCGCGGCCTCCCTCGTCGGATGTTCGAATCCTCCCTCGGGCATGGATGTTAGTGTCGTCTTTATTATAAGTTAGTCCATAAATAGTTTGTAAGTTCAGGGACTGATGACCCCGCAGTTAAGTCCCATAAACTTTACAAACATTTGAACAATTTGTGTACGTAATTAACGAAGTATGGTACATAATTTTTGAGTTACAAGCATTAGTAAAATATATAGAGACATACATTATCCGGAAACTAATGTAAGGACATCTGAATTTCACTGTTTAAGTGGTATAAGGTATAACTTTGTCACGATCACATACATACTAATATGTGTGGATTTGCGGCTACTTCTGCTGAAAGTAATAGAATATAAAAATAATAACACATATATTTTACTATCGTCTCTTTTTACTAGAAAAGGGAATATCAACTGGGTATGGAATACTCGCATATTTTTACTTCAGTCATCTTTCTTTGACGGGCATACGCTCGTGAGTGTAATTTCTTTCGCTTAAAAAGTTAGTGTTTTGAAGACTCTGCTCGTTTGCGGTTGTGCGGTTACAACAATTGTGAAATTAGGTTTTTCTTTGTTGGGAAACAATTTGATGGGTTTTTCCGTTTTATTCCACGTCTGTTTTTTCCTTAAACTACAGCTGTGGTGGCTAATTTGGTACGTTAAACGCTGTAGTTTCTCGTTCTATATACGATTCCTTCGTTCCACCATCACCGATTTTAATGGAATTGTAGTGCATAAACTTAGCGTTCCTGAGTAGAAATGGATGTCTTTCCTCCAGAGGGCAGATCTTCAGGTGTTTCCTAACCACTTTTTTTTATTTTTCATAGAAAATGAAATGATTCAGTAAAAAAACCTGTAGGTGACAAAATAATTGTACAAATTCTGTACACCCAATGTACCATTTCACACCATTCCAAGGGTCTTACGAAATCTAACAAAGAAATGGTGACCTATATTTTAGTTAGTACCGATTTTTATGGCACTAGTTAACACTAGGAGGACTAGCATTAGCGAATTACCTAGAAGGTCATTATGACCAGTGACGATTTTCCTTATATTTTTCAGTTTTACTTGTTGAATTAATTTAGTTTAACTCTTTTTAAATTTCGGTATGGTATTATGCTTACCCTACCAATGTGCTATACGTAGAAATTTCTATAGAAGTTTTATTTAATTAGAAATAGATCAAGGTAAATAATACATCGTAAAACCATTAATTTCAAATTGAATTTACAAATGTAAAAAAAAAAAAAAGAAAAAAAAACCAAATTGAATTTTTTTTTTATTTCTACGAAATGTTTTCTATCAATCCACCATCTTGGACAAAACACTTTTTGCACACATATTGAACACGTACTGCACAAGGACAACATACGAATGTCTTGCATTGCACACACAGATTTCTAGTTTGCGAGCTTTTCAAGGATAGAGTTGCTCTTGTATGGTTATAAATGCACCTGTTTTATAGTTCCGGATACAATAGTGTACAAATGGTTTCCAGATTGGGGAAGCTGTTGCGAAACCACCAGTCTTGAGTCTTTCAGGACTTTATTAGTTATCAAATCTCCAAAATCGCATGATTTCTATGAACTTATTTCTTCCAACAGTGCGAAAAAAAAATGGTGAACCTCACACTTGATACATAAAAGCTTTTGGGAAAAATTCTTTCCTCCATGCACTACACGTGCATACATTATGCCTATAGCTGCTTCTAATTGGGTCAAATCGAGTTCCCAAATTTAATCTTGTTGAACTTCGCTAGATGTAATCATCCAGGTGCATGGCCTGATGCAACAGCATCGGCTGCAGTCTCTTCACTTCAGACTACTGGATGCGATTCTTTCCGTTTTCCTCCTCGGCTGTGAGTACGAATTTTTGGCGCCATGGTAATCGAACCAGTAAGCGCTGGCTTATTCGTATGTATTTGTGCAGGTTCTGAATCTTCATCTGGCGAAATTGACGATTCGCCTTGTTGTGTACTGTCATGGTGGTATTCTGTATAATCGTTATCATCCAACTCACCACATTCAAAAATATCTTATCCTCCGGAATCTTCTTCTGGTAACCTACACAAATATTTCAGTAATTCTACATCTGAAAGAAAATACTAACGCGTCGTAATAATGAGGAGAGCTAAGCCTTTGCAGAGCACAACGTATTGACAGACTACACCAGTACGTAGTATTCATTCATCTACAAAATAAATTAGAAAGGAAAGAAAGACAGGGATCTAGACCACAACAATGAAATAACGTACCTGTAATCTAAGCGGATAAAAAAAGCGATTGTTGCGCCTTTAGAGACATGGAACGTAAAAAATATCTCACCGGTCAAAATGACCGGCGGTGGTCCTTTAAGGAAAATGAAACGCCGAAAAAAATTGTAATAAATTTAGTTTTCGTAGTAAATATTTGTATTCTACGGAAGTTCTAGACCACTGAAATACATTAAAAGTCATGAAATATAAGCTCGCTAAAATAAAACGTACGCGATTTATTGCATGTTAAACAACGCTCACCGGTCAGATTGACCCGTATGGTCCTTCTAGTGTTATCTGTTGTAAAAAGTACGTTAGATTCAATAAAAACGATACTTTTTGCAATTTAATATCGTATTGAGAAATGTGGCTTGCCGGCCGCTTAGGGCGCTACTGTCGTCGTGTGTAACAAAAATAAGTTTGACTGTCGTGACTTTGTATGTTAGACTGTGGTTGTAGTGTTCACCGAGTTTGTAGTCATTAAGATATATGTCGTCAGATGATTTTCGCCTGGACGGGAAACATCGCTGCAAGTAAGGGCCACGTGTCATTCCATATCTACCTGGAAGGTTTGCAACCGGCAATACAAGGCAACCGGGGCAGCAGGCTCGGCCGGTGGGAAACAGAAATACTGTATTCCTTTACCAACTTTTCTCGGTTCGGATGAAAATTTAAAGAGTATTTTTCCGGCGTAGGCTCGGTTTCACTGCCGGAAGCGCCAGCGACCTGTCAGGAGAGACGTCGTCCGCTGGGAGGCGACCGTTTCCTGGGGCCGCTTCCAGGGAAGACGTCACAGGAGCAGACGGCCGAGTCGCCTGCGCAGAAGAACCGGCGAGGCAATACTTCCAGCATACAAAAATGGCGGAGTTCTTCGTCCATCTTTATAGCAACCCTTTTGCTTCCGGAAGGTAACACAAACTCGTTTCAAAGGTAAATATTGTCCGTTACCACTCTGTCAATACAGTGCAAATCAGATCTTGGTCCAACATCTCTTGTAGCTAAGTTAATTTTGAAACTTCCTGGCAGATTAAAATTGTGTGCCGGAACTGAGACTCGAACCTGAGACCTTTGCATTTCGCGGGTAAGCGCACAATTTTAATCTGCCAGGAAGTTTCATATCAGCGCACACTGCGCTGCTGAGTGAAAGTTTCATTCTGGAAACATCCCTTAGGCTGTGGCTAAGCCATGTCTACACCATATCCTTTCTTCCAGGAGTGCTAGTCTTGAATGGTTCGCAGGAGAGCTTCTGTGAAGTTTGGAAAGTAGGAGGCGAGGTACTGGCGGAAGTAGTGAGGAGGCATCGTGAGTCGTATCGGGATAGCACAGTCGGTAGTGCGCTTGCCCGCGAAAGGCAAAGGTCCCAGGTTGGAGTACCGGTTCCGGCACACAATTTTAATCTGCCAGGAAGTTTCATATCAGCGCACACTCCGCTGCAGAGTGAAAGTTTCATTCAAGTTCATTTTGTTTCTCATATGAAATACAAACATTCCTTTCATGAAATCTCTATATATAAAAGGAAGTGTCCCGATTGACTGACTGACTGGTTGACTGACTGACTAACCTATCACCGCCCAGCCGAAATCACTGAAGATAAAAATTTGAAATTTGTGGAGGGTGTTGATCTTACTCTTTAGTCGTCATTTAAGAAGCGATTTTTCGTCATTCCGTCCATAAGGGGGTGAATAAGAGGATGAAACGTTTTTTGAAAATACGTAGCTATTTAGGCAATTTTGAAGCTAGAACTACAAAATTTCGGATTTTAATTCAGGGTTCGATTTTAAAAGACACGTGTTTCGGAATTTTTTGAAATTCAACCAATAAGGGGGTAAAATAGAGGACGCAAAAAGTTGATTTTCAAAAATATGTTACTGTTAACTCAAATTTCAAGCTATAACTACGAAACTTAGAATATGAACTCTTGATTAGGATTAAAAAGACACGAGTTTCGGTATTTTTGGAAATTCAAAAACTAAGGGGGGTAAAAGAGGGGATCAAAATTCTTTTCGAAAACACTTTGTTGTCAAGACAATTTTGAAGCTATAGCTGCAAAAATTGGTATTTATATTTTTTTGTCGTTATGATTTAAAAATACGTGTTTCGGTATTTTTGGAAATTCAACCATCAAGGGGGTTAAATTGGTGAGGGGATGTTCTTCGAAAATCTGTTGCTATTTAGGCAATTTTGAAGTTAGAACTACAAATTTTCGGATTTGGATTCGTGGTTCAAATTTAAAAGACACGTGTCTCGGTATTTTTGGAAATTCGACCAATAAGGGGGTGAAATACGAGATGCAAAAATTGATTTTCAAAAATATGGTGCTGTTAACTCAAATTTAAAGCTATAATTACGAATCTTAAGATATGGTTTCTTAATAGGATTAAGAAGCAGCGGGGGTTCAGCTAGTTTTTATAATTATATAAAGCGAAGTGGTCGTGTGTGTCTTTGTCTGTACGTATTACAGTTTTTGTTCCAGTCTTTACGAAATTTTGCAATGCCTTCTTCAATCCACGAGGACGGTCACTGTAAGTGTGCGGATCACGGACAAAATATAGTTCACGAGATATGACGTCATAAACAATGAGGTGAGAGGAAATTTACATCACGCGACAATGCAGTACATTTCCTCTTAAACCACTGGACCGATTTCAAGGAAATGTGATACACATCTTACGTGAGGTAACAGTTAACAGTCACATAATGCAACGAGAATGAGAGTACTTAATTTTTCCTCCCTGATTTCCACAAAAATGATGATAAGAAAAAGATTCTCGCTTACTATTTTTCCGCTGTTCATGGACTAAAACTACGGCATTCAGTATGACGGTACAGTTTATAATTTCTACACTAAAAATTGTACCCGCAGGATATTTTACAGAGGTATACACTGCTATAGATGAAAGTACCTTCGAAACTATATTACAGTACGAATGGTAGCTCTTGCGATATGAGCACATAAATAGTAACGTTCATGAAAAACAGCCTCATCACGCACCAGGTTTTAATCTACTACTTTTTGACTACTGATTGTACCCCCCATCAGATTTTATAGACATACGGCACTTATGAAAATGAACATATACTTGAAAAATTATACAATTGTACTATATATAATTCTATAAATATTAGATCGTACGAACTTTGTACGTCATTAGTATTTTGATTACTATAATTGTTTGTTTGGATACTGCTCTTAAAATTTTGTACATTATGCAAGACAGCCACATATATATTCTCCGATAAATATAGCATATATTTAGAAAAAATGAAACGGACAGACAGAGAAGGGATCATAGGAGAAGTACTAACTCAAGGCAACAATAAATAAATAAATACCCGGACGGCCGGGTATTTTTGTATGTTAAATTCAGCCGACAGAGTAATAACAAATTATTTTACTTTTTTGTGTTTTGTAGTAATAAGTACTGACTTACCCGAAGATATTAGTTTTATAACATAAATATGGATTAAGATACCCTATATAAGAATTTAATAAGCTCAGAGAAAAGAATTTTTTATTATGTAGTATCCGCTCTAACCTCAATACATTTATACAGACCAGACGTTGCGCAGTAAATTATTAAAATACTCTACCAGGTTTCAACTGCTACTAAGGATGCCATTATGACAAGAAATATTTAAACGATGATTACATAAGAAATGTTACACTCGAGCAATAAGTGCGCTTGCTTTATAAAATTGAAACAAGAATGGCCAAAATATGAAATACAAAATGTGTCTGAAAAGTTAGGTGAATGGTCCCATATTTTACAAACCTGCACTGACGACGATAAGGTGGCCGCGCATACACATTGAGAGATTCAAAAAATGTTAAAATGTTTGTAAATCTATCGGACCAAACTGCGTGGTCATCAGTCCGTAGCTTACAAACTACTTAAACCTACGTAAACTAACCTACGGACAAGAACACACACCCATGCCCTAGGGACGACTCAAACCTCCACGGCGAGCAACCGCGCGCTACGCAGCGAGACGCTTTATACCGCTCGGCTACTCCACCGCGGTTCACATTGAGAGACATTTCAACAAGCGCCCCCTATCATTCGAAGCAGTGAAGTGAAGCGGTGGTACATGCTGCGCCCCAGTTAACAGGGTCTATGTAATAACTCGTGTCATTGTAACGTGGAGCGCAAAATGAAGCAACCCGTTAACATTAAATTTTGTTTCAAATCCGGCAAAACGGCAACGGAGACAATGGGATTTCAGTGTAAGTGTATGGTGTTAAAGCAGTGGGTGAAAAATGTGTGTCTGAGTAGTGTAAACGCTTTAGAGACGGAAGGAAATGCGTCGATGGTGAGCCACGTTCGGGTCGACCGTCCACACTTGCGGTCGCGCAAGAAATCTTTCGAGTGCAACGGATGCTTGCGGATTATGTGTTTCTACGCCTTTAATTAGGCCTGAATGGCTTACGCTTCACTACGGTTGTGAAGATTCAACAACGCGTAACCTCAGTGCTTCGAGCGATTCCACAAGAAGTGTATTGTAGCCAATTGCGATTAATATGAAGGTCAGTAAAGGCCTTTGGTTTATAACTCTTTTTTCCTGCACTACCTAAAACCGCTCACCTAACTTTTCAGCCGCAGCTTGCATATTGATCCGATAGACATTGCTAGTTGGTTACAAGTTAGAAAGCGCTATGGCTTGCAACGAATTAAGTTAGGCCATAGGCGGCGTCGGCAAGTCGAACAGATCAGTGTGTCTTTTTTATATTTTTGTGTTAATTTTACATTTTAAGCTGAAATGTAAGATTTATTAGGTTGCTCTTGTTGTAGTGGTCTTCAGTCCGCAGACTTGTTTGATGCAGCTCTCCACGTTACCCTGTACTGTGCAAGTATCTTCATCTGAGAATACGTACGGCAACCTACATCATTCTGAATATGCATACTGCATTCGTTTTTCTGTCTCCCTCTACGATTTTTACCCCACACACTTCTTCGTTATGATAAGTCTTGATGTCTTAGAATGTGTTCCACTTAACTATCCCTTCTATTAGGGATTGCAGAAACTCCTTTTCACCCCATCTCTGTTGAGCACCTCCTCATAAGTTACAAGATCTAACCGTATAATCTTCATCATTCTTCTGTAGCATCACCTTTCAAAAGCTGCTATCATCTTTTTGACTGAACCCCTTGTCGTCCACGTTTCGCTCCCACACAACGATACACTCCAGACAAATGCTTTCGGAAAGGACACATTTAAAATAATACTGGATGTCAAATAACTTAGCTTCTTCAAGGAGTGATTATGTAATCTTAGTTAAAAATTTCTTCTGATGAAAACATCCTTAGTTAACGTTGATATCAGGTTAAATTTTACTAATTTACTACACAATTTGTAGGCTATGTAAATTTATTGGAATAAAAGCTATTACGGTTGCTGACTCCGAGAAGCCATGTTCAAAACTACTCGCTAATAGCCTTAATATAGCGAGAAAGAGCACTAGTCGAGAACTCTGGAAGTACCATAGCGGTAGAAAATGTCGTGGTACTTGAAGCTGCATTTCATATACTGTCTTACATATGAAAACAAACCACTATTTTGACCATATTACGTAAACATATTCATTACCGTGAGCCCTCAGTTTGCTATAGGGATAATAAACACCTACGACAAACAGTTCAGGAAATATGGAGTGTTTGGTGCGTGACGGAGGGCACCTCCCCTACGGACCACGAGACCTTTATGAGGTTTTTGACCCCTTAACTTTCGAAACAAAAAAAGGTGTAAGGGAACAGCTTCGCTGGGACACTTACAGTCTGTACTTCTGTGATAAATCGCACACATCCGCGGGAATCGTGATGTGTTTTGACAGCGACTGAGTCGTCTAGGGGATAGTCAATACATAGCGACACCTCTCATCTGTCAAACGAGCATCTGGTCGATCACTTTGTGTAGAGTCACGTGACTGGAAAATCCAGGCCGTTATTGATTCAATGGCGATCGGCGGGAGAAGCCCTGTTTGGCCTCAAAGAATTATGCAGTAAACCACTTAGTAATTAATAACTACATATCTATATATGATACAAATGAACGCGTAGACTCATTTTAAAGATAAAGACTGGAAAGATGCGCTGATATAAACGTGCCATCTGTCACTTCAATAGTTTTTGTTTTATAACCAATCAAAAATCATTATAAAATAACGATATTGTAAACGATATATCATGAAAACGGTTTAACCAAACATTACGTACAAGAAGTCAAATTATAGATGTAAGTGAGTACTATTAAGATATATATTTAATTTTTTGCGCAAATTCTGTAAATTTTAATTAGAGGCGGTAATATGGTTTCCAGGTATAAAAGCTGTTTTTTTTTAATAAATGAACAATAATACATGTAGTATTAGCGGCAATACGATAAATTAGACTTAAGTAAATAGTTAAAGAAACCACAGGATCAATAGTACAGTGCATAATCTATGTTTAAATACCGACAGAGCATAGGTAGAAAAGATTACTTTTTTGATAATGCAAAAACTACGATATATACACTGTATTTGATGCCTTATTCCCTTTCAGCGGAAAATTTCTATTAAATACTGTCATCACCTGCATTTACTTCATTTCTGTATTGTGTAACAGAAGTAATTTTGTGAATATAAGATACTGATTTGACTTCAGAGTAAGCCAGTGAGAGTACTTAAGGCAGCCATTTTGGCTTGTTGGGACAGTCAGTTAACGTCGGTTTGACAGACAAGACGTGTCGTTACTATGGGTGACTGTGTAGTCGCTAGAGGACTTGCAAATTTTCAGCGAAGTGTTCTAGTGTGGAACTTATAAATATTTATTCTGTGGTGCTTCGTGGACTAACTATATTCTGTGTCAGTGGAACTAAGAGTTTCTCAGAATTGTTGCTATACTCTAATTTTTATTAGCGACTGTGTGACTTAGAAACTATTCAGTGAAGTTTCCATTCTTTTTTTGTGTGGCAGCCTTAAGGAAGACGGCCTTGCATTTAGGTAACGTGTAACAAATATTCACCGACGGACATTAGGTGGAAGAAACATCAATTTAGTTAAAAGCGAATGTGTCATTTGTGCATTTTTTGTTCCTGCCATTATTCATTTAAAGCTAAACATTTTGGGGACATTGCAGCAGATGTGGCTGGCCCCTAGACACGACGCAGCCAGATTGTTTAATAAAGTAGGGTCTACAGCCACATTTCACGGAGCACCAAGCAAAGGACTGTGAATGGGTGATTTATGTATTTATTTTGTACTGTAACACTGGGGGCTCGAGCCAACTGAAGGAAATAGCTGATAAAATTGTGTCACCATGTGTTTTTTCCTAGTGTGGTTTTGGAAATTCCGTTTGTAAGCTCGCAAAGGTCACCACATGCATCAATATCGTATTGTGAAAAGCGGAGGGTAAGCTATAACAAACTTCAACGCCGACTGAACTACGTTGTTTGTAAACACATTGGACCAAACTCCTATAGTCATCAATTCCTAAACTTACATACTACTTAAACTAAATTTTACTAAGGACAACGCAGCCCGAGGGACTCGAACCTCTGACGATTTCTCTTGCGTTTCCAGCAAGGTGCCTAAGTGCGCTCGGTAGCTCCACCGCGGCGACTGAACGAACACCATGAAAGTAGAGACGGTTTCACCGTTTTATAGCTCACTAAGATCATTGGTAGATATAGCCCTATAAAAGTTCTCATAGACAGGTGGAGTAGGAGATGGACAATGAGTAGTAGATAGACAAAAGAAGTAGATGGACTGAATAAATAAATACCCGAACAACACCCAGATTTCAGCGAGTTCCAAATAATTTCAGTCATGTTCGGTTCGATTCATATTAAATGCATTGTGAGCTAATATACGTACTCAGTGACTATCAATTCCAGTACGGTTGCGTACAACCATTTAAGGTGGCCTCCGGTTATTTTACAGTAAGGAATGGATCATCATGAACGAAGACAGGGCAATACGAGCCAAATGAGAATGTTGTAATTAATATTATGGCTGAAGTTCACGATAATTGGGATGAGTGGATGCAGGCTGTAGTTAAACCCACCATACCTTTTTCTACTACAACCAATATGCATAGCCAGTCGCCATATTGTATTCATGACGGTTAGGATTGATTTCTGGACGCATCGGCAGACAGTGGTTTCAATCAATTCCATTGAGGATTTTTACAGTTCAAACGGGTTTGGCTTTCTTCTGTCAAGATTGCGGGGACCTTCACGCCATTTTGGCTGGACCTCGGAGGGGAGGTTCGGGTGCTCGCTCCCTCTTCCGACTGTCCCGATAAACATTTAATTGGTCGCCGAGAAGCTTGAAGGTGTTATCCTGCAAGGCACTGCATTTTGCCGTGTTTCGGTTTGTCGTGGCGACCGAAGCGCCTGGGCATCTTGTCTCGCATCTTATCGTGAAGTACAACGACCTCCACCCACCCATCAGCTAGGCGGTTGGGGATCAAGTCTCATAGTTACAGCGGCTCGACCACGGCGACTGTCGTTCCAGTCTCAAAGAGGGAACATACTGGTTCAGTGAAGCGTAGTCATTTTCACTCCATAATGCAGCAGATAAGTACCTGATAACTAGAAAAACTTTGGCACAACTGTTAACTAACAGACGATGGTTAGTGAATGAGTTACAGGCCATCCATTCTTGTGGATTATTACCTGCTGACCTGGATCTTGGGTATTTATTGCAGTTTCGTAGAAGAGTCACTCTTAAACATCATTCATAACAATTGGTGACAAAACTTTTGCTTCGCTAGCGATTCTGAAAGTCCAGCATGGGCAAAGTTGCGATGTAAATCGGTCTTTGTGAGCAACGCTACGATACGCAGACAGCTCTTTCTCAGTCTTCCAATGCCCACCGAATCACTCGCTGTCGTGCTCTGTCTCACCGAGCTCGCTGCTCCGACTTCTCCGCACTTAGCCCATTTGGTTACACCACGTGCCTCAGCTGGAGATATATCGACCCACTTGTAGAAGTAACGCTCTAGCTGTGAAATTTCAATTTTTCTATCTTCCCGAATTAGTCGGTTATGCGAAACAAAAGTCACCATCATGAACTACACGCCACACTGTGCTCTCGAGATCTTGCTCAATTTGAAAATCGCTGGACATACACTGAAGTAAAGAGTCGTCCGAGTACGCTGGACGCCTCCAGTCAGGTTCTGAAGACGTGCAGCTACATATACGAGGTACTCTATTCCTAGCGCCAATTACCTGCATTTCCCTACACCATGTTCGCACAGAAACCTGACAACCTACTTCGTTATTAGCGGAGATCACACATTACCTTACTTTTTGAAACCTATTGTCATTCACAAAACGATAAACCTTTATTTGAACTCTACTACTTAGAAGTACCACCACTTCTATAAGCGTCTTACATGGCTCTGACGGTAAGCAGTTACTTGCAGAGAGATCACTGCACCAAAATTTCTGGCACTTCATTCACGGTGTGGTAATGGGTGCAATCCAGACGATACATTTACTTTCATCCCGATTCGTCTGTAAGTAGACCCATGTAACTATTCAACTAGCTGGTATATGTACACCGTATCACTACCATCATATCATGTGTGGGGGGCCAGTGATTGCTGCTAATTCCACGTTTTCCAAAGTTGACAACATGCCGTTGTTGCTTCAACATTCATACTACTTCAAATAGCCGCCCAAAATCATAGAGAATATCTGCGGATCTAAAGAGACCCACGTCGTTGTTACCGACTTAATCCACCATATGAAGATGACTGCACCCTGTATTCTTCAAGGCATCTATAGAACCCGTTTTACATCTGGAATGACTTCACCCGGAATGCACATAGAGTACACTCTGGATTTCTTACCCTCCATATCAGCCATGTCTCTAAGGTCGCCATAACCCGCCTAATAATGGAGCTTCCAACACAAACAATTGCTCCCTCTGTAATCGCAGGCTGAAAGATGTTTTGAGGAACATTCTCGTGCACATATAGCTCGACTTGTTGATAAGACGAACAGTGTAGGCGTCTTGGTCGGTCCCCCCTAGTAAGTATTTCGCTGCCTGCCACACCCTTGGACGACCTCCCATGCGACTACGTGTGGACTGTCTGCCTCATCGCAAACAATAACAGGACTGGCCGCAACCACGGGCCGATCGACGGACACGTACGACGGGCTGGACGACCGATGATTCGCCACGACCGCCCCACATCGGCGGTGCACTTCGATCGCAGCTTCCAGCTGCGTAACTGAAGTTAAGATCACCCGAAGCTGTGAGCGAAGTGCCAGCAACGCAGCGGGCATCCATACACAGCGGGCATAGTCCTTATCCGTCACTACAGTACCCAGAAAAACGATCGTCTATAAAGACGCGCTGTAGGACTCTACAGTAGGTGAGAAACGTAACCACGAGAACTCCACCATGAAGCAAAATGCTGTGGCCCACTAACCGTTGTCATTGCATCATCAAGTGATTGTAGTAACCTTCAAATAATGTCGTCTTCAATTACGGCTATTCATACAGCCGAAAAATGTCATTCCCACAGAAAAGAATACATTAGTACAAACTGAATTACACTTTATTGCACATACTGTAGAACGTTTTAAAAGAGTTCGGTTTTAGATTTGCGACCATTATATTTTATTCGAGCTGATTAGGTACAGCATTAAGTAGTGGACATATTAAACATTCATCGAAACCGTTGAAGAGAGGGTGCTTTAAAGCTCCAAGAAAGATGCCTGTGTGTGAAAAATTTGGTTGTAAAGACTTGTCTCCATCATCCTCTAACAATCCTTTCTTATTCCTTGTCTTTTGAACCTGGATGTCGACCTCATGCATAACTTTGTATTTATACGCCGTGAAACTTTACGTATAAAGGCTATGTTCAGTGTTACTTAATTTTTTTCTTCGTTATTAAAAGCAGTGGTTCAATGTACATGAAACCACTTTTGCAAATTCTTAGTTTTTACCTCTTTTCTCGCACAGGCCATCACGTCGTCTCTCTCCTCTTAATCCTGCTAGCTAAACCCATCCCTCTTCCCCCCTCTCTGTAATCTTACCACCACAATTGTCCGTTACTTGTCCAGGCCGGGAGGGTATATTAACTAATGACCAACTATTCAACTCGTTAATCAGTAACAGTTGTTGTATTTTCTGTGAACTTTTCTTTGTTATTCTGCTTCATGCTCTGTCACCAGCACTTTATGATTATTAAACTAATATTTCGTTGTCTACTTTAAACAAGCGGATCGTTTTCCATGTCAGTTTTATGTACTGTAAAGCGGTTTTATGTATTTCACATAAAATTACATTTCATTTGTTAACCGTACCAGTGCTGTATACCTTTGGCCTCTCTGACAACGCCACATGGTGCTAAGATTTGTGCGAAATTTTGTTTCAATGTCAGTTTACTTATGTCAGTTAGAATCAAAACTTGTAACTTTTATATCCACTGGTTACCTTTCGTGTCAGTTAGTATCGGTGATACTACTTTTCCCAGCGTGGTAACTATTATTTTCGTAACCTTTTTATTACTACTCACAATTCTGACAAATATTGCATCGGTTTTGACATTTTAATGTTCACTTTCGCCGAAACGCGTCATTCCAATTTCATGTCATGTTTCAGACAGTTCATAACTTTTTACCTTGCAAAAAACTCAACTTTCTCCAGTATACATGCATAATGAATAAATGATTTGCCTGTCTAAGAGACCAGGACTCATCCAGGTCTCATTCAGGTAAAGAGCATTCTGTATAAGCTTTTGACTTAAAGAATTAAAGTTCACATCGAGTGACCAGTGCATTTATGTATGCGTATTGTAAATAAGAATTCTGCGTCTTCGCATTCTTAACCGCCAGAGGGTCATGAAATGTAGGAATTTTATAATTCAGAAATACAGCACTATACGGTAGTAAACATTATATACACTTATTTTGGAATACATCCATTATTAACGTAAAACAAAAATTACTGTATTTTCAAGAAAAGAGCCCAATGAAAGTAAAATGAGTTATAAGCTTTGTCCTTCATATCGAATGCACACAAGAACTTTAGTAGTACTGATTTTAGGTACGGTTGCGCTCTACATCACTTTTTGATTCATAGTAGTCATATAAATGGAGTGCCAGAATCAAATCAAATGAAAATTACATGATTTTGTACCAGAAAAATGTGTATCCCCTTAAAAAAGCTAAATGGATTATGTAATATCATTATACTGATAATATTTTTGTCTATCTCGTTGGAGATATTTTCCAATCTTCGTTACGTCGACATTCACACACACTCAACAGATCATTCAGTATTTCTCTATGTGAAATCGTAATATAGCACAGCGATACAATAACTGTTTAACTGTTTTGGTTCACTGACATTTAAGATACGTTCAATATATTGTCTGGTAGCTTACATATTCCTATTCAATTTTACTGTTTTTCATAGGTGCTGCCTGTATCAACAAAGATCATTTTGTCTAACAAACGTTTACAGTTTAATGCGGCAACGGAGTTTTTCATTTTGTGTTTGCAATTTTCAAATATCAGAAAAATGTTTTAACTAGTGAGCATGTTTGAGTATTTACCAGAATCATTATAAACTAGTAAAACTTGTGAAGAAATCAGTGGATTCACTATTTTGTTTGTCGTCAAGAATTTCTTCTCCTAACTTTTAGTAACTTCCAAAGATTTCAGATCCAACTTAACATCCACTGCATGCGACTTCTGAAAACGACGAATGTTATCATTCTGATCTAAACTTTTTAATGGATGATCCGTATCATTTAGGGGACTGATTTTGTGAACTTGTTAAATATGTAACCGTTACTGAGGCTAGCTGTACTGTGATATGCAAGCTCAAACCTTCAATACATTTCAATTACGTGCTCTCCTTCAACTTTTTTCAGCTTTTCCTATTTCTTTTATTTTACTTCTTACTTATAAATCTAATTCTTATCTATAAGATTTCATCTTCTCACTGCTACTAAATGTGCCTTCAAGTTTTGAAATGGAAGAATCATGATATGATATGTGAGTAGACGTAAAATTCTAAATCATCCGAAAACAGAGAATGACCAGTTTCTCACATAATGGTTCCAGTATTAAAATTACAGGTTTATGGATTTTAATTCGCAGTGGCGGCATTGAATGTGAGGAAGTTAAAAAAAAACTAAACTGTTATTTCTCTACGCTAGGACCACAAATATACCTCTTTTTTCCTTTTGAATGAGGGAATTTCTCAGCATATGGTGTTGTATTTAACTGTTTTATTTAACGTGCCGTAAAATACGACATTTCGAGGCATTTTATCACCATTATATAACTTTTGAATGTTCAATAAAACGGCGGTGTAAAACTGGGCAATGAAAATTTAAATCCGGAAACTTACGAAAATAATAATTATTTTTAACGTTAGCTGCGTAAAATCGTTGTGTTGCGGAATTATTTCAGCTGCTGACTTCACAAGCATCCGGAAGAGAAACACGTCGACTAAAAAAAGTTTCACTCCGATATAAGTGAAAATACGAACAGAAAGAGGCAGCAGGAAAACATTTATTGCTTCTATACACTCGAAAATCCCCCATAATGTCTATACGAAAAACGGATGGAAATACGCACAAGAGGCAGACAGCAACCAGTCATAATAAACAATTCCCATTAATGCCTTGTTTTAGAGCAGAGGTTCCAAACATTTTTTAGATTAGCAACAACTCTGAGTTCTTTGTAGTGAGCAGGGACCACAACGCTCATAAAACATTATGTGAATCAATAAGTCAACTTCAAACAGAACATTCCCAAGGTTCTTGAAAAAATAGGCCATTCTAAAAATAAATTTAAATCAAAACTTTTTGAATCATTGTAAATATTTTTTGACATTGGAAAAGGAATGGACAAGACAGGAGACACTACAAGCAGCGGTTAGAGAATGCCTTGGAACAATAGTGTTTGAAGGCAGGAAGAAGCAGACAGCTTGATGGAATGACACAGTCAAAGCAGCAACAAAATGAAACGGACGCTTTGCAGAATTGGCTCCATACTATAACTCAGGCAGTCGGATAAATGTTTGTTGAAGAGGGGAAAATAAAGTCAAACTGATAATTGCAGCTCCCAAGGAGAAGTCGTGGAAGGTTTTGGAAATAGATTGGATACTTTGGGTCAAGCCGCCGGAAAACAGTACTAGAGCATAATTATATGGTTTCAATTGGAGCGAAGAGAAACTTGACAAGTGTTTTGACAAACTCAGAAATGCTGCTAGTGAATACTGCGGATGCCTTGGGCAGATTGATGGAAAAATTTGAAGAGTTGTTCAATACAGATAAAACTTTCAGTACTGTTTCACATTTTTAGGTACAATAGGACATGTATGATGATGGAAACAGGATGACATTTGAAAGGGTATACAGTAGACAATGTATAGCAGAGCAATAAAGCAGCTGGAGAGGACGAAATTAATTAGGAACTCATCAAATGAAGTGGGATATCAGGTCTCAAACAGTCTCAGAAGATAAATGGAATGACGTGGGTGTCGGGACAGGTTACATGTTATTGGAACAAAGCTGTAATTACTGCAGTTTCAAGCATGGAAACAGAAAGGATTATAACAACGAAAGAGTATTTCTTTAATTAGTGTTCTTGGCACAATACTGAGAGGTATTTTTGAAAAGAGGTGAATATTAGTTGGACAAGTTGGATGAAAATTAGTGTGGATTTCAGGACGAGATATGTAGCTTACACCAGATAATGGATAAGTGCTTTAAGTGTAATTGGAAAGAGTACCTACGGTGGCGGTCAAAATAATGGAATTACCTGACAAAGGTTTGGAAAAAATACACTTTTATTACTAGACATGTTTGTATTATGATGGAAATAATATTTTACATTGTACCGGAACCATTGTAAGAAAGTCACATTGTACCAGTTAGTTATAAGAATAACACAACACAAAATAATCAATAATCTTCAAAAGAATACCAGAGCACAGGGTCAAAAAATTGCGCCAATTGACACAAATATTTTATACTTGACCTGAGTCTTATGAAATTTACAGGAACAGTTTTTTTGCACATGAGTGCATTTGTACTACGTGAGGTAACCCTTATTTTTTAGTATTACCCTGCACTTCTTACCTACTAAACGCCTGCATTCGTCGCTACTGATCGCATACCAGGCTCTCTGTTTTTCTTCCCAAATATTATCTAATGATGTAGCTTCTGAGCAGTCAATTCTCTTGTCTACGATCTCCCATAAGTTCTCAATGGGTGATGCGTCAGGGGATTGAGTTGGCCACTTTAATACTTCGATAATGTGATCTTGAAAAAACTGCCTTATGATCATTGCTGTATGGTTTGGATCGTTATCTTGCTGCAATTTATCTTTTAGCGGCATTTTTTCTACAGCATCAAATTTGCCAAGATGTCTTTGTACATTTCTGTGTTCATTATGCCGTTGATACGGTGTACTGGACCAATACCGTACCATGGAAAACATAACCATATCGTAACACTTCCGCCACCGTATCTCTCACTTTTTAAAGTTTATTTGGGATTAAATTCCATGTTTTGTGGGCGACGCCCAGACTTTTCCGTCTTAGGCAAACCTATTGCCGGCCTCGGTGGCCGAGGTGACTGACGCGCTCCAGTCACGGTCAGCACGGCCACTACGGTCGGGGGTTCGAATCCCCCCTCGGGCATGGATATTTGTGCCGTCCTAGTTCGTAAGTAGTTGATAAGTAGTTTGTAAGTTTAGGGACTGATGACCATGTAGTTAAGTCCCATAAGCTTTACAAACATTTGAACATTTTTTGCAAACCTATTGGAGTCATCGGACCAAAGGATGTTCCTCCGCCGCGGTGGATTAGCCATTCGCACTGAGGAGCCGTGCTTCTGTGAGCGTGGCCGTTCGCCGTCGGGGATTAGTCCTCCATCGGGCATGGGTGTTTACCTTATTTTCAAAAAGAAAAAAAAAAGTGTTTGTAGAGTTTATGGGACTTGACTCCTGGGTCATCAGTCCCTAAACTTACAAACTACTTATGAACTAACTAACACTAAGGACGGCACAAATATCCATGCCCGAGGGGGGATTCGAATCCCAGACCGCAGTGGCCGTGCAGACCGTGACTGGAGCGCCTCAGTCCCCTCGGCCACCGCGGCCGGCTACCTTATTTTAAGTAGTTTGGCTGCAAAGAAGCCCCACGTCATTTTCGCAGAGCAACCATCTAAATAAATGTGTCACAGAAGCAACAAGAAAGTTGAGGAAGCGTCGCTAAAAAGGCCATTTACACCTAGTCATCCGTCTTAACGGAAAAAAGAGGACAAAGATGAAGTCATTGTTTAGTACATTTTTCCCAATATCAGGTGGTATTTCCGTCTTAATGTTGAGGACAGAAAATCTGTTCTTCGCATCTGAATGCTCACTCCAGAGATATTTCTGCTCTGTGCCTACCACTAGAGATAATATACACACGCGAGTGACAAACTTATCAGAAACATTCTTGCTTTCGTAACTGTTCGGTACAATATTGTGAATAAAATTTGTGATTACTTACTTTTGGCACGGACTACATTACGACAGAGACGGAGGTCTTCCTTTGCGAGACAATTATACTTAGAGTTATAATCCGACTTCTGAATATATAGTTCTATTACACAAGATTGATTTCAACTTCGTGCTTTACGAAGTAATCACTGCAGTAGGCGAGGACATGTATTAGCTGAAAGAGTGGCGGCTGCTGCTGACACAGTCAAGACAATTCACTGGAAATACTACTACATTTAATAGAAAGTTTTATACAGACGATCATCGGACGCCATTCCTTCAACGATTACCCAGACTTACTTTTTCGCACATTGACTGCACCATGACGTCTTACTTAAACAGACATGAACTACTATGTTAACTGAATTACCAGACTTTCAGGATTCGTCCAGTTTTCGATAATAGGGAGCACAGCATACAAAATAACTACATTGTCCCCAGTGCAGTACTGCAACATTCTAATACTTCAGCGTACACTTTCTGTAAGAGATAAACAGTTTAGCTATGTCATAGAACCAATACATGGCGCTGTTATTATTATTACTATTTCTCATCTCAACGATAGAAGTGTTTTCAGAAATTTATGCCAGACAGGCAATTACACACCTCAGTCTTAACTTTCTGAACACAAACTAACAATTAATTTACATCGTTACAGAGTACGGATTTAAATAAATTAAACTTTTTGTATGAAAAACTTTATGAACATTTATCGTTTTCGACAATGACTTCTACTTAAATTTGACATCTTGGCTAGGAGAACTGAGTTTATTGACCAAACGATCCAATAAGGATTCTGTTTTTGCTGACCTACTTCCGGAACACACACAAAAATAAATAAAGAAAGAAAAAAGGATATACACAGGTCCCTCTTTTACAACCGTTGCGAAGCACGAGCATATAAGCTAGTCATGCAATAAATTTGAATGTTCAGTCCCACTTATCATATGTAGTTACTGTACTCAAAATATCAGCTTTAGTTAAACTATTAGAAATAGGAAAATAACTGAGTTTCTCTGTGATTTAGTATAATTTTATTTCAAAGTCATAAAATAATTTGTTGAACTGCATTTTTAATAATGTGTCAATGTTGCAAACATCATCATTCACTATCAAGCTGGTGCCATCAGCAAAAAGAAATATTTTATAATTAGCTGTTTTCTAGATGGCTTATCATTTATATAAACCAGAAGTAACAGCGGTCCCAGTACAGATCTCTCGGACACCTAAAACTTGATTGTGCCTATTGTGAGATAATATCATAGCTTTAGTCAACACTGCAGCGACTTGCCTTCTGCCATCTGTTTCTCACTTCTTAGCCATTTCCCTTAATCCCTTGTGTTATAACTTTTGCAACAACGTTTAGTGATAAACTCAAGTAAAACACATTTGTTAAATCACAGAATCCATTTGGAGATAGCAGCCTTTTGTTTCATCCATCCATTGCCTGACACATAAAAGACAGTTATTCAACGTCTCCTCAATCCTAACTGTATTTTGACAGATTATTAAGCTTGAATATACATCATTTTCAATAACTTTATCGAATGCATGGAAATATTTCTGTTAATATCTGCACTGACCATTTCTCCACTTTTATAAAGTGGTTTCACTACTGATTACTTCATTGTGAGGTAACTCTGAATCCCAAAATCAAAAATTACCAATATGGCTACGTACTGGGCAAACATAGACAGAACTAGTATTCTGCTAGATACCTTTACATATCTATAAGATTCCTTGCTCTTGATTATTGACTCAATTTTCTTCCTTGTCAGTATCAAGGAGGTCCATTACAGGTAACACTCTTGGAATTCTATTAGCTATATGGTTAGCTGTATGAGATAATGTTCTATTTGATTCACATTTTACACTCGGAAAGACATTTTTAAATACTGTACACACATCTAACTTATCACTAACAAATAGAAATTGTACTACAAATTGACTAAATATCCTTAGCTTCGTGCTTTTGACGAGATACTTCCTTCACGACTGACCATATGGTTTTAATATTATCCTGCGGATTAATTGTTCTTTTATATACCAAATAATTTTAAAGCTTCTTTATGACTATCAGAATGTTACAATACCGTTTGTATTGGGCTGCTGTAGTTTGACTGGGAATGCGTCTAACATTCCGTACTTTGTTCTACATGTTGCTTTTATCTATCGGGTCACTTACCCAGCCTGCAAGTTAAGACGTCCTCACACGGTAGATTTTGTTCTTCTTGCTGCACGACAGACGTGCTGTCTGTATAAATACTGCAAACTCGGAAACGATCCGCCGCATGCCCAGAACGTGCTGCTCATAGTGATTTGCGACCGCTGCGCTCTCCAGCGTCCGTTGCGGGCTGGCGCGTAGATCATTGTGTTTACAAAGATTGATGTGCGTAAAATTACACCGAATCCATATTAGCAATCATTGAAAAAGAAATCTGAATACTGTAGCTTACGTACGTCACGGGTTGATCTGTACGTTTGCTTGCACATGGCATAAAATTGTATCTTTTAAGATATACAAAGGCGGCACACATATCTGAAAGCTGTTGATAATGATAAAAAAAATGTACGACAATTCACTTTTGGCAGAAAACTATCGACGGTGAAATATATCATTTGCATCAGCTCCACTTGTCTTGCTGTCTCATATTTTCCTATCTTCGAAGTTCTACATAGTCTGCATATTCTACAAACAATTTAGTTTGGCATTCTTTCGGAGATAAAAGGTTCCGTCTGATACATTCAACTTGCTCATACACGCGAGAAAACGCATCAGCTCGATAAAGTTTGTGAAACTGTTTGCTTATACTGTTGCACGTAAACACTGTCACTCACTTCGTGCATCTGCTTCCGTGACCACACGTCACAAATTATCAACGCCGTGGGGAAACGGAGTAGCGTAGCGTACTGCTTTTAAATGTATTGGTTCCTGTGGCGTAGCGTGAAAACCACGACAAATTCTTAGACAACGTTTGTTCTTCCTTTTTAATAAAAAGACGTCGAATATAGGATGTTGTAATTGTATTAAATTAACAAAAAAGTTCCATAAACCTTAATTAAACCGAATTGTTAAAAATGTGTGAGAGAGTGTAGATGCAACAACTTTATTTATGTCTCATTCCACAGCTCGTGACGATAACCACGCGCGAATCTGTCGCCTTGAAAAGAAATAACAAAGAATATTGGATATTATACTTAAATTAACAAGAAAGGACCAGAAACGTTAAAAACACGAAAAAGTAAAAGAAAAATAAATAAATTCCAACTATGTATACTTGAATCGCGAACATTTTCTATGTTTGCAATGCAGTTTACGACGCTACCAACTACTCTACGCATGCGCTATGTCGAGCTGCCCTCCTATGTCGTATACTGTGGACATAAAACATCTTGTAATATGTCACTTAGCTACTACAGAGCATCACAAAGACGGTTGTACCGTAGAATAGGAACGGTATTGTTTCACAGTATACCAATTATAATACAAAGTAACCTTTAATACGATAACCTTTAAAGCTATCAACATGTAGTTTCCGGTAATTTTACTGTAGCAAATCAGATTCAAAATGGCGTTTTCAAAAGTTTCTCAATATTCTGACGCTTCAAAAATGATTTTATTCATAAAGCGTTCTCTAAAACGATAGAAGTCACGCAGTACGGACTTCAGTTACAATATGGCTGCTCGAAAGTTTTACTTGTCACGTGAAAACCAAATCCTATCTCATTGGCTACGTTCCACTCCAGGAAGCAAAAATCTGAGATGTTAGAGCTTTCGTTCCATGCTTCGTAAGGTCATGAAATGTGGAATTTCACGCAGTGATGCCACCAGTTTCTCCTCCATGTGCGTTTCCACGTCGCAGGAGAGTAAGGAATTAGTGGCCGGCCGCGGTGGCCGAGGAGACTGAGGTGCTCCAGTCACGGTCTGCACGGCCAATACGGTCGGGGGTTCGAATCCCCCCTCGGGCATGGATATTTGTGCCGTCCTTAGTCTTAGTAGATCATAAGTAGTTTATAAGTTTAGGGACTGATGACCCCGTAGTTAAGTCCCATAGACTATACTAGATTTGAACATTTTTCTAAGGAATTAGTGGTAGTCCTCTGATTTGAGCGTCCAAACTGGAAGGAACTTTCAAAGAATGTGAGAAATATCTTTGTGAAATAATTATACAGCGTCGTCCAAATATCTCATTAAATAAGCATCAAACGAAAAAACTACAATGAACAAAATTTTTCTAGTCTGAAGGGGTAAGCAGATGAAGTTATGGTTGGCCCGCTAGATGGCACTGCTATAGAACAAACTGGTATCAACTCCATCTTTTTAAATAGATACCCCCATTTTTATTACATATTCGTCTAGTAGGCCTACGTAAATAAATATGAATGTTTTATTTGGAAACCTTTTTTCGCTTTTTGGTAGATGCTGTAATATTAACAAACATAATGCTCACAATTTTAGACGAACAGTGGGTAACAGGTAGGTTTTTTTACGTTTGAATTTTATTGTAGTTGCTCCAATGTGATACATGTACTTTTGTGAAATTATCATACATTATGAGAACGCATGCTGTTACTGCGTGATTACCTGTAATTGTGTCATGACTTCAATAAATGCTCAACTTCAATGCATTTGGCAATACGCGTAACGAAATTTCTCTCGACAGCGAGTCGTTCGCCTTCAGCAATGTTCTCACATGCATTGACAATGCGCTGACACATGTTTTCAGGCATTGTCGGTGTATCACAATGACAAATATCCTTTAATTTTCCCCACTAAAAGAAATCTGGGGTTTCACGAAACGGTGAATGTGCGGGGCATGGTATGGTGCTTCTACGACCAATCCACCTATCATTAAATATTACATTTAAGACCGCTTCAACTGCACGCGAGCCATGTGCCGGACATCCATCATGTTGAAAGTACATCGCAAGTCTGTCATGCAGTGAAACATCTTGTGGTAAAATCGGTAGAACATTACGTAAGAAATCAGCATGCATTGCATCATTTAGATTGCCATCGATAAAATAGGGGCCAATTATCAAATGTTTGTAAACTTAAGGAACTAAACTGGCCGCGCAGAATGGCCGTGTGATCGTGTGTGTTATGCTACGGACTGGTCGGCTGTTCCCGACGGAGGTTCGAGTCCTCCCTTGGGCAGGTGTGTGTGTGTGTGTGTGTGTGTGTGTGTGCGTGTGTGTGTGTGTGTTGTCCTTAGTGTAGGTTAGATTAAGTAATTTGTAAGTCTAGATGATGATGACCACACAGTTTGGTCCATAGGTTTACAAACACTTGAAAAGTTTGGAATAAACTACTAAGGTTATCGTTCTCTACACTTACTAGTTACTGATACTAACTTATACTAAGGACTAAACAGACGCACACTCACAAATTTGTCCGAGGGAGGACTCGAACCTCCGACGCGTGTGCTCGTCCGTGACATGGTGCCCCGGACCGCACGGCAATTACCGCGGAAATATTTTCTCCTTAGTACAAGAATTGTTCCTAAAAATTTCTTCAGATATTGCAAATGATACACCTTATGTTCCTTGCGGACGGTTTCCGAATCTGTTTTCTTTCGGTTGTATTACCTCAGCGATCTTTTATTTTCTGGTCGGTGTCGACCTTTATCTCCTCCTCTGCTCTCGGGCTTAATTATCCCACGTGGAAAAATATTTCTACCATTTAGCGCTGTACTTTTGTTTCGGACAGTAGCACACGACCAGCTGTAAAGCACTTCTTAAGCTTCCGTCGTTGTCTGCAGTGCAGCATCCGGAAAAAGAAATTGGACACTAATATTAATCACGTCAGAGGATTTACCTGCGTGAAAGTGAACGTCAGAAACAGTTTCAAATTAACTGTCGCTTTACGTTTTCTGTCGTAAGTAAAGTAGCGAAACGACTGGTTCCACGCGATGAGCTGGTATGCCTGTTCAATTTATCGACGCGTAGTTTAAAGGGGAACTTCGCTGTTCAGTTCACTACGCTCATTCAGACTGCTCCGTTTACGTACAGGTGAGAAGCATGGGACACAAAATGTAGTCATGACTTGTTTTACCACACAACATAACTTCTTTTAATTTTCGTTGGTACCTTGACGGCCTCATGTGTATTATGAACAAATGTTTGCCTTGTGGTATTTGCCTTACCACTAGAAAGTCTGTACCCGACATTATGACGACTGCTTTGCCTCAATAGACTCTTGTACACGACTTACCCGACATTTACCATATTTTATGTATTTGATAAATATTTTCCAGGGGTAGTCTGCATAGATTCAATCATTGAGGACCTTCGTGAAGAGCGGCACCGTGAACTTCTAGCAGAAGTTCCGACATCGCTCATTTTGACGGGTACTGTTCTGTGGGTTATAGCTTTGCTACCATTACACAGCTATTGTTGTACTAATTACTTTATGCCACTGTGGCATATCTTTGTCAGTGAAAAAAAGCTTTCTTCGTCAATTGACAAAGTTAGTGTTCAACATATTTCATTGTTTTATAATAGAAACTGCAAGTGGTGTTCCACGAAGAAATTTTTGAATAATTTGAATTGATTTGTCCAGAAAACGTTATATATATGTGCGGGATATATCTTTCGACACAAGTTCCGTAGTCAGATGTCTTTCCTATTCGGCGGCTTTAACTGACTATTCGATATTTATGATTTGTTCTTTTAATCTTAGGACGGGACGTTAAACTCCAAGCTTCCTTCCTTCCTTTTAATCTTATACTTCCATATATGAATTTTAGTCACCTGTTAGTTAAATGACTAAAATTCGAATATGGAAAATTGAGAAATTAAAAGAACACCTCATAAATAACGAATAATCAGTTAAGGCCTTTGTATACTAAAGATATCTAACGACGGCGCTTGTGCCGAAAGATATATCCAGTGCATAAAACTGTTCTGGACTAACCAATGAAACTTACTTCAATCTACGACGTCTTTAACTCTGTGGGTCCAAGATACAACAAATGTTGTAATTTTTGACATTATTGTCAGTTGATTCCAAAGCTAAAGATCCTTGTAATAATTGTGGAATCGATTAAGATAATGGCACTACGAATGATATTAGTAATGTACACTGTGTTAATCCTACTGATTAAATCTGTGATTCTTCAATGGTATTAAACCAATTGAACAGGAGAGAAATGTAACCTGTCATGTAGCAAGTATCTACGTACAGTCGTCATTATTAGTATCAGACCATTCTCGCAGGACACATTAATACGCTTGTAAACGGTATTGCGTGATTACGATTTTTCAGGGGAATATGTCTTGGATCCTATGGATCACAATGATAAGGGATAAATTGTTTTGGATAGGACTTTGGTTAGTGATTAGTTGTATAGATATTACAAGTGAGGATGGCCAGACCTGCACTATCATCGAAATTCTCACCACGTGTTCTTAACGTTACATTACGAAAGTAATTTCCATAATTTTCTTGATATTTTTGTGTTATCAACATATAATGGTTGAAACTTAATGAACCTTAGTGTTAAATTGTAAAAGTATGTTTAATACGTTTCTGCATCGTGTACTGCTAACATCTAACTTACTAACCATAACAAATCACTCAGCCTTTAACAATATTTTATGTAGACATTCGTCTAAAATCCACATTCTCCCGCTCTGAAAATCTTACTCCTTTATCATGAAACACCAGAAAACCACGGTGTTCGGTAACAAACGTGCCATTTGTGCTAAGAAGCAGCACGGCGTTATGACTGGTATAAAACTTACCATCTGGTTTTATGAAGTGGACATGGAGAAACAATCAGATTTTCACACATTATACAGTTAGTTATATTCGCTTGATGAAGTATTTATTCGAATTTGTTAATTCGATACAGTTATTGTGTAACATCAAAATACCTAAAGTTTCGCGACATGTTTTTAAGATTTACGTAATATATGGCATTAATTGTGAATGGGTAAAGTTGAATATGTGTACCCTGCCGGGATTTGAACCCTGGTCCCCCTCGTTTTAGACAGTTGCGCTGACTCCAACACCACTGGGAACACAGCCGTCAAACAACTTCTATGGATTCCTCAACCACACCTCAGATGCAAATCATCAACTTCACGCTAACCACTAGTATTCAAACTCGAAATTATGTAAACTGATTTCCGTAAGAGTCAGGGCCTCCGCACTGAATGAATGATAATTTTCCGTTATCGGTAAATTGTAAGTTAATATATATGTCCGAATGAACAGCACCACACACACACACACACACACACACACACACACATATATATATATATATATATATATATATATATATATATATATATGAAATCCAGCGGCCGAACACCCGATTTGCCAGTTCTGTTAGAGAGTATCTTCCAGCCGTTAGGAAATATTTATCGTTCCATTTTACGAAGGTACTGTGTGAAAATTGGACTTCGTATAATATTGCACCTTCTCTCGATAGAAGTCCATTTTGTTATTTCATCCCTCATAATCTGTGAATGAGAGTGTCGAAGAATAAATGGAAGAGTCACATATTTACTGGTCTATTGAATTTGTTATAGATAAGCAGTACAACTCGATGGGGCAAAGAGAGCAGTGAACCAGTTGGAAAATGCTGCTGTCAGATAACAAAAAAAAGCTCTTCTTTAAAAAAAAAAAAAAAAGTTATGGCAGAAAAATGTCAAACTACAGACGATAGTCCTTCTTCCGCCTTCCTTATAATAAATTTTACCGTGAGAACGTGATCGCTCTGTTTCATAATGCAAGAGAATAAGAGAAAGTTATGCTTCGAGAGAAATAGTGTTAGTGGGAGAGAACGATGTGGCACACTGTCATGGTGGGACAGGGGCAGCGACAGTAAAAAAGATTAATGGAGGGAGATAGTAGCGGCACAGGCGAAAGAGAGAGGATACAATGGAATGAGGGAGAGAGATATGAGTGAAGACCAAGTATAAGAGTGTGGATCATCATTCGGCTTAACTTCAGAATCCGTGTCGCGGCGTAGTGTTCGGTGTTCAGATATTGGCTACGGCCACTGCACATGGCCAGCCAATCAGGTGATAATGCACGGGATTTATATTCGCGCAATATTCGAATAAAGTTTTATATGAATGTTAATTTCTTTCTCTTGGACTCATACTTACTTATTGAGTTCGATTTGCATCTTCTCTTGTCAATGTTCTCACATTAACGCCAATTCTATGAATTGTTCCGGTGACGATAACAGTAAATTTACTGAGCGGACAAGGGTACATACAAGAACCTGTCAACCATAGAGCAGGTATAGCATGTTTTATTTATTTTATGATCTGTACGAAACAGTGATCAAGTGATTCTAAATCTTCATTTTACGAGGGCAATTACTTTCACCGACCGGACAAGGGTACATAAAAAAACCGGTCAACCATAGAGCAGGTATAGCGTTAATTATTTACTTCATCAATATGATAACATAAATTACGTCGATTCTTATTTCTTAATAATAACAGTGTTTCAGATGTAGTCTATAATTTGCATTTACCAATGAAATGCAATAATGTTGTTGATTGTAATCTTTCTGTGCTTCCTTCTCAATGTTTCTCTACTTCCGACAAAATTATCGCTTCAGCGGTGTGACATCAGTAAATAACAACGATATTACTACCTCCTTCATTCGTAAAAGAAGACGACATTTTTTTTCGTGACTGGGCGTGTTTAAGATTACAATAAAAACATCACATTTCGCAGGAAATTTAACGTGTTTCATACGAATATATTTAATATTCCTTCTACAAAGAATATTATCTATTGTGAACGAATAGCAAAACAGCTGCTACGCGCTAATATCTCATTGGCTGTCACCGTCTGTGCTACGATAGGTCGGCTGCGTCCGCTGCCAACCTCTGAACACTCCACACTATGCCGCTACACGGACTCTGGAGTTTTACCCACTTTCCTTCAGAGTTTATAGCCACGAGGTTACGAGCACGACCAATCCATCCGCAAAGCCATCTGTAGAAAGGTGACCATGATGATCGCAAAGATGCGAGGATGGTTTGATAATTCTGGTAAATTTGTACGAAAGAGCGGAAAATTTTCAGAACCTGCACTTTTGTTAGTACGCCTGTTATTTCCACGGATAGTACAGCAAGTTCCGTATGTCAGCTGTTATTAGTTCATTGTTGGCTGCCAGATGAAGTGGTAACTGCGTAGTTAATTCCTGATGAAAAGCGGACTTCGTGCGGTCATTAAACATTTTCATTTGAAGTGTTGGACAGCTGCATAGATAAA
Source organism: Locusta migratoria (assembly GCA_026315105.1). Taxonomy (NCBI): domain Eukaryota; kingdom Metazoa; phylum Arthropoda; class Insecta; order Orthoptera; family Acrididae; genus Locusta; species Locusta migratoria. Next base: position 109,857,881 of record CM048749.1, on the reverse strand, counting down.
ATTTAAGTTGGATGAAGTCCACGTGGGTTCTGCACCAACAATAAAGACCATTTACGTGACGATCAATGGGTTTAAACGTCGTAGGTGCTACACGGAAGATGGTGCACGCTCCGGTCGGCCCGTTCAAGGCACCACACAGGAAACCATCGATAAGGTGAGTAATACAGTAATGGAAGATCGCTGATAAAGTGTTCGCGAGATAGATAACATTGTAGGCTCCTCAACTAAACAAGTGCATTACACACTCCATCAAAAACTGACAATGAAGAAGCTATGTTCGCGATGGGTGCCGCGCCTTCTCACCTTGGACCAAACACGAAACCGAACGAACATTTTTGCTCAGAATGTCACACTGTCCAGACACAATCCACAGGACTTTTGCGCAGATTCATAACTGTGGATAAACTTGGAGCCACCATTACACTCCAGAGACCAAACAAGAGTCCAAACAACGGTCAAAGAGTGGGGAGTGTTGATCAAAGAAGGCGAAGACTGTTTTGTCATCTGGAAAGGTGATGGCGACTGTCTTTTGGGATTCCCAAGGTATAATCCTAATAAATTATTTGGAAGAAGTCAGATCCATAACTGGACCCTAATCTACTGCTCGCCTGGATCGTATGAAATAGGGACTAATTCAAAAACGTCCAAGATTGGCACGTAAGAAAGTGTAGTTTCATCAGGACACTGCTCCAGCCAACACAGCAGCTATCGCGATGGTAAAAGTGCACGACTTGGGATTCGAAAAGGTTCGTCACCCACCCTATTCACTAGATGGCTCCGAGTGATTTTTTCCCACAAAGCCTACTTTGCCAATGGATTGAAAAAATTGGGAACTCGCATAGCCTTGCAAGGGAACTATGTCTAGAAATAAAGTGAGTTTTGGCTTTTAAAACAATTTTTATTCTATTTTTACCAGACTTTTCAACCGCCCTTGCTGACTATAAGAAAGGGTCAGTGGCAATTTGAGAAGAAAAGAATAAGACAACGGGAAAGAGACAGTGAAAGTGAGAAAGTCAGTGGAAAAGAAGATGCCGATTTAGGGATTAAGAGGATCGCAATGGAAAAGTCGAACAGCCAGTGAGAAAAAAAGGTGAACGAGAGAGAGAGAGACAATGTAATGACAGTAGTAATTAACGGAGATGGTGTGGATGACAATGTCATTATAATGAGAGACTAGTTGATAGGATTTCGGATATTCTTTGTTTAAAAAACGTGAAGATTTGTGAATAATAAAATTTTGTGAGGAAGATGGCATGAGGACTAAGGCAGCTGGTTCCATACTTTTCTGAAACAGTCGTTTTCTGCTCCGACAGGAGCATTTAATCAGCTGATTAATACTCTTGTCATACCTCTACTGGTATTTCAGGAAGGGACTTTAGGAATTTTTAAACTGCATTATAATGTTATGTTATTTGGGTATATTTGTAAATATAGTAACTGAATTGCTGTTTCATCTTTGGAATTTCCAAGTATATAACAGAACAGTGACTCCTTACCTCCGCACCTTGCTTTTCATTAAAATTATAGGGTTGGACTGTGTTGCTTGGTTGGGATAGGGAGCTAAACTGCTAAGGTTATCAGTCCCCCGGTGGGGAGTGGAAGGAGTGATGATAGGAGGGGAGTGTGACAGTAAAACTGGAAGTAAAAAAGAAAGGAAGACTGTATTAGTTCGGGGCCTTGTGCTCGCCACACATGTACTCCCCATAGAACCGTGAGCCCGCTGTGGGATGGGGGGAGGGGGGCGAATTAGAAAAAAAAAGTTCAAATGTTTGTTAAGCTTATGGGGCTTAACTACGGGGTCATCAGTCCCTAAGCTTACAAACTACTTATGAACTAGCTAAGACTAAGGACGGCACAAATATCCATGCCCGAAGGGGGATTCGAACCCCCGACCGTAGTGGCCGTGCAGACCGTGACTGGAGCGCCTCAGTCCCCTCGGCCACCGCGGCCGGCAAGAAGGCAATCGTTTGCCCTCGTTCTATCTCAGAATGGAATAGAAAGGGTTGTGAGTATCAGTGGTAAGAGATATGTCCGTCACGCACTTTAATGTTGGTTCTGGAGTGTATAGGTATGCATGTAGATGTAGATGTTGAAAGTATTACACTAAAGCACATTATTTGTTTGAATCTGTCTGATTAGTTTTCCACAATTAGCTACAACATCTAAATTAACGAATGTAATTTCCGGAAATAACTTCTGCACGGCGTGTTAATTAGTCCTACATTTAAAAAATACTACTCCATATAAAATAATTTTGCATCTAAACAGCATATAGTATAATTAACAATGTATACTGTATATTACGCATTCTGAATTGAAAATAATTTTGATAATACATTTATGTCGATAGGAAATACACATCCACTTTACGAAATATCTCTCGGTGCGTTCCCATCTCCTGGTAGATAAAAAACTGAATAGTGTATAAACGAGTTGTAGCTTACCTTTGCAGAAATATTAAAATGCGACACAGTAAATTTTAAACTGGTTTATTTCTCAGTATACAGACCCATCTGGATGTGAAGCAGAGACGCCGTTGCTAGCGTAACATAATGCCCGCGGCATTTACGTCAGAGCCACGCTTTAGAGACAGAAATAATGCTCGCATTTGCAGCGTATGCGTTCGCTCACTGCAAATGAGACGTGATGATGACCGCAAACGTCAGCTGTGGCGATGTAATTTATGTAATGAGATGAAGTGTGTAATGAGTTCACGTGGCCTGCGCTGAAACCCGAATGTTCGATGGAATGTAGGGGGCGGACAGGCATCGCTGCAGTACGAGACTGAACAGGTCTCCATGAGCATTAGGACTTGGTCCTAAAATTGCGTCCTGTTGAAGATGATAACTATAACTAAATAAACAAATTAGAGCAGCACGATACGTTTGAGTTGTGCAGTTTCGATCTGTTAGGTGTCTGGGCAATATCGTGACAGATCTATTCTATTGTAGTCATTGGAGACTTTTATTTACATATTATTATTTACTTATTCATTTTATTGAAGTGCAGCAGTCAATTGTGTAATTGACGAATTAAACTTGACGGAAACCTTCAATACAGGACTTGAAGTTCAAGCTTTAAATTTATCAAATGTGAAGCATTCCATATTTTCTGCATAAGGTAATGTACTACAGTTCGTTCTGATTATCTTATGTTTGTAGCATTAGACACAATGAGAAGGTGAATCATTACACAGTCGGTGGAGGCATGTTCTTTTTCCTTTAACTGCTACGCAAACAATCAATGTTTCGCATCTGCCCCGCCTAATTTTCATAGGCCTATATTTCTGATTGCCATATTCCTTTTGCAAAGCTTTACCAAGTTGATCAGTATGATTATACATTAATCCTCGGATTACCCGTACATTTTGTGAGCGAGATTCACCAAGAATGACAGTGGTTGCTTGCGACCGTAAGGGGGAAAAGGAAGAAAAAAAGTCCTCGATTAGGCCAAGATAAAGAGGAACATTAAAAACCCAACAACACATCATCAGGGGAGAGTACAGAAAACACAGAATATCTAATTTTATTGGTAAATGGGTTAGATGGAATGCTCTCGGAAAAGAAGAGAGAGAGAAGAAAAGACGAAGTCGCTTTCCAACTCACGAAACACACATTGAAATACATGACCCTCTTATAGAATGCTAAAGTAAGTAAGCAACACATTAGGAAACCGCGTATGCAGCTGAAACATCACCGACCAAAGGTCCAGTTGAAAGAAAAGAAATCGAAGAAAGAAAAATATTTGGACCCAGATCCCATAACAATGACCAAATTCATATAAGAAATGACAATGAGGAAACGAAGAACGCGTTTTATAGTTATATCTTGCCGAGTGGTCTGCGGCACGCCAGTCGCGTTCTGCACGGCCACTACGGTCGGGTGTTCTAGAATCCCTCCTCGGGCATGGATATTTGTGCCGTTCTTAGTATTAGATAGTTCATAAGTAGTTTGTAATTTTAGGGACTGATAACCCCGTGGTTAAATCCAATAAGCTCAACAATCATTATATTTATATCATCACTCATCATCACTCATCACCTCTTGCGCAACAGAAATACCAAAGAAACGGAGAAAGATATGAAAGAAATTCATACCACAGAAATTATGGTCAATGCTAAATCTGCAAAGAATGTAGCTATTGACAGAAAAGAGAGGTTCGAAGCTAAGATAAAAACCAAACCAACTATCCAAATCTCTGAAGGGATAAGAAGGGCAGCCGCGCGAGAGATGTCGAGCACTCTGTGACGCCTTCCTAAAGAGCGTGCGGTTGCTCGCCGTCGGAGGTTCGAGACCTCCCTGGAGAATGGCTGTGGGTGTCGTTCTTAGGTTAGTTTAAGTAGTTTGTAAGTCTAGGGACTGATGACCATATCAGTTTGTTCCAATTGTTTCACAAACATTTGAACATTTTAAGAAGGGCAATATCGGAAAGACGTAGACAGTAGTTGGATAATAACAAAGCGCAAAACAGTGACTGATTTGACGTACTCCAAGGGGAAAATTACAAAATTAAAATAAATAAAATGGAAAGTAATTAATTTTATTGACTTACAAAACTCTTTTTCAAGATGTACATGTTCGATAAATGTCAGTGGTGGACAACAGGTGACCCGCGGAACGAAACCGGCTCGCTATTGGTTTCAATCCGGCCCGCGGAAGAAATTTGAAGCAGCGAAATTACGCTATTGCAAATATATGTAAGTAAACACGTAACCTAAATAAATAGAAACGTATGAAACTGGATGAAAATAAAATGAATGTACTGTTTGTAACGTGTGTTTTGTGACACATTTGTTGCCGTTGTCAGGGAACTTGTATAATTAATACCGCTTCAAAATAACAACAATGGAAGGTCCAGTAAGGAATGTTAATAATAATGGGTAGATACGGAACAACTCACCGTAAAGACGAACGTGGAGACGCCTACAGACACAAAAGACACACAAACACACACACAATTCTAAATTTTCGGCCGCGGCCTTCCTCAGAAAGAGTACACTCATCAACACAATCATTCAGACACACTCATCCACACACGTCAGCCATCTCTGGCCGCCGAGGCTGACGTGTGTGGATGAGTGTGTCTGAGTGATTGTGTGGATGAGTGTTTTATTTCTGAGGAAGGCCACTGCTGAAAATTTAGAATTGTGTGTGTTTGTGTGTCTATTATTTGTGTCTGTCGGCGGCTCAACGTTCGTCTTTACGGTGAGTTGTTCGCTTCCTACATATTATTATTAAAATTCATACCGCTGCGTTACTTTACAAGTGGAGGTGGCCCGTGAGTTTAAGCTCGCATGTTACTGCGGCACGCAGGTCACGAGATGCTGCTCACGCTTGCTCTAATATCTGCAAATGTGTTCTGACAAAATTGTAGCAATAGCAACAAACATTCGATAACCTGTACGGACATGAGGGGGCAGCGAATGACAATTAAATACAGGAGCATTAAATTTTCCTTAATATGTGTTCACTTTACGTTGCAATGAACACTTCATAGAGGTCTTGTGTGTAAATATGGCCACGAAACTCAAAGTACTGAAAATTGCACCAACCGTAAAGACTGCATTTATTAATTGTTACAGAAATGGAATTTACGGAATCTGGAAGAGAATTTCATTAAATAACTACGTACATTTTTTCAGAATTTTAGAAAATCTATGTAACTGACGAGATTATGGAGATACACTCAGAAGGCCTCCATAGATAAACCTCCCTTCTTTTTATGTACACTGGTCACAACAATTCGAAATGTTTAAATGTTTATAAACGTATTGGGCCAAACTGCTGGGGTCATCAGTCCCTAGACTTACAAACTACTTAAACAACCTAAGCAGAACACACACTCACCCATACGTGCTAGGCCATTAAACAATTGCAAAAAGAATTAGGGAATCCGGTGAGATATCTACGTTCTGAAATATTGTCATTGGCAGAATGAAGTAAAGTGGTTCGATGTCTTTCTGTCGGCTCTACGGAGAAGGGACAACAACATCACAGCAACCGAGATAGTGACAATAACAAAAAATTGCTGCAGTGGGTTTGGTGTTGATATGCTTATATCAGCAGTTGCATTCAGATACTGTAGTGAGCAGCAACAACATTGTCACCCGAAGCTATGGCATATAGATCCAGTACAAGGTTGGAAGCTGGATGGACGAAGAGAGGTGGCTACAGCTGTTAGTGTGTCCAAAGTGTAATTTACGGGATCTGAGGCTGATTTCAGACAACAGGAACTGTTACAAGAAGGCAAGGCCAAGATCGTCCACGGGTAACATCTGGAAAAGATGGCCATTATCTCTGATTAACTGCCCCTCGACACAGCAGGCTTGACGCAACTCAGCTGTAACGCACCCAGCAGGCAGCAACAGGACGCCCAGTATCAAGACAAACAGTCCGAAATCGACTTCGGGTATTTTGCCTCTACCCACGGAGGCCTATGATGCGTGCCCTATTAAAAAACCACCACAAAGCCGTTTAGCCGGCAGAAACAGGCTGGAGTTACATCAGGATTTAGTTGTAACAAATGTCGCCGGTTTCAGTTCACAGAAGATTTTGCGTTCAATCAGACAATTGTCGATTCCTCATCTGTAAAAAACGTGAAACTCGGAACAATCCTGTTTATGTGTAGCAAACATCATCATATCATGGTGGTGGACGAATGGTACGAGCAGATGTACGGACCTCTATGTCGTTCAGAATGTCTATTTGACTGCTGAGAGGTATAGAGATGAGATCCTACTACATTTTGTTGTGCCTTATTCTGGTGGCGTAGCAGATGGTTTCCTCCTGGTAGATGATGACGCTCGTCTTCTCAGCATGCGTGAAGCTGAGGGAATTGAACGAACTGAGTGACCTGCTTGTTCACTGGAGTTAACCCCGATTGAGCTTGTCTGGGATGCACTTTGCATACGTGTTGCAGGTAGACCATCACCTTCCACAACAGTTGCATAACTCGATATTGCACTCATAAAAGAATGTTCACATATGTTTCTGATAACCTCATACTGTCCATACCACGTAGGTATGCAGCTGTTCTAGCCGTTCGAGGTGATCACACACAATATTACAGCACAACGAGAAGAACTTTTTCACTATTACCTTTCCCCATAATGCCTAAGTAAACGCCATATAAGCAGCAAGTAATGAGTTGAGACATCAAAATATCGTACTTTATCAGAAGCCGCGACGGAGCGCATTGAGGCGTTATGCTGTGATGCGCGAGGCCATTCCCCGTTGGGGTTTCGAATCCCCCAGCCCGGGCATGGATGTTTGTGGTGTATATAAGGTAGTTGAAAAGTAGTTTGTAATTTTACGGACTGATGGCCCCCCCCAGTTAAGACCCATAAACAAACATTTGAACTTTATCAGAAACAAGTTACAATTGTAACTGATATCTGAATAAAACACGTTATCATATCTATATTGTGTGTGATGCCTCCCGTTATCCGATAATTGTTTTGAGCAGAGCAGAATACATTAGTAACTTGTGATATCCAACACTCATGAATCAGTTAGCCTTTCATATTGTAGCTGTAGTTCCTGTTGTTGTTGTTAGGAAAGATGGTTAGGGGTTCAAACAGCAACAGTCCCTTGATACCGTTTAGTTCGTAGATGAGTCCATTGGTGACCGATCTGACTCTCACTGTAGTTGGAATTAGGGACGCAGGCGAACGAGTTTAGGCTTCGTCTGGGCATCTACGTCACACGTTCTCCGACTGACAATGAGCGTTCAGTATTGTTGTGAACTCACTGCTGCGACAGCGTAGGCATTCCCAAAATTAAACGTGACCGTAGGGAGCTATTTAGCGGACTTCTTTCTATTTGTCGCAAGTTGTCGCTGATGCTGCTAGGCATTAACAGATTCCCCGAAAGCAAATAAGAGCCATTATTTGCCGTCTACAGGGCTTCCTCAAACACAAAAACACGTATTTACGACTACTTTTACACCCTCATCTACATAAATACTCTGCAAGTAAATTTGAAGTACATGGCAGAGGGTTCATAGAACCGCTTTTATGATGTTTATCTACGGGTCCTGACTGTAATAGGTCGCTGGAAAATAGAACACCAGAACTTTTTGTTTTCGATCTGATTTCTCTTATTTTATTGCTACAATCGTGTCTCCCTATGCAGGTGAGTGCTAACAAAATCAAATTCGGAAGAGAACGATGGTGAGAAATTTTCACATAGATTTCATAGATCTGGCCGCAACGAATAACGCCTTTCTCTTAATGATCTACACCGCAACCCGGGCGACATTTCCGTGATACTCTCACCGCTCGATAATACAAAATTAGCTATCCTTTCTCTAAATCGTCCGTCAGTCCCGAAATGGTGTGGATCCCTCAATGCGCAGCAATACTCCAAAATAGGACGCACAAGTATAGTGTAGGCAGTTTAGTAGAACTGTTATATCTTCTAAGCGTTCCGCCAATGAAACGTAGCCGTTGGTTCGCCTTCCCCACAATATTTTATATGTGTTTACGTTGTTCATAATTGTTGTTTATAGCTCTTTAGTTGAATTTACGGCCTGTAGATTTGACTCATTTATCGTGTAAAACATGTTTAACGGATTTCTGTTAGTGGTCGTAGTCTCACATTTATCATTAGTAAGGGTCAAATGCGATTTTTAACCATGCAAATATCTTATTTAAATATTCTGGTGACTTTACTAAATAAGTCAACTTGAAACAACACCCTTCTACTTTAAACTCCAGAAATAATTCATAAATATGCATTATGAATGATATTTCATGTTTTGTGTATATTAATGTTTCAAAGGTGGAGTATGTTTCAGTTTTTAATTATTCTGAATTGTCGGAAAGCTAGTGTCATCATTTCTTAGGTGATATGTCGAATCGTCCCAAAGTTGTTAATACGAGATCATGGTCTCTTACTCCATATTGCCGTAAATACAATAACTCCATGTACCCATGGTACACAAATCATGGCATCCATCTTGCCGTCTTAGTTCAACACATATTAAAAGAATTTTCTTGTCACATCAATAGTGAGATACATAAGAGAGTCATAAGCTAATTACGTACCCTTATGTCCAAGTAAAAGTGACAACTAACTCCTTTAGCATCTTACATTTGCTTTTATAGAACATACAACATTAGGAGAGCAATCTCTAATGGTACGTCATAATAATCGCGATAAAAAGTGCTTTTGGAAACAGACATTTATATGAGAGAAACAAAGTATTTGGTGCAATTTTGTTAATAGCAAAGTGCGTATTTTAAACAAAATAAAACATTAATCCGACAAAATAGTCAGTTTGTATAGCTGTTGATCCTGCATATAATAATAATAAGTTAAGCGAAATTTATAAAATACTACTTCATATATATCTAAGTGCTTCGAACTGACTAGTTAAATTTTCTCTTTTTAGCAAATATAGATATTTTATGAAATTTAACTACTGACGACTTTTATTTTTTACTGTTGCTATTGTCTAACATTAGTAGTGATAATTCGAAAATGTGCAGTAAACATCAATATTTACTTTACATATGTTGGTGAAATTTACAACCTGTGCTGACGTGAAATGAGTTTGGTAATCGTCTCGGTAAGTGGTGCAATCGTATTCACTTTTGTAAACATTTCTTCAGTGACACATTTTTACAAGTATGACAGCTTTAATACATGAAATGGAATACTTCGGTAACGGTATTACTTTCTTGTCGCTTGTAACCGGCAATGTCTATTTTTTTCGTATTTTTCTAAGCTTCCACGATGCGCCATCGTTCGTGAGTCGAACTAAAACCAAATTGATGCAATTCCGATATCTTCCCGAGACGAATAAGTTCAGGCTCAGTTGTCTTTTCGCAAACATCAATAGTAAACTAAAGTAGTAGGGGAGTTATAATTATAGAACAGCACACTCAGGTATTAACAGGAAGCTCTGATGTGGCGGTCGAGGTAATTTAATTTCAATTACGTGTAGAGCAGATTTATGTAAAGACAGCCATGCCGTGCCGCGCAGAATGACCGTGTATTCCAAGACACCATGCAACGGACTGGGCGGCCGCTCCCACCGGATTATCGAGTCCTCCTTCGGGCATGGTTTTTTGTGTGTGTATATGTGTGTTGTCCTAAGTGTAAGTTTGTTTAAGTAGTTTGTAAGTCTGGAGACTGATGACCATAGCAGTTTGGTACAGTAGGTTTACAAACGTTTGAAGACTGCTCTCGTGTAGTGCTTCAGCTGTTAAATAATTTAACGAAAAGTTAATCTCTTCAGGTTCTTGTCGTCAGTATCATCAGACGTGGCTCCACCAGTAGCTTCTGCTGGGAAGAATGAGTTCTTAACAGGAAAGTTTGCCAGCGAAGTTCTGCGAGGAGGGCGGTTTTAAGCAGAGGGCAGTAATCGTTCCGGGGCCTAACACCTCCTCGTGCAGTTGGGCCGCGAGAACATTAACACTTTTGGCTGAAAGTCGTTCCATCGCACTTTGCCTTCTACACTTGCCGCGATGGAGTTTAAAGTCGTAAAGCCGACTAGTTAAGCAGATTAAAAGAAGCTTTCTTGCCACTTTCTCTTTCTTACCCCTTCTGATCTGCGCCGAAGAGCACAGTGACTCTGTGAGCATCTTTTTAAAACAAATATTTCTCTTATTAGCTGAGTTTTTGCCTTAGGTACAGTTAACATTTTCATAACAGGCAGTAAAGGAAAAGAAAAAAAATTAGTAAGGAAATGTTCAGTTACAAGTAGTATCATACAGCACTACAAGCTAGTGTCAAGAAAAAATCTTTAAAGGCTGGTTTCGAGGATTGCAGCTTTCGGCAGTTATAGTGTATAAGTTACGAAAACAAAGAATTGCTTGGAATAACACAGCGATCGGTCACAATAAATCTGTTTATTAATCACAGATCGATTTTGGGTAGGTAACTAGCCATCATCCATGTCATATCTACAAAATAAGAATACAGGATCACATAATCAGTACATAACGTAAAGGTAGAGCACATCCATTTTTCAAATGTTCAAATGTTTGTAAATCTATTGGACCAAACTACGTGGTCATCAGTCCGTAGCTTACAAACTACTTAAACTAAGGTAAACGGACCTAAGGACAACACAACACACACACACACACACACACACACACACACACACACACACACACACACACATGCCCCAGAGAGGACTCGAATTTCCGACGGCGAGCAACCGCATGCTCCGCAGCGTGGCGCCTTAGACCGCTCGACTATTCCACCGCGGCACATCAATTTTTACACAAGGTTGTGAACATTATCGTTAGTATGTTTTGAACACTGCCGTTGAAATTAAACTGGTACGATTTACAGTAACAAAGAGTACAGTAGTAAACAATACAATGACTGAAAAAAAAGTTCAAATGTTTGTAAATCTATCGGACAAAACTGCGTGGTCATCAGTCCGTAGCTTACAAACTACTTAAACCTAGGTAAACTAACCTACGGACAAGAACACACACCCATGCCCCAGGGAGGACTCGAACCTCCACGGCGAGCAACCGCGCGCTTCGCAGCGAGACGCTTTAGACCGCTCGGCTACTCCACCTCGGCCCAATGACTGGAGCATAATATCAAAAGTGGAGTTAAAAGTGCATCCCCATAGAAAACGTAGCTAAGAGAAGATAGCGTATACGAACCTAATGTTTGTGATAATATTTTTTATACTATCAGTAACATGTACAAATCGCTGACTTACTCTTATTATGTACTCTCATCGATAGATAACTGAATTTCTATTCGTTCTTTGTTCTATCACGTATATGAATGTCATGAAGCATATAAAAATTTACACATGTTTTCTGATCTTCAGATTTTGTCTTTTATATCCATATCATTCTGATGTAGCAAGCAAAAGAAGGGTACGATTACTTCTTTTGTGTAGCCAGGAATTTTAGGTGCGCTTTGTACTTCGTCTGTCAGGGTGCATCCAGCTGCAGGTGGTGGCTCATGTCGGGACCAATGATGTGTGTCGCTTTCGATCGGAAGAGATCATCTCTGGTTTTGAGCGGCTATCAAAAGTGGGAAAGACTGCCAGTCTTGCTTGCAAGATGAAAGCGGAGCTCACCATCTGCATCATTGTCGACAGGACTGACTGTAGATCTTTGGTTCATAGCCGAGTGGAGGGTCTGAATCAGAGACTCAGGCGGTTCTGCGACCTTGTGGGCTGCAGATTCCTCGACTCGCGTCAAAGGGTGGTGGGTTTTCGGGTTCCGCTAAATAGGTCACCGGTAGCGGGGGCTGTGTGGCGTGGACTGGGCGGTTTCTTAGGTTAGAGGGCCTCGGAAATACACAAAATGGGTTTCAGTCTCAAAGGGGGCAGGTCAGACACAGGAAGAAAGCAGATCTAGAAACCATTGGTATAACAGTTGTAAATTGTCGTAGTTGTATTGGGAAAGTTCCAGAGCTCCAAGCGCTGATAGAAAATACTGAGGACAAATCATTATAGGTTCTGAAAGCTGGATGACGCCTGAGATAATTTCGGCCGAAATTTTTTCAAAGAGCCAAATGGTCTTCAGGAAGGATAGAATAAATAAAAGAGGGGGTGGCGTTTTTATTGCTTTTGCTAACGGTTTATCCTGCAGCGAAATTCAGACAGATACTTCCTGTGAGTTGGTCTGGGTAGAGGTTATACCTGACAACCGGAATAAATTAATAATTGGATCTTTTTATCGGCCCCCTGACTCAGACGATGCGGTGGCCGAAATGTTCAAAGAAAGCTTGAGTCACATTTCAAATACGTATCCGAAGCATACTGTTATAATCGGTGTCGACTTTAATTTACCCTCGATATGTTGGCATAATTACGTATTCAACACCGGCGGCAAATATAAAACTTCGTCCGAACTAGTTCTGATGGCTTTTTCTGAAAACTACTTCGAACAGTTAGTTCATGAACCCACTGGAATAGTATGTGGTTGCGAAAATACCCTTGATCTAGCAACAAATAATCGTGAGCTAGTAAAGAGCATCAAAACAGATAAAGGGATTAGCGAACATAGAGTTGTAGTAGCGAGACTGAATGTCGAAATCCCCAAATGCACCAAAAATAAACGAATATATATATATATATATATATATATATATATATATATATTCAATTAAGCAGATAAAAATTTGCTTCACGCTTTCCTGAATGATAGTCTCCAGTCTTTCAAAACTAAAAATGCGAGTCTAGATCAGTTGTGGCTTACTTTCAAAGTCGTAATATCAGTAGCAATCGAGAGGGGGCTGACCCACCGTGGTACACAAAACAAGTCAGATCACTGTTGCAGAAACAAAGAAATACGCATTCAAAATTTAAAAAGACACAGAATCCACAAGACTGGCGATCTTTTACTGAAACTCGCAACCTAGCGCGACTTCAATGCGAGAAGCCTATAGTAGTTACCACAATGAAATCCTGTCTCGTAATCTTGCAAAAATCCAAAGAAATTCTGGTCATATGTGAAGTACACTAGCGGCAAAACACAAACAATACCTTCACTACGCGATAGCAATGGTAATACTACTGATGACAGTACTGCTAAGGCAGAATTACTAAACACAGCTTTCCGAAATTCGTTCACCAAAGAAGACGAAGTGAACACTCCAGTATTCAATCCAAGAACAGCTTCCAGCATGGGAAACTTAGAAGAAGATGATCCTGGAGTAGTAAAACAACTGAAGTCACTAAAAAAAAAAAAAAAAAAAAAAAAAAAAAAAAAAAAAAAAAAAAAAAAAACAACAACAACTTCCGTGCCAGATTGTATACCAACTAGATTCCTCTCAAAGTATGCTGATGCAATAGCTCCATACTTAACTATAATTTACAACCGATCACTCAGCGAAAGATCCGTACCCAAAGACTAGAAAGTTGCCCAAGTTACTCTAATATTCAAGAAAGGCAATAGGAGTGATCCCCAAAATTACAGGCCAATCTCATTGACGTCGATTTGCAGTAGGATTTTGGAACATATACTTTGTTCGAATATTATGAACTACCTCGAAGAGAACGACCTATTAACCAATAGTCAACACGGATTCAGAAAGTATCACTCTTGCGAAACGCAGCTTGCCCTTTATTCACATGGAGTGTTAAGTGCCATCGACAAGGGATCTCAAATCGATTACATATTTCTGGATTTCAGGAAGGCTTTTGACACTGTACCCCACAAGCGGCTTCTTATGAAACTGCGTGCTTATGGAATATCTCCCCAATTGTGCGATTGGATTCACGTTTTCCTATCAGAAAGGACACAGTTCGTTGTAATTGACGGTAAGTGATCGAGTAAAACAGAAGTGATATCTGGCGTTCCACAGGGAAGCGTTATAGGTCCCCTACTCTTCCTCGTGTTTACAAACGATTTTGGAGACAATCTGAATAGCTCCGTTAGAATGTTCGCGGATGATGCTGTCGTTTATCGGTTAGTGAAGTCAACAGAGGATCAAAAGCAACTGCAAAGTGATTTAGACAAAATTTCTACATCGTGCGAAAATTGGCAATTGACACTAAATAAAGAAAAGTGTGAAGTAATACACATGGCCACTAAAAGAAATCAGTTGAACTTCAATTACGCGATAAATCAGTCAAACCTTAAGGTCGTAGATTGTACCAAATACCTAGGAGTTACAATTACGAACAACTTTGACTGGAGAGAACACACAGAAAATATTGTGGAGAAGATGCACCAGCTCCACCAAAGAGACTGCATACATCACACTTGTGCATCCTCTCCTGGAGTACTGTTGCCCCTTGTGGGACCCTCACCAGGTGGGGCTGACGGAAGACATTGAGAAGGTTCAGAGAAGGGCAGCTTGTTTTGTTTTATCACTTTACGGGGGGGAAGCGTCACGGAAATATTGCACGAATTGGGGTGGAAATCATTAAAAGAAAGACGTTATTCATTGCGACTTGATCTGTTTGCGAAGTTTCAATCACCGACTTTTACTTCTGAATGTGAAAATATTTTGCTAGCACCCACCTACTTACGGAGAGATGACCTTAGGGAGACATGACCATCCCAATAAAATAAGAGAAATCAAATCTATTTAGGTGTTCTTTCTTCCCGCGCGCTATTGGAGAATGGAACGGTAGAGAAAAGTTATGAAAGATCAGAGCGCCTGACGCCAGAAGGGCCTCAGACAGCTGCACCGACCACAGATGGTGGACAAGATGGGCGCGGACGTCCGTTGGAGCACAAGGGAAGCCACAACACCTCAGGAGCAGCGCCAGACGGGCGCGGACCGCGGAGGGAGCACCCAACGTGGGAGGGGCCTCAGAGAGTTGCCGCTGCCACAGATGGCGGCCGATTGGGGCGCGGACGTCCGACGGAACGCCAGGGAAGAGACAACACCCTACAAGCAGCGCCAGCTGGGCGCGGACCGCAGACAGAGCGCCTAGCGTCTGCTGGGCATAAATACTGGACCAGACAGAGCGCCTAGCGTCTGCTGGGCATAAATACTGGACCAGGTCCTCCAAAGACGGCAGTCTCAGGTAGCACCTGAAGAAGGCAGCGAGTTACGCGGCCGAAATATTGTGCCAGAACGACGCAGTAATCCCGTTTATCCAAAATGTCAAGATCTCGCTGGGAAAGCATGAAGAATTACGTTATGAAAGTGGTTAATAAACCCTCTGCCACGCACATGAATGTGCACTTGAATGTGCGTATCTATGTAGATGTAGATGTTTACAGGGAGCTAGAAGCGGATATATGCAGAAAGATTAATCTTCAGTGCACTGTATTTGGTCATATAATTACCAAGATTGGCCCTATTACGCTACTTTTACCGTAAATATGTTGCTTTCGTCTTCTGATTCATTCAACTCAGAACTGACAGTGCCAGTCTTGGTGGAGATTTCTTTCATATAATCTATGATAAACAGTACCACCTATTTCGTCTTCTTGTGGGATTAATGTGGATGCAAGCTCGCAAATATTTTGTAGGTGTCGTGATTAGTGTAGCAATAGTAAACAGTCTGATTGCTGCATTCAACAGTTTGAATGTTGTTACAATGAATGTAAATTTCTTATCAGTAACTATGTGTTCTTTGTAATATAGATGTTTCAAATTTCCATTCTCATAATGATAAAGTAGAAATTATCAAAAATTTTGGGATTTAGAATTTTGTGTAGAGCGTCCCTTGGGGGAGCGGGCTGTCACTTCTCAGGTGCAGAGCTGTAGTATCTGCCCTCACAGCTGATGACTCGATTGCGGACACCATCACGGTATGCATTTTGCACAGTTACAGTGGGACTGATAGACAGGAAAATTGTCAGACGGACAAAAACGAGACAGAGGAAGAGACGTATAACTACCTATGAAAGTGAAAGGAGGATTGTTCGTATGAAAATCGCACTACATTGAAACATTGGGTAAAAGAATATAGGTTGTTATTGCTGAAAAAACACGAATATGTTCGCTTGACAAAAGTTTTTGTTACAAATACAGAATACAGGCAATTCCCCCCCACCCCCCACCCCCACCCCAACTTTCCGGTCAGTCTTTCAAAGAGGAACATATTTGCCTTTTCGTTCTCCGACTGTAATATCTTACAGCTAGTTTGTTATTGCTTACCTATGAAACTCGTTAGCAAAGTACCATTAATTAATTATTAAACTGAGTATGTGGCGAAGATCGGACTGATAATTGATCCAGACTACCGGAAATAATAATTAACGTTCATTTTGAAGAATAAAAAATTAACACACTCTCAGTTTTTCACAATTACTGACCATTTACTGTTAAAACAGTATACATGGAATACACGAAATGATTAGATATCTAAATCATTATTTGAAGTGGAAATGAAGTACCACGAGTCGCTACATCGTGAAATACTCATATAAGTACGTTGTGCGGACTCATTCTGGCATCCTTTTGATCATACAAGTGTCTTGCGATATAGGGTAAGGTACAAATTCGATACAGGTACAATTCCGATCAACGTAAGCTTTCGGTCCATTTGTGAGTCTCGTAGTGCTGGTAGCACTTGCCTTTGTGTGGAGTTGTAGTGTAACAGGTTTCTACATCTCCTCCTGTTGATATTCATGTCGGGTTTCCAGCCGGATCGTCGAGTCATCTTGACACAATATTTCAGCGGACCACCTGGCCGCCATCTTCAGGTGCTGAGTCTCGTAGGAAACTTCATACGTAATCACATCTCCTCCTGTGTTTTCCAAGAATACATCACTTTTCCTGTTAAGAGGTATGTGAAGCTACTTAGTCTAATGCGCTCTTATAAATTTTCTAGCTAAAGGTGACTGGATTCGCTGCCAAAAATGCAGTGGAAATAGTTCTTTTTATGTGGAAGATGCCAGTGGTCAAAATTTTACCAGGACGTGATCACAATTGTACCTATTGTGGTAAATTTTCGATCCATTTTTTTCAATTCTTGAAACTTCTTTTTGCGTTGAACCAACATTTGTAATTGTCTAATATTTGTGTTACATATCCATTAATCATCCAAGAACAAGTATGATAGTTAAAATTATTCATTTTATCAATATATTTCAAGTTACAACAACGTTTGTCCTAAATGATCGCAGTTGTTCCACCTTACACTATTATTCCGTATCTGCACGATCTGTTGACGTAGTTTTGCAACAAATGTGGCTTGACGAATTGCACGCGTCAGTGGTTGGCACATTATATGACAAAGCTGCTCAATTGTAGACAAATCCGGAGATTATGCTGGCCGGGAAAGTTGCTGCATGTCTTGCAGAGCGCAGAGACTTTAACGCGTAATGTGTGGGTAATTATTATCCTGGTGGAAAACCACATCATCCTCTCGTTGAAAAAATTGCGAAGAAACGGGTATTGCAAACTACCGCATGAATCGAGCTGATCAGCGTTTTCTTCACAAACATCAAAATTGAACGAGAGTTGTAGTTTATTGCATCCTAGACAAAAAGGCTTTGGATTGTGCCAGTATGTATTAGACGATTGCAGTCTACGAGACAGGGCTATTTAAAAACGGAGAAAAGTAACCTGAAACACAAACAACAAAATGAGGAAGTGTACAAAATCTATCTCCTACAAGAAGGCAGTATCGGAACAGTTCATGAAAGTAGTGTCACGAAGTACCTAAGCTAAAATCTAATGACGAGGCTGTAAATAAAGAACGGCAAAATTTAACACAAGTAATCTCTAAATCGGCAAATAAGGTTTTGGAGAAAAAGAGAAACAAGTGTAAAAAGGGTTTGAGAATATAGAACGAAGAAATAAGCAATTGAAGAAATCGCGGGAGTGTTCTACCCGGGCTTCTATCGACAGCCACATCTTAGGAAAGACCACCGAGGATGAATAAACAAGGGCCCATGTGGTTCCCGCCCACATACTCCCAACGCACCCGTCTTGGGAGCCCCCTGTCGAGACTACTCATTGTCTGGACTCTTTTTTTTTATGCTCTCAAATGGATTTCAGCGGTAAGATAAATTGACAACATAAATAAGATCACACTCCCGTTGTCTGCACACCGAAAATACGCGGATTGATGTTAGCTAAATCCTTGTTTCCACACGCGAGTTCCGGGCACGTCTTCTCGAATAAATTGTCTTCGTTACATTGGTTCATTCTTCCGAGGGAGGACTGATTTTAAAATTATCGTTGGATACCCGGCACTCCCAACTTGCGGGGAGGATCCAGGAAAACACTACACAGAAAACTGGCATAATATTGTCAGTTTCTTGAATTTTGTTTTCGTGAAGCGATTTTCTAGGAACGTCCAAAATTAAAGCACACGGCATCGTGAAACAAATAATAGATAGTCCTTGGATTCAGTTCACTGCATTTGTATTTATGCGTGGGACATTGCCCTCATCCGTTTGCGGATCAATAGCGTGCGGAGCTGTACGACAAAGAAAAGCAAGTACTTCCGCAGAAAGTCCACACATCAGCCGATGTTCATCAGTGTCTAACACGTGATACTGAGTGAAAAGTTGAGTCAGCCGAAATAGCATCATGTATTCCGTTGACAACCAAATACAAGGTAGCACGAGCATCTGTGTCGACGAGACCACTGGCCATCTGATTGTAGGGTGTCGCCTCAACACGAAATTCCGCGTGTTGCCCCTCATCATTATGCGGTACACATCACGTGTCGCTGGAGTCCTTGTATGGGGCAAGTCTTCATGGACGTAACTATATTCGATGAAAAATGTCTTGATATGTGAGAGTATGGTAGATATGCGCTACTGCAATGGGCGGCATTAGAGGAGCAAGTTCGTCACTCAGAATCCAAGATAATCCGGTCTAGCACCGTTTCCACAGCTTAACCATTGTACGCACATAAAGGGCAGCCGCTCTGATACGTACATAGATAAGACCAAGACCTCCGTTCCGAAGGGGGAGAGTTAAAGTTTTGTAACGAACTTCGAAGATAAGACCGGCGCTCGCGAATTATCCATGCTCTGCCAGTAGTCTTCGCGCCATCGTCTTCGGCATCGATATAATCTGGGCCATGTGCGTTATCCTCGACGCCAAATGGGTGTTCATGAAAGAAACTCGTTGTATTAAGTCTAACGAGCGCAGTAGAATGCTCATATAAATTGAAAAAGGCGAGTCTAGTGAACTGCCGACGTTTGCCGTATGTTGTGCGTGATCTCTAAACACTTAAGCGAGGGGCCGGCCGCGGTGGCCGAGCCGTCTGCGGCGCGCCAGTCATGGTCTGTACGACCACTATGGTCAGGGGTTCGAATCCCCCCTCGGACATGTATATTTGTGCCGTCCTTAGTATTAGTTAGTTGATAAGTAATTCG
Organism: Locusta migratoria; assembly: GCA_026315105.1. Classification (NCBI taxonomy): domain Eukaryota; kingdom Metazoa; phylum Arthropoda; class Insecta; order Orthoptera; family Acrididae; genus Locusta; species Locusta migratoria. The sequence continues at coordinate 109,838,149 of CM048749.1, read as the reverse complement.
TAACTTTAGGGACTGATGACCCCGTAGTTAAATCCCATAAGCTCTACTAAAATATGAATATTTGAACTTAAGCGAGTCCACTGATTGTAGCGGGCCTCGCTCCCTTCTGGAAAACTGCTGCCAAAGTTCGTAACGGCAGACTTGGCCAGATTCATACGGCTTCCCGCAGTAATGCCATACTTGCTAATCCATTCGAATACAACTCGCACTTCGTCCCCTGATTGAGCTAAGAATATCAGGTCGTCGACATATGAGCGACAGATAAAAGATGACTGGGGCCCAAAAGTGAGAGGAGGTGACATAAAGTCACGTTTAACATCTGATGTAGTCTAATAATTTTAATTCCTTCTGCAGAGTTTCTCTGGAACCTGGAACTCCTTTCCAGCTCACTTTTATTACCTCCGTAGCCAGTATATAACACACGACTTGAGAAGAGCCTATGAAATGTTTGGAAGTACTTAGCAGTGTCGACGGGCAGCAGTTTGCAGTTCTGTTCGTTTTCAGAAATATTTTGTCAACAACACATCCTACAATAATATTACAGTTGGATCCAATTTTATGTGTGCGAACGAACTGTGTCTGTGGAACAAGTATTAACAAGTTAGGACAAGTCTGGTGTCGCACAAGTATGAAGTGCGCACCACGTACTTACGCTGCGCACCACCATGCACACACGGTGCGGCGTTCTTACGACGTCAGCCACGAGCGCCCTCTGCTACAACTCCGCTTGTGGCGACGGCTGCTGCATTGGCCACTTGGAAATCAGATAGGCACGAGTAAAGACTTGGCTAACGGATAGGCACTGGGACTCATCAGTATCTAAACTATGTATCAGCATTCTGCAGTCAAGAACTATGTAAAAGTATTACCATTACTCCATGAAATATATATATCTTGTTCTAATTTAGTCTAGTGTTCTAGTTTCTGCTGTCCAACTGGCTGGTCACCTCTGTACCTGCACAAGCGTGCATCCTTTATTCCTGCGTCGGTCTCTTTTTACTCGGCCACCGACACCTCAGACAACTGGCGGAATCGAGACACAAAAGTGGCGACGTGGCTGGGACACAAATGTGGCGATGAGGAGCGATAGAAGAACCTTGGACCAGCCCGCTTGCAGCAGCAGTCGGAGCATGCTGAAATTCCACCTGCCCACCCACCCTTATTATAAGAATTTTGGGGAACATATTCAGTTACGTGTTTTGTGGACTTTTTTGTTGCAGAGCGTCTTCTTTCATATTGCATTTGTGTTTTGTTATCATTTACTTGTATGCACGGTGCCTAATCGGTCAGCATGGCCACTACCCCGAGCCCAAACTTAATGTAAATTGTTCAGTTACAGACGGCACAAATCAGGCACCTACTCCAAGCGGTGTCGCAGTTGACGGCACAGGCACACCAACAACAAAACCAGCCGTCGCTTCAGCCACCCACATCTGCAACCACACCGCTTCCTACGTTTCGCCAGTACAACGAATGTGAGGAAGAATGGAGCGACTACTGCGCTCAATTTCAAGAACTCGTCACGGTTCATCAACTTACAGGTCAGAGAGTGAAGCACCTTTTCTTATCGATTGTGGGCACTCAAACCTTCGTGTTACTGCAGAAACTTTTCCCCCACGCATCTCCCCGTGATCAAGAATTCGATCAAATTTTAGAAGCACTGAATGCTCATTATGAGATAAAAGTTCTCGTAGCTGCAGCGCGGTACCGATTTTTCAGACTAAAAAAATCACCCGAGCAGTCACACCAGCAGTGGATTACGGAACTGAAGGGCTTAACCTGCAAATGTAAATTTACTTGTTCTTGTGGACTTTCTTATAGTGACAAGATATTGAGAGACGCTATCACTCAGAACATTCAGGACCCCATTATTAGGGCAGCTATTTTAAAAGAGTCTGACCCCTCATTAGACAGTGTACTGCAGCTTATTGAAGCGCACGATACCTTTGACTTAGCAGATGTAGAAATGCAAAGCCACAGTGTAAATTCAGTGCGCCGCAATGGACGCTTTCATAGTCACAGTTATTATTCGGGCCCTATAATTCTAACGGCCGTGCTGAACAGACAGTGAACAGTAGCCAGTGTAAAAGTGCGACACAAAAGTCGCCCCGTCGTGTTAGTAATGTGATTAATGGGCGCCAACGCTCTTTTCAGAAAAATGTTCATAAGTCTGTATCTCGCCACTAACGTGCGCATTGCCCCAGTCGCAACGCAACCTGTTATCATTGTGGCAAATCAGGACATATGCAAACAGTGTATATGCAGAATAACAATTCTAACAATGGTGCCATTAGAAACAGTACTTTGCAGAGTGCAAGAAGGGTTCATACTGTAAATGTCATACACGCTGCGGACCTGAATAGTGCATTGATTGAATCTTATATGCAAGAAAGTTCTGCGCCTACTGCAAAACTAAATGGTGCGCCCCATAGTAAGTGTCATTGAGTGCGTAAATCTGTGCAACGAAAAAGGGTTTGGGATAAGCAAAATGATTATGTACAGTGCAATCCTGTAGTGAACCTAGTGCCTTCGGCAACTTCTTATTGTAATAGTGCCCAGTACTGTGTAGCTAGTGACAGTAGACTTGATGTAGCTACTCAAAGTAAGTTTAGTGCGGTAGTTGGTGCATCTGTAGTAGACTCGAATTGCGCGGACGCCGATCTGGCGGTAGTGCCATCTAGGGACAGTGTTAGTAATCTGCCAAGTGCCGCTTCTGCGCCGCTTCCTACCACACGCATCCCGCGCATGTGCAAGTGCAGGAAACAAACTGTAGCAGACGTTGCCAACATTCGCACACCGGTCATGTGACACTTTCTATAGAAAATAAGACTGTGCAATTTCAGCTCGACACTGGTTCCACTGTCACATTAATAAAAAAGATACTTATGAACTTCTGGGTTCGCCAAAATTGTCGCCGTCACAGCAAGTGTTAGCAGCGTACAAAGGACAAAATATTCCCATGCTAGGAACGTGTAGCCTGACCGCCTCTTTTCAAGGTGTAACAAAAGCAGTTGCTTTTGTTGTTCTTCAGGCCAAACCTACACACAACATTTTTGGACTAGATGCATTTGATTTGTTTGGCCTATCAATTCAAAGAGATGTCCTTCAAATTTCGTCAGTAGTGCCTCAGGAAAAAATCAATGCATTGTGTGAAAAATATAGTGACTTCTTTTCGCCGGAATTAGGCTGTGCAAAAGACTTCGTGGCACATGTAACTTTAAAAGAAACTGCAGTACCAAAATTTCTTAAAGCTATACCAGTGCCTATCGCAATTCGTGATAAAGTTGCTGAGGAACTTAAACGTGGCAGGATAGTGGGGTGATTTCTCCTGTTTCTGCGAGTCGGTGGGCCTCCCCTTTAGTAATTATAACCAAGCCGTCAGGAAAACTTCGTCTCTGTGCGGACTTAAAATCAACAGTAAACAGTCAAACAATTGTAGACACTTATCCCCTGCCCAGACCTAACGTACTAATGGACAAATTAGGACAGTCTCGCTTCTTTTCTAAGATTGATTTAGCAGAGGCATACTTACAGATTCCACTTGATGACGAGTCAAAAAAGTTTTTCGTCATTAATACTCACATGGGCCTTTTTCAACGCCTAACCTTTGGTAGTTCTTCCGCCCCTGCTATTTTTCAGCGTGTATTGGAACAGCTGACAGTGTCTGTACCGTGTTGCTCGAACTATTTAGATGACATTGTGGTCTCAGAGCGCACAGTTGAAGAACATTTATCAAACCTGGAGTGCCTTTTCAAAGTGTTGACTGCAGCAGGTATACGTTGCAATAAAGCAAAGTGTTGGTTTTTTCAAAGTGAAATAGAGTACCTAGGCTATGTGATTAATGCCCAAGGAATCCATCCCTTACAGTCACATCTTAGAGCAATAAAAGACTTGCCTCCTCCTAAGAATGTGAACAAATTGCAAGCAGTAATGGGAAAGCTTAACTATTACTTCAGATTTATTCCCAATGCCTCTCAGGTTGCAGCACCACTGCATCGCTTACGTAGGAAGAATGTTCCTTTTGTATGGTCTAAAGATTGCCAAGTTGCCTTTGACAAATTAAAGTCTGCACTACTCAGTGATGCATGTTTGATTCCCTTTGGCCCACAGAAGCCTGTAGTACTAGCAGTGGAAGCCTCGTCGTACGGTCTGGGTGCAGTAATCTCACATCGTGTTGGTTCTCACGATTGTCCTATTGCCTTTGCATCCAAGCAACTGACGCCAACGCAACATAATTACAGTCAGATAGAAAAGGAGGCCTTAGCAATCATTTACGGCGTCACAAAGTTTCATCATTATCTCTAAGGCAGAAAATTCTATTTGTTAACAGACCACAAGCCTCTTACGTCGTTGTTCTCACCCACAAAGCCAATTCCGCCACGAACGGCACAAAAGCTTCAGAGATGGTCCCTGATATTATCTAATTATCAGTATGAGATTTTGTACCGACCTACCACTAAACACGCCAACGCGGACACACTTTCCCGACTTCCAGTTGGGCAGGATGTGTCGTTTGAGTCTTCGGAAATAGCATGTTGTCAGATAGACTCCAGAGATGCTTCCGGTGTCGCAGACTTCCCTTTGATCTCTCGTCGGGTTGCACAGGAAACAGCTGCGGATGCCGACTTAAGTGTGGTACCACGTTTTGTTCGCTCGGGGTGGCCTGCCAGAGCCAAAGACATTGACCGGCCTCTGGTTCGACGTTATTTTGCACAACGTCATGCATTATCTTTAAGTCAGGGTGTTCTGTTGTTACATACCAACAACGACCAAACAAGAGTGATTGTTCGTCGTTTCCTGCAACGAGAAGTATTACGCCTCCTGCATCAAGGTCCTTGGTGTATTGTTAGGACAAAGCAACTAGCCAGACGTCATTGTACCTGGGTTGATATAGACGCTCAAATAGAGAGCATGACGTCACAGTGTACTGTTTGTGCGGAGTATCAGGCGGCTCCTCCGCAAAGTTTCTCAGACTGGCCACGTCCCAAGGGACCATAGCAACGTTTACACATTGAATTTGCCGGATCTTTCTGGAATACGCGCTGATTAATTGTTGTAGAAGCTTTCAGTAAGTTTCCTTTTGTGATTGCCATGAACTCAACGACGGCGTCTTGTGCAATCAGTGCCTTAACATCAGTGTTTTGCATCGAAGGTTTGCCTGAAACTATCGTCAGTGACAATGGACCTCAGTTTGTTAGTGCGGAATTTCAACAGTTTTGTCGTGTGAATGGCATTCAGCACATAACCACCGCACCTTTTCACCCTCAGTCCAATGGTGAAGCAGAACGTTTCGTTCGAACATTCAAGTCTCACATGGAAAAGACGAAAGGTCAGAACACCAGCCAGCAAGCTCTTCAAATTTTCCTGTCTACATATCGGTGCATGCCACGTGACGGCCCGTCTCCTGCCGAGCTACTACACGCCCGCCGTCACTGCACTCTCCTTTACCTGCTGCAGCCTCCCACGCACCGAGTCGGTTCGTATGGCGCTTCGCGTTTTCAGGTTTCTACGCCGCTGCTGTACAGGGTATTTGCAGGAAACAAGAAGAGATGGTTACTGGGCACAAATATGTATGTTGTACGTTCTTCCACAGGGTCGGAGCTGCGGCGCCATGCAAACCAATTGCGCTTGCACAGCCCGCGCGATCCTATCTCTGGTTTCTTGATTCCAGACCCAGTTCAGCCCCAGGGAGCACAGCCACATCGTTCGCCGACGGGTCCAGCGTACCCGGACTACGAGATAGTACCTATGGAGATAGAGGCGCCTCCGTCGCCGACAGCGTCACCGTGCGTGCCCCCGCCGCCTGGGCCTCGCACCTCAGAAGATGACCTGCTCCTCTGGGCGGAGGCGTGCGCCCTTCCCCTCGTTTTGGTGGGTTTCCCGGGTGGATACCGGGGTGCGGCCGGCGTCTCGATCCCAGCCTCTGCTACGACGCCTGTCCTACCAGTAACGCCCCCGCCCAGGCCCTCCTCCCAGTGCCATCGCCGTGGCCCTCAGCCCTACGCCACGACGGCGCGGCGGTTTGGGGGGAGGGGTGTGGTGTCGCACAAGTATGAAGTGCGCGCCACGTACTTACGCCGCGCGCCGCCATGCACGCACGGCGCGGCGTTCTTACGACGTCAGTCACGATCGCTCTCTGCTGCAACTCCGCTCGTGGCCACGACTGCTGCAGCGGGCACTTGGAAATCAGATAGGCACGAGTTAAGACTTGGCTATCAGATAGGCCATAGGACTCATCAGTAGGCAGGCCTCTATCTAAACATGTATCAGCATTCTGCAGTCAAGAACTATGTAAAAGTTAAGTATTACCAAGACTCTACGAAATATATATCTTGTTCTAATTTAGCCTAGTATTCTAGTTTCTGCTGTCTCACTGGCTGGTCACCTCCGTAGCTGCAAAAGCGTGCATCCTTTATTCCTGTGTCGGTCTCTTTTTACTCGGCCACCGACACCTCAGACAACCGGCGGAAGCGAGACACAAAAGTGGCAACGAGGATGAGACACAAAAAGAGTATAAAACAAGTTTTAAATCAATGGATTTAACTTTATTGGGTTATTGGCAGTGAACATGGGTGCCGACTCAAAATGAATTATGCCAAATACAGTCGGCAGAAGGGGAAGGAAAGGGATAAGATGCAGACAGAGAGAGTAGGAGAAGCGAATGGATGTGACGACAGGACGATGAATACAAATGGAGGAGAGGGACAAATGTAGGGGAGAAGAGGCAATGGTCAGATAGAGAAGGGAGAGGAAGATGACATAGGAACAGAGAGATGTTCAGATGGGTTTTGGAATGTTCAAATGTTTGTTAAGCTTATGGGACTTAACTACGCCGTCATCAGTTCCTAAACTTACAAACTACTTATCAACTATCTTATACTAAAGACGGCACAAATATACATGCCCGAGGGGGGATTCGAACCCCCGACCGTAGTAGCCGTGCAGACCGTGACTGGAGCGCCTCAGTCTCCTCGGCCACCGCGGCCTGCTGGGTTTTGGAGTAAGACGATGAGGAGGAATGCATATGTATAGGGGGGGTGAGAAATTACACTTCTCATGTTCCAGAATCGACACACAGACTTCCAAAACATAATCTACTGGCTTTAGAGTAGCCAAAGACATTACCTTTCATTTGACTTAGCGATTGCAACGTAAGTTATTCTAAGAATCGTTTAATGCATTTATTCAAATGTCAAAGATCGCAATATTTTCTTTAGAAGGGCCGGTTTCAGCAAAAAGGTTCTGCCATGTCCACAATTCGGCTGTTGCTGTTGTTCTGTTACAATCGAAAAACTGTTTAAGTTAAAATATAGCGATCTCAGACCATTGAATTATTTAATCTTGCAGATCAATCAATTCGCTTAACAGTAAACATTACCTGACATTGACGGTTTAGGGGGCGATCTGATAGTTTCATATTTTTCAGAAATAAAACGCCAAGATCGCGAATTAATAATTTATTTAATGATGACCGGTTTCGGGTGACTGTGCCACCATCAGCTGGTCATATGCATTTTACAAAATGATCATCTTATTTAAAAATTGGATATAAAATAATAAGTGCAACATAGCACTTAAATGATGACTAAGTGGTATGTTCCACTTATTACTTTATATCCATTTTTTAAAATAAGCTTATAAAATGTATATGACTAGCTGATGGTAGCAGAATCCTACGAAACCGGCAGTCAATAAATAATTTATTAATTCGCGACCTCGGCGTTTCATTTTTGAAGAATATATCCCTTAACCCTTTGGTTCTCCGTGGTGTTCCTGGAAAACAACGTTTTAAAAGTTGATTTATACCGTATTTTCTGCATCAATCCTTAAAGTTGTATTTTTTATGAATAACATGCTTCTAGTACGACATTTTGCTGTTTGGTACGGCGTGTAACCACTTCTGAGGCATTAATCTGTCCGTCTTGGAGGTTGTGTTGCGTTGCCGTTTTACGTGGCTGAGAGTGTGAGCGTGAGTGTGGTTCCTTTTACTTTATTCCAGCAGTGAATTGTTTTGTCTTTGGTGCTGTAGCAAAGATTATGCTAGCATTATTGATCTCACGAACTATCAACAAAATAACGTCCAAGTAATAAAGTACCTCGATACAAACGTCTATGTTGTGCATGAAATACGTGACATAGAAAAACAAATGTTGGACCTAAAATTTTAAAACACATATAGCGAAAACTGCGGTTTTTCAGAAAAATGGCTATTTGCAACATCAGATTAAGAAAGCCTTGCAAATGAAAACACCAGAAAAATCACAGGAGGAAGATGAAGAGGAAAGGGAAGTGAAATCTACAGCCTTTCTCCCATACGTGGGCAATGTTTCTTCAAAAATAGCCAGAATCAAGAAGAAACATAAAGTAGATGTGATCTTCCGCCCATGAGCTAAGACCTTAGCTCTTCTGGGATCTGTCAAATATGATCTGTTATTGCGAAAAGCGGGGACTTATGAAATCCCTTGTGAGTGTGGAAAACGTTACATAGGTCAAACCACGCGCACTGTACAGGAACGATGCGTTGAGCACCAACGGTATACACGCCTTCTTCAGTCCAACAAGTCTGCAGTAGCCAAACAGTGTATTTCTACTGGCCATACCATGAATTACAAAATGTTCAAATGTTTGTATAGCTTATGGGACTCAACTACGGGGTCATCAGTCCCTAAACTTACAAACTACTTACGGACTAGCTAATACTAAGGACGGCACAAATATCCATGCCCGAGGGGGGATTCGAACCCCCGACCGTAGTGGCCGGGCAGACCGTGACTGGAGCGCCTCAGTCCCCCCAGCCACCGCGGCCGGCCATGAATTACAAAGAAGTAAAGATTTTAACCACAGCTTCTACTTTCTGGGACTCAGTTGTAAAGGAAGCTGTACACATACAACTGGCGGACAACCTGTTGAATCGTGACGACGGATTTAATCTTGACAATGCACGGAAACCACTTATATCACGCCTGTGTTCTGAAAGAATGTCTGCGTCTCCACTTCCGATTGATGTTACCAGTTTTAATGATTAATTATTCATTTGTAAGCACTATGGATACGTAACAGCTCTGTTTATGTTTGCACTCTGCGCAAAAATGTTTATCTTTGAAGTATATATATTCATCTATGACTAGCGCAGCAGTTACGAATGTGATATCTTCGAGCATGCGCAGTCTAATCCTCAGTAGCTTTGCATCACGTGATTTACCGTATAAATAGGCACGCGTAGACGCTGAGAACTCAGTGTTGGACTCGCCTTGAAGATGGCTGTAAGGTTCGCAGCCGAAATATCAGACGAAGAATTGTCGCTGTCCCAGGTGCACTCCAGAAAGATGATGGAATATTATGTTCGCCGGGAAAACTTTAAGCGATCTTTACAGCACTGTATTAATACAGAAAAAAGTGACTTCCAAAGGTGATTTCATATTGTGGATCTGAAATGGTGAACAATGTTAATTTGTGATATTTGTGTGGCTCAGTATTCAAAGCACTGCTTTTGTTCACTTTTCCACTCGTTTCATATGTCTAAGCCACGAGGAAGCGTGCCCGGGCTTAGCCAGTCCATAATAAACCATTATCGTAACTATTAAGTCGTCAAAACAACACGAGGAGTCAGGCTGTTAGCCGTTCTTTATACGAGTACTTGGGCACCAGTTGATGCGAGGTGAAAGCGACCAACCTGAGGCGTTAATGCAGCCCTTACTATCCGGGGGGACTGTGACAGCACAGAAGCACCAAGCACCGGCCTGCAGAGTGACCGTTTGGACTTGAAATGTCTCTCCGGCTGGCAGTAAAAGTCTGCCTCAATAGCACGCAGCCCGCGTGCCGCCGACGCACGCCCAGCCGAGCGAAAGAATGGGCCTGGCGGCTGCCTTCGAGGACGCGGGGGCGGGGGGCGGTCGCGGAGTGGCAAAAACGGTCGGCGCGGGGGGCGGGGGGCGGGGGGCGGGGGGCGGAGGGCGGCAGCTGTCCACTCCATCCCCTACGGCCGACTTGTTCCGAGCTAAAAGGCCTGCTTAAACAGCGGACAATTCTCGCACGATCGCGCCGCCGGCTCGCCTCGGCTCCGCTGTTAAGCTGAGCGCCGAACAAAAGCGGCGGCAGCGCGTGGCCGCAGCGGCGCACAGTGGCGCGCGCCCCCGCCAAGCCCGGCTCTGCGTAGGCGTAGGTAGCCGACCGCAGGCCTGGGATTAGTCGGATCAGCGGGCCCCCACGGCCGGCTACTGTAGCGCCTCTGTCGGTTTGCTTTGCTCGCTGCGCGGCGAGACCGTGGGCGCACGCACGGTAGGGGATGTAGCGGAAGCTAGAGGGGAAACACCTGACGCTGACGTGTAGTCTGTCTGTAACCTCAGTAAAGCACTGCACGGGGAAGGTACGGCCAGCTTGCCTTCGGCGGCTGCTGTTTACACAATTACTACTACAGCGTTCCGCCCGCTACTCAATTGTTATAATCGATTTTGAGTAAATAGCGGTAACGGCCGCCTTATACATCTACATAGGATACTCTGCAAATCACATTTCAGTGCCTGGCAGAGAGTTCATCGAACCACCATTGTACTATTTTATCTCCCATTCCATTCCCGAAGAGCGCGCGGGTAGAATGAATACCTGAATCTCTCCATTCGAGCTCTGATTTCTCGTTTTTTTTTTTTTTTTTTTTTTTTTTTTTTTTTTTTTTTTTTTATGATCATTTCTACCTTTGTAAGTGGGAGTCAACAATATATTTTCGCATTCGGAGGAGAATGTTGTCGATTGGAGTTTCGCAATTAGCCCAGCCGCAGCAATAAGCGCCGTTATTGTAATGTGTAATGATTCCCATCCCAGATCCTGTATCATTTCCGTAACGCTGTCTCCCCTGTATCGTGACAATACGATGCGAGCTGCCCTTCTCTGGACTCTTTCGATGTCCTCCGCCAAGCCCACCTGACAAGGGTCCCGCACTGGGCTGCAATACTCCAAAAACGGACGGACAAGCGTGGTGTATGCATTTTCTTTTTAAGGGATCTGCCAATAAAACGCAGTCTCTGGTTCGCCTTTCCCACGACGTTATCTACGTGTTCTTTCCAATTTAAGTCAAAAGTAATTGTAATTCCTAGGTATTTTATAGAGTTTACGGCCTTCACATTTGAATGATTTATCATGTAAACAAAATTTAACGGATCTCTTTTCGTACTCATGTGGACGACTTCACACTTCTCATTATTTAGAGTCAACTGCCAATTTTTACACCATACTTATATCTTATTCAAATAGTTCTGCAGTTTGTTTTGATTTTCAGATGATTTTACTAGACGGTAAATGACGGCGTCATCTGCTAACGATCTAAGAGAGCTACCTAGATTTTCCCCTAAACAGCTATGTAAATAAGGAACAGCAGAGGACCAATAACAATACCCTGTGGAACGCCCGCTATCATCTCTGTTTTAGTCGATGCCTTACCATCGATTACTACGAACTGTGTTCTCTCTGACAGGAAATCCCCTATCCAGTCGCTAATTTGGGGCGATATACCGCAACCACGCAATTTCATTAATAGCCGTTTGTGAGGTACGGTGTCAAAAGCCTTCTGGAAATCAAGAAATACGGAATCGATTTGCGAACCCTTGTCGATGGCACACATCACTTCGTGTGAGTAAAGAGCTAGGTGTGTTTCGCATGAAAGATATCGAGTAGAACTGACGTTCCTCAGGGAAATGTTATAAGACTCCTACTATTCCTTATTTTTATAAACGACTAGCAAACCCGGCAGTAGCTAATATGAATGGGCCTTATACCCTAATATCTTCTTTTCCCTACGTCTATCCCTCTCCCTCCTCTATTTCTCCCCTTCCTTTGTCCATCGCCTCCTCCTCTATCTTTTCCAATCACCTTCACACCACTCCCTCTTATCACACACCATATCTATAAACTCCCCGTCCTCTGTGCATCTGTATCATTCACCTTTTTTAAAATCCACTTCATACCCCCATTGTATATCTCCTCCTCCCCCTCTTTATGATCTTATTTATTGTTATTGCATTCGTGACCCTGATGGCGAATGGAAGTCAAATTGGATCGATAAATCAATTGGAAATGGGTTATTAGAGAAAAATTTCGAGCTGCTCTATTTGTGAGGTTACTAGCTTTAATTGCCGAGATTTTAACGGTTTACTCTACGAAGAGGTAGGATTAAAAATTTAGGCATAAAAACAACTTGCCGGCCGTGGTGGCCAAGCGGTCTGCGGGGCGCCAGTCACGGTCTGTACGGCCACTACGGTCGGGGGTTCGAATCCCCCCTCGGGCATGGATATTTGTGCCGCCATGAGTATTAGCTAGTTCATAAGTGGTTTGTAAGTTTAGGGACTGATAACCCCGTAGTAAAGTCCAATAAGCTCTACAAATATTTCAACAATTTTGAAAAACAACTTCCCTGTTTTATGTTAAAAATGAGTGGGAAAAGGAAAACAAGACCGCTCATATTTACAGCGCAGCTTAACATGTTTTTGTCGCAGCGAGCAGAATAGAAATGGTTTTTATATCTTCTTCAGAGTTTTAATGATGGAATTTTCACATGAAACAATATAATTAACTGAAATTCAATAACTGGAATTGAAATACAACTTATAGAAAGTTTTTGTATTGCGTTCATTGTAACGCTTGTTGATGAAAACGAACAGTGCAGATGGTTAACAAACTTTCGAACATGCCACGTAAAACTGTCCTAGTGAAAATCTTGACGATTCAAGATTTATTCCACAAACTTACTACGACTGGCCGTGCGCTTTATTAATCGTCATTACGAATGCAAGGTTTAAATTGAAACAGCAAGTCGGTTGGAATCAGTGGTATTCTTGGAATTAGAAACATCTTCTCCTTCGAACATTCCTGTGATTATCGTTGCTTCAATCACACTGTTCACCTTTTCACAGAGAGTCTTGTTTCATTGCATAATTTCGGTTGACAGATTGAATTGCAAATCGTACGGTGGCAGTCCTAGCAAACCCAATGAATTCAGGAATTTTGTTGGATAATTGATGCCTTCATCAGAATCGGTAAAGTAATCTACTGAAGTAAATGAATGAAATTGGTCAGCGATTTGTCTCTGAATTTTTATGTTCAAATCGTCTACGTCCTTATACATCGCTGCCAAAATAGCTCTTTCGTTCAACCAAATACAGTTTTTGTAGTTGGCCGAAATATTCGTCTGTTTCTTAACCTGTATGTCATTAATGAACTCTTATTAAGAATCTAATTGAAATATGATTAACAACCCTGTTACGTACCAGTAAAATTTTACTATCCGCGACACAGGCGTGGTATACATATGTTGGCAGCAGCTGTTGGTTCGTGGGAATGAAGCCGACCAACGTGGCAAATCTTGAGATAGATAATGAAATTTTAGATGAGGACAGTTGTTTTCTCTTCACAGTAAACAATATTTTGATAATCCGAGAAAGATGATGTTTTTCATGCATTCTCATTCATGTTATTGTAACCTCCTTGGCGTATTTGTTTGCTCCGTTACAGCGTATTTGATCGCCAGGTAACGAATGAATAAGCTGATTGTTAGAGAATCTAGAAAGTGATCCGAGCTGGAAACGTACTTTCAGTTTTTCTCATATTCTGATATTTCCGGTAGATTTTCCCCTGAGAATTACGAACAGAACAAAGAAAAGATCAGTCAAATCGGTGAAACCATTCTCAAGTGGTGCACTTCCATACATGTAGCAATTCATTTTTATTAATACAGATTTAGGAGACAATCTGAGTAGCTCTCTTAGGTTGTTCGCAGATGATGCTGTCTCTTATCGGCTAGTAAAGTCGCCAGCATATAAAAAGCAATTGCAAAATTATTCAAGAATCTGCATAGTGCAAAAAAGGGAAATTGACACATAAAGATGAGAAGTGTGAAGTCATTCATATGACCACTAAAATAAGCTTGTTGATAAATCAGTCAAAACTACAGGCGTAAATAAATACCTAGGAGTAACAATTGCTAACCATATTGTGGGGAAAGTGAACCAAAGACTATATTTCGTTGGCGGAACACTTATAAGATGCAACCCTTTCTGCTACACTAAACATGTGCGTCGTAATTTGGAGTATTACTGCGCACTGTGGGATCCACACCAAGTGGGACTGACAGACGATTTAGAGAAAGTACAAAGAAGGGCAGATAGTTTGTACTATCGTGATATACGGGAGAGAGTGTCACAGAAATGATGCACGAATTTGGGGTGGAAGTTATTAAACTTCAGTTTGGCTTGTAGAGTATTCATGTAGATGTACATGTAGACCACGTGGCCATTCTGCACAGAGCAGTCAATCAGATGTCTATGGTTTCCTGTCTCAAATGCCAAAGCAGCCGCGTACTTTACACATACTCATAAATGTGACAACTGAAAAGTGATCGAAGGGATCTGTTGTTTTGCATACACTATTTGTTGCTTGTTTCTTTTGCTGGTCATCATTCTTCAGCAACATGTCACATTTTCTTAATTAGAGATCCTACTCACAGAATTGGCAACATACAAAAGTGAATCAGTAAATAAGCAGCTAAATTAGGTAGACACGCCAGTACTCTGCGCTGTGGAGGGGTGTTTCTCTACCACTACGACGCATCCGTAATGTGGGTTGCAGCAACTTAAGGAACCAAATAAAGTTACAGCTGAAGACCGCTAGTTACAGGATGCAAACGCTGCCACAAAAGTTCCAAACGCAAGGTTTTTAAAACCTTCTCGAACGATGGGACAATTGTTTAAATTTACAGGTGGAGTCACCTGAAAAGTGAAGCAGTTTTCAGGTTTTTAAATGCAGTACTGGCAGCATGTCTATCTCAATTTGCAGCTTATTTACTGACTCGCCCTTATATCTTGTCCAAAAGTTGTACACAGTTTGTAAAAATTGTATACTATCTGTATGACAGAATAATATGAGAATCTTCTGCGTTAAAATTGACATAATCCTCAGACACATTAGTCTCAATTATCTATATCTATAAATGTGAATGTCTGTTCGGTGTACGTTTATCACGTTTGAACCAGAAGACATAAAGAGCTAAAAATTTGTACAGTTACTAATGTCTACCCGGGGAAGGCTTTAGGTACGGTTTTATGGCGATCGGATAGCTATTTATCTATATACATTAATGTGAATGTCTGTTCGGTGTACGCTTATCATGTCCGAACGACAAGACGCAGAGACTTAAATAATTGTACAGTTACTAATTTATACCTGAGGAAGGTTTTAGGTATTGTTCTATAGCGATCTGATAGATATTTAGTAATTTGAAGAATATAACGCGAAATGCGGAACAATAATTACTCTTTGAAAATTACATTTACTTTATAAAATGGTTTTATTAGTTGCATTGTTGCTTGAGGGTTGATTATGATAAAAGGGTGGAGTATATTGGGATGGAAAGTTATCGGTGTATTTAAAATTCTACGTGTGTGTGTATGTGTGTGTTAATATTTCGCTCTGCAGCGAAAACTACAGAACGCAAACGAATGTTCTTTGTGGAATTGTTGTCCGAAGTCTCCCGTTGTACACCATAGCAGTTCAATGCCGATAGCTACAAGGGGGTGGAAGATAAGGTGGTTGAAAGTCATAAAAAATCGGACTGAAGGCCAGCGATTACGTTTGCGACTCTATAGCAAGGAGGTTACATACAGCGAAACGTGATGCCACAGAACATATCTTTGGTCTATGCGTGCTACAATGTCTTCAGCTCTTTCTCTGTAAGGATAAGCATACGAATAAGGAAATATAAGAATAAATTAATAAAGCAGTAAAAAATAAATTTCTTTTAATACAGAAATACAGCACTTATACAAATGAATACTTACCTGCAAAATTATACAATTGTACAACTTATAACTCAATATCTATGAGATCGTATGCATTTTATATGTCATTTGTGTTTTGATTACTATCTTTCTTTGTTTGGATACTTATAATTTTGTACATTATGCGAGACAGCCTTATTTCTTATTTATTCCCCGATAAATAAAGCTGTTTTTAGAAAAAGGAGATGGATAGAGAGAGAAAGGATAGGAAAAGTACTAACTCAAAGCAGGAATAAATAACTAAATACCCGGGCAAAGCCGGGGTTTCAGCTAGTTTGCAATACAATAAAGAGTGCAGTGTAAAGTATTGACGATATTTGTGAAAAGTCTACAATTCGAGATGTGGCCTACTTCTAACAAAGTATTTATTTTAACCACAGCCCCATCCTGGAACTATTGTTAACTTGGCTACAAGAAACACCCCAGCACG
This sequence comes from Locusta migratoria, assembly GCA_026315105.1. Lineage (NCBI taxonomy): Eukaryota > Metazoa > Arthropoda > Insecta > Orthoptera > Acrididae > Locusta > Locusta migratoria. The sequence continues at coordinate 109,821,898 of CM048749.1, read as the reverse complement.
TCTTCTCCAGCTCAAACTTCAGATCCTTTTCTGGGAGAGGTGGAGGGGTACTGCAGTAGAGCACCACCTGAATAGACGTACATGCAAATGAAAATCATCAAGGAACGAAAGTGAGTATAGTAATGAGCCAGTGAGGTCTACACACCCCCGATGTATAATTGAGGTCCCTTGTCATGGAACTGCAGCGTACTGTTGTGTCGCAAATTTGAACGGACGCCTTACCATAGCCGACAGAACTCGCATGCAAAGTGGAGCCACATGTAACAGTCATGCAGGAGAGGTGGCTCTCAACTTTGGAAGTAACGTCAGTACTGGACAACGATGCCAGATTTTTTTCGCTTGCAGTCCTTGTAGTGTGAACTTAGCCTTAGCTTGCCGAATTCCAAGTCAGTTGCTGGACAGGTAGCAACATCATTCGATGTTTGGTAAGTTGCTTGGTAAATTTTCCATCTCTTCCTTTCCCCTATGTCTCCTTTCTATCGCTCCGTGTATGTCTACGTCCTCCTCCCCAAAAATCCATCTTCTTGCCTCTCTTAATTCAAATGAGAGGTTGGTGGGTCAACTGGCCAAAAAAGAAAAAAAAAAAAATGCAATATATCCCGGACATGCCTGGAGAACATGCGGGCAATTCTAATCTTGTGATGGAGTTATCACGAAGGAATCCATTCACAACATGTGCACAATGAATACAAGAACTGACGTCCATTAAGACGAGTACCTCACAGAAGGTACAAACATCCATGCCCGAGGGGGGGGATTCGAACTCCCGACCGCAGCGGCCGTGCAGACGGTGACTGGCACGCCGCAGACCCCTCGGCCACCGCGGCCGGCTATTTACATACTAACGAGGAAAGTACATGGGATCGAACAATCATATCTGTATGAATGTTTGGTTACAGGATCTGTACGTACACCTCAATGTACTGTTTTCTGCAAAGCTCTGCAACCATGCTCTAGATAGCACTGTAGATGTAATTGTAGACGCCATACGTAATGCAGATATCTTAACTATAACTTATGTATAATTAGCGTACATGTTCTCTAGCGAATTGTCATCAAAATCCGTGATGATAATATTCATAGAATATATGACTTCAACTGCTAATGGGCAAAGCTGAAAATGTGTACCCAGCCGGGATTCATTTTCAGCTTTGCCCATTAGCAGTTGAAGTCATATATTCTATGAATATTAAATAATAACAGCTGCAGGATCAGAATGTGACGTCTGTTCTTTCCGAACAGACGCCACATGTATATATCCGTGATGATAGTCGCAACTTTAACCTTCTTCCAGAAAGATTGTTGGTATTCACTGCCACTGCTTCCATGGCCTCTTCCCGCACTTACCGTAGCACTACCGCTTGCAATGAGTTGTTCGTCATTATCATCCCTATTATCATTATTATGAGTTTGTAACAACAGTATGTAACTTATGCTCATATTTATGTACCATAACAGATACAAGAAAGCATGCAAATGATTCATCTTCTACACTAATACCATCTTCAAGAAGAAGGGTTCTTCGTAAATTCATCTCAACTAATCGCAATACATTAGCAGGGTTGATTAGCAATCGCCGTCCCGTCTGACGCTTCACCACACAAATAACATCACAAAATGCAATTTGGGAGGCACACTGCACCGTCCCTACTCGAGAACCGACAGGTCAAAGTGCAATGCGCAAAGGCCTCTAACAGACGACTGCAGAGTTTTGCAGATGCGGGAGTATCACTAGTGCAATAAGGGACCTTAACATTATCTCTCATACGATTTTGGTGTATATGTGTTTGTTCGAGCCCAAGTACTTTCCTTTTAAGATCACAGTCAAACGTATATGTGAAAATTTACTTTCGGCACTTGGAACGACAGCAGCACCCCTAGCAGCAGCACTGTCAACACGAAGACTCAAGGAAGTGAGGCTAGCGCTAGGAGCGGCAGCATGCAGTCGCAGAAGAATGGCGTTTACAAACGGTCAGTTGTTTCTTCGCTGGGGGAAGCTATTGTTATTAAGTGTCAGACAGAAAATTGTGCGTTAGTAAGTATCTTGATCCGAATGCTAACAAACTGCAGAGCATCATCCACTCGGCTTGTCTGGAGATTTCATCAAAATTGCACCACTTGTCTTGGAGTCAATAGACGAAATACATACATTTTTATAGAAAATAGATATTAAATGTTCGTTGAGTGAGCGGTGGTATATGATATTTAGATATGGTTCTATTGCTTCACCATACTCTGAAAGGAACCTGTTATTCGGGGCGCGTCCAGAAAGTAACTTCCGTTTGGTAATAAAATGAAATTGTACACAGATACAGAAGAAATTTTTATTGCACTAAATTCTACAACTCTTTACTTTTCCACGTAACTGCCGAAATTCTGCAGGCATTTGTCATAGCGTGGCACGAGGTTTTGTATACCTTCTTCATAGAAATCTGCCAGCTGAGTCTTCAAGCAGTTGGAAACAGTGAAATTTGGGAGAAGTCCATAGCGAGAGCACTAATTGTAAACCACCGGTTTTCCTGGGTCTTGTCATCAATCGCGTGAACCAGTTCTTCTGTAACCAAAGGTGGACGCCCACTTCGTTCTTCATCGTGCATATCAATACGCCCGCCATTGAACAGTCGGACCCATCTTCTCACCATCGAATCACTCGTCGCATTTGGTCCGTAAACATCGCAAATTTGCCGATAAATTTCACTTGGTTTCACTTTCATCGTAATCAGAAACCGAAACACCGACATGATTTCACAGGCGCCGGGATCAACGCTGACATTTCAAACAAGCAGAACAAACGCACGTAACTGACAGCGATCTCCAAATGGCGCACGTTCTTCTCCTTGATACACATCGTCTACCGCGCATGTGCGGAGCTGAAATCGCAGTGCTGCAGCGGAGATAAATTGAAACAGAACTTACTTTCTGGACGCGCCTCGTACATTCGGGAATGGGACACTCACTTTTGTTAAGTGATACGTTTTAATACTCCAGGGGTATCTATTTCTAAATTACGCATGCTGGCAGCTGTTCTTGATACCAATTCTGAAGTACGAGGCGCGTCCAGAAAGTAAGTTCCGTTTGGTAACAGATACAGAAGAAATATTATTGCACAAAATTCTACAACTACTTTTCCACATAAGTGCCGAAATTTTCTCATAGCGTGCCACAAGTTTTTGGAAGCATCCTTCACAGAAGGTTGCCGCCTCTGTATTCAACCATGTGGTAAAAGCTCTTTATCATCGTTGATGTGTTGACCACCAAGGACAAATTTTAGGTGTAAGAAGAAATGGGAGTCGCTAGGAGAGAGGTCTGAGCTGTATGGAGGACGATCAAACAGGTCCTATTGAAATTTTCGTAAGAATTTTTTGGTCACATTCGGTTTGTGAGGTCAGGCATTATCGTGAAAAAAAAATCTTTTGACAGTAATACTCTTCTTACACCTAAAATCTGTCCTTGGTGGACAACACTTCAACGATGATGACGAGCTGAAAGAACATGTTACCACATGGTTGAATACACAGGCGGCAACATTCTATGAAAAAGGCACACAAAACCTTGTGCCATGCTACGACAATTGCCTACAAAATTTCGGAAGCTATGTAGAAAAGTAGTTTAACAGTTGTAGATTTTTCTACAATCAATATTTTTTCTGTATCTGTACCTGTTCGTTTTATATAACCAAACGGAACTTACTTTCTGGTCGCGCCTCTTATATGCTTCGTCTTCTTTGTGAAGGAATTTCGGGAAGCAGTGTTAAGGAATTCTGCTTCAGCAGAACTGCCATCAGAAGCATCACCGTTTCTGTAGTGTAATTAAGGTATTGATTGTATTTTGCTGCTAGTACTACTTTCCTATTCCTCACAATACTTTGTTTACAACATAAATCAATCAAATGTGAAGGCCGTAAACTCCACAAAATACCTAGGAATTATTATTACTTCAGACTTAAACTGGAAAGAACACATAGATAAACTCGTGGGAACGGCGAACCAGAGACTGCGTTTTATTGGCAGAACCCTTAAAAGATGCAACAGAACTACTAAAGAAACTGCATACACTACGCTTGTCCGTCCATTTTTGGAGTATTGCAGCCCAGTGTGGGATCCTTATCAGCTGGGTTTGACGGAGGACATCGAAAGAGTCCAAAGAAGGGCAGCTCGTTTCGTATTGTCACGATACAGGGGAGACAGCGTTACGGAAAGGATACAGGATCTGGGATGGGAATAATTACAACAACGGCGCTTATCGCTGCGGCGTGGGCTACTTCCGAAACTCCAATCGCCAACATTCACCTCCGAATGCGAAAATATATTGTTGACTCCCACTTACAAAGGTAGAAATGATCATCAGAATAAAATCCGAGAAATCAGAGCTCGAACAGAGAGATTCAGGTGTTCTTTCTTCCCGCGCGCTATTCGAGAATGTAATGGGAGATAAATAGTATAACGGTGGTTCGGTGAACCCTCCGCCTGGCACTTAAATGTGACTTGCAGTGTATCCCATGTAGATGTAGATGTAGATGTAGATACAGTGACGATAATGCACGGTTGGAGCGGGGAAGTACGAAATTATTCCTGTCAGTACTAGTTAGTAGGTACCGCCCAATAAAATAAAACTCCTTTTTGAGAGTGATAGCGTATGCAGCTGAGTATCGGACACGAAACGCAAGAAGTGCGATGCCCGTCGGCAATAAATCACGTTGCCGACGCGCGGCCCTCGACGCCAATTATCTGGAGCGCGGCATCCGGTAGGCAGCAAGTGGCCGCCGCGCGCACTTGATTAATCGACAATAATCCCGCATTAAATTTGTTACACGATGTCCAATAAACCACGATCCGCGGTCCGCCCGCTGGCACAGCACCGTTGTTAGCCCACCAAGAATTAACAACCCACCTGGCGGGTGGCCCAGCTCGCCACACGGCCTGTTAGCCCGGGTCTGTGCGCGCGTTTCGTTAGGCAAGTCACAAGTTTTAATTTTTCGTCCATGTCTACATTATTACAAGAATTAATACAATCCATTTACCGTATGCAGAACCCCTGGGCTCTCTGTTTATATAAGTTATTGGCCCACTTTAGGTTACGATAGTAACACCAAAAGTGGGTCTTTGCTATCGTCTTTTGACAGCTCGAAATTTAAATGAAAATAACGGCTTTACCATGCCTCTGACACGAAAATTGAATAATCGAATTTGTTGAGGAGAAAATTCTTTACAACGTTGATCTCTTATGTTTTCTTTCTTTTTTTTCATATCTCGTATCGTTTCAGAGATATTAGCAAAAATAACGGCGATTTTGGGATGTATGTCTGTTTGTCCGTCTGTCTGTCCGTAACGTGTTCCTTGTTTTTAAGACGAACCGTTCAACCCAACCGATCAGCACCAAATTTTGCACGCTTAATTGTAGGCCGCCAGAGACAAGAACCTCCCCTTTTCAAATTTCTCGGACAAAAAATTCGTTAGTAAACAAAAAAAAAAAAAACCGTTTGTAACGTAATTGTAATTTGCAAACGAAGCGTTCATTTGACGCGAAAACTGAATAACCTAATTAACCTAATTGGTAGAGGGGAAAATTCTCTACAACTATTTTCCCTTATGTTTTTTTCCTATCTTGTATCATTTGAGAGATATTTGCAAAAATAACGGGGTTTTGACACCCTCCATTGAATTAACGAAAACCAGCCGTTTGCAGATATCACGTGACATTCCTCGTCCAGAACTATCTCTGGCATACGCCTTCTTTCGTTGCGTGTTTGATGGTTTGTAACTTAAACGCTGTCATTTCAAATCAATAGCGCACTGAAGAATTAACAAAAAGACGTTGTTCTTCGTACGATAAATGATAATCTAGTGTCTACAAATACATCAGCTTCAGTTAACAACGGCCATCAATAGTAGGAGATTAAAGAACGTAATTCCCAACTGTAAGCTGTAGCGTAGTGTGCAATGTGTTCTACTGTGATGCTGAGGGTCTGTGGTTCGGAACCAATCATACCTATTTTTTCAATACAAGGGTTTCATATACTGTTTTTAATTCATTTTTATTATTTTTTTTGGTGCAAAATGTTTGAAAAATACTTATAAAACTACAATTCTAAACTGGGCCGTAAAACACGTCAGTGAGATTTTTTAAATGCTAACAGGATGAGTGATAATTATGACCAAGGGCAGTTTTGGCTGGTAGATCTAAGCTGGGAAAGCGCTTGCCTTTCCTGGGGCAAGTCTTATTAAGTAATACCACTTGGGTGACTTGGGCTTCGAAGAACCTGTCGGTTGAAACCACAGGGGGTTACCATCACAGGAGGAAGTACTTGTACCATGAAATAACTAGGGCCGGCCGCGGTGGCCGAGGGCAATGAGGCGCTCCAGTCACGGTCTGCACGGCCACTAGGGTCGGGGGTACGAATCCCCCCTCGGGTAAGGATATTTGTGCCGTCCTAGTTCGTAAGTAGTTCATAAGTGTGGTGTCGCACAAGTACAAAGTGCGCGCCACCTACTTTCGCCGCGCGCCGCCATGCACACACGGCGCGGCGTTCTCACGACAGCCACGAGCGCCCTCTGCTGCAACCCCGCTCGTGGCCACCACGGAAAGACATCGGTCACTTCGGACTGAGATAGCAACGAGTTAGGACCTTCGTAATCAGATAGGCACCATTGAAGACTTTGCTATCGTACAGGCACTAGACAGGCCTCTAACAACTATGTATCAACATTCTGCAGTACTATGTAAAAGTTAAGTATTGTTACAATCTGTGCAATATATCTCTTTCTAATTTACTCGAGTGTTTATAGTTTCTGGCTGCTCCCCTCCGTACCTGCACCAGCGTGGTATTTTTGTTACTGTGTCGGTCTCGTTCCACTCAGCCACCGACACCTACGACGAGGCTGGGACACAAAAGCGGCGATGAAGTTGGGACACAAAAGTGGCGACGAGGAGTGATAGAACCGTGGACCAGCACGCTTGCAGCAGCCAGACAGCAGCAGTCGGAGCACGCAGAAATTGCTCCCGCCCACCCACCCTTAATATAAGAATTTTGGGGGAAGATATTTTGTTACGTGTTTTGTGGACTTTTTTGTTGCAGAGCGAGTCCTCTTTCATATTGCATTTGTGTTTTGTTATAAGTTACTTGTATACGCGACGCCTAATCGGTCAGCATGGCCACTGCCCCGAACCCAAACTTAATGGGAATTATTCAGTTACAGACGGCGCAAGTAACACAACTTCTCCAGGCGGTGGCGCAGTTGTCAAATCAACAACAGCCGTCGCATCAGCAGCCCACACCTGCCGCCGCACCGCTTCCGACGTTCCGCCAGTACAACGAACGTGAGGAAGAATGGAGCGACGATTTCGCACAGTTTCAAGAACTCGTCGCAGCTCATCAACTTACAGGTCAGACTGTTAAGCATCTTTTATTGTCCGTGGTGGGCCCCAAAACCTTCGTATTACTGCAGAAACTATTCCCCAACGCATCTCCTCGTGATGTAGACTTTGAACAAATTGTAGATGCACTGAATGCTCATTATGAGAGAAAAGTTCTTGTAGCCGCTGCACGATACCGATTTTTCAGACTTAAAAAATTACCGCAGCAGTCACACCAAGAGTGGATTACGGAATTGAAGGGCTTAACCCGCCAATGTAAATTTACTTGCTCTTGTGGACTTTCGTATAGTGACGTGATGTTGAGGGATGCGATTACGCAGAACATTCAGGACCCCAGAATTAGGGCAGCAATTCTGAAACAGTCTGACCCCTCATTAGACAGTGTACTGCAGCTTATAGAAGCGCATGATACTTTTGACTTAGCAGATGTAGAAATGCAAAGCCACAGTGTAAATTCAGTGCGCCGCAACGGACGCTTTCCTAGCCGTAGTTCTCAGTATAGCACTAGTGATTCTTATTTTTCTACCGGCCGTGCTGAACAGACAGTGAACAGTAGCCAGTGTAAAAGTGCGACGCAAAGGTCGCCCCGTCGTGTTAGAAACAGTAATTTGAATAACGGGCGCCAACGCTCATTTCAGAAAAATGTACGTAAATCTTGCCCCCAGTGTGTGTCTCGCCACAAGCGCGCTCATTGCCCTAGTCGCTAAGCAACCTGTTATCAATGTGGCAAATTGGGACATGTGCAGTCTGTATGTATGCAAATTAAAAACTCAAAGAACAGTAACGTTAGAAACAGTGCTTCGCAAAGTGCGAGAACAGTGCATGCAGTAAATGTCATACACGCTGTGGAAGTGAACAGTGCTTTGCTTGGATCTCAATTGCAAGAAAGTTCTTCTGCGCCTATTGCAAAGCTATGTAGTGAGCCACGTAGCAAGCGCCGCCGAGCGCGTAAAACAGTGCAACGGAAAAGGGTTCGGGACACGCAAAATGACTATGAACAGTGCATTCCTGTAGTGAAAATAGTGCCTTCTGCAACTGCTCCTTGTAATAGTGCCCAGTACTGTGTAGCTAGTGACAGTAGACTTGTTGTAGATACTGAAAGTAATTTTAGTGCAGTAACCTCGCATTGCGCGGACGCCGATTCGGCGGTAGTGCCATCTAGTGACAGTGTTGTTCATCCCCTGCGTGCCGAGTCTGCGCCGCTTCCTTCACTACGCGGCCCGCGCATACGCAGCAAACAAACCGTAGCAGACGTTGCCCACATTCGCGCACCTGTCGAGCGCCGAAAGCAAAAACTTTTTGTGAATCTTTCCATTGACAATAACACTGTGCAATTTCAGCTCGACACTGGTTCCGCTGTTACCTTAATTAATAAAGATACTTATGAACTTCTGGGTTCGCCAAAATTATCGCTGTGTCAACGAGTGTTAACAGCTTATACAGGTCAAAATATTCCCGTGCTAGGAACGTGTAGCCTGCCTGCCTCTTTTCAAGGTGTTACGAAAACAGTTGCTTTTGTTGTTCTTCAGGCCAAATCTACGCAGAACATTATTGGACTAGATGCTTTTGACTTGTTTGGTTTATCAATTCAAAGAGATGTGCTTCAAATTTCGTCAATAGTGCCTCAGGATAAAATCAATGCATTGTGTGACAAATACAGTGACATGTTTTCGCCGGAACTAGGTTGTGCAAAAGACTTCGTGGCACATGTAACTTTAAAAGAATCTGCAGTTCCAAAATTTCGTAAAGCTAGACCAGTGCCTATCGCATTGCGTGATACAGTTGCCGAAGAACTTAAACGTTGGCAAGATAGTGGGGTGGTTTCTCCTGTTTCTGCGAGACAGTGGGCCTCGCCTATAGTAATTATACCCAAGCCGTCAGGAAAACTTCGTCTCTGTGCGGACTTCAAATCAACTGTCAACAGTCAAACAATTGTCGACACTTACCCCCTGCCCAGACCTGACGAACTGATGGACAAATTAGGACAGTCTCGCTTCTTTTCCAAGATTGATTTAGCAGAGGCATACTTACAAATTCCGCTTGATGACGAGTCAAAAAAATTTTTCGTCATTAATACTCACATGGGCCTTTTTCAATTTCAACGCCTACCCTTTGGCAGTTCTTCCGCTCCCGCAATTTTTCAGCGTTTTTTGGAACAGCTGACAGATTCTGTACCGTGTTGTTCGAACTATTTAGATGAAATTGTGGTATCCGGACGTACAGTTGAAGAATATTTAGCAAACCTGGAGTGCCTTTTCAAAGTTTTGACTGCAGCAGATCTACGTTGCAATAAAGCAAAGTGTTCGTTTTTTCAAACTGAAATAGAGTACCTAGGCCATTTGATTAATGCCCAAGGAATTCATCCCTTACAGTCACATCTTCGAGCAATCAAAGACTTGCCTCCTCCTAAGAATGTGCATGAGTTGCAAGCAGTGATGGGAAAGCTTAACTATTATTTCAGATTTATTCCCAATGCCTCTCAGATTGCAGCTCCACTGCATCACTTACGTAGGAAGAATGTTCCTTTTGTATGGTCCAAAGATTGCCAAGTTGCCTTTGACAAATTAAAGTCTACTCAGTGATGCATGTTTGATTCCCTTTGACTCACAGAAGCCTGTAGTGCTAGCAGTTGACGCCTCGTCGTACGGTGTGGGTGCAGTTCTGTCACATCGTATTGGATGTCATGATCGTCCTATTGCCTTTGCATCCAAGCTACTGACGCCAACGCAACAGAATTACAGTCAGATAGAAAAGGAGGCCTTAGCAATCATTTACGGCGTCACAAAGTTTCATCATTATCTCTATGGCAGAAAATTCTATTTGTTGACAGACCACAAGCCTCTCACGTCGTTGTTCTCACCCACATAGCCGATTCCGCCCCGTACGGCACAAAAGCTTCAGAGATGGTCCTTGATATTGTCTAATTATCAGTATGAGATTTTGTACCGACCTACCACTAAACATGCTAACGCGGACACACTTTCCCGACTTCCGATTGGCCAGGATGTGTCGTTTGATTCTTCAGAAATGGCATGACTCCAGAGATGCTTCCGCTGTCGCAGATTTCCCTTTGAACTCTCGTCGGGTTGCACAGGAAACAGCTGCGGATGTAGACTTAGGTGTGGTAGCACGTTTTGTTCGCTCAGGGTGGCCTGCCAGAGCCAAAGACATTGATCGGCCTCTGGTTCGACGTTATTTTGCACAACGTCATGCATTATCTTTAAGTCAGGGTGTACTGTTGTTGCATACCGACAACGACCAAACAAGAGTGATTGTTCCTCGTTCCCTGCAACGTGAAGTGTTACGCCTCCTGCATCAAGGACATTGGGGCATTGTTAGGACAAAGCAACTGGCCAGACGTCATTGTACCTGGGTTGGTATGGACGCTCAGATAGAGGACATGACGTCACAGTGTACTGTTTGTGCGGAGCATCAGGCGTCTCCACCGCAACGATTCTCAGACTGGCCACGCCCCAAGGGACCATGGCAACATTTACATATTGACTTTGCCGGACCTTTCTGGAATACGCGCTGGTTAATTGTTGTAGACGCTTTCAGCAAGTTTCCTTTTGTGATTGCCATGAACTCAACGACGGCGTCTAGTACAATCAGTGCCTTAACATCAGTGTTTTGCATCGAAGGTTTGCCTGAAACTATCGTCAGTGACAATGGACCTCAGTTTGTTAGTGCGGAATTTCAACAGTTTTGTCGTGTGAATGGCATTCAGCATATCACCACCGCACCTTTTCACCCTCAGTCCAATGGTGAAGCAGAACGTTTCGTTCGAACATTCAAGTCTCACATGGAGAAGATGAAAGGTCAGCGGGCGCTGATAACCTCGCTGTTGAGCGCCCTAAAACACCAATCATCATCATCATCATCATGAAAGGTCAGCACTCCAGGCAGCAAGCTCTTCAAATTTTCCTGTCTACGTATCGGTGCATGCCACGTGACGGCCCGTCTCCTGCCGAGCTGCTACACGGCCGCCGTCACCGCACTCTCCTTCACCTGCTGCAGCCTCCCACGCACCGAGTCGGTTCGTATGGCGCTACGCGTTTTCAGGTTTCTACGCCGGTGCTGTACAGGGTGTTTGCTGGAAACAAGAAGACATGGCTGCCGGGCACCATTCAGCGCGTGCTCGGAAGCAATATGTATGTTGTACGTTCTTCCACAGGGTCGGAGCTGCGGCGCCACGCAAACCAATTGCGCCTGCACAGGCCACGCGATCCTGTCTCGGGTTTCTTGATTCCAGACCCAGTTCACCGCCAGGGAGCACAACCACATCGTTCGTCCCCGGACTACGAGATCGTCCCGATGGAGATCGACGCGACGCCGCCGCTGTCGCCGCCGCAGATGACAGCGTCACCGAGAGGGACTCCGGGACCGTGCGTGCCGCCGCCGCCTGGGCCACGCACTTCAGAAGAAGATGACCTGCTCCCTCTGGGCGGGGGCGGGCGCCCTTCCCCAGGTTTCGGCGGGTTCCCTGGAGAATCTCAAGGCAGATGCCGGGCGCGGACGGCGTCTCGATCCCGGCCTCAGCGACGACGCCCGTCCCACCAGTAACGCCCCCGCCCAGGCCCTCCTCCCAGTGCCGTCGCCGTGGCCCTCAGCCCTACGCCACGACGGCGCGGCGGTTTGGGGGGGAGGGGTGTGGTGTCGCACAAGTACAAAGTGCGCGCCACCTACTTTCGCCGCGCGCCGCCATGCACACACGGCGCGGCGTTCTCACGACAGCCACGAGCGCTCTCTGCTGCAACCCCGCTCGTGGCCACCACGGAAAGACATCGGTCACTTCGGACTGAGATAGCAACGAGTTAGGACCTTCGTAATCAGATAGGCACCATTGAAGACTTTGCTATCGTACAGGCACTAGGCAGGCCTCTAACAACTATGTATCAACATTCTGCAGTACTATGTAAAAGTTAAGTATTGTTACAATCTGTGCAATATATCTCTTTCTAATTTACTCGAGTGTTTATAGTTTCTGGCTGCTCCCCTCCGTACCTGCACCAGCGTGCTATTTTTGTTACTGTGTCGGTCTCGTTCCACTCGGCCACCGACACCTACGACGAGGCTGGGACACAAAAGCGGCGATGAAGTTGGGACACAAAAATAAGTAGTTTGTAAGTTTAGGGATTGATGACCCCGTGCCGGCCGCGGTGGCCGAGGTGACTGAGGCGCTCCGGTCACGGTTAGTACGGCCACTACGGTCGGGGGTTCGACTCCCCCCTCGGGCATGGATATTTGTACCGTCCTAGTTCGTAAGTAGTTTGTAAATTTAGGGACTGATGACCCCGTAGTTAAGTCCCATAAGCTTAACAAACATTTGAACATTTTTGATGACCCCGTATTTAAGTCCCATAGACTATACAAACATTTGAACATTTGAAATAACTAGGCGTTCAATAATACAAAAGACGTAGGCCTAAGATAAGTTTATTTAATGTTAAAATTACGAAGTTTCTCTTGTAACATTAATTGTGAATTGATCATAGATTTTTTTATAAGACAGTGTGTCAATGAGGAACCAATCGATAGGTGAAAGAACACGATACTAGAATGAAACTTTCACTCTGCAGCGGAGTGTGCGCTGATATGAAACTTCCTGGCACATTAAAATTGTGTGCCGGACCGGGACTCGAACCTGAGAACTTTGCCTTTCGGAGGCAAGAGCTCTACCACTGAGCTACACTGACACGACTCACAATGCCGACTCACAACTTTACTTCCGCCAGTACCTCGCCTCCTACTTTCCAAACTTCACAGAAGTTCTCCTGCGAAACTTGTAAGACTAGCACTCCTGGAAGAACGGATATGGTGGAGACACGGCTTAGCCACAGCCCAAGAGATGTTTCCAGAATGAAACTTTCACTCTGCAGCGGAGTGTGTGCTGATATGAAACTTCCTGGCAGATTAAAAGAAGTTTGGAAAGTAGGAGGCGAGGCACTGGCGGAAGTAAAGTTGTGAGGCGGCATTGTTAGTCGTGTCGGGGTAGCTCAGTTGTAGAGCACTTGCCCGCGCAAGCAAAGGTCCCAGTTTCGAGTCCCGGTTCAGGCACACAATTTTAATCTGCCAGGAAGTTAAATATCTACTACTTTACAAATTGTGTATACAATGAGACCACTGTTACTGAGCATAATTAGCCTACGAGTCATGTCTGAAATGCGAGTCACTCGTTAAGGAAAATACATTTTCCTGTCGGATATCATGAGAATACAGGATAATGGTTCCATTCCGAGATGCAGTAAAAAATTCTTCGTCCAAGTGGTGTAAGAAAGAAAATTAATTTTGTTTACTTTTAGACAACATAGTTCTGTTATGGTTCGTGAGGGGCGGGTGTCGCCAGAATATTTTTACTTGGAAGGGGGTCGTCATAATAATTCTACGTGCAGTGGGGTTCACATATTCGAAATGACTGAAAGAATAGTAGCTCAGAGTGTAGTGTCGCACAAGTCTAAAGTGCGCGCCACCTACTTTCGCCGCGCGCCGCCATGCACGCACGGTGCGGCGTTCTTACGACGTCAGCCACGAGCGCTCTCTGCTGCAACTCCGCTCGTGGCCACCACTGAACGGCATCGTTCACTTGGGACTGAGATAGGAACCAGTTAACACTTCGAAATCAGATACGCACCAGTGAAGACTTGGCTATCGGATAGGTACTAGGCAGGCCTCTAGCTCAACTATGTATCAGCATTCTGTAGTACTGAGCTATGTAAAAATTAAGTATTGTATAAATTCTGTGCAATATATATCTCGTTCTAATTTACTCTAGTGTTTCCAGTTTCTGCTGTCGCACTGGCTGCTCACCTCCATACCTGCACAAGCGTGCATCCTTTATTCTTGTGTCGGTCTATTTCTACTCGGCCACCGACACCTACGACGGAAACGAGGCACAAAAGCTGCGACGAGGCTGGGACACAAAACAGAGCAAATATACCATTCATACTAAACTATTTCTCAAACCAAGTGATTAGCATTTCTAATGGTAAGTTTTCCGTTGGGGCAATTAGTTGTCTGCACATAGATTTGCGCAACTTACGTAATTTTAATATGACAAACACATACATCCTTTCAACTGAAGTTAATGTTATGGTGTTCAGTATCGCAGTACCTCCAGCCTCAGGGAACTTCAGATCCACCACATCTGTCCTTAGCAGTTCTGCAACGTACTTCAAACGGAAACGAATTTTCAGGAAGATTCTCTTGAACTTCAGTATACTTTTCATATATATATTTTCTTGGATGTTGTGTGTTATTAAGAGTTGCAGTGAGTTCAGCCAATAACGTCCTCTTTTACTCAAAATCTTCAGCAACGTTAATGTCAGGTAAAGTAAGGTAAAGCAGTCAACAATCCGAAGATTGGTTTGAACACCATAGTGCTTTACTAGGCATGATCCTGTTTGGAGGTGGTATGCCGTTGCCTTCCTCCGTCCTTCGAACTGACTTACCCAGCCAGTTATAGGGGATCTACAGTTTAACGTGGGTTCCGAACCACGGTACTACTCGGTATTTTTCACATGAGCAATACTGCCAGAGGTGAAAGAAGTGGAAAGTGACAGAAAAAATCCTAGGACCTGGCGGGGATCGAACCCGAGACCTTTGGATTTATAGTCTGGAACTCTACCACTGTGCAACCGAGGTGCACCAAGTTGTATTAAAATAAAAGTGGTAGGCAAGCAGTTGCATGAAATCTTGACCCAGCTTTAGGAAAATTACTTTGGACCTACTGAAAATACAAGGTATGTCCACAAAGTAAATTCCGTTTGGTTTATAAAAACGTACGTGTACAGATAAAGGAAAAATAGTAGTTGAACAAAAATCTACAACTGTTAAATTACTTTTATACATAGCTTCCGAAACTTTGTAGGCACTTGTAACGTGGCACATGTTTTGTATGCCTTCTTCACAGTAGGTTGCCGCCTGTGAATTCAACCATGTGATAACTTATTGTTTCAGCTCGTCGTCATCGTTGAAGTGTTGACCACCAAGGACAGATTTTTAGGTGTAAGAAGAGACGAAAGTCGCTATGAGCAAGTTCCGGGCTGTACGCAGGATGATCAAACACGTCCCAGACAAATTCCACTTTCGCCGTATGAGGTCTTCTTACACCTAAAATCTGTCCTTGGTGGTCAACACTTCAACGATGATGACGAACTGAAAGAATATGTTACCACATGGTTGAATACACAGGTGGCGACTTTCTATGAAGAAGGCTTACAAAAACTTGTGTCACGCTATGACAAGTGCCTACAAAATTTCGGAAGCTGTGTAGAAAAGTAGTTTAAAAGAAATTTTTGTACTAGGAATATTTTTTTCTGTATCAGTTTGTTTCCTATAACCAAACGGAACTTGCTTTGTGGACATACCTCGTATTACGAAGGACATTAATAAACAAATTGCCGGCCGCGGTGGCCGAGGTGACTGAGGCGCTCCAGTCACGGTCAGCACGGCCACTACGGTTGGGGGTTCGAATCCCCCCTCGGGCATGGATATTTGTGCCGTCCTAGTTCGTAAGTAGTTCATAAGTAGTTTGTAAGTTTAGGGACTGATGACCCCGTAGTTAAGTCCCATAAGCTTAACAAACATTTAAAAAAAAAAAATAAACAAATTTGGTGTATAAAATATTTTTAAAACCAGCTGGAAAATGCTCTTATGGGAGAAAAAAAAGGCAAAATTGACCTTTTTTAAACAGAAGTAAATGGAAAGCGAGTAACCAGATGCCCTAAACTCATTCCGCCTTTCTCGTCAAATATTTTGGCATGCGAGTATATTCCTGCTCTTTTAACGCAGAACATGCTAAAAGCTTTTACCCAGCTTATCATAGTAAGAAGGGTGGATACACAACATCTGCGTTTCGATGCCACGTCCTACCCTTGTATCCTTCCCACTCTCTCGTTTTTATCGAATGTTTTTTACCAATGTTTGTATAGTCTATGGGACTTAACTACGGGGTCATCAGTCCCTAAACTTACAAACTACTTATGAACTACTTACGAACTAGGACGGCACAAATATCCATGCCCGAGGGGGGATTCGATACCCCGACCGTAGTGGCTGTGAAGAGCGTGACTGGAGCGTCTTAGTCCCCTCGGCCACCGCGGCCGGCAAAAACTGTTAAGTATTACCATAAAAACTAAATATAAAATCTGTTTGACGAATCTTTCAGAGATTTGATAGATCTTAATTTATGGAGTTCGTAGTCCTGTTTGGAATTAGAAAAAAGTTTAAATGTTTGTAAAGCTTGGGTAACTTAACTGCGAGGTCATCAGTCCGTAAACTTACATAAATAAATCTATATGACCAAACTGCGTGGTCATCAGTCCGTAGCTTACAAAGTACTTAAACCTAGGTAAACTCACCTAAGGACAAACACACACACACCCATGCCCCAGGGAGAACTCGAACCTCCACGGCGAGCAACCGCGCGCTCCGCAGCGAGACGCTTTAGTCCGCTCGGCTACTCCACCGCGGCTAGCTTATACTAAAGACGGCACAAACATCCATGACCGAGAGGGGGGGGGGGCATTCGAACCCCCGACGGGGGATGCCTCGCGCATCGTAGCATAGCGCCTCAAAGCGCTCGACCGCTCCGCCGCGGCTGTTTGTACTCATTTCATGATCTATGGTCAGCTCATAAGAATATATTTGCCAATGATAAAGGGGGATACACGAATTTTAGGTTCTTATAATGAAGATATAACAAGTTATCTGTGGAAGGGCAGGGTAAGTTCATTGCAGAGAGTTTTTCTGTTAGACATAATTAACAGTGATATTTTAAGTTTTTCAATGCAGCCTCCATAAACGTCAATATACGACGGGTATACCGTCTTAACTGCAGTTTTTTTCATTAGAAACTTGATCTGCGGGATTATTTGGTTGGTATATTCGTGAAAAATGCAAAATATATGTCACAGGCACTGTGTATGTGTGTCTGGGACCAATAACAAATGAAAATTTTCCAACACAGACAAAATTTGCCATTATTTGATACTTTTATAAATGTTGTTGGCGGTTAAATCTTAACTGGAAAGATAGTTTCGTGACCTCCGAACCAAAATACCTTGCATTTCCTTCTCTACATTACTTAAAATTACAGTTACACGCCAGAGCGGACATTACGCTGTTATTTGATTGACATTTTGATTTATTAGCTGGCTGTATTTCTTTCAAATTGGCCGTTAATAAACAGTTTAGCGTAGGTACATATTTCTCGAAGCTTATTGTTTACCAGATTTTTGTGTACTCCTGTGTATATTTATTCAGTTTCGCGTTCTACTAATCAGTGGAGTGTATTCGTCCGCTGAGTAAATCCTCCACTCATTGTCATTTGTTTTGTTTTGATCGTACTTGCGGTTGGTAATCCTACACTTCAGTTGCTCAGTGACTGCCGGCGAGTACACACGTGACGTGCAGCAGCAGTAGCTCTTCACGGTACTTTATCCAGCTTCTTATTGAAGCGACTTATTTTCATTTTGTGCGTACTCTTACAGTTCATCAAACTTTTGTGTGATCGCGTGTTTATTTATTCAGAATCGCGTTTAATTGACAGATCAATGTTGATATTTTATTTATTAGCTCGCGTACATATTGTTCAGATTCGCCATTAATAAACAGTGTTGGGTGCATATTTTTCGAAGCTCACTGTTTATCAAACTTTTGTGTCTTCGATTGTATATTTAATCAGCATCGCGCAAAGGAACAGTTTATTGTCGTCGTGTGTACACTTAGTCAGATTTAGTCATATTTGCTTCAAAGTTACAGTTTAGTTTATTCTCCCACAGTTTAAATCACAACGGAAGTACTTATTTGGAAGATAAATAGTTTTATAGAATGGCTAGGAACTGTGACTGCTGTGTACGGATCCAGGCCGAGTTGGTGACTCTTCGCTCGCAGCTTCAGGCGGCGTTGGCTTCGCTGGCAACGCTTGAGACTTCGGTGGGTGGGCGCCGCTGTTGTGGGCCGCTCGCGGGGTGCAGCAGACGCCCTGTGCTTCTGCCTCCGACCGGCCTGTGGCTGTGGCCAGCCCGGACACTGCCCGTGAGGGAGTCGCCCTTCAATCCGTGGTGGATTGGGACGTCTCCTCAGCGCGTGTCGGGCGGCGTAAGACTTCCCGGGAGACCGGAGCCTCCCCGGTTAGTCTTACGAACAGATTTGAAGCGCTGTCTCTGGCAGAGGATCTTCCTGACGCAGATGGTGTCGCTTGTCCTGTACTCGCCCCTCTGCCTGCAAGATCCGGGCACTCACAGATGGTAGATTTCTTTGTAGTTGGGAGCTCCAACGTCAGGAAGGTGATGGCTCCCCTTAGGCATATGGCTGCTAGTGAAGGGAAGAAGTCCAATATGCACTCCACGTGCATACTGGGGGGAGTCATTCCAGGTGTGGAACGGGTCCTTCCGGGTGCCATGAAGAGCACAGGGTGCAGCCAGCTGTACGTGGTGGCTCATGTCTGGACCAACGATGTTTGTCGCTTTGGATAGGAAGAGATTCTCTCTGGGTTTGAGTGGCTATCAGAGGTGGTAAAGACTGTCAGTCTTGCTTGCAAGATGAAGGCAGAGCTCACCATCTCAGCATAGTCGACAGGACTGACTGAGGAATTCAAGTTGATAGCCGAGTGGAGGGTCTGAATCAGGAGCCCAGACCTTCCGTGACCATATAAGCTGCAGTTTCCTCGACTTTCGCCATAGGGTGGTAGGTTTTCGGGCTCCGCTAAATAGGTCAGCAGTCCACTATACTCAAAAAGCAGATACACAGATAGCGAGGGCTGTGTGGCGTGCTTTGGGCATTTTTTTTTTTTTTTTTTTATTTTTTTATTTTTATTTTTTTTTTTTTAGGTTAGAGAGCCTCGGGAACACACAAAATGAGTTTCAAAGGGTGCAGGTCAGACACAGAAAAAAATGCAATTCTAGGAACCACTTGTGTAACAGTTGTAAATTGTCGTAGCTGTGTTGGGAAAGTTCCAGAACTCAAGCGCTGATAAAAAGCCCTGAGGCATAAATCGTTATGCCGACAGAGATAAGTTCGGCCGAAATTTTTACAAAGGGCCAAATGGTCTTCAGAAAGGATAGATTAATTAAAAAACGGGGTGGCGTGTTTATTGCTGTTACAAACGGTTTATCCTGCAGCGAAATTAGGGCAGATACTTCCTGCCAGTTGTTATGGGTAAAGGTTATATCTGAGAACCAGAATATATTATTAATTGGATCTTTTTATCGGCCCCCTGACTCAGACGATGCAATAGACGAAATTTTCAAAGAAAGCTTGAATCACATTTCAAACAGTTACCAGAAGCATACTGTTATAATCGGTGGCGACTTTAGTTTACTCTGCGTGTTGTTGTTGTTATGGTCTTCAGTCCGGAGACTGGTTTGATGCAGCTCTCCACCCTACTCTATCCTGAGCAAGCCTTTTCATTTCCTCATAAGAACGGCAACCCACATCCACTTGAATCTGCTTACTATACGCGTCTCTTGGTCTCCCTCTGCGATTTTTACCCCACACACTTCCCTCCAATGCTAAATTTACGATTCCCCGATGTCTAAGAATGTGTCCTACCAAGCGATCCCTTCTTTTAGTCAGGGTATGCCAAAAATTCCTTTTCTCACCAATTCTGTTCAGTACCTCTTCATTAGTTATGCGATCTACCCACCTAATCTTCAGCATTCTTCTGTAGCACCACGTTTCAAAAGCCTCTATTCTCTTCCTGTCCGCACTGCTTATCGTCCATGTTTCACTCCCGTACAAGGCAACACTCCACACAAATGCCTTCAGAAAAGACTTCCTTACCCTTAAATTAATATTCGATGTTAGCAAATTTCTCTTTTTCAAAAATGCTTTTCTTCCCATTGCCATTCTGCATTTTATATCCTCTGTACTGCGACCATCGCATGTTATTTTACTACCCAAGTAACAAAACTCATCTACCACCTTCATTGTTTCGTTACCTAATCTAATTCCTTCAGCATCGCCTGATTTTCTAAGACCGCATTCCATTATTTTTGTTTTGCTCTTGTTAATGTTCATTTTATACGCTCTCTTCAACACGCTGTCCATTCCGTTCAACTGCTCTTCCAGGTCCTTTGCTGTCTCTGACAGAATTACAATGTCATCAGCAAAACGCAATGTTTTTATTTCTTCCCCCTGAACTTTAATCCCTATTCCAAATTTTTCCTTGCTTTCCTTCACCGCCTGCTCGATGTACAAATTGAATAACATTGGAGAAAGGCTACAACCCTGTCTTACTCCCTTCCCAACTGATGCTTCCCTTTCATGCCCTTCGAGTCTAATAACTGCGGTCTGGCTTTTGTACAAGTTGTAGATAACTCTCCTTTCCCTGTATTTTATCCCTGCTGACTTCAGAATTTGAAAGAGTGTATTCCAGTCAACATTGTCAAATGCTTTCTCCAAATCTACAAAAGCTAAAAATGTAGGTTTGCCTTTTCTTAATCTATCTTCTAAGATAAGACGTAAAGTGAGTATTGCCTCCCGAGTTCCTACATTTCTCCTGAACCCAAACTGATCTTCCCCGAGGTCGGCTTCTACCAGTTTTTCCATCCTTCTGTATATAATTCGTGTTAATATTTTGCAACCATGACTTATTAAACTGATGGTTCTGTAGTTTTCACACCTGTCTGCGCCTGATTTCTTTGGAATGGGGATTATTACATTTTTCTTAAAGTCTGAGGGCATTTCGCCGGTCTCATACATCCTACACACCAGTTCAAATAGTCTTGTCATGGCTGGCTCTCCCAGATACTTTAGTAGCTCTGAGGGTATGTCATCTACTCCTGGGGCCTTGTTCCGACCTTGGTCTTTCAAGGCTCTGTCAAATTCATCTCTCAGTATAGTATCTCCTATTTCATCTTGATCGACTTCCTCTTCCGTTCCTACAACATCGTCTCTAAGTTCATTTCCTTTGTAGAGCTCCTCTATGTACTCTTTCCACCTTTCAGCTTTCCCTTCTTTGCTGAGAACTGGTTTCCCATCTGAGTTCTTGATATTCGTAGAGCTGTTTTTCTTATCTCCAAATGTTTCTTTTATTTTCCTGTAGGCGGTATCTACTTTTCCCCTTGCTATACATTCTTCTACAGATTTACATTTGGCTTCTAGCCACTCCTGCTTAGCCGTTTTGCACTTCCTGTCAATCTCATTTTTTAGTCGTCTGTACTCCATTTTGCCTGTTTCATTTACTGCATTTTTATATTTTCTCCTTTCATCAATTAACTGTAGTATTTCCTGTGATATCCATGGATTTTTTGTAGGTCTTGCCTTTCTACCTATTTTGTCCTCCGCTGCCTTCATTATTTCATCTCTCAATGCTACCCATTCCTCTTCTACTGTTTTATTTCCCCCTGTTTCTGTCAATTGTTGCCTAAATCTCCCTCTGAAATTCTCCAGAACTTCACTTTCCTTCAATCTATCTAAGTCCCATCTCCTTATTTTCCTACCTTTCTGCAGTTTTTTCAGCTTCAGCCTACAGCTCATGACTAACAAGTTATGGTCGGAGTCTATATCTGCCCCTGGGTATGTCCTGCAGTTTATAACCTGGTTCCGGTACCTATGTCGTACCATTATAAAATCTATCTGATACCTTCCGGTGTCTCCTGGTCTCTTCCACGTATACAACCTTCTTTTGTGATTCTTAAACCACGTGTTTGTTTCGATTAAATCATGTTCCGTGCAAAATCCTACCAGGCGACTTCCTCTTTCATTCCTCCTGCCCAGTCCATATTCACCTACTATTTTTCCTTCTCTTCCTTTTCCTACTACCGAATTCCAGTCTCCCATCACAATTAAGTTTTCCTCTCCCTTAACTGTCTGAATAATTTCCTTTAGCTCCTCATATATTTCTTCGATCTCCTCATCATCGGCAGAGCTAGTTGGCATATAAACCTGTACTACTGTTGTCGGTGTTGGCTTCGTATCTATATTGACAATGATAATGCGATCACTGTGCTGATCATAGTAGTTTACCCGCATTCCTATTTTCTTATTCATTATCAGTCCTACTCCTGTGATACCCCCAACTGATTTTGTATTTATAATCCTGTACTCACCTGACCAGAAATCCTGTTCATCCTGCCACCGAACTTCACTAATCCCCACTATATCTAACTTCAACCTATCCATTTCCCTTTTTAAATTTTCTAATTTTCCTACTCGATTAAGGGATCTAACATTCCACGCTCCGACCCGTAGAATGCCAGTATTGTCTTTCCTGATGATCACATCCTCCTGGGTAGTCCCCGCCCGGAGATCCGAATGGGGGACTATTTTAACTCCGGAATATTTTACCCGAGAGGATGCCATCATCATATGTTCATACAGTAGAGCTGCATGTCCTCGGGAAAAGTAACGGCTGTAGTTTCCCCTTGCTTTCAGCCGTTCGCAGTAGCTGTGTGGCAAAGCCACATTAGCTGGTGTTACAAGGCCAGCTCAGTCAATCATCCAGACTGTTGCCCCTGGAACTACTGAAAAGGCTGCTGCCCCTCTTCAGGAACCACACGTTTGTCTGGCCTCTCCACAGATACCCCTCCGCTGTGGTTGCACCTACGGTACGGCTATCTGCATCGTTGAGGCACGCAAGCCACCCCACCTCGGCAATGTCTGTGGTTCATGGGGGTTGACATAAATACGTATTGAAAACCGGCGGCAAATATAAAACATCGTCAGAACTAGGTCTGAATGCTTTCCTGAAAAGTACTTCGAACAGTTAGTTCATGAACCCACTAGAATAGTAAATGGTTGCAAAAATACCCTTGATCTCCTCGCAACAAATAATCCTGAGCTAGTAAAGAGCATCAAAACAGATACAGGGCTTAGCGAACATCGAGTTGTAGTAGCGAGACTGAATATCGAAGTTCCCAAAAGCAACAAAAAATAAACAAAAAACATATGTATTCAAAAGAATACATAAAAATTCGCTTCACGCTTTCCTGAGTGATAGTCTCCAGTCTTTCAAAACTAAAAACACGAGTACAGATCAGCTGTAGCTTACATTTAAAGACATAATATCAGTAGCAATCAAGAGATTTATACTAAATAAATTAGTAGAAGAGAGGACTGACCCCCCTCCCCCTGCTACACAAAACAGGTCAGATCACTGTTGTAGAAGAATGCAAAATTTAAACAGACACAGAATCCGCAAGACTGGCAATCTTTTACAGAAACTCGCAATCTAGTGCGGAGATTATATTAGTTCAAATGTTCAAATGTTTGTATAGCTTATGGGACTTAACTACGGGGTCATCAGTCCCTGAACTTACAAACTACTTATGAACTAGCTAATAATAATGACGGCACAAATATCCATGCTCGAGGGGGGATTCGAACCCCCGACCGTTGTGGCCGTGCAGACCGTGACTGGAGCGCCTCAGTCCCCTCGGCCGGCCTTATATTAGTTTCCACACCGAAATCCCGTCTGATAATCTGGCAGAAAATCCAAAGAAATTCTGTTCATGTGTGAAGTATACTAGCGGCAAAACACAAACAATATCTTCACTATGCGACAGTAATGGTAATACTACCGATGACAGAATTGATAAACACAGCTTTCCAAAATTCTTTCACCAAAGAAGACGAAGCAAACAGGCCAAAATTTGAACCAAGAACAGCTGCCGGCATGCGAAATTTAGAAGTAGATGTTCCTGGAATAGTAAAACAGCATAAGTCACTAAACAAAATCATATCTTGTGGGCCAGATTGTATACCAGCTAGATTCCTTTTAGAGTATGCTGTTGCAATAGGTCCATACTTAGCTATCATATGCAACCGATCACTCGGCGGAAGATCTGTACCCAAAGACGGGAAAGTTGCCCAGGTCACTCCAATATTCAAGAAAGGAAATAGAAGTGATCGCCAAAATTACAGGCCCATCTCATTAACGTTAATTTGCGGTAGGATTTTGGAACACTGTTCGAACATTATGAAGTACCTATTAACGAACGAGAACGATTTATTAACCAGCAGTAAACACTGATTCAGAAAGTATCGCTCTTTCGAAACACAGCTTGCCCTTTATTCACTTGAAGTGATAACTGCCATCAACAAGGGATCTCAAATGGATACTATATTTCGGGATTTTCGGAAGGCTTTTGCGTGCGTCCATGCTTGTGGAATATCGCTTCATTGGTACGACTGGATTCGCTATTTCCTATGAGAAAGCACACCGTTCATAGTAATTGACGGTAAGTCGTCGAGTAAAACAGACGTGATATCTGGCCTTCCCTAGGGTAACTTCATAGGTCCTTCTTCCTTGTGAATATAAACGTTTTAGGAGACAATCTGAATAACTCTTTTAGACTGTTCGCGGATGATGCTGTCGTTTATCGCTTAGTGAAGTCAGCACAGGATCAAAAGCAACTGCAAAGCGATTTAGACAAAAGTTCTGCTTGGTGTGAAAATTGTCAATTGACACTAAATAATGAAAAGTGTGATGAAATACACATGACCACCAAAAGAAATCCGCTGAACTTCAATTACAGGGTAAATCAGTGAAACCTTAAGGTCGTAAATTCTACAAAATACCTAGGAGTTACAAATAGAAGCAAATTAGACTGGAGATAACACGTTTCATTAGCAGAACGCTTCGAAGATGCAACAGCTCCACCAAAGAGACTGACTACATCACACTTGTGCGTCCTCGCCTGGAGTACTGTTGCCCAGTGTGGGACACTAACCAGTTGGGACTGAAGGAAGACATTCAGAAGGTTCAGAGAAGGGCATCTTGTTTTGTTTTATCTCATTACAGGGGGGAAAGCGTCACGGAAATGTTGCACGATTTGAAGTGTAAATCATTAAAAGAACGACGTTATACGTTGCGGTGCGATCTATTTGCGAAATTTCAATCACAGACTTTTGATTCGGAATGTGAAAATATTTTGCTAGCACCCACTTACATAGGGACACATGACCATTCAATTAAAATAAATCAGATCGAAAACGGAACGATTTAGGTGTTCTTCCTTCCCGCGCGCTATTAGAGTATTGAACAGTAGAGAAAGGTTATGAAAGTGGTTAATGAAACCCCTGCCAGGCAATCAAATGTGATTTTCAGAGTATTTACGTAGATTTAGACATGGAACCTATGGATCTTAGTTACACACAATGGAAAAAATGAGTACTGACAGTATTAACGCGCAACGCGGAGTTCTAAAAGTGAATCGCGGACCGTAGTAAATCGAGTCGTGGAAAACACAAATGACGTCACAGGATTACAAACATTTAGCCAGTGAAACCACGGCCGCGTTGCCGGTCTATCACTGGCTGAGCTACGTCGACCGGAGTGAGCAGAAAAGCTCAATAAAGTGAGTTGTAAATTCATTATATGTTGCTTCGGGGTTGTAAGCTAAGTAAACTGAGCAAAATGTCCAAATCTGTAGAAAGTGTTGAGCAGAATGGGGCTCTGGAAAATTTGAATATGGAGAACCGAGGAGACGACATATTTTTGGCAATATCTAAAGAGGGGACGGAAATTAGAATGAGTAATACAGTCATTAGTGGTGAGCAGGAAACAATGGCGGAATAAACAGAACTGACAAATAGTTTAGTCGCACCACCAATCCGACAGGGTCAAATGGAAATGTAACTGAAAGGTGTCAAGTAACATAGGTAATGGTTCAAATATTACTATACAATCAATGCTACAAATGATGATGGCCCAATTATCAGAGCTCAAAGAATCCGATAGAAGTATTGCAAAAGGTAACAAGGACATTAATGAAAATAAATAAATAAATAGAAAAAAGTCCTTCCTCTTAAAGGCGCATGAGGAGGTTGAGAGAGGCGAGAACAACGTCTGGGGTAGTTTTTCTTTCGAGCGGATTGCCTGTGGGAGGGGAACGGAGTTGCTCCGAAGCAGGGAGACATACTGACTCCACCGCCGGACTTCAGGGACAGAGCGGGACGAAAATTTAAGGTCTACAGCAGCCACATAGGTTGTGAAGGTGAGAGAGATATGGAAAAGGAAGTCATGGGAAGAGAGCGGTGCCGCAGATATGAAGGGTATTTCTAAATGATACCGACAAACTTCGTGGGGTGGTAGAGGATCGTTTGAGGAACAAAATGACGTAGGGAACCTATGTCCGGTAACGTCACTAAACGGCTTTTCCGAGAGGAATGAATAGTAATATACACCCCTCGGCCCCTGTTGTCTGATGAATATCGCTGTCTACACGTATTGCTCCACTTCTTCTCCTTGCATGTATGGTATCCACCCTTTAAATACAATAAATTCGTCGACATCAAGAAATGTCTACCGTTATTCATAAACATGTGGCCCATAGCTGTACACTGTAGCAGCGTAAATTGTGATGGCTTCTACACAAGTTGTTAGTCTACAAAAAACAACACACTACCGTTGTCATTCTCTGTAAGTTACATCCAGTATACTATGCTATAGCGTAATACAATTGAGATTGTGTTGGAGGTATTGAGAGGCAGTAAATCGTGGGGAGAAGCCCAGGTACATCATCCATAACGACAGCTGCCCATACAGCTGCTAGCTCCATTTTCTCTACCGGCAATCGTTGCAATCACTGGCAAACCCCAATATCTAATACAACATTTTAAAGACCTGCCCGCGGTCTGTATGTGCACAGAACAACGCGTTTGCCGCCCGACGCGTGGCCAGGCGGCAGGCCCCAGATGTTGCACAGTTTGACGCTCGGTAGCACCGTTGGGTGACGTTTCCGGACATGGGTTCACAACCTCATTTTGTTCCTCAAGCCATGCTCTACCAGATGTTTGTCGGTTTTATAAACACCCTGTCTATGGTTTCCAGGTAATGATGACGCATGGGAGAAAGAGGCTGAGGATGTACTCAGTAGGATCGTTCAGGAGACGTTACAGCCGGACACATTGATAGCCTGGAGCGATGGGGGAAGGCTACCTGTGCGGTGGAGGAGGTAAGGAGCAGCGCTAGTGGTGTGATGGGGTTGGAAGAGTGTTTAGTTTAGGAGGAATTCCGCTACCCAGTATTACGATAGTGTGTAGGGTAGAGAAGAGCATAGGAAGTGCGTCCATGTGGCTGCAGGAACTAGGGGGGAGGGGTGGACGGGGTATAATTATGGGTATTACTTATACTAGGGTATCCTGTCGGGAGAATGTGAAATGGGAGTGGTTGTTGGAGAAGGTGGCGATGGCTTTAAATGGGAATGGGCGGCTATGGAGATCCCTTGAAGGATGTGGGGACTTTGGAAGGGATGGATGTTTAGGACGATGGTCACTAACCACGTAGAGTGGGGGCATAGGGAATTATTGGAATGGAGAGAGGGGTCCGTTTGGTGGATGGGTACTCAGCTCAGGAGTAAAGGGGGTTGGGCAAGTCTGACACTTGTAGGAATAAGTGGGCAGCGGACGCCACAACTGTTGCAGTTGGGAGCGGAGGGGAGGCTGACACATTGCTTAAGAAAATGGACCAACTTATAATTGGGAAGGGGTGTGACAATTGTTTGTGAGGTCGTCGTTATAGACAACACATCGTCCACAATTTAGGACTGGGGAGGGGGGGGAAGGATTCATCTTGTACTGGTAGTCATAAATGAGAGTCCCCATGGTGAGAAGGAGGTCGCTGGAGGATGGGGATTCCATGAAAATCGAGTAGGTAGGAGGCATTATGGATACACTTGATTCTGGGTCGGCGCTATCTGCATCACATCAGTCTCCATGACCACCAGGCTAAGTTTGTTGATCATGATAGGATGGGACAGCGGTGGGGGATTGGGGTTATGTGGAGTGGAGGAGGAGGGGTGAAGGGTAAGGATCCTGTACCACAGACACTGCAGAAGGTAGAAGGTGGGGAAGGTGTATCTGATGAGGACAGAGTCCTTATGTGGGATCAGTAGCGATACAGGAGCAGAAGGGAAGAATTTTATTGAATGAGCGAGTATGATGGTCAAGATATCGGGGATCAGCGTGGCAAAGGACACAGATGAAACTTTCAGTGGCGGTAAAGGAGGCCATAATGGGGGCGGTATCGTCGGGAAGGGTGGAAAGGAGGTTGGACGAAGGGGCTGTGGTGGTGGGGACTTTTTTGGGGACAAATAGGGGTGGGGAACACATTGAAGCATTTGGTTTTAGTGGAGGCCTTTCAGGTGAGTGTGGGGTCATGGATGGGGTGAGGGACTGGTTAGATGTGATAGACAGTGGGACCTGCTGGCTGATGTTATGGATGGGGGGGCAGGCATGTTGGGCACAATGGATCTGTGGAGAGTGATATGGGCATCTGAGGAGACGGGGGGAATGCCTGAGGAAAGGGAGGATGGGTGGTATGGGTGTGGAGGTGGAGTAAGGGCTGAGGGGGAGGGAATTTGATGGTGTGGTGTACATCACCATGGTACTGGTGGTGGTGACAGTGGGGGTCATGGACATGATAAAAGAGGAGTGATGATAAATGGGAGAGGAAGATGATTAGGGGGATGGTGAAGCGAAGATCTAGAAAGTCTCAACGAGGCAGCGATGGCGACAACAGGGAATGAGGGCTCTGACCCTCGGTCAGTGATCGGCCTTCCTCGGCTCAGATGAGCCGCGGTAGGTATTGACAGCAACGGGTAGCAGTGACGACAGCATCCCAGGAGCGAGGCAGCGTCCAGGATAAGAGAATGACTTGTAGCACGACCAGGTGATAACCAGAAAGCAGGACCAGATGACGACCGGCGGCAAGGCCGGGTGGTGACCGGTAGCAGAACCAGCTGATGACCAGGGGGATCAGGCCAGCGACAGAGGCGAGAGGTGGGGGACCAGGTTCCAGGAAGATAGTTGAAGTAACAGGCTGTAGCCAGGCAACACCTACAGCCGAGGGGTCGATGATGTCGGGATCGAATGCATCTGGCCTCGTAAATGGGATTCGACGGCGCGGGGACTCCGAGACGATCACGCGACGGCACACTGTATACAACTGCTGTTCTGCTACTACTGTCACACAAGTCTGGTGCAGTAAGCATCTAAAAATCAAATGGAATAGACACTAACTTCTAAAATATTTATTTGTGTAGTGGTATTTTTAGTAGACTTACATCGAATTTATGTGAGTAACTGCATTCACGTAGAGAAGTTTACGTAGTCAAGGCAACCGTAGCGCCATCTCTTATCAGTGTAAGGAACTGCTTCAAACACACACGTAGTAGTCGTCATATGTTAGTAGTGCTAAAGGACAACAGTTGAGCCAACTGCTAAGCCTTCATTTCTCACTGCAATAAGCGCTATCTGTCATATGACACACGGGACAGAAAGTATAGCCAGCGCTGTACTCAGAAAACGCAACAGGCTGAGAATGTACTTACGCAAAACCTTGAATTAACTTCCAAGCAGAGAGAAATGGCTAGATTACGTGAACAGATCGTGCAATTGCGTGCACCAGCTCATCCACCACAAATGCCTACGAACGTAATTCAACGTGACAATTTAAACGCTAGTTCGTCTCTCCTGCACAACCTGAGGCGGCGCGAGCGCGAGGAAGAGGCAGTATTGCGCGTTTTGTAGCAGAAGCGAATAATTTCGGCGACACTATTCTAATTGAAGTCTTTGTGTACAATAGAGGAAGATTTAGAAGAAACTTTAAGCATGTTAACAGATTTAGATAAAATGAAAAGGACGTTTTACTATGTACGGAATATATTGACGATGCTAAATGCGCGATCCAGAAGATTTCACAGGAAACTAACAAGCAACCAGTATTAGTACAAAAAAATACTGCCTGCTTTTCCAGGCGATATGTGCAAGAGATGGATAATTCACGCGAAAAGGGAGCAATTTTCGGATGGTGGCATTATGAAACTAATATAATTTCTATCACAGAAAAGTTCAGCAAGTACTACTCCTTCTGCAACTAGTTTGACCGTCAAAACAACTTCTGGGAAGGCAAAACGAAAAGTCATTAAGGCAGAAGAGTGTTTCTGTGTCTTCTGTGTAGTAAATAGTCACTGGACGCAAGACTGTAAGGTTATGACGAGCGTACGTGATCGCATTGAAGCACTAAAGAAAAATAATCGACATTTTCTCTGCCTAAACCGCGATCACAAAGTCAGGAATTGTCCGAAAAAACAAAGGGTTTCCTGCTCACTCGGTAAAAAGTACCATCACAGATCAATCTTCAAAGAGTCAGAAAATCGACACCTCAAGTGCAGCCTCTTGAATGTACTTTAGTCGGCAACATTCGTGTGACTCCCAGCAGTACCTCCAAACAGTACGTGTCTGGATATGTAACCCGAATGGCATAAGGAAAGTCATTCGCTGTGTTCTAGATTGTGGCAGCCAATCAAGTTTCATCAGCAATTCAGTAACAGACAGCCCGAAGCTAGAAGTCACTGACAAAAAGCCAGCTGTGATTAACGCCTTCCATACGAATAATATTACATCGGGTTCTCGACGAACAATTCGAGCGAAACTTCGGAGTGCTCATAACGAATTTGAGCTATTATTCACTGCCTTTGAAATCACCCACACATTCACTCGTCTTCCAACTTCTCCAAGAGATATATAAACATATTGTCATTATTAAAGGAAACGTGGAAAAAATACACATTTTGCTTACTTCATCACATCGTACGTCAAAACAAGCAAGGACAGAGCATGTGGCGAATTGTATTTGACACCTACTCACATGAATAACACGCCCCATCATTAAACGACATACTGGAAATGGGCCACAACTTACTACCTGAAAAAAGTTTTGCTTCAACGGCTCGAACGTTTATCAGAACTAATAGGAATCAGATTTATGCAAATCAACACATTTTACTACAAAGCTGGCGACGCTGTTGATTGATTCGACTATAGCACTGGGTTGGATAAGGTAAAATATCAACCACTGGAAAACTTTTGCTTGCTACAGTGTCACTGAAATTCATACAGTCACCATTACAAGGAGACGATGCCTAGCGAACACAATCCGGCATATACCGGGTGAACTAAAAGGCAGTATAAACTTGAAAACTTAATAAATCATAGAATAGTGTAGATAGAGAGGTAAAAATTAACGCACATGCTTGGAATGACATGGGGTTTTATTAGAACAAAAAGTTAAAAAAAATATCCGACAGATGGCGCTAGACAGCATAATGTCAGTGACTGCGCTCGAAAATCGTGTATACAAAGAGCTGCAATGAGAGAGATGCACGAGCAATAGCAACATGTTGATATTACCTGAAAAGGAGCTTTTAGTGAAGCTGTATTATCAGAATGGGGAATATGCTAGTTGAGCGTTACGATCCTATCGCTATAGGAAGGGGATTGAGAAATGCAGCTGTGGCGAGAATGATTTCGAAGTTCTAAGCCGCGGGTTATTTGGACGAAGTCCCCGTAGTGGCCGACCGAGCTCAAGGCGTAATGCTGCTGAGACAGTTCAGGGACAAATGGAGACTGTAGCGGGGAAGTCAGCGCTCGTGCAGTCGCACCGGCATTCCATACACTACTGTTTGGTTGGCACTTAGGCGTATCCTCCGATGCTATACTTACAAAATCCATCGGTATCGATTTAGTGAAGCAGAGGGCATTTGCGTTGTGGGCGCTTCAAAAAATGGCGGAAGATGAAGATTGGTTGAGTAACGTGTTGTGGATCGACGAACCTCCTTTCACTCTCCGAAGGTCTGTCAACGGCCACAACTGCAGAATTTGGGCTACCGAAAATCCTAGAAATGTCGTGGAAATTCCATTGCACGAAAAGAAAGTCATGGTATGGGTTGGATTTACGACATCTACCGTTATCGTCCCTTTTTTCTTCTAGGAACTGCGTCATTCTGGTTTTGTAACTGCTACCATGACGTGTGAGAGGTGCGCCGATATGTTACAGAATCGCATCATTCCCAGCCTGGATGATAAACACCTGCTGGAACGTACGAGTTTTATGCAGGATGGCGCTCCAACTCATACGCTAGACGCCTGAAACATGTCATGCGCGCGTCGTTTGGTGATGATCGTGTACTCAGCCGCCACTTTCGTCATGCTTGGCCTCCCATGTCCCCAGACCTCAGGCCGTGTGATTATTGGCTTTAGGGTTACCTGAAGTCGCAAGTGTATCGTGATCAACCGACATCTCTAGGGATGCTGACAGACAACTTCCGATGCCAATGCCTCACCATAACTCCGGACATGTTTTACAGTTTTGCAGTGCTGTTCACATCATTATTCCTCGACTACAGCTATTGTTGATGAATGATAGTGAACATATTGAGCATTTCCTGTAAAGAACACCATCTTTGCATTGTCTTAATTTGTTATGCTTATTATTGCTTTTTTGATCAGATAAAGCGCCATCTATAGGACATTTTTTATTTATTTATTTATTTATTTTTTGTATAATACCCTATGTCATTCCAAGCATGTGTGTCAATTTTTACTTCTCTATCTACATTATTCCATGATTTATAAAATTTTCAATTTTATACTGACTTTTTGATCACCCTGTACATCGACAAGAGGTTCCACAGTTGGAAAACTGAAAAACTTGGGTGTCTGAGGAACCAGTTCACTGGCATTGTTCTGACGATACCTTCAATGAACTACAACCCCTACATGACTCACGAACATGACACTCCAATCGTTGTTGTTGAGTCCCCGCAAGCTTTAATTGACCTCACAAGGTTCAGTTCTTATTGGAGACCAGTACGTCTCACTGCGCGTGTACTCCGTGTCAGAGACATGATGCGCCACAAATCGAACTCAGGTGGCCAACTTGATGGTAGAAAACCTCAGAGCTGCAAGAAATTGACAAAAGCTGCTCATGCACAGTACACTCCAGCTGATCTTAATCTGGAAAACAACACACCGCTACCAGATGGCCCCAAAAATCAAGGATTCGTACGTGTTGGTGATCGGTTATATTTCTCTGCACTGACAAGGAAAGAGCGTCATCTAATTATCTTGGACGTTGATCATCTTTTTAAGCTACTTGTCGTACTACAAACACATATTCGTCTTCATCACTTAGGAATCAGAATCGTTCTAGCAGTCTGGTCCCTATGTGCACGCCAAACCATCAGAAAGATCATACACCGATGTCTTCCGTGCAAAATGGCAAACAATGTAACTGCTATAACTAGAGGCTCCACTACCAGCAGGCAGAGTAATTTGACGTCACTGACAGATTTTGCCACCCCGTAACATTTCAGAACAAAATGCATCACTAAGGTATGTTACGTCATGTTATTCACCTGTGCCATTACAAGAGCCTTACACCAGGAATTATCTGGCGATATAACTACGGATACATTTCTATTAGCACTACAAATTTTTATTGGCAGACTCGGAATCCTACATACTATTTACAGTGACAATGCACAGACAAATATTTCATGATAAAAATACAGGACTGACAAATCTCTGGCCAGAAATATCTGCAGAAATAGTTCACCACTATCGTGCCCACCACACGATTGGATGGAAATTTATTGCACCAAGTTCGGATTGGTTGGGAGGTTGATAGGAGAGGATGGTTGGTTCCAGTGCTGAAGGTAGAAAATAAAATAATCTCGCAGAAATGCACCAATCAATATTTACATTTGTGTAAAACGTGAAGAGTTTGCCAGTAGAAAATTCTATAAATTTCGTTATCAATTAGTATATATGCGTATATTGAAGTTAAATGTAATGCTTTAAATTAAATTTTCTTATTATTTTTTAAATTAAATTTTACACGTAGAGATCCATACTTTCATATCATATCTACACTATAGTGAAATGACAGTACTGCGTTGCGTATTTTGCATTACTAGACAACGTCCCGGATCCTGAATGTAAAAGAAAAATATAATAAAGAACCACTAGTAAGCTTTAAGTTATACATACTTTTTTCACACATATAATGGAAACTCGGAGGATACTGCAGATTCCACCGTTTACGTAACTTTTCCCATTTCTGTTTCTATTATATGTCCATTTTCAGCTTCTCAGGACCTAAGACTTCGCTCCCTTTTCTTCTTTAAAAAAAAAAATATCCATTACTATTAAATGGCACAAATATACACATTCTACATTTGATAAGAGTAACGGAACCACGCACACCAGATCGGTAATGAGATACGATAGCTGTGGTGAAAATATTGAGTCACTCATTGCTACGGCCCGTTCAAATCTCAAGGTTGTGTTTTCAGCCCCTATTGTTTGGTTTTTTAGTAGATTATTTTCGTATTCTGGAAGAGAAGGCGGCATTTCGTCTGTTTCAGTGACATATTGTGAAGGCTTGAATTCAAGCGTGACTGGGCTCCCCTGCCCCAGTACCAGGAGCCACAAGGCTCAAATAAACAAAGTTCTACACGCTTGAAAGGGGAAACAGATTAATCGTTTGTTTCTGTATCAGAATGTTTTTGCATTTTTGTAGATATAATTTTAAACTTTTTCGCATTCTTGTACCTCGTGTAGCATTAAGCAACAAAAGTGACTGGCTTAAACCGTGATTGGTTCTATCAAGTTGTGTCTACGCAAGGTTTTGGGACTTTACAACATGGACGAGGAAGCACTAAAACAGTGTTGGTGAATATCAAAGCCGCACTTAACTACCGGTCTATGAAGCACAGTGTTGAGGTGTCTCCATCGATTGCAACGCCTGCTAGTGTATCGAGATGCAGCGCGTTCTACAGGTACCACTAAGGGGAGCCACGCGTGATCAATCCCGTCCAACCAGAGATGAGAGGTCACGTGGGCGAGCAATGGACTGCAAGCGCCGGGGTCGGACGACATTTCTGCTTCTGACGCCTACAGTTGAGGACTGTTCAGTTAGGAACAACTACAGATGCAGACTAAATGTGTTATGCCGTTGTATTGCACAATTCTGTTAACGAGTTATTGTGACTTTAGTACTGCAATGAGTTAAGTTAAAAGATACTGTTATTTGAGTGTACTTTGTGACTGAACTGTGGTACTCTGTACGTTACGTTAAGTAGGCAATTGACTATCGGACCCATGCCAACTCAGGCTTTAACAGAACTTTTACCAGTACTCCAGTGTGCTATGTCGATGTGAAGGGACTATATCATCGAGAGCACTTCCTATAAAACAAGTTGGAGAAACGCCTATACGTCGGATCAAAAGATGAGTCAGCTTAACTTGCAGATCCTGGATGGACAGTGTGGGTCGGT
This sequence comes from Locusta migratoria, assembly GCA_026315105.1. Lineage (NCBI taxonomy): Eukaryota > Metazoa > Arthropoda > Insecta > Orthoptera > Acrididae > Locusta > Locusta migratoria. Next base: position 109,786,457 of record CM048749.1, on the reverse strand, counting down.
ACATCCCCTCGGCCCCTAGACCATCCTCTATGGACTCCTAACTATACATGCACTTTCAAAATAGTTTTACTCATTAGGAGAGGGTTCTAACAGAACGTTCCCAAATATGTCAGAGGCTTGAAGATTACATAAGTACACTTTCCTCGATGCCGAGAGTTCATAAGAGGCTAGGGTATCGTGAGGAGTGCCTGAGGGAATTTTATATGTAAATGACTCGGCTGTTTGCAGATTATGCTGTACAGGAAGGTGTCGTCATTGAATGACTGTGGTAGGATGCAAGGTGACTCTGACGTTTCTATGTGGTTTGAGGAACGGTAGCTAAAGCTGGCGTCGTGTAAGTAGGCGCTTCTGCGCATAGAGGCGTGGCGATAGGGGAAGCGTGAGGGGTGGAGCTACGGCCGAGCGCCAACAGTTGTGCCTGCAGGAGAAACATTACGTAACACGAATGCCAGCCACGCGCCTACAGAATGAACATTATTGGCTGTCATTGTGGTAGTGGAAAGGGATATGCAAACGAGTGAAAACTTAGCCGCCTTCGTTGGTGACGCCGACTATAGCTCTAAAGGCAGAAAAATGTAAGGTGAAGCAGATGAGTAGGAGAAAAAAAAATCCGTAACGTTCGAACACAGCATTGGTAGTGTGCTGCTTGGATGAGTGGCGTCATTTACATATCTAGGCGTAAATCTGCATAGGGATATGAGATGGAACGAGCAGATAAGGACAGCCGTGGGTAAGGTCGATGGTCGAATTACGTTTGTTGAGAGAATTTTGTGAAGAATTGATTCGTCTGTAAAGAGGACCGCATATAAAACGACTGAGTATTGCTCATATGTTTGGGATCCCCATTAGATCGGTTTAAAGGAAGAGACATAAGTAATTCAGAGACGGCAAGGTAAGTTTGTTACTGGTAGGTTCTATCAATGCGCGAGTGTTACAAAAATGCTTCGGATCTCAAATGGGAGTCGGTGGAAATACTGACAAAGGAATTTAGAAGACCGAAATTTGAAGCGGACTGCAGGGAAATTCTATTGCCGCCAACCTATATTTCGCGTAAAGACCACAAGGATAAGATCAGAGAGATTAGCGCTCGTATACACGTGTGCAATCATTCACTTTTCCCTCGTTCTATATGGGAGTGGAAAAAAATTCATGTAATGGTACAAGTACAATCCGTCACGCACATTTGGGTGGATTGCAGAATATGTATATAAATGTCGATAAAACGCACAGTTTGCCATTTTCCGTCAATGTCTAGTGTTGTTGTTGTGGTCTTCAGTCCGCAGACTGATTTGATGCAGCTCTCCACGCTATCCTGTCCTGCGCAAGACTCTTCATTTGGGAATACGAACGGCAAACCACATCCTTCTGAATTTGCTTCCTGTACTCGTCCCTTGGTCGCCTTCTACGAATTTTATACCACACACTTCCTTCCAATGCTAAGTTGACGATTCGTTGGTGTCTCAGAATGAGTCCCACCAACCTATTCCTTCTCTTAGTTAGGTTACGCCAGGAACGTCTTTTCTCCACAATTCGGTTCAGTACCTCCTCAATAGTTAGGTGATTTACCCACCTAATATTCATCATTCGTCTGTAGCATCACATTTCGAAAGGTTCAGTCATCTTTTTCTCTGAAGTCCTTTTCTATTCTCTCCTATACAATGCTACACTCAAGACAAACGCTTTCAGAAAGGACTTCCTAAATTTAAACTAGTATTGGATGTCAGCAAATTTCGCTTCTTCAGAAACGCTTTTATTCCCATAACCATTCTGCATTCACCCCTATAAAATGCTACACTCAAGACAAATGTTTTCAGAACACGTAAATAATGTCGTGGGAAAGGCGAACCAGAGATTGCGTTTTATTGGCAGAACCCTTAAAACATGCAACAGAACTACAAAAGAAACTTCATACACTACGCTTCTCTGCCCATTTTTGTAGTATTGCTGCCCAGTGTGGGATTCTTTTCAAGTGGGTTTGACGGAGGACATCGAAAGTATCCAGAGAAGGGCAGCTCGTTTCGTATTGTCACGATACATGGGAGACAGCGTTACGGAAATTATACAGGATCTGGGATGGGAATCATTACAACAACGGCACTTATCGCTGCGGCGTGGGCTACTTACGAAACTCCATTCGCCAACATTCTCCTCCGAATGCGAAAATATATTGTTGACTCCCACTTACATAGGCAGAAATGATCATCAGAATAAAATACGAGAAATCAGAGCTCGAACGGAGAGATTCAGGTGTTCTTTCTTCCCGCGCGCTATTCGAGAATGGAATGGGAGATAAATAGTATAATGTTCGTGCGATGAACCCTCTGTCATGCACTTAAATGTGATTTGCAGAGTATCCTATGTAGATGTAGATGTAGAAAAGACTTCCTAACATTTAAACTAATATTGGATGCCAGGAAATTTCTCTTCTTCAGAAACGCTTTTATTCCCATAACCGTTCTGCATTTTATATCATCTTTACTTCGGCCATCAGACGATATCTTCCTAACGTGGCGCATTTTACTTGACATACATTAAAGCCACATTTTTAATAAATCATCTGTTGTAATTGTTCAGTGGCAGAATGCTCGTAGATCTCGTAGCTCGCCTGCCAATAATACATCACAAAATAATAAGACGTCGGAATCTTGGGAGTCTTGTGGAAACTACTAGTATGACACATTTCATTTTTACGTATATTTATTTATCCATTCTTGATGAAGCACAGAAGTAAGACTGCATAACTATACTTAGACTGACAGACAACAATGCTAACTTCTGACTACTTTAAGACTGACTCATTACTCCATACTACTCGTGTTCGCGCCAATTCGCGCGTATTAATATCTATGTAGTTTTTCTAGAACGTTCTAGAACACGGAAGTTACAACGTTTTACATTTAATAATTTGTTCATGAAACGTAAATCAATCTTGCTTTACGTAAAGATACACAAAATTATGACAAATGCAATAAAAATAATTCCACATCAAAATAAAATAATACAAAAGATTGTAAGTAAATAAACATTAGTGCAGTGTTAATATATGTTTGCGTTATTGTTCAATATTTATCTTTTCAATAATTAATTAATTTATTTAGTTCATTAAAAGATCCAAGTAATGAAAGTGATAATCAATGTGACCAGCTAGAATCGCCATAAGAGGCTTATATAACATAAATATGGAATATTAAGGTACAATACTACGACCAACTATGGTATGGAATACTACAGTTATTCAAACAAACGGGACCCTCCTGGCTAAATACATTACACTACCCAAATAACAAAACTCATGTACCACTTTTATTGTCTCATTACGTAATAAACTACTTTCAGCATCGCCTGATTTTCTGACTCTACATTTCCTTACCACATTTTACTCTTGTTACTGTCCATCTTATACCTTCCTTTCGAAACACTGTCCATTCCGTTTAATTGCTCTTCGAGTTACTTTGCTGTCTCTGACAGAATTACTATGTCGGCAGCACGAACATTAATTTATTACCAATACCCATTACTCCTTCGCGGTGAGTCGTTTTGCTATAGGTCTCATGTGCGCATGAATGAGGAATTTCGTGTGGCTGATTAGAGAATGCGATAAAAACGGCGCTGGTTATTAAATTCGGTAATCCTGCAGCCCGGGACACGGCGGCCGCGGAGCGGAAGGCAGAGTCTGGTAGCCGCGGCCAGCGGCTAGCTGCCGCGTATGATCATTTATGCGTGCTGCCGCGTAATGAGGCGGCCACATCAAGGGCCGGGCCGGGCCGGGCCTAGCCGCGCTGCGGGCACCATGCCGGCTTCATCCGCCGGAATCTGCGGTCCCGCCAAATCCCGTTACCCCGGGCCCCGTCGCCTCACAAAGAGCGCCGCCATTTCGCTCCCGTCGCCACCTGTCGTTCGCGTATCACCGGTTCTGCCCAAGCGGCGGATCCAGGGCTCGATTTTGGAGGGTGTAACAGGCCACTGTGTTTTCCGTCTGGCCCCCTACCTTTCCTTTCCCTTCCAAAACGATATGCCTACTAGCTGGCAGCAGATCAGCCAGGACAGCCCAGCCCACAAACAATACCCTCAATACGTGATAGTAATGTCGATCCTGCCGATGACAGCGCTACTAAAACAGAGTTACTAAACATACCTTTTAGAAACTCATTCACCAAAGAAGACGAAACCAATATTACAGATTTATAATTACGAACAGATGCCGTAATGAGTAACGCAGAAGTAGTGCAGCAACTAAAAACACTTAACAAGAACAAGTCTTCTGGTCCGGACTGTATACCCACTAGATTTCTATCTGATTATGCTGAAGCGATAGCTCCTTACTTAACAGTCATATACAACCGCTCTCTCATAGAAGGATCTGTACCAAAAGATTGGAAAGTTGCCCAGGTCACACCTATATTCAAGAAAGGCAGTAGGAGTAACCCACTAAACTACAGGCCTAATTCATTGACGTCAATTTGCAGCAGGGTTTTGAACATATCCTGTATTCAAATATTATGAATTATCTCGAACAGAACGATCTATTGACCGAAGGTCAACACCGATTTAGAAAATATCGTTCATGCGAAACACAACTAGCTCTTTATTCGCACGAAGTGATGGGTACTATCGACAAAGGTTCGCAAATCGATTCCGTATTTCTTGATTTCCAGAAAGCGTTTGACACCGTACCTCACAAACGGCTTTTAATGAAATTGCGTGGTTATGGTATATCGCCCCAAATTTGCGACAGGATACGGGATTTCTTGTCAGAGAGGACACAGTTCGTAGTAATCGATGGTAAGGCATCGAATAAAACAGAGGTGATATCGGGCGTTCCACAGGGTAGTGTTATTGGTCCTCTTCTGTTCATTATTTACATAAAGGATTTAGGGCAAAATCTGAGTAGCTCTCTTAGGTTGTTTGCAGGTGACGCCTTCATTTACCGTCTAGTAAAATCATCTGAAGATCAAAACCAACTGCAGAACGATCTGAATAACATATCAGTATGGTGTAAAAATTGGCAATTGATTCTAAATAATGAGAAGTGTGAAGTCGTCCACATCAGTACGAAAACAAATCCGTTAAACTTTGTTTACAAATCAATCAAATGTGAAGGCCGTAAACTCCACAAAATCCTTAGGAATTACTATTACTTCAGACTTAAATGGGAAAGAACACGTAGATAATTGTAAGAGTACACCTATCGCTGTATCTTAGTTTGATTTAACGTAATGTATATATGGTCTTAAATTTGTTTATTTCATGTATTTTTCATTTCTTGTATGCTAGATATATTTCTTAGGTAACGTCATTTTCAATATTGAATCATTTAGTGGAAACATGTACTGTATGTGTAAACCCGCATGAATGCACGGACATTCTTATGCTGTATGTTAGCAATGCGTCAGAGAAAATGTAGAACCTGTTGTAAAGACTGTCTTTGGTACAGAAATATTAGCTGTGAGTGTCGCGCTGCTGAAGCAGTCGCGGTGCGAACTCGCCAAAGGAAAGACATAAATGTAGTCGCGGAGCGGACTCGCTATAGTAAACACATAAATGTTTTCTTGATGGTGCAGAGGCACGGTAGGCGCAGTGTGGCGCGAGTTTTATGCAATTGCAATAAGCCTGAGAGGCGTACTGTTAATGTATTGAACGATGTGCGAAATAAATTTATTTATACTCGAAAGTGATCAGAGTAATGTTCTTTCATGTGTGCAAGAAAAGTAATTGTTTGGTATCAAGTCTATTGTCACCGAGTGTGATCGTTGTTGTAGTAAGAGTACCTATAGTAATCATATCTGTCTTGTTTGGACTTCACGACGAAGACGACGAAAGCAGATGAGTACTTTTGTAAAATTTTATTTTGTATGCATGTAAATGTAGTGTCAACCCAATCAGAAATTTGGTTCAATTATACACGACTTATTTTGAAACCAGTCTTAATTTTGTAAGTAGTTGTAGTCACCCCATTATCACCATTATTAGATTATGTTGATTATGCAAGCCTCTACATTGACCAACAAGTTCAATAATTTTCAAAGTAATTACGATCAGTTTTAAAGAAATTGCTAGACGATTTAAAGAATTGCTAAACGTGTTACAACCACAGGGACTAGTAATTAAAGTGCAAGAGAGTTTGCAAGTAAAGTAAAGTTGGTTTAATTTATGTAGAATGTAACGAGGCTAACAGTAGTCAAAGTATTATAGTTGATTAACCAGACTTGACGGAAGTAAATTTTTTATGAAATATGTTAAATGCCAAACTCTGCTCAGCCAGTTACACGCGTACGCTACCCAGGCCCTGGAACCAATAACAAAAATAGTTCACGTAAAGTTTTATAAGGTACTTGAATGCTTTAAACAATAATATCAAAATTATTGAGAAGTTTGACTGTAGTATTTGTGAAGCTCATTGCACCGCGGAGTTTCACTGTACTGAGCTATTATCATTGCAATCAGAGTCTATCTGCTATTACAATTTTGATTATAACACGAACACGCCATCACCACTACATGAATTCTGACACAGTTATTAGTGAAGTTGTGCTGTTCGTGAATCGTAAGAGGTGTTAATTGGAGGCTGTAATCAATGCTAAGTCAGGTAGGGCCAAGCTTAATTAATTTACCACAGTGACTTTCAAATTAATTAATAACCTTTTTTTTATTCAAAATTTTAACTTTCACTGCGAAAGTGTTGTTGCGACCCATTAGTTGTGATTTGCTGCAACATTCAATAACGAAATTATTATTACTAGAGTACATTGTTACGCATTCTAAATTTTGAGATTATTTGACGACCTCCAACAGGCAATTTTATTCAAATATCGTGGGAAAGTCGAACCAGAGACTGCGTTATATTGGCAGAACCCTTGAAACATGCAACAGAACTACAAAAGAAACTTCATACACTACGTTTGTCCGTCCATTTTTGGAGTATTGTAGCCCAGTGTGGGATCCTTATCAGGTGGGTTTGACGGAGGACATCGAAAGAGTCCAAAGAAGGGCAGCTCGTTTCGTATTGTCACGATATAGGGTAGACAGCGTTACGGAAATGATAGAGGATCTGGGATGTGAATCATTACAACAACGGTGCTTATCGCTGCGGCGTGGGTTACTTGCGAAACTCCAATCGCCAACATTCTCCTCCGAATGCGAAAATATATTGTTGACTCCCACTTACATAGGTAGAAATGATCATCAGAATAAAATACGAGAAATCAGAACTCGAACAGAGAGATTCAGGTGTTCTTTCTTCCCGCGCGCTATTCGAGAATGGAATGGGAGATAAATAGTATAATTGTGGTGAGATGAACCCTCTGCAAGGCACTTACATGTGATTTGCAGAGTATCCCATGTAGATGTAGATATAAATGTAGTCCAACACTGGCCACATGGGCTACTTTGTGTTCGGAAGATGACCTACATCAGGTCGAAACCGGTCAGTAAATGCTGTTAATTTTTGGCGATCAAGGCTGTTTTTTCTAAAATTAATCATACCCAAATATATCGCTGTTTCTCTCCTTTGACAATGTTGTCTGAATTAAAGATATACCTTGGTATCGTACTCTCTTTCAACGTATAAATGTGTACAATTTTAATAACGATAAAATAATCTCTATGAATAAAAGGAAGTGTCTCGATTGACTGACTGACATTGACTGTCTGACTGACTCGTCATCGCCAAGCACAAACCACTGAAGTTAGAAACTTGAAATTTGTAGAGGGTTTTGTTCTTACTCTGTAGGCGTCATTTAAGAAGCGGTTTCGATATTCCGTCCGTGAGGGGGTGAAATAGGGGATGAAACGTTTGTTGAAAATACGTAGCTATTTAGGCTATTTTGAAGCTAGAACTACAAAATTTCGGATTTTAATTCAGGGTTCGAATATAAAAAGACACGTGTTTCGGTATTTTTAGAAATTCGACAAATAAGGGGTAAAATAAGTGACGCAAAAAATTGATTTTCAAAAATATGTTGCTGTTAACTCAAATTTTAAGCTACAACTACGAAACTTCAGATATGGAATCTTGGTCAGGATTAAAAATCTATGATTTTTAGTATTTTTGGAAATTCAACAAGGGGTTAAATAGAGGATCAAAAATTCTTTTTGAAAACACGTTGCTATTGATACAATTTTGAAGCTAGAGTTCCAGAAATTGATATTTGTATAGTTGGTTAGACGTTGAAAAATACTTGTTTCAGTATTTTTGGAAATTCAACTATCAACGGGGTTGAATAGGAGAGGGGGTGTTTTTCGAAAATATGTTGCTATTTAGGAAATTTTGAAGTTAGAACTACAAATTTTCGGATTTGGATTCGAGGTTCGAATTTAAAAGACACGTGTTTCGATATTTTTGGAAATTAGACTAATAAGGGGGGTGAAATACGGGTTGCAGAAACTGATTTTAAAAGAAATGTTGCTGTTAACTCAAATTTCGAGCTACAACTATGAAACTTAGGATATAGACTCTTGATCGTGATTAAAAAGACACCTGTGTCGGTATTTTTGGAAATTCAACAACACATTGTTGTCAAGACAATTTTGAAGCTATAGCTACAAAAATTGGTATTTCTATTGTTCGTTATGATTTAAAAAATACGTGTTTCGGTATTTTTGGAAGTTCAAGCATGAAGGGGGTTAAATTGGAGAGGGCATGTTTTTCGGAAATAGGTTGCTATTTAGGCAATTCTGAAGTTAGAACTACATCATTTCGGATTTGGATTCGGGGTTCAAATTTAAAATACACGTGTTTCGATATTTTTGGAAATTCGACCAATCAGGTGGTGAAATACGAGATGAAAAAATTGATTTTCAAAAATGTGGTGCTGTTAACTCAAATTTCAAGCTATAACTACGAAACTTAAGGTATGGATTCTTTATCAGGATTAAAAAGAAACAACTGGTGCAGACCAACCAGCCTACGCATGCGAAGCAGCGAGGGTTCAGCTAGTTTTAATATAATTATGTCATTTTAGTTTAATTTTTTCTCTCATTATGACCTGCTATGGACGACGAAGGTTTCTACCTCTTCCCTGATGGTATTTTCCTCTTTGGGCAAGAGATTTTCATTTTGGCCGACTATTCTTCTACTCTCTCTTCAGACCAATTGCCGGAAAAACGTGGAACTGGCATAGTAAGAGGGATAATGTGTTTAGTAATTTTGACCTTTTCTCTGAAAACTTATTGATTTTGAATGTCCTCGAATGAAATTTCAGTTTTCTGTAAATCGTTTATAAATGGCCTTGCCCATTTGGAATACGATTTTGTTACTGAAATTGATGAGTGTATGCGATGAGTGAATCTTTGGGGATATATTTTAGTGTAATAGCAATACCAATAATAACTAATAATTTGTTTACATGAATAAATAACACATCCAGTCGATAAACAATATAGAACATGCAGTTCTGTAAAATACTGTTTTTAAAAAAGTCGTCTCCAAATGTTTGCAAACTACCTCTGTTAATTTGCGAACTATAATAGGATCCTTGAAAGTGTCATGATTTGCAGAGTGTGAAATCTAAGTGGGTATTCAGTGTTTCACTTTGCACTACTACTGGAATTTGGTATGCGGTCTGTGGCTATTAGAGTGCGTTAAGGAGAGAAATGCTGATTATTTGAGTTTCGTAAGAGTAGGGGGGGGGGGGGAAGTGTTACACAAGGCTTGGGTATAAGTGAACAATGTACATAACGATATCTGAAGTGGTTAATGTGACCAATAAAAATAAAACTATTTCAAAAGATATATATTGCCGAATTTTCTGTACACGCGTATTTTGCAAAAACAAAAGATATGTCAACAAAGAAAAAGAGATTCTTTTTTTTTTTTTTCTTTTGGAGGGTGGGTCATGACCCCTCGATCAGCCACAAATGCATAACAATAAAATAGCTTAATATCCTTTTCTTGGAGAACAACAAAGGACCCGGATCCACTCTAAAACAAGCAAGAGAATTACAGAAATGTCTTTTCAACATTTTAGACCAGGCTGTAGCGATACTCTATATGCACTGGATACTTCAGATCAGTACCAGAGTCTACACCATTTTACCAATATGCCCGTCGGACATGTTGGATAGCGCAACACCAAGTCACACCACAATCGGTAGAGACGGTAAAGCGAGCCTCAAACGTTCAGAGCATAATCCGGTGCACGAGGGAATGGTAATTGCCGATTAATTCCAGGTACTGCAGATACGTTAATCCCAGTAGCTATAGATACGTAGAACCAACCGGCTCCGCAGCTCAGCGCCGACAATTCCAGGAGACGGACCCTCCAAGTACTAACACAGGAGCCAATCGAATAGCAGGTAGCAGCCGAACCGACCGCGGAGTCCTCCAGTTCTGCGTCAGTCAAGCTGCATGCTGCGGCACACGCGACGCCACACACCGATGTCTCCCGCGGCTTTCTGCACGGAGCGTACCATACATCACAGTAGCCCCGTTTCGCAACTAAACTGCCGACCAGACAGACGGACCTCGTGGCTCACACTTCACTGAGTCACTGCTTGGTATCGGAATATGATGTTCATCCTAATTTCCTTCACCCTCTCCACCTTTTACCTTCCTTGTTCCATCTCCTTGGACTTTAGATTGACTGTATGTATTTTATAAACAAAGGTGTATTGGCCAAACAGAACATACACATATTTGGCTATGTATGGTCCTATTCAAGAAATATGGCTCAAAGTTATCCCAGAGTCGAACATTACACGTCTTCTTTCATGCCCAGCAACTGCAACAGGTGAAATAGAACCGTTTTCCTGTAATACTACAGTTCAAATGGTTCAAATGGTTGTAAATTTATCGGACCAAACTACGTGGTCTTCAGTCCGTAGCTTACAAACTACTTAAACTAAGTTAAATTAACCTAAGGACAACACACACACCCATGCCCCAGAGGACTCGAACTTCCGACGGCGAGCAACCGCGCGCTCCGCAGCGAGGCGCCTTAGACCGCTCGACTACTCCACCGCGGCAATACTACAGTCAAACAATCCAGGCATAGGCTATCATCTGCGAAACAGTAATGAAATATCAAATAAAGAAGATTACTGAGTTGATTAATGTTTATTGAAACACTTATTTGATCAGTGAGAAGTTGTACTACACACACACAATTGCAATAAATATACAAAACGTACTTTCGAAGGATGGTGCGTAAAACTGCGAAAATTAGATGTTTGTCACGCGGTCACTGGCCGAGATAGTAATAGTTTTGTCCGTCCTCACCCATCAGTTCGTTTTATTAATGATTACAGCAGCAGTGTTCACCTTTCTAATCATTTTAACGTGAACTTGAAAGAAGCTTGCAGTTCTCTAACAAAATTCTGGCTCTGATAGTCAAGTGAAAGAAGCGTGCCTTTACTACTTTTCTTAATGGAACTGCAGTTAATTAATTGACGATCCCCATCTATTGATTTTAATAATAAATGGTGGCAACGGAAATGCGGGTTACTTTTATCTCCTTCAGAAGAGAGCAACAGACAAGATATTTGATTTGACTACACTACATTTGCAAAATATATAGTGTGGGAAAATTTAAATTAGGACAAAGGGTTAACGTTTAACAAAATGATTTATTGCTCAAGGCATAAACAACAAAGCTGGATAGATTAATTTAAAGATAATAAACACACACATACAAGAGAATCCACATTTACATAATATTATATGGCCCTAATACTGCCCACCAGCAAAAGTAGTACTAGCGTATTTAATAAATATTATTTTCGAGAGGGGAGAAGGGAGGAATTGATACACATTTTCACACAGATAAAAGCGCCAAGTCATTCAGATACTTACCAGCTCCGAGCACAAAAACAACCACGCCAGCAGCAGGACGCTGCACGGAACAGCAGGTTCAGTCGAGCACCAATAAAAGAAAATCGCGGTTCCGTACTGTATGGTCTTCTGGCTTAAGATCAGGATAGCTATCAGCAGGATCAAACACACGTTATAGAAGATCACGTCGCATGCGATACAGTCGCGAATTTTAAGTTTCCATAAAAAAAAAAAAAAAAAAAAAAAAAAAAAAAAAAAAAAAAAAAAAAAAAAAAAAGAACGCGATATATTCATTCTGCTCAGGAGAAGAAGAGTAATAGGAATGACTACGGTATAGAACACGCTATTTTCCAAACACGTGGGGCAGCGAGTACATGGAATGAATGGGAGAAATGAATCGGAACTAACCCTAATACACGAGAAAACGTACCAGACGCTGGGGCGGCGAAGGAATTGGAAAAGCACTCTGCGTGTATGTTTATTTATGAAATACGATAAGACATTTAAGTTTCTGTATGAGCTTTGCGCACTTTACTTTATGAATACCTATATGAGAAGAATTGTATTGAAACTTCCTAGCAGATTAAAATTGTGTGCTGGAACCGGGACTCGAACCTGGGACCTTTGCCTTTCCCAACACGACTCACGATGCCGCCTCACAATTTTACTTTCGCCAGTACCTAGCCTCCTACTTCCCAAACTTCACAGAAGCTCTCCTGCGAACTTTGCAAGACTAGCACTCCTGGAAGAAAGGATATGGTGATGACATGGCTTAGCCACAGCCTAAGGGATGTTTCCAGAATTAAACTTTCACTCTGCAGCAGAGTGTGCGCTGATATGAAACTTCCTGGCAGATTTTAATCTACTCTTGCAAGTTACGCAGGAAAACTTCTGTGAAGTTTGGAAAGTAGGAGGCGAGGTACTGGCAGAACTGAAGTTGTGGGGCGGGATCGTGAGTCGTGTAGGTGTAGCCTTCTAGCTTATTTTGTATGTGCAGGATCTTGCAGTCCATAACCTCGTCACCATCATTAAATTAGTTTGCTGTAGACCCACAGCATGCACCGTTGTTATTGTCTTCGTTGCGGGCTGATGCTGGTGAATCACAAGGCAAATTCTTCTTCTTCTTATTGTTATTCTTATAGTAAGGAAACAAATAACACTTTTGTGTGTGTGTGTGTGTGTGTGTGTGTGTGTGTGTGTGTGTGTGTGCGTCAGTTCCGGTACGTATCAAGCATATTTCTTTGTGCCTGCATATTGAATCCATTGTCATAGACACTTGACCCCCCTCCACCTCCCCCCCCCCCCTCCCAGCCAGTTCCATCCCGCACTGGGCTTGAACACCAGTTATCCATCTACATCATCATTATTATCACCTTGTCCTGGGCCAGCAAAATGGTGATAACTAATATGCTCCCTTTGAAACTCCCCACCACCAACACAATATCGTCTTTGTTCTGGATCAAGCAGCTGTAGCCCACTTGCGTATGCAATGAGGAATGCCAGGTAAATCATGCAGGGGCAAGTATTATTTAATTTTTGGCTCATTCGAGGCCAGGATCCTGCAATCCAGCATTTATAACACAAATGAAGAAGATTGGGTTCCTACCTTTCTGAAAGTGTGCCATGCTGAATTGGAAAGGCAGCTTCCTGAACTCGTCATGGCCTCTGGTATCGCGCCATTGAAAGGAAAGAAGTTCTGTACAGTGATCTCGCATATCTCCCAAAAGGAAGTAGAGATGCTGAAGAAACATCCATCGGCAATATAAGTGTGGCAAATAGCACGAGGCAGTTCAACTGCAAAGTGATTTGATGCATTTTTTAGGAACGTTAAAGTCATCCATTTTGAAAAAGTTTGTTTGTTAAGCTACGGGGTCATCAGTCCCTAAACTTACAAACTTCTTATAAACTAGCTAATACTATGGACGGCACAAATATACATGCCCGAGGGGGGATTCGAAACCCCGACCGTAGTGGCCGTGCAGACTGTGACTAGAGCGCCGTAGACGACTCGGCCACCGCGTCGGCCAGTTTGGAAATATGCAGGAGTGAAAGTCATGTAAACCATTGGGTCATGTACTCCATCTGTACATACATGTATACCATCCGACAGGGTGTCAAGCTTTATCTCTTGTCCAGAAGAAGTTGCTGCGAAACTCGTATGCATAAAGTTCCAAAATCGTGATGAAGGTGACCAAATTCTGTTTTTACCTGTATTTTCTGGCTTGCGATAGGAATTTATGACTACCCATGGTATACATACATAAAAAAACACGCAATGTTCGTGTGTATTATAACTTTTAAGGCTTTTAATTCCCCATCGAATTTCAAGACATACCAAAATTTGAGAGGCAGAACTCTGATTACTCAATGCTTACAAGCAAGATGAAGAAGATGTTGATGATGAAGAGAACAATGCGCAAAAAAACAACACAAGCATATAGTAGTTGGACATCTACACCTTTCCAAAGAAGCTGGTTGCTGATGACACATTGATTTGTTGCTATTTGTGAAGGTAGGTAAATAACATTATGCTAGGATCAAAAACATGTCCCATCTTTCCAAAGTGAGAAAACACAGACATGAGTGTCATTTTTGCAATAGTCATTCACTATGAGAGTCACGTAATTGACTAATGTACTGGTTCATGAGCAAATGCAGGAATAAAATTTCTTACAGTTTTGAAAATGCTCACCACTAGGAACGTTATCTCTATGTTCCATACCCCTTTTTTGAATACCCACTAGTTCCTGTGGCACACTGTGAAGGTGATCCTGCTATCTAAGTCAGGTTGCCTGATTGTGGGACTCCAATCAGTATAAATATGAATAGTATGTTGGAGGATAATCCTGAGAGATGGTTGCTTTCTGAGCTTGAAAAACTTGTATAGGAAATTGATGGTTTATATAGCAACAACATCCCCATGGGCAACGTAAAGATGAATTATACCTTATACGAGCAAGGACTAGACTGTCACATTTGTGGTCTACCACTTGATTGGTAAGTGGAAACTTCTCATAGGGAACACTAACAGGTAGATGACGCAATGCAGTTCATTATCTATGTAATTTGCAGTATCAACTACTGACACATACCCGGCTACTTTCACAACTTGAGTGCATAAAATGCTCACTTTCGTATTGAGCACTTGGGTAAGTTTTTAACTCAACTAAGAATGCAATCTAGATCGCAATTTTATTTCACGGGTAACCGGTTTCGGTCAATTACATGACCATCATCAGACCACAACAGTAATAATACATAATATATTATCAGAGAGGTAAATTATTTCTAAATTGAGTATCTAAAATAAGAATAAAATATACCCATAAAGTTGGGCGCCAGTTTTTTTACAGCTGGAGCTGCCTAAATGTTTATTGTTTACTGCTGTAGATGTAGGTGCAGTCATCCTTTAAATACTGTAAGCTCCACCCTCTAATTTAAATGTTGGCAAATCATGGAAGTTGTACAACGATGGATTTCAATATTCAACAAACCAAATCACTGTATAGAATGGTTAATCAGCTAGAAATATGTAAACGGATTTAAAAGTACATTATATATGGTCATATAAAAGACATATGCGGTATATGGAAACATAGAAAACCATGTTATGGTTCCGCTATGATTTGAAAAACAGAAATCGGATGTACTATTTTACCATTGCAAGATTATAAATTAAAATATTGTTGTCCTTAAGTCAGAACTAAACTAAACACTAGTTTTACTACTTATTTTAAATACTCAATTTAGAAATAATTTATCCCTATAATAATATGTATCGCTACAGTTGTGGTCTGTTGATGGTCACGTAAGTTACTGAAACCGGTTACCAGTGAAATAAAAGAAATTGCGATCTAGACTGCTTTGTCACTTGAATTAATAATTGCATATACGATCTCTGTTATCCGTAATATTTCTCTCAGGATGTAAAACTATATCCACACGTTTTGAACTACATGCAGTCAATTCGTAGGTGTTACTGAACAGCAGTATTATACAGAATTTGAACTGAGGTTCAGTTACTGGCTGGCTGTTGTGTGGTAGTTACACGACACTAGGTCAAATACATCGGGAATAGAGCATTCTGAGTACTATAATACAGTTCAAAATGACTGCATGTCCTCTTTGGGCAGCGGCTCAAACTCTGAAACTACAATAATCAGTATGTCAACTATTATCACACACACACACACACACACACACAGACAAATAACAATATTCCTAATACTAATATTGAATGAACCTATACTTACTAAGAGGTGAACTTATAGCTGCTGGTCGCTGCTGCAGCTAGCTGCATTTCACATTGACCACAATTCAATTGTAATATATTTTATTTTATTTTACATTATTTTATTTCTTTTTATGTCCTTTCAATGTGTAACTAACTCGAAATGATGGTGACTACGTAAAAATTCTACTTAAATCCCTCAGTGTTAGTAGGGGGGAGTGAAATCTATTACACTCTAACAGCTATTAGCAGTGGGTGACTTCGGCGAAGGGGAGAGGCGTAGCGTGATGATAAAGACGTAGTATGACACCTATGAACTTTTCAGAGTTCTTTGATTGGATTCTCTATCATTATATGGAGGGGGAGGGGGTAAGGGTGCTATGATTCGACGTTGTAATGAAACTGCCATAAAGATTGGAATTAGTGCAAAGTTCATCTTTTTCTGATTTTAATTTCGTAAAAGTTTTCTAAGTCAGGATTGAGGTAAAAGATAGTTAAGATTTCATAAAAAATTGTTTCACTGATAGTAAATGGTGGAATTAGTATGGATATTTCAAAGATTTTGAAAGTTATTTTGAGTAGATGTTGGCGGCAGTTACACAATGAAAAGAGACGAGTTCACCTTGCTACCATTATCAGATCAGCTCGTTCCGGTGTTGTAGCTGTAACAAAATGATTATTTACGAAGGTAAATCACCGTCATGAAATGGTTTTGAACTGGCTTCGCAATCTGCGTTAAATTTTAGTCCAGTGTCCAGTCGTAAGCAACGGTGACAATCTCAAATTGAGAATTATCAGACTTCGGATATTTAACATGATAAAGAGGAAACGCGATTTCAGTTCCTAAAATGCTGTTTAATGGGTGTGATTTTGTTAGAAAGTTAATAAATTTAGCAACAATCACTGTGCGAATGTTCGTCAGCCGTAATTGCGTCCAAGGCCACCGCACAACTTAACCGGACTGAATTATTCGCCAGTGAACTTGAAATTGGGCAAGCTGAAATGAAAAATGCTCGTCATATGAAATTTTCGGCAACCATTCTTACGGTTTATTTGACAAATGATTACACTATACTCACACAGATAAAACATGGATAACAGGAGCCTACATAGATACGTCTGAAGAGTTCGGAAGATAGGAACAGACAGATGAAAACAAGGGAATACTGTTCAGGGTTCAGAGACATACGAGAGACAAAATCACTCCGGGATCAAATATATCTCTGGTTAATTTTTTTTTAATGTATCGTTTCAACGTAGTGCAATTGTGTAATCTGATACCCAGAAGGGGTGGGGGCAACTTCCCCGTCCCATCCTCGGCACGTGGAGATACGTGGCATTGATGAATCAGCATTTCCGGAATGACCTCTGGGAAGGGCTTAAGGTCCCTTCGAATAGGCCCTGTCCTCCTACCATTATCGCCCCTTTATCTGTCAATGTAACAGGGACGCTGATATATCATCACTGCCAGAAAAGAGGTAGTGGGCATTTTTTGGTATCACTCTTTCCTGTGTTACGACACGTACTCATTAATCTCGAAGCCAGCTCAACTGGTGCATAACTCACCCAAAAAAGAAATATTGCGCTGTAGCTCCAAAAAAATCAAAGGCCCTTTTTCCTCCATTCACTCTAAAGGGCAGATATTGTTACAGAACAGGCAGAGTTGTTATTAAAGTTTCAAAGGGCGTGTTTCATTTCACACAATATGTACCTCGTGAGTCGCAATATCATTTTACTCTTCCCATGACTTAACAAACAGCTCCAGTGAAACACCTAAAAGAATAACGAAGCGGAGTACATCAAGTATTACTAATATTTACTATCGATACATCATTAACTGTACCAGCCAGTAAACTATTTATGACGCTTCTTGGTAACTGTTTTAGTTGCCTGATAAGTGTAAACTGTGGTGAGAGACAGCTGAGAGATAATAACAGTGTTTTTCTACACGTTGAAAAGCATCAGTGCAATGAACATTGCGCGCAAATACTAATTGTGTTTAATCAATAAAAAATATTATTTTATCTATTAAGCGTTAGTCAATCTTTCTAAACAATTCACCTTTAAATTATTTCAATATCTGTACAGCAGGAGTGTGCAATGTGCTCAAAACTACAACATGTCATCGTTATTCACAGACCGATAAATTTAAATACACTATTGCTGGCGTCTTTATCGAAAGGTTTGAAAAAGTTAACTTTTGTTGAGAGTTGTAAGCACGTTGTTTGGGTTTGTGATTTTCTCCTAGGCGTCATGATAGAATATTTACGATACTTGTAACCTATTAACTGTGGCAACACATTTCGTGCATTAGTCTATCTGGACTACTCATGTGAATGACTGAAAATAACTGCAAAGAATTCATACGCGAATTACTTTTCCGACTCTTAATTACCGCAGAGTCTACGACACGTCAAACCAAATCTACATTTCATTCAAAATGTTCAAATATTTGTAAAGCTGAAGGAACTTAACTGCAAGGTCATCAGTCCCTAAACTCACAAACTACTTATGATCCACCTTATTCTAAAGACGACACGAACACACATGCCTCTGGGGGGGGGGATTCGAACCCCCGACGAGGAACGATATTTCTTTCCTTCCAATATTTTGTAATTCTTTTTGCCATTGGGGATTCCTCAGCAAGTCAATTCATTGCATTTCATCTGAAACATAAGTGAAGCAGTCAGGAGAATAATGTAATTATCTTTCTGTACTTGTGATACTTTAATTTCTATTTTTGACACATGTAAATGTTTGATAGTAAGTCCACACTTCAATAATAAGATTCAACAGTAAATATTTTCATTATTTTGCATAACATAGAAGGTCTTTCATGTTTGTGTAACGAGAAAAATACACACTAATATAGACAATTGACAAGCCGTGTCCCAGGTTGGGAGCTGTTTTATGAGTTACTTATTATACGTTATGTTGTGTCCCCACTACTTTTCAGTTTAGCTCTAGGATATATTCTGCGAATGGCAGCAGATATTTCAGAGGGTTTCAAGTTAAACTGCAATATTAAGATATTAGGGTAATCGGATGATCTAAACATCATTAGCGATGGGCAAAATCTATAACACAAATGCGAATGTGTTAAACAAGGCTACTGATGACATAGGTCTGAGGATACGTGAAGACAAAACGAAATACGTGGTTAGTACTAGAAGGTAACAGAAGTAGTTCAGGAAATGTTAAGAGTTGGTGACATGCAGTTTGAAAAAGTGAACGCGTTTAAGTATTTAGATGTGGAGATTACATTGAGAAATGAGATGCAATGCGACCTGAGGAAGAGATAACGAGCTGGAAATACTTGCCACTTTTCAATGAATAGTTTCATCACGGTTATGGTCTAGAAATTTAAAGATATAGAATATACAGAACTTTTATTCCATTATTATTATTATTATTATTATTATTATTATTATTATTATTATTATTATTATTATTATTATTATAGTAGTGTTGTACGGGTGTGAGACTAGGTCTCTTACTTTGCAAGATAAAAAACCATTTTGAGTATTTGAAAACAAAATTTAGAGGTAAATTTTCGGAGTAAAAATGGATGGCATTAGCGAATAGTGGCGAAAACTGCATAACGAAGTTCACGAACTCCAGCCCTTACATAATCCGTGTTATTAAATGACGTAGGTTGCGATGGGCAGATCACGAAGCTCGAATGGATGATATAGATGAAACAATTAATTCCACTCACTGGGGAGTTACCAAAAATGGGGTCCCACAAGGTCTTTGGTCCCTTGCTGTTCTTAATATATATTAATGACTTGCCATTCTATATTCACGAAGATGCTAAGCTAGTACTTTTTGCTGATGATACAAGTGTAGCTGTCACACCTGACAAACAGGAATTAACTGATGAAATTGTAAATGATATCTTTCAGAAGGTTATTAAGTGGTTCTCTACAAATGGACTTAAACTTTGATAAAACCCAGTATATACAGTTTCATACAGAAAATGGCATGATACCATTAATACATTTAGACTTTGAACATAAACCTGTACCTAAGGAAGAATATTCAAAATTTTTAGGTGTTTGCATTGACAAGGGACTGAAATGGAAGACACATATTGAAGACCTCCTAAAACGTTTGAGTTCAGCTACTTATGCTATCAGAGTCATTGCAAAATTTGTTGATATACATCTCAGTAAATTAGCTTACTACGCCTATTTTCATTGATTGCTTTCTTATGGGATCATATTCTGGGGCAATTCAACATTGAGTATAAAAGTATTCATTGCACAAAAGCGTGTAATAAGAATAATTCCTGGAGCCCACCCAAGAGCATCCTGCAGAAATTTGTTTAGGGGCCTAGGGATCTTCACAAGACAAATATGCACTCATGAAATTTGTTATTAACAATCCGACGCAATACAAAAGTAACAGCAGTGTGCATAGCTACAACACTAGGAGAAAGCTTGATACTCACTATTCAAGGTCATATCTAACTTTGGCTCAGAAATGGGTGAATTATGCTGCCACAAAAGTTTTTGGTCACTTACCAAGTAGCATCAAAAGTCTGACAGATTGCCAACTAGTATTTAAAATAAAATTTCTGAATGGCAACTCCTTCAACAATGTAGATGAATTTGTAGATAAAACTTAAAAAAATAAAAATAAAAAAACAACAAAAAGTGTAATAAAAAATCCTTAAAATATTGATTGTCAAGTGTAGACATAATTTACTAGACTGACAAGTTCCACATCATTACGAAATGTCGTATATACAATCTATGGAACAAGTATTAATCTAGGAAGGGTAGGGCACATAGAGGAAAAGTTCTATGGGGAGACCGAGGCGTAGATGGGAGGACAATATGAAGGCCGATTTACGCAGCGTGGGTATTGAAGGCGGCTGGAAGGAAATAGCCCAAAACTGGGAAAGATGGAGAAAACATGTTGCTGCGTTAATGGACTTTCTAGTCCGCTATGACCAGTGAATTAGTTAGCTGGTTTTATTTGCCTGTACTACTTACGCAAGCTCGAATGAACATACCAAATAATATATGTCATTTATGTTCTTTCACCCATGTTACACAAAAGACACCATATATACACTAAGAGTCAAAGAAGCTGGTGTAGACAAGCGTATGCTTACACAAATATTCGAAAGTATGTGGAGGACAACTCTGTGGTTGGCAACGCCTGCATAAGACAGCAAGGGTCTGGCGAAGACTTTCGATCGGTTGCTACTACTACCCTGGCAGATTATCACCAGAGTTAAGTGAGTGTGAATGTGGTGTTATGGTCGGCGCACGAGAGATGGAACACATCGTGTTGGATGTAGCAATGAAGGGAGATTTTTTCCGTACGACTGTTCCACGAGTCCACCAGAATATCGGGAATAGTAGAAAATATCAAGTCTCCGACGTCGCTGCTGCCGGAGGAAGATCCTGCAACAATGGGACCATCACAACTGATGATAATTGTTCAGCCTGACAGAAGTGCAGCCCTTACCCAATATGGACGTTGATTTCAATACTAGGACATCGACAGCGGGCGAAGCGTTGAACGAAACATCACAGATATTGGCTTTCACAGCCAAGGCCTCCTCGTGTAGTCTTGCTGACTGCACGACGTAAAGTTTTAGGCCTATCTTGGGCCTTTCACAACAACATGGGACTACTGAAGACTGGAAACATGTTGCCTGGTCTAACGAGTCTTGCATCCATATGTATCGAGCGGATGGACATGTACGGGGAATGGAGACAACCTCATAAATCCGTGACATGTTTGCAGGGGATTCTTGTTCAAGCTGGTGGGGACTCAGTAATTATGTGTGGCGTGTGGGGATGGAGTGATATGGGAGCCCTCATGGATCTAGATACATGACTACTTCCTTACTGTTCTGTCAGTCATTTGAACAGGAACATATTTACTTTTATTCATTTTTCATCTGGTGTTGTATATTTCACCCATACAAGGCTTTCGTATAATTTGAAGTTTGGCTTTCCACACAACATTCGTATGTGTCTCGTAGGAAGAGGCGTTTTCTTTTCTAAATTTATAGTTACTGATTCATGGATTTTGAACTGATTCCTCTAAGTTATGTCATTATGGACCGCTGAAACATTGCATTTGAAATTTCGCGTTTCGGCGAGTTAAGTTGGCTACACTGCTATAGCGACGTTGCAACACTAGCCTCTACACACACAACAGACGAAACGGTTTCCAGTTGCATCTCGTGAATGTAGGCTATTGAGCAATGAAAGTGCATATAATAATTCGTTGTTGAGCTGCTACCACAAAGCATCAATGAATTAACGGCAGAGTAATGTAAAGAGCACAATGCACACGCTTTCAGTAACGAAACAAAGAAATATAGAAAATAAACATTTGATCATGACGGATACGAAATAAACAATAATCAAGATAGTAACTCCTTCCTCCACGTTTTATAATCACAATGCTTTTCACTCACCAATCTACGGCGACAATGGTGCAGTTCCCAACTGTTCCCCATCTTCGCTGTTGTCGTCAATGTCAAAATCATCGTCATCACCAAGAGAAATCATTAACAGTTCACGTTCACTGATGATCTCTTCCATACTGATTCCATAGGGTTAAAATGTCAGTGATTCGGCTCTTTTACGATTTCGTCTACTACATATATGGGCTTAATAGGCTAATTTTGTTTCGCGAGCGCATATAAAAGAAGTTTCACTGTTGACATATATGCAGCAATATTTCTTTCTTGTAGCCACTGCACCATAACTTCTTACCGAACGTTTGAAGCGAGAATGAACTTCCTGCTCAGAGCATACGCTTCGAAATTTTCATTGAGAACTTAGTCAAAAAAACGTCACACGAGAAACGTCTTTTCGCTGACATTATTCAATTTCTTGAACTCGGGAAGTCAAGTTATACCACTCACAGGAAAACAAATAGCACCGAAAAGACCACATACAACGCAAACACGCGGTTTTCACGTTATACGACGTTGTTTATGGTTGCACTGAACAAAGCTGGCAACGCGGGAACTTGACGTCACGGCACGTGACCAAAAAGAAACAGAGATATTTTATTGTGTTTTCACTGACCGTCGTGTCTGTTCATCTATTAAAAACCACTCATCTCCAAAACTACTTCACGAATTCGCACGGGGTTTTCACAGGTAACTTCAGCCTACTTAGTTTCATAAAAATCGGAAGACTGTAAAAAATAATGTCACAATTTAAAGTTTTTAACTATAACCGTCATGTCTGTCTTTCCCTTTCATCGCGATAATCTCCAAAACTAATAGTCGAAATTTCAGAAATTTTTCACAGCTAATGTGAGGGTGTCGTGCGGTTACATAAACGCTTCATATCACAAAATCGGATCAAAAACGGTAAGATATCACAATTTAAACATTTCTCTTCAAGCAATCGCATGTGTCTATTTGTAGAGAGTAAGCTCCAAAAGTTTTACACGAACATTCTTGGGGCCTCACACGTAATTTTAGAATAGCTTGAAGCATAAAGTAGGCTACTTTTCATCAAAATCGAATCAGGGAAAGAAAATACGTACTTCGAAGTTTTATGTGCACACTGTGCTTATAAGCAGAGTATTACGGCAAATATCAAAAGTACTAAACGAACAATCATGGGGTATCACAGATAAATTGATAATAGCCTGTGGCAACACATAGGCTTCATTTCATCAGTAAACGTACAACGGCTATGGAAGTTTAAGTCACACCCTTGGAGCGACAATACGGCATCTAGCGGAGAGCCAACTGTAAGAATAATAACTGTTTTCAGTCATGTTTCTACTTCATTAATGAAATACTTATTATATTTCAGCTTTCGATGCCTCAGTACATTGTCAAGAGATATGAATGATCATGAAATAAATGTTTAAAATGGAAAATATCACTGATGTATGATGTAAGCTACATCATAATCGTGAAGATAGGCATAATTGAAACACTTATTACAAACATATTACAAAAAGAAAAGAAAAAAAAAAACTACTGACACATTTTCATGCGGTTTGCACAGGAAACTTGAGCTAAGATTTGGACCACATATGTATAGGCATGATTTCATCAAAATCTTAAGTGTTTTCTGTAACTGTCTGTTCATCTATTAGAAAAACCTAATCTCCTAAACTACTTCACGGATTTACATGGAGCACGGAAAAATATTTAGATGTAGGCTATACTTGAAGTATGGATGGCACAGTACAATAAACAAGCGATAGAGGCGCAGTAGTGGCACAAAAGAACTAATAGACACCTCTACTCTGAAATAGGATGGTGTAGTACAACAAGGAAGCGAACGTTTAATTGTTCAAATGTTTGTATAGCTTATGGGACTTAACTACGTGGTCATTAAACTTACAAACTACTTGTGAACTAATTAATCCTAAAGACGGCACAAATATCCATGCCCGAGAGGGAATTCGAACCCCCGACCGTGCAGACCGTGACTGTAGCGCCTCAGTCCCCTCGGCCACCGCGACCGGCAGCGAACGTCTCTGAGAGAATAAAGCAATCTTATCCGTGCGAAAACCAACAAACATTGAACATAGTGTTACTGATTTAGCTTTGTGTATTAAATAATTAACGAGATTTCTTTGCTTCTTTTACCATGTTTCATTTTGTATCAAATACTTCATGAAGATATTTCGTAAAAAGGATTTTTACTGACTGAGGTTTGGAACCCTAAAAAGCCGTGATACGCACATGCCCTTCCTTGAAAACCGTTGCAAAGCACGGGCATATAAGCTAATATTCATTTATTTTGATAAGAAGTTGATTGAGGGGAACAACGTTTCTACGACATTTTGCTGAATCAGACCACAGAATGTTCACATTTTGGCATTTCGGCATGCAGCTACTACGTGCAGACTTTCCTAACATATAACAAAACTGAAGGCAGTGATAACAGATGAGCGTTTTTCACTGCCAGTTTAATCACTTCGCTACAAAAAAACAGTCTCCAATACATACATCAGTTCATAAAAATGTGATATTTAGGCAGACGAATGGAGACAGTTCCATTAAACTGTGCAATCAAAAACGGAATATTAAAAAGCAGTGAAAGAAATTGACACGCGAGGAAAAATGAAACTCACCCACGGACTACAATGAAGTTCGATTCAGAGTGCACGATACATCAGAAGAAGGACGATCAAATGGATCACGACTTTTACGTATATCGTTACTTTCTAGTAAGCTTGGCTCATGATTCTCATTTTTAACCCATACTTTCCTAGTATTCAAACCCGTCCGTATTAGGATGTAATGGACCAAAAAGACCAAGTACATGGAAATTTATCAGATTATACTCACAAATGTGATGCACTGTAAGAAATTCAGCCTTACAGATCAATTTGAAATATCCACTAGGTACAAAAATGTCAGACAACTGTGAATTGTGGGCTTATGAAAATTTTAGGTCATCATTGGTGTTGCAGCAGTTGGTAAAAGATACAAAAAGTTTCTCGAGATTTTTGTGTACCTATATTAGGTCTTGTTGGAATATGAAATTACACCATTGAACTTCTATTGCTCTAAGTGTAAGGAACGAGGAATTTTATCCGTAGCTATTACATCGGAAATAATGACTGTCTCTGAAGGCCGTCTCTGCACAACGTAGACTTAACTGCGGGATCATCAGTCCCTAAACTTTTACAAACTACTTATGAACTACCTTATACTAAAGACGACACAAACATCCATGCCCTAGGGGGGACTGGAACCCCCGACGGAGAACGACCTCACGCATGGGAGCATAGCGCCTCAATGCGCTTGGCCACACCACCGCGGCTGCCAAATCCTCAAGAGAACTTCTGTGGGGCTTGGAAAGTACGAATGGAGGTACTGGTAGGTCCAAAGTTGTGAGGACGGGGTTTGAAAAGTGGCAAGTTAGATCAATAAAAATAATAACAATAAATAAAAAAACTGATTTCATAAATGAATTTATCATATATTTTTAAAGGTGGTAATTTTTTTTTTTAATTTGCAAAACTAATTTTTAAAAAATAGCTTCAAGGATTGTCAGTCGATAAAATAGATAAATTCTGTTGCCGCATCAGCTGTTTTTATTAAGATCACTCCTTATTGTCCTCTACCGGTTTCGCGTTATTATAGACGCATCTTCAGGTGTACTGCATTAAAACAAAAACTAGAATTAAAAATACAGCAATGATAAAGTAATAAGCGTACCAGGGAATAAACAAAGTTGCACTTACAAATTTATTCATATCGAAATTCCTTACTAAGTTCCAACGTTCGACTAGCTTTCCTCTGTCATCTGATTAAAATTTGCTTAAAAGGTCTGGATATATGGAAACATTCCTACGGATACCATTAATCGAAATTAAAACTAGGGGTGTTGGATTTTAGGACAAATGGGAGCATATTTTGAATATACCGCATTGTCCAAGAACCTTAGGAAAAAGAAAGGCACTTGAAATTTGAGGCTGCAGTCGAATAATGGTGGTAAGTCAAGAGGAGGGGAAGGGTCACTGCTAGGAGTTGACAATTGAAAGTAATCATTAGGATGTGGGAGTATTAGAATTATAAATGATATATTAAATGGAAACCTTATCCGTTGATAGGCAATGGAGAAGAGTATATCGGAGGTAGTAAAACAAACTCTTGCATCATAGTCGTAGGGATGTGGGAGACTAATGCAGGCGGAGATACACGTAATGTGAAGCGGTGAAGTGAACGGGTCGCGGGCGATAGCGCAACGACGTGGAGGAAACCATATTTGCGCAGGCGCGCGGTAGTGTGGTATCCAAACGCTCTTAAACAGGTAAAGAAACTTAAAGTTGGGGCTCGTATTACAAAATTGAAAATAACAATCGTACCGCTCAGTTACTTAGGATCAAATAGATTGGAATAATAATTTCGGCGGTTGTGGTTATAGTAGAAAGTGTCGTGGGTAAAATTTAAAGATTATAATTGAGGACGATTATTTTTACTAAAAGGGGCAATGAGAAGGTGCGGTCAACGGAGATTCAAATAATCGAAATTCGCCCGAAAGGAGCGGTGTTTTAACTCTTTTTGATTATTCAGTGTTTGAGCGTTTGAGCCAAGAACGACACAGAAGAAACTTGATGAAACAATGCAACGACTGGAGGAATAATAAATAAATAAATGAAATAAAACTGAGATATTGCAAATTACAGAGGTCCCAGATTTGAAACCCGCTGTGGTTTTAATCTGCCATGAGATTTTATATAAGCGTAGACTTCGTTGCAGAGTGAAAATATCATTCTGTAATATATCTATTACTTACCAGTCTCCGATCCATATTACTAAAAGACAGCGGACCTATATATCACTTAGCCATCTATCTAACTTCTTTCGTCACGAAGAAATGTTATTACACCATTTTAATAGTCGACTCATGTATAATCATATGAAATCTTAAATAGGATAAGGTACGAATTACAATTAGAAACTGTCGTGAAGCAAATAATGCCACATTTGTTCAATGATTACATGGCTACGGTACTTCTAACAAAATTTGCACCTAATTTCAATCCTTTACGAACATTTCCTCAGTTATTGTCCAGAAAAATAATGGAAAATTAATCCACTAACCACAGTTTCGGTGTTCATTGATTTAAGCCTCAGCATGTTCCACGACACTTAAATTTACTCATTTTACAACGGTTCTTGCATTTACTGTACACGTCATTAAAATGCAGCCGTTAAACATTTGTTATTTATTGCTGACGTTCACCCTTCCGTATTTACAAAGTGTAACTTCGCTCTAAGCATATTTGTGTAACACTTGAGATGAAAAATTACATGGCATTCCAGTAGTAAAATAGCTTAATCATTTTCATTAACTTTAACTATACATGCATTTTCATGCCTTAATATGAATTAGGCCTACATTAATTTAGACATTTAATTCCAGGTAGCTTAAAATTTTTTTTCTGACATTGGGCCCCATAGCAGGGCCCAATGACAGAACACAAGTTGTTAAGCTACCTCCACCACAGCTTGAGATAGTTCTGTGGCTCCATCTACGCCCAATCTGATGATGCGTTAACAGCACGAAATGCGTGATTGGAGTAATAAAGAATATTGCAACAGAGACTGAGAATTATTTATTCAACTCTGTTGCTGCACCAGCCGCCATCACCACCATCATGGAATGGAATGACATGTCTAAATTAAAATAATTCACATTAAGGCATGAGAATGCATGTATAGTTAAAGTTAATGTAAATGATTAATTTAGCTTTGATATTAGGTTTAATGTAGTTTGAGTAATTCATAGGGCCGGAGAGGACTGAGGCGCGCCAGTCACGGTCTGTACGGCCACTACGGTCGGGGGTTCGAATCCTTCCTCGAGCATGGATATTTGTGCCGTCCTTAGTGTACGGTAGTTGATAAGTAGTCTGTAAGTTTAGTGACTGATGACCCCTTAGTTAAGTCCCATAAGCTCTGCAAACATTTGAACATTTTTGTAATTTATTGGATGTTTTGACAAAACGGGCACCAATCCCTGTGAAGTGCAAAAGTTTACATCCCTTAGCACGTAGTGCATCACTACAGATAACTCCATCGTAAGCAAAAAGTCAGGCGTCATTGTTAATAGTTTCTGTTTTGATTAACTCAAAACATGAACAGTAAAGGTTCTATAGAACTCCCTGTCGATTGCCTCCAACCTAATTTCTGATACTGAAGTCAGCTTTGATGCATAAAGCCTGTAGTAGTTCAGTGAAACAGTTCGACGAATGGGTGTTACTACTTTCTTGAATAAAACGTTGAATTATCTGTGATGATGATTTAACTCTCAGTATAACGGCCTGAAAATGTTAGCGCCTCGCGGAATGGCCGCCTGGTCTAAGGCGTCATGCTACGGAGGTTCCCGCCGGAGGTTAGTGTCCTCCCTCTTTCATGGGTGTTTGTTATCCTTAGTGTAAGTTACTTTCAATCTATATATATAAATTAATGTTTGTCTGTATGTTCTCTATGTGGTCATAAACCATTCATTCGATTGCCATGAAACTTTGGGGACCTGTTTCGCCGTACCACGAAGGTTTCTGACCCAAAAACATAAGAGCACTACCCGTAGCTCAGGAGATATGACGTCATAAATAATGAGAGCCCACCGTTTGAGAATACCCAGATTTATGCGTCAATTATTGCAAAATGGGAGTAGTTAGAGACCTTCAACAAAGTTTGCACGTAATTTTGGATGTTTACGAGGCATTTGGTAACCGACCCCTCCCTATCCCCAGAAAATGATGAAACGAAAAGAAGTGTACCGCTCACAACAGTTTCGTTGTAAATGCCGTAAAACTGCAGCATCAGGCATGACCTTGTATCAAATAAGGTTAGCATTACAGATTTGCATGTTACTATGTATTTTTGTCTGTAAGTCTCCCTTAATTCTCTTGCATTCAAAATTAAGCAATCTTTTTTCTTAATCTATATCTATATAAAGGCGAAAGGATACTCAATCACTCACTGACTAAACACGAAATCTCGAAAGAAGCTGAAATTTGGCAGGAATGTAGTTTATACCTAGGAAACATCAGCTAAGAAAGTATTTTGTGATAGGTGCATGGCGGAGCATATTTCTCCTACAGACGAACGAAATCTAAAGTTTCATTCCGATCTTCACGAAATTTAGCATGCTTGACCTTCAAAACAAGAGGAAGGTAACCCTCTACTTAGAGTTTCATACGGTGCATGGGGGAGGGTACATAAAAATGGATTGGTCGCGCTATAACTTGAGAACGGCTCGACTAATTTCACAGTTCTTATTTATTTATTTATTTATTTTCGTTATTTTTAGAGCCAGTGTTGTATGGAATAATACTCGAATATTTGAGAAGAAAAAATTGCGTTTTTTTTCAATGTGACCCTGCGTTTCTGTTGCATAGAAATCTATAGTTTTTTTTCCAATATTGATGAAATTTTGCACACTCTACCTTAAAAACAAGAGGAATTTCACTCTCTGTATAAAATTTCATTCGGTGCGTGATGGAGGGTACTTAACTTACGGAATTTTACAAGATGCATAGTTTTTCTCCAATATTTATGAATTTTTGCACACATGACCTTAAAAGCATGAGGAAGATCACTGTGTACATAAATTTTTTATGGTACATGACAGAGGGTACCTTGCAGAATACTTTGTGGAGAGAGGAAAAGGTGGAAACGAACGGAGAGATGGGAGAGAAAGAGGTGGATGCAGAGAGAGGGGGCAAAGGGATGTGGTCTACGAGAGAGTAGGATAAATAAACACCCGGGCAACGCCGGGTTTACAGATAGTAGTAATAGATCGTCGGACTGATGACTATAGCAGTTTAGTCCATTAAGTTTACAAACGTTTAAACAGTTGAGAACGTTGCCAAGGCACCTCGCTGCGGAGCACGCGGTTGCTCGCCGTCGGAGGTTCGAGTCCTCCCTTAGGTTAGTTTAAATAGTTAAGTAGTTAAAGTAGTTTGTAAGCTACGGACTGATGACCATGCAGTTTGGTCCAATATATTTACAAACATTTCAACTTTTGAACGTTGCCACACCAAGACACAGGACGTTTACTTTTCTCCACAGTGAAGACCTCCTACTGAAACGTGGACCATAATTAAGAAAGCGTTGCAGGCGAGGCAGTTTATTGAAAAGTTTTCGATTAGGATTAAAAGGTTCGAGAAGGAAGAAATCCTGTGCAAGATTATTTGAGAAATGTCTCTCTGGTCTACAGCACATACCGATGCAAACGTGGTCGTTTTAGGTATTTTTTCGAAATACGACCGTTACTGTGTGTGCGATATCAGAAGAACTTTCTTACGATTCTGCTGTGTGTTACCGGAAGATTTAGCGAAACAAAGACATATGAAAAACTCGTCAGTAAGTCACTA
This sequence comes from Locusta migratoria, assembly GCA_026315105.1. Lineage (NCBI taxonomy): Eukaryota > Metazoa > Arthropoda > Insecta > Orthoptera > Acrididae > Locusta > Locusta migratoria. The sequence goes on along the minus strand of CM048749.1, from coordinate 109,755,612 downwards.
ACACGAACAGAAAGTGAAAAGACAATTTCTCCTAGACAGACACAAGTCCCTATACGCGTGTCAAGGATTATTACTGCAAAAAAGTGTTAGAGTGCAGAATCCGGGGTGCTGCCTGGATCACCGGCCTCGAAAATAGTCGAGAGTCAATCATCAACAACAAAAACAGTGCAAATTGCATTTATTAATAGTAAACGACTATAGTTGGGAAACATCTACATACATACTTCGCAGTCCATCCAAATACGCTCGGCGGAGGGTACTTGATACTGTTACACTACTATAAAGAACGACGGAAGTACGAATGCTTGTGTGCATGTATACCAGCCCAAATTTCCCTGGCGTTATCCTTGTGGTCATTCTTCGAAATATAGGTTGGCGGCAGTCCAGTCATTCTGCATCACATTTCGGCTCTCTGGATTTCTTCAAGACGGTTTCCCGAAAGGGATGTGCCTTCTACTTAGGGACTTCCATTTGAGCTCTCAAAAGCATCTCAGTAACACACGCGCATTGATCGAACCAACCACTAACTCACCTAGCCGCCCGCCTCTGAATTGCTTATATTTCTTCCTTTAAACGGGTATATTGGGGATCCCAAACACCCGCACGATTAGCCGTGCGGTCTAAAGCAGCGTTTTCCGAGACGGGAAGGTGTACCGGCTCCGCTTCGAATCCGCCCGGCGTGTTAAAGAAAGAGGGTTGGAGTACCGGGTGTAATTTTTAGGCGGTTTTCCACATTCCCCTAGGTGAATGCCGGGCTGGTACCCAAGTCCAGCCCCAGTTACATGATTCGCAAACATTTCGTAATACTTTCCACTTTCACACATGTAACATTATACGCAGAGATTTGGGGCACACATTTCCTCCCGGGGGAGGGTGGGGCATGGGGTGGTGACAGGATGGGCACCCTGCCATCCCATAAATATTAATATACCAAATTCGGATATAGCAACGCCGACCCTGCATGTGCGTGAACATGACCAAAGAATATAGGGATCCCAAACACTTGATCAAAATTCAACACGGGATCATACATGCATTTTATATGTGATCTCCTTTACAGACGAATCACATCTTCCCTAAATTGTCTCAATAAACCGAAATCGGCGATCCACCTTGCCACGACTGTTATGAATTGCTCGTTCCATTTCGTATCGCTGTTTAGCGTCACACCTAGATATTTAATTGACGCGACTCTTCCAAGCAGCAGACAACTAATGCTGAATTCGAACATTACGGAATTTTTTCCCTTATTCATTTGCGGTCGAGCTTTGGCGTGGTCTGCGCATCTACATTACGCATTCTGCGATAGGCAGTGAGCGCTCAGAATTAGGGAAAGCTTCTCTGTTACTGCCGTGGGCATTGAATGAATTAAACTTGTTTGTAGCGATTATTCAGAGAATTTTATTTTATTTGTTCAACTTGTCTTCCCTGATGGTGCTGGAAAACATAGAATTCTACCAAAGAAATCTAAAGCCATTATTTGCTGGGTGTAATAATTCTTCAAGCTCAAGGCATGTATTTACGCATACTTCCACTAACAACCGGCAACAGTGCTTTTGCCGTCTTTGTCTGGACTTGTGAGACACGCTTTCGTTCGTGGCTTGAACGATAGACCAGTATGAACATGTTCGTCCTGAAAACAGTCAACGGAACTCTTTCTATCGGTCTTGAAATGTTAGCGATTAGCAATTCGACATTGTCACCCTTATTTTTGGCATTCTCAGGGCTGGTTCTCACTGCATTACAATGCGAGACCCCATACTTGTTTATCAGCTACCGAGTATCTGGCCCGACAAAGTTGCGGTGTAGTGGTCGAGCGTTCCAAGGCGCTTAGCTGCGTCTAGTCCTCCATCGGGCATGGGTGTATGTGTTATCATTAGTATAATTTTGTTCAAGTAGTTTCGAAGCCTAGGGTTTGATGACCAGAGTAGTTAAGTCCCACAGATCTACACTCAGAAGATTTGGCCAGACATGGTTATTGCCATTCCACAACAGGTATCTTCTGCCGACTTTTTGCCTTTAAGATTTTTTTCTTGTAACCGCGGTTAAATAACTGAATGCAAAGTCATCAGCTAACAGGCGTCCTAGGGGCTGTGACATATGAGTTCCTCAAATTTCCCTGCTTACTTCCTAGACCTGTAGAAGAGTTGGCAGTTACGTGTCGCTCGCCTAGAGGACTACTTCGACTGGAGACGGTGAGTACAATTATCTATTAAAAAATAGTCCTGGAAATTTATTGACGTCTGAAGACATCTATAATAGATAAAATATTAACGTAGTATCATTACCAGAAAAATCCAGAACAATGTCCAAGGAAGTGATTCAAAATCTGCTGTGCTACTAAATGTAGATAAGCGTTGGTTAATGGTGTTACCAAATAACCCGCAAGGTACTTGAAGCTACTGCCGTCGGCTGTAAAGCCGAAAACTGTCTTGAGCAGTTAAACCGGCGACCCACGCGCAATGGAAATATTCTAGACCTTATAGCCACAAACAGGCTTGACCTTATTAACGATGTCTGTGTAGAGATAGGAATTAGTGATCATGATATCGTCATAGCGTCGATGGTGACCAAAGTTCATAAACCAGTTAAGAAGGCTAGGAGCGTGTTTTTGTTGGGAAAAGCCGACAAGCAAATGTTACGATCGCACTTAGAAAATGAATGGGCATCGTTTAATTCCGGGACTATGGATGTAGAGGAATTGTGGACTAAATTTAAGTGCATTGTAAATAAAGGGTTAGAGAAATATGTGCCAGTAAAGACGATTAAGGATGGAAAAGATCCACCGTGGTATAATAATAATGTGAGAAAGCTGCTGAGAAAGCAAAGGCTGTTGCACTCTCGATTCAAAAAAGAACACGCAAATGATGACAGGCAAAAGTTAGTAGAGATTCGTGCGTCTATAAAAAGATCGATGCGTGAAGCATACAATAATTATCACAGCCATACCTTAGCAAAAGATCTTTCCGAGAACCCGAAAAAATTCTGGTCCTATTTAAAATCGATAAGCGAGTCAAAGCCCACTGTCCAGTCACTAGTTGATCATTCCGGGGCAGTAATAGAAGAAAGCAAACGGAAAGCTGAAGTTCTAAATTTAACCTTTAAGAAATCTTTCACGCAGGAGGACCGCACAAATATACCATCATTTGATCAACGTACTAATTCCGAAATGGGGGACATAGCAATAGGTATTTCCGGTGTAGAGAAGCAGCTGAGAGAGCTAAATACGAAAAAGTCTGCTGGTCCGGATGGAATACCAGTTCGGTTTTACAAAGACTATTCTGCGGCATTGGCCCCCTACTTAGCTTGCATTTATAGCGAATCTTTAATTCAGCGCAAAGTTCCTAGTGATTGGAAAAAAGCGCAGGTGACTCCCGTGTATAAGAAAGGAAAGAGAACTGACCCATACAATTACAGGCCAATATCGTTGACATCGGTTTCATGTAGAATTTTGGAGCATATTCTCAGTTCGAATATAGTAAATTTCCTTGAAACGGAAAAGCTTCTTTCCATGAATCAGCACGTGTTTAGGAAACATCGTTCATGTGAAACTCAGCTTGCCCTTTTCTCACATGACATCTTGCGAGCCATGGACGAAGGGCAACAGGCGGATTGTGTTTTTCTCGACTTCAAAAAGGCGTTCGACACGGTGCCACACTGCAGACTGCTAACGAAGATACGAGCTTACGGAATAGGTTCACAGATTTGTGACTGGCTGGAAGACTTCCTAAGTAATAGAACGCAGTACGTTGTTCTCGACGGCGAGTGTTCATCAGAGACGAGTGTATCGTCAGGCGTGCCCCAGGGGAGTGTGATAGGACCGCTATTATTTTCTATCTATATAAATGATCTGATGGACAGAGTAAGTTGTAATTTGCGGCTGTTTTCTGATGATGCTGTGGTGTATGGGAGGGTGTCGTCTGTAACTGACTGTAATAGCATACAGGTTGACTTAGACAAAATTTCTAGTTGGTGCGAAGAATGGCAGCTAGCTCTCAATGTAGAAAAATGTAAGGTGATGCGCATGAGTAGAAAAAGCAATCCTATAATGTTCGAATACAGCATCAGTAGTGAGCTTCTTGATGCGGTCGCGTCGTTCAAATATCTAGGCGTAACATTGCAGAGCGATATGAAATGGAACGAGCATGTAAGGACAGTTGTGAGTAAGGCAGACAGCCGACTTCGGTTTATTGGGAGAATTTTGGGAAGATGTACTTCAACTGTAAAGGAGACCGCGTATAAAACGCTTGTACGACCACGTCTTGAGTATTGCTCAAGTATTTGGGACCCGCAGCAGATCGGTTTGAAGGAAGACATAGAGGCGGTTCAGAGGCGAGCAGCTAGATTTGTTACCGGTAGGTTCGACCAATGCGCGAGTGTCACGGAAATGCTCCGGCAACTCAATTGGGGATCGCTGGAGGAAAGACGACGTTCTTTTCGTGAATTTCTGTTAAGTAAATTTAGAGGGCCGGAATTTGAAGCTGAGTGTAGTACGATCTTGCTGCCGCCTACTTACATTTCGCGTAAAGATCACAAAGACAAGATAAGAGAAATTAGGGCTCGTACGGAGGCATATAGGCATTCTTTTTTTCCTCGTTCAATTTGGGAGTGGAATAGGAAAGGAAATGCCTAGTAGTGGTACAGTGTACCCTCCGCCACGCACCTTACGGTGAAATGCGGAGTATGTATGTAGATGTAGATGTAGAAAGAGCTCTCTCGATATTCATGTCGGGTTTCCAGCCGGATCGTAGAGTCATCTCGACACAATATTTCTGCGGATCACCTGGTCGCCATATTCAGGTGATATGGGTGGTGCTGAGTCTCGTAGGAAACTGAAGTCTTACCGTGATCGGCGGCCTTATATACGCCGTGAAGTACTAAAGGCGTATATAAGGCCGCCGATCACGGCAAGACTTCAGTTTCCTACGAGCAGCATCGATATCAACTGAAGATGGTGGCCAGGTGGTCCGCAGAAATATTGTGTCAAGATGACTGTACGATCCAGCCGGAAACCCGACATGAATATCAACAATTAATACGCCGGGAAACAACGTAATCACATCAAGATGTGTCTTATACACCTACATTATTCCAAACGTTTTACTCATTGAGTTCAAGAGACTGCGATTCGCAAGAACAATTCGTAACTAATAAGAAAATTCCAAAGAGTTTAGAGGACAAAATAGTGTTAAATAAATGGGCAGAGAAGAGAAAGTGTGAGGGAGGGGGGCAGGATGTGATAAACTGAGAGAGAGGGGTCGGAAGTGATGTCGAAAGGAGGAAAGTAGCGGGATGGGGAGGGGCGCACTTTAGTCTGTACAATGTAGTGACTAAAAGCATGGGTCAGCTAAATGCTGAGATGAAGATTGCGATAGCATGCCGAAGGTATGAAATGGCGGTAAATGTGCAGAGCTCATATACGAAATCCCGTAACACATGTGAAAAGGTTTCCGACTCGATTATAGTCAAAACCTCGGCAACTAACAGAGTTTGAAACCGGCACAGTAGTTCGAATGAGGCGCATGGGCCTTTCGATTCCCAAAATCGACGGATCCAGAGTGTACAGAGAACATAAAATTTCAGATCTTACGACCTGTCTTAGAATAGAGGCTAACGACAGGCAAACCTACATTTCTACCTTTTATGACAATGTTAATTGGGATAAACTCTTTCAAATTTTGGAATCAGTAGGGATAAAATATAGGGAACGGAAGGATATCTAAACTGGTACTAAAACCGCCAGCCGCGGTGGCCGAGGGGACTGAGGCACTCCAGTCACGGTCTGCACGGGCACTACGGTCGGGGGGTCGAATCCCCCCTTGGGCATGGATAATTGTGGCGTCTTTAGTCTTAGGTAGTTCATAAGTAGTTTGTAAGCTTAGGGACTGATGACCCCGTAGTTAAGTCCCATAAGTGCTACAAACATTTGGACATTTTTGAACATTTTGGTACTAAAACCAGAAAACAGTTATCAGAGATTGAGTGTCATTGTTTGGGAAGGGAGTAACGCAGTGTTGAAGCCTTTCCCCAGTCTTATCCAATCAGTACATTTAGCAAGCTGTGAAGGTTGGAGAAGGCGTGAAAGCTGTAGATGAGGAAATAAAAACTTCGCGTTTTTCTGATGACATTGTAATTCTGTTAAGGACAGCAAACGACCTGGACGAGGAACTGAACGGGTTAGACAGTGTCTTGAAAAATTGACGAGGGCAGAACAAGAGTCATGGAAAATCAGGCGATACTAAATGAATTCGATTAGGTAGCGAAAGATTGAAGGTGGTAGATGAGTTTTGTTATATGAATAGTAAAATAAAATACGTTGGGCGCAGAATTAGGGCATAAAATGAGAATATCAGAAGAAAGAAAACCGTTTCTGAAAAAGAGATATTTGTTAACATCGAATATTAAATTAATATTGCATTAACAGACTGTGGCAACAGTCGAACGAGGTGAGTATCTTTGCTAATAGCACCACAGTGCACAGCACCTTCAGTGTCTGCCTGCACTACTCATCATATTAGTCTGACCTTAGACGGGCGAAGCTGTAACATGGTGAGACGAGTCCCAATTTCTGTTGATAAGAGAGGATGGCAGGGTTCGACCCAACGAAGCCATGCACACAAGTTGTCAACAAGGTCTGTGCAAGGTCGTGATGTCTCCGTACTGGTTTGGGCTGTTTTAAGAATGACAACTGAATTGTCTAATGTAATTGCACCAATGATTAGTTGTACATGATAACGTTCTTCAACTCCAAGACTGTTTTCAGCCATTTATGTACTTCATATGTTGAATCACTGATGAAATTTTTGTAGATGATAATGTACCATATCACTTGGTCACAGTTGCTGTTGTTCAGTTGAGAGAACATTGTGGACACTTTCAGCAGACGATCCCTCAGGTCGGCCGACAAGAACCACATCGAACATTTATGTGACATAATCCTTTACGTGTCCCTTCAAATTTTCATTCACTATCAGAAACATTGGACCTAGGGATGTTTAGGGGTGTGAGAATATCACGTACAGATTTCTGACACAAGTGGCACCTAATCAGCTGACCATGTTCGAAGTCCGTGAGTACCACAGAGAGCTCCATTTGCTCTCTCACAATTGCTAATGACTACTGAGGTCGATAGTATGGATTATCTGGCAGTAGTTGGCAGCACAATGCATGTAACATGAAAAACGTATGTGTTGTGGGAGGGGGGATGCAAGGAGGTCAGAATCTCTGAAGATGGCTTGTGCCAAAAACATTGGCTGTATTGTGTGGTAAAGTAGTTCTAGTCATTAAATGTACGTCATATCTAACTAAATTCTCCTATGTGACTGTCAGTTTAGTGACATTAGGTAAAGAGGACAATATTCACACACTGTTTGGGAAATATTTGTTTTGGACGCAAAAGTATGGCCCTTGTGGCTTCAAACAATCTTGGTCTCAGCATAGATAACGTCATCTCCCTTTATTCTAACCTCTTGGGCAAGGGGGGGGGGGCATGTCCGGAAACTTTTTAAAACATAGCGTATGTTGGTCCTTCGTCAGGTAATATTTCTTGGTCGACGTTTTTGCTGCGTAAATGAATCTGGGAATTATGACACTGGCGTCACAATCCGTTTTTTCTTTAACGTCGTTTGTTGTTAATAATATCAGCTTATTCCCACGAGTTAGTAACTTTAACTCGGTGAATGCTAGACAGGAAAGAGACAGTGTGGCGAATGGAGATTTGGGTGTGGCGGGAAAGGAGCAGGGAAGAGTCCTCTGTCGTCGGGTTGGTCACTGTGTCCTCAGTGGCGGACTGGTCAACACGTCTGCCTAGTAAGCAGAAAGCTGTAACGTCGTCAAAAACATAAAATCATGTTATTATTATGGCACAATGGCAAATGAAACATGTACATACCTGGCAATCACATAATATGACTACCACGCTTCACGCAGCCCAAATATGTGGCCTATGTCTAATGTATGCAGTTGGTGGATAGTCTGTCTAATGCATCTGCGAGGCATTGAATGTGATTCATGTTCTATGTAGAGTTGTTGCTTCAGTGTATCAACAATAGGGCGGTGGCACGACGAATGCATTCTGGTTGACGTTCTACCCATTAAGGAGACCAGTAAATGGAGTTATTCCCGCATTGATGGTATGCACGTATGCCGAAATGGCCCAACACACGACCATTCTTTTCGAATGAATTACATTTTTGTCAGGTACGGTGATAGCAGCTGCGATGAAGTGACGGGCTCGCCAGTATTTACACACAATCGTTTTCGCGCAGTTGATGAGGACGCCGTGTGGCCTGGCCGTATGCGCGGCCACGCGACCGGTTTTGCAAAACGGCAGCGACGTGACCGCGACTGAAATTGGCGCTCGCGGCGGCTTCATCAGTCACGGCGGGCGGGCCGGCGCGGTCGCCAAATTGCGGGCCCATTCGTCTCGACCGGCGGTGACTGGCGACTTCCTGCGCGCGCGGCGGGCGGTCGGCGGTCGTGGTCGGCGGTCGTGGTCGTGGCCGGCCATTTGAGCGTAATGAGCCACCGCGCGGGCTCTTCCGATGCGTCCAGCGAGCTGGCCGGCATGCGAGGCCGGTCGTCCGACCTCAGATGCCTCACCCGTGGATAACGACTGCGCCAGTTCGGCGTCCAAAAAAAACCACTACAAAGTGATACGTTTCACCCTGAATATTAGGAACTGCTCAGAACAATACTCGATCATAGTGAAGTAATTTGTAATACAAAACAATTAAGGCATCAGGGGAGTTATTACACACAGTATACATTGAAGCGGTTCTGTTAGGTGCTTCGTTGCTTTTGGCCCACTTTAGGTTACGGTAGTAACACTAAAGGTGGGCCTTTGCGATCGTCTTTTGACAGCTCGACATTTAAACAAAAAAAAAAAAAAAAAAAAAAAAAAAAAAAACGGCTTAACTATTCATCTGACACGAAAAGTGAATAACCGAGTTTGTAGAGGAGAAAATTCTCTACAAATTTGCTCTCTTGTGTTTTTTTTTTTTTTTTTCATATCTCGTAGCGTTTCTAACATATCTGCAAAAATAACGGCGATTTCTGGATGTCTGTCTGTCAGTCCGTAACGTGTTCCCTGTTTTTAAGACGAACCGTTCAACCGATCAGCACCAAATTTTACAGACATTATTGAGACAAAAACCTCCCTTTTTCAAATTTTTCGGACCAAAAATACGGCAGTAAAAAAAAAAAAAAAAAAAAAAAAAAAAAAAAAAAAAAAAAAAAAAAAAAAAAAAAGCCGTAATTGCAAACGAACCGTTCATCTGACCCGAAAATTGAATTACCTAATTGGTAGAGGACAAAATTCTGTACAACTTATCTCCCTTATGTTTTTTTTCATATCTCGTATCGTTTGAGAGATATTTTCAAAAATAACGTAGATTTGACACCCTCCATTGAATTAACGAAAACCAGTTGTTCGGAGATGTCATGTGACATTCCTCGCGTATTTGGTGATTTTCTTATTGTAACTTACACGTTGTCATTTCAAAGCAACGGCACACAGGAATTAACAAAAACAGATCGTTCTTCGTACGATAAATGATAATCTAATGTCGACAAATGTCATATTAACATCAGTTAACAACGGCCATCAATAGTATGTAAATAAAAAATTGCTTTATAGCCGTAGAGTAGTGGGAAGGTACTGGAGTGTAACGCGAAAGGTCGGTGGTTCGAACCCGCCACTGCCTAATTTTTTTTTCGTAAAAGTGTTTCAGACAGTCTTATTAATTAATCTATAATTATTTACATTTTCATTTTGGTCCAAAATGTTTGCAAAAACATATAAAACTACAAATCTAAAGTGGGCCGTAAAACACGTCAGTGCGATTTTTTTTCAATCAATGATACAGCCCCCTATCGCAATGCCACAGCACGGTGTGGCACAGGAGGGGTGGGGTTTGAGTCCTCCCTCTGACATGGGTGTAGGTGTTATCCTTAGATAAATCTAACTAGTTTGTTAAGTCCCATATATTTACAAACATGTGAAATTTTTTTTTCTTAACATTATAAGCACGCTCGATATTATGAATCACGTTCAAATTGATTCGTAACGTTTCGAACGGTCTGTACTTTTGCGATTGTCTATTAAGGTACTGTGTGGGGAAATGTATGGCCTACAATACACTTTCACATTCACCGTTTACAACATCCTGAGCGCTTAGAATATTTATCGGCCAATTCTGAGAAAACTATCCGTTTATTCACATCTTATAGTGTAATATATTTGTTCGGTAATAAACTGACTTTCTATTCGTTAATCCTTATAGTTACTATGCTACATCAATTTAAGTAAACTACTTCGCAAAATTTAAAATAGCAGACGAAAAAAGGCACTGCATTGGATATGCAATGGTTGAACTTAACACATACAGCCCATCAAGTTTTAAATCAAAACCGAGTTATCATAATTCCTTAACTTAGCTATTTCCTATTTCCCTACTCTGATCTTAAGAAGAGATTAGTGTTAATTATAATTAAATTCGTCCTTCTTCGGTTAAATGTAAACCAGTATTCATGAGGTTTTACAAGGGATTCAACAAGTCCTACAATTTTTCCCCTGTTTGTTGAGGACATCATCAACGAATCACGGCGTTGATAGTATATCACAATTATATTTAATCATATTATCTTCTTCATATTCGTCAATGCTGCATCGATGAATGGTTTCCAAATATAAAGACAAAGGAATGAAATGATGACTTGCACACATTTCCTGTTCCAAGTACTTTGTAATTTTTTTAAAGTTTTGTTCAGATATGATTTCCTCTGTAGGTTCTTGCGTAAACTATTTCCTACAATACACATATTTTCTTGGTAAGCTCGAAAATATTACGCCTGATTTTTCGTACATGTCCTTTTAATAGTCGAGCATAACATCTGAACTGCCTCTACTGATTATTTATACTATGACAATTATGATTTCGTGTGGCATTTTTGGCTGTTAGAATCCAGCTGGGATCGTGTTCGGCCTGCCTGGTCCAAAAGTTTACGTGTCGCCACATGACAATCAAATATGCTGTCCACTGAATTAATGAAGTATCCTGATTTTTAGTGGATATCCTTTTCGTAGTTTAGTATAACGTCTGAACTGTCTCTCTTGTATCTTTTATTTCCTAAACACAAAATAACCATCTCTCACTTTATACGTATTACAAAGAAGAGTAATGGAAAATTATGCTGGTTTCCTTGACGCATTAGACGTGAACGAAACTGGTTAGATGACAGAATAGGGAAATTAGTTAGCAAATTAAAAGTAATAATAATGCCCCCTCGCCACACCACCACTACCGCCTGTATTCATATATGTAACGAAGGGTGTGACGGCTGAATGGAAGAAACCGACGGGGTATAACAAGCAACAAGCAGATGTCAACAAACTGAAAGTCCAGCCACGTCACACTTCTTTTCAGACACTAACAAGGGAATATTGGACGCCCTACTCATCTTCGCATCAAGCACACCCCAGTGACACACGCTTATACCTTTTGATGCGAGGATATACACTAAAATAGTGTTTACTTAATAACACTAACAGCCCATAATTATTGAAAAATTTCGTAATTTACACGCTGAAAGGCGAAATTTCTTTAGTCTGCCGAGTGAATTGTAATTACACATCGTATGGGGACTATAATAAAGAATTATTAAAGTTTTCTATGGCGTCGGAGCTTTTTCCCAGTTAGATCTGAAAGAGATTTTAAATGTTTGTCCTCACGATGGGTTCACCCTGTTGCACTCGCATGATAAACGTACCCTACTCACGACCTTAAATCATCCACAATTGCTTTATGTATGTAATGACAGTACGATCATAAATCGTTAATTAATTATATTTTATTCCTTAAGTTGGTAGACATGTTGTCCTTTTAATTTTAATATTTGTATCTACCCCACTATACTGAGAACTTAATCGAATAGTAAAAAAGTTCAGTTGTCAAAGTTAGATTCATCTGTTCTTCCATCCGAAACCATTAGTCACAGTTAAAAGCATGTAGGAGAAGAGTACTTGTTGTTGCTTCAAGAGATGCTGAAAAACTTGGGAAACAGCTCATCAGTAATTAGAATTTTACAAATGTAGATGACCATTTGTATGCGATGTACATACAATTACGTTGCAGCGAAGATCACTAACTTTGTTCTGAAAATGCAATGTGTATAAATTGTATGGTCTTTCCAAGAGATTTATCCAACGTAATCTTATGACAATGTGGTAAATAACCGGGAGGTAAGGGATAACGATACGTTTGGAATAAGTGGCAATACTAAACTGTAAGCGCCAACGTGGAAACGGGGTTAATTAGGAGTTTATCCATTTCTTTAATTATTGAAACCTTTTTCACTGTAGCAGTGTATCACGGAAAATATCTCTTTGCCAAGTCTCAGTTTTACAAACCAGGAAATAAAAGGCTTGTTATTTTACGACGTTTTAAGGACTCTATGAATGTTATGACAAAAACTTTTACTGCGCAATGGAGTGCGCGCTGCTGTGAAACTTCCTGACAGATTAAAATTTAGCACTGGATCGGAACTGAAATGCAGATTTCTTATTATGCAACTCCAACTCATAGTTTTAAAACACAATAGTTCGATGTAGATAGAAGATTTATTTTTCAAATAACCCACAGGTCGCGACCAAGCTATTTCTTTGGTGTATCCTTTTTCCAATGGAGTACTAAGATACAGACCTTGATGTTACGTGAGAATGAGTAAAAACTGAAAAATGATGCATTTAAAAGGAAAAGTCTGTAATGATGGAGCCGCGCGGAGTGTCCACGTGGTCTAAGACGTCATGCCTAGGACTGGGTGGCCGTTTCCGCTTTTACATGGCGCACAACATTTGGTGTCACCCCCACCCTGCATGAAGATAGTGGTGATGACATAGTTTCCTGCTAAAGCCAGAATCACATGTTGCTCGAGGAGTGGTTTGAAATCAAAGCTTTTACTGTATCATTAACAGGCCCAAGAAGTCTCACTTACTCGGAGAAACACGGACGGAGAATGAACAAGCTTGTGAAACAACTCTCACGTAGGCTGAGTACAATTAATAATCTTCATCAAATTTTGGATGATTAGAACCAGTAAGATACCTGCTATGGAGAGGCACACATTTCATATTCAAATGTGCCGCGAATTTGAGACCAGTGTCAAGCTAGTCAGACATGGGTCATTTATCTTTGGTTGCAGGTTTACTTTTCGATAGCAGTACTATCAATATTGGAGACGGTGATAGTATTGTTGCTGGGAAGTAGGGTTGTGATTATTGAGAGTGTAGACTTTGCTAGGCGCGCGGATGAGACTGCAGATGCGTGGGGACCGTGGTTGTGTGCAGTTGTCGTTCCGGGGGGATAGCCGAGGAGATGCGATTTTGAGACTTGAATGCTGAGCCAAGCTGTTTGTTTAAGATATGCAGACGAAAAAGAATAAACGACGTTGGAGAAACGACCTTTTGAAGTGTTTATAAAATAAAGTTTTTCATGAAATACTTGGCATGTTTCTATGGCACAACTTCGCATTGTTAGGCTGAACTGATGGTAACAGTAACGGTCGGGAAAGATCTTGCTGTTAGCTTGTGGTCTCACGATTCATGTTAGGCACCCCTTTCTGTGTTAGGAAAAGTATTTGTTGTAATAGTTTAGTTTTGAAATTGCGTTTTTTTATGAAATAGGAATTTCATGTGTAGTGTTCTTGAAATATGGCATTGTTGTAACATAGTTTGTGTAAATCGAGTTAATTTATTAACAGTAAAGAAATGTTTATCTTTGTTTAAAAATAATTTTGTAGGAAAATTAAATATCTGAATTATATTTTCCTCTGAGAGATTTTAAAATTTTTAGTAATTTTCATGACGTTACATCAGTTAGAAATAAATCAGATATTTCATTTTTAATAATTAGTTCGAGTTTCTTAAACAGACTACCAGTTTATCCCTCCTCACATTTTTTATTAAAAGTGTCATAGATGTTTTCTGTAGTTAGTTTTCCAGTAGTTAGCACAGCAAGAAGCAGTTTGGTGTTGCGCAGATTTATACAGTAAGTGAAGGTGAGAAAGAATCAGTTTTTGTCAAGTTTACAGTTCAGTGTGATTTACAGATTTCAGGGTAGGACAATTCATACAGTGTTCAGGTTAAAAAGTGTTTGCACCAAGTCAGATTGCATTGATAAATATTGTGTTCGTTACATTACGTTAAAGATTGTTAGTTCAGTAGGAAACACGTTTATAGGGCCAGAATTATTAACACAGCGATTTTTATTATCAGTAATTTTCAGACAGGTAACTGTGTTAAGCCATTTTCTTACAGAAACAATTAGCAGTTTGTATCTCATTATAATAAACATTACGTAGTCAGATATGTTTTGCAATACCTTTACATTCACAAAGAATACAGTTAAAAATACGCAGTCAGATTAACATAACGTTGTACAAAGGCATTCGCCTACAACAAGTTCCAACACACAGCAGACGGAAATTTTGTTAAGAGAGAAGGAGAAGCGAGAAAGATTCAAACCCCGTATTCGAAAGTTCTGTAATATGCATTGTAATATGTGCCTCGTCCGTCCAAACAATATTCCTCGCTGAGAACGTGCCAAAGACGATGGGCAAAGTCACGGCGCTCTAGCCTATCCTGCACATCAGGAATATTGTGTGGGTACTAGTGTGAAATTCGCAGCACAATCTTTGTTACCTGTTGACCAGGGCAGAAACAATTCCCGCGCCACAAGTCGAGAAGTGAAACTTCCTGGCAGATTAAAATTGTTTACCCGAACTGGGAATCAAATTAGGGCCCTTGATTTTCGCTGGCAATCATTCTACCGACTGAGCTATCCCACCAAGCTTCATGGTCCGTTCTCACAACTTCACTTCTGCCGGTATCTCTCCTCCTATGTTCCAAACGTCACAGAAGTTGTCCTGTAGGACTAGCACTCCTGGAAGGAAGTGGAGACATGGCTTAGCCACAGGCTAAGGGATCTTTCGAGAATGAAACTTTAACTATGCAGCGGAGTGTGCGCTGATATGAGACTTCCTGGCAGATTAAAATCGTGTGCTGGAACCGGGATTCGAAACTGGAACCTTTGCTTTTTGCGGGCAAGCACTCAACCGGGTGAGCTATTCCAGCACGCTTCACAGACCGCCCTCACCACTTCTGCCAGCATCTCGCCTCCTACTTTCCAAACTGGTACTGGCAGAAGTGCAGTTGTGAGGACGGACTGTGAAGCTCCAGGTAGAGCTCAGTCGGTAGAGCGCTTTCCCACGAAAGGCAATGGTCCCAGGTTCGAATCCCGGTTCCGGCACACAATTTTAGATCTGCCAAGAAGTTTCATATCAGCGCACACTCCGCTACTGAGTGAAAGTTTCATTCTCACTCGAGCAGTGTTTGCAAAATTTTCGTCATGTACTACACGTTCCGACACATCTACATCTACAACCATACTCCGCAAGCCACCCGACGGTGTGTGGCGAAGAGTACCTTGAGTACCACTATCGATTTTCCCTCCTATTCCAGTCACGTATTGTTCGCGGAAAGAAGGATTGTCGGTATGCCTCTCTGTGGGCTCTAATCTCTCTGATTTTATCCTCATGATCTCTTCGCGAGATATACGTAGGAGGGAGCAATATACTGCTAGACTCCTCAGTAAAGGTAAGTACTCGAAACTTCGACAAAAGCCCGTACCGAGCGACAGAGCGTCTCTCCTGCAGAGTCTTCCACTGGAGTTTAGCAATCATCTCCGTAACGCTTTCACGATTACCAAATGATCCTGTAACGAAGCGCGCTGCTCTCCGTTGGATCTTCTCCACTTCCTCTATCAATCCCACCTGGTACGGATCCCACAGTGGTGAGCAGTATTCAAGCTGTTTTCGGACTGCATTTCCTTAGAATTCTCCCAATGAATCTAAGTCTGACATCTGCTTTACCGATGATTGATTTTATATGGTCGTTGTATGGAATTAACTGCTTCCAGTTGCTGACCTGCTATAGTGTAGCTAAATGATAAAGGATCTTTCTTTCTGTGCATTCGCAGCACATTACACTTGTCTACATTGAGCTTTAATTGCCATTCCCTGCACCATGCGTCAATTCGATGCAGATCCTCCTGCATCTAAATACAATTTTCCATTGTTACAACCTCTCTATATACTACCGCATCATCCGCAAAAAGCCTCAGTGAACTTCCGATGTTATCCGCAAGGTCATTTATATATATCGTGAACAGCAACGGACCCACGACACTCCCCTGTGGCACACCTGACATAACTCCTACTTCGGAAGACTTCTCTCCATTGAGAATGACCTGCTGCTTTCTGTTATCTAGGAATTCCTCTATCCAATCACACAATTGGTCTGATAGACCATATGCTCTTACTTTGTTCATTAAACGTTTGTGGGGAACTGTATCAAGCGCCTTGCGGAAGTCGAGAAACACAGCATCTACCTGAGAACCCGTGTCTATGGCCCTCTGAGTCTCGTGGACGAATAGCGCGAGCTGGGTTTCACACAAACGTCTTTTTCGAAACCCATGCTGATTCCTACAGAGCAAATTCCTAGACTCGAGAAATGTCATTATATTCGAACATAATATATGTTCCAAAATTCTACAACTGACACAAAAACATCATCAAAGGCCGTAGGAATGGAATGACTAATTCGGCTTAATGCACTTCCTGATTCAGTTGTTCTTTCAATTTACTTGATCATATCATCTAGCCCATTTAGTTACATGGAGCCTCTTAGCAGCTGTTTCCGTAGTCGATATTCATGCAGTACAGCGTTGCTGTTGCTGACCTTCTGATTAAATAACTTTGCTAGCAGTTCACCGTCTTTCTTCTGGATTGCCATTGCAGTTCTCACGGAAAACTTCAACCTTATTAACCATTTACACCAATAGTCACGTTACAAACGACATTAACAAGCTAGGCATAACAGTATTCAAATATTTGTAAATTTTCGGAACATAACTACTAACGTTACCAGTCCCTAGGTTTTAAAACCAACTTAACTAACCTAGGAGAACTCGATCCTCCGACAGGGAGCAACTGCACGCTACGCAGCAAGGTGCCATAGACCGCTCGACTATTACACCGCGGCACATAACAACTAACATGATACAGGTGTCAAACCACGTATGCGTTGATATTCTGTTTCCGTGTTTTACGGAAAGTGAAACTATAATTTTTTTTCCATCATACTCCGCGAGTGCACCGTTTATTGAATATACCAAGAAAAAAAAAATTAAAAATTGAAATGGAGTTAGATATAGTGGGGATTAGTGAAGTTCGGTAGAAAAGAGGAACAGGATTTCTGGTCAGGTGAGTACAGGATTATAAGTACAAAATCAGTTGGGGTTATTCCAGAAGTAGGTCTAATAATGAATAGAAAAATAGGAATGTGGGTAAAATACAATGAGCAGCGCAGAGATTGCATTATCGTAGTCAAGAGAGACACGAAGCCAACTCCGACCACAACAGTACAGGTTTATATGCCAACTAGCTCTGCCGATGAGGAGGAAATCGAAGAAATGTATGAGGTAAAGGAAACTATTCAGGCAGTTAAGGGAATAGGTGAATATAGACTGGGCAAAAGGAATGAAAGAGGAAGCTGCCAGGTAGAATTTACCAAGAAACATAATTTAATCATAACAAATACCTCGTTTAAGAATCACGAAAGAAGGTTGTATACTTGGAAGAGAGCAGGAGACACCGGAAGGTACAGGATAGATTTTATAAAGGTAAGCCATAGATTTCGGAACAAGGCTTTAAAATGTAAGACATACCCAGGGGCAGATATAGACTATGACAATAACTTATTGGTCATGAACTGTAGACTGAAACTGAAAAAACTGCAGAAAGGTAGGAAACTAAGGAGATGGAACCTAGATACATGAAAGGAACCTGAAGTTCTTCACAATTTCAGAACGAGCTTTAGGCAACAATTGACATAAACGAGGTGAAATAAAATAATAGAAGAGGAATGGGTAGCTTTGAGAGATGAAATGGTGAAGACAGCAGAGAACAAAATAGGTAGAAAGGCAACACCTACAAAAATCCTTGGATATCACAGGAAATACTAAATTTAATCGAAGAAAGGAGAAAATATAAAAATGCAGTAAATGAAACAGGCAAAATGGAGTGCAGACGACTAAGAAATGAGATTGACAGGAAGTGCAAAATAGATAAGAAGGAGTAGCTAGAAGGCAAATGCAAGTCAGTAGAAGAATGTATAAATAGGGGAAAATAGATACCGCCTAGAGGAAAATAAAAGAGGCATTTGGAGACAAGAAAAGTAGCTGTATAAATATAAAGAACTTAGATGGAAAACCAGTTCTCAGCAAAGAAGGGAAAGCCGAAAAATGGAAAGGGTATATAGAGCGGCCCTACAAAGGAAATGAACTTACTGACAATATTGTAATAACGGAAGAGGAAATAGATGAAGATGAAATAGGAGATACTATATTGAGAGATGAATTTGAAAGAGCCCTGTAAGACCTAAGTCTAAACAAAACCCCTGGAGTAGATGACATTCCTCCAGAACTACTGAAGTCTCTGGGAGAATCAAACACTATAAAACTATTTCACCTGGTGCGTAATATTTATGAGACAGGTGACAAATCCTCGGACTTTAAGGAAAATTTAATAATCCCCATTCCAAAGAAAGCGGTTGCAGAAAGGAGTGAAAATTATAGATCAGTTTAATATATCATGGTTGCAAAATTGTAACACTAATTATTTACAGAAGGATGGGAAAACTGGTAGAAGCTGATCTTGGGGAGGATGTTTGGATTCAGGAGAAATGTAGGAACATGGGAGGCAATACTCAACGGCTTTTCGTAGAAGATTACGGAAAGGGAAACCCACATTTCTAGCTTTTGTAGATTTGGAGAAAGCTTTTGTTATTGTTCATTGGAATATACTCTTTCAAATTCTGAAGCAATCAGGAGTAAAATGTAGGGAACGGAAGCTTATTTACAACTTGTACAAAAACCAGACAGCAGTTATTAAATTTGAAGCGAATGAAATGGATGCAGAGGTTGGGAAGGGAGTAAGACAGGGTTGTCGCCTTTCTCCAATGCTATTCAATTTGTACAATCAGCAAACTATAAAGGAAAGCAAGAAAAAATTTGGAGAAGGGATTAAAGTTCAGAGTGAAGAAATAAAAATATTGCATTTTTCCGATGACTTTGCAATTTTGTTAGAGACAGCAAAAGACTTGGAAGAGTAGTTGAATGGAATGGACAGTGTGTTGAAATGTGCATACAATATGAATATTAACAAGAGCAAAACAAGGGTAATGGTGTGAAGTCTAAGAAAATCAGGCCATGCTGAAGGAATTAAATAACGAAACACTGAAGGTAGTACATGGGTTTTGTTACTTGGACAGTAAAATAACATGCGATGGTCGCAGTACACTCGATACGAAATGCAGAATGCCAATTGTAAGGTTCGAGTGCCGGTTACGGCACACAATTTTAATCTGCCAGGAAGTTTCATATCAGCGCACACTCCGCTACGGAGTGAAAGTTTCATTATGGAATATTAATTTAAGCATAAGGAAGTCCTTTCTGAAGGCTTTTGTGTGTAGTGTTGCCTTGTATGGAAGTGAAACATGGACGATAAACAGTGTGGACAGAAAGAGTATAGAGGCTTTTGACATGTGGTGCTACAGAAGAATGCTAAAGATTAGTTGGGTGGATCACGTAACTAATGAAGAGCTACTGAATAGCTTTGGGGAATTTCTGGCATACCTTGACTAAAAGATGGGATCAATTCGTAGGACACATTTTTAGACATCAAAGAATCGTAAATTTAGCAATGGATGGAAGTGTGTGGGGTAAATGTAGGTTGCAGGTCTTATGAGTAGATGAAGAGGCTTGCTCAGGATAGAGTAGGGTGGAGAGCTATATCAAACCAGTATCTGGGTTGAAGACCATAACTACACATCCCACGAAGTATCAGTGGCCTGCTATTTATGCAGCCATTTCTGTAGTACCCGGAACACTTTCATTATAATTAAAACCTCCGTGTACGTCTAGAGCTTTGTACCTCCTCCAAACAGCCGAGCTCACATTCCTACAATCCCTACATTCTCTCTAGTGGTCGAAACCCTCAGTAAATTATGCTCAAATTTATATGTACAGAGAAGACAGGTGATTGTAAACACCAGACTGTGAGTGAGAATGAGAGAGTAGCACTGGGAGAAAAACGGAATGTGTCGGAATCAATGACAGTGGAAACCAAGAGTCAAAGAATTAGTGGGGAAGGAGAAAATTCTGATGAAGATCGGGAGATTTGTATGAAAACAGCGACAGAAATAGGCGATGGTAAGTACCAATGGTAGAAAAGGGGAAAGGTTGGGCAATATCAATGGTAGAAAGAGGAGAGATTGAGAAACAAATGGACATTGCAGCGAGAGGCAGATGCTTAGTTTGAAGTCTTAACTACAAAGAGAATTTGCGTTTCGAATGGTCTGTGTTAAATGAGTGCGAATATGTTCGCATGCCATTATTGATGGTGACGAACACGCATTGAGTGAGGCAGCTGCTTAGAATTTCCGTCGATCAATATACAGAGTGTATATAAAGTCCGGGAACACTTTCAATTATTTATTCCACAAGAACCAAACATTCTAAATATATAAGGTTTTTTTTTTTCACGTATACCACCACAGTTAGTTAATTTGCTGATAGTGCTAGTCGCAAACAATAAGAATTGATAAATTACATTTCTGTGGCGTATGTTCTTTCGGACATGCCCGAAAGAAGAAACGTCACATATATATCTTACACAATTTGCTGATCACAGATAATGGTCCTTTCTTCAGTACCAAGGCACTCCTAGGCCCTTACGGTTATCTGTTTAAATAACTACATGTCTGAGTAATGGGTAGGGTAAATTGGAGAATTTGTATCTGGCGGGAGGCTTTCTTGAGTAATCCATTGCATATGTGGTGATCGCTGTATCCCCAGTGGTGTAGGGGTCATCGCAACTGCCTAGAAAGCACGAGACACACGTTCGAATTCCGGCTGGGTACACATTTTCAACGTTACCCATTCGCAGTTAATGTCATACATTCCTTGAATTTGAATTGAAATTTGAGGTGGTATACCGGCCGTTGAGCGGTCCCTGACTAGAGGAGACACTCATACACTCATGACACAGTGCTGTACCGGGAATCACACGCAAGAGGATGTAACATGTCCAAGTACCAATATCCAGTGACAGTGTTCTCGGCGAAGAGGAATGACCGTACAGTTTTTCGACGTGTAGTGTGAAAAGTGCCTTCGTCGCTAAAAATTAATAGATCAACGATACCATCCCCGTCCTCTTTAGAGTTTTTGCAAGTGCGAACAAAACTGAAAAACTTGTCTTTGTCGTCGTCATTGAGATTCTACATTAGCTCCAATTTGATTGGATTTAAAGACAGATTCTGTCAAAGAACTTTCCACACTGTCATTGGGACCATTTAGAGTTCACGGGATGCACGACTCAGCGATTTTTTTGAATATATTATGAATGTCTCTCGTAAGCGCTCCACATTCACTTCACTCACACTGGGACGTCCACTTCTCTTTGCCCGGCACAAGCAACCCATCGTAACGAATTCGTTGTGCCAGTGGTAAATGACATTTCTTGTTCGTGCCTTCTAACCGTTTATAGTTCTAAACATCCGTTGAACAGCTGTAGCACACATGTTTCTGTCGAACACCAACACGCAGAAAGTTCGCTCCACACCTTAACTCGCCTTGTTTGCGGCTAGCGCTGATTATCGGCAAAGTACCAAACTATGCTCTGGCGGTATACATAATGAAAAAAATAAAGATAGAAATAAATGTTTGATACATGTGCAACGTTTTGTTCTTGTGCAATAAATAATTGAAAGCGTTCCTGGACTGTATATGACAGCTACAGTGGAGTGTGTCCGTAAATAATTTTATATGCGTACAATTAAATATGCATGCTCTCAAATTATTTATGCTGTTGATGCGTTACTCAAATGGAAAGGCATAGTAATGAACGAAGTAGAGAGAACAGTAATTTGTGAGCTTCTACAATGTTTGTGGCGTCTCATTAATGAAAGCTCTTGGGACTAGCTTACAAACCGAACATGCTGAAATGTTTCGCATGTCATGTGTTTCTCTCAGTCGAGGAGAGCTCTGTGTCTCTGAAGTACTCAGCTTATTATCCCGCACATAAATCAACACCCGACGGCTGATAGTAATATTGTGGTCGTCCTGTATAGCGTGAGCGCAGGTCTGGTACAGAACGTATGTGCAGATAAGGAGTGACACAGGCTGACAGACGGCCGCAGAGATGTGCGAGGGTAGCTAAATGAATTTCTCTGCCACCCGTGCGTGTGCTGATAGCAGCTGGCTATGCCGGTCTCCCTGATAAGCAGCCAGGTTACCATAACAAAGGACATAGATCAACATTTCGTTGACGCCTACCTGTAATAGAAGCTTTAGAACCTTCTTGCATTGTACAGATAACACGCTTAGGAGCAACAGTAATTTATTAAGGCGAATAACCTTCGACTTTCAGAGCTTAAAGAAGGTCTTCCGTAAGTTATTTCTTAACACTAGACCGCCCGGTAGGCGTCAGATGACCGTTTTTCATTTTAAGATGGGAATATCTTCGGTGTTTAAAATGCTATCTTCCTGTTATTTTCTGGTTTTTAATAGTTTTAAAGGATGTTTAACGTACCTTAATAATTTTGATTTTTAACTGCAATTTTTTAAGATTTTTACACATTTACCATTGGTTCCCGATGGCGGTCAATTCACCGCTTCTCACGACTATGCGATTTATCCGGATTATTTGGCGCTTTTGTTAGCCAACAATGATAAGTTTCATACATTGTTGCCTATAGTGACTATACGCGTTTCTTTGATGGTACCAGTCAGACGTTCTAGACCTCAAGAACTGTAGACTCCATGTATTAAGACTGCTAACAGAGAAGAAGGAACTTATAAGTGTAGTAAACGAAAACTTGCCAAACTGGATTATGCAAGAAAAACAAAACTAGAGAAATTTGCTTCATATGTAAAAAAAAACCTTCATGTGGTTCGTGTCTAAGTGAGCGAAAATTCGAAATGTGCACGTGAGTAGCTTAGTAAAGCAGTACTTATTTGTTACAAAAAAGTGTAATTTATGAATAATTAAGCAATCCTATGAAAACATCATTTATCACCTACTATTATATCATGTAAAACAGAAACATTGAAAATGTAAGCAATTTTTTGTATCAATAATCTGGTGTCACTTATTTCGTACGCTATAGACTAAAAACAAATTTTATCAGCTTCAAATAATAATGTGCCTACATTATTATTATTAACCACGTAAAAATAGAAAAATCATTATCAATAATTATGAAATATCTTTACATTTTCTAAAACAGATCATTTTAAAGTATGATAATAAAATGTAATGGTCAATTAACCTACAACTTCTCGGAGACAAATTGTCACCACGAACAAATAAATGGCGTAATGTGGTAGAAAATCCGGATATGGAACATAATAGCGGACAGGCCTGAAAATTATTAGAAACCTTAATGGCGATTGAGCAGGTTACGATTGACAAATGGCACGCCAGTTGCTGCTAAATGGCGACACCACAAAACGATTCGGAGAAACGAAATACGAACGTGCAATTACTAAAAATTGCGTGCGTACATAAAAGGCCGCGCGGGAGTAGCCGAGCCGTCTGGAGCGCCGCGTTGCAAATCGTGCGGCCTCCCGCGTTGGTACCAGACCTCCCGCGTTGGAGGTTCGAATCCTCCCTCGGGCATGGATGTGTGTGTGGTCCTTAGGTTGTTTAACTTAGTTTAAAGTAGCTTGTGAGACTAGGGACTGATGACCAACGTAGTTGGTCCCATAGAATTACACACATTTGAAAATTTTTTTGGAGACCGAAAATTGAGATTATTGAAATTATTCCCTGCCTACCAATCAGGTGCTAATGTGAAAACGCTTTCTTGGGATGTCATGTCTTTTTTTTTTTTTTTCAGTTTCCGTATCACACGAATACCCCAAGTTGCTAAGCTATATTTGCATGTGGTTGTTCCGTACCCCATATTCTCACATTGTGGCGGTTTTCCGTTCCATTTAAATGTGTTTTGCCTCGTCACTATAGACTAACGAGGAACAAAACTGTTGTTCCCCCATCTTTCCTAGAACGAAATTACAAAACTACACACATTTCTGTTTATCACCGCCACCAACAGCAGCCAACAAGATGTCGGTGACACGTTAACAACCTGTACTGTGAAAGTATTTCTGCGCACTTCTTGTGAATGTATGGTGGGTGCGTTGAACGTCTGCACCAATCCACCAAACACTCGGAGACGCTTCGGTGATTAGCATTTACACTGGCAACCTGTTTCTCTGACTTGCTCATGCCATCGTCTAATGCTCTGTGTCGTATGAGGATCCACACCATACCCGGCATGAAAGTGACGCTTAAAATTTATTACTGAGCCGCATTGCTCAAAAAGTACAGCACAAAAGCTTCCTGTTGTCCCGACACAGTTTACACTATGTGATCAAAGCTATCCGAACAGCTCTCAAAAACATACGTTTTTAATATTTGGTGCATTGCGCTACTGAGACCTCAGTGGTCATTAGACATCGCGAGAGAGCACGATGGGGCGCATAACGGAACTCACGGACTTCGAACGTGGTCACGTGATTGGGCGTCACTTCTGTCTGAAGTCTTTTCGCCAGATTTGTACACTGCTGAGCGTCCCTAGGTCCACTGTTTCTGATGTCATAGTGACGTTATAACATGAAGGGACATACACAGCACGAAAGTGTACAGGCCGACCTCGTCTGTTGACTGACAAAGACCGCCGAGGGTCGTACAGTGTAATAGGCAGGAATGTAACCAGACCATCACACAGGAATTCCAAACTGTATCAGAATCCACTCTACGTACTATGGCAGCGGAAGGTGAGAAAGCTTGGATTTCATGATCGACAGCAGCCCGTAAGCCACACATCACGCAGGTGAATGGAAAACCATGTCTCTCTTGGTGTAAGAAGCGTAAACATTGGACGATTGAACACTGTAAAAGAGTTGTGTGTAGTGAGAAATCACGGTACACAATGTGGCTATCCGATGGCAGCGTGTGGGTATGGCGAATGTCCAGTGAATGTCATCTGCCAGCGTGTGTAGTGCCAACAGTAAAATTTGGAAGCGGTAATGTTATATTGTAGTCGTGTTTTTTCATGGATGGGACTTGCACCCCTTGTTGTTTTACGTTGCCCAGTCACAGCACAGGGCTACATTCATGTTTTAAGCAACTTCTTGCTTCCCACTATGAAGATTACAGTGCAGCGATTGCACTCTTCAACACGATCGAACACATGTTCATAATGCACGGCCTGTACCGGAGTGTTTATGGTGTTTTTTAAAGGGCTGAGTCTCTGTTGGTAAGAATTCTTTATCATCCCGTTCATTTTGTAATACAGTGAGCCACAGCAAAACGAGGCATTGTTTATCTAGAAAATACTTACGCTATCAACGTCGGCTAGCACAGGTATAATGATTTTTTGAATACGAAACAAAATTGAATGTATTTACTGCGTAAGGACCCACCAGAGACCATGAGTTCCTTAAGCGGAATATTCAGAATGTATTTCTGAATGGTCTCCGAAATTATGTAAGTGGAGTTATCATTTGTATACACGAGCCACATATCCTGAACTTTTGGGCATTCAGCTATGTCCCATTCATCAAACAAACCACAGTTTCGATGTTTTCCAGTATAATATATTGAAAAGTCAAAGAAACTGGTGTAGGCATGCGAACGCAAACACAACGTAAACAGAGGGTGGCGTTGTGGTAGATATCTCCTATGTAAACAGGTGTCTGCCTCGGGCGTTACATCGATTACTGCTGCAAGAATGACAGGTTATCACGACTTAAGGGGAGATTTTTAGACTTCACCGTATTTGAAATGACTGGAATTTCCTAGGGAAACAGTTTTTGTTTCATGTAACTACGATAATTTTTTTCGTGGGTTATAATGGTTTTCGTGAGGCTCTGTATTAAGAAAAACGGTGACACCAAGGGCTTATGACCGGTTATGCGCAGGCCAACCCTACAGTTCTAATGTCATAGTTTCTAAATTAGAGTGCATTTGGCATGTACAGAAAAGAATCGGGTTCCATGTTGAAATATAGTTAAAAAATAGTCGAATAGTGGAAGATGTTAAAACGATAGGTGGTAAAGGTCACCTGATAAATATTGAAATATATACATTACAGAATTACTATGACTTGGTCATAAGGAGATATTTAGGGAATCTCGAAAACAAGTTTCAAATATTCAAATGTTTGTTAAGCTTAAGGAACTTAACTACTTATGAACTAGCTTATACTAAAGACGACGCAAACATCCATGCCCGAAGGGGGATTCGGACCCCCGACGGGAAGCGGCCTCATTGAGCTTGGCCACTCCGCCACGGCTCGAAAACATGAAGAAACCTTGATGGGCTTTTTTCCATAAGCTTTCCACAAATGAAAATCCTGTGCATGGTCTTTTCCCAAATGATCCTGACACCTGGTGCAAGTACAGGAGAGATGCCATATATGACCACAAACATTCATTGCCTGTATCAGTAATAAATGTAATTAAATCCATAGTTAGAGACCTTTTTAATGATAGATTGTTGAAGAAACGTGTTCATGGGAAAACCCGAAATTTAAAAGCATGTGTGAATTCTATCATTTGATCCGGTTACATAAAACTGTATTTATTCAGCTTAAAACCCGCAAATTAGGTGTTTATGATGCCATTTTAAGCTTCAATGATGGTGTAATTAGAAAACTGGATGTTTTGGAATTATTGGGCATACAATCAAGTTGAAATACTGCAAAATCCTTGGGGCCAGATTTTGCTAATTTAAATTGCACAAAAGATGCAAGACAGAAAAGAAGAAGGACCAAGACAAGAAAAGATGATCAGTATGATTCAGATGATGCTCAATATGGTGCAGGAAAATATTTGTGATAGGTAATTCTCATAGAATTGCAATATTAATCTTCAAACGGATTGTTCTCAAAACTACTTTTTTTTTTTTAATTTCAGGTACCATTATTTGATAAACTAATGGGGTTGGAAACATGAAATCTGGTCAATTTGTACTGCATATGGTAATAAGTTATTACAAGTAAACTGAGAACCACTAAATAATCAGAAACTGCTTTATAATTATTAATATGCTAAAGGAACTTATATTTTACAAGTGGAAGAATTTACTTTTTCCTTCAAAACCATAAGAGGTATTATGCTCAATTTACTTGTAAATTGAAGCATATATATTATATAAGTGCAGTAAAAATTTCATTTTTATCACTTACAGCTTTTTCGAAAACTGTACCTATTCAAAGGGTAAAATAGCATTGGCAGAATAGGGATAAAAATTGCCTTCTGTCTCCCCTTAAGTGAGTTTGAAAGTGGTGTTACATTCAGCGGACGAGACACGGGACACAACATATCCGAAGTGTCAATGAGGTAGGGATTTACCCGTACGACTGTTTCACAAGTGCACCGAGAATATGGGAATCCGGTAAAATATAAAATATTTGACGTGGCTGCGGCAGGAAAAATGTCCTACAAGAACCGATCCAGCGACGACCGAAGAGAATAATAATAATTAAAAAAATCAAATGTTTGTAATTCTATCGGACCAAACTGCGTGGTCATCAGTCCGTAGCTTACAAACTACTTAAACCTAGGTAAACTAACCTAAGGTCAAACACACACACACCCATGCCCCAGGGAGGACTCGAAACTCCACGGCGAGCAACCGCGCGCTCCGCAGCGAGACGCTTTAGACCGCTCGGCTACTCCACCGCGGCCCGAAGAGAATCGTTCGACGTAACAGAAGTGCAAAGGTTTCACCAATTTCTGCAGATACTGGGTCATCAACAAATGTCAGCATGCGTATCATTCAACGGAACATCATCAACATGGTCGGATCCGAAGGTTCACTCGTGTATCCTTACTGACTGCACGACAAAAAGCTTTATGCCTCGCTCGGGCCTGTCAACTCCGATGTTGGAGTGTTGATAACTATAAAAGATTTGGCTGGTATCACGAGTCTCATTTACAATTGTATCGATCTGACGGACGTGAGCGGGTAGGCAAATAACCTCATGTATCCATGGACTCTGCCTGTCACCAGGGGACTGTTCAATGTGGTATGACAAGTACATATGTACCCTGGCTGATCACTCGCATTCATTCATCTCGATTCCTATTTTGGTAATTCCTTCAGGAGTATGTAACACCCCACACATTCAGAATTGCTACAGAGTGATTTCAGAAACATTCGTCTGATTTTAAACATCCCCGCAGGTCACCAAACTCTTCAGACGTGGAAATGATTGAGCACATTTGGGAGGCTTTTTGCGGTCTTCCTATCGGTATTCACCAATCAGAATTGGGCAATACATATCTCAGGGTAGTAAAAGGTTTATGACTCGTTGTCTCTGTTCATAGGGGTGAATTATATATGTCAACTTATACGCACAAAACAGCTACCCTCACTGTTTAAACAAGATCAATACGTAATCTATAGTTTAGGCAGTCTATCAATCTGCATGCGATGACGCGAAAATATATTTAAACAAACATAAATTAAACTTATGAATAACCAACAAAATGGATTCTAAGATAAAGAAGTGATTCACTCAAGAAGTAATTCTTTATAAATGTAATTTATTACTCTTTTTGGTCCTGCGTAGGTGGTCCTACTTTATACATTGCTAAATAACTGAATATTTCTCCAACTATTGTTCATGAGAGGCACAATAATTATCGAGAGTAAAAGTTTCAAATTATCACTCGTAAATTAGTGGAGTCCATCGCCATTGCAGTTCCAAATTAATCCGCGATTAATTACAGTTTTTGTTATAAAAGACAGTTTGTCATCACACGAGTACACGATTGCTGAATTATCACAGTTCCACAGCCCTACTACCGTGCATAGTTTATCACATTTCACCAGAGACTAAGTTCTTCCGTCACAGTCCCATAAATTTTCTAAGTCCACACACGCCTATCTCTTCAAATCACAAGTTCGTAACGCGGTTTCAGACCGCACAGCGTCACCACTTTTCACCACCACGTCCAAGTTACGAGTCCTTTCCCAAGCATTCGAAAGCATGCTCTCCCTGCTCCAAAAATTATATCCTTCCGCGCATTCTAACGCCTCATCTTTAAAATACAATTTTCATTCCAAAATATTATACATTTGAATATCACAGAATTAAATGCTTTGACCACCTCCCTACATATGTTGTTCACATTTAACAAACAAATATATATTTAACAATAGTAAAAACGGTTGAGACGGAAGCTCTTTGCTCAAGTACCTATTAAGCGTGGTGTCTCACTGTTCAAATATACTGCCATCATCGAAATATAGTTACACAATTAATACTTAATTTATCATGGCTTATTTTGTACAAAAATTCAGTTCTTGTCCACAAATAAATACAATTGTTTACATATAAATTATCTGCTGCATATCTACTATTTTTAGTCGGCAATGAAATATATGTGGCTGTGTAGAACATAAAACGAACGTTACTAAGAATAATATTAAATATAATAAAAACACATATATATGTAATGCGCGTTGCTGGGTTCATGTTTTGTGTGTCTGTGGTGCAATCTATGTTCTAACACAAGAATATTACTACTTTTACGAAAAGCAGAACAAGAGAATAAAATAAAGTTTATTGAAAGAATACACAAATAATGTGGTACGTCTTTTAAGATAGGTAGCGTGGTACAATACTGCCCATTTTCTTCTTAATCTATTACTGATATTCACTACGTATAAATTATTTTAAATATACGGCTAATAATATTATTATTATAGTATTGAAATTTGTCAGCTTTTTATCTGTAAGGGGATACTGAAATTGTAATTACGGCATTTGATTGTCACTAGTATCTTGAATCCATATATACATGTGACGTCTGTTCCGAAAGAACAGACGTCACTTCTGATCCTGCAATTGTTATTGTTTAATATTAACAGAATATATGACATCAACTGCGGTTGGGCAAAGCTGAAAATGAGTATTTAATATTCACAGAATACATGACATCAACTGCGATTGCGCAAAGCTGAAAATTTCAGCTTTGCCAAATCGCAGTTGATGTCATATATTCTGTGAATATTAAACAATAACAACTGCAGGATCAGAAGTGACGTCTGTTCTTTCGGAACAGATGCCACATTTATATATGTAATATGCCGGTGACGGGCAATGATCCTATCGTTAGTGGGTAAGGGTGGGCAAGTTTGAAGCTCTTACTCTTACGGGAATTAGTTTCATAACTACGAGTTTGAGTACTGTGGGCAGGGCGAAGCTGGGAATTTGTATCTGACGGGAGGCGTGCTTAGGTAGTCCTTGCAGGTGCGCTGATCACTGTGTCCCGAGTGGTGTAGGGGTCAGCGCAGCTGCCTAGAAAGCAGGAGACCCGGGTTCGAATCGCGGCTGGTTACACATTTTCAGCTTTGCCCAATCGCAGTTGATGTCATATATTCTGTGAATATTCTCTTGAATCCATTTATATAATTATATTTGCCGTATGATCATTCCCTGATTTTATATGGATCTTTAGAATAATGTGTGTCTATGTTGTATTTCAGTTGCAACCTGGGAGAGCCGCCCTCTCTCAGCCAAGAGCGCCTTTTCCGGTTTCCGAGCAGATTAGGAAAATCCTAACTACCTGTATTCCATTCACTAGGTCCAAACTGTCAGCAGGATGACTCGGGTATCCAACAGAGTGACAAAACCCGCCTTTTACATAGAAACAATCGGCTTCCCCCAGTATCTGTAATGTCATAGGGTAAGGTGGTACAATTTAGATCATTTCGGACAAATGTTATTATAACTGGAAATAAATTGAGAAAAGGAATAACTATGGCACTTGTTCTTGGATGTTTAATGAATATGTAACACAAATATTATACAGTTACAAATGTTGGTATAAACACAAAAAAAGGTTACGTAATTGAGAAAAATCGATCGAAAATGTACCACACGAGGTACAATTGTGATCACTTCCTCGTAAAATTTTGATTACAGGCATCTTCCACATAAAAAAGCACTTTTTCTGTCACGCACTAACGCATACTTCGTGGTACCAAACATTGCAATTTTGGCAGCGAATCCATTCACCCTTAACTAGATGATTTATAAGAGCGCGTTAGACAAAGTAGCTTCACTTACCTCTTTAAAGGGAAAAAATTTATATCTCCTTACCGCAAAGCGGTGTATTCTTGGAAAAGACAGGAGGAGCTGTAGAAACCTGCTACTCTACAACGTGATACAACGAGACACTAAGAGACAGAAAAATGGCGCGAAAACTTACGTTGATCGGAATTGTACCTATATCGAAATTGTACCACCTTACCCTACTTCTTAAAGTGCTAGCCAGAAGAGGTGTCCAATCCCTCGTAATGTTTCGGATTTAGGAACAGCCCTGCAAAATGTCTGGTCTCAGTTCCCTCCAGCACTACTTCAGACATTAGACGAGTCATTGACAAGTCGTGTGGTAGGTGCCCCAGTTTGTTTGACTTTTCAGTATTAAACACTTAACCTGTTATTTCCATTATGGCGAAATGGGCAACGTTTCCGCTTTGTTGCGTCTTATTATAGGGAATTCGGATGACTATTTTTCCAGAGTGCGACGCTTAACGAAGCTCCCTTTGTTGTTCAGTGTTCTCATTAGAAGTTGACGGGTTACACAGTTTCGACATTCGCCCCGCCAGAGAGCAAAACCTCGGCGGCTTCCGCCCTCCCCTTACTCGCCGATAATAGCGTTTCCAGTTTATCGGCTTTACACGGGCCGGGTTATGAGCGGACGTGTTCCAATTATGCGGTTATTGATTCAACAAGAATGTAAAACAATTGGACGCTATCCTTGCCGCAAATTACGCATCTACGCACCGCACGAGGAAGTTGCGCGAACGCCGCGCCAACAACGGGAAAAGAGCGTAAATGGTTCTGTACACGCTTTCGAACGCAGATTACTAATGAGGAACAGAATTTTGTGCAAATACGTAGCACCCAAAATTAAAGCGATACCGGTGCGTCAGCTACAGCTCCATTCGACGCGCTATGCATTTAGATGATTACGAAATTATTATTAGATGGATTAATTTGTATTTTACATTTTCAGTCAATTACTGGAGTGCTCATATTATCATTTCTGCAAGCCAATAATATTGCGGAAACGAACATCCCATTAAATCCGTCGCTGCTATAAATTCATTTCACCTGGATGAGTCGTCTCTAAATGAAGAACTTACAGGGTGTTCGGAAAATCCCGTTACACAATTGCAGAAGTTGTATGGAGAAGTGAGTAAATAATACTCTCATAGGGAACACATGTCCGCAAATTATTATTATGTAATACTACCAGCATTCCATTTTTGTGACTGAAACAAATCATTTCTGATGCATTTCATATTTTTGAAGCATCAAAACAACAAGCTGGAAAATATTTTATAAAATGCGTATCCTGAAAGCTATGAGCAGGCCGTCATATTCTATCCTGTGAATGGGTCTATTCTACTGGGGCTGAGCGACATGGCGCATTGGTAACAGACTGGACGCCATTGGGGTTAAAGGCGGTTCAAACCCACCTTCGGGCAACCTGATTTAAATTTTCCGTCGTTTTCCTAAATCATTCCAGTCAACTTCCAGGATGGTTAAAGGGCACGGCCGATTTCCTTCCCATCGTTACCAAAAACGGTACGAGGTTGTGCTTCCTCTGTAATGACCAAGATGTCGACACGTTAAACCCTAATCTTCCCTCCTTCCTTCTACTGATAAAGCACACATAGCTCTTAAGGTATGCATTTTAGAGTTAGTCGACTTTTTGATTCTTTTAATCCACAACACAAGTATGACTAGAAAAGAGCTTTCTTCTACAGTGTCAAAGGTCTTCTGCAGTGACAGAGAGAAGTGCTCATTCAGTTATGAGATTAGGTTGCTTAGAGTTAGTCGACTTTTTTCTTCTTTTAGTCCACAACACTTTCTTTCACATAAGTCAGAGAGAAAGAAGTGCTTATTCATTTAACTTATGAGATTAGGTTGTTTATCAAGATATTATGTACACTTTGCTCCATTAGTCCTTGAGGTTTGTAAGTGAAATTTCCGAAAACTCTGTTTAAGCGTTACTGTGTGGGCTTCTGTTGTACGGCTGCTATCATTTTGCACCGAGATCGTGATTGTCCTGTCAAATACTTGGATTCTGGATATAGTTGGAGATCCCAGAAGTCTTAACTTACATTTATTTTATATTATTGTAGCCGTTCAAATTATCAACGCTAGTTTCACGCGAATTATTTATACGATTTAGAATGAGGACTTTTTGGTAGGGATACTAGAAGTACAGTGAAATATGCGGCATAATGAAAAAAAAAAAAAAAAAAAATCCCGCCAAATAATTGAGTCTGATCAGTGGCACTACTAGTGAATAAATTGTCAGTTAACTACGTGCTGTTGATTTAGATTTAAATCGTCTGCCATTGAATGTAGCCACGTTACGTCAGAGCGTTCGTTTTTTTCTGACAGAAAATAAATTTTAGATACCACCTTATCATATATATTCTTTCTCATCAGTTTTTTCAGGTATCATTTTCAGGGTTTCTTCCTCCACTCATGACGAAAAATACACAGATAAAGTTATTGTTTTCACTAAAAACTTTATTTTGAAAAAAAAAGAAAAAAAAGACTTCACTGTCCGTACAATCTAAGTTGATACTCCGCAAGCGATCGTAAATGGGACACGTATTTACGGTTGCTCCCATCAGCCACCATGCCAGGTATCAACTTAGTTTAGGCGGCCGATGTAAACATTATGTATAAGGTGCCATCTGTTGACAATCTGTTTAACTAACACTAATGACGTTGACAGCTCTTGGATTTGTTTAGATTCTTTACGCAAGCCAAAGACCTTATTTGATACAACCATAGTTTCTCACGCGATTTCGGTTAAACACGTCGATGTATACTTCATCACATGATTTCGATTATACACGTCGACGTAACGAGGAAGAGTACACAAATAATTTACTGGAACTAACAGGCACGAAAGCTCTTGCAGTTGTTTTGATTCTTTACGAAAGCGTAGTTTATCATGAGATTTCTGTTTCAGACGTCGACACACAACAGCTTCGTTCAAGCAAGCGTTGTGTACTGCGCCAATGAACTAAATTTTGTAAAATAAACAACTTTTCAAAACATGAAGTAAATATTAAATAGTCAATATTAGATTTTTAAATGTTTCACAATTAATCATATTGTATTTAATTATATAAATTTTCTTACAATGAGACTAATATTTTTACTACTATTCAATATTTACTATATTTTATACATATGTGCTTGCATCTGCCTCTTCTCCATTAGTATCCAGCCACGGCGGAATGGCCGTGCGCACTGAGACTCCTTGCTGCTGTGCACTTGGCCGTTCGCCGCCGGAGGTTCGAGTCCTCTCTTGTGCATGGTTGTATGTGTTGTCCTTATTTTAGTTTAACTTAATTTAAGTAATTTTTATGCTAGGGACTAATACCCAAGCAGTTAAGTCCCATAGATTTAGAAACATTTTAACATTTCGTTGCTATCCTACCTACCTGCGACTGATCAGGATAGAGTACG
This sequence comes from Locusta migratoria, assembly GCA_026315105.1. Taxonomy (NCBI): domain Eukaryota; kingdom Metazoa; phylum Arthropoda; class Insecta; order Orthoptera; family Acrididae; genus Locusta; species Locusta migratoria. The sequence goes on along the minus strand of CM048749.1, from coordinate 109,720,910 downwards.
AATTATTCGCACGGCTCAACTAGTAACCTGTATTGTGTAATTTTACTGGACCTTATAAAGTACTGTGTTATAAATTAAAAAAAAAGAACATTATTTACATCATAGACATAGGTAAGTAACATTAAATTCATCAATTAGTTTTGTGTCGAAACGTGCTTTCGACTTTCAGGTATGTGGGCCACATTGAAACATCAACCATTGTGGCACAGTAAATCGTTTCAGCCTGCCCCTAACGCGATTTTTAACATGAGTTTCAGAATCCGGAGGGGGGATTCAAAGGAAGATAATTATGTTTTGGTGCAATCTGAAACCTCCGGCAGTTACATATTTCGCATATGTTTTATAATAAACGAAAAGTACTCTGAAGAAGACATTGAAGTAAGCTATTTTAGGAGCAGCACGAAAAAATGCGAATTCCAATGGAGGACGTAGTTTTAGTACACAATAGTCAAATAAGAATGATTCTGCAAACAGGTTCAATGTCGTCAAAAATAGACTCAAGAGGTACTCATTCTTAATTTCTTTTGTTCCATAAATATGAAGTAAATGTCATTGAATATTTCCTCAAAATTGTTGATTTGTATTTATTGTTAGCTGTGAACATTTTTATTCCACTATTTTGCAACGTTCACGTTCATGTATATAAAGCCAAATCAGTTTACATCACTTCCGTGTTAATATAGCAGTTTTTAAGTGATATGGCCAATGATTATTATGTTAATGCGTTTTTGGTTAACACCCAGATAAATGATTCAATTTAAAATGTTACAAGTGTTTCTATATCTGTGCCCCGTTACCTATTTCATTGTACCCCCGGCATGGGACACAAACTTAATGTTAATTTAAAATTATAATATATAGATACAAGTGTTCATTTATCGCATACATTACAATGTCATTGGAATACTCATAACTGGATTTACAACTTAATTTGGATTATTTGTTTCCCTCTGCCTCATGTTTTTCTACCCTCATTTACAAATCTATGTGCTCGTTTGAAACACGGATGATGTTGGAACAATATCACATCACTGTCCTTCACATTTGCTAAGTATAAAAGCACACAACATGAACTTTGGTATTCAGTTTGCTGAAAATACCGTAACCTGTTTTGGAGAAACGTAAATGGAGTATCAGGTGGATTTAGGTCAACTAATACGGTAAAAAAAGTTGCAATTGCGTCTTTTCATAGCATGACATGTTTTCTTCTAGCGATCACATGTTGACTGTTGAGTCGTTTACACTGTTTTAATACAGGAATCTACACAATTGAATTATAAGCAACTCTCTTAGCATTTTGAATAATTATTGATAACCAAATTCACCAGTCATTTTCAACCTCCGATTCAAACGCCCCTCAGTTCCATATAGAAACTGTTATTCCATCCACCTAACGACTCTGTTGCTTAATCCACCGATAAGAGCAGTCGAACGAGTAGTATATGTTACTACCTGCAGTCATTCGTAGATTCATCTGCTATGCATGACAATCTCTACAAGGCCTACCCAAAATAAAATGTTTGTTGGTGTGACACTTCTCTGCAACATGTATGAAAATATTCATTTGAACAGCTTAAAGTCTATTAATTAATGGATATAAATACTGATTTTCTATAGGGAGGCGTTTCACATTCTGTGTGAAAGGCATATTCACTATATTTTATCTGAGATAATATAGTTACATTTTTAGAAATAACCTTCATTGATTCTAATGAGCTCACATAGTAAATTTTAATTATTGTTACGTCTCTGAAAATGTACCGATAATCCACAATTGACAGTGTCCTTCCTAGCGCCTGACCAGAACAAACTAAACACTTGTTTGGCTGGACTAACAATTTTACTAATGTAAAAAGTATGAACCGCAATATTTCGTAACCGACGAAGTCAAATCTAAATTAATTTAAAAAAAAAAAAAAAAAAAAAAAAAAAAAAAAAAAAAAAAAAAAAAAAAAAAAAACACTAAACCACATTAAATAAAATGTTTGTAAATGTATGGGACTCAGCAGCTTGGTTATTAGTCCCTAGCCTACAAACTACTTAATCTAAGGTAAACTAAACTAAGGAGAACACAAATACCCATGGCCGAGGAGGAATCGAACCCCCGACGGCGGAAGGCCGCGCGCACCGCAACACGGCGCTCCAGTACGCGCGGCTAATCCGCCGCGGCAAGCCACATTAAATTCGCTGAATACGCATTTAATATAAAAGGTGATTAATTATGGAGTTCAAGAAGAAATCAGTTTACAGCATTAAAACGAACCAAAATTTTCGGTTTGAAGTATTGCATTAGACAAAGAATGAGAAAAGGGAGAACAGTTCAACACTTACTCCACAATCAACTTCCCGTTCCTGAAGACGGAGTCAGTCCAATACCATCACTTCCAAAGTGGAAAGATCTGTCGACTAGGGAAAGTCTCTGCCAGTCTGAAATAAGAGAAATACAGGAATTTATGACATTAGCTGCCAGGTGGTACTGAATTAAGCCAATGGGGAAAGTTGAAAATGTGTGCCTAGTCGGGATTATAAGCCATTACTCTAGCACGTCTCCATCCAAACTCAAATTTCCAACCTATCCTTTGTGCCAAAGTCATTTTTCACTGATTACTGACGCGGTGGAATGACCGAGCGTTCCAAGAAACCTAGCTGCGGAGCGCGCCGCTGCTCGCCGTCGGAATTTCGAGTCCTCCATCGGGCATGAGTGTATTGTTGTACTTAGCGTAAGGTAGTTCAACTAGTTCGTGAGCCTAGGGACTAATGACCATAGTAGTTAAGTCCCATAGATTTAAGAACATTTGGACACTTATTACGCGCCGTTTCGCTGATTTCCGTAAAAGTTTGTGCCTGGTTTGCAATCGCATTGAGATATGGACCACTGGATAACTTCTACTTTTCCGAAAATATGACTAAAATATGAACTTCCACAGATTGTAGAAGGTGCTTAGTATACCAAGATTTATTTATGAACCCAAGCCCATAGATCTCACCCACAAAATTCTTCAATTGTGATACTATGAAGCAAATGTGTTGTTCTACAAGCTGCTTTCTTTCCACATTTTGAGGGAAATAATCCTACTGTTGATGAAGGAAAGGAAAAAAGTCCAGTATACACGATCCATAAACAACAAACTTTAAGAACTATAAGCGCTTAACATCTACTTAAATACTTTGCAAATCGCATTGAAGTGCATGGCAGAGAGTTCATCGAACTACTTTTATGATAATTTTCTACCGTTTCATTCTCTAACAGCGCGCGGGAGAAAAGAACACAGTCTGATTTATATTTTTGATCGTGTTTCCCTCTGTAGGTGGATGCTAACAAAATAGGTTGACATGTGGAAGAGACGTTTGATCACTGAAATTTCGCAAATATTTCTCGCCGCAACGAATAAGCTTTTCTATTAATGATTTCCACCCAAACTCGAGCATCATTTCCGTGACATCTCTCCCCTATATCGCGATGATACAGAACTAGCTGCCCTCCTCTGAAGTTTCTCCCCATCAGGTGGAGGTTCCACAACGTCAGCAATACTCCAAAAATTGACGCAGAAGTGTTGTGTAGGCTGTGGTGTAACAGTTGCATCTCGAAAGCGTTCTGTCAATGAAAGATAGTTTTTGGCTCTCCTTCCTTACAATATTTTCCATGTGTAGTTTCCAATTTAAACTGTTCGTAATTGTAATTCCTAGATATGTAACTGAATTTAAGGTCTGTAGATTTGAATCGTTTATCGTGTAAATTATGTTCAACGGAATTTTTAATGCTGATACGGATGACTTCACACTTTTCGTTCTTTAGCGTCAATTGCCAATATTTATAAAATGCAGATATCTAAATTAGTTATCATTTGCGTTTGAACTTAGGGCAACTACCGAACAGTCTAAGAGAGCTGTTGACATTGGTAACTAAATCGTTTATAAAGATCTGGGACAGTAATGGCCCTATAGCACTTCCTTGAGGTAGTCAGTAACAACGTACTGTGTCCTTTCTGACAAGAAATCACGAATCCAATCGCACATCTGTGTAGATACTGCATAAGTACGCAATTTTATTGATGTATTTTGTCAAAAGCCTTCCGCAAGTCTAGAAATGCGGAACCTATTTACGATCCCTTGACGATAGCACGCATCACATCATGTGAGTAAACAGCTAGCTGTGTTTCTCAAGAACGATACTTTGTAATTCCGTGTTGACTATGGGTCAATCGTTCGCTTCTAAGTAGTTCGTAATGTTTGAAGAAAGTATATGTTCTAAAATCCTGCTGCAAACCCTCGTCAATGTTATAGGCCTCTAATTTGTAGATCACTCGTATTGCTCTTCTTATATATTGGAGTTACCTATTCAGCTTGCCAGCCTTGGGTAAGGATCATTCCCTGCTCAGCAGAAAAGAGAACACCGATAAGGAACTCATAGTTCTTAAGGTATTCATTTTAGAGACTTTTGTTTTCTTGATTTGGTCCATAGTACCTCTTCCCAAAACAAAGAAGCCAAAGACCTCACCGGTAAAAGAGGCTTATTTTAACATTATCGAAATCAATTCGAATCAGTGCACATTTCGTATTATATAAGACTTCCGAACATGGGTTCCTACGTAAAAAGATGTCTCATGTAAGTTAATCGGAGTATTTTACGGCCGCAGGACACATCATCAACAGTTATACAATTGCTTTTTCAGTAAGAGTAAAAGCTACATTAAAAGTGGTTTTCTTTTTATTACAGGAATAGGTACGTGGCGACCTGACTGAAATATCTACTGTAATACTTCAACAATGATCAGTTCAATATATAGTGGTGCCATTGTACATGAATAATTAGAGAAAGACATTAAGTGTCTAAACTCGGCAATAATAAACCCGATATACTGCCAATGGTGGCTGCCACTTTAAAAGCAATGTATAAAAGGTGTAGAAGGTCATCATAATTTAGGGGATAAGCGCAACAGTGGTCCAACCAATACGCAAAATGAGATACTGGTGCCTTCTGTTGTCTAGGGAAGTGAACTACCTTTCTACCATATGGCATAGACCAATATCACCTCTTACATACTATTTAGAAGACACTAATTTCTTTCCTCGATAAAACTTCCGTTTTGTTTGAGTGCATTGGTCCAACCTCAAACAGTCAATGAGAGGTTAGTATATGGATCATGTGTAATAACATCAAGTATGGCTGACGTTCAGGAGAAATAAAATAAACTGATAAAACAACTAATCGTAAATTAACTGAGCCGCAGCGGAGCGGCTGAGCATCGAGGCGCTATGCTCCGATGCGCGAGGCCGTTCCCCGTCGGATGTCAGAACCCTCTCGGGCATGGATGTTTGTGTCGTCTTCAGTAGAAGGTAGTTCATAAGCAGTTTATAAGGTTAGGGACTGATAATCCCGCAGTTAATTCCCTTAAGCTTAACAAACATTTGAACATTTTTGAAATTTAATGAGGATAAAGAACCTGTTGCTTTCAGTCGCATGTCAATGCTGAAAGTCTCTGTTGAACAACCACGGAAATTTTGCGTCTGGTATTGTTATTCAGATGGCATATAGCAAGGGGCATATGTGAATATCGTCAAAGAAGAAAATAGAAAGAATAAACACCCCCTTGAACTACAACATGTTAAGCTATACCAAAATATCCCAACCTAAGGCCAATAAACCGAAAGAATCTTAAAGATATTAATGACATTTTGAAATATGTTCCACCCATTTACCATTCTCTTTACAGTCTAAGAATAGAACTGCGGAAGATGAAAACATACTGTATCTTGTGTGGGATGATAGTGAAGGCATTCTTGATATTCCTGATTAAGTCTAGTGGACCTACTGTGTAATCGTTCAAAAGACATACTGAAAAAATATATCGAACTGAAAGCTGTTACTTGTAATGATAAGACTGTAACCTTAATATTTTACTGACTATATCACTTTGAGTAATGAGAAGTTACTTCCAATTCATATTAAGACTTGTAAAAGAACCATTAGGATGAACATATGATTCATTAAATTACTTTTATTCAGATAACATTTTTTCTTCTTTTCCATGTATACAGAAATGTCCGTGCAACAGTGGTCTAACCAAGAAAACGTGTTGCAGGTGTCTCATAGAGACTGCACTATTTCTGAAACTACTTCACAAAAGACTTTATAGAAATGTTGTGAAGTGTACCAAACATCATGGAATACACCGCTACCAAAAAAAGTGGGATTTCCAAATTCCAAGAAAAACCACATTGGATAACTTTGAACGGCTGTTTCTCTATTTTTAAAAGAGTGGCTTAGAGCACTGTTGCGCTGACTCCCTCAATTCTACATTAGGTCCCTATGTACAGAAGAGGACACTCAGACGCTACTAGTATGAATGAGATTAGTCTAGAAGTAGTGGTCAAAAGCGGCTATGCATTTTGAAAAAGAAATTAACTTTATGACAACATCTATAGCATGTTTTATTACTCATTCGTTACCCATTTAGACGCTGTCTGCCATCAAGAGGAGATTTTGATGGCTATATAGAAAAAAAATACTTCATTTTTTCTGTGATAATATAGTCTCACAAGATGGAGTCGGTTATAAAAGTCTTAGAAATAATAGGTATATTTTGAAGGTCATTGATAACAAAAATACATTTCTGTCGAGTACAGCAACATAAAAACTGAAGAGACAGCTAGTCATTGGAATAAGTCCTTCAACATACATATGATTATAAAAAGTTGCAGCAAGTATGCTTTTCATATGATATGATTTACACACACATTTTTCAGCCTAATAACTGACTGTTGTTAGTGAGCACGATATAAAGAATACAAACGATCATGGAAATATGGCAACAGCCATTCAACATTACCAGAAGACCTAAGGCACGAAAACCACTAACCCACCACCATAGAAACCGACATGCAAATAGTCATATTTAGCAATAAGAAACACCACCTGACCCTCCAAGAGAATTTCCAAATTCAAAAAGCATTAATAAAAAAAACACTTATTAAATGACTAAGTAAACATCAGCAACCAAACATTATGTAAACTAATAAAACACATAGTAGACGAAGACTAACCTCCCCCACCCTAACAACCATAACATAATACGACCACAGAAAACAACAACAACAACAAATCCCTGCCCACACATACACACCTGCAGAAAAACAGATTCTCTCTCTCTCTCTCTCTCTCTCTCTCTCTCTCTCTCTCTCTCTCTCTCTCTCTCTCACACACACACACACACACACACACACACTCAGAAAGTTGCTAGTCGAACTAAAATCATATTTATAAACACACAATACTGTCAGAACATCACACACAAAGTTGCTAGCAGACGCCTGTTTTGACAGAACCGAAACAAACACACACAGCAAAACACGAACCAAAGAACTCGAAAGCAAAGAACACACACACTGACAAGAAACAAAAGACATACAGAGCTTGCCACGCCACAGAAATCGCTATTTTTCAAAAACTTTTGTAAGAAGTGTTATTGCAAAAAAAAGTGTAAATAGTGTATATATAAGCAGTGACAGCAAGTGCCAATGTGCTACAAATCATACATGAAGATGAAAACATGAAAAATTCGTGAGTAATATTAGTAGTCCAACTTATTCAGAATCAAAACAATCCAACTGCATGAGAACTGCTACCGATCGAATTTAGTAGAAAATCAATCAAATAATGTAGTACAAACCATTTCCTGTACAGCTGACCACTGAAGATGTTTTAGAATAAAGCAAAACGCGTCTGGTCTACAGTAGACTAATTTACAGTTGCATAAGACGATCCCATAACCTATGCAAACTCTATAAGTGTTTGATAGGTTATAGTACATTTCGAATATTAGATGATAGCATTGCAGCAATTACAAACTTTCATCTGTTGACAATTTCATAGATTATAATACATTGCAGGGATGCTAACATTCATGTATTTCCGCAACGTTACCGTCCAGTCTTCAGTATGTATTATGATCTATGAAGTAGTGATAGTGGTGTACTCACATTATTAGACTGATTATATACCAGTGCTGTCAACTGTCTGTGGAATTCATATCACTAACTATGGCATACATGCATACGTCACATTGTGCTAAAAGACTGATTCCAATGACTAGTAACATTTTTTTTATTTTTTGGTTTCAGTAATTTGTTTTTTAATAACTGTTAATCAACAGATGTAAATGACTCCATGTTGCGATACTGTATTGTATGCAACGATCTATTTCTTTCCATATAGCTTTGAGAATCTCCTGTTGATGGCAAACAGTGCACAAACCGTTAGAGGATAAATGATGAAGTATTATACAGCTGTTAGCGAAAAAATGATTTGTTTCGGAGTATGAAAGAGAGCGTTTACCTGCCGCAGGCAACAGGCTTCAGTCGCGACGGTAACGAGGAAGCACACGCGTCGCGCACACGGAGACCGGCAACGCGGGTTGCCGGCCGCTAGGGGCGGCGGTAGACGCCTAGCCGAGCCGAGCCGAGCCGAGGCGAGCCGGCGGCGGAAGACGACAGCGCGGGACCGCGAGCGCAGCCGGACTGCGCGGCCGCGGCCTGCACGAGCGCTCACGCCGCCGACGCCGCTACTACCCGTCCAGCAGACATGCGCCCGAGCGCCGCGCCGCTCCACCCGCGTGGCCGCGTGTCTGCTAACCTGAGGATGGTGCCTACCACAGCTGTTAATATTTTTTTTTTTTTTTTTTTCTAAATACTTGACATTTTGAAACTTCCTGGCAGATTAAAATTGTGTGCCGGAACCGGGACTCGAACCTGGGACCTTTGTCTTTCGCGGGCAAGCTCACTACCGACTGTGCTATCCCGACACGACTCACGATGCCGCCCCACAACTTTACTTCCGCCAGTAACTTTTGGAAAGTAGGAGGCGAGGTACTGGCGGAAGTAAAGTTGTAGGGCGGCATCGTGAGTCGTGTCGGGATAGCACAGTCGGTAGTGAGCTTGCCCGCGAAAGACAAAGGTCCCAGGCTCGAGTCCCGGTTCCGGCACACAATTTTAATCTGCCATGAAGTTTCATATCAGTGCACACTCCGCTGCAAAGTGAAAGTTTCATACTTGACATTTGCTTCCCTATGTAAAGGAGTTTTGAGGCAGTGAAGACAGCTTCTTGGATACTTTTCGCAGTTTTAGGGAAATATATTTTAGGAGAAATTTTGGGGAAACAGTAGCTTTGTTAAATTTCTGGTGGGAAAAAATGCGCTGCTAGGTAAAGTGTGGAAGTATTTCATTTATCTAGCGTTACCATTAATGGCTATGTCACCTTCTGTACCGAATCAGTTGAAAACAACCCTCGTCCAAAGTAATTTGGAGTTACATTGGACCGATCACTAACACACAGGACTCACCTCACATCACTAGCAGAAAAGTTGATGACCAGAAACAACATTACCAGAAAACTACATGGAACTTCCTGCAGTGCGCAAGCCGACACACTCCGTACAGCGCCCTTGTCTCTTGTATATTCTGCGGCTGAATATTGTGCCTCTGTCTGGTACAGGAGTGTACATGCCAGTAACACTGATATTCAGGTGAATGAGGCCATGAGAACACAAACGAGCACCCCGAGATTAAAAGTCGACCACTGTACGAAACAAGAGCCTTGTTTTATCACTAAAATTAGCAAATGAGATCCGTGTGAAGGTTACTCCCTGCTACAAAGCCTTGTTCCCTGGCCCAAACTGAGAACTGACTCGTTTCAAATCACTTCAATAACAGGAAGTTAATGGTCAATATACATAGCTGCTCACACATTATTACACACAGACATTAATAAGCAAGCCACCACAAATAAAGTTATCTTAGAAAAGTGGCTAAGAAAACATTGATGGCGCAACGGAATTTAGACATAAGAAACATTGCATCTGTGCATGTTCTCAGCACTAGTGAAGAACGATATTAAATAAAAGAGGGTAGGTGCTTTAAAACTACAATTTATAGGTAACTTGCGGAATATATTGTACTTAAACTCGTTTATTCAGACAGAAAACAAGTAAAATGGGGAACCAATTTTGTCTATACAATAAAATGTATCTCTTACATGGATTAATGCGGACGGTGCCCAGCCTAAATTAAACATGATTTAACGCTACTGGGAGGAAGGATTCACAAGCAACACTCATTATCTCTCACACAAGCAATGTCACAGCGTAACTCACCAAAAACATCGTGCTGAGACGAGGCGGATGCAGGCGCCGCTATCGTAGGCAAAATTCCGCAAGTCGGAGCTAACACAAAACACAATATACAAAATCACCTTGAAGCTGCCTCTGGTCTGTCGTGCCTATTTCGAGATGGTGCTCGTGTATAGCCAAGTTAAATTACATCTGAATTCGACTACGAGCAAACACGCAAACGGCGACGCATGGCTACGTTACATGAACCCACTACACTGAAGGTTAAGTGGTTGAAAATCGGATTCATTATACAAAATCCCGGAAGATTCCTATGTTGCAGTCTTTTAGAAATCTAGGGAGTAGTTATATATGAGAAGTGACGTGAATTCAGGCGACTAGCTGCAAACCCCAGAAGTCGGAACTCGGACCCACGTGATTCCGAAAACCGATAAAATTGAATAAAGACATTTTCCGAAAAATAACCAAATTAACTGCAGCATGCAACCCATAGAAATGCTTAGAATTATATAACGAAGCGAATGAAATATAGCTACAAGCGATAGGGGGCGATTACAGAGACGGATGAGGTCCTGTCTCTGAAAAACTACAAAAATGAAATAATTACAAAGTCGGAAAAATAAAATTAAGAATTACAGCATGCAACCCATAGAAATTTTTAATATTACATAAGGAAGCTATTGAATGAGGTTGTACAAGGCTCAGAGAGAATTACAGACAAAGACACAGTATGTACTATAATTCGAAGAAGAAACGGCCAGATTAAAATAGGCGGGGAGAGAAGATCACGAAATATTAGTGGAAATCAGAAGGATACCTGCATAATTACTTGCCTGATGGGCATGGAAGAAACAAGAGTGGAAGCTGAAGGCTTTGTTCTATGAACCAACCATTTTGGAACACATATCACTCACGAAAGGAAATTATGAGAAGATTTTACATACACTGTACAAAAATGAATATATCACATATTAGAAATAGAGCCCCACTTTTGTGTCCCGACTTCGTCGCCGCTTTTGTGTCCCAGCCTCGTCGTAGGTGTCGGTGGCCGAGTGGAACGAGACCGACACAGGAACAAAGACAGCACGCTGGTGCAGGTACGGACGGGAGCAGCCAGAAACTATAAACACTCGAGTAAATTAGAAAGAGATATATATTGCACAGAATGTAACAATACGTAACTTTTACATAGTACTGCAGAATGTTGATACAGAGTTGTTAGAGGCCTGCCTAGTGCCTGTACGATAGCAAAGTCTTCACTGGTGCCTATCTGATTACGAAGGTCCTAACTGGTTGCTATCTCCGTCCGAAGTGCCCGGTGTCTTTCCGTGGTGGCCACGAGCGGGGTTGCAGCAGAGGGCGCTCGTGGCTGTCGTCGTGAGAACGCCGCGCCGTGCGTGCATGGCGGCGCGCGGCGAAAGTAAATGGCGCGCACTTTGTACTTGTGCGACACCACACCCCTCCCCCCCCCCCAAACCGCCGCGCCGTCGTGGCGTAGGGCTGAGGGCCACGGCGACGGCACTGGGAGGAGGGCCTAGGCGGGGGCGTTACTGATGTGACGGGCGTCGTAGCAGAGGCTGGGATCGAGACGCCGTCCGCGCCCCGGCATCCGCCTTGCGATCCACCAGGGAACCCACCGAAACCTGGGGAAGGGCGCACCCCCCCGCCCAGAGGGAGCAGGTCATCTTCTTCTGAGGTGCGTGGCCCAGGCGGCGGCGGCACGCACGGTCCCGGAGTCCCTATCGGTGACGCTGTCATCTGCGGCGGCGACAGCGGCGGCGTCGCGTCGATCTCCATCGGGACGATCTCGTAGTCCGGGGACGCTGGACCCGTTGACGAACGATGTGGTTGTGCTCCCTGGCGGTGAACTGGGTCTGGAATCAAGAAACCGGAGACAGGATCGCGCGGCCTATGCAGACGCAATTGGTTTGCTTGGTGCCGCAGCTCCGACCCTGTGGAAGAACGTACAACATACATATTGCGACCGAGCACGCGCTGAATGGTGCCAGGCAACCATGTCTTCTTGTTGCTAGCAAACACCCTGTACAGCACCGGCGTGGAAACCTGAAAACCCGTAGCGCCATACGAACCGACTCGGTGCGTGGGAGGCTGCAGCAGGTGAAGGAAAGTGCGGTGACGGCGGCCGTGTAGCAGCTCGGCAGGAGACGGGCCGTCACGTGGTATGCACCGATACGTAGACAGGAAAATTTGAAGAGCTTGCTGCCTGGAGTGCTGACCTTTCATCTTCTCCATGTGAGACTTGAATGTTCGAACGAAACGTTCTGCTTCACCATTGGACTGAGGGTGAAAAGGTGCAGTGGTAATATGCTGAATACCATTCACACGACAAAACTGTTGAAATTCCGCACTAACAAACTGAGGTCCATTGTCACTGACGATAGTTTCAGGCAAGCCTTCGATGCAAAACACTGATGTTAAGGCACTGATTGTACTAGAAGCTGTCGTGGAGTTCATGGCAATCACAAAAGGAAACTTGCTGAAAGCGTCTACAACAATTAACCAGCGCGTATTCCAGAAAGGTCCGGCAAAGTCAATATGTAAACGTTGCCATGGTCCCTTGGGGCGTGGCCAGTCTGAGAAACGTTGCGAAGGAGCCGCCTGACGCTCCGCACAAACTGTACACTGTGATGTCATGCTCTCTATCTGAGCGTCCATACCAAACCAGGTACAATGACGTCTGGCCAGTTGCTTTGTCCTAACAATACCCCAATGTCCTTGATGCAGGAGGCGTAACACTTTTCGTTGCAGGGAACGAGGAACAATCACTCTTGCTTGGTCATTGTCGGTATGCAACAACAGTACACCCTGACTTAAAGATAATGCATGACGTTGTGCAAAATAACGTCGAACCAGAGGCCGATCAATGTCTTTGGCTCTGGCAGGCCACCCTGAGCGAACAAAACGTGCTACCACACTTAGGTCTGCATCCGCAGCTGTTTCCTGTGCAACCCGACGAGAGTTCAAAGGAAAGTCTGCGACAGCGGAAGCATCTCTGGAGTCTATCTGACAACATGCCATTTCTGAAGAATCAAATGATACATCCTGGCCAACCGGAAGTCGAGAAAGTGTGTCCGCGTTAGCATGTTTAGTGGTAGGTCGGTACAAAATCTCATACTGATAATTAGACAATATCAAGGACCATCTCTGAAGATTTTGTGCCGTACGTGGCGGAATCGGCTTTGTGGGTGAGAACAACGACGTGAGAGGCTTGTGGTCTGTCAACAAATAGAATTTTCTGCCATAGAGATAATGATGAAACTTTGTGACGCCGTAAATGATTGCTAAGGCCTCCTTTTCTATCTGACTGTAATTCTGTTGCGTCGGCGTCAGTAGCTTGGATGCAAAGGCAATAGGACGATCGTGACATCCAATACGATGCGACAGAACGGCACCCAGACCGTACGACGAGGCGTCAACTGCTAACACTACAGGCTTCTGTGGGTCAAAGGGAATCAAACATGCATCACTGAGTAGTGCAGACTTTATTTTGTCAAAGGCAACCTGACAATCTTTAGACCATACAAAAGGAAAATTCTTCCTACGTAAGTGATGCAGTGGAGCTGCAATCTGAGAGGCATTGGGAATAAACCTGAAATAATAGTTAAGCTTTCCCATCACTGCTTGCAATTCATGCACATTCTTAGGAGGAGGCAAGTCTTTGATTGCTCGAAGATGTGACTGTAAGGGATGAATTCCTTGGGCATTAATCACATGGCCTAGGTACTCTATTTCAGTTTGAAAAAACGAACACTTTGCTTTATTACAACGTAGACCTGCTGCAGTCAAAACTTTGAAAAGGCACTCCAGGTTTGCTAAATGTTCGTCAACTGTACGTCCGGATACCACAATGTCATCTAAATAGTTCGAGCAACAAGGTACCGAAACTGTCAGCTGTTCCAAAAAGCGCTGAAAAATAGCGGGGGCGGAAGAACTGCCAAAGGGTAGGCGTTGAAATTGAAAAAGGCCCATGTGAGTATTAATGACGAAAAACTTTTTTGACTCGTCATCCAGTGGAATCTGTAAGTATGCCTCTGCTAAATCATTCTTGGAAAAGAAGCGAGACTGTCCTAATTTGGCCATTAGTTCGTCAGGTCTGGGCGGGGGATAAGTATCTACAATTGTTTGACTGTTCACTGTTGATTTGAAGTCCGCACAGAGACGAAGTTTTCCTGACGGCTTGGGTATAATTACTATAGGCGAGGCCCACTGACTCGCAGAAACAGGAGAAATCACCCCACTATCTTGCCAACGTTTAAGTTCTTCGGCAACTGTATCACGCAAGGCGATAGGCACTGGTCTAGCTTTACGAAATTTTGGAACTGCAGATTCTTTTAAAGTTACATGTGCCACGAAGTCTTTTGCACAACCTAGTTCCGGCGAAAACAAGTCACTATATTTGTCACACAATGCATTGATTTTATCCTGAGGCACTATTGACGAAATTTGAAGCACATCTCTTTGAATTGATAAACCAAACAAGTCAAAAGCATCTAGTCCAAAAATGTTCTGTGTCGATTTGGCCTGAAGAACTACAAAAGCAACTGTTTTTGTTACACCTTGAAAAGAGGCGGGCAGGCTACACGTTCCTAGCACGGGAATATGTTGACCTGTGTACGCTGTTAACACTTGTTGACACGGCGACAATTTTGGCGAACCCAGAAGTTCATATGTGTCTTTATTTATTAATGTAACAGCGGAACCAGTATCAAGCTGAAATTGCACAGTCTCATTTTCTATAGAGAGAGTAACAAACAGCTTGTGCTTCTGGCGCACGACCGGTGCGCGAATGTGGGCAACGTCTAATACATATAGTTTTCTGTGCTTGCGCGGGTTGCGTGCGGTAGGAAGCGGCGCATACTCGGCACACAGCGGATTACCCACACTGGGACTAGATGACACTACCGCCGGATCGGCGTCCGCGCAATGCGAGGCTACTACAGAGTCACTAACTACTGCACTACACTTTTGAGTAGCTACTTGATGTCTACTGTCACTAGCTACACAGTACTGGGCACTATTACAAGGAGCAGTTGCAGAAGGCACTATTTTCACTACAGGATTGCACTGTTCATAGTCATTTTGCTTGTCCCGAACCCTTTTCCGTTGCACTGTTTTACGCGCTCGTCGGCGCTTGCTACGTGGTGCACTATATAGTTTTTCCATAGGCACAGAACTATTTTCTTGCAATTGAGATCCAAGGAAAGCACTGTTCAATTCCACAGCCCGTATAACATTTACAGAATGAACTGTTCTTGCACTCTGCGAAGCACTGTTTCTAACGGTACCGTTCTTTGAGTTTTTAATTTGCATACACACAGACTGTACATGTCCTGATTTGCCACATTGATAACAGGTCGCGTTGCGACTAGGGCAATGAGCACGCTTGTGGCGAGACACACACTGGGGGCACGATTTACGAACATTTTTCTGAAATGAGCGTTGGCGCCCGTTATTCAAATCACTGTTTCTAACACGACGGGGCGACCTTTGTGTCGCACTTTTACACTGGCTACTGTTCACTGTCTGTTCAGCACGGCCTGTACTATTGTAAGAATCACTAGTGCTACACTGAGAACTACGGCTAGGAAAGCGTCCGTTACGGCGCACTGAATTTACACTGTGGCTTTGCATTTCTACATCTGCTAAGTCAAAAGTATCATGCGCTTCTATAAGCTGCAGTACACTGTCTAATGAGGGGTCAGACTGTTTCAGAATTGCTGCTCTAATTCTGGGGTCCTGAATATTCTGCGTAATCGCATCCCTCAACATCACGTCACTATACGAAAGTCCACAAGAGCAAGTAAATTTACATTGGCGGGTTAAGCCCTTCAATTCCGTAATCCACTCTTGGTGTGACTGCTGCGGTAATTTTTTAAGACTGAAAAATCGGTATCAGGCAGCGGCTACAAGAACTTTTCTCTCATAATGAGCATTCAGTGCATCTACAATTTGTTCAAAGTCTACATCACGAGGAGATGCGAGAGGGAAAAGTTTTTGCAATAGTACGAAGGTCTGGGGGCCCACAATCGATAAGAAAAGGTTCTTCACTCTCTGACCTGTAATTTGATGAGCCGCGACGAGTTCTTGAAACTGTGCGAAGTAGTCGCTCCATTCTTCCTCACGTTCGTTGTACTGGCGGAACGTAGGGAGCGGTACAGCAGCAGGTGTGGGCTGCTGATGTGACGAGTTGTTGGTGAGCAGCCTGTGTCGTCAACTGCGACACGGCCTGCAGTAGTTGAGTGATTTGCGCAGTCTGTAACTGAATAATTTCCATTAAGTTTGGGTTCGGGGTAGTGGCCATGCTGACCGATTAAGCGCCGCGCATACAAGTAACTTATAACAAAACACAAATGCAATATGAAAGAGGACGCTCTGCAACAAAAAAGTCCACAACACACGTAACTGAAAACGGTCCCCCAAAAATCTTATAATAAGGGTGGGTGGGCGGGAGCAATTTCTGCGTGCTCCGACTGCTACTGTCTGGCTGCTGTAAGCGGGCTGGTCCAAGGTTCTATCACTCCTCGTCGCCACTTTTGTGTCCCGACTTCGTCGCCGCTTTTGTGTCCCAGCCTCGTCGTAGGTGTCGGTGGCCGAGTGGAACGAGACCGACACAGGAACAAAGACAGCACGCTGGTGCAGGTACGGACGGGAGCAGCCAGAAACTATAAACACTCGAGTAAATTAGAAAGAGATATATATTGCACAGAATGTAACAATACTTAACTTTTACATAGTACTGCAGAATGTTGATACAGAGTTGTTAGAGGCCTGCCTAGTGCCTGTACGATAGCAAAGTCGTCACTGGTGCCTATCTGATTACGAAGGTCCTAACTGGTTGCTATCTCCGTCCGAAGTGCCCGGTGTCTTTCCGTGGTGGCCACGAGCGGGGTTGCAGCAGAGGGCGCTCGTGGCTGTCGTCGTGAGAACGCCGCGCCGTGCGTGCATGGCGGCGTGCGGCGAAAGTAGGTGGCGCGCACTTTGTACTTGTGCGACACCACACCCACAAAGCTAGAAAGTATTTACACAGAGTTCATACACCGCCACATGATCACAAAAGGTTGTAACATACCAAGCCATTCTCAAACTGCAACTAGAATCACACACACCACGTTTATCTATTGGAAATCACAGAACTGAAAAACGAGAACGCATTTCCACAAACAATCGGAGAAAATATTCCAAAAAAATTATTCTAAGTTCACGAATCTAAGATAAATGGGCTAGTCAATGGAACGCTACCATCTCCAGAAACAAGAGCAGAACCAACCTTACCTCACCAGACGACCAGCACAGAATGACCAGACCGAGCGGTCACAAGATGTGGGAAGCCACTGGTACCCAGAAAATCCAAGAAAACAGTGGTGGTGGGGATGGACAGCGAGTCTCGCACTGGAGGGAAGGCTCACCAACTAGCTTGCAACCAAAGGGTATGGAAACCTTTTTGGTAGTACCAGCAGCTATCGACACTGAGCCAGAGAGAACGTTGCGAAGCGAACTATCACTCCCGACATTCAGACAACCATTGATTCTCACACCCACTTAAAAGTAAAACAGCTGCACATTCTCATAGGGACATTAGCGTAGTGAAGATGTACTTATGACACATTAATTAATATAACAGTAAATTAACATCACAAAATAAGAAAAACCTATCAATATTAACTAATATTTTAACCCATGGAATAAAAATGCTATTCCTCAAGCATTGAAAAGAGTGGGATTGCCGGCCGCGGTGGCCGAGGGGACTGAGGCGCTTCAGTCACGGTCTGCATGGCCATTACGGTTGGGGGTTCGAATCCCCCCTCAGGCATGGATATTTGTGGCGTCCTTAGTTGTAGGTAGTTCATAAGTAGTTTGTAAGTTTAGGGACTGATAACCCCATAGTTAAGTCCCTTAAGCTTAACAAACATTTGAACATTTGAGAGTGGGATTCAAGTTTTAACAAACTATATATATATATATATATATATATATATATATATATATGGCAGTATGGCAGACGACAGACGGTCGTCTTTCAGCAGGACTCACCTCACATCACTAGCAGAAAACTACCTGGAACTTCCTGGGGTGCGCAAACTGACACTCTCTGTACAGCGGTCTTGTCTCTTGTATATTCTGAGGCTGAATATTGTGCACCTGTCTGATACAGGATTGTACATGCCAGTAATATTGATATTCAGTTGAATGAGGCCATGAGAATAGTAACGAGCACTTTGAGTTCAATCCCATTACCCTGGCTGTCTGCTATCAGAACCATCGCCCCACCACACTTGAGACGACAATAAGCAGCGACCCGCGAATGGGGAAAGATTGAGAACGTATAGCTTTCCCAAAAGCCACCCTTCCAGGAAATACGGCTCAGTCCACCCTGCATGCGTCTCAAATCAAGAAAACCATTCTGGGCAGCTCGAGAACCCGAATCATTCTAGATTCAAGATGTGTTGGAGGCATGGAAAAACAGATCCAGCATACTTCGCCGTGGCTTCGAAGACCCTACATACATACCAGGATTCCAACTTACTAGAAGAACCTGGTGTGCACTCAACTGGATCCGATGTGGACATGGAAGAACTAAGTACTTCGTTTACAAATGGGGACTCTGGGACTCCCTGTTGTGCGACTGTGGAACAGCAGAACAGACTGTTTTGAACACACTGTTGAGGAATAGTGGAGGCTGGAACGACGTTATAAACGACTCACCAGCAGCACGAAGCTTTTTCCGGCATACCTGGACTACAACGAGGAATTGATTGGAAGGACACATTCTAAGATAGTAAAGAATTGTCAATTTAGCATTGGAGGGAAGTGTGTGTTGTAAAACAGCGGAGGGAGACTTAGAGACGAGTACGGTAAGCCGGATCATATGCATCCGGGTTTCCTTTCTTATGAGGAGATGAAGAGCCTTCTGCAGGACGGAGTAAGGTGGAGAGCTGCATAGACTCAGTTTCCAGTCAGAAAACCAAAGTAACAACAGTTACATTTCCTGTAAAAAGATCAGCGTAACGAATGCGTTCCATGTCGAAGCTTTTCAGTGCCATTCCAGTACTGATAACTAATTCGTGTGTGTCGATATCTTGTCTGTACCTTCTTTGACGAGAAACAATGCACAAACGCTCGGAAAGCAAGTAACAGCTTAGCTTCTGGAGCGGTCAACACTGACTGGGAAGCGGCAGACAAAAGACGCTAAGCTTAGACACCATGATCACGTGATCGAGTCGTGAACGCCGCAAGGCACCATTCGGAAGGACGACGAGAAACGAGCACGAACTGCAGCGAGATCCTTGGGCTGGAAGGATGCGATCTGTGAGGCACATCGTGCGGCAAGTTGTTTGCTTTGCCTTCAGCTTCCGCCGCTACTATTGATGCTGAGCATCCGGCCTGTTAACTGCTCTGTCGTTATATTGGGCAAACTTCGTTGCTTCAGTTCGCTTCAGAGTGTAGGTTCAAGTTAGGGCACTGCAAATATCTAGCTGCTCGAGCGCCCTTGCTTTTCCTGGTGTTCTTACAGTGGGAAAATACGTCAGTGGTGCCATCAGACGGAGTGAATTGGGTTATTTTCACCATAACTTACATAGGTATTGTCAGATTGCAGTTTTTCTTTAGGTAAGTGATAGGGTGTATGCACACAGCACAAAACGATTAGGGGATCAGGAAAGATATCACACAGTATACAAATGCTTTATTCAAATATTGTTTACTATTACAATTTGTGTGATACGTTAAGACATTTTGCTGTCGGAACTATATGCCGTTTGCTAAGAGAGAGGCACCATGGAGCTACCATAATAGTAGCAAACTCATTGTCGTACTCTCTAATCCGCTGTGTGATCACTTTGGACGGGCAGTACAGTTCCACATCCACGTGACAAGGATAGTATGATGTTATCAATTAGGTCTTGAACGATATTTCCCCATTCTTGCAAGAGTGCAACATCCAGCTACGTAACCGTTGTGGGAGGTGCTACTCTGAACTACAAAGCATCTGCCAAGTGCATCTGACACATCCTCAGTCGGGTTTATGTGCTGTGAACATGCTGGCCTCTCCACTTGTTCAATTGACTTAGCTTCAAGCATGTTGAACACAAATGCAGCTATGTGGAAAAGAAAATTGTCGCCCACCTGAAGGAATCTTGTAACATTTAATGTATACACTCAATAATATTTTCGAACTATTTAATACCAATTTTGGCTGTAATCGATATATAAAATATATATAATTCATCATGAATTATTTTCATAAAATGTGATATGTGTGTTGTCTTATTTAAAATAATTGTAAAGTTAGAAACGATTACTGGGTTTCATAATTATACATTATTTTGATGGTAATATTTATTGTTATAAATGCAAAAAAAAAAATTAGTCTGGCCCCAAAGCAGGGAATGTAATAAGATATGTGTAATGTAAAACGATTGGTACTTCCTCGATGCTGACGTCGAAGACGCCAAGTTTTGGAGCGTAAGAAAGAGGTAAGAATACGCACAGTGTGGCTTAATGAGAGAGTCGAGTGTAGGCAGCCAGTGAGCGAGCGCGTATGTGACGAGACGTAAGAGAGGCAGCAAGGCGGAGGCTTGGAGTGTACGAAGAGTTTCCAAAATTTATCCTCGGATGCTGGTAGACCGTCTATTCTATAGCGGTATGGAATAAAGGGCACAAAGTAAATTTATTCATCGCCGAGAAGAAAATACAGGGCGAGTCAAACGTTGAACACATTCATAAGTTGGAGGAGTGAAGACAAAATTTAAAAGTGATGATGGGAACCGAGGTCTGATGTGGGCCACAACGTTTGAAGTGAATGTCATTCATGGTCTCCAACCTCAAATCCATCATTTTGGATTCAAGCTCAGGAATTTAGTGGTGTAATTGGTTTCTATCTTTCTTGTACAGTTTATATGTTATTAATATTCAAAGTTGGAAAATTACCTTCATACCGACTGCTACAACACATGTTATGCATGTTCTACGTTTTGCCCATCCTGAGCAACGTTTCCCAACTTTGAACATTAATAACTTTTAAACTGTAGAAGATAGACGAAAACAAATTACATCACTAAATTTCTGAGTTCAAGCGAGTGCTATTTGATGTGTCATACATCCCATTCTCATAAATAAATAAATAAATATGTTATTAGAAATCCAAAATGACGAATTTCAAGATGGCGACCATCAGTACTCCAAAAGTTGCGGCCCCACATCAAATCTTTGTTCCCATCATCACTTTTTAATTTTCCCTTTAATGTTCCAACTTTTGACTTGCCTTGTACAATGCCATACAGCAAGACCCACGACTGACAACGATTCGCCTATAGTTGTACTTATGTAATCACGCAACTGCTCGTCCGCAGCACGGAATAACTGAAGTTATTGTAACGCGTAAGAATCACACAAGTTGTGATAAGTTTCAATAATTAGTGAATATAAATAAAAAATTGTATAGGTTATGGGACCGTCTTATGGAACTGTAAATTAATCTACTTCAGACCAGACGCGTTTCGTTTTATTCTAAAGCATCCTCAGTGGTCAGCTGTACAAGAAAAGGTTTGTATTATATTATGTTACACTTCCTACAAAAGTTTTTAAAAATAGTCATTTCTGTGGCCTGGCAGGCTATGTATGTCGTTTGTTTTGTTTTTGTTTATTGTCTGTGTGTGTGTGTGTGTCTGTTATTTGCTTTCTAGTTCTTTGTTTCGTGCTGTGAGATGTGTTTCGTTTCTGTCAAAAAAGTTGTCTGCTAGCAACATTGTGTGTGATGTTCTGACTGTAATGTGTGTGTATAAATATGATTATAATTCAACTAGCGACATTCTGTGTGTGTGTGTGTGTGTGTGTGTGTGTGTGTGTGTGTGTGTGTGTGTTTGTGTGCGTGTGTGTGTGTATATATGTGTGTGAGTGATTGAAAGAGATTCTGATTTTCTGCAGGTATGTATGTGTGGGCAGGGATTTGTTGTTGTCATTTTATGTGGTCGTATTATGTGGTGGTTTTTAGTATGGGGGAGGTTTCTCTTTGTGTACTATGTGTATTATTAGTTTAAGTAATGTGTGATTGCTGATGTTTACTTGGTTATTTAGTATGTGTTTCTTTTCTATTAATGCTTTTTGAATTTGTAAATTCTCTTAGAGTGTCAGGAGATGTTTCTTATTGATAAATCTATTTTCATGTCGTTTTCTTTTGTGGTGGGATAATGGTTTTCTTGCCTAAGCTGTTCTGCAAATCTTTAATGGCTGTTGTCATATTTCCATGATCGATTGTGTTCTTTATATCGTGTTTCAAATGTCCTGCTGGTTGCTCTATGTATAGATCATCACAATTGTTACATTTGAGCTGGTAAATACCAAATTTCTGGTAAATATCAGTGCTTTGAGATTTTATTTGTCATTTCTGTAATGAGTTATGGCTTTGATATGTTATTTTTATACCTTGTTTCTTGAGTATGTTTCCAATTCCGTGCCAGTTCATTTTCGTAAGTAAGTGTGTACCAGTTTGTTTGTTGAGTTTCTGTGTTATGTCATTTGTGTTGTTGTTGTTTTGGGGGATAGTTGTGTTATAAGCTCTTGGTTTTGAGTGTTTTGTTTATTTTGTTTAGGATTCCTTTATTCAGTTTTGTAATGTGGGTTTCTTGGTATCCATTACTCTTTTCTATCTGAATTATTACGTCCAGCTCCTTGCTGCAATTGTGTTTGTCAAGTGGTACTGCGTTTAATCTGTGTAACACGCACCTTAGAGCTGATTCCTTTTGGACCTGCGGGTGGTTAGAAGATTGGTGTAATATTATCTCTGAAGCAGTACTTTTTCTGTAGATGCTGAATGAGTGTGAGCTTTTTTTTTTTTTTCTTTGTGATTGATATATCTGTGTAAATATAAGTGACAGCAAGTGGCAATGTGCTACAAATCACACATGCAGAGGAAAAAATAAAAATCTGTGGGTAATATTAATAGTGTATTTTATTCAGAATCAAAACAATCCGATTGCATGAGAACTGTTACCAATCGAAGTTAGTAAAAAGTGAAACAAATAATGTAATAGAAAATTCTTGTGCAGCTCACCACTGAAGAAGCTTTAGAATAAAGCCAAACGCGTGAGTAAGGCGGACAGCCGACTTCGGTTTATTGCGAGAATTTTGGGAAGGTGTATTTCACCTGTAAAGGAGACCGCGTATAAAACGCTTGTACGACCACGTCTTGAGTATTGCTCAAGTGTTTGGCACCCGCAGCAGATCAGTTTAAAGGATGACATAGATGCGGTTCAGAGGCGAGCAGCTAAATTTGTTACCGGTAGGTTCGACCAATGCGCGAGTGTCACGGAAATGCTCCGGCAACTCAATTGGGGATCGCTGCAAGAAAAACGACGTTCTTTTCGCGAATTTCTGTTAAGTAAATTTAGAGGGCCGAAATTTGAAGCTGAGTGTAGTACGATCTTGCTGCCGCCTACTTACATTTCGCGTAAAGATCACAAAGACAAGATAAGAGAAATTAGGGCTCGTACGGAGGCATATAGGCATTCTTCTTTTCCTCGTTCTATTTGGGAGTGGAATAGGAAAGGAGATGCCTAGTAGTGGTACAGTGTACCCTCCGCCACGCACCTTACGGTGAATTGCGGAGTAGGAATATAGATGTAGTCTGAAGTAGACTAATTTACAGTTTCAGAAGACGGTCCCATAACCGGTGCAAATTGTATGACTGCAACTGCGGAAAAGGAGGCCAAAAACACAAAGAATAATTATGTAGAAAGAAGAATATGTGTAACCCTTGTTTATCCCTATCACTTACCTGGTAAGGGAGCTATCGTAGTGTGTGAATGTCCGAGTGTCCTAAATGAGAACTGATGAAAAATTAAATAATATTCTTAATGAGCTAATTAATAATTTTAAGTGCTTAGTTCCAATTTTGTAGTAGATCATTGAAAAGTAGTAAGAAAATGTTGCAGTTTGTTTACTCATTGGGTAAACGTTGCACTTCATGTATCAAATTGAATGAGAAACTGTTGCTACGGCCGAATTGGGCGGTTGATTTGGTGATTATTGGATCTGGGCACACGACGTTGAGGTCTTTAGCGCCCAGCCATTGAGACCGTAGCTAGGAAGTTGTCAGGATGACCAGCACACAACACATTCAGAGGCACAGGGGACGCGTAGGTCCACGCGCTTCAGCGAAATTATACATTACTTCCTTCAGATACACCGACGCTTTCCGGCTGTTCGTCGCCGAAGGCGGGCGCACGTTGACGTGGCCGTGACACGGCCGCTGACAGCCACTGCAGGGGCGCATGGTATGCGCTGACTCAGCGGCCCTGGCGCCGTGTGTACCAGGCAGAAACGCGGACACAGCACTCTCGTTGAGCAGCCGCGTGCTGTACACGTCGTTTCGCCTTGTGTAAGAAGCTGCGCGTGCTACGGCGCCTACGGGAGACAGCCTGGTGGCGGAAGGCAGTTGACGATGACACTCTCCCGTCTCGTTGTCGGATGAACCCACGCGCACCGTCCGGTCTCCAACAGGGAGCTCCTCGGCGTTCAATTCCCATCTCGTGCGGACGAATTGCAGGCGACGTCAGTGGAGGCCTGCACAGCTTAGACCTGCTGTAGGGTCTTCAATGTTGTCATCTGGACCACGCGTGGACCGGTCCACTGTTACCATGTGGCTGTGTTGACGGTCCCGACGTTGAAGCTGCACATATCCTCGCCTGACCGTACTCAGGCAACCAGACTAGCACAGAATAGTTATGTCCTTCTGCATCCGCTATTTATCTGCCTCTTGTCCCGCTTGTGACGCGATATGCTTAATGCCAACTATACTGCTCTCGATTTTCCCGCGTGCTCAGCGTTTCGTTTGAAAATGTCCCAAGCCCCTTGCTCCAGTCTGAAGCAAATAGTGCAATGTGTGGGCTTTTGCTTGGCGGCTTTGCACGTACTCTTTCAACATTGATCTAGTTGCTAACTCTGCCGGCACGTGCTGCTGTTTACTTTCCGTGTGACCTAATGTCGCTACAGCGAGTTCTTGCTGTACACTCGCTGTCCAGCTCTCTACTGCTAATTTCTATAAAAATTAGTTATTGCTAATTCTAGTCACTTTACACTATTAAAACAAAATGATTTAAATAACAGTTAATAATTTAGATAGTCAATATTGATCAGTTAGTAATCATATACTGATTGATTGCATATATACATATTCTCCTCAATTTTACGAAAGCAAAATTAATGACAATATCAATTATTAAAAGTGATAAACATAGTTTAAAGGAACTGCAAATATAGTTAATGTTGCTCAAAATTAATAAAAACCGTGGAAACCTGTGCTATATCAGTTTTAGGGCTACCACCAACTCTTTAGAAAATATACTAGTAAAATATTATTTATACAGTGCTTAATTAAAATGTAGTTAAATATGGTTTTATGGTTGATAATTTTGTGTAATTTACGCGTGCATTCCAGAGGTTTTTAAAAAAAATTGATTTATTCTACTTTCACCTGGATAATATGATGAAAGTCTATTACGCGGCTTTCTTACTTTCGAGTTGTAGTAATTGTCCTTCATTTTTGTTGGATCTAATCATATTTCTATTTTTTTAACTCCTTCCGGTGGTAACTAGCACTACTTAAATCACATTTTAACTTACTTTACTGACTTTGTCGCATTCATGTGACATGTTTATAATGATGTTCGAGATTTTTGAACAATATCACGTAGGTATTGTAACAAAATGTAGGCGTCATAAATTCAAGACAACTGCGAAATTAAATCATTTATCCGAATGACTAATTAATCAAAGTAAAGCTGTAACATGTTATTTCTTAAAATAAGAGGCAAAGAGCCACAGATGATGTCACAGTAGTTGCCGAAACTTGTCTGGGTGATAAAAAGCGCATTTTTTCACCAATCTATCATAGCTAGCACGGAAGAAACAAGAGCTGTTCCATCACAAGATAATCATTTTATGGAAGTGTTTCTTGCACTTTGGTATTGTAAGGTCGACCTTCGGGCATCACAAGAATAACTGGCTTTTCTATATGTTATTTTACCACGCTGCATCTCTGATATGCATTTGAACATGATTTCTGGAGTATTTATGTAGATGTAGAACTGCTTTCTTAAAAATTACTGGATCGTTATTACGCCTAATGTAAGAAAGGTTCTCGCGTTTTTAAGTTTTCTGCATTGTTCAAAATCACAATATGCAATTTCGTAAAAAAAAAAAAAAAAAAAAAAAAAAAAAAAAAAAAAAAAAAAAAAAAAAAAAAAGGTTACGTTTTAACTTCACACAAATTTCTCAACAAACTTCACAGAATTTTTCACACTACTGCAGTTTCCTGATTTCATTAGCAAATGACACTAGAATACTTTCCGAAGGCCACAACAGTACAAAGTATACGCTTCTTAACGGAGCGTCAACTTTCGGCAATGAGACTTTTGGTCAGATCATTATGTCGTTTAGCAATTTACCGCAAATTGCGGAACGTGGGAAGTACAGTCGCTTGCATAAAATAAGCGACACACGGAGGTGGAAACCAGTGGTAATTAGTATCTCTGCAGTGGGAAGGGAAGATAAACTATAACTGTCTGAAATCGTCCCGGTGTCACAAATCTCCCCGGCAATCTGAGAGTCGTACGTGGTACTGTGGAGTGCCTGCCCATTTCGCAAGGGTGCATCGAGCAATATTTGACCCTGCTGATAAAGGTCGTAGGACCTTGAACATTAGATTAGTGAAATGTTCTTTTATTCTCTAAGACTACAAATATGGCGAGGCCTAATAGAGAAACAGCGGTCTTACGGCGTTTATTACATTAGATCAGATTACGTGGAACTTGTTCCATATATCATGAATACGACACTTCGTAATGATCTGAAACGTGTCTGGTTAATAAGAGGTTACTTTACAAGATATTACATCATACAAAATATTGCCTGACGCAATTTTTTTATATTATATTATTTTATTTTTGCAGATTTACTAATTTATTTCTAAAATTTCATCTAATGATTAGAAGGACTATGTACAATGCCATTTCTTTTGAATTCGTCGGATTGCTAATAAGCAATTAATAAATGAATACATACATACTGTGAAGATACATAGCTATTTAAATGTCTGCAAGATGATTTTGGGTGGGATCTGATTACACGTTTTTGTCAATGAAAACTTTCTTACTCAGTGATGAATTACCACAAAATATGATGACATACGAAAGCAGACAATGAAACTAGGCATAGATAATTTACTGAGATGTATATCACTAGAATTTGCTCTGACCCTAATATCATAAGTAGCTGAACTCAAACGTTTCAGCAGATCTTATGCTTATCTAGAAGAATTCCATGATTTACACAATCAAAAGCCTTTGAGAGATCACAATTGTTCGGTTATTCAGAGCATTTAAAGTTTCTTTAGTGAAAGTATATACAGCATTGTGACCACAAAGGTTTTCCCGGCGTAATAACGGTTTGTAATCTTCTCGGGTTTGCAGCCGGATACTAAAGTCAACTTGACTGTTTGTAATCTTCTCGGGTTTGCAGCCGGATACTAGAGTCAAGTTGACTTTAGTATCCGGCTACAAACCCGAGAAGATTACAAATATATATAGCATTTTCTGTTGAGAAGCCTTTCTGAAAACCAAATTGACATTTTCTTTTAACTTTATTTTTTATGTGTGAAATGTAACACACATTAAAAATATTCAGATAAGAGAGAAAATAAATACTTTGTCTTTATGTACTGCAGTCTGAAACAAGCTATTGTTAAAAACAAAGCACTTTACTGTTTACGTGAATTCAAATTCTATTAATGATAGCCGGCCGCGGTGGCCGAGGGGACTGAGGCGCTCCACTCACGGTCTGCACGGCCACTACGGTCGGGGGTTCGAATCCCTCCTCGGGCATGGATATTTGTGGCGTCCTTAGTATAAGGTAGTAGATAAGTAGTTTGTAAGTTAGGGACTGATGACCCCGTAGTTAATAAAGTCAGTTATTGGAATGTTCAAATGTTTGTAGAACTTATGAGGCTTAACTACGGGGACATCAGTCCCTAAACTTACAAACTACTTACGATCTACCTTATACTAAGGACGGCACAAATATCCATGCCCGAGAGGGGATTCGAACCCCCGACCGTAGTGGCCGTGCAGACCGTGACTGGAGCGCCTCAATAGGCTTAGTGACACGCAAGTTCCCGAAGTGGCGTCCGATTGAAAGACTTGCACCAGGCCAATGAGCCACAAGAAATTATTATGATTATGACAACGACCTAAACGAGAGAGGGCTATGTTTCTGTCCGCGCCTCTGGCTGTAGCTCAGACTATCGACAATTAAGTTCCCTTCATTTCTTATCAAGGTTCTACGAATTTATTATTATTGTTGTTGTATCCAGAGTGGCACACAACAATTAACATTAGGCGTGGGATTAACCAAAATACTGTTTATTACAATACGTGTTGCGACACAATTCGATACACAAAGGCTCGTCGGTGGCAGGCAGCAAGAGTGAAGTCCGTAGCGAAACGTCCTGATGGCGAGGTAAGCGAAGACCAGCACGAGACTGCCCGATGCGTTCGTGCGCGGACTTAAAAAAACCGGGTGGCGTAGGAATATGCCCGCCATCCCCGAATCAGCTGTGGCGTGTCTGCTTGAGATTGGCGCGGCCTCAGCGTGGAGCCATATTGCGAGGCGACGCCGGCCGTGGTTACCATGGAGACGCGGAAGCACGCTATGTGCGCGGGCCGCGGCGGCGCTGTCCGGTTGTACGGGGCTGCGCATGCGCAAGCGGGAGCGGCGCCCTATACAGGCCACGGCGCGGGAAACCTGCGGCAGGCGCCACGGTGCGGGCATTGACGATATCACAGCTATTTCCAAAGACCTATATAAACAACATAGACTGGCCACAACGTCGCCACAGTTTTAGTCGATTGGAAAGGTTGCCTCCATCTTTCACCCCGTTTACATGGGCTCCCAAAACCGTATTTCGTAAACCGATTTCCCAAATCCGCTTTTTATTGATCACGTAGACACTCCAAAATCGATTCTGGAAATCCACTTCTGTAAAGCGTAGTTCCACAATCGATTTTTGTGCCCATGTAAACGCAACCGTTTCTGAAACGTTCTTGGCTTGTCAGATTTGTTTTCTTGTTAAGAATTTTCGGCTCATATGGATAAAGTAACATTTTATTCAGTGAAAGAGATGTATAAATATTAGAGTGAGCACTGAATCTATGTATTTAAGTATCGAAAAATAGCGATTGTGCTGACTTAAATCAGGAGCTGAATCAGGTGTTTTTCAGCCACCATGTTAAGTGGGTTATGAAATCCGCTTTACGCTATACCATGTAAACAGGACAGCGAAAAACGGTTTACGAAATTGGGTTTTCGTCTTCCGGAAGATGTGCATGTAAACGTAGTGTTTGACAACGTCAGTGTCACACCAGGTGATACTGGTCGACTGCTAACACTGAATCATAAGTTTTATATTAATCATTGCCAGTCTCGATTTTTTACCTTAATTTGTGGGTGACGCATTTTGGAAAATAATTCCCACTACGAATAGCATTTTTCGTTTACTATTGCATCCTAAGTGTAAGATTTACAAACGTCGAACTGTCGCATTATTTGATGTTACTATAATGTCAATTATCGTTTGTATTTGCCGACATATCTACCCTATGAATATAGGGGAATTTCTTTAAAATCTTAAATTATCTTTATTCTGCCAGTCGTTCACATGTTTTATGCTTCGAAGTACATTAGGTATTTATCAAGCTCTCTACAATTTGACGTTTCCTTGGTACTCTCCTTACAGCTTTTGGTTTCTGTAGGTGCTCAGGAAACGAAAATATTGTTGGAATGGCATTTGCCGGTTGTAGAATACATGAACTTTTCTTCAAAATGACAAGAGCATATGTAACTATACTTTGTAGGCTGCCACTTATCACGCCTCATACCGGCTACCCATTAGCTTAGCAATTCCTTGTTTTTGAAAGTAAATTTGTATAAAGAATAATTACAGTTCATATACCTAGGCTACTTACCCAATGATTAATACGCATTTTTACACTACATAAACAACTGTCAATACATTTAAAAAACAAAAACAAATAACTGTCATATGCCTAGCTTTTTGATGGTCGTGAAGTAAACATAATTTTTAAAGTTGGTAAATGCGAAAGTTAAGTATAATGAATGTTTATAAGCAAATACACGCGGATACACAAAGACCTATATAATTGCATATCTCTTTCTTTATACCTACCTAAAGTATGATATTCGAACAGTTTTATCACTGCGTTTGCTACAGTTGTACGCAGAACAAACACTGCGCAACTGTTACCACTAATAATAGCGCTTACACGTTACTTTAGATTACCAACAGAACCGTCTGCTCACTCTGCTGCTTCAAACTGACGTTCTCAAATATGACACCCAGTGTTGATTAGTGCTGCCACCCATAGCGCTGTAGCTTGCCTATAGCCTCTCTATGTTGTTTATATACCTCTTTGGTTATTTCTCTCTTTCTCCCTGTTAAATAAAATAGACCCATGCCATTGGCGTTCTTAAATTAATTAAATAAACGAAAATTTATGTTCCAGTTTATGGTTGTAAGTTTTCATATTAATGTTTTATATTACATTTAATCAAACGTCATTTAAATTATTGCTCATCTCCCGTGATATTATAATGTCCCCACGAAGGTTCTGAGTTACAGATGTTACACTCACAGACTTCGTCCCTAAGTATGAAACC
Source organism: Locusta migratoria (assembly GCA_026315105.1). Taxonomy (NCBI): domain Eukaryota; kingdom Metazoa; phylum Arthropoda; class Insecta; order Orthoptera; family Acrididae; genus Locusta; species Locusta migratoria. The sequence continues at coordinate 109,690,038 of CM048749.1, read as the reverse complement.
GTGTGCAAATACATTTATCAACTTTCTGTCTCTAATGAGAGTTGAAAGTAAAATATCGTTTTATATTAGAAAAATGCAAATTAATTACAAATATCCACATAAATAAGCAGATGAAATGACATATAATTAAATTTAATATGATACAAGATACACTAGAATACTCTTCTTACAACTTAAATCAGCTACATAATTTTCTATGAGACATAAAAAATGGAATACTCTTTGTATTTTCGAGGACATAGTTAAAGGTTTCTTTTGATCTATGCCTCCCTTTTTTAAAATTAATTGTGTTGAGTATTTGGTTCGATGTTGTCAAGAATACATTTTTAAAATCTTGAAACTTTGATATATTAACAAAACACTTTGATATGTATTACAACAAAGAAAATAAATATTTAAGGTACCTGACACAAACAGTATATTACTATTATTTGTTGAATTTAATGTAAGAAAATTCAGAACTGCCTTTTTGTTTTAAGAATGACGGTATGTTTCGTCGCATTTCAATACTGAATTAATTTTTAGCTTATTTCTTCTGCTGCACTTTGAAAACACACGCGACGGTGCACAACACACCATCTCTGACACTGAAGCAGCAAGTCGTGGCGATCAGCTGTGTCGCGTCGTCTCCCACTGATGTACGTAGGCCACGCCCCCGTCTGTTGACGCTGACGGCAGCAATGCCTCCTTCACGTTGTCGACCACCTACTGGCTCTCCGCCGCAGCACGACATTTAGACATCCACGATCCCTGACGGGGATTTCTGGTGCTGTCGTCAACATTACATGTCCCGGTCGCCAACATGGAATAATAAATTTTATACATGAGCGTCAGATTCCTTGTTAAATATATCTTATTATGCTTTGGAGAGATCACATTTATAAGATTTTATGTCTTTCGTGTGTTGTGTGGGTTTGAACAGTTTGTGTAGTCCCGAGTGTTCGTTATTCCACTTCTGAAATTTGACACTGTAGTACCTTTTAATGTGTTTGGACAGTATTATTGATATGGATTAGGTATATCACTAGCGTCCACTGAACTAGAATTCACCATAGGCTCGTCAGTGTTCTATGCGGCTATTTAAAGTCATTATAAATAAAGTTTTCATTGTTTATGTGAATGACAAGTTAAAGCCGCGGTGGAATGGCCGAGCGCAATGAGGCGCTATGCTCCGATACGTGAGGCCGTTCCCTGTCGGGGGTTCGAATCCCCCATTGGGCATGGACGTTAGTGCTGTCTTTAGTATAAGTTAGTTTATAAGTAGGAACTAATTTCCCCGCCGTTAAGTCGCATAAACTTAACAAACATTTGTATTTGAACAAGTTAACTTTCACTTCACTGTTACTTGCGTAGGGATTATTTTGAAACTGTGAAACACAGAAATTGAAGTCCACTGTCTTCCTCATTATCGTACGAATAGATTATGTGCCGACCACGCACAATGTATTAATGTACTGCGCCCTAACCTAGTAGAATACCATGTCTTTATAACCTCTCCACATAAGGAATCGATGCGAGAGTGTCACACCGTTAGCTTGCGTGCACAGTGAGACACGCACAGCCGGCATGGGCGAGAGAGCGTGTCTATATTAATTTCGTTCATTTTCCTTGTGTATATGCTCTCCTTGTGTGTATGCACTTCCACGCCAGTGGTTTGCCTGCCAATCAGATGGTCTGTATTAAAACACCGCATGGTTAACCGGCAAATAGGGAATGGGCTAATGTCTCATTTAGGTTTGGAATTTGCATGAGACTGCCGTCTGGCTTTCCACCTCCAGCTAAAACATGTGAGTAAACATCTTTTGTCCCAAATGGTATTGTGTTGCTTCTAAAAATGTTTAAAGTGTTCGTATTTCTTCGAGGTGGATGGAAGCTTTTTAAGCGTGACATCTCAAAGACTGCCCGTGGCAACACAGTGGAGTGGGGAGTCTTTCACTCACGTGTCTCTTCACGCAGGCCGCCACCACATAGGCGCTTAGCCTTGCTCAGAAAAACAAGAGCTGCTGGGGTGTGTGTTCAACGAGTAAGCTCCAGCCTTGATTACATTACTGGACATTCAACATGCTCTCGTAATTTCCATATTAAACTGTAATTGTTATCTTCAAAATTGCCAGTACAGGATTGATTCGTCTTGACGAGTTGTTGTTGTAGTCTTCAGTCCGAAGACTGGTTTGATGCAGCTCTCCACAATACCCTATCCTGAGCAAGCCTCTTCATCTCCACGTAAGAACGACAACCTACATCTGTGTGATTCTGCTTACCGTATCCATCTCTTGGTCTTCCCCTGCGATTTTTCCCCATACACTTCCCTCCAACGCTAAATTCACAATTCCTTGATGTCTAAGAATGTGTCCTAATAATCTATCCCTTCTTTTAGTCAAGGTATGCCAGAAATTCCTTTTCTCCACAATTCTGTTCAGTACCTCCTCATTAGTTACGCGATCCACCTACCTAATCTTCAGCATTCTTCTGTATCACCATATTTCAAAAGCCTCAATCCTCTTCCATTCCGCACTGTTTATCGTCCATGTCTCACTCCCATAAGGCAATACTCCATACAAATACCTTCATAAAGGACTTCCTTAGGTTTAAATCAATATCCGATGTTAAAAAATTTCTCTTTTTCAAGAACGCTTTTCTACCCATTGCCATTCTGCATTTTATATCCTCTGTACTGCGACTATCATTTGTTATTTTACTGCCCAAGTAATAAAACTCATCTACCTCCTTTATTGCTTCGTTTCCCAATCTAATTTCTTCAACATCACCTGATTTTCTTACACTGCACTCCATTACCCTAGTTTTGCTCTTGTTAATATTCATCTTATATGCACCTTTCAGCAACTTGTCCATTCCGTTCAATTGCTCTTCCAGGTCCTTTGCTGTATCTGACAGAATTACTACGTCGTCGGCAAAACGCAATGTTTTTAATTCTTCACCCTGAACCTTAATTCCTTCTCCAAATTTCTCCTTGCTTTCCTTTATAGCTTGCTCAATGTACAAATTGAACAACAATGGAGAAAGACTACAATCCTGTCTTACTCCCTTTCCAATCACTGCATCCCTTTCATGCCCTTCATCTCTGGCAACCGCTGTCTGGTTTTTGTACAAGTTGTAAATAACCTTACGTTCCCTATGTTTTTCTCCTGCTTGCTTCAGAACTTGAAAGAGTTTATTCCAATCAACATTGTCAAAAGCCTTCTCCAAATCTACAAAAGCTAGAAATGTAGGTTTGCCTTTCCTTAATCTATCTTCTAGGATAAGCCGTAAAGTGAGTTTTGCCTCCCGTGTTCCAACATTTCTCCTGAACCCAAACTGATCTTCCCCGAGGTCGGCTTCTACCAGCTTTTCCATCATTTTGTATATAATTCGCGTTAATATTTTGCAGTCATGACTTATTAAACTGATGTTCTGTAGTTTGACACCTGTCTGCACCTGCTGTCTTAGGGATGGGGATTATAACATTTTTCTTAAAGTCTGAGGTTACTTCACCTGTCTCATACATCTTACACACCAGGTGAAACAATTTTTTCATGGCTGGCTCTCCCAGAGACTTCAGTAGCTCTGAGGGAATATCGACTACTCCAGGGGACTTGTTTCGACTTAGGTCTTTCAGGGCTCTGTCAAATTCTTCTCTCAGTACAGTATCTCCTATTTCATCTTCATCTACTTCCTCTTCCCTTCCTACAATATTGTCTCGAAGTTCATTTCCTTTGTAGAGCCGTTCTATATTCTCTTTCCACCTTTCAGCTTTCCCTTCTTTGCTGAGAACTGGTTTTCCATCAGTGTCCTAGATATTCATAGAGCTGTTTTTCTTATCTCCAAATGTTTCTTTTATTTTCCTGTAGGCTGTATCTATTTTTCCCCTATTTATACATTCTTCTACATCCTTGCATTTGCCTTCTAGCCACTCCTGCTCAGCCACTTGGCACTTCCCGCCAATCTCATTTCTTAGTCTGTACTCCATTTTGTCTGTTTCATTTACGGCATTTTTATATTATCTCCTTTCATCGATTAAATTTAGTATCTCCTGTGATATCCAAGGATTTTTTGTAGGTCTTTCCTTCCTACCTATTTTGTCCTCTGCTACCTTCACTATTTCATCTCTCAATTTTACCCATTCCTCCTCTACTGTTTTATTTTCCCCTGTTTCTGTCAATTGTCGCCTAAAGCTCCCTCTGAAATTCTTAAGAACCTCAGGTTCCTTCAATTTATCCAAGTCCCATCTCCTTATTTTCCTACCTTTTTGTAGATTCTTTAGTTTCAGCCTACAGTTCATAACCAACAAGTTATGGTCAGAGTCTATATCTGCCCCTGGGTACGTCGTACACTGTAAAACCTGGTTCCGAAATCTATGTCTTACCATTATAAAATCTATCTGGTATCTTCCGGTGTCTCCTGGTCTCTTCCACGTGTACAACCTTCTTTTGTGATTCTTAAACCACGTGTTTGTTACGATTAAATCATGTTCCGTGCAAAATTCTACCAGGCGACTTCTTCTTTCATTCCTTTTGCCCAGACCATATTCACCTACTATCTTCCCTTCCCTTCCTTGTCCTACTACCGAATTCCAGTCTCCCATAACAATTAAGTTTTCCTCTCCCTTAATTGTCTGAATAATTTCCTCTAGCTCCTCATATATTTCTTCGATCTCCTCATCATCGGCAGAGCTAGTTGGCATATAAACCTGTACTACTGTTGTCGGTGTTGGCTTCGTATCTATCTTGACAATGATAATGCGATCACTGTGCTGTTCATAGTAGTTTACCCGCATTCCTATTTTCTTATTCATTATCAGTCCTACTCCTGTGATACCCTCAATTGATTTTGTATTTATAATCCTGTACTCACCTGACCAGAAATCCTGTTCATCCTGCCACCGAACTTCACTAATCCCCACTATATCTAACTTCAACCTATCCATTTCCCTTTTTAAATTTTCTAATTTTCCTACCCGATTAAGGGATCTAACATTCCACGCTCCGATCCGTAGAATGCCAGTATTGTCTTTCCTGATGACAACATCCCCCTGAGTAGTCCCCGCCCGGAGATCCGAATGGGGGACTATTTTACCTCCGGAATATTTTACCCGAGAGGAAGCCATCATCATATGTTCATACAGTAGAGCTGCATGTCCTCGGGAAAAGTAACGGCTGTAGTTTCCCCTTGCTTTCAGCCGTTTGCAGTAGCTGTGTGGCAAAGCCACATTAGCTGATGTTACAAGGCCAGCTCAGTCAATCATCCAGACTGTTGCCCCTGTAACTACTGAAAAGGCTGCTGCCCCTCTTCAGGAACCACACGTTTGTCTGGCCCCTCCACAAATACCCCTCCGCTGTGGTTGCACCTACGGTACGGCTATCTGTACTGTTGAGGCACGCAAGCCACCCCACCTCGGCAATGTCTGTGGTTCATGGGAGTGGCTTGACGAGTAGAATTTGATTATAGGGTCACAATATGCTGGAAATGACAGTGAGGAGAGCTTGAATCCTTTCACTGTCTACTTTGCATATGCACTTCTATACACCAAAGAGGCCCCACGCAATATGTGTGTGTTTAATGAATTGTTAGTGTGTCAGATGTACAAACTCGCCACATGTGACTGTCTGCACTCTTTTTTATGAAGTGAAATATCACCTATGATTCTATAAATTTTTGTAAGATTATTTTGTGGTTTTTCCATTATTGTGTCCTTGATTTTCGTCAACAAGTTATCATTATCTTGCAATTACACCATACTCCTAGACATCTCACGGTAATATTCTCTGTATATATTATCCTTCATGAATAAAACAGTGTAGGTAATTTGTCAACAAGTTCAGAAAATTTAGGTAAGCCCTGCAGTAGACATCGTTAGTAAGATTTCCAACATTTAATGAATAACACCATTTTCTCTAAGAGGCATTTTATTAATTTAAGTCACTATTTGGAGTACTCAGTCATACCTTCAGTCTACCATAGTTATAATGTATTGTGGTCTACTGTCTGGTTTGTTGCAACTCTCCACCCTAATCTATCCTGAGCCAGCCTTTTCATCTCATCATACGAATGGCAACACACACTTTTTGAATCTGTTTATTATATTCGTCTCTTGGTCTTCCTCTGCCATTTACCTGACAAACTTTCGTTTAATGTTTAATTGACAATATCTTGATGTCTAAGAATCTTGATCTCTTCTTTTACTCAAGGTGTGTAAAGGCAGACTACATTGCATTACACTTGCTATGATTTTTTTAATGTTTATCTTATATTCTTCTCTCAAGAGACAGTGCATTCTGTTGAGTTGTTCTACCAAGTCCTATGGTGTGTCTAACAGAGATACAATGTCATCGGCAAACAGCACAGTTGAGATTTTTTCGCCCTGAACTTCAATTGTTTTACGCTTTGGTGGCTTCCGGTTTTAATTCAGCACGTTGTTCCTTTTCGACGTCGTCCTTCCGTTGTCCTCACGTTGTTCGAAAACTGCCTAAAGGGTATAGTTTGGCAGTCTAATCTTAATTGTCTCCATTGTTTTAGTATATAGTCGTGTATTTTACGTATTTCTGTTATACCGAGACTTGCGTTAACCTAGCAAGGGCCCCATTGTCGTTTCTCTAGTTCGTAAGTGTGCTTTGCTTTTTGTTTTTAATGGTCATCACTGCTTATCACCTATATCGCTTTAGTACCTTTCTAGTTTTGAATAATGTACCCTTGATGGCAGGTGTTCTCAAGATGTCGTCATGGTTCGTACTTAACGGTTCCGTCACTGTGCAAGTTCAAAAAAAATAATTATTTTGGGTGTTATTACATGTTCATTAGTGAGTATATACAGATGTTACCAGCATGAGATCTCACGCAGTTAAGCTGATTACAATTTACATTTACAAAGGCATTCTGTTGGTTATTCCTTATTAAGTTCAGTTAAAATTTAAAAATTTTGTCCTTGCTAGCACATTGACCTAAGGGTTGCTATTTAAATTGTCGGTTTAATACATTGATATGTGTGATTCTTTTAAACTGCTTTAAGTGCATATAACATTTCAATTTCTCGCACTTAAAGAAAATTTTCTTGTTCGTCTGTGATTCTTTAGAAATTTTCATGTACAGTTTGAAGCTTTCTCCCTTTAAGAAGATAAGAAGTTTCTTGCTGGTTTAAACTTAAAACTGTGGTTAAGACTTTACTTGCCACCGTAAGATATTGGAATGTGTGATTTTTAAACTATTTTAAGAGTCTAGTTTTCATTGCCTTGCTGTTTAAAGTCATGGTCTGCATGGCCACTACGGTCGGGGGTTCGAATCCCCCCTCGGGCATGGATATTTGTGCCGTCGTAGTTCGTAAATAGTTCATAAGTAGTTTGTAAGTTTAGGGACTGATGACCCCGTAGTTAAGTCCCATAGACGATACAAACATTTGAACTTTTTTTTTTTTTTTTTTTTTTTTTTTTTGCTGTTTAAAACAACCGGATCTTTCAAGAATCTATTCAGTATCTTTGAGGTTTGTTAAATTAATCAAAATTTGACAGTCGGGCCCTACAAAGAAATTGAAGTGTCTTCCTGGTTTGAACTTACAGCTTCAGTTAAGCTTTTAGCATATTGATACGTGTGATTCTTTTAAACTATTTTGAGTGTTATTTAAAATATCAGTTTTACGTGCCTAGCTACTTTAAAAACGGGGCTGTAAAATTTATTCATTTTTAATAAAATAGTTGATTTTGTTTGTAGCACCCCCCCCCCCCCCAGTCCTTCCACTTCCCCAATTTTTCCTCTTATGATTTAATTTCAGCTCTCCAAATTTCCGCTTGCTATTTTTCAGTTTGCTCAATGTACAGATTGAATGACATTGGTGGAAAGCTACAACCGTTTCTTACAACCTTTCATGCCCTTCGAGTGTAATAACTGCTGTTAGGGTTTTGTATAAGTTGTAAATAACCTTTTTTATCCCTGCTGATTCCAGATTTTGAAAGAGTTTATTTCAGTCAACTTTGTCAAATGCTTCTTCCAAATCTGCAAAAGTTAGAAGTGGGGTTTGCCTTTCCTTAATCTAAGTCCTAAGGTGAGTGTTGACTCCCGTGCTCTTACATTTCTCCTAAATCGAAACATATTTTTCGCACTTGTTTCGTTAGGAATGTGAATCATTACATTTTCCTTACAGTCTGAGTATTTAGCCTGTCTCACACATCCATTATTGTTTCAATAGACTTCAATTGTGTTGAGAACCATCAGGAACAAATCTGGGAGTGTAGGCAGATCTCCAGTAGCTGCTGTAATGGTGAATCATACAGACCATCCCACATGGCGATGACGGCATCTTTTTTCTACAGTTAGCGCCATCGCCAGTTACGATTCAGCTTCTCAGTGTATTTTGAACTTTCGAACCAGCATTGATGAGGAATTAACTGACATTTCTCTGTATGGGAGTTGGGGCCTCTCGATGGAATCCACCTCAAAGGACAGAAAAAGGAAACCCTCGTCAACCTTTTTAACTTCATCTGGGCGTCAGACCAATTTACAAGCTTATAGAGTGATGATATTGTAATTTTTGTTTCAAAACCCGGAAAGGCCGCTCATGCCCTTATAATTACTGCAGTGTTGCCCTTACTAGCTGCATGGGAAAAACTTTAGAGCGGATGATCAACTGCAGACTTGTCTGAGTGCTCGAATCTCAGCTCGAAGGCAGCTCTTCAGCGGCCTTCATTGTGGGTTCAGGAGATATCGCTCCACTTTTGGTAGCTTGGCTTCCCTAGAAGCGGCTATACAACAGGATTTCCTACTCCACCACCATATTTTGGTTGTATTTGTTGATGGCCTAATATTACTACTTTGATATGTAGCCGCAACCAGCGCCACGATTGGGGGATTTGTGATTGTCTTCCCAGTTTTATTCAGTCTTCCTCTCCACAAGTTATTTTAGATACCGAGTCGATGGTCGCAGGAGAACGAAGTTATAAGTGTGACTTCGTTTGTCACATTATTAACATTATTACGTCACATAGTTGAATATCCTGTCAGTCTTCTGTATTTTCAGATGACTCCTGTATGTTTTACTGTTCTTCCAGCCTTGCAACCACAACACGTTAGTTGCAATTGACCCTTAGACGGATGGATGCATGGCAGAGAAAACTGGTAGTAAGTTTTCAAAAAATATTCAAATGTTTGTAGAGTCTTTGGGACTTAACTACGAGGTCATCAGTCCCTAAACTTACAAACTATTTATGAACTACTTACAACTAAGGATGGCACAAATATCCATGCCCGAGGGGAGATTCGAACCCCCGACCGTAGTGGCCGTGCAGACCGTGACTGGAGCGCCTCAGTCCCCTCGGCCACCGCGGCCGGCAGTAAGTTTTCAACTGGCAAGTTTGCGAACGTTTCATTTAACTGTTCACGTACTTTTTATCGTGTGCCTGATATGCTGATGCGGCGCACTGTTCTAACTCTTAGACCTCGCCTCCAAATAACAAGTTACAAATATTTTAAAATAGACACAAATATAATCATGAGTATACTCGTGCTATGTGCTTTCACAAAGGATACTTAAAATTGAAGTCATGTATTTACTTTTTTGTAGATATGATCTCAACAAGGAAATTAAAGAATGCTTGGAATAAACATTTAAATACAGATGAAGACTTGATAGTAGTTCTTCCCGCTGACGAGGGCAACGCTACTGTTGTTTTAAATGATTATCGTAGCAAAATTTGATAAAAACTGAAGAAAGACACTACAGCCAGCGTACTGAAGAAAACAAATGCACTGATAAAGTCATTCGATTCAGAAAGAGGATAAGAAAGCCCTATTGAAGTCTGAAGCAATGTGTCCCAGACTTTCTGGGCTACCCAAGATACACAAAACCGATTTTCCTCTGAGACCGATCGTCGGTGCTATCAATTCACCACATACGAAGTAGCAAGATATCTGGCAAGTCGTCTACAACCATACATTGGTAAGACTGACTCTTATATCAGAGACTCACGTCATTTTATTGAGAAAATGGAAGGATTAATCCTGGCTCCTGGAGACATTCTTGTAAGTTTTGATGTTGTGTCGTTGTTCACTATGATTCCTGTCAACGAAGTTGTGGTTTATATAACGGATTTTTTCCCAGGAGATTTGACCGCTCTTTTTCGACACTGCCTTACTTCGAGTCAGTTCCAATGGGATGATGAGTTTTATGAGTAAGTTGACGGTGTTGCAATGGGTAACCCGTTAGGTCCTGCAATCGCTAATTTTTACGTGGAAAGATTCGAAGTGTCAGCTCTGTAAAAAGCAAATAGCAACCCGAATCGTTGGTTTCGATACGTGGATTTTTTTGTCGTTTGGTCACACGGTAAAAAGCATTGGAAGACTTGTTTAATTATCTGAATAGTGTAAATCCAAAGATCTAATTCGCTATTCAGATGTAAAATAATAAAGAATATCTTTCTTGGATGTTTCAGTTATGCAACAGACAGATGGAAGTTTGAAGAGTAAGGTTTTCCTGAAAGTCACGCATACGGACAGATACTTGCACAAGGATTCCAACCATCATCCTCAGCAAAAGAGAGTGGTCATTAAAAGTCTTATTGACAGAGCTAAACGAATTTGTACGACAGAATACCTAGATGCCGAGTTACAGCAACTGACGCAGGCTTTTGAGAAAAATGGATATACACGGAAAGAAGTAAATAGGGTTCTCCGACCAAGGAACGGTAAACAAAAAAAAGCAACAAAACACAACGATGGAAGAACACCGTTTCTCTCCCCTTCATTAAAACAGTTACGGATCAGATAGGAAAGATTTTACGTAAACACGATATCAGACCGGTTTTTAAACCAACAAAAAAGATAAGTCACGCACTCCGATCTGTAAAGGAAAAACGCCCTCCTCTATCATAAAGCGGGGTGTACAAAATTCCGTGTTCTTGCGGAAACGTGTATATTGGTACTACAAAAAAGAGTGTGAATACAAGACTGAATCAATGAAAAAGTCTTTGTGGGCTGGATAAAATTAAGAAATCAGCTGTAGCTGAACATGTTTTCCAATCAGGAAGTCATGAAGTGAAGTTTTCCGAAACGGAAATTTTATCTACAGCGACGAACAGAGAAGCACTCTAAATATACAGACATGGGGATAATTTTAATAGAAAGGAAGGAGCAATCACACTTAATGACATATGGACTGAGCTCTTCAGAGTAGGTGGTTACACTTTTATCTTTGACCATCGACTATCGAAAGTTATGTTTTATCTTTCACAATGCTTATCTCTGCTGTGCACGTGAACACTTGACCACGCCCTCTTTTACAAATTATTTATACCGCTCTCCGACGCCCGACTCGTCAGTCGGCAAGACTCAACGCTACCAATAGCACCTCTGGAGATGTCCAGCGCGGCTCTAGACGAAACCTCAGGAGCAGATATGTTTCTTCGACCACGACCATATAACCCGGAAGATTCATCAGCATTTATTTCAGCCGGTCATGAAAGCCTTCACTGAATGAGTGGAATGTTTGTCACTTTGAGAGTAGTGCGAAAACGACGAACAAGGCATATAGAGTCATCACAGTCTTCGCAACACTCTCTTGATTCTCTTCCCATCTACATCCCGGGCACGAGTGCACATTGCACAAAACATTTTTGGATGCTGTTTTTTCGGAGTTGGTGGATTTATTGACGGAAAATGTCGGGGTGCTACAAAATGGACGACCTGCTACTTTTGAAGTAAACTCCTCTTTCTGATATTTTGAAATAATGTTATCGACTTCAGCAGTAGAGAACTCGAATTTACATTTGTATTACACTCCTGGAAAATGAAGAATGCATGAATTCGTAGATTCAGTAGAGGAATATTTTGTTGACACATTATTGAGGATGTATACAAGCCACGATCCCACTGGCGGAGCCATACGCACGTGGGTACAGCCACCAGAGAATGGGTAATGTCGGCGTTATTACAGCGTATAACCTCCTTTTGCAGCATTGCAAGCTGTAATTTTTCCATTGAGACGATCGTAGACGTGCCGAAGCAGTTTCCACCTGGTGTCTCAGTAGGGCCAGATTTCTTGCCGCTCATACAAACCGCGCAACGTGACGTTTCATGCAGTCCCAAACATGCTGAATGGGGGACAGATCTGGGGATCGTGCTCGCCAGGTTACGTGACAGACACCTTGAAGTGCTTGCACGTTGGGTGGTACAGGAAACATGTGCTTTGTCCTGTTGGGAAAGCATATCGCTTTGTTGGAGAATAGTGATACCAACATGGTTTCAGTGTACCGTGAATTTTTCAATCTTCTCTAGACGATCACTAGAGCTGATCAGTTAGTGTAGGATATGGCTCCCCATACCATGATGGACCATCATGCGTGTGGTAAGATGTCCTCCGGTCACGTCCCAACATCTTTCAGCCAGCCTCCAGTGGCACTTATGAAAGTATGAATGGAGACGTGTCGTCTTCAGGGACGAGTCGTCGCTGCCTCAGTGTCAATGATGATCGTACGTGGTGTTGTGCAATGGAGGGCGAAAATCCGTAATGTACGCGACAGAGGCAAACGAGGCCGAAACCTGTCATTATGTGTGGGTAGACATATCCTCCATAGCCGTTCTACTCTGGCGATCACCGAGGGAAAATTGAACAGCGCACGGTACATTGAAACCATCAGTCAACCCTTCCTGTTACGGTTCAGGCACCAACAAGGCTATCTTCTTTTTCAACAGGACCATGCACGTCCACACGTATCCCGTGCCCTTCTGGGTATACATCCACTACCATGCCCATCATCATCCCCAGATGTGTCCCCCATTGAGAATGTTTGTGACAGGATGAAACGTCATGTTACGCAGTCTCCATGAGCGGCACGATATGTGCCCCAACTGAGGCAACAGGTGGAAACGGCATGCCAATCTCTTCGCATACCGCATGTCACCTCTACGATCATCTCCATGGGAGACTTACAGCTTGTATTACTGCCAAAGGAGGATATATAGGGTACTAAGGTCGTCGCTCCGCTAGCTGTACTCACGTGCGTATGGCTCTGTCTGTGTGATCGAGTGTTGTATACATCCTCAATAATGTGTCAACAAAATTTCCTTCTTCTGTGTCGATGAACTCATGGTGCTCCTTTTTCCTTTTCCAGGAGTGTATTTCTTTCCTCTGGGTTGTTAGCCACAAGCCGATCTAAGTTGTTTACTTCACCCATTGTTTCATTGTATGCTACAACAGATACTACGTTCAACACTTATCTTTGTGGTTTCAGTGCAGCTTTCAATTCAACACTGTGAATTGTCGTCAACTATGAATCTTTTCTTTTTTTCAAAATGTTTAAATGTTTGTAAAGTCTATGGGACTTAACTACGGGGTCATCAGTCCCTACACTTACAAACTACTTACGAACTAGCTAATCCTAAGGACGGCACAAATACCCATGCCCGAGGGGGAATTCGAGCCCTCGACCGTAGTGGCCGTGCAGACCGTGACTAGCCGGCCGCGGTGGCCGAGGTGACTGAGGCGCTCCAGTCACGGTCAGCACGGCCACTACGGTCGGGGGCTCGAATCCCCCCTCGGGCATGGATATTTGTGCCGTCCTAGTTTGTAAGTAGTTCATAAGTAATTTGTAAGTTTAGGGACTGATGACCCCGTAGTTAAGTCCCATAAGCTTAACAAACATTTGTAACATTTTGCAGACCGTGACTGGAGCGCCTCAATCCCCTCGGCCACCACGGCCGGCTTTTCTTTTTTCCTTCCGTCGAATTGCTGTCACCTTTTCCCTCTGAAAAGCATCAATTTCCTCTCCGATTTGTTTCTTTCGAGGAATTATGCAGGCATGTCTCTTCCTGACAGGTCCACAGTTCCATACATATCAGATCTTTCTGCAACATTTAAATCGGCAAGTTGAGAAGATCTGTATTAGTTATCAACATATATTCGGGAATTTAAATTTAATATCAGTGCAGGAACAAATGTAAACGTGCTTTTATTTTTTTAAAGGATCGTTCGTAGGTTGCCCGAGTATATTCGGGATATTAAATTTCTGCTGACAAATAATAAATTAGATAACTTTTGGTTTTATGTTAATGGGTTAAGGATGTTGAATGCGGTACACCATGACGTGGTTAGGCTGCCCATTCGGGCATTCAAGACAAGCCCCATGTGACTCGGGTCACTGTGCTGAGGCTGAGGAGCTGCTACTATGTGTCAGCTGAGGGCTACTCAGAGTGGCAATCATACAAAATTCTGTTCACACATTTAATACTTGCAAACTTTGATTGTGCTCCAATGGAAAGGCCCTTCTATATGAGTTTCGCACAACGGATTATCTTTTAAAAATGTTAATGGTTTATGTTAATGTATTACATCGATGTTGCAGAAAGGTTCCCCCTTGGCTTCTCTAGATGTCCAGACTAATTTTGGACATATAGAATTTTAGGAAAAATCAAACCTCGCAATTTTGTTTTCAGTCTGTGTATAAACGCATCTCGGTTGTACAGCGATGTACACAAATGGCTCCAAGTAAGGGGGCTCCGTCGGCTGTTCCATTACTGTCCACAGCCGTGTCGTCAGGATTCGCCTTCCAGAGAATTATTCTGTTGTTTCTTTTTCTTTTTTTTTTTTTTTTTTCTTCAACAGAGCTTCACTCGGTCCTGAAGCACTTGGGCAGATATACGTACAGGGTTAATGTTTCATTATTTGGTCTGATTCTCTTATGCGCTGCAGTCATTGATGACTTACATCAAGCTTTGATGTTGCTGCAACATATACAAGACCAGGTGTCCTTTCTTCAACTTCGGAGGAAGGAGATGCCGTTTTGCTAGATACCACGGCATGTGGGAATGAGGGGTAATGAAGATGCCGATCGGGCTGCCAAGGAGACTTGCAGTGCACTTATATGATACGGTCTCCGATCCTTACAAAAAACCACTGCCTTGGAGTGGCGCTCAGCGACGAATAATAAGCTGGGGATGCTGAAGCACATTATCCGTCGTTGGCGATCCTCCTGTCAGACTCTCAGGCAAGATGAAGTAGCCATTGCACGTCTACGAATCGGACACCGTTCGTTTTTCCACGGCTTCTAACGAGAGGAGTCTACAATCTGTGTTTCCTATGGCATACAGATTACTTTACGCTACATTTTAATTCAGTGTAATTTATATCACGCGGCGAGTTTAGTGGTGAATATTGCTGATGATATACCCTCGACATTAGATGGTGATGTGGCGTCTGTGAGGGAAGGTTTAAAATGTTGTGTTGCGTCTCGAGTCTGGCCTAAACTTTTGTAATGGAGAATTAATGTGTATGAGAGTGACTGGCTCATCCTTATTTATTCCTGTTGACAGCCATAGTCTTCTACCTCATTGGTCCACCTCTCAATCATTTCTGATTGAGAGGGGGAATTTTCTAATCTTTAGCTATAATATTAGTTATTTGTATTTTACTTCAGTTGCACACATAATTTACTAGATTGTTCTTCCTTTATATACGTTGTCGTTATATTATTAATTCTTTCAATTTTTTTTTTTTAAATTCAGTTCAGGAACTTCGTGCACCATTGCCTTCCTTGTATTGTTGTTACGTGTACCATATGTTTTTCCGTTACACAATAAAAATGCATTTCTGAACATTAATCCTTATAGCAGCATTATCGATTGGTGGCCCCATATACGTTGTTTCAATTTGGCCCAAAATGTTTGGCACTTTCCGCATAGTTAACTTACGATCTTCGCAAATTTCGTAACTTGTAGCGATCTATTGTATTCTAAATATTCTCGTAATTACTTCTCCTCTTTTAATCAAAATGAATAGTTTTCTACAGCCTCTCTGCAATTCTTGCAGTGTTAATATAACATCATGAAGCTGTTGATTTAAAAAAAAAAAAAAAAAAAAAAAAAAAAAAAAAAGTTGAATGTATGTCACCGGGGGGTATTTTAGTAACACAGCCAGCATCCCGTAGATTTACGTAACTTCGATACACCTAGGACGTAGGCTGGTGTGGCAACACCACGTTCTGGGTAATAATTTCCAGTCCAGGTGACGGAAAAAAGGTTTTATCGCACCTGCTTTGCCGGTATGGCCCATAAAAAGGCAGACCACATAACTCATAACTTTACGACAGTGTTGAGCGTAAATACTGAACTTTACACAGTACGTCCCGAGATGATATCACGCCACGGTATTGAAGGTGATCCGTCCGTTCAGTCGTGACGTGAAGCTGGACAGAAGCCTGAAACATATTCGAGAGATGTAGACCGTACAGAAATATCAGTTGTTCTATCATTATCTTGACCTTCAGCCACTGTAACAATTGCACTAAACACTCATCCATTACAGGACACCAGTCGTACATGTCATCTGTTTGGTGTTTGGGGAAGACCGGGGCACATAGGCTGGCCTAGACGAATTAGTTCATACAGTAGACGCTAGATCGTCTTAGGAATCAATCAGAAAGTAGGTAGCACTGTCTCTCTCCTTATACAGGGCCAATATCGCAGGCCGCGAACTTTTGGAAAAGCTGTAGCCCTTAATTGTTTTGTGCGTGTTTCAGTAAACTTCTACTCGTCCGTTTATGTGTGTTTTTTAACTTTTACTTGCTTTAGACGCAATGGGGTGAGTAATATAATAAAAGGTCGTAGTTTAAGGATTATTTCTATATGGCATACAGACATAATTGCTTCTGTTAGTTTTCTAAAGAACAGGGAGGACGAGGCACGTTGGTTAGCCGAGACAACCGGTCACGTCCTATAGGAGCTGTACTCGATGAAAGGTTTGTTACTTTTAATGATAACAACTTTCATAATTCTTCGAGTTTATTAAATTATTAACAGAATTGTCGAAATTAAACATATCTTGATACGTTTCAGAGGTCAAAAGATCGTCGTATTCACGAGATAAAAAGCGTTGTGTAAATGCCAATCAGTAAATTTTATTTTAATCTAAAATTCTGAAAAGTCAGAATCTCGTTCTTTTCCTTGTTTTTAAAACATGAGTTACGTGTCTGGTTTAAACTTTTATTTTATTTGTAGTATCATAAAAATGATCCGAAATTATAAAAGAATGAAAGTAGAATGATTTCTGAAGATACGATGCTAAGAGAAGTTTTAGAAGTGAACTAAAAGGAAACATCTGTTAGGTCTGTTGGTGAAAGTAGAGAGAGATCGCATGTCAGTTTGTACAGGTAATCGAAACTCAGGAAACAGAAACTGAATTTCAACCCTTCCCGTTGGACCAAAGCATTGGAAAGAAATACTGAAGAAAAATATATTACAGGCTAGAAAAGTCCTTTATCAAAAAGGAAAGATGGTGATAATGGTGACGATGAGGAAGAGTCACAGTGTCTGTTTGAAGCAGTCAACAGGAGAACAAGGAATTCAGTTCAGGAACTGTAAGCGTTGGGCTCATCAGAGATGCGTGAAAAATAAAATCCGTGGACTATATCATGGATGTTAAAACTGTGATGATCGTTTGGAGTTGGACATTCATTAAAAATGACTGCTTCGTATTAAGACACTATAAATCGTAATAAGTTTAACGTGTCCTGTTGTCATAGTCCTCAATGTTAAACGTTAACTCAATATTCAAGTTGACATTATGTAGATTAAATTATATTTCTTGATAAATGTTAGTTTCATTTTGATTTCTTAGTTACACTTACCAAAAGACTACATGGGTCAACGTGCTCCCGCTTCTGCGCCAACTTACCCCGAGGTAGGGGCAGATTGGCCCACTTGACATATGTCCAGTAATTAATTTTTTCTAATGCTTTAACTGATAGTTTCAAGCTTAGTAACTGCCATCCAGATTCAGTGAAGACCTAGCTAATATTTAAAAATAATTTCATAAATTTAAATATGTCAAATAAATTAATATTAACAACTGATAGTTTCAAGCTTAGTAACTGCCATCCAGATTCAGTAAAGACCTATCTAATATTTAAAAATAATTCCATAAATTTAAATATGTCAAATTAATATTAACAAAAATTTAAAAGAAAATATGGCCGACTTGCCCAGGTCTCCCCTATTAGGTAGGATTGCGTCAAATATTGTTTCATTTCCAAGCATATCATGGAAGGATCTGCAAGAAACCATCATTTCAACTGCTGCCAACTTGCCAAAGTACTGATTTTTCAGGTGCTAGTTGTATAGAAAGGTACTATTATTTTAGTAAAACTTCCAGATTGCAACTTTTAATAAATGAATTTTACTGTTTTAGATGTCTGTCATTATGGCAAAACATCCTACGTTTGCAGATCAACTGATTATTTATTGAAACTTACTGTGGCGTTTCACTCGACGAATGGAACAAGAAATGAAATTAGTATGCCAAATTAATGAACTGACTTCACGAGCGAACCTCTTTTACACGTGTTGGAAATTCGTTTTTCAGTAGCCTTCGGAATTAAATAACTTCATGTTTCGCAGCTTTGAACCGCTGTGTTTCAGAGAGAGAAAAAAATTGCAGAAAACGTGAATAAGCAGTAATTAAAAGGAGCAACTGTCTGTGTCACTGTACGAACCCTTTCCGTGCCTCTGAGTCCATACATCAATACCTATTACTTTCGTCCCCCGTTTTCTCTTTCATTTTCTCCCTTCCGTGAGCGTTATAGCTCGTTAACTTCACTCCGTTTCTCCTTCTCCATCCTTGCTCTGTCTCGCCCTTTTTGTCTCTACCTACCCCTTCACATGCACACACACCCACACACAGACACACACACAAACACACACACACACACACACACACACGAAGGTAAACGCGAGCCCACCCCTCCTCTCGCTTTTGTTTCTCCTCACGTACTCTTACCCACACGTAATAGCCACACATTCAGAACGCGGCTGCACAAGAACACAAGAGTCAAACGCGAATGAGTAAGTGCTATATTCTCACCCACGACAAAAGGCGGTTTCTACAATGCCGGCGTTTTGTCAGTCCCGTCATTCTCTACAGGCTCTCTCGGCAATGCGAGCTCCTTCATTCCTCACGCTTTTGTGCCGTTGGACTGTTTTCAACTTTTTTATTTCCAGTAAAGGTTTGCTTGTGCTTCATGTGTGGCACGTTTCACTGAAAACTGTAAAGGTGCCGAAGGCGACAGTAAAACTTTCATAGAGATGAAGGTTTGTGAACATAGGGAAAGACCTAGAGGAAGAGCAGTGTTGAAGTCTGTACGAACGCAATATAAAACACATTTCTTCGAGTTTAGAAATTATAATCGGCGTAAAATAGTGCCAAAGGCAACATCTGCATGTTACATTTCAATTTTCAACTGCAAAAATGGAAAAACAACAACTGCTGGAGATTTTCAATTCACTTTCGTTGAAAGAGTTCATATGTTGGGCCATGAAATGATTACATACAAAAATCAATTGCTCGCGCGCTACTATAAAGTGTCGACAGATGCTGAAACAACCGTATTAGAACGTAATGTAGCCTTCTAGCTTGGCACAGCATCTGTTTTACACAACAGAGATGACGAGTACGCAATATTACTATTTTAAAAATATAAAGTTGGAATTATTGTTATTACTAATGATTAAAAAATTTAAAATAGCATTTTTATGTCATTATTCTTATAAAACATTTATAATTTTTCTGAAATTAAAGTTCTAAAATAATTCCATTTCAGGATTTTGTCACGTGATCGAAAACTCTCTGTTACTGGCTGAAGCTCTGTTGAGGTGCGTGTTATAGCAGTGTTAGCGGACGTTATTAGATGTTTCCTGACATGTTCTGCAAAGAGTTTATTTATTTTATTTTTAGTATTTTTTATATTTCATTTAATTTCATGTAATAGGTAGTGCATTTACTACTATTATGTAAGAACCGAAAATAATTTTGTGAAGGTTGATAGTGGAAACTATTCGAAAAAGAAAGGATTTGGAAAACAACGTCGATCTTTACGTACCTTTTACAAGAAAGGTAAAATTATATTTAAAGTATACCTACAGTTACAGCCGACTTTTGCATGCTTGTGTCTCCATATTTACTCTAAAGATCCTATCATAAGTGTAGAAACAAGGATTGCGTTTTGGATTCAGTCATCGTTTTCCTACCAACTGCATTTCACTTTTAAATGAACACTTTGTGGACGCTGCAAAAATTATATGGTAAATAGTGCGTACTTATGTACCTATTCAGTTTAATCAGTGTGTATATGTATATTAATCTTGCAGAATTGTCACTTTTTACATATCAATATATTATTTTTACTTAAACAACAAAAGAATCACACACTTTGTTACATTTTACTACCGATCAGCCACTTCTATTATAACATTATTAAACTGAGTAACAAAGCACATTTTCTGAATGGTCTTCTTTTTGGATGTTCTAACAGTAATGTTGCTTGTGTAACCTAAATAGGTAACGTGATTTATCATTCTTCGTGCTAACTGGTTACAAAGATAATTTCAGGATACAACGTAGGTTAGGGCTTTAACTAAGGATGGAAATAAGATACAATTATTTTGACTTAAGTATTAACATTTAAGATTAAAAGAATGACCGACGTATGAAGAGGTTTTATGTGCTCGAGCCAATCATAATGATAGCAGCGTCCTAGCGTAACGGTGAACTCACTATCATTAACTTTTAATTTGCGTGATCATTTCCAACCAGATATTATTTACTTTTCCCCTTTTTCGTTGTCGTGGAAGAATCCGATATTATGAAATACAATAGAATTATTGACTAAATAAGTAAGTTATATATATATATATATATATATATATATATATATATATATATATATATATGTATGTATAACTAGCTGAAAACGTGGATTTACCCGGGTATTTATTTATTTTTTTCCTGCCTTCTCTCTCTGTCCATATCCTTTCTCTAAAAACATGCTATATTTATTGGAGAATAAATAAGAAATAAGGCTGTCTCGCATAATTTACAAAATTATAAGTGCAGTATCCAAAAAAGAATAATAGTAATCAAAATACAAACGACATATAAAATGCGTACGATCTCACATTTATTGTGTTATATGTTGTAATATTGTATAATTTTTCAGGTACGTACTCACTTGTATAAGTGCTGTATGTCTGTAAAATCAATTGCGAATACAATCTATAGTAAAGAAGTAATATATTAAAACTTGGTGCTTGATGGGGCGATTTTCCACAAACGTTACTGTTCATGCGCTTTTATCTCATGAACTACGTGTCGTACTGTGATACAATTTCGTAGATACATTCAGCTGTGTGTATGTATACTGTCCGTAAAATTTCCTGCTGCTACAATATGTAGTGTAGAATTTATAAATTGTAAAGTTATACCGAATGTCGAAGTTTATTCCATGAACAGCGGGGAGGTAGTAAGAGAGAAACATTTTTCCTTTAGTTATTTTGATGTGGTTGTCAGTGAGAAAATACTTAATAAAGTTTTAAAATTATGTTTAAAGTTTGTTGCATGTCGCTAAGTATTGTCATTCTCATATATGGTATTTATAAAGTTTCGTCGTATTATGTGGCAGTTTCTTGCAACTCTAATTGTTCATGACGTCATATGTCCAGAATCATATGCCGTATTTGGTTAGTTCTCCTACAGCAATTGTTTTCTCACGTAAGGAATATGTGTACTAAATTTGGTTGAAATCGGTCCAATGGTTTAGGAGAAAATTAGCAGCATTGTCACTTAATGAACTATGTGTTTTACGTAAATATTACACTTACGGCGACTGTCCACATAGATTGAAGCTTACGTGTTCAAAGTTTGAAGAAGTTTGGAACGAAACTATTGATTTGTATGCAATACGTGGACACAAACATAAGGACACTGTGCTTTATAAAAGAAAGAAGAAAGGTTGTTGCATTCAGCAGTTTCACTGTAAATGTTCTTACGAGACAAATCGGTGATATGAAATAGTGCATTAGTTATGCAAGTATTGAAATTGGTAACTAACATGGTATTTTTACTCGTACCACGACAGCAGAGAACGACTTCGAATATAAATTGTTGGCACGCGATATCGTGTAACAACTACTTCGGTAACGTAAACAACCGATCAGTAATCTGTACAAAATAACACGTCACACCTTTGCAGTTGGCGAACAAGACGAACTAGTAAAGTAAATGAATAACAATTACCATACGGTGTTTATTCACTTCAAAATGTACCTCACATAAATGAATGCAGGAAGTGACCTCTATCGCATTTGGTTATCTTCGACCGAGTATCAACCACATTTTACCTATTTCTCATAGCTTCAAACATTTAAGAAAAAAAAAACAACAACAAAAAACAGTTTTTCCGATGGATTTGAATGGTGAGGTACTACACGATATTTCTAGATCATGATTGCCCAAAAAATATATCACAGCTGTCATGGGTATCACATGACTCTAAAGGAGCGTTTTACCAAATTATTTTAATGTCATTTCCGTTAAAAAATAAAATGTAATTCTTGAGGACCAAAGCATCCAAAGAAACGTAATATGACGTAACTAACCACATAAGACAATTTGCAGGGAACAGTCAAATACCCTCTACTGGCTTGGAATACATTATTCCACGCCTGATAGTCTTATTCTCATGGATTTGCAAGAGTTATAATTTGTTGAATCCCACGCGTCAGACTCCCTTCTATCATGTACAACACGTGCTCGACGAAAACAAAAGCGGAGATCATGCTGGGCAGGGAAGTTGCATGTCTTGCAGGGCAGGTTGAGATTTACACACAGTGTTAGAACGAGTAGAATCCTGCCGGAACAAAAAAAAAATTTTAATGCAATGATGGCTTTCACGACCGGATGTCATAGTTGCTGGTAGAACTTCCGGGATACAGGCCGTGGTTCATAAAACTTTTCAGTTTCTCCTAACGTTTCGTTCAGAGCTGCGCCGGACATCTTCAGAGGTCTTCTCACTTGCGTTGAGTCTTGCCGACTGATGCGTCGGGACGCTGACGCTTTTATGGACGGGCCTCGACCTTGGCCCGATGTCTGTAGAGTCTGAGCAAATAGTTGCTGTTCCTCTTCTATCCTGGCTTGATGATGTTTGTTGTAGCCTGGTTTTTTGGATGTCCTAGACTTGTTGGTCCTGCAACAGATAAGTAGTCCAGACTGCTAGCAACAGCTAGCGGTTTGTTTTCCCGCGTGCCCCACTAGGGCGCGGGTCTCTTCGCTCCCATCTTGTGTATTCAGCTGCCTCACGGCAGATGACTTCCCACTGATTAGGGGAAAATGTGGGGTGGGGATAGGATCGGGATAGATGCTGTCTCAGGTGTTGAGAGAGACGGACAGGATTGTGTGGGAGACTGGGTTTGAGATGGGAAGGAAGGAAAGGATAAGGATCGCCAAGGTCTGGGTATGTACTGTCTCGGATGGAGGAGACGAGCTTGTCAAGAACCTTCTTGACGCTGTGCTTGTCCGGCATGGGTAAGCACTCTTCCGTTTCCGGAGGCTCGTCCTCCATCACCACAGTTTCTGTCGTCGTCGTAGTCCAAATCCGTATGTCCTCCTCTTCATCGGACATCCAGGAGGAGATGTGTCCACCTCCATGTGCATCCCCTCGGCCTCTTGCATTGTTGCAGGGACCGTGGAAACGCCTGTGTGACTTTTCTACTGTCTGCGTCCCTGCGTCTACCCCTGCTTTCCCCCTCGCTTGTGGGTTGGCAACAAGGGCGGTCGCCTCTTCTCTCGCGTCGCCGAGTTTCCGCACCAGTTCTTCAACTTGGCGCCGCGCCGCGCCGCGTCGAGTTCGGCGCTAAGCAGCGCTCTATCTACCGCCATGGGGGATTTGAGAGCGCGCATCGCGTCGACGGCCGCAGACGTCTCTTTGCAGCTTGGTCCGCTGTACCCTCTTGCGACGGGGGCGGATCATCAGCGGGTTCTTCTTGAATCTCCATCCCCTCAATAGGGCCCTTGTCTGTGTGCTTTCTTCCTCCGCCGCTCCAGCTACAGATGTAGCTGCAGCGCCGGAAGTAGGCCACCACAGTTAGCACACTTCTTCGCGGCTTCCCGCGTCTTCTTGCAGCGCACTTCATACACGCAGCTGCGTTTTTGCAGTCATTGGCCAGGTGGCCAAGTTTCTGGCAGTGATGCACCGTCATCTGCTTCTTCTTCTTCCGCTTCTTCCTCTCGTTGTTTCCGGCCATATGCAACACCTCGCAAGCGAGATGCTTCATAATGGCCCGCGCCTCCTCTTCCGCGTCCGGACATGGCTGCTGGAGAAGTCAGTTACGAGACGAATGCTGCTGCTGCGTTGCCGTGCGTCCGCTCCGCTCGGCTGCCCGCTGCGCTCTCTTCCGTAGCCGTAGCCACTGTCCCTGATGAGTGGGGTGTCTGACAGCGCCATATATACTGTGAAAAGTAGACGTGGCCAAGCTGTCTCGGTGTCAGCAGAGACAGTCCTTGTGGTAAAGTTTATATTGGAAGCACAAAAAGAAGTATAGAAACTAGGCTAAAGGAACACAAAAAAAGTCTTTGCCGACTAGGGGAAAAAAAAAAAAAAAAAAAAAAAAAAAAAAAAAAAAAAAAAAAAACAGAAATTGGCTGTGGCAGAGCATGCTATTCAATCTGGAAGTCATATAGTGAGGTTTTCCGAAACATCAGTTTTATCTACAATGACGAATTATTATCCACGACAATACAGGGAAGCTATTGAAATACGAGGTATGTCCACAAAGTAAGTTCCGTTTGATTATGTAGACCAAACTTAAACAGATACAGAAAAAAATATTTATTGTATAAAAATCGGCAACTGTTCAACTACTTTTCTACGTAACTTCCGAAATTTTGTAGGCACTTGTCATAGCGTGGGACAAGTTTTTGTGTGCCTTCTTCATAGAAGGTCGCCGCCTGTGTCTTCAACCATGTGGCAAACATGTTTTTTCAGCTCATCATCGTTGAAGTGTTGACCACCAAGGACAGATTTTAGGTGTAAGAAGAGATGAAAGGAGTCTTCTTCTTACCTTCACGTTGCCGACCGACCTTACAAGGCGAATGTGACCAAACAACTCTTACGGGAATTTCACTGGGACGTGTTTGATCAACCTCCGTACAGTCTCGCACCTAGCGACTTTCTTCTTACACCTAAAACCAGTCCATGGTGATCTTAAGCGATGATGACGAGCTGAAAGAACATGTTACCACATGGTTGAATACTCAGGCGACAACCTTTTACGAAGAAGGCATACAATGACTTCTGCCACACTATGACAAATGCCTACAAAATTACAGAAGCTATGTAGAAAAGTTGTTCAATAGTTGTATATTTCTGTACAATAAAAATTTTTTCTGTATCTGTACACGTTTGTCTTATATAACCAAACGGAATTTACTTTGTGGACAAGTATATACACATAAGGCAAATTTTAACAGGAAAGAAAAAGCTATGGAACTTAGGGCCGTATGGACAGTAGCTTTGAAAGATCGACAGGTTTTATCTCTGGCAGATTGCAATCGATAGTGATGTTTTATCTCTGACAAGCCGGCCGCGGTGGCCGAGGTGACTGAGGCGCTCTAGTCACGGTCAGCACGGCCACTACGGTCAGGGGTTCGAATCCCCCCTCGGGCATGGATATTTGTGCCGTCCTAGTTCTTAAGTAGTTCATAAGTAGTTTGTAAGTTTAGGGAATGATGACCCCGTAGTTAAGTCCCATAAGCTTTACAAACTTTTGAACATTTCTCTGACAAGGACTATCTCTGCTGATAACGTGACAGCTTGTCCACGCTCACTTTTCACAGTATATATGGCGCTCTCAGACTCCCGACTCATCAGTCGGCAAGACTTAACACAAGATGTCCGGCGCAGCTCTGGACGAAACGTTAGGAGAAACTGAAACATTCTAAGGGCCACGGCCTTATAACACGGAATTTCTACCAGCAACTATAAAAAGGAACGAGTCTTAAAATACTCAGCACGTAACGAGCGCTGGTCTACGTAACGTTCTTTCCAGAAACACGGAAGAAGAACAACAGACAGCGCTCCCAAGGTTGATCTCGTACACGCAAACGACCGAAACTTGCATGCAGGCAAAATCTCCTATCTTAAGAGCCCGGCCCGTCATTCAAAGTGATCTTGGGACGCTACCAGTCGAGCCGTACAGGTCGATACCGTGGCGTGAGTGAAGCACGGCCTACAAGCGTGCGTGCCCCACTGATAGTAACAGCTTGGCAACAGTTCGTGTTGACACTTCTGGGCACACAAACACAATTACCTTTGGCTGTACGATTTGCCGCGGGTCACCATGCAATACCAAGATCTTTGCTGACCTCTATGATGCGCCTATGTCCAGAAGCAACACTCCTCAAAACAATTAGGAGATTAGGTGAGATGTGATACACAATATACAAATGGTAATATTTTTTTTTCGGATATCGGCTACAGTTGTAATCTGTGTGTGATAGAGAACGGTAATTTGCTGTCTGAACTTTTTATTGAGGTTTACATGGAGCGAGGCACCATGGGGTTGAAATGAAATGTTTGTAGAGCTTATGGGACTTAACTGTGGGGTCATCAGTCCCTACACTTACAAACTACGTAGCAACTAGCTAATACTAAGGACGGCACAAAAATCCATGCCCGAGGGGGTATTCGGGCCATGTGGTAGGCATAATAGTGAAAATTCACTCTCATTGCTCTTTAATATGGTTTGTTATTACTTCACACGGTCAGTACAGTTGCACAACTATAAGGCGTTGTCAGTACAAGGTTACCATTCAGCTCTTGAGGGATATTTGGCGATTCCTCCACAAATGCAATATCCAGCTCTGCAACTGTTGTGGGAGGAGCAGATGTGGCTGCAATGCGTGTGCAAAGTACATCCCACATCCTATGTTCTGTTCCAAATTCTTGAATTTTGAAAGTATGAGATGGAAGAACAAACAATACTTACTTTAATAAAATTAAATGATCAACTCGAAGAGATTTCTAGTATTCTTATCACTCTTGGTATTAATGAGGCGTAAACCGTGCACCAGGTATTAGTATTTGTTAAAGCTCAGATAAAAAATGCCCGCCCACTTAAATACGTGGCTGTGAATTCCACGTATTTCGTCACAGCCATATTTGCAAGAACTCTATACTCTTCCGTTACTTAAATCCAAACTTGGAATGGGTTTGTAAAATAAAGACTTATAAACTCGCATTACTCATCTGACACTTCAGTCAATGAAGGAATAATAGGGTAAAAGATCGTGTAATGACAAATTCTATGTTCAGTGGTAGGGAAGATCATGATGAACGACATTCTAAAAGTCCAGACCTCTGGGGTGCGAGCATTTGTATTCGATTGCAAGCAACTTTCATCGACCTTACATTCTACATCTACATCTACATCCATACTCCGCAATTCACCGTAAGGTGCTTGGCGGAGGGTCCACTATACCACTACTAGGCATTTCAATTCCTATTCCACTTCCAAACTGAACGAGGAAAAAAAGAATGCCTATATGCCTCCGTACGAGCCCTAATTTCTCTTATCTTGTCTTTGTGATCTTTACGCGAAATGTAAGTAGGCGGCAGCAAGATCGTACTACACTCAGCTTCAAATTCCGGCCCTCTAAATTTACTTAACAGAAATTCCGAAAAGAACGTCGTCTTTCTTCCAGCGATCCCCAATTGAGTTGCCGGAGCATTTCCGTGACACTCGCGCATTGGTCGAACCTACCAGTAACAAATCTAGCTGCTAGTCTCTGAACCGCCTCTATGTCTTTCTTTAAACTGATCTGCTGCGGGTCCCAAACACTTGAGCAATACTCAAGACGTGGTCGTACAAGCGATTTATACGCGGTCTCCTTTACAGGTGAAGTACATCTTCCCAAAATTCTCCCTATAAACCGAAGTCGGCTGTCCGCCTAACTCACAACTGTCCTTACATGCTCGTTCCATTTCATATCGCTCTGCAATGTTACGCCTAGATATTTTAACGACGCGACAGCATCAAGAAGCTCACTACTAATGCTGTATGCGAAATTATGGGATTGTTTTTCCTACTCATGCGCATCACCTTACATTTTTCTACATTGAGAGCTAGCTGCCAATCTTCGCACCAACTAGAAATTTTGTCTGTCATCCTGTATGCTATTACAGTCAGTTACAGACGACACCCTCCCATACACCACAGCATCATCAGCAAACAGCCGCAAATTACAACTTACTCTGTCCATCAGATCATTTATATAAATAGAAAATAATAGCGGTCCTATCACACTCCCCTGGGGCACGCCTGACGATACACTCGTCTCTGATGAACACTCGCAGTCGAGAACAACGTACTGCGTTCTATTACTTAGGAAGTCTCCCAGCCAGTCACAAATCTGGGAACCTATTCCACAAGCTCGTATCTTCGTTAGCAGTCTGCAGTGTGGCACCGTGTCGAACGCCTTTTTGAAGTCGAGAAAAACACAATCCGCCTGTTGCCCTTCGCCCATGCCTCGCAAGATATCATGTGAGAAAAGGGCAAGCTGAGTTTCACATGAACGATGTTTCCTAAACACGTGCTGATTCATGGAAAGAAGCTTTTCCGTTTCAAGGAAATTTACTATATTCGAACTGAGAATATGCTCCAAAATTCTACATGAAACTGATGTCAACGATATTGGCCTGTAATTGTATGGGTCAGTTCTCTTTCCTTTCTTATACACGGGAGTCACCTGCGCTTTTTTCCAATCACTAGGAACTTTGCGCTGAATTAAAGATTCGCTATAAATGCAAGCTAAGTAGGGGGCCAACGCCGCAGAATAGTATTTGTAAAACCGAACTGGTATTCCATCCGGACCAGCAGACTTTTTCGTATTTAGCTCTCTCATCTGCTTTTCTACACCGGAAATACCTATTGCTATGTCCCCCATTTCGGAATTAGTACGTTGATCAGATGATGGTACATTTGTGCGGTCCTCCTGCGTGAAAGATTTCTTAAAAGTTAAATTTAGAACTTCAGCTTTCCATTTGCTTTCTTCTATTACTGCCCCAAATGATCAACGAGTTAATGAACAGTGGGCTTTGACCCGCTTATCGATTTTACATAGGACCAGAAATTTTTCGGGTTCTCGGAAAGATCTTTTGCTAAGGTATGGCTGTGATAATTATTGTATGCTTCGCGCATCGATCTTTTTATAGACGCACGAATCTCTACCAACTTTTGCCTGTCATCATTTGCGTGTTCTTTTTTGAGTTGAGAGTGCAACAGCCTTTGCTTTCTCAGCAGCTTTCTAACATTATTATTATACCACGGTGAATCTTTTCCATCCTTAATCGTTTTTACTGGCACATATTTCTCTAACCCTGTATTAACAATGCACTTAAATTTAGTCCACAATTCCTCTACATCCATAGTCCCGGAATTAAACGATGCCCATTCATTTTCTAAGTGCGATCGTAACATTTGCTTATCGGCTCTTCCCAACAAAAACACGCTCCTAGCCTTCTTGATTGTTTTATGAACTTTGGTCATCACCGACACTATGACGGTATCATGATCACTAATTCATGTCTCTACACAGACATCGTTAATAAGATCAGACCTGTTTGTGGCTATTAGGTCTAGAATATTTCCATTGCGCGTGGGTTGTTGGTTTAACTGCACAAGATAGTTTTACCTTTATGACATTTAGTAAATCAGTTTTTAAGAATTTACTAATTCTGCTCCTCTAGTTTCTCACAAAAAACTTTTTTGTAGTAAATTTTATGCAGTCTTTGTCCTGTTGTTCTCTTTCGCTTCAGATCACGGTTTTTGAGGTATTTCAGAAAAGCGAAAAATGTGTACTTTCAAACGCCCAACCACAGTGTACCTCACACCCCACAGGCCACAGACTTTTAGTACGTCGTTCATGACGATCTTCCCTACCAGTGCACAGAAATTTGCGATTACACTTTTTCCCCCTATTCTGTATTTTTCGGTCTTCTTTGACTGGACTACTTGCTGCAAATACAGATTCACCACTCCGCCCTGCGACGGATGAAACCTATGGGCGCATTGTGCTGTATCGCCCTCACACGGCGGCTGTGGGAGCGCCCACAACCGCTCGGGAGTATCCGAGCGGTCTCGAGCGCCACGTTACCGATCGCGAGGACTCTCGCATCTAAGTTTTGAATCCTCCCTCGCTCAGCGATGTTTGTGTTGTCTTTTGTATAAGATACTTCATAAGTAGTTTGTAAGTTTACGGACTGATGACCCCGTAATTTAGTCCCATAAGCTGAACAAACATGTGAACATTTGGAGGAGGCGCATTCGTCGCTCCTCGCTTCACGTCGCAGCTGCAAAAGAGGTTTCTTCCGCTTCCACAGTGTGTCAACTAACGCACCGTCAAAATTCACTTCGGAAAACCGCTCCGGCTGTGTGGCACATATTTGTTCAAAGAAATGTTCAAATGATTGTATAGCTTATGGGACTTAACTACGGGGCCATCAGTCCCTAAACTTACAAACTACTTACGAACTAGCTAACACTAAGGACGGCACAAATATTCATCCCCACTGGACTGTGTATGACAGACATTAGTAGAATTAAGTTACGATCAGTATACTCTCCAAATAAGTTGGCATACTCAAAATCAGAGCTGTGGAGACATTTTCAGGACTCTCTACAAAAGAACTATCAGCAAGTGATAGACGCTACATTTGAAATAATTAATGGGTCATAATTTCCTTCAGAACTAGAGTTTCGTGTGGCTCAGGGCCTTACGCAAGTCTTTGAACTGTACGCCACTTTGGCGACTTGTATGTCCCTAACCTACGCCAATTATACAACCATGGAAAAGGGGACTACTGTAGAACATGAAATTCTAACCAGATCGTTGAATGGTTAACGCCGGTTTAAAAACGAAGGCTGTAGAATATGAGATCCGACCAAGTTATGAACTCGGGACCACTAGATTTTCAGTCACGATTTTGTTTATTAATTTATTTATTCCTTTCTTTTCGGGTCCTAGGGTAACTCAGTTCCTTGTAGTCATTATACAACCCGCAAGAGTTGTTGAAATTCAATAATTTGTTAAAGATACGCACTATCCATACTTTGAGACCTATGTCGCATCATCAGGGGCACTTAATAAGTCGATGAAGCTGTTGGAAATTAAAATAGAAGGTCACTAGCACATGAAACAAGCCGGTAGAGACCGTTGTCAAGATTATCTACGATGTAGGCTATTGGGTGTGCACTAGACCATACCCGAAAATGTTTTTTCGCGGTGCAGACTTACGGGTATGCATAAGATGCAAGTGCAACCCGTGTAACTGGGGGCTATTCAGCACGTACTGCGTGAACAGCCAATCAGTCCTTTACCGACACCCATAGCAGTTCATTTGGACTCCTATTAACCTTGACCGTGGATAAACTTTGAGCCTAATTTTGTGCGTGGATATATTGCGACCAAGTTGTCGTGTCGCACAAGTACAAAGTGCGCGCCACCTACTTTCGCCGCGCGCCGCCATGCACGCACGGCGCGGCGTTCTTACGACGACAGCCACGAGCGCCCTCTGCTGCAACTCCGCTCGTGGCCACCACTGAACGACATAGTTCACTTGGGACTGAGATAGGAACCAGTAAAGACCTTCGGAATCAGATAGGCACCAGTGAAGACTTGGCTATCGTACAGGCACTAGGCAGACCTCTAGCTCAACTATGTATGAGCATTCTGCAGTACTGAGCTATGTAAAAGTTAAGTATTGTATAAATTATGTGCAATATATATCTCGTTCTAATTTACTCTAGTGTTTCTAGTTTCTGGCTGCTCCCCTCCGTACCTGCACCAGCGTGCTATCATTATTCCTGTGTCGGTCTCATTCCACTCGGCCACCGACACCTACGACGGAAACGAGACACAAAAGCGGCGACGATGCTGGGACAAAAAACAAGTTGCTTGTTACACATACCAGGGACCCATTATTTGAATTTACTTTAAATGATACAGGTTTATATGTGCTTGATGATGAGAAATTTTTTGAAATCTCGATACTGGTTACATTTGACAAGTAAATAGTTAAAACTTTAACAACATTTGCGGATTGTATTATTAAATAAGCAGGTGGACACTTGTGCAAGTCCTGAGGCGATAAAGCCGATGTACTTGGTTCATGTTGAATCTTCAGTTCCGCGCTGAGTTTATTTTTCATAGAGGACATCCAGATCTCTCAGCAAACAAAGCAGCGCGAAATGGCCGCTTTGTCTAACGTGTCATGTCACGAACTGTACGATTGTTCCCGTCGAAAGTTTGAGTCCTCAAAAGTGTTAAAATGTTTGTTAAGCTTAAGGTACTTAACTGCGGGGTCATCAGTCCCAAAAACTTACAAACTACTTCTCAACTACGTTATACTAAAGACGGCACAAACCCATGCCTGAGGAGGGATTTGATCCCCCGACGGGGAACGGCCTCGCGCATCGGAGCATAGCGTCTCAATGCACTCGGCCGCTCCGCCGGGGCGTTCGAATCCTCCCTCAGTGAGTGTTGTCGTCAGAAGTTTGTAAGTCTAGGGCCTGATGACCACAGCACAATTTACAAATATCTGAACATTTTCACGTAACAAGCTGAGCCACCTAGTCTGCAAAATTTCAAATCCAGCGAGGCCGTTTTACCCCGACAACCCCAGGTCTACATGTTAATGGTTTATTGTCAGTAGATTAACTCATGTTTTATTAATCTGTCAGTGAGTTTGAACTTTAGAGATGGCCGTCTTACTCGACTGTAATGTCAGCGCAAATTTTTGACCACCAAGGAAATGACTAAGTTCACATCATTTTTCGTACTGTACTAAAAAGCGTGATACCACAACAAGTAAACAATTTACGCAACGAAGTCAAAATAATTGATGGCCATATCAGCAAACGCTTGGGGACAGATTGCTCCTGTAACTACAGTGACCAAATTCTATCAATTTAAAATCAACGTAATTTCAGTACTACTCTGCAAAATGTTCAAACGTTTGTTAAGCTTAAGGGACTTAATTGTGGGTTCATCAGTTCCTAAACTTACAAACTACTTATGAACTAGCTTATACTAAAGACGTCACAAACATCCATGCCCGAGAGGGAATTAGAACCCCGACCGTAGCGGCCGTGCAGACTGTGACTGGCGTGCCGCAGACCTCTCGGCCACTGCGGCCGGCTACTACTCTGCAAATCACATTTAAGTGGTTGGCAGAATGCTTCGATCTGATTTATGTTATTTTATGATGATGATCTATCTTCCTACGTACGTGGCTGCTAACAAAATTCATTCGCATTAGGAGGAAAAGACATTAATCTCACCGCAACGAAAAACGCCTTTCTATTAATGATTCCCACCCTAACTCGTGCATCATTTCTGTTACACTATCTCCCCTATATGACGATAATACGAAACGAGCTGGCCTTCTGTCAACTGTATCTATATCCTCCGTCAGTCGTACATGATGGGGATCACACATAGCGCTGCTATTCTCAGAAATAAGACTAGGTGGTGTATTGTAGGCCTTTTCTTTATTGGAACAATAGATTCTTATAAGTGTTCTTCCAATTAATCGTAACCTTTAGTTCGAATTCCCTGCAATATTATCTGTGTGCTCTTTCCAGTTAATGTTGTTCGTAATTGTAATTCCTAAGCATTTAGTTGAATTTAGGGCCTCTAGGTTTGTCTGATTTACCGTGTAAATGAATTTAAACAAATGTATTTCAGTGTTAATATGGATTACTTCACACTTGTCATTACTCAGGATCAAAGGCCAATTTCACTTCACTTCGGAAATAATTATGCGATCCGGTGAGGTATAATACACATTTTACAATGGTAACGTATTTTAGTCAGGTGTTGGATACAGTTATAACTTGTGTGTGATACAGTACAATATTATGCTGTCTCAGCTCTTTACTTGAGGTTTACATGGCATTTACTTAGAGCTAGGCCCATGTTACTACCAGCATAGTGAATAAGTCTTTCTTGTTGTCTCTGAGATGGTGAGTAATCACCTGAAACGGCCAGTGCAGTTGCACACCTGCGTGACACGGACAGTATGAGATTATCATTTGGCACTTGAGGGATATTAGACCATTCTTTCTTGAGTACAATATCCAGCACTACAACTGTTGTGGGAGGTGCTGGTCTGGCAGCAATGCATTTGCAAAGTGCATCCCAGACATTTACAATCGCGTTGAAGTCCGGTGAACAAGCTGGCCACTACATTCTTTCAATTCCCTCAGCTTTAAGCATGTTGTCCACCAGTGCAGCTCATTGAGGTCAATCGTTATCGTCCACTATCAGCGTAGGTCACCACGAAAGTTAGAAGTATCTGAGAAGTCAAAGCGCCATTCAGAAAGCTATGTAAGTTCGAACGTCACCAATAGTGACTTCTGGTTACACCATAAGACTACCATCATGATACGATGATGTTTCCTGCACATTAGCAGCATTGTTCCGAATTCCACGTTCTCTGTAGATTAAAGAACTATCGTCAGGCTGAACACAAAGTCTTGAGTCATCTGTGAACAGAACCCAGCGCCATTCGTTACGACTCCAATCCTGATGTTCCTCCGCCTAGTTTAAGTGGGCTAAATGGTGTTGTGGTTTCTACGGAATACACACCATAAGCCTGCGTGCGTAGAGGCCACATTTCTGAAGGCGATTCCAGACGATGTTGCGCGTCCTGTTACTTCCTGGAGGGTGTGTTGTACCTACTTTTAGCCTCTTGTTTCGACGGACTTTAAACCAGAGATAACTGTCATCTCTTTCTTTTTTGTTATCAATGGATGACCTTGGCCTTCCCTTATTTTAACTATTTCTATTGTTTGACATCCCGTCGAAGTCCTGTAAATTACACTTTTTGACATTCTAATAGCTGCAGCCAGCTCTCTCTCTACGTCTGTCCATCTTCCTAGCTTCCGATGGCTCTCCATGTTCAAACTGTTCAAATGTTTGTAAATCTATCGCACTTAACTGCTTTTGATTATCAGTCCTTAGCTTTACGAACTAATTACACTACCGCAGCGCTCTCCATGCCATAGCTTCTCGAAAGTCACGTTGTTGTTTCATTGCAGTACTTGATCACTACACTACTTAACCAAACAGCTTTTGTAATTCGTATGGTAATAACAAGTAAACACAAATACAACCTCTGCAACAACGTTCTGTTATTACCACTATCTCGGTTGCCGTAATGATGCCTCCACTGTGTAAAACCGTCAGAAAGTCGTCCAACAGCCGGCCGCGGTGGCCAAGGGGACTGAGGCGCTTCAGTCACGGTCTGCACGGCCACTACGGTCGGGGGTTCGAATCCCCCCTCGGGCATGGATATTTGTGCCGTCCTTAGTCTTAGTTAGTTCATAAGTAGTTTGTAAGCTTAGGGACTGATGACCCCGTAGTTAAGTCCCATACGTGCTAAATACATTTGAATTTGAAGTCGTCCAACCATTTGAAGTCATTCTTCCGACTACAATATTTCAGAACTGAGACATCTCAGCTGATCGTCTAATTGTATCGACCGGTGTATAAATGTTTTACAGATTCTTTTGATTTTCTGGTGTCTTTACTAACCGATAAAAGACAGCATCCTGCGCGAATTACTGTCTCCCAAAACTTTTATAAATACGAAGAACAGTAGGAACCACCCAACTCTTCCCTAAGGAACGCCATCTGTTTGGAGAGTACACAAAAACAATTAAATGGTTGTTATATTGATCAGGAAAGCTCTGAATGTAATATGACATTTCTTTCAAATGTTAAATTGTTTGTAAAAATATGGTACTTGTCGATTCTCGTCATCAGTCCGTAGGATTACTAGCTATTCAAACGCACTTATGATACTGGCAACAAATACTCGAGGGAGGACTCGAACGTCCGACGGTGAGCAGCGGCGCGCTCGGCAGCTAGGCGCTACTCAACCACGGCAATGTTTATTTACGCCACTTAAAATATAAAGCTATACCACAACGAAAAGAAAAAACTTAATCTAACGCTTGAAGGCAGCACTGACGATGTTCATTCAGCGAAACGGACATGACAGATGAGTCCCAAGTAAAAGGATAACGACAACGTTAAAACAAATTCGCTCATACGGAGATGCAAGCACAGAACGAGGTGGCGCACTGGTAAGACACTGGACTCGCATAGGGGAGGATGGTGGTTCCAATCCACCTCCTTCCATCTAGATTTAGGTTTGCTGTGATTTCCCCATATCACTCCAGGCAGATGCCGGGATGGTTCCTTTGAAAGGGCACGGCCTGTTTTCTTCCCCATTCCTTCCCAGAACATCCGAGCGTAAGCTCCGTCTCTAATGACCACACTGACGACGGGACGTTAAACTCTAAGCTTCCTTCCTTCCACTGAGCAACTACGACGTCAACCAAACAAGGTGGGTGAAATGGCAACCTGAGACGAGCGGTGTACTGCGCTCGGCCACGATGAAGTGGTCCAAGTTTCAAAGGAGTGACACGAAACGTGAAACACGCCTCCAGAATTATTGCCGCTAGACAGCGGTCGCGACGGGGCCAGTGTAAAAAGGTTTCGCTGTCGTGTGCCGGCCGTCAATTTGGCGCGCGCCGCGCTAAAACATCGCCAGCAGGGCGGCAGACGCGACGCGACGTGGCGAGACCGACGGGACCGACGGACCGACGGGACCGACGGGACCGACGGCGCGGCGCGGCCAGCTGGAGTCCGCGGCCCATCGACCGGCGCCCCCGCCCCCACCCGCCCCCCGCCTCCAGCTTTACCAGCCGCCCGCCTCCGCCCCCCGCCGCCCCCGACCACCGGTGTCACTCAGCGGGCCTGCTGCCTCTCGGCCACAAAGGGAGAGTCAGTCGTAGCTTGCCGGCGGATTAGTCAGCTGTTTGGCCCGCTCCGAGGGAACGTCACGGCGCGCCATCAGCGTTATTTCCACAAAAGAGCTCCCAGAGATTCTGCAGAGAGGGGTGGGTGAGGGGGACCCTCCAGCCCGCTCGCCTAGCGCTGCCTCTTTTTTTTTTCTTCCACTCAGCTTCCCTTGCGATCCTGTGTCTCCGGTGAAACTGGTTCCGCGATAACCCGTGTATCACCGACTGAGCAGCTCCTTTCAACTGTTCCCGGATGATGCTATCGTTTATTGGTCAGGAAAGCCCCCCCCCCCCCCCAAAAAAAAAAAAAAAATAATGTTCAGCACCTACAAAGCTTTTTACATAATTTCCAAATGAAAAGCCAAGATCGCAAACTAACAATTTATTCAGTGATGACCGGTTTCGGTGCACTGCGTCACCATGATCTGGTCATATATATGAACTTGTTAAAAAATTGGGTATAAAATAACAAGTGCAACATTGCACTTAGTCACTATATAAAAAATAAATAAGTAAAAACATGACAGCTTACAAAATAATGCAGTCATATTTAGATAAGATATTCGCGTGCTGCAGGAAGTGGAAACTGACCGTAAATAATGTAGTAAAGTCATGAGCACTAAGAGAAATCAGTCATATATACAGGCCTTACACTGACCAACGTGAACCTGGAATTTTTTTTATTTTTTTTATTTTTTTTTCTTTCTCTTGTCTTCAAGAGCTTCATTTGTAGTGAGTAAGTAGCTGCAAAATTTTTGTTTGTAGTTTTACAACAAAAAAGATTAAAAATAATAAGTTAAAAAATAAAAAAAGCAAGGGGACACTCAAAAACTATCCAACACTCCACTTTCACAAAATTAGATTCTAAAGGTACATTTATATGGTAAATCATTTATAGTTATTTGTTGTAAACGAGTTTTCGTTTGTTGTGATTTGTTTAACCAATCACCCATGTTTGAAGAGCTGGGCGAGACAGCGAATGCTGCACTGTATTACCGCCATGCTAATTTTGAAGAAATGAAATTCTAATAGTTGGTTTGAGTCGAAAATTGTTTGTAGTTGTTTTTAGAGAACGAGTTTTCGTTTGTAGTTTCTTGTTTAATCCGCCAGCCGTGTTGGAAGCGCTAGGTTCGACAGCCACACTGCAGCGCACTGCATACATCAACTATTACAATCTACTTTCTTTCATAGGTGCGTTTGTAATCCCATGGGACGAAACTACGTTGGTCATCAGTTCCTAGTCTCGCAAACTACTGCAACTAAGTTAAACTAACCAAAGGACAACACATGCCCATCCATGCCCTAGGGAGGATTCGAACCTCCGACGCAGGAGGCCGTGCGATCCGTAACGTGGCGCTCCAGACCGCTTGGCTACTCCCGCGCGGCTTCTTCAGTAGTAGCATGGTGCTAAAACAGTGCAGCAGTTGCTGTCGAGTCCAGCTCTTCGACCATGTTTGATAGGTTAACAAAAGAACTACCAACGAAAGTTCTTTCACTATGAGCAACTGCAAACGATTTCCCACGCAAATCTACCATTAGAATATAATTTCGTGAGAGAGGGGTGCTGGCTGGCTATTAGTTGAGTGACTCATACTTTCTTTTCGTAGAACTGCAAACAAAAATTTTAAAATGCAACTGTAAATCAAAAATCGATTTCTTCAAGTCAGGTGCTAGGTTTAAATGCTTAAATTTTTGTAAACCTGTCGGACTCAATTGCGCGGCCATTTATCCGTTTCTTACAAACTACTTGAAGTAGGTAAACCAACCTAAGGACAACACAAGCACCCATGCCCGAGGTGGGCACTCGAACCCCCGACAACGAACAAAAAATAAAAAAGTGCAAATGTTTGTAAATCTATCAGACCAAACTGCGTGGGCATCAGTCCGTAGCTTACAAACTACTTAAACTCAGGTAAACTAACATCAGTCCTTAGGATTAGCTAGTTCATAAGTAGTTTGTAAGTTTAGGGACTGATGACCCCGTAGTTAAGTCCCATAAGCTTAACAAACATTTGAACATTTGAACTCACACACCCACGTCCCAGAGAGGACTCGAACCTCCGATGGCGAGCAACCACGTACTCTGCAGCGAGGCGCCTTAGACCGCTCGGCTACATCACCGCGGCCGACAGCGAACGCCCGCGCGCACAGGAGCACGGCACCCCAGAGCGCACGGCTAATCCGCCGCGGCTGCTAGGTTCACGTAGGTCGTATATTGAAAGACATTACTCGGATTTACAATTACGAACAACGTCATTCGGAAATAACACATATATCGTAGGGAAGGCCAACCAAAGACTATGTTTCATTGACACCACAATTCTACTAAAGAAACTCCCTAAACTTTGTGACATTACGAATACATACTTCATATGTCATATATTTTTTATGATTCTGGAACTGTATGGAAGGCAAGGCGAGGCACGCAGCTCCCATTTAGAAAGTGAAGGCGAGCGAACAGTTGGACGGGTTTCACACAAACCAGGTTGGACAATGGCTAATCCCTGGACAGGGGAGACGCTTGCTTCATAACGGAAATGAGGCGGCAGAGAAATCTCGTAATGGCCGCTCTGGTATATATATATATATATATATATATATATATATATATATATATATATATATATATATATGAGCATTTCTTAAAGTAGAAATAAAAATGAATCTCAGTGTTGTGTTCCTAAGAAGTTCCAACTGTTTGTGTAGCTTATGGGACTTAACTACGAAGTCATCAGTCCCTAAACTTACAAACTACTTATGAACTAGCTAATCCTAAGGACGGCACAAATATCCATGCCCGAGGGGGGATTCGAACCCCCGATCGTAGTTGCCGTGCAGACCATGACTGAAGCGCCTCAGTCCCCTCGGCCACCGCGGCCGGCTGTTGTGTTCCTATCAATTCTGAAGGCATCTTTAAGGTCAGAAAAATTTGGGGCATCTCGTGAACCAACGCATTTTTAATCTCTTGAAATCTACAATTGTTAATATTCATAATATCTGAATACATCTGAATCATATTCGAAATCCTTTTGTATGAATCAAGTGATTTCAACCCTCTGTTTATTATTTGATGGTTTATTACCTCAAGGTAATATCTTGAAGACCGCAAATTTAATCCATTTATTTGAGGATTTATAACATTTGTTATATCCATTTATTACTAAAATATAGTCAGATCATCCTATTTCCCACAGTAACCCGGATATTGCCAGCAACAGAATATGCCCCTCTTTTCCTCATATCCGTTTATCTAATGTATAATTATCTTGCCAGTAACACTGCGTAAATATTGTGTAGTATGAGCGTTCAGGAAGCCGGCTTGTTCATTCATTTGTTTCAAGTATTATTTGTTTTGCTGATAAATAGTCAAAAAATAAATGAATGTTTCCTATTTAATATTGTAAAAATTTAAATCAGCGTGGAATTGGCAAAATTTAGTTCCAACAGACCTTTTAAGTAAGGGACCCTGCTACCTTTGGACGAGTTTGCGCCGCGGTGGAGTAGCCGAGCGGTGTAAAGCACCTCGCTGCGGACCGCGCGGTTGCTCGCCGTGGACGTTCGAGTTATCCCTGG
This sequence comes from Locusta migratoria, assembly GCA_026315105.1. NCBI lineage: Eukaryota > Metazoa > Arthropoda > Insecta > Orthoptera > Acrididae > Locusta > Locusta migratoria. Next base: position 109,649,799 of record CM048749.1, on the reverse strand, counting down.
GGCATGGGTGTGTGTGTTTGTCAGTAGGTTAGTTTACCTAGGTTTAAGTAGTTTGTAAGCTACGGACTGATGACCACGCAGTTTGGTCCAATAGATTTACAAACATTTGAACTTTTTTTTTTTTTTTTTTTTTTTTTTTTTTTTTTTTTTTTTTTTTGGACGAGTTCGCGATTTGCTAATGAGAGAGCGGCTAAGGCAGAGAATAGATGTTTAATATTGTTCTTGGACGATGCGCGGTTCGTTGCGGCTGTACGAACACTTTGCGTCTCATCTTGGAAGGACGAGGACCTGCCTTGGTGGACAAAGTGTTTCGTTTGTGACAGTGTTAGATTCTGCGCGGCTAGCGGCCACATTGTCGGGACTTGAACTTTGGCAAAGACTAGTGAGTGCCAGCTTGAGAACTTTAATATTTGTCTATTTCATTACGGAATTGTAACATCAGTGTATGTGATTCTACACGAAAAGTTACGTGTGTTGATATGTTAATCTTCTGACTAAGGCTTGATGTATTCTGAGCCTGAAGATCATATCATTCGCAAAATGGACTTACTGTCTGGGCATCATGAATGATTTCTTATTTCGGGATTTTGCTATCATTCTCATAAAACAGTTAACGATTCTGCTCTGATAATTTTAAAAGGTTTATTTCTAATTTATTACTTTGTTTATGTAGGACCACTTTCTGTAGATCAATACCTGACTGAGTTTGAATAAATATTATTCACCTGAGTAGTCTGGCGTTGTATACATAATTTCCAAACATATGAATAAATCTTCCTTTATTAATAAATCATTCATCTTTATTCTATATTTCATGATTATTTTGCAAACGTTACAATTTGTATAGTTTTTGAGCGGGCTAGCCGTGCGCACTAGGGCGCCGTGCGCGGCCTTTCGCCGTCGGGGGTTCGATTCCCCCCTCGAACGTGGCTGTTGGTGTTGTCCTTAGGTTAGATAACCTTAGTAATTGCTTGTAAGCTACGGACTAATGACCACGCAGCTTGCAGCTTACTTTTTTTTTTTTTTTTTTTTTTTTTTGACTGTTTGATTACAGGTAAAAGGTACATTTTTGAAGGTATTTTAGTTGCTGGGCATGAAATAAGACATGTACACTTTAATAGGGCCGTACATATCACATTTCCTATATGACGTGTTTGGCCAATACAGCACAGTTTGTTCAACTCATGAAAGCACGTAAAGTCGCAACTACAATTATACATCGTTCTTTGGAGTATTTCAGGGCATTGTAGTATACTCACCACGACATGAAAAGTTAAGAGATTGGCAGTTCATTTGCTATGGTCGAAATGCAAAGTACATGGTGTCACGGGTTTCATGCACCATTTTGGCAAGAAAACGTCAAAATAAAGGCGTTTTGTGAAATTTGTTACACCAAGATTCTCGTCTGAATGTGGACATGTTTTCGTAGCACCCAACCACACAGGGAAACATGGCCACAGTAATAAGAAAACTCAGACAATCAGATCGAAGACGGTAAGATTTAAATGTTCCTTCTCCCCGTGCGCTATTAGAGGAATATTAGACATTTATGGATCCGGAGCTGTGAATATGATTTGCATATTGAATATGTAGATATAAGTGTAGAATGCTGTTTTTATTGCACCACGTTCATCCAAACAAATAAAATTCATTTTATACATGATAGTGATGAATCAGTTACTATCAAGACGTTTAAAGAGTCAGATAATTCGTCTAGAAACACTATATGTATCATTGCGAACTGCTCGGTGTTCCTCAAAAGCCCACACAAGAGATTAAGCTACTAGTTAACGTACCAGAATACTTTTAACCAAATTATCTAGTCATCTACTACAATGGTGAAGCAACATAATTTATCGATGCTTTTAAAGCAGAAAGATACGAAAGATGTTAGCTGGCGGTGGACACTGAATCATATCAGTGGGGAAACACAACAATTTGTCCCGAACCGGGTTTCGAACTGCGATCTCCTGATCGCCGGCCAGGTGCGCTCAGCATTTAGGCTGCAGGACTAGCTATTCGCCACAACTGCAAGAATTACCATGGGCAGTCTATCGTCAAACCCTGACACCCAGCTTATCCAAACACTATAGTCCGATTAAAATAACTTGCAATTCACGCGATTCAGCTGTTTCTCTTCCAATCAGAGCGTACAACGTCACACCCGGACCATTTCCCGTCACCAGACTGCCTCAACAGCTCGTCTGTTCACGGTTGATTAGCTCCCGAATCACATGTCTGTCTTTTTTTCGCATCTCGTCTCAAAGAAACAAGGCAGGGGATAACGGTGTTAACGTAAAACGAAGTCATACACAACACTAATGTTAATGGATCCTTTAATACAAGCTGCGATTTAAAGACACATATACGAGTATTATACCAGAGATATCAGCTTGCAATACATGATCTTCTTATGATTTACATGAAACCGAGATCTACGTAGATTGCTATTCACCATTGTTATTGGTGTGTACTGTCATTGATACCGATATAATAATGTGGTGCGTAGCAGAGTAATCAGGTAAAAAATTCCCAAGCGAAAGACCGATGGTATGTTCCCGTTGTATCCAGCTATTTAAATTTTTAAATGATTGTCATTTTAATTAAATTAACGCGTTTAATTTTTCAAGTTTTATTACCCTGTTACGTATTTTTATGATGATATTTTATGCGCTCTTATTTTTCATGCCATGATTTTTTTCCCGACTGCAATGTGCTGGACTCGTTAATAACCTGTAATTAAATATCAAGCAGGGCTGCTGATTAGTTCATAACACGGCAATTCGTGTAACGACTAGCCAGTGTGATGGTATTTTCATTTAACCAATGATAGTGACGAATTACGGACTGATTTTAGTCCTGTAATTAAAAGTTTCCTGTCTGGATTTGCTCATAAAGGTAAGCATTAAACGCCGTGAAAGAAGCAATGATGACTTAAGAACTGCTGGAGATGCCTCACTGCCGTTTTTTCTTTTATATTTTATTTATTTTTTGTTACGTGGTACATTACGTGTGGTTCGGTTACAACAAAGAATGGAATTGAGTACTTCAAAAGGCGTTTTCGGCTGCAGCTCAGCCGCTGATCACGTAAAATTAGCTATTTACGGAAATTTACGCATTGCTGCCATTTACTCTTGGCGGTCTCTTCTAACACTATTCCACGTTATGAAACATATAGACAGCATTATTTTGTGAAGTGATCCGCTGTGTATCTGTGTTGCCTGTAGCCGAACGGTAGCCGACTGCCTATGTAGCAACACTGAAGCGACAGTTGACAGACGTCAGCTAGCAAGTAATTTTAGCTGCGGTAAACGAGCGATCTAAGGAGCCTCACTGCGGAGGTTCGAGTTTTTTCCCGTGGCATGGGTGTGTGTGTTGACCTTAGGTTAGTTTCACTTAGCTTAAGTAGTTTTTAAACCTACGGACTAATAACCAACGCAGTTAAAACCCACAGATTTACAAACCGACGAACATTTTTTAAAGTAATTTTAATCGGACTCTACTGGTGTCGCAGTTGTAACGCAATTCGTGGGTAGTATTGGTTTGTCAAAATGGCTGTGAAAAAACTGGTTGTCGGATTTCGGTTTCCCTTATGTGAAACATGACGAGCCCCTTGCTTGTTCGAGTCAGTTAATGCAATCAACAGCGATTTATTCCTATGTTCCTTGTAAGTGCAATGACACGAAGAGAGTCGTCACATTAATACACTAATGGAAAATGAAAGAAAAAGACATCATAAATCCGTCGATCCAGCAGAGGGAAATTTTTTTGACACATCTTGAAGTTGTATACAACACACGATCACACAGGCAGAGCCTTACGCACGTGAGTTCAGTCACCAGAGCGTGAGCAATGTCGGCGTTAGTACCGTGTATACCCTCCTTTTGCAGCAATGCAGGCTGCAATTCTTTCAAGGAAACGATCGTAGAGGATCCGAATGTGGTTACGTGGAATGGTCTGCCATGCAGTTTCCACCTGGTGTCTGAGTTGGCCTAGATTTCGTGCCGCTCATGCAGACCTTTCAACATGACGTTTCATGCGGTCCCAAATATGCTCAATGGCGGAGAGATCTGGGTATCGTGCTGGCCAGGGTAGTTGACGTACATCTTGAACGGCACGCTGAGTGGTACGTGATACATGTGGATCTACAGTGTTCTGCTGTAGAACCATGACTGGTTGCAAGACGGGTTAAATGATGTTTTCAGTGTACCGTGCACTGTTCAATGTTTTCTAGACGATCAATATAACAAAATGGTGAGTGTTAAATATCGCTCCCCTCACAATGATACACGGTCATGAGTGCCGTTAGAGAGTCCGCCGCTCACGCCCCAACATCGTTGAGCCCGCCTCCGATGGTGTCATGGTAGGCGCTTTTGAAGTGACGAATGGAGAAACGACGTCTTCAGTGATGAGTCGTTGCTGCCTTGGTACCAATGGTGGTCGTACGAGTGTATGGTGTTGTGCAGGGGAGTGCGAAAAACTGGAGTGTACGTGACAGAGGCAAACGAGGGTGTGGGGTCATATCCTACACTGGCCGTTCTCCTCTGGTGATCTCTTTCCACCGTTCATGCACTAACGTGGCGATGTACTTTTTCCAACAGTACAATGCACGTCCACACGTATCCCGTACAACCCAACGTGCTCTTCTAGATGTCCATCAAGTACCCTGCCCATCATTATACCCAGATCTCTCCCCAATTGAGCATGTCTGTGACTGGATGAAACGTCATCTTGGCGCGGTCTACATGACCGGCAAGAGATCTTTTCCAACGGTGCATCAGATGGAAACTGCAAGGCAGGCCTTATCATAAGACTTCATTCGCCACCTCTACTACCGTCGACATTGTGCGCGCTCCGGTGATTGTACTGACGTGCGTATAGTACTGACTGCTTGATCGTTTGCTACAGCGTCTCCCCACCTGAGAGCACTTCACTGTTTGTCAAAATTAGGTAAAGCACCGCCTGTCTGCTCTTCATTGAGCGAGTTCGTGTGAAATTTGGCAAGGGCTAGGTTTGGAGCTTGAAAAGGATACCGGAAATCCATACTCGAATGAGACAAATTTGCTTAGTGACGGGAGTTTAGTTGGATGGAGTAGGTGGGTGTGGTAAAGGAGCTGGTCATCAGTGGAAAAGGTAGGTCAGAAGCCATACTGGGAGAGGGGAAGGAATAGGTATTGACGGAGGTGATGGTAAATACGGCGGGAGGGTTTATAATAATAATAATAATAATAATATGGTTTTCTGTTCTACAGTGCCTAATTGAGAGTGAGACTCCATGGTCATGGAACAAGTCAATTCATCAAGTTTAACACAAGAATTGTAATAGAAAATATTTAAGTAGTCCTATGCACACGACAATCTTAAGACAAAGTGAAAAGAATCAATAAAGAAAAGTAAATGAATTAGCTTAATTGTTTAACTTTTCTAGGAGTTCCTTGACAGAATAAAAGGAGTTACCCATGAGGTAACTATTCAATTTAGATTTGAAAGCATGTGCTAAGAGTATTTAGTTTTTGTGGCAGATTATTGAAACTGGATGCTGAAGAATACTGTACACCTTCCTGCACGAGTGTCAAGGTCGTCTGATGCAAATGTAGATTCGACTTCTGTCTAGTATTCACAGAGTGAAAAGTTCTAACTCATAGAAATAAGCTGATATTATTAACAAAAACGACGTGGAAGAAAAAACGTATTGTTACACCAGTTTCAAAATTCCCAGACAACTGAATAGGGTCGACATGACGTTCGTGAACTTACATCACATATTACTCGAACCGCCCGTTTCTGAGCCAGAAATATCCTTTTTGCATCAGGTGAGTTACCCCAAAAAATAATGCTGTACGTCGTAAGTGAGTGAAAGTAAGGACATTAATGAACACTGAGGATCATGATATGATTAGGAGAAGATTTCTAATGGGGACTTGTTAGGTTGGGGAACATTAGGATGCAGATTGTTTTTTCAACTGGTGTAGAGGATGACGCTCTATAGGGAAGACGAGGACAGTATATAAAGACATGGAGCAGGCATGGAGGTTCCGGTAGGTGAGGCGATCATGACCAGTGACGGTGTGGTGTTTAGTATGGAGTGTTATTTGAATATCAAGGGCGGTTGTGGGCGTGGTCATTGGTGAGAGACGGCGAGTGGTAGAAATATTGGAAACTAGGGGGAGCACAGGGGCTGAAGTGTCGGTACCCTCATGGACATTAGAAAATACGTATTATGCGAAACGAGGATTTTGAAGAATGGAGAAAATATTCTTTGAAGCGATATATTCCGCCTTAATGGCGTTGTCGGGAACTGCAAGGTCATTGTGAAGGTGAGGATAGTTCAGGATGGAATGACTGCCAGTAGGGCAATGGAAGGCCTGTCAATGCTTGGAGGAATGGATGGGGAGCATGGCGTTAAGATGGGTGCATATCTGATGCAAAGTCTGGGGACTTTTTTATGATCGAGATGTTGTGCCTTTGGAGTTACTGGTGACGTTCAAGTGTGTTCAGTCACGAGTGCACAGGAAGGAACGGTAAAGGCGACGAGATTCACTGTCAAGGGGAGATGGGCTATGAGAGTGGTCATAGGCTTGGACAGCATCGGCTACGCTCTGGTGGAGGAAGGAGGAGGGGTGCTCTATGTTGGCAGGGTTGTCTAGAGGAAGAGGGTGGTGTGCGATTGAGGTATCTACAGACCGTCATTAGGCACTCCAGTCACCATAGGAGTAGTCGTGGACGAGTTTAGGAGGAGGATCTGGACGGTGACCACAGGACAGGCACTGGTGGGTGTCTATGGTGAACAGCACTGGGTATGGTCACTGACTACAAAATTGAGGACGTCGACTTTGAGGTGCCCAAGGAGGTTGGGAGAGCCCAGGAAGACGAGGGAGGCTGAGGACGAGATGTTTGGTATAACCAGAAAGTAGTGGGGGCAATCGAGTGAAAGGAGTAAGGAGAGATGATGGTCGGAGGATGGGTTTGCAGAAATGTCTCATTTTGGAGAAAGGCATCCACACAGAGTTGGGGGAGGGTGTGCATAAACAGGTGCATGTTGAAAGGGAGGGAGTGAATTTGGTGGTACTTATGAACATTTGGAGCAGCCGGAAGGGGTACTTGTATTGGACTTTGTGTGCGCATTCCGATACCCATAAGGGTGACCTTGAAATCAGTATTTCCAGAATGACCTCCACGTCCGATTCAAAGTAGTCTCGTATCGCGCTGATGTAACCCTTTGCCACAATGGGTTGCACATCGAGGTGATGAAAGATCCCACTACAGGAGTATGATCCATTGAAACAGGCCCCTAATTAGAATGTAGTTAGCTGTCTTGGCCGCTGTTTCTCCAATAAGGTAAAAGTTGTGGGATAACTCCTAAGAACGTGTTAGAGCTCCTTTTGCCAGTGAAATGCAGCACCTCAACGTAAAAAGTCGCTGCAAGTCCCTTGCAAGAGGAGTGAGGAGTACTTCCTCTATAGGTGTTCATATTAACGGAAGTGTTGCCGGTGCAGGATTTTGTGTACAAACTGACCTGTGATAATGGTAAAAAAAATCTGTAGAGCTTATGGGACTTAACTACGGGGTCATCAGTCCCTAAACTTACAAACTACTTATGAACTAGCTTATTCTAAAGACGGCACAAACATCCATGCCCGAGGGGGGATTCGAACCCTCGACCGCAGCGGTGTGATTATGTCCTATGATGTTCATATAGCCCATTACCGTAAAGTTACGATTTTAGTAATAGATACTTTCGTTTTTAGTAATACATACTTTCGTCGTACAAACTGCTTTGTTTTCTGCAGTTTCTTCACGCAGTGTTGCTTGCATGGCAGCGCTAACAGCTCCGAGCGAACGTTACTGCTCATTTTATTCCGGCCCCTCTTTACTTCGTGGTGAGGTGATGTGTAATATTTGATATTCTCGGCACTCCCTGAATTTGCCAGTAAGAGCGCAATTTTAAATCAAGTGGACCGAATTTTCATTAATCAGATTAACTAATTCCTCCTCTAGCTACCCGCTACTTTCCTTCCTCCCTCGAGCCCCGCACCTCACGGCAGAAAAGTTGGTAGGAAACTCTCTCGTTGTGTGCCGGCCACTCTGGTGGTGCCTATACTAATATCATTAATGAAAAAGGAGTGATAACTAGTGACTGAGTACAGTTTAGTACTATTTTGCACAAAATTAGCATAAACAGGTAACTCATAGTCTTTGAATTTGTACCCACATCCATTATGAATGACACCATTCCCCGTAGTAATCTTACGGATACGATACACAGAACCAACGTTCGCAGACAATATAACCAAATATAACCAAAATTACGTACGTAACTGAATATCCTTTAACAGTAGACATCCAAGGGTCGTAACGTAGGCTAGAAAACAAATTGTTCAGCTCAAACAAGATTCTTGAAATCGAGCATCGTTCCTTCCCTACATACAATTAACCAACAGCCTTTCAAAGTCACAAAGAACTAAAAAAATGTCATAATTATAGCCAAGAAAAGTTTTGGTCTAGCACAGCTCCGACGAAATACGGAAATGCAGAATGTACACTGTTATAGCATAGTGTCATCATGTCAATAAATATTACTGCGTACGCTCCTTACCCGAGTCCAGTTATATGTAATTGTAGCACAAAATAATCTAATAATACTCACAATGACTATTCAGACACTACACCTTCAACTATACCAGTAACAGTAGTAACGGTCCTTTCCTTTGTGTTCCTCGGCCGCCGCAACAGGACACGTTAGAGACAATCTCATCAGCTCTCATCCGGTGCAGTACCACTCGTCACATCAGAACTGCAGCACCGTTTCCACGTAATGAAAAAGTCACAGAGCAACACCGGTGTCCACACCATCCGGTTCTCAACACTCGCTCTCCGTCTCACTGTCCGTGCGCTGACCGCAGACCTTCTTGCATCACTCAGCCAGCGAGGTTACCCTCTGGTCCCCAACCACTAGCGTATCAATTGTGTTTATTTGCGGGAAAAGTGACGATTGCGACACAGCAATATGTTTGTGCCATGAGGAAATGTATCTACATTCTATTATAAATTATATTTCGTTTTGGAATCTGTGCGTATGTGCATATGTGTGTCCACTGTGTACTTCAAAACGTCTAGAGTAGGTTTGATCAGGCAATCTTCAGATTAACACCGCGGTTAATCCTGTAAGGTTTGGTAGCGATCGGTTCAAGATATTTTGTTTAAGGAGTGCATCACAAAATAGAGAGCTAAAATAACTTTTTCGAATAAGTATTTGCTCTGACGTTTCAAATTTACCATACTTCATAAAGTGCTTACACCTGTTGTTATGATCTACTTAACGTGGTTAAAGACATTGAATACAGTACCTATCCTCGGAGTGTTTAATGCAGATTTACGCACAAATATTACAGTGTAACGTATATTTAAAAGTTTGTGTCTGACACTTGGAACGACAGTAGCTCCTCTATCAGAAAAAGAGCCAACCATAGCATCAGCCGTAGCGTTACCATAGGGTTAGTAGCAAAAAAGTATACATTAAGAGCGGTAGAAGAATTAATGTCTTCTTACAATTTTTTTTTCACAATTGATGTAACGAGTACACATTTTTACTTTCTGAATATTCATGTATATATTTATTAATTCATGATAAAAAAAGCAAATGTTAATGTATTTACTTCAAAGAGGTTTAATGTGTAAAGTCAAAAGTGTAAGAATTACTTTCAGATGTTAATGAACAGAACAAGCGAAGAAAGCTCATGTAGAGACTATTTTTTGCACTCGCCACTATCAGTGTGTCTTTTCGTAGCCGTTCGAGAATGTAAGAAGTGCAAATGTACAAAATGTAAAGGTTTCTTCTTTAAAAATATACGTGACGTCTTAAGCGGAATTGTGCTGACTTGTTTTTAATGAAGAGGACTACCCATAGTTTTAATTGGCCTTAAATCTGGACTTACGCCTGCTGCAGCATCAATACCACAATGTCGGTATAAAAGAAAAAAAAATATTTTTTAAAAATATGAACATATTACTAATGACTCTTTTACGTAGTGTTTCAAAAGGAGTGAGCCGGAGCTGAAACAAACTACACAAATCAAGCCAAATAGTGACTGAACTTCGTAACTATAACCCAAATTTTCCATTAATTAACTTATAGACAAAAAATCTTGAGGATTGTAGGAATTTTAGTTATTTACTTATTTATTTCCAATGCGATTAGTTAAAATGAAAATATCATTCTATATACTACCGTTATTTTAATTATTTAGTATTCATGTAATTGTTCTCGGTGCAAAGGAACACGGACATTCACGTAAAGGACGCTGGCGCTCCGAGCAGCAACAACGTAGTAACATTCGAGTCGAATGATACAAACGAAGAACTTGTTATTTTTAATGCCGTTTTATCCATATTTCCCAGTCACTAAATGCTGTCGTGCATCTTCCCGTACGATTTAGGAAAATCTTCTTTATCGTCACATTCTATCTTCTGTTAATTTCAGTCGAATGTAATAAAAATGCCATTATAGTCCAATACATACGGTTCACAAAATGTTCAAATTCGATTGTACAGTTTGTTAAGAACTAAGACGCAGGTTTTGGAAAGTCATCTCCATAGCTACTAATGGCCTTCCAAGCAGCTAAAGTACTCAACCAACGTTTTGGATCACAAGGTGTTCAATTCGTCTACACATACATAAACCAAAACTGGCATATCACGTGAAATTGGAGATACCAAATTTTTTTATATAATTGAATTTAAAGGAGTGTAAATTTGTTTACATCTTCCATGAAGCTACTCATGGTACACGATTGGTTGGTTGAATGAAACTTTCGCTCTGCAGCGGTGTGCGCGCTGATATGAAACTTCCTGGCAGGTTAAAATTGTGTGCCGGAACCGGGACTCGAACCTGGAATCTTTGCCTTTCGCAGGCAAGCGGTCTACCACCGAGCTACCCCGACACGAATCACGGTGCCGCCCCACAACTTTACTCCTGTCAGTACCTCGCCTCCTTGGTTGGTTGGTTGCATGTTTTATTAACGGGACGAAACTAATTTGGTCTTGGGTCCCGTTCGAATAGTAACGACTGGAAATAAGTAAATAATGGACCTTGCTGTACGTGCTCTACGAATCATTGTATATTACAGCTGTCTGAGTATTGTGACACAACGAAAAAAACATTTTACGGGGGGTTCGAACCACTGAACCTATGGTTATAAGGTCAGAACGCTAGCACTTTTTTTTTTCTCTCTATGGGTAGTTCAGTTCATTTCGGTCGTTGATGTTATTTTTTCGTTGTGTTGTTGGCTCAACTTTTTTATTACAAAGAGCATTGGGCCCTCTGACCGGGCGCTCTTAGCCATGGCGCCCGGTAGTCTCAGCTATACCAACATATGCCCTAGCAGTTTTAATTATTAGTACTTACATTTAATTGAAGTTTGGCAAAGTCAATTTTCTCGACAATTTTTGATAGTTTCGTAGAATTGCTTTGGCTGTTGTTACTTAAGTTCTGAACATTACGTACCATAAATATCAAGTAGTTATAAAATCCGAAACCCTTGTGGCATCATTGTTAGAGGATTTGTGCGTTTACAGAAGTGCTCGACATAGTTATTGCTAGCTCAGATGGTGAGTTAAGTATAAAATCAATTGAAATATACGTAACAAAGTACATCACCACATACATAATGTTACAGACATCGTGAGCTACTCTATCCTGCTGAAAACTGAGTAAAAATTTTTCTTGGCATCCTTATGTAAATTCAGACGCTAAGGTTATTAAAAATGTTACTTCAAAGCTTAAAAAATGACGCCGACAAAGGCAGTGCTATTATTGTTTATAGTAAAGACGAATATGTCTATAAGACTTTGTAATTTTTTGAAGAAAATATTGTTTTTGAACTGAAGAGGACCCAACCACTGGTCTACAGAAAGAAATTAGATGCCCTGTAGGCGAGGTCAAACACCTGCTAAAGCCATTTCAAAAGAAACAGTTGATAAATATGGATCCAAACTTCGCTCTCAGTTTAAGGCGCATAAAATTAATCGTCCCATTAGGCCAATTGTGAACAGTATCAGCAATGGGTATCACAACTTAGCCAGGTTCCTGCATGACAAGATTAAAAAACTTATGTATTTCAGAATAATTTTTCAGTAGCTAACAGTCAATCGCTAATTAACAAAATCCAAAATTTGGAATGTAATGAAGGGACAAAGTTAGTGTCCTTTGACATTACTAACCTTTATACTAATGTACATGTTAAGACCACAGTAGAAATCGTAGAAAATAGCCTCCGCACCTATAAAAAAGATTACAGATGAACAAATTACTGATCTTATACGGTAGTAAAAGTAAATTATTTTGAATTCAGTGGGAAACTTTATAGACAACATGACGACCTTGCAATGGGTAACCCGTTAGCAGGAATTTTATCAGACATTTTCATTAATTCATTTGAAGACAGATTTTGCAGTAGATATAACTCTGCTGAATTGGGCATCTTACCTGATTCGAAATACGTAGATGATATCTTAATTATTTACAATGGCACTAATGAAGGAATTGATCAGCTGTTCAACAAATTCAACAATCTCCATGAAAAAGTTAGTTTCACAAGTGGACTTCAAAATAAAAGAGGTGAATTATTCTCTTAATTAAGTTGTTCCTAGTGGCAACGAAACCTAGCTCGAGCACCTAAAACGTACGCAACCGGTTTGATGATATAAAAAAATTTAATAAAAGAGTTCATATATATCTTGAGCCGATCGCTACCAAATTTAACAGGATCATCCGCCGAGCTAATGTGAACATTTCCTGATGGTTTCATCAAGACTACGTCAGCCGTCTTGGAATCTATATGGAATATACATACATACACAAATCCATTTTGCAGACAGAGATTTATTGTCTGTAAAAATGAACAAACAGGTACTGACCGCAAATGTTTGTATTCGAAGGTCACCGTTATCAGCCAACACTGCGACTGTTTCTTCGTAGGTTTTCCAGACGTAATAAATATTCGTAGTCTCTTCGGATTTTCTGCCGTATACAAAAATACAATTCAGCTGGACGCAGCAGCGACGACGGTTCCTGAAGATGCCGGCAGTTGTAACGTCAAAATACTGTATCAGTTATATTTTACTATCCGGCAGAAAACCCGAAAAGACTACCAACAACGCTGCGACTATCGTCAGTCTCTCCCAGATGGATGCCGGTGGTGGCAGATGGAACAGGTTTTGAGTACAATGAACACAAGAGTGGTGCTGTTTTACGTACATGATTCATGAAGCCTACTTCTTGTGTCACCATAGACGCCAACCTTAGTTTATAATGGATTGTAGAGGGCTACGATGTAGGCTGAAAGCCGTAACCATCTAATAAAGAAAATAGAGATAAATATTTCGTTCATTTTCAATGTATTAGAAATTCGATGATATGTCCATCAATTGATTTTCTGATTTTTAGTCTTGTGTGAAATTTTCTAGACTTTTTCAAACATTTTGCTATAAGCGTAACTGGTGTAACTGAGATAGGTGGTTAAATTCCGGATTATTTCAGCTTTTCTTCAGCAGGGCACACAAATACAGGTTCTGTTTCCCTACTTGTATCTCGTGGAAAACGGTGAGTGTTTAAAAATCGATAGGTTCGATGTCACATAAAATATTTTTCAGTGTTCGTGAATCTATGGGACTTATCTATTGTCTATATCAGTCCCTAGGCTTACAAACTACGTAAACTAACTTAAAGTAACCTAAGGACAACACAGACACACACACACACACATATATATGGGGAGAGACTGCGCGCTCCGCAGAAAGGCGTCTTAGAGCGCCCGGACGTATCACCACGGCGAGCACACATCGTTCTTACCGCAAAATATTCACGACTTTAACAGAATAAGAATAGAGCCCTGTACAAACTACATTCCGCCACATACCAGAAAAGTTGGCATACGATTTTAGGTTTGTTGGCGATTTCAGCACTCTACTCGATCTGGAAATTATTTTAAAATCAATAGCAAACACTGCAATAAACAAATAGACAAGAAAGTGAAGTTGTAATAATTTCAAAAAATGACACACTCAATATTATGACGCTTACCCAGGTCACTGTATCTAGGGTCTTTTGCGCTATCTGCTTGTTTTAATTAGTATTTAACACTTTAAGGTCTGGGACATGGTATGACATTATAGTACGCCAAACCATTTTTTGTCGTTTTTCAAAATATCATAATTTCGTAACGGTTACAGGTAAATAGTTGCTGTTTTTCTGCTTTATCTCATGAAGTAACACATTGTAGTTACCAACTCCCGTTAGCAGTTGTTTTAGTTTATAAAAATAAACTGAAAGGTACACATTTACAAAAATCACATTACACAACGAAATTGCATTAGGACAACTATTTTTATAATCATAAGTAATTACCATTCCAAAATTCGCCATGTATTTGACTTGTTTCCTGTTATGACATCGCAATTCGGTAAACTGTATTATCGTTACGAATCCACAATATATTACATTAAATATACATAGCAAACGTCTACAAGAAGCCTACTATTTCTTACGTATTTCAAGATATCGCAAAGTCTAAATTACAGTAAATGTGTTACAATTACGTGAAATATCTCATCTTCAGAATCGTCACTAAATTCTCCTTTAGACCCCGAATCATTCAATAAATCTGCAAGCGATCTTCTGTACTGTGACGTCTTGGCGGTACTTCTTACGCATGGATGTGTCAGAACATTTCTCTTGCAGGTGCTGCCATTAGAAGATTTTTTTCCGTAACTAACCCATCTAGCTACATAACGAAACACACTAACTGCAAGTACAGCCTTTATTTTGTTTTCTGTGCAATTATTTTTACGTATCTGCGAGCATAGCTCGCAGCCAGACCACAAAGTGTTAATTCTATGAGTCTCCATGATATTGACGTCAAGTTTCATAGTCAACTATATCACTAAGGTGTTATGAGGAGACAATTGTAGCGATTGTACTGTTGTAATCAATGCCCCCTTGTGTAAAATAGAGCTGAAGATTTTGCAGAAAACGCAGAATTTTTCATCCAGGTAAACAGACGTCAAAAAGTATGGTTTAAACGGGTATTTACGTATCTGGCATATATATATATATATAATATTAGTTTCGAGAACTGATTATCGTTGCAACTCGGTATACCATTGCATCCATTTCCCAAGATACATTTTAGCAATCTCTCAAATATATATCTGATTCAGTGCCTAGCCCAGGGATTCCGTCTGTAGAAGAATTAATAACGATATTTAATTCCCTGGAGATATTGCGAGACGGCAGAGGTATTCAGCAATCAATGCTTCTCTGGTCCAATATAACCCGCAAAGCTACGTCAAACGCACGGCGCTGGATAGAAATTAAATTCCACTAGATGACAGACGCTGGCTTATCACTGTAGGAAAGCAACGTGGCATACCACACGAAGAAAAGCCTTTTTAGGTCGTTAAAACTGTCTCAAAATCTGTTCAAATCTGCATATGGACTAACTTTTTCTAAATACAAGACAAACATCCATGCCCGAAGGAAGATTCGAAACTCCGACGTGGTGCTCCAGACCTCTCAGCTACTCCCACGCTGCTAAACTATCTCAAACAAATATCGGGGAACGATTTAAGGAAAAACTTTACCTTCCACCTATCGCTATTGATAACGTCAATAATGTAGGTATTAATATTCGTTATTTTCATTGCAAAATTTCTGTTTCGATATGAGTTGTACTTCGGAATGCGTGGCTTTCAAAATTTGAGTACAAAAATTTTGGTGACTTCTGACGAATTCAGTAGAGAACATAAGTAAATGGGAACATCATACGATTGAAAAGGTCGTAGTGTCATCTAAAGGGCCATACGAGCCACTGCGATAATGAAAGGCGTCCAACATCTGTGTCTAGAAAACAGTTTAAATGTGTTAGTTTGGTATTTCAGAGTATTTGAATCCAGTTCCGAAAACAGCCAGTCATTTATTTTTTCCCTTCCTGTTCTTTCATTCAATGGGTAGGACGAGCTCGTTGCAACTGAGGCGATCTCAGCCTAGAAAAGTACAAAAAGGAGACATGATGCATAACAGCCGGCCCCGGTGGCCGAGGGGACTGAGGCGCTCCAGTCACGGTCTGCATGGCCACTGCGGTCGGAGGTTCGAATCCCCCCTCGGGCATTGATATTTGTGCCGTCCTTAGTCTTAGCTAGTTCCCATAAGTTGTACAAACCTTTTTATTTTTATGCATAACATGGCGAAAAAGTTGAAGATGTCCATTGTGTAAATGGAATGAGAGATGTGAAGCATTACATAAATACACAAGTCGACGAATACGGAGAAACACTACACCAAAGCACTGACTGAAACAGACAGTTAAAAGAAACAGGCGTCGGCTGCGGGTTGACCGTTCACAGTTTCGTTAAAAAGCATTGATACGCTACACTCCGATGGAGACACAGGTGATGCACAGGCAAATTACAATGAATGTCATGAGTGCAGATGGGGACGGAGCAAGGGGAGGAGGGGAAGAGGGGGAAGGGAAGAGAGGGAGGAGGAGTGATTCAGGGGAGGGTGGGAAGATGAAGGAGGGGGCACAGAGCCATGGCGAAAAGGAGTGCCATGACTGAGGATGCTATAAGGGGCGGGAGGGGGAATACCAGAGAAAGAGTAGGGAGGGAGGGAAGGAAGGAGGGGAGTGGGGCCTTCAAGGGGGGATAGAGGATGAGGAAAGGTGGAGGTCAAGGGTGAGGATCAGAGCAGGTACGAAGGGTGGATATCTGGGCAGAGGGCAACATCAGGAAGTAGGAGGGTGCGGAAATTGTCACGAGAAATGGTAAGGAGGGTGGACAAGTGGACATTGGTAATGGCGCAGCAACGAAATGGGACTGGTCAGGATAGGATTGAGAAGGATTCAATTCATGGCAAAGGAAACAGAGGGAGATGTGTTCAATTAAGCGGACAGGGTGGCTGAAGGGGATGAGGTTACAGAAGACCCACGTGGGGGATGGGGTGTAGGAAGGGATACAAAAGATGAGATAAAGGGCGTGGCATTCATGGATCTCTAGAGGGTTGTGGAAGGATGGGGATTGGGGGCGGTAATCCAGGCAAGATGGCAGACACAGAGGATGGGGCAGATGAGGGATTTGCAGGTACAGAAGGTAGTGGAAGGGTTTAGACCCAAGGTTGGGCCAACGAGGAGTTTGAGGAAGTGGGATCAGTCATTTTCTTGGAAGGTGCAGAGGTATAGATTCCAGGAGACCGTGCGATCAATAATGACACCCATGTACCTTAAGGCAGGGCTGAAGTAGAGGGCTTGGTGATGGAGGTTGGGATAGAAATCATTGGGATGGAAGGAGGGGGTTTACGACTTGCAATGATCGCCTGGGTTTAGGATAGGAGCAAACGTGAAGTTGTTTCTGGAGAAAATGGCTGGAATGAGCGAATATGGGAGCTAGGGTTAGAAAACCGGTGTTATCAGCATATTAAAAGAGGTGTACAAGGGAGGGGGCAGGCTTAGGCATATCTGAGGTCACATATTTACGGCCCTAAACAGTTACTGTCATTATATAAATATGTGAAGACGAAACTTGAAGAACCTATTTTACTATTAATTATACAAGGAGGCTAATGAAGCTTATATAATTCGAAAGGGGCATTGCCATAGAAGAGCGCAAAACAAAAGTCTTATGTGAACTTAACTGTTACGACTGGTTAAAGGGAATAGAAATTTTAATGTGTGAAGTATTTTTATTGTTGTTTTATGGCGCACAACTGCTGAGGTCATTAGCGCCCAACACTGCCCATCTGTCAGCAGAATGCGGATCATCAGCCAAAATATCAGACATTTCAAATGGTAAACATAGATCATGACGGAGACGATTAAAAACGGACATTGCATTAAAAGGTGGTACACAGTAAAAGGTTCATCACAGTGCTCACATAAGGGAGCAGGATCACCACGAAGTAAATACTGGTGGCTATAACGGCAGTGGCCAATACGAAGCCGGGCCAGGACAATCTCCTCTCGACGAAAGGGTCGAGATGACGTTGACCAAAGATCAGGCATAGGTTTAATGGCCCGCAATTTGCTGAAAAATGTTCAAATGTTTGTTAAGCTTATGGGACTTAACTACGGGGTCATCAGTCCCCAAACTTACAAACTACTTATCAACTACCTTATACTAAGGACGGCACAAATATCCATGCCCGAGGGGGGATTCGAATCCCCGACCGTAGTAGCCATGCAGACCGTGACTGGAGCGCCTCAGTCCCCTCGGCCATCGCGGCCGCCGCAATTTGCTCCCTGACAGGGATGACAAATGTAAAAACCACGCCGGGAGACGCCAGCGCGGACGTCATCAGAGCTAGTAGAAATTGTAGATAGCCGAGGAAGGAGAACTGCCTCCCTGGCAGTCGTATCCGCAGACTCATTCCCCAACACTCCCACTCACAGAAACGTCACAGTAGTACCACTCGCTGAAAGAGAGGTAAGGCAATTGTGGCTGCTTTGTACCAGGGGATGGACAGGATATAGCTTGCGAAGGCTCAGAAGGGCACTCAGAGAGTCCGAACAAATGACTTATTGAACGAGTTTCGCCGGGCGTATTGGGTGGCTTGATATAATACATACCGTTCAACTGTTAAAATGGAACTCCACTCAGGGAGACGATATTTAAACGAGGCGTTGCCAAGTACAATGGCACACCTAACACCCTGGTCTGTCTTTGAGCCTCAGTGTAGATGAACAAATGATCATCTAATTTGAACAGTAGTGCGAGAAATTCTTCCGATATGTGAAGTTATTTGACGACGATCCCTTGCGAGAGCTACTGGTTTAGCGATATAGCCATCTTGTGGTGGAATGAAGGAGCTTTGGGTTCAGTCATTTTGTCAGCTATGGAAATCAAAATTTACCAGTGATGGAATAACGTCGTTTCTCAGCATCATTATTTCACTTATAAATATAGAAGGATAACTTTGTGGTCTTCGTTTCTGCTTCCAGAGAATTACAGTAAGCTCGAAATTTTTAATTTTGGATAGCTGCATCTTCATACTTCCCTTATTAAACGGAAATTTAGGGTTTAAGCAGGAACCAAGAATCTGCATACCACCCCCATTCCAAACCTCATGCTATTGTCCCATCAGTCTCACCTCTGTTTTCAGCAAGGTCCTGTAAACCATCGTATCCCCACGTATCCATCAGCACCTCCATCGCCATCAGTTCCTCCCCCTGTCCCAGTGTGACTTCCGAGCCTCTCTACCGATGACCCACCTCCGCCATCTTTGTATCCCTTGCAAGGCATTCCGGTCTGCTTTTCAAGCTCCCGTTCTACGCCCTTCCTATTAATTA
This sequence comes from Locusta migratoria, assembly GCA_026315105.1. Taxonomy (NCBI): domain Eukaryota; kingdom Metazoa; phylum Arthropoda; class Insecta; order Orthoptera; family Acrididae; genus Locusta; species Locusta migratoria. The sequence goes on along the minus strand of CM048749.1, from coordinate 109,630,462 downwards.
TGCCCACCGCCCCTCCTATGTCACTGTCTGCAACTCCTGCATGTTCTATCCCTCCGCCAGGGTGCCTAAGGGCTCCATCCTCTCTCCTTTATCTCATCTACTCCGCAGATATGCCTCAACCTCAACCTCTCGTCCAGCTCCTACAATATGCCGATGGCATCGCATTCCTCGACCTCGTACCCTCCCTTGCCCGCTCCCAACTTTTACTGCTGTCCCACCCCACTGAGTCAGCATGGTGTAACCGGTGGCTCCCTTACGTCAATCCCGACACGGCCCAGGCAATCATTATAGGTCGTACTACCCTCTCCTTCCGCCATCCCAATAATACCTTGGTCTAACCCTTGATCGTTCCTTCTTCTGGAACCCACACCTCCGCACAGTACGCCAGAAAGCCCTCTCCCACCTCAGTCTCCTCAAACTCCTTACTGGGCGGACGTAGAGCCTCAAACCTTCCTCCTATGCTGTACACCTCCCATACACCGTATTCCATCCTGCCTAAGTCCCATTTCCTTTAAAAAAAAATCCTTGTCGAATTGATCTCTTAAAAGTAAGGGCCCAACAATTCAACTGTTGACAAGTAATTTAGAAGTGGTCCCATGTAACAGTCACATCAGTAGAGTTACGTTGTTCGTTAATATAAGTGTGGATGACGCTGTCGAAGGCACGATCGAAGTAAATGGAAATCAGAACTTCATGTAGACGACATACTTCCTCCAGTGCGATGGAATCGTGGTATTCACTGAGTGTCTTCTAGATGTTGTTGTGGCACGCCCAGGGATGTGTGGTCTGATGACACAAGGCGATGAAGAACTTTATTAATTCGTGCCGCCATCAGTCGCGTGAAAATATTAAAATCACAGTCACGTTATGTTAAGGGGCGATAGTCTCCAATTTATCTTCTGCCTGATGTCTTGGGATATGCGGCCCTCGACAAAGGCTGATGGAAGTGGCACTTCAGGAGATATGAGTTCGCGACAAATTTCTGTCCAACAAGCAGCAATCATTTGTTTGAAAGCCCGATAAAATTCCAAAGGTATTCCTGGCGACTTATTGAGTGCGCCCTTGCTTATGGCATCGACCACTTCGTCCTCATTAATTTCTTCCAGCAGCATCGCCTCCGCCTCTTGATCTAGCGATCCGAATAGCGTGTTAGTGAATTCGTTGAGGGCCTCCCGTTCTAGTTCTTCTTCTGTGTATAATCGGGTATAATAACCAGAGAAGGCATGTGCTATGTCATTGTGTCGTGAGATGGACGCCATCTTCTGTGCCAATGGTGTGTAATAGTCCTCGGCGACCTCACTTTTGTTCATAAATAACATGGTGCACCGGTGGATATTCGCTCGCGACACGGTCCAGTGTCCTCGCGCGGACAGCTGCACATTCCAGATTAGAGCGCATAAGAGCTACGATTCTAGCCTTAGCTCGTTGAACCGTCATTTGCAGGTCCGGTGAAGGGGCATGATATGTGCAGTCTCTTAATATTGGCCGGCCGCAATGGCCGAGCGGTCTGCGGCGCGCCAGTATTAGTTCGTAACTAGTTTGTAAGTGTAGGGACTGATGACCCCGTAGTTAAGACCCTTAAGCTTCATAGACATTTGAACATTTTCTCTTAATATCGCCAAATAAAATTTTGATCGTTCGCGCCCCAACGCAATAAATGCACGCGTTTTCGCCGGCTTTGTACATTCTAGCCACCATCTTAATGTCGTAGAATGTCCGTCGTCACCTTACGCAAACTTTCCAAACTTCTTCGATAACCTTATGACACTCCCGAGCTTTAAAAGGAGCCACGTTCATCTTCCATATGCCATGGCCACGCCATACTTGTTTTCTTTGGAGGCCGATCCCGCAGTTATCACTGAAGGCCGCGGACAACAGTTCTGCGTCATGGATGTCGTGTTGGAGGCAGCGCGTAACGTAGAAGTGATCTATGCAGCTGCCGAAATGGCTGGTTACGTAACTGTACCGTACACGGTTCGATTTCCATGTACATATTCCCACATATCTACCATCCAATTTATATATATATATATATATATATATATATATATATATATATATATATATATAAAAGTTCTTAGTTCTGGACATGGGTTATAGTATGGGAACTGGTCCTTCGGCGGCAGCACATAATTGAAATTGCCGGCAAGGATGCATTGAGCGTTTCGTCGTAGAAAGAGCCCAACTATTTCTTCCGCATAGAAGTGAGATCGTTCTCTTCGTTTGTCCTGCCTGACAGTGCATAGATGATATGCATCATAGTTGATATAGCGCACTCCAAGTACTGTTATAGCCATTCCACGTGGCTATGGCACGTATATGACACCCTCCGTTACAATAACTTCCTTAAGGAGCATCGCTACTCCACTACCAGTTTCTGAAGCTGGTGACAGTTGTAGACAAAGAATGGCAGGAATTCGTCGACGTATACTCCTTTTAAATGAGCGATATCTGCTGCTCACAGCATATCTTTCAGGAGGGTAGTTTTGCGACATATTATTGGTGTTGATGGATGCGATGCGGTAGGCTTGTTGCCGTCCTATCCGCTGTTGGGCGCGTATATTACACGATCACTGTTGTTGGTGGTGCGGCCTCCTTCGGTGATGTCAGTAAAGCGGCAAACTTTAGTTATGATGGGACTTCGTGGTTAATGTCACTGTAACCGCGGTGCTCGCGGTTAGCGGAGGATTTCTTCAATGTCGTCGGGTTCGTTTATCCAAGATGGGCCCTGTGTCTGGAACTTTGCAGCCACAGCCGATGACATTTTCTTTTATCGTGCCAAGTTGTGGGACTTCCTGCACGACGTGTGTTCTCATTTACCTAATTACTGAGACTCTTTTTTGGCATCTGGCGTATCTGCTTTTGTAACTAGGAATTTGTAATGTTCTAGAGCCACATCTGAAAATTTCTAGATGCTCAGCACTGTAACCTAATCTGCTGACTTTTTTTTAAAGAGGGAAGAATTTGTGTAATATCTAGCCTTATTAACATCATTACAGTTATTAACCATTGTCGTGTGTTAAATGTCATGTAAATGATTTAAAGAATTTTTTTTTTTTTTTTTTTTTTTTTTTTTTTTTTTTTTTTTTTCGGCAGATACTATTTTAGATTGAAAATAATTTAGAGGTTGCGTGACACTATTGCTAATGTTCTGAATAGTTACCTTTCTTTAGTCAAAGCCATTGAGGGACTGGTGTTGATAATTGAAATTTAATAAAGCTGTAACTTCATGCTAGTCGGCAATATTTGCAAATCTGCTGCGCTCTTAACAGCCATGTAAACATTTCTTTCAAAGGTTTCTTCAATTGATTAAGAATTATTGTATCTTAAGTGGGTTTATTGCCCCTTTTCTTCGACGTCGTCTTTTAAATAGTTCTTTATTTCGATTATTTAAATTTGATCAAGATGTAATAAATGTTCAACTAAATAGCAATTGAGTCTCATAAACCTGGCCTGGCCTTCCAGTAGTTATTGTTGTTCTCCCCCTATTTCTACATCACAATGTTATTAACCCTTTAATGCATAGCGTATCTGATAAGCTACATACCTTTTTTTTCTTCATTATCTCACAAAGTGACCAAAACTGTACCACAAATTCATTTGTAGTTTTTATTTTATTTATTTTTTTATTTTTTTAAACAGCTGACCACCATTTGAAAGTTTTGTTTATTAGCTCGTCCTATTCATTATAAATTGCAGAGTGCTACTGAATCAGTGCCGGCCGCGGTGGCCGAGGAGACTGAGGCGCTTCAGTCACGGTCTGCACGGCCACTACGGTCGGGGGTGACGTCTTTAGTATAAGGTAGTTCATAAGTAGTTTGTAAGTTTAGGGACTGATGACCCCGTAGTTAAGTCCCAAAAGCTTAACAAACATTTGAACATTTTGAACTAAATTAGTTCGACAGTTAGCTGCATTTATGCTCTTGTTGTTGGTTTTGTAGGGGACTAAACAGCTAGGTCATCAGTCCCTACCTGCATTGAGATACTCCTAACATGTGCGTATGTTTACTTTAGTATTCCTACTTTGCCATGTAGAAGTAGTGAATCACATACTACTATTGCATTATGAGTGACTTTCTGGAAATATTAGAGGTATAATAGTGTTACTTACTGCATTGGGTACATCATGGAAGCACTTGCACCGCAAATATTGCGGAAACGGGAAATGCGAGTTATGTGCGGTTTTCACAGAATGGATAGGTAGTCAGGGGCTCGTAGATTTAGCCAACAAACAGATTGTAATATTACTTAGAAAGTGTACTTTTCATGCAAACATATAGCTTTTTAAAATGAACAATGGTTGTTTCTATCATGCACTGGAATCTTTGACACCAGCTGTGTACAAATCATTTTGAATGACATTTTTATTACGTTCAGTTTGGCAGTTATAACCAAAGTTTTGGGGGGCGCAGGCTACGAGACCGCAGCTAATTGGCTGGTGGTCTTGAGACAGGGGCTAGCCACTCGGCCATTTAGCTACGCTATCGCAGCCTCCGCCCCCGAAATTTTGAACGGTTGTAGCTACCAAACTATACACGACGAAAATGCCATTCAATTGTATATTTGCATAAAATACACTTTCTATGTAATATTACAATCTGTTTGTTGGCTAAATATACGAGCCCCTGACTACCAATCCATTCTGTGAAAACCGCACATCAATCGGACTTTCCGTTTCCGCAATATTTGCGTTGCAAGTGCTAGCTGATTCACCCTGTATAGAAGAACAGGTATGAATCTTTTGTTGCTAATAGTGCATAATAATTTTAAGGATTTTCTTTTTCAATATTTTACTCAGTATGTATCCACTATACATTAATCACGGTAGTTTTTATAGCTTCATACAAAAAGTCACACATCAAAGACTTAATTTGACTTTTTACAATTGGAAATCCAAACCATAGAAATTGTACAGCTACACCTTATGACGATCCCCATTTAATCTGGGCTACCGTCATAAATATGAATTTATGACGATATTTAATTTGAAATTTAGAGACGAGTTCACTTTGAAGAATTTTTTATTTCTATCACAGATTCATAATATACAACAACTTCAGCACCAGAACTCGTCAACAACCACCAAACCACCAAACCATCTGTTCGTCTGATTTATATAGAGTTAATGACAATTAACATTTGCATAAGTAAATAATTAAATTTTTCAAAATACAATAGTTTGATGAAATGTAAACTATAAAATCGATACTAGATCTTCAATTGGATAGAAACCGTAAGACAAAATATTTTTATGTTACAAGAAATTAATAAATTACAGCATCATATAACAATAGGATTCTGTTAAATAATCCAACTTCTAGAACATATTATATTGTTATTCTTGAAGTTTTCCCGGCGTACGGAATATTCCATGAAGTTTCGGGATTGCAGCCGGATTCCGTCGACTTCTTGTCACGATATTTCGGCTGACAACCGTTCAGCCATCTTCAGGTGAGTGCGTTCCACGGGAGATTGTAAGTTCCCGCCGTCGCCTATATAGCAAAAATTGGCGCGTAGGCGCGTGCGCACCAGTGGCCGTCCGAAGCGCGCCCTCTTTCGAATTTACCGCCCTCTGTGAAAAACAGTGGACAAGCGGCGCGCGGGTGTCTGGGCGAAGTTGAAACTGCATGTCCGCCATCTATCGGAACGCGTCAGTACTGCATAAGGTGGAAAAACAGTACGTGTCCGTACTCTGAATGCGCACTCAGTACATTGCTTCTCAGATGTATAAAATTTTTGATTATCGCTAGAAGCGTCGTCCTGGAAAAAATGTTTCCCCTGAGATGATATTAAAGAAATCACCGGGTCCCAAGCCTTGTCCAGATGAAAGCTGCCGTCACGAGTAATAAGATCTTGGGCTAAACGTATTTCTACAGTTTCTTTGATTAGTGAATCCCAGAAGGATCTCGTCGTGGCCAAGATTTCAGTGGCGGAGTAATCCATACAATGTCCTATGGTAATACAATGCTAGGCTACGGCCGACTTACTGGGCTGCAACAGACGAGTGTGGCGTTCATGTTCAACGCACCTTTCCTGGACAGTGCGTGTCGTCTGCCCGATGTAAGCTTTGCTACACTGGCAAGGAATTCTGTAAATTCCGGCTTTCCTCAATCCCAGATCATCTTTAACCGAGCCGAGAAGTGCGCTAATCTTCGCAGGTGACCGGAAGATGACTTTTACTTCATGTTTTCTTAATATTCTGCCTAGTTTCGACGAAAGGTTACTTAAAATTTGTAAATAATGTTTTACAATCAATCGCGAATAATTGTTTAATTTACTAGATGTACTGAAATCTGGTCAGGCCATAAATACTACAAATTTTATTGAAATTTAGTAAAGGGAATAAAAGAATAGGGATTCTTAGAGGTAGAAACAATGTGGGTGATATTGTCACGTTGAAATGGAAACAGGCTTGACTTCGAAGGCAACTGAACACAGCACTTATACTGAAAGCACGTTTATTACGAACTCAACATACATGCAGCACTGACTGCCTCTCGGGCAGAGTGCTCTGCTATTTACACATAGACAGAATTTACCAGAAATTAGAAGAACAGTTAACATAAGAAACAAGAAGAATTTACAAGTGAACATGAGAAAGATGTAGAACATTCTGGAATTGTTAATTGCAAAGAAATACATTTTTGCCGGTAGGTGGGATTGAACCGGCGACCTTCAGCACCGCTGTGCGCGACGCTATCCCTGCGCCACGCCAGCAGTCGGTGTACATGCTGTCTCGCGGCATTGCTCCCTCTCCTGGACAAACAGCGACCCGCTGTTATGTTCCCTGTGGAGTCAGCTGCAATGTCCTGGATCTTGACTTTGTCATGGGTCCACTGTATGGCAGTTCAAGGGAATCCTTCTCCACGGTTATCGACTGCAGACGTTCCTGTCGTGGCTTCATCAGTAACATTACCGTCTTTGAGTCCTTGAACAAGAAGCAATTGTCACCTACCTGCTCTTCAGGATCGTAGTAAGGCTTCATGCGCAGGACGTGAACAATATCTCTACGTTTTTGTCGTTTGGACGACGGCTCATAATCCTCAACTTCGTATGTGACGTCTTAAGCCTGCGTATGACACGATACGGACCAAAGTATCACTTCAGTAACTTTTCTTACAGTCCAACCTTCCGTACAGTGGTAAAAATCCATGGAAGATCTCCTGGGCTGACGGTCCTTCTCCTGGGCGTCCAATGTCCGTATGCGAGCCAGCTGTCTTGCTTCTTTGACCCTAGTGTTTTAACATATTCATCCTGAGTGTCTTCCAATTGGAAAGGGAACAGCGTATCCATTGTCGACTCAGCTTCACGGCCATGGAGCAGGAAAAACGGCGTGAAGCCTGTGGTGTCTTGTCTTGCGGTAAGCAAATGTCACGACTGGCAGAATTGTAGCCCAATCCTTGTGCTCAACATCGACATACATCGACAGCATATTGGCTAACGTCTTGTTAAAACGTTCCGTAAGACCATTTGTCTGAGGGTGGTATGCAGTTGTCATTCTGTGGACAATGACGCACCGTGACATTACCTCTGATATTAGTTGTTACTGGAATATTTTTCCACGGTCAGATATCATGACACGTGGTGCTCCAATGATGTCTTCTACAAGGAATTTGGCGACCTCTGGAGCTTCTGCAGTCGGCACAGGTTTGTTGACAGCGTAGCGTGTGAGGTAGTCAGTGCAGACTATTATCCATTGGTTACCGGTTGTCGACTTCGGGAACCTCCCTAAAAGATCGATCCGAACTCGGTGGAATGTAGCTGCTGCCGAGCGGTCTACAGCGTCTCGCTGCGGTTGCTCGCCGTAGAGGTTCGAGTCCTCTCTGGGGCATGGGTGTTTGTGTTTGTCCTTAGGTTAGTTTACCTAGGTTTAAGTAGTTTGTAAGCTACGGACTGATGACCACTCAGTTTGGTCCGATAGATTTACAGACATTTTTGGAGCTGCTGCGGGCGGAATCGGTACGAGAGGAGGTAATTGCGGCACATACTTCCGTCGCTGGCACTCTTTATAGTGACTCACATAGTGCTTGGCAGATCGGTAGAGACCTTTCCAGTAATACCTGAATCTGTTTGTGTCTAGAAAACTGGTATCCTGAGCTTCAGTAGACCGTGGCTCATGTTACAGGAGGCGCTTCAGTCACGGTATGCACGGCCACTACAGTCGGGGGTTCGAATCCCCCCCCCTCGGGCATGGATATTTGTGCCGTCCTAGTTCGTAAGTAGTTCATAAGTAACACCCAGAAGATGGCCACTTGCAATAGTGGCCGAAACGTCGGTGAAGTGTTTGATATTTTGACGATGCGGTCCAAAACCCAGAAGAGTTTTATATACAATAGTTCATAAGTAGTTTATAAGTTTAGGGACTGATGACCCCGTAGTTAAGTCCCATAAGCTGTACAAACACTTGAACATTTTGAACATGTTACATTACAATCTGCCGGGACGACGGCCATCAAGAAAGAAGAAAATGTAAAGTTTGGTGGTGGGAGTGGGCATATTGAGAGAGCGAGAGAGAGAGAGAGATGAAGGGATGGAAAAGTAGAGAGCGAAATGTGGAGGCCCGGCTACTACTGTCAGAGGCTGCGGCGGCGCTGCCACAGACGACACCACAATTACCCGCGACTGCAGGCAGTCCGGCTAGGATGGTGGCCAGTCGGCGGCCTACCTGCTGATGCCTCGCAGCTGGGTGCGGAATTAATTCCAGCAGGGGGCGGACGTGGCCCGGCCGGCTCACGCGACCTCCCCAGCCCAGCCCAGCCCCCACCGTAGCCGCCAGTGTAATTAAACGCTCGCGGATGATTTAGCTCGCGTGCGCATCACCTGCAGCCCGGCTAGCGAGCGACCGAGCGCACTCCGCCTCCCGCTCGTGCGCCCTTTCCTTGGTGCGCCGGTTAAAGATTCATTATCGAACGCTGCGGGTGGCGTATCTTATCAGAATGCGAATAAATCCAGGATTTACGGGGTCCCGCGCGCATTAACACACTGATCTTTGTTTGTTTCCTTCCTCTGGAACGGCGCCGCTCCCCTGCCTGTGCGCCAAGCCCTTACTCGCTTTGCATCCGCAGACACTGGTGGCGGTTCGGCCGCGCTGTTCGTGGACGCACCTCCACCTAGAGAGAAGGCCGTGGCGCTCTCGTGTGACGTCAGGCAGAGTAGGGTGCGTGCGCATAGCTGACTGGCTCCAAGGTCTATATAGGAGAGGTCTGGTCTACGGATGGCGGTTATCGCTGAAACAACCGGTTTTAGGTTATACCGGTTCTTTTCATCTCCAGTTCAACAGCACCGTAAAAATTGCTCTTGATAACTGGTTTTTTAAATAACCGGTTTTCGGTTTTATTTGCTATTATTTCCAGTAGAGTTCGAACGAAACATATTTTGCGGCCGAAACAGAAACCGTAATCGAATTTTCGGTTCTTCTAGTTTCGGCCGAAACCGAAACTTACGAGACTTAGTTAAAATTTATGTATATTTACGTTATACGACAAATCACTAGTCTTTCCATATTTTGCAAGGTCCCCTCCCAATACTACGCCTTCTTGAGTGTGTGTAAGCCTAGCCAGGAGTCCGTAGAAGACGATATACGAAGCATACAGATTTACTGGCCTAGTATTTACATCCGGCAGTTGCGAATATTGAGCCAAGCACTCTGTAAGTTGGACTTGTGAATACGAATATCTCGTTATATACACTATAAAATGTTCAAATGCTTGTATAGTCTATGGGACTTAACTACGGGGTCATCATTCGCTAAACTTACAAACTACTTATGAAGTACTTACGAACTAGGACGGCACAAATATCCATGCCCGAGGGGGGATTCGAACCCCCGACCGTTATACACTATATATACACTATATATATATAAGTTACAGCCAGTAAATGAACTTCAGTCAGTGCTGCAGAAGTATTTCGAAAAATAAAGTCACATTTCCGACTAACAGTATGATTGTTGTCAGTGTAAATTTACGCAAATTGAACTAGGAAAGCTCTCTAGCACATGATCAAAGAATGTTCAAATGGGTGTTAGTTCTTACGAGACATAAATGCTTAGGACATCGGTCCCTAGACTACTTAATCTATCTTAAACTAACTTACGCTAAGGACAACTTATACACCCATGACCGAGGGAGGAGGGAGGACTCGAACTTCCGACTAGAGCAGCCGCGCAATTAGTGACATGGAGGCTCAGACCGCACTGCTACCTCGCGACGCATCACATGATCAATGTTACCTAAACCCATATTGGTTATTAAAAAAGCCCCTCGCTTTCAAGGAATCTCATTAATAAAACTTGTTCGCACAACAGTATGATAGTACATTAAAAGTTAGTATTCCAACCTTAGAGTACATCACTTGCAAAATAGGTATATGAATCGAATTTACCTTCTCTTCCAAGGAACATTTTGGACGCTTTCTCCTTAAATGATATAGCATGTTTGTAGTACCTTCACCCGTTTTCAGCTTTTCAAAACAAATGGAGCATTGTACCTCACTGGGTACACAAGGTTACATAGAATGTTGCTATATCCATTGTCATTGCAATGTATATGTGATAGGGCAAACGATACAGTCACTACTGTGAGGAAAATGTAGCCTTTTCATTAACAAAATTCTGCTTTCCCCCATTCGTATCTGTGTAACATACGGCTGGTTCTCGTTTTCTCCTGATATATTTTCTATTTTATTTTGTTGTCAAGTTTCCATTCGGTATGCTATAGACGAAGGATCAACAAAAGTTTCTTGGGTTGAGCTATCCGAAAACAGAATCTTACATCGGATGTCGGCTTCCATTCATATGAAATTTTCATAATGTGTGCGTTTCCACTGATTCGAAATTATGTAAATGGAAGAAATTTCGAGATACTGAATGTGTATCAGGCAAACACAGGGCAGATCATAGTATATTAACTGAAATTAAGTTCAAAAAACGTTGAAATGTTTGTTAAGCTTATGAGACTTAACTGCGGAATCCTCAGTCCCTAAACTTTCAAACTACCTATAAACTAACTTATACTAAAGACAGCAGGAACATCCACGCCCGAGGGAGAATTCGAAACCCCGACGGGGAACTGCCTCGTGCATCGGAGCATAGCGCCTGAATGCGCTCGGCCACTCCGCCGCTCCGCCGCGGCAAATTAAGTTCGAAAAGGTATGTGAGATAATGGAAGAAGACCAGAAAGTCACTGCACCAAGTGAAATATTACGAATCTGAAATTTATTTATGTAAAATTAATGTATTAATTACACTTACAATTACTTTGATTACGGTAATTAATGTATTTAAACAATTTCCATTATTTGGTGAAGTGTCTACTGAAAAAAGTATTTACAAAAATTGCACCAATTATCAGCGAAAGATGCATTACTTATATTTTGGGTGATCATCGTTAATAAACATAATATTTACACAATTCACATGTTATGAAACCAGTTTTTGGCAAGAGATTTCTTTCCGAAAAGTGCTTCAGTGCAAAACATACATAATTGGTTATGCAAACGTGCTTCATCTTCCCATACGTAATCGAAAATCTTTCATGATAGTTTTCACTTTTCCTACAGATATTTCCTTTTTTGATATTTTAAATGGTCCACGTAGCCGGTTCTTCTCTGAACAAAATCTGTGAGAATCATTTAGTGATCTCGCCTGGTAGGACTGAGCAATATAGGCCTTTCGAATTATCAGTATTTTATTACCAAACGTAAGAATATAATTTCTGACTCAAATGGTACGCAAACTGGCTGTAGAGTAATAATAATTTACGAAACCGACTGTCTTTTCTCCTGGTGATACTGGGCAGCGCCGTCTGCTCTAGAACCAAAATGGCGGCTCCGTAACTAACAATGGTGTCCAGACCAAGCCCCTGCAATCGCGTACGTGGCCGACTGCGAACAGCGGAAAAATTGAAGCGCGCCTCGGCGGCCATTGTGGTGGTAAACTTCAGCGCGAAATTTAAATATGCGGAAGATTCTTTTGATTAGAGAGAGAGAGAGTATTCATTTGAGTTTAGTCACGAAAACTATGTCTAATGGAAGTATATAACTACAAAACTTCCTTGAATATACAGCAACTATCGGTTGTGTGTAAATTCAATTCATATACCGTGTAGCGGTGGCCAACAGCGTTTCCTCTTCCTAACGAAACCGAACTATAGCATTTAGTTTTTTAGCGTTCGAAGTGCAGCATATGAACGGAATTTATCGTCAGACACGATTTTTTGGAACTTCCCCAGTATATTCTACGATTGTGAAACTTTTGTACAAACATTAACTTCGGAAGAGTTTCACATTTTACGTCTTAGCTTTAGTGCTGTATTCTCCAATATTTAGATATTTCATAACATCAAAAAATTAAACAGGTCTGTCTGAAACAGCTAATGTTAAATATCGACTGTGAAAGTGAAACATGGCATCAGATACATAACTAAAAAATAGCTTCTTATCTTGTGAATACAGCAACCAGCCACTACCAAATTCTTTTAAGAACACGAAGTACGCCATAACGTTTTCTTAACTAATGTATCTAACATTAGCATTAGGGTATCTAGCAATAATATTAGCATTTTTAATGCTGTAAGCCAAATACCTTACAGTTGCGTGAACTGTTCAAAAGTCAACAACTATGGTCATAGGATTCAACTTCAGAAAGTCCATCTAGAGTGGCTATGTATCATTCATATATGGAACTATACACAGTTCTGCAAACCCCTTTTAATTGTTATACCTATATGTAAAGCAGATTACCTTTAAATTCTGCGTTACAAGTTGCTAATATTAATTTCATAAACAAAAATTCGAACTGTAGTGAGGCAACTAATTTTGTGACCCCAATAGTTATTTTACATAATCATAAAATGAAACTTTTTGAACTACCTGTCCACCAGTAGTGCCTAAAGTAGCTCCTTTTTAAGAGCTACCAATATTATAAAAGCCTGTTATTTATTTCATTCAATCCTATTTTGCCTTGACTAAAAGACTGTTAAGCAAGAGTAACTATCTCTGAACACAAGTAGTAGGGCTATTTGTATTCCTGAGAAATATAAATGAGAAAAAAGTATTCGATCTTTTTATTCCTTTCTTAAACTGATTTATGCATTTAAACGCTGAGCACCTCTTCACCATCAAGCTTCACGTACACTGCAATAGTCAAACAATACAGACGTGACTATCAATTGTGTATATATCCCGCAGTAGCTATTTAATACACGATTTGCCTGCTAACAACACTTGTATTTATCTGACGCTTGCCACTACCATGGCGGCCGGCCCAAGGTTCAAATTATCCCGCGACAGCAGCGCCGTCAGGGAGTCTAGTTATTTTTACAAGGTCTTTGGTCCAGACCTGTACCGTATAGACCTTAACTGGCTCCCTGTTTCGCCATAGTGGGCCGTACCCCAGCGCCTACCCAGGGAGCTACGCGCGCAACCTACTCTGCGTGACGTCACACGAGAGTGCCGCGGCCTTCTCCGTAGGTGGTGTTGTGGTCGGCGAGTTAGCGAGCCGGCAGCGTGGACTAACAGGCCAGTCGCCGTGTCGGGAACAGCGGTGCACGTCACCCCCTCCCCTCCCCACGCAGTGCCCCCTCCCCCATCATCCCCTTCCCGTACAGTCCCAGTTCCGCTAAAACAGAACGCGTGTAGCGAGCAGCAACGTCTGCCTTTCCGCTCGATACAGATACAGATGTGTGGGAACAGTCAGGCCTTTGCGCACTCGTTTTCCCGTTGATAAACTTTTGCGTGTCACCTATAGGGCCTCGTATAACGGAAGAAAAAATGTGATTGTGGAATTAATCAACTTGACTCACTTCCACTCCCCAATTATCAGGTGACGTACCTATTAACCTTTTCTTGCTGTGACCATTGTCAACATCAGATCACCTCTCTTCTAGCAGGGGTTTCATTATTTAATAAATAAAAATGTTAGCGACAGTGGAGGGCTACAGAGCGCAAGTCGGACAGTTCACTGAAATAATCAATACGTTCTGTAATGTATCACACAGAATGACGAGGTAGCTTGTTACATCTTACAAAACAGCTACTAATTCTTGCTGTAGAGCAAGACAAACAAGAAGAGTTAAAACATCGGAAACCAAGAACGTTTAAATAATTCGACCAGTGACCATCTTTTAAAGAGAGAGTGCATATTGAGATGTTTCATGAAGTCGCGGCAGAGTAGCAGTACGCACTAACGCGCTCTGCTGCGGTGCGTGCTGCCGTACGTTGTCGGGGTTCGAGTTCTTCCTCGGGTATGAGTGTTGGTGCTGTCATTAGCGTAATTTATGTTAGTGTAAGTAGTTTGTAAGCTGATCAACATACATACTCCGCAATCAACCGAAAGGTGGATAGAAAAAAATAAGAATGCCTATGTGCCTACGTACGAGCCCTAATTTCTCTTATCTTGTCTTTGAGATCATTACGCGAATTGTAAGAGGGCGGCAGGAAGATCGTACTACACTCAGCTTCAAATTCAAGCCCTCTAAACTTCCTCAACAGAAATTCACGGTAAGAACGTCATCACTCCTCTAGCGATCTCCAATTGAGTTCGCGGAGCATTAACGTGACACTCGCGCATTGGTCTAAACTACCAGTAACAAACCTAGCTCTTCGCTTCTGAACTGCTTCCACGTCTTTTCAATTTGCTGCGGGTGACAAACACTTGAGCAATATTCAAAACGTGATCGTACAAGCGTTTTACACACGTCTCCTTTACAGATGACGTAAATCTTCCCAATTAACCGATGTCGGCAGTCCGCCTTACTCACAACTGTCCTTACATGTTCGTTCCTTTTTCATATCGCTCTACAATGTTACGCCTAGATATTTGAACGAAGCGGCTGCATCAAGAAACTCACAACTAATGATGCCGCAAATTACAAGTTACTCTGTCCATCAGATCATTTATATATGTAGAAAATAGTAGCGGTAATATCACACTCCCCTGGGGCACGCCTGACTATACACTCGCCGGCTGCGGTGGCCGAGGAGACTGAGGCGCTCCAGTCACGGTCTGCACGGCCGCTACGGTCGGGGGTTCGAATCCCCCCTCGGGCATGGATATTTGTGGCGTCCTAGTTCGTAAGTAGTTCATAAGTAGTTTGTAAGTTTAGGGACTGATGACCCCGTAGTTAAGTCCCATAGACTATACAAACATTTGAATATTTGGACGATACACTCGTCTCTGATGAACACTCGCCGTCGAGAACAACGTACTGCGTTCTATTACGTAGGAAGTCTTCCAGCCAGTCACAAATTTGTGAATCTATTCCATAAGCTCGTATCTTCGTTAGCAGTTTGTAGTGTGGCACCGCGTCGAACGCCTTTTTGAAGTCGAGAAAAACACAATCCGCCTGTTGTCCTTCATCCATGGCTCGCAAGATGTCATGTGAGAAAAGGGCAAGCTGAGTTTCACATGAACGATGTTTCCTAAATCCGTGCTGATTCGTAGAATGATACTATTCCGTCTCAAGGAAATTTACTATATTCGAGAATATGCTCAAAAATTCTTCCGCAAGCTGATGTCAACGATATTGGCCAACATAGTTAAGTCCCTTAGATTTACAAATATTTCAATTTTTTTTTTGTTTCATGAAAATAAACGTTAGTGATGAGTACAATGGATTGAACCGAAAGTAGTGAACGCAAAAGCACTAAAGTAAAAGCATTTTAGTATTCGATCACGCCTATCGCCCTATGTATAATCAGTTGCATATTTTGTAAACTCGCGACCTAACGCTATTACTTTTTTTTCTTTTCCATAGCGGAGACGTGCTCAGTAGAACTTTGACGTTGATATCGTTCACCACGAATAATCGAAGATTTCTGCTGCTTCTGGACACAAGACGATCACGGACCTGTCCTCTTGGAATTAACTGAGGGAGGCCACGTCGCTAATGCTGGTTTTGTTAACGCGAAATCCAGACGGCTGATTCTTCCGCCGGGAAAACTAGCGACTTAATGACTAATTGACCCAGAGTACTGTGAGAGATGGTTTCGGCACGCAAGGTCCGGTTTCACGGCTCATATGGTAATCACGTGCTGTAGCGGCAACTCGACAGAGTGGGCGGTTACAGAAGCGTCCTTCCTCGAAGAGGTTTTGCCTCTCCGGATCTGAATTTCACGGCTCTGGCACCCTTTGCGGCTGATTGCTATCTTGCCAATTACGGTATTAATTATTCCAGGAGCTGGAAAATGGTTTGACACCCACAGGACGGTAGTATTATAGTAAAGCTAGTTCGGGACAAGTGATATATGCCCGTCCTTTCATTGTCATCGACACCAAGTACCGTTACCGACACCCCTCCACCCTCAGCAACTTGTCCGATCGCCGATCAAAGGACGCCGCCACCCGTCCTTCGCGCAACGACAGGACTAGCAATAGCGAACTCGGCATCGAACATGTTATTGCACTTAGTAAGACAATGACGCTCTTAAGGACAAATGACAAAAAAACAAGTAAAGTTCTCATAAACTACATGACCATCTCCACAAACAGACATTTGCGTAAGTGCTGCCACCTCCTGCCCCGCACATCATCCACCTCTGCTCCCGATTACTATTTTTTTCCTAACTTGTTTATTAATTGTGACATCCTGCGTTTTTGCGTTAACAATTAGAATATTTAGTAGTATTAAATTTGCATAACAAATTTACAACAACTTAAGGGCACACGCCACAGCCCCCTATCTTAATTATTATTATCTCCGTCCCACCGACAGTCCTATAGATTGCCGGCGCCACAACTCCGTGACTCGAACCTGCGACTAAGATTTTTCTAATTTTTTTTATATTTATTTTTATTTTATTTTTATTTATTTATTTTACAAAAATTATTACTTATCGACATACCGGTTTTATTACTCTGTCCTACACCAACATTGCAAAAATGGAGTCAATTATTTTATTTAAAACTGTACTGCGAACAATACAACTACGTGCAATAATAACATAACATCAGGCACTTGACGCAAGAGTTTCATAAACAAATTGACCGCCTCGACAAGTAATCCGTACCGCCCACGCCAGTCGCCAGGCGATATACCACAGCTCCCAAATTTTTTTTATTCGTAATTTGCGTATAAAATTAATTGCAACATCCTATATTTTTGCATTAACAAATATTTAAAAACAATTCTGACCAGTCAAACATTTGGGAATACCAAAAAGAAAGGAAACAAATGTTCCTTTTTCGGAACTCGTCCGCCATCTTAGGTTATAAGCAAAATTTACATGTAAGATATAATAAAGTATTTGGTATGTGACAATACCGACAAACACACTCTTCGTTTACACTACGTTTGCAGCAGGAGACAAACATGTTAATAATAGCACGCGTTAGATAATAAATGGAGTATAAACAGTAACGATCGCAACAAACTTGTGTGTCCATTTTAACATACATTCTTTCGCTAACACATCATAACCTAGTCAAAACCAAAGACACCAAACAGACAATCGACATCGCCCTAGAGTACAGAAGCTGGGCACACCTAGCAGACTTTACAAGGATAATTGAGAAGGACGCCAGCAAAAGCTACTCTGTTGAAGTATACAAAGATGGAAGCAAATCAGACGATGGAGTGGGTTCGTGGATAGCAATATTTGTTAATAAGAGGCTTACTTCTCAGATACAGCTAAAACTGTCTAATGAATGCTCAAACAATCAAGCGGAACAATTTGCCATCGTCAATGCTCTTGAGTTCATATATAATCTCTAGAATACTGATACAACTGCAGTAATTCACACCAGCAGCAGAATTACTTTGGACTCTTTGCGAAATCCGAAGAACCACAACTTACAGAATGAAACTTTCACTCTGCAGCGGAGTGTGCGCTGATATGAAACTTCCTGGCAGATTAAAATTGTGTGCCGGAACCGGGACTCGAACCTGGGACGTTTGCCCGCGAAAGGCAAAGTTCCCAGGTTCGAGTCCCGGTTCCGGCACACAATTTTAATCTGCCAGGAAGTTTCATATCAGCGCACACTCCGCTGCAGAGTGAAAGTTTCATTCTGGAAACATCCCTTAGGCTGTGGCTAAGCCATGTCTCCACCATATCCTTTCTTCCAGGAGTGCTAGTCTTGCGTGTTTGCAAGAGAGCTTCTGTGAAGTTTGGAAAGTAGGAGGCGAGGTACTGGCGGAAGTAAAGTTGTGAGGCGGCATCGTGAGTCGTGTCGGGGTAGCTCAGTCGGTAGAGCGCTTGCCCGCGAAAGGCAAAGGTCCCAGGTTCGAGTCCCGGTTCCGGCACACAATTTTAATCTGCCAGGAAGTTTCACAACCACAACTTGTTGATTGAAGAAATAAGAAGTAATATCACAAGGTTGCAGACACACAACTGGCTGGTGCATTTCGAATGGGTTAAGGCACATCAAGGGATATGAGGAAATGAACTAGCTGACAACCTTGCTAAAATAGCAGCTCGATCACGACAGTCAACACGCTATAACAAAATACCTAGAAGTGCCGTAAAGAAGAAACTTCGAGAAGAGTTTAGGAACAAATGGGACATTGAGTGGCACAGAACAAAAAACGGGGGAAGCACTAAACCGTATTTTCCTACGATTCGACAACGTTTAATGATTAAACTTCCAATATCTCCGAATTTTAAGCCTACTATCAGCGGTTAAATATAATTGAAGACGGAACGTGCACATGTAACAGTGCTGTCCAAACTATTGACCACGTGCTTTTTGACTGCTGCAATTTATTGAAAGAGAGGAACCATCTCAGGAAACACGTCATTGTGCTAAAAATGCTTCTAAATAGATTTCTGTAAGCTGGACTAGGAGAGAAATACTAACGACAACCCGCTCTCTCGTACAAATCAAACCAGCCTCACTTTGTGTCCATTCTTAAAACAAAATGATCAAGTCCAGAAATTTAATAATCTCTCTGTTTAGCGACAATGCCCTGTTAGAGTATTAGACTGCTTAAATTATTTTCTAAATGTACCAAGTCCTTACAACATTTCCTTAGATCGGTGTAGCACTGTCTTTTATTTCCTCCTCCCAGTCAATATTTCGACAGATACAGGCAAGGTAAGTTTTCCATGTCTTCCTGTAATCCACCGCTTTTATGGTTTTAACATCCAGTTCTGCACCTTCCGACAATATGTCTAGACGAGAGAGTTCGGGTAATTGAATTTTAACTTAAATTTGCTTTATTATGCAATTGCTACTGCAGTACACATCTTCTTGCGCATTCCCAACTCGCCGAAACTAAACATAGGAAAGGGAATCTCTCTCTCTCTCTCTCTCTCTCTCTCTCTCTTACGACTATACTCTGTTACAACATTAAACACTGCAAACAACTGTTATTGCTCGAAGTCTTTACAACATTTAAGAGACGTAGATGAAACTTGCAAAAACCGATAATCAAGTTTTCCAGAACACGTTTAAAATTGTTCTTTCTCTACGTTTAAACAAAGCTAAACCACACTGTACAACGGTATTTCCCTGGAGATTCACAGCAAACAATTAACAAATGCGTGAAATAATTTAAGATCAGCAGTTTACCGATTCTCGAACATCTACAAAAAAAAAAAAAAAAAAAAAAAAAAAAAAAAAAAAAAAAAAAAAAAAAAAAAGTTTTATTTTTATTTTTTTATTTTCGAATTCACTGACGTAACAACTGACCACATGGATGGGATTGACACACTGTACTGGGGTGCACTTTGTAAATATTGGCTGTCATCTATCAAAACTGTATAGTTGAGAGTCAAAACGACGATCTAGTCCCTAATTTTTATATTACAGCCTCCAGCCTGATAATGCCATTTTATCGACAGAACGAAGAAGTATCCCGCAAAAGCCTATCAGGATACTTTACAAAATCGAAGAGGTGATTCCGGTAATTTTATTGACACCAGAACTCCTGGTTTTAACAAATAAAGTAAATATATATTTTTTACTGGACTATTCGATGTCAACCACTTTAAAAATCGATTCCAACTGCCCTACACAATCGCGTTTCTGTTCCCTATACAGCTTCCTTCCAGATGAAAGTCATGGGTGGATACTAGGTACTCACACATGCGAGTTTGTAAAAAATCTTTGAAAAATCTTGTGGGATGCCCGAATCCAGGAGATAACTACACGTAGCTGTTGTAACGTAGATGGCAGCTCCTCTATTACAACATCTAGTTGAACATCAGCTAGCCGCACTTTTATAAGGTACACCCACAGGATTTGCTTACTTCCGCCAGATAGTCTCCAGTGCTTCCTTGTCGAGGTTCTCCAGTATTTCTAGTGCTCTCACAACGTCGCCAGCTAGGAGAAATGGTAACATTGCTTGCAATGACGAACTTGTCGAATTTACTATGCATGTATAAGTTAAACGATCAGCGATAATTCTCAACAGGAAACATTTACGCTAGATAAATGTCACCAGCTGTAAACACCACTAACACAAGATCAAACAGACAATACTTTATAATGTACAGTGCACAAAGTATTTTACAACCACAAAAACATAATCCTAAATCGACTTCTTTAGACCTCTATCGCAACACAACGTCATCCACACTGGAAATAGACATTGCATCGCATATTTTACAGTATCCCAAACATTTTCTACTTAAATTATATCTCAGCTGACCTGCGACACTATGTAAGCGCTTGTAACAACGAGAACTGTTTCCAACCCAGCGACTGAACCACAACTGCAATCAACACTAACCTACAACAAATTGATTTAACCATCCCAGCTCTGGTGCTGTGCTGTAGAGACACCATCTTCGTTTATGTTAGACATCTACTTGTAATTACTGATTTAAAAGATTAAACCCGAGTTCGGTTTAGTGCAATGTAAAAAGAAATCTTTGTTAACACAGCAAAGAAGCTTGATATGTGTTTGGAGTAAGAAATTTATGTCTCTCTCTTTCTATATTTTGGGTAAAGGGCTAATCGATATTGATCTATACAACTGAAAAACTGTGGTGATTGTGTCGTATCCAAGGTATCAGGCCGGTAAAGTACTACCGTTAGGTCCTCTTGGTTAGGTTTGAGATGTTTTCGGCTCCTTAGCGAGCGTCATTTCGAAGAACGATATTGTTAGGTCAGTGCTGTCGAAAAATCAATGTCTTTATGTAGACGTTCGGAAAATGGTAAACTATTGATCTTAAATTATTTCACACATTTCTTTTTTATTGCTTATTGTGAATCTCCAAGGAAATAGCGTTGTACCATAGGGTGAAGTTTTTTTAAATATACAGGAAGAACAATTTTAATGGTCTTCTAGGGTGCTCGATTATTAGTATTTGCAAGTTTGCCTGTGTCAGTTAAATGTTGTAAAGACTAGGAACATTTCCAAAAAATCATTCCTTTGTTTAATATTGTAACATGGTATAATCGTTAGAGAGAGAGACACAGAGAGAGAGAGAGAGAGAGAGAGAGACAGAGAGAGAGAGAGAGAGAGAGAGAGAGAGAGAGAGAGACAGACAGAGAGAGAGAGAGAGAGAGAGAGAGAGAGAGAGAGAGAGATCTCCTTTGCTATGTTATGTTTCAGCAAGATGGGCATTCACAAAAGAAGTGTACTGCTTTAGCAATTGTTTTATAAAGGAAATATGAGTTAAATTGAACTACGCCGGCCGCGGTGGCCGAGGAGACTGAGGCGCTCCAGTCACGGTCTGCACGGCCACTACGGTCGGGGATTCGAATCCCCCCTCGGGCATGGATATTTGTGCAAACTGACATTGAACTGCAAACCGTCGCGTAATCGAAAAGTTGTTGTTGTTGTGGTCTTTAGTCCGCAGACTGGTTTGATGCAGCTCTCCACGCTACCCTGTCCTGTGCAAGTCTCTTCATCTGAGAATACGTTCGGCAACTTACATCCTTTTTAATCTACTTACTGTTTTCTTCCTTCGGTCTCCCTCTACGACTTTTACCCCACACACTTCCTTCTAATGCTGACGATTCCTTGATGTCTCAGAATGTGTCCCACCAATCTATCCCTTCTCTTAGTCAGGATATGCCAAAAACTCCTTTTCTCCACAATTCGGTTAAGCAGCTCCTCATTACGTGATCTAGCCATCTAATTTTCATTATTCGTCTGCAGCACCACATTTCAAAAGCTTCTATTACCTTTTTGTCCGAACTCCTTATCGTCCACGTTTCACTCCCATTACAATGCTACACTCCAGACAAATGTTTTCAGAAAGGATTTCCTGACATTTAAATTAATATTGGGTGTTAACAAGTTTTGCTTCTTTAGATACACTTTTCTTCCCATGGCCATTCTGCATTTTACATCTCCTTTAATTCGGCCATCAGAAGTTATCTTGCTACCCAAAAAACGAAACTGCCGGCCGCGGTGGCCGAGTTAAATGTTGTAAAGACTAGGAACATTTCCAAAAAAAATCGTTTCCTTTGTTTAATATTGTAACATGGTATAATCGTTAGAGAAAGAGACAGAGAGAGAGAGAGAGAGAGAGAGAGAGATCCCCTTTGCTATGTTAAGTTTCAGCAAGATGGGCACTCACAAAAGAAGTGTACTGCTGTAGCAATTGTTTTATAAAGGAAATATGAGTTAAATTGAACTACGCCGGCCGCGGTGGCCGAGGAGACTGAGGCGCTCCAGTCACGGTCTGCACGGCCACTACGGTCGGGGATTCGAATCCCCCCTCGGGCATGGATATTTGTGCCGTCCTTAGTATTAGCTAGTTTGTAAGTAGTTTGTAAGTTTAGGGTCTGATGACCCCGTAGTTAAGTCCCATAAGCAATACAAACATTTGAACAAAACTCATCTACTACTTTTATTGTCTCATTAATTAATCTAATTCTTTCAGCATGGCCTGTTTGTGTGACATTACATTCCATTACCTTCATTTTACTCTTGTTAATGTTCATCTTATATCTTCCTCTCAAGACACTGTCCATTTCATTCATTTGCTCTTCCAGATCCTTTGCGATCTCTGACAGAAATGTCATCGGCAAACCTCAAATTCTTATTTCTTCTACCTGAACTTCTATTCCCACTTCAAATTTCTCCTTCCATTCCTTCACTTCTTGTTCAATGTACAGATTGAACAACATTGGGGAAAGGCTACAAGCCGCGGTGGAGTAGCCGAGTTGGCTAAAGCGCCCCACTGCGGAGCGCGCGGTTGCTCGCCGTGGAGGTTCAAGTCCTCCCTGGGGCATGGGTTTGTGTGTGTTGTCTTAGGTTAGTTTACCTAGGTTTAAGTAGTTTGTAAGCTACGGACTGATGACCACGCAGTTTGGTCCGATAGATTTACAGACATTTGAACATTTGAAAGGCTACAACCCTGTCTTACTCCCTCTGTGTCGCTTTCTTGACCTTCGACTCTAATAACGGCTGTCTGGTTTTTGTATAGGTTGAATATGACTCTCCGCTCCCTATATTTTACCCCTGCTACCTTCAGAATTTGGAAGAGTGTATTCCAGTCGACATTGTCAAAAGCTTTCTCCAAATCGACAAGCGCTAAAAACGTAGGTTTCCATTTCCTTAGCCTATCTTCTGAGATAAGTCGTAAAGTGAGTATTGCCTCCCGTGTTCCTACATTTCTCCTAAATCAAAACTGATCTTCTCTGAGGTTGGATTCCGCAAGTTTTTCCACTCGTCCGTAAATAATTCGTGTTAGTATTGTGCAACCATGACTTATTAACCTTCCTATTTTGAATGGGTCTAACTGACCCAGTTCGTTACTAAAACTAACGTAAACCCCTAAATGTTATTTATTTTGCAACATGGCATCCTCAATTTTCGTTTCAAAAACTAAAATACTTTCGGAGATACGTAGCTTTGACACACTTATTGTGAATGGGTCTTTTAGACCCAGGCGGAAATTTTTGTTCAGTCTCTACGAATAAATTGTTAGAAATACTTGTGAATGGTCTAAAATGTCTCAGAGGCATTTCATATTGTTGTGGGACTCTGTATAACGACTGCATATAGGCGTACAGTCTGTTTGTCGGTTCCTAAGTGATGAACAGTTAGAAAGGCTTGTGAATGAGTCATAAGATGAAACAGAAAATTATACTGTCAATGATCAAGATTCTGTTGACAGTTCAAGTGATGTTGTAATGTATTGATTAGAAGTAAGGAGAGAGATATGATAGAAGGAGACGAAAGCGTGGTTTTGTTGTCTAAAGAAACCAGCGTAACTGGAAATGTAAATACGTCGCGCAATGGTACATAGTGGTCTACAAATCCTCCAGCTGTGTCAAAATCAAGGTGAGCATAATAAATTTCTATTACAAATCAGGAAATGAAGGCTTATTTGAGACTTCTTATATTAGCTGGTGTAGAGAGATCTGCTGGAGACTCTCTGCAATAGGTATGGGACAACATGAATGGTTTGCCAGTTTTTCGAGTAACGGTATCACTTCAGCGTTTCTGTACAATCAGAATTCTCAGATTTGACAAGAAAGAAGATCGACCAGCTAGGCGACGCCTTGATAAACTGGCTGTCTTTGAAATGTTTGTGGAACAGTTTCCTAAAATGTTCATTCATTATGAAAATGTCACAGTGGTCGAGTTACAGGATCCAATCAGAGGACTGTGTTCCTTCCATCAGAACATGACTTCAAAACCAAGAGGAAAATATGGCATAAAATTATGGTTGTTATCTGATGTGTAAACAGCATATGTTTGTGTAGCAGAAGTGTATACAGGAAAGCCGGAAAATGAACCACGAGAAGTAAATCAAGGTAGAAATTTTGTATTGAGGCTTGTGGAAAGAATTGAGAAAACTGGGCGAAACATTAGCACTGATGATTTCTTCACGGACTACACTTTGGCCAAAAAACCTTCTGCAGAAAATTCTAACAGTTGAATCCTCAGAAAGAACAAAGCTGAGATTCCGAAAGAAATGCTGACAATAGTAGACAAGTGTTTTCAACCATCTTTGAATTTCAGAAGTATGTACCACTGGATTCGTACGTGCCAAAAAAGAATAAAGCTGTCGTATTACTCTCTACCATGCACCATGATTCTACCGCGTCTGCAGAAGAGCATAAGAAGCCGGAGGTAATAATGCATTACAACAAAACGAAAGGAGGAGTTGACATGACAGATACACTCGCCAGTACATTATTCCTGGGAAAGGTGTACTAAGCGATGTCCTGTTTGTTTATTTTATAACATGCTAGACATTGCTGCAATTACTACTTATGTGTTGCATGTACACACTAGCCCAGGCTTCTATTGAAACAAATTGTACAAAAGACGCCTTTTTCTAAGAGAGCTAAAAAGAACAATGCAAGAAAACAGAATGTCCAAAAATATCCCTAAAAAGGTAAAAGTAAAAATGGAAAATATTGCAGGAACGAGTTCTGGAGCAAAGGAACAGAAAAGGGACCGGTGTAAAGAGTGTGGACCGAAGAAAGATCGAAAGACTAATGAGAAAAGTAACATTTGTCAAACATTCCTATGCCAAGATCATGCAAATATTTACTGCAATAACTGTGTAAGCTAATACAACACGCATATATTGAAGCTAAATATTGTTCTTCAGAATTAATTATCATATTTCATTGTAATTTTAGGTTAATTATTGTTTGCAATAAGTGACAAAATTTAAGCTTTAGCTTGCACTTTTATGCAACAATTCACTTATAAAACCTTTTATGAACATTGTTTCACAATCTAAAATGTAATAATTTTTTACACTAATTACGTTCAATAAATGCTGGAAAGCTTCAATATCTGTTTTTCCACATGAAAAAACTATATATAAAATGTATTTTGAATTAACACCGAAGAATATTTTTTTTTTTTTTTTTTTTAAATTGCGGGTCTAACTGACCCATTCACAATATGTGTGTCTCTGTTTCGAACACAATAGGAAGGTTAAACTGATAGTTCTGTAATTTTCACACTTGTCTGCACTTGTTTTCTTTGGAATTGAAATTACGATATTCTTCTTGAAGTCGGAGGGTATTTCCCCTGTCTCATACATCTTGCATACTAGGTGGAACAATTTTTCATGACTGGCTCTCCTAACGATATCAGCAGTTCAGACGGAGTAATATGTGAGTTCAGAACACGCACTCGGTGGAGTAACATGCATATGTAGGCGGTCATAAACCATTGTTTAATCATCGTAAATCAAGGCTAAATGACTATATATCTACTTTCAGTTAATAAAATGTGTGTCAAGTGGAGATTATTATGCAGTTTACTGGTTTTCTGCTTTCTTTAAATAAATCAGTTGCCATCCCGATTACCGAAGACTTCAGTTTTATTCAGTAATTAGATCAGTTCCTGCTAATAGTTCAGCATTTTCAGCCTCATTCAAGAACTCCGACCTGCGTGATACTATCTTCATGGGGACATCTGTAGAAGACATCAGCTTGGTGAAATTTTAGAGTTTCTACTCTTCACACAATGCAGTGGGGAGTTACTACAACCCTCGCGTACACTGTCATTGCGGTACAAACGCAAACTGTTGTGCGTCATCGATGGCAACAAGGAGGAGGAAAGAAAATGATATAGGACTGGTTCAGCACAACCCCCTGTAGTCTTTTTCCTGCTGTAACCTTATAAATTGCAATTTAAATCCGAATGCCACAGCTTCACTGCAAGAATAGCGGCTACGTAGTAAGCCAAAAACTAGTTTCTGTCAATCTTATAGGGGTTGAAAGCAAGGAAAAGATTTAGAATGTTTTGAAAATATGCATTCGTTTTATTATCCCATACATGGTTTTATTCGCAAATGGTGAATGCATAAAGTTTATTTACACACGTATCTCATGAGGCGGTTATTCGTACATGTAATTGTTTCCGAAGGATTGTTTCTGTTAAACTATATGCCATGCCATGTTTTAATTTTGAAGTTACATTTAGTAATATATGCTCATAATGTCTACCGAATGTCTCCGAATAGTGTTGGTGGTAACAATGTAATAAATTTAAACTCTATAGTTATTTCGACCTTCATATCTCCTGATGCACACTACACTGACGTAAAATTTTAGCGTCTAGGGAATAGTTAGTAATGTAGAAGCAATAAATTGTTATGTGAATTCCGTAGTTTACGTCTGAAAATAGGAAAAATAGTTTCGCTTTCATCATTTTGTAGGATTTATTGGTAGGAAAAAATTCTGGACGTCTTAGAGTTGTGTGAAATGTAGGAAGGAAGGAAGGAAGCTCAGTGTTTAACGTCCCGTCGAATGCTTCGTCATTAGAGACGGAGCTAACGCTCGAAGTTTCGATTAATGGATATCGGCCGCGCCCTTTGAAATGAACGATCGCGCAATTTGTCTGGAGAGATTAGGGAAATCACGGAAAACCTAAATCTGGATGGCCGGAAGTGGATTTCAACCAACGTCGTCCCGAATACGAGTCGAGTGTGTTGCCACTGCACCTCCGCGCTCTGTGTGTGAAGGGTATGTTACAAATAGTTTAGTACACCCCTTCTTAAATAATGGACGACCTCACTTGTTGTGGACAACACATATTTCTTCACCTCCACCCCTACCCTTTGGAAAAGCAGGTGATACTTACATTGTCAGAGATCTTTGGCTGATAGTAAGGAATATGTGTACCATGTTTGGTTGGAAAAGATTCTGTAGTTTGAGGGTATGATGAACATAAACACACACGAATCCAGAGAGTCGATTTCCCAAAATATTTACATGATTAACTTCATTGGAAACTGGTACGGCAACGTGTGAACTGTTTTCTAATATAGTTTCCAAAAGAATTGACACTTTCCAATTTCGTTATTCTTGTGTCGTAGAAATCTGGCGCCTAGAATAGAAACATAGTGAAAGTAGTCTTCAGCTCTTCGTCGTCCAGAAAATGCTGACCAGATGACAGGAATTTTTTAAGGTGTAAGTAAAAATGGAAATATGTGAGATCGAGAGCAGGGCCGTGTGCTGGATGATCAAACAGCTTCCCAGTGAACGTCTGCAAAACAGTGCTTCGAACCGTAGCGGTCGGTCATTGTCATGCAGCAGTACGACACCTGTAGTCAGTCAGCATTGCGTACCTCTTGCTCTGAATGGCATGTTCTCCCGCCTATGTCGAAGACCTGGTGACGTCTGTCATTCGCTGGTACTATACGCAGGAGGCGACCTTTAATGACACGTGAAATCAAAATTGATCCCACGATAAGAGTCTCAATTTTGAGCCCACTTTAGGGTACGGTAGTAACACTAAAAATGGACCTTTGCGATCGTCTTTTGACAGCTCGAAATTTAAATGAAAATAACGGCTTAACCATTCATCTGACACGAAAACTGAAAACCGTACTTGTAGAGATGAACTTTGCTCCCTAATGATTCTTTTATTTTATATATATATATATTTTTTTTTTATTTTCTTTACTTTTTTTACCATATCTCGTATCGTTTCCGAGATCTTTGCAAAAATGACGGCGATTTTGGGATGTCTGTCTGTCTGTCCTTAACGTGTTCCCACTTTTTTAAGTCGAACCGTTCAACCGATCGGCATCAAAATCTACAGACATAATTGTAGGCCGCCACAGACCAGAACTTCCCTTTTTCAATTTTTTCGGGCAAAAAAATACGTTAGTAAGACCAAAAAAAGACCTTTGTAATGTAATTCTAATTGAAAACTAACCGTTCATCTGATACGAAAATTGAATAACCTAATTTGTAGAGGGGAAATTCTCTACAACTTCGCTCTCTTATGGTTTTTTTTTTTTCATATCTTGCATCGTTGCAGATATACTTCCAAAAATAGCGGCGATTTGACGATGTCTGTCTGTCTGTAACGTGTTCCTACTTTTTACGTTGAACCGTTTAACCGATCGGCACTAAAATTTACAGACATAATTGTAGGCCGCCACAGACCAGAACTTCCCTTTTTCAATTTTTTCGGACAAAAAATACATTAGTAACACCAAAGAAGCCGTTTGTAATATAATTTTAATTGCATATAAATCGTTCATCTGAGACAAAAATTGAATAGCCGAATTTGTAGAGGAGAAAATTCTCTACAACTTTGCTCTCTTATGTTTTTTTATATCTCGTATCGTTTGAGAGATATTTTCAAAAATAACGGAGATTTGACATCCTCCGTTGAATTAACGAAAATCAGCCGTTCGGAAATGTCACATGACATTCCTCACCCAGAACTTTCTCTGGCATACGCGATCTTGCGTTGCGTATTTGATGATATTCTTATTGTAACTCATACGTTGTCATTTCAGAGCAATGGCGTACTGAAGAATTAATTTAAACACGTCGATCTTCGTACGATAAATGATAAAAAGTGTATAAAATGCCATATCAGCTTCAGTTAACAACTGCCATCAATAGTATGAAATTAATGAACGCAACTCCTAAATAAATGTTCAAATGTTTGTAATTCTATCGGACCAAACTGCGTGGTCATTAGTCCGTAGCTTACAAACTACTTAAACTAAACTAACCTAAGGACAACACACACACCCATGTCCCAGGGAGAACTCGAACCTCCACGGCGAGCTACCGCGCGCTCCGCAGCGAGACGCTTTAGACCGCTCGGCTACTCCATACAAGCTTCCTAGGGTTTTATTTGCGGACGGGGAAGTTAGTACTGCTTCCTCCCACAAGTCCCCTAAAACCTCCACATCCTTGCGGATGCTGTTGCGTAGCAGTGTGCGTTTGTACCGCCCTACAGTACGCACGAGGTGCCGTAGTTGCTGTCCAAGACTTTATGGACAGCATAGTGGTCTGACTAACCTGTTGTCTTCTATAGTTGTGTCCCCAGCGCAGAAGACAGCACACAGGTCGTTGGTTCTCCTACAAGTGAGGCTAAAATAAGTTCTGTATGATGGAAGCATAAGAAGCGACTCACGAGATTTTTAATTGTCAGGGATGCCATTTATTAAATAAATAAAAAATATGATGAGCAACTATTGTTAATATGATACGGCCTATGCTGCCCATAGTTCATGTTGAGACCTCGACTGTTATCACTATTACAAAAATCTTAACTCATGACCGGAGCGGTCCGGCGCGTATAGTGGTCAGCTCGAGACTGAAACTGCGGCGCGTTGCGAGACTATAGGGCACCTGACGCTCTATTTCGCGCCAAAACAGGGCCGTCGCGCGCCTTCTGCAAAATAGCTCTTCTCTTGTTACAATAAGAGAAGGCACCTTAAACTTTTTAAATTGTCAAAACCTAGCCTGTCCTTGAGAGATATTTATCATAAATTATCAGCTCTGAATAATTAATATTTAGTTTATAATAAGCAAAAGTAATTTCAAAAGAAATCACGTGACGTGAAATGCAGCAGCCAATGCGAGGAGAGCACCAGTAACATAGGCGGGCTTTCCCACAGGAACCAGCACCTACTGTGCCATATGCTACTGCTCCCCACCCCACATTTCAACATATGCTGCACTGCTGTCGTTCTTCCGCGTTTAAGACACGATGTTAGCAAAGAAATGGCCAGCAGCCAGAAATATGAAGTGGCCACATGCCAGGAATATCACACATCCCCTTCCTTCGGAGATTTCCAAACTTGGAATGTTCTCAAAGACAAGTTGGAAATAAGAACCCTCTAAATTTTGAAAAATAGTACCTATTATCTCTCAAAAACTTACATAAATTTTGAAACCATTACTTCTGAATCTCCCCATCTAAATAAAAAATGATTACACAAAAAGGTATAGAAACATCAACATTATAACCCTGCCTAAATTGAACTTGGGCAGCTATGAATTAACTAACCTTACAATATATGAAACTACATGTAAATGCTGATATACACCCTAAATAACCTTCTGAAAATACACACACAAAATCTCAAAGTGACAAATTACTTTACACATTCTATGAAAATGTACAGAAAATAGACGATTAAACAATAGATAAGTAACACTGTTACTTAGAATAATTCCAGGAAATACAGCAGGCATAAAGCCTCTCAATAGTTGTGATTTAAAATCGGCGCATTGCCGTCCATGTTTAGAAAATTTATTTGCACCCTGCCATTAGAATATATGACATTTAGACTTTCGGCTCATGGCCTCTTATAACACCAACTAAATTTTCCGCTCATTGCCGTCCATCAATACCACCACCACACATAGTGCATTGCCTTACATAAAATTACTAATTTTCTTTGCATTGCCGTCCATCAATACCAGCACAACTCCGATTGTTGACTTAAGCGCAAATGAAACTATTTTTGGCACGAGGCCATTTATCACTTATATCGGCACAATACCGTCCACCAAGCCTCTAAACACTTTCTTTTTTTATTAATTGAATTGCCTACTCACTTTCGGTTTTCCATTTTTGACACACGCATTAAGAGCAAATTCAACACTATGCACTCATGAGTTTGTACTTTTAATAATATTTCTCATAGCCTACATTGCACTGCTGACTTCATACGCTTGTACATACAAAGGATATACATAAAGTGGTACATAAAATTTATGCATACAAATACATTTATAAAATCTAATCAATGCAGACATTTTGCATATTGAATCAAGAATAATAAACATATTGGTCAGTGTTTGATAATTACGGATTAAGTTTAAGTTGCGCTTTGAGATCTTTGAACTTTCCCATATTTCTTCAGTTACCTATTCTGTCATACACTTTTCGTGACACACTTTAAGATACATTAAGTCATGTATGTTCGTTTCCTAATTGGGTCACTGACCCTTCATTCATTGACAATACTCTATATTGTCAACATATTATGTTACCTCAATTCCCATATTACAATTGGCAACACATGCCATGTCTAATATTTAATACCATACTGTTGGCAATCAGATGCCACGTTTATATTCACTGTAATATTTAATGCAAAATGCAGATCACAGAAATCAACAGAAACTATTTGTTGTACAAAGGCAAAGTATAAATCCGACTGACAGATCATTGCTTTCATTGACAGCTGACCGTTAAAGTCCATTATATATGATACATATATTCCATACTATATGATGTTTATAGCTCTGATGTGTTATAGTTTCCTGAGGTTTATGTGGAGGCGAAACAGGTCAAAAAATATCATATAATTTATACATATACTTATTCATAGATGTGCATGTGTACGAGCATAGGACAAATGTATTCAAAAAATGGTGCCATTTCTGCTACTGTGTATTTCTAATTTAAAAAATGTAGAGTGAGGCACACACTGCGTCCCCTACCTATTTTCAATATTTCACAAATGACGACTTCACTGCCGCCTGAAACACCATATATATATATATATATATATATATATATATATATATATATATATATATATATATATATATAATCATAATGAGTCGACTTCCAGGCCGGATCCACCAGTCACCTGTACTTGACTCTTTCTTACCATTTCACTACATTCTCAATAATGAGCCTATTTCCAGGCCGAATTTATCAGTCACCTGTACTTGACCCTTCTTACTACCTTCTCAATACTTGCTTACAACTACACGTAGCAGACCATACACCTCGTTCCTCATACCATTCATAATAAAACCATGTTTTACATTGCCTATGTCCAACAACTACTTTCACTAAGTTCACTCACCTATTGTTGCGCCGTCCTCTTCTCAGCGTCAAATATTACCTTATAATAATCAGCGTAAACAATCTTGGAATAAATTAAATAAAAATCCACCAATAATGTAGTCAGCTATTTTCAATGTTATGTTTCGTTCTGAGGAGATCTGTGTCTGCCACCTAACTTTGCAAAGGTAACTCGTGCTATGCAGATGTTTACTGCTGAGTTACAAAATTTACCATACTCCATATTGTTACATACCCACATTAAGTCAAATTCAGTACGTATTAAGTCTGTAAATCTCTTATTCTTGCTTATTCCTGTCAAATCCTGTTTTCATTTACTCGTCTAAATTAGTGTTTTCGTACAATCTGGTGTTTGGATAGAGAAGAAAGTAAAGACGATAGAATAGAGTTCAGATTGAATAGTAAGAGGATGAACTAACAGCGTGAAAGGAAAGGAAATAAGCTGCTAGTTGACTAGGGTACCTGGTAGGCGTCAGTTACCTGGCAAAGCAAAGAGCGCTATTGCCCCCTGAAGTACCTGTACCTATTTGCATTTGAAGGCAGATGTTGATATTTTCAGACAAAAATGCAACACTCTGAACTGACAACACCTTCCTCCATAAGTAAAAGCAGTGTATTTGCAACAATTTTCCTTTAGAGGCGTTTGCCAGAAGCTAGAAGTCAAGTCTATGCTTGTTAATGTCTTGACTCCATGAAACGTCTGAACAAGTTCCAATATTTTGGGCCTGACTTTAAATTTATACTTGTAGTCTTTCATGCGGCCTTCAGTGTGTATATTATTTTGTGTACTTTCAGACCAATATTGGTTGAGAAATGCAGTGACAAACTCCTGATATGTTTTACAAATGTTTATAGCTCTTGTTCCCCACGAAATTGCACCTTCAAACCTACACACAACGATTTTCATCTTTTGCTGTTCTGTCATGTTAGGAATAACACCATCGAACTGCCTGATGAAAGCAATAGGATGTACACTACCTGTCTTTGAAAAATTGTGAAATTTGTATGAATAAGTATTATTTGCAACATCAACTGTGTTACCTTTCTTACGTTTTTGTTCCACCCACGCTTCACGTTTTCTCCTAAGTTCATTTTCAATGGTGCTAATATTTTCCACTAAATTACATGAATCGGGCAGCTCAATTAGTTTCTGCTCGATTTCTGTTAATTTACTGTGAGGTGCATTTGCATTACTTGTACATGATGTGCCTAACTGTGACACTTTATTGTCAATTAATGCTACATTTCTGTTCATTTTTACGATGTCTAATTGCTGTGACAGATATCCATCTTTACATGTTATACTAACGCTAGCCTGCTCCTTTCTCAAACACTCTACCTTATTTGTATCACTATACAGCGTGTCACTATTAACCTGTAATCTTTCGTTAATTTTGCTTACTTCAGAGTACACACTGTGCCCAACGTCATTTTCACAAATTTCCAAATCTAATTGTTTAATACGCTTTTCTGTTTTTTCTTTTTTATTAATTACCCTGTTTTCTAAGCCCTGGAATTTATTATTTACACTAGCCATTGGTGTACGTATTTCCTCTATCACACGGTCTAATCTTTCAATGTTTTGGTCAAGTTTTTCTGCTAACTTCTTCATGCTTTGTTTTTGTTCTAATTTCATTCACCAACTTATTTTATTCTTCTTTGTTTTGATCAAATTTTGCATTAATTTCGTTTGCCCACTTATTTATGCTCTGATTTTGTTCTTCTTTGTTTTGATCTAACTTAGCAAGCACGTTATGATTTAATTTAGCTAACATATCGCTAAGCATTGATATAATATTATTGTCAATACAGGTTTCCTTCTCTCCACAACTTTCTACTGGGAACGTTTCAGCTGAAGCTGTGCTACGGCTTCTGTCACTTGATACCTCCATCTGCTCCTCTGTCATGCAGTCGCCAGACACATTTTCTCTGACAGCTGCATCCAGATTTACAACGTCAGTATGGTTAGGAGCGACAGATTGACAAACTGGTGTATCTCTCTGCACGTCACTTACAACATTTTCAACAGCACTTTGTTCTACATTATGTGTGCTATTGATCTGATTAACCTCCATATCCTGGATAATATTAGATTGCAATTCACTCATATTCGCTACAAAATATGGACTGATATTGTCACCCTGCATCTGAGGTTGTTGACCTGAATGATCATTACCTGTATTTTGAACACATTCTCCGTCCCTACTTCTGAGATAATACCTAGTCTTTCCCTCATTTTCCATTTCTAATATACTTTTTACGCTAGTTTTTAATTTCCAAATTTAATTAACAGACATACACAATTAATTATAATTTACGGGAGTTGGCACTTCTCCCATTTTTCCTTGCGTCGCGATGTGCAGTTGTTGAGACGTGAAGGCTAGTGATTGTAGCTCCGGTAATAGATCAAGTCGTCGTCTGCCGCTGCTGGCGATGTTTACGGCTGTTCCTTTCAGGTGCCGCACCCCTCTTCTGTCTGCTGTGGCAATGAGCGTGGCTGTTCCATCGACGTGTCCGGTGAAGTGTTGCGACGCCGCCGTTCTGTAGCTCGTCGATTCTTGAAGTTACGTAATCCAATGGACCGCGAACTCAACACTTGCACTTGCTTCACTCGCGTACATAAACTGGCTAACGGTCACTTTATTTGTAAAATTCTTGATGTCTAACAGTTCGCGAATCACTTCCACCGTTTATCGCCTCACTGTATCTGTCTATTTCGTTCCAAAATGTTATTCCCCGCAAGGGATGCCATGTACAAGCTTCCTAGGGTTTTATTTGCGGACGGAGAAGTTAGTACTGCTTCCTCCCACAAGTCCCCTAAATCCTCCACATCCTTGCGGATGCTGTTGCGTAGCAGTGTGTGTTTGTACCGCCCTACAGTACGCACGAGGTGTCGTAGTTGCTGTCCAAGACCTTATGGACAGCATAGTGTTCTGACTAACCTGTTGTCTTCTATAGTTGTGTCCCCAGCGCAGAAGACAGCACACAGGTCGTTGGTTCTCCTACCAGTGAGGCTAAAATAAGTTCTGTATGATGGAAGCATAAAAAGCGACTCACGAGAGTTTTAATTGTCAGGGATGCCATTTATTAAATAAATAAAAAATATGATGAGCAACTAATGTTAATATGATACGGCCTATGCTGCCCATAGTTCATGTTGAGACCTCGACTGTTATCACTATTACAAAAATCTTAACTCATGACCGGAGCGGTCCGGCGCGTATAGTGGTCAGCTCGAGACTGAAACTGCGGCGCGTTGCGAGACTATAGGGCACCTGACGCTCTATTTCGCGCCAAAACAGGGCCGTCGCGCGCCTTCTGCAAAATAGCTCTTCTCTTGTTACAATAAGAGAAGGCACCTTAAACTTTTTAAATTGTCAAAACCTAGCCTGTCCTTGAGAGATATTTATCATAAATTATCAGCTCTGAATAATATTTAGTTTATAATAAGCAAAAGTAATTTCAAAAGAAATCACGTGACGTGAAATTCAGCAGCCAATGCGAGGAGAGCACCAGTAACATAGGCGGGCTTTCCCACGGGAACCAGCACCTACTGTGCCATATGCTACTGCTCCCCACCACACATTTCAACATATGCTGCACTGCTGTCGTTCTTCCGCGTTTAAGACGCGATGTTAGCAAAGAAACGGCCAGCAGCCAGAAATATGAAGTGGCCACAGGCCAGGAATATCACGTACACTGCGACAACTCCTAACTACTAGCTGTAGTGTACGTCGGCATTCAGCCGTGGTCGTGAGCGGGTCGGCTCGGATTACCGAGCTGTTTACTTCCGCGTCGCGTCGAGTCGTAGCGTATTAAGACTTCTGTCCGTTTCCGCGAACAACATGGCGCATACAAATCACCGAGCGACCCTTAAAGTTCCTTTTCTTGCCGATCACGTGCCATCCCGTGCTCATGAAATTGAAACATTCATTCCGTGGAGAAATTCGTTTAGATCCTCTTGATGTTATTGGTATCCACTTTTCGATCACGAGCAGTATCGTTTATCTTAAAATGACGAATGCCGAGGTGTGTCAGGATGTTATTCACCGACATGCCAATGGCCTTAAGTTCAATTATTCTGATGGACACGTAAGAGAGGTGTCACTCGAACTTGCAGAATACGGTCGTTCTTAGTACGATAAATGATAATCTAGTGTCTAAAATGCCATATCAGCTTCAGTTAACAACTGCCATCAATACTATGAGATTAAAGGGAGCCTGTTCCAACTGTTATCCACAGTGTAGGGGGCAGCGCGTTGGACTGTAATGCTCAAAGTCAGCCGTTTGGAACCCGCTATTACCCTAAAAATTATTTTCTCCTTTTTTCATAAAAGGGTTTCGAGCCCTCTTATTAATTAAATAGAGCTATGTTCTTCAATATTTAGAGTTGTGCATGTGTATATGCGTGTTTGTTCTATTTCGTGAACATGCCGTGAAATACGCAACAAAGAACTGAACAATGGTCTTCTGAAGCATATGCACGTAAACTGGGAGGATACTGTAATAATGAACATTCTGAACAACGTGCTGATACAGGTAGTTTCGCATATAAAGGAAGTCATTGTTTTCTGTGGAAAGTATAGTTCTTTAATGAAACGGAAGGGAACTGTATATATTGTAACAAATTACCTTGTTTATTTTTGTTTCTAAGCCTTTATTCACTATTTATCGAATTTATTGAAAGTCATTAATTGGAATCGGTGCATCTACTAAAATGTGAAATGTATAAACATATTGAGAAAATGACTTATGTAATTACGAAAAGAAGAATAGCATTCTACGATCACATACAAAGGATGAACCCCAACAAATTGACAATAAGACTGTTCTGTTACTTCAATAAATTAAAAATGGACAATATATGGTGCAGAAAAATTTGAAGGGACATGAACGAGCTCCAAATTACCCCACAAAATATCGAGAAAAGACTGCTACTGAGAAAAATATTAAAGGATGGCAAATGATTAACAATTGAAATAAGCATAGTCTATATTGGCTTTTACGCAAAAAAGGATAGTAAAGAATCAGGAGGGTGTGTTCATCAGAACAGACAACACTGGAATTCTACGGCTCGGAGCGTGGAATTTCAGATCCCTTAATAGGGTAGGGAAGTTAGAAAATTTAAAACAAGAAATGGGTAGGTTGAAGTTACATATAGTATATAGTAGGGATTAGTGAAGTTCGGTGGAAAGAGCAACAGGATTTATGGTCAGGTGAGTACAAGATTATAAATAAAAAATAAGTTGCGAGTGTTACAGCAGTATGTCTAATAACACAGGTCGACAAATTTTGACTTTTTGCCTGGAGTTTGCATGAAAATATGAATTTCTGACTAAATTGACCCTGCTGATCACAAATCTGCAGCCTGCAGCCTCTGTAGTACGTCAGGTTTTTGCACCACCACTATCATCATCATATTCACCATTGTCTAACTCTGCGCCCAATGAAATTGGAAATTGGAAAGCAATTACGGAACAATGGAAACGAAATGGAACAGTAAAGTGGTTAAAAAATAAGCAAATATTATGGTGGGCACTTACAAGGTAGAGGTATTACTTCCCTTTTCGTTTGCCCTTGAATGAACGCTTGATATCCTTCCTCTTGTGTGTCGCCGGCCGCGGTGGCCGAGGGGACGTGTTGACAAAATTTTTCGCCGGGCGCCATGGCTCAGCGCGCCCGGTCAGAGGGCTCAACGCTTTCTGTAATATAAAAAAGCTGAGCCAACAATTCATCGAACAAGAACGAACGAAAACCCATAGAACAAAAAAAAAAAAAAAAAAAAAAAAAAAAAAAAAAAAAAAAAAAAAAAAAGGGACTGAGGCGCTTCAGTCACGGTCTGCACGGCCACTACGGTTGGGGGTTCGAATTCCCACTCGGGCATGGATATTTGTGCCGTCCTTAGTATAAGCTAGTTGATAAATAGTTTGTAAGTTTGGGGACTGATAACCCCGTAGTTAAGTCACATAAGCTTAACAAACATTTGAACTTTTTTTTTCTTGTGTGTCACTTCTCCTTCGCGTGTGATGCACCAACAGTAGTCAGCCATCATGTTTATTCCCCAACGACCTTGATAACGATGTTCCATAGTTTTGAGTTCCTGATGAAATCGTTCAGCATGTTCCTCTGATGTGTCAGCCAAATTTTCTTGAAAACTCTCAAGTGTGACGTTATAAAATGTAGTTTTAGAGATACCTTGCCTCCTAACTGTTTAAAGGACTGTAGCATGTCTTCCACTATTTCCTTGTAATCAGGCTGCTTATTCTGGCCAAGGAAATGATGCACAACATTTTTTAAACTTCTTCAAGCTGGAAGTACTATTTCCGCCATAGAACTGTCAAAGTGCTCATCAGATATCAACTTCCTTATATCTGGTCCAACAAATGTCTCTTCTTTCAACTTTGCAGCCGATTGATTTGGGAATTGCCTACACAGGTATTGGAAACAGTTTCCTGTTTTGTCCAGTGCTTTAACTTACTGCTTCATAAGTCCTAATTTTATGTGCAGTGGAGGCAATAAAATATGATCTGGATTAACCAAATTTTCATTCACAATGTTCTTTGATCCCACTGTCAGATTTTGCGTCTTAGGCCACTCTCTCCTACTCCAGTGCTCATGATAAGCTCTACTGTCCCATTCACACATATAGCAAGGCACCTTAGTGTACCCTGCTTGCTGACCAAGAAGAATGTCAATTAATTTAGAGTCACCACACGCAAGCCACTGGTGTAGAGGTATTTTCATGGTATTGTATGTCTCATTTTAATGTACTTAATACGCAATTTGAATTGATCCTAGCTCATTTCCAATATGTAGCAACACTGCTTTCAAACTTCGCTTTGAAGAATCTATAAACAATCTCCGTTGCTTACTCTCATACTTCTGAGCTCCCATTTTCATCACTAATCCGGCGATATCTTTGCAGAACACCATTAAAACATCTTCAACTAAAAATTCCCTGAAATCTTTATAACGATTTCTGTACAATGAATATTATGTACCGTGTGCAAGTAAGTTATTTTCACTGAGACGTTATCCCAGTAGTTGTGCTGCATCTTTTGAAAGTCTTTCACCAAATTGTCAAATTCTGTTTGAGTAAGAGGTTTTGGGCTACTGTCGTTACCACACTCAGAATAGTCGGATTCACTGCTTTCTTGACTTACATCTGGTTCAGAGAATTCAAGCGAATTCACTGATGTTGGTGGAGAGGGGATTGGTAGCCCTGGGCCATGAGGAACAGGTCTAATTGCCGAATCGAAGTTTTGATACGATATGTTTTTCATGTTTCTTCTGTTGTATCCCATTACAGTCATCAACATGATTCTTCTGTTCATGCCATACCATAGGAATTGCGATGTTCAAGCACTTGATTTTACCTTCACTCCATTTCCTTAACTGCTCCAGACATGTATGGCACGCAATGTGTGGAGCAAGTTACTTATCCTGATCGCCGAGCTTCATGCCGAAATATGCAAAATATGACTTCTCCACAAATTTTGTTATTTGTAGACGTCTTGCACGTATCACATAATTTCCACAGATATAACAAAATGTATCTGGGCTATTCACACACTGCCTTCCTGACAATTTTAACACACCTTCATTGAAATACCACCACTCACAACAAAGTGCGAATGTATCTTCTTGTAGTTGTAGCACTCACTCACTGATTTCTGTGTCGATAATGGAACGTTAGCTCCAAGCTCATTAGCCCCCTATGCCTCACCTTCAGACAAAAAATGCAGGGTTGCCACATTTCTGTTGTTGTGGACACTGCATAACATAGATTTCGCAGCGAATGGTAGGTTTGGAGGGAGGTACTGTGCAGAAAAAACTGAGGGTGATGGAAATAAACTGATATGATTTTCATATTCAGGGGTGCAAATTTAGTAAAGAACACCACTTACTTTCCAAACCCCAGAATCCATGTCGACCTGTGATAATTAATAATGCCGCGAGAGACCACGAACACCGACTGCCGGCGTGGCGCAGGGGATAGCGTCACGGACTGCGGTGCAGATGGTCGGCGGTTCAATCCTACCCACCGGCAAAAATTTATTTCTTTGTAATTAACAATTCTAGAAGGTTCTACATTTTTCTTATGTTCACTTGTAAATTCTACTTGTTTCTTATGTTAACTGTTCTTCTAATTTCTGGTAAATTCTGTGTATAAATAGCAGAGCACTCTGCCTGAGAGGCAGTCAGTGCTGCGTGTATGTTGAGTTTGTAATAAACGTGCTTTCAATATAAGTGCTGTGTTTAGTTGCCTTCGAAGTCAAGCCCGCTTCCATTTCAACGCGACAATAAGAAAATAGGGACACGGGTAAAACTACTACGAGCAACGCAGTGATCGCATTATCGTAGTCAAGATAGACACGAAGCCAACACCGACCACAGTAGTACAGCTTTACAAGCCAACTAGCTCTGCCGAGCTCTGATGAGGAGATCGAAGAAATGCATGAAAAGGTAAAGGAAAGTATTCAGACAATTGAGAGGAAAACTTAATTGTTATGGGAGACTGGAATTCGGTAGTAGAAAAGTAAGGAAACGAAAGATAGTAGGTGAATATGGACTGCACCAAAGGAATGAAAGAGGAAGCCGCGTGGTAGAATTTTGCACGAAACGTGATTTAATCGTAACAAACACCTGGTTTAAAAATCACGAAAGAATGTTGTATATGTAGAAGACACCAGGAGATACCGGAAGGTACCAGCTAGATTTCATAATGGTAAGACATAGATTTCGGAACCATGTTTTAAACTGTAAGACATACCTATGGCAAGATATAGACTCTGACCAGAACTTATTGGTCATGAACTATAGACTGAAACTGAAAAAACTGAGAAAGGTAGAAAAATAAGGAGATGTGGCTTGGATAAATTGAGGGAACCTGAAGTTCTTAAGAATTTCGATGGGAGCTTTAAGCAACAATTGACAGAAACGAGTGGAAATAAACCAGTAGAAGAGGAAAGAGTAGCATTCAGAGATGAAATAGTGAAGGCAGCAGAGGACAAAATAGGTAGAAAGGCAATACCCACAAAAATCCTTGGATATCACATGAAATATTAAATTTAATTGCTGAAAGGAGAAAATATAAAAAATCAGTAAATGAAAATGGCAAAAATGCAGTACAGACGACTAAGAAATGGTATGGTCAGGAAGTGCAAAATAGCCAAGCAGGAGTGACTAGAAAGCAAATGCAAGTCTGAAGATGATTATACAAATAGGGGGGAAATGGATACCGTCTATAGAACACTAACGATTCATATGGAGACAAGAAAAGCAGCTGTATGAATATAAAGAACTCAGATGGAAAACCAAGTCTCAGCAAAGAAGAAAAAGCTGGAAGGTGGAAAACGTATATAGAGGGTCTCTACAAAGGAAATAACCTGACAGACAATATTGTAATAAGGGATGAGGAAATAGATGAATATTAAATAGGAGATACTATACTGACAGAAGAATTCGACAGAGCCCTGAAAGACCTAAGTCGAAACAAGGCAGCTGGTTTAGGTGACGTTCCCTCAGAACTACTAAAGTCTCCGGGAGAACCAGCATGACAAAACTATGTCACCTGGTGCTTATGATGTATGAGAAAGGCAACATGTAAGATGTATGAGACTGGTGAAGTACCTTCTGACTTTAAGAAAAATGTAATAATCCCCATTGTAAAGAAATGTGTGAAAATTAAAGAACCTTCAGTTT
Organism: Locusta migratoria; assembly: GCA_026315105.1. Classification (NCBI taxonomy): domain Eukaryota; kingdom Metazoa; phylum Arthropoda; class Insecta; order Orthoptera; family Acrididae; genus Locusta; species Locusta migratoria. The sequence continues at coordinate 109,588,304 of CM048749.1, read as the reverse complement.
AATATGTCATGGTCGCAAAATTTTAACACGAATTATTTAAACAAAGATGGAAAAGCTGTTAGAAACTGACCTCGGGGAAGATTAGTTTGGATTCAGGAGAAATGTAAGAACACGGGAGGCAATCCTCACTTTACGGCTTATCTTAGAAGACAGATTAAGGAAAGGCAAACATACATTTCTAGCTTTTGTAGATTTGAAGAAAATTTTTGAGAATTTTGATTGGAATAAACTCTTTGAAATTTTGAAATCAGCAAGTGTAAAATATAGGGAACGGAAAGTTATTTACAACTTGTACAAAAGCAGTTATCAGAGTTGAAAGGCATGAAAGGGATGTAGAGGTTGTGAAGGGAGTAAGGGTTGTAGCCTTTATCCAATGCTATTCAATTTGTACATTGAGCAAGCTGTAAAGGAAAGCAAAGGGAAATTTTGAGAAGGAATTAAAGTTCAGGGTGAAGAAATAAAAACATTGCGTTTTGCCGATGACATTGTAATTATCTCAGAGACAGCAAAAGGCCTGGAAGAGCAACTGAACAGAATGGACAGTGTGTTAAAAGGTGCGTATAAAATGAACATTAACAAGAGCGAAACGAGGGTAATGGGAGTGCAATCCAAGAAAATCGGTTGATGCTGAAGGAATTAGATTAGGTAACGGAACAATAAAGGTGGTCGATGCGTTTTGTTACTTGGGCATTAAAATATAACGCGATGGTCGCAGTACAGAAAATATAAAATGCAGAATTGCAACGGGAAGAAAGCCGTTTTTGAAAAAGAGAAATTTGTTAACATCGAATATTAATTTAAGTATAAGGAAGTCCTTTCTGAAAGCATTTGTGTGGAATGTGGCGTTGTATGGGAGCGAAACATGGACGATAAACAGTGTGGACAGGAAGAGGATAAAGGCTTTTGAAGTGTGGTGTTACAGAAGAATGCTGAAAATTAATTGGGTGGATCGCATAACTAATGAAGAGGTACTGAACAGAATTGGGGAGAAAAGGAAGGGATCAATTGGTAGGACACATTCTTAGACATCAACGAATCGTAAATTTAGCAATGGAGGTAAGTGTTTGGGGTAAAACATCGCAGAGAGAGACTAAGAGATGAATACAGTAAGCAGATTCAAATGGATGTAGGTTGCAGGTCTTATGAGGAGATGAAGAGGCTTGCTCGGGATAGAGTAGGGTGGATAGTTGCATCAAACCAGTCTCCGGACTGAAGACCAAAACAACAAAATTGAAAAACAAGAAGAACTTACTTTTTACGCAAATGCCTAAACAGACACCATATGAATAATAATGTTTCCTCTTCTGAATATTAAAATACACGAAATAAAATATTTTATTATTTTTAATCGCTAAGGTAGAGTTTTCAAAACCGTATTTCCAAGTACCAGCACACAAATCATCATTTACGTACTACAATTTTATTTAAGCTGCAGAGTGGGTATTATTCCGCCACTCACATAATCCTTTACTCAAATGAAATACAACAGCAGAAGTAGTATTATCCAAGAAATATACGAAGTTTGAAGAGGCTTTCGTTGCATCAGAGCACTCGGACACCGTCGCTAATACAGAACCTCTTAAATTATAATTGGGGATTATACGAATACTTCGCTGCAGGTTGTTAATATTTATTTATTTAGATAATGCGGCGAATGGAATTAATAGTGATCCACGCAGCTCAGCGCAGGCTGTTCGTCGGTGCCAGGAAAGGCATGCAGATTAATGTGCGAAACAGATATTTTGGACCGATACTGATGAAACATTGAATAATCGTTTCAGTAGCAACGATCAGTGATTTTACTGCCGAGTAATGTAAGCCGGAGTGTCTTTTAGCGAGCACGAGGATGATATTTTTATACAAGAACACTGTGATTCAGCTGAGAAAGCGGCAAATAGTTACAACTCTTAAAGAAAACACTGTACGCATGATTTGGTTGTTGGTTCTCCTCTATGACAATTACAAATTTGAACAAATATCAACGTGATTGTCAGAATAGAAATGAATGAGGGACTAAAGAAAACAGGAATGGAAACTTCTTTGATGACGTTTAGATAAAAGTGGATGAAATTGTTCAAATGTTTGTAAACGGATGGTGCCAAAGTATTGTGGTCACCAGTTCCTAGAATTACAACTACTTAAACTAAATCAAACCAATCATAAGGACAAAATCTATAGAAATGACCGAGAGAGAACTCTATCCCCGGCGGGAGCGACCGCGATGTCTCTGACATGGCGCCTAGATCGCATGGGCATTCCCGCACGGCTAATTGGAAGAAAGTATGGAAAATTGAAGGACTAATATAGACTACAAAATAGCAAATCAATTTTGTTTAGAAATGCAAAAAAAGAAATCTCGGTAACATTACGAGAATGAGCGCTGAATATTGTACTTCAGAAAGAAATAGTGTAAAGCTGGAAAGAAGAAATATATGAAGCAACAATTTTAACAGGAAATGCAAAAGAGAAACTAAAAGGAAAATGACGAAAATTATAAAGGAGACGACACTGAGCAACAATAATGTTACAAAAATTGTAAAGATATACGGGAGTAAGAAAAACGGTTAGTGACGTTGCTGCAGAACTAATAATGAATGTTAGTACGAAAACAATACTGCTAAAAATTGATTTGGTGTGGCTAGAAAGAGACATTCAAACCCAGTTCCTGGGATACTACGTCTGCTCAAAAAATTCCAGAGCTTCTGCCAGAAACTTCTATAAGCTTACTGTTTACTTATTGTGACGGTATCCTTCGAAATATTTTCCTTCACCAACGCCCTTTGTCTTTCCGGAAGCAGTCAGGTACGTGTATTGCTCGATCGCACGAAACACCGTCTGCTAGTTTTCTTTTCAAAAATGTTCCAATTTTTGTTAATCTATCGGACCAAACTGCGTGGTCATCAGTCCGTAACTTACAAACTACGTAAATTAAGTTAAACTAACCTAAGGACAAACACACACACCCATGCCCAAGGGAGGACTCGAACCCCCGACGGTGAGCAACCGCGCGCTCCGCAGCGAGGCGCCTTAGACCGCTCGGCTACTCCACCGCGGCAATTTTCTATTATCTCGTCCATCGGATAAATTACGTAGTTTACAGCACAATTGAAAGCACATGAGACTAAACCTATTAAAAAACAGAAGCACTAACGAAGATTAAGAAATTGTTTTGCAAATTACTCACAAATGAAATTATGATACTTCGTGCTCTGATCGATGTGACACTGGACTGACTGATAACTAACTGTAGTAACGGTCTCTGCCTTGTTATGAAATACCCAAGCCGCAGACGAAAACTATACACAACTGTATGTGTGAAAATACGCGATAATAAACTATTGAAACACTAGCAGAAACGAAATCTGCGAAGTACGTGAGAATGAACCTCTTAAAAACAGAAGAACTAATGAAAATGAAGAAACTGACTGTCAATGAACTTTCACACCAATTAAATTATGATACCTAGCGCTCTGAACGAAGGGAGAGCGAGAGCATGTGACACAGGATAATTATTTATTTTCAAGTATAATTTGCTAGGTATGTGGTAAGTACTGAAAAGAGGATAATTCAATTTGATCGTCAATGTATTTAACGTCAATGTATGTTTGCGTGGTTCAGACCAAATAACCATTCTGCAGCCATGTTCTTTCAAGTATCTCTCTTTCCACAGTTATCGCATTTATTTTCGAATCTTTGGTATTCTTTATGTATCCAGCAAGACCATGATACACACATAATTCAAATTTCATCTCATTTTGCTTCACTGTAGTTCTCTTTAAACCAGCCACAACAGTCTTCATCCCAGTCGCTTCCGTAAAAAATATCATTGTAAATTTTATTAATATATTCATATAATGAGGATGATTCAAATTCTTGTTTTCCTTTGTGTTCTCTTCCTCTTAATTATCGGTATTTGCTTCTTATTATTACCTTCTTCCCTTAAAAGCTTCTTTTGTCTCTCTTTTTCTTCTTCTTTTCTTCCATACCTGTCTTCATTCGTGCCCACTGTTATTATTTTCATCTTTAATCTAATATTTTTCATCTTCTCTTCTTATTTTTAAGGGCAATTATGATTTGTGGAGAGCTTAAAACAGTTGATATCGTTTAACCTTTCGTTTCAGAGGCTGCACTTTATTGGCCCAAAGCAATGGATGAATTTTTTACGCTAAGATCGGTGAGGATACATTATCACATATATTCTCGTATTTTACAGACGATTCAGGCACATGAAAATCTTCGCAGCTTCTTGAAGAACAATCTATACTATTATTTTTTGAGCAAGTGAAGTAATAACGTTGACACCATTTTTTAAGGCTACCTGTTCTTTACAAAGTTTTGTCCATATTACGGAGTGTTGTTAATAATGTAAGGCTTATTGAGCTTCATGATAAGGGTTTTATAATGTAAATTTCACATACAAAAGCCTGTGTAATTTTGCAGTACACGGAAAGTGCCAACGCGGAAGGAGAAGGTGTAAAAACGCGGCACAGACCCTTCGAGATTGAGAAGGAGTTGTGCGCTTGCATCTGATATGGTCAGAGAGCAGTAGTGGTTGTGGGACTTTATAGCAGACGTACCTAGCAGGAAATTAGTTGAACAGTTACTATTATTCCGCCTCGGATTATGTGTTAAGTGCACTGACAGTTTGGAGGCTATTGGTTTATTTGTTTCGACGTCAAGAAGTTTATTAGCCATCAAGTACTGTGCTGATGTGTTGCAATGTAATGCTACTGCCAGCCACAACCATCGCTCGTTGCTACACCATAGGCAAAGTAGTTTTCTCTAAATAGTGTGCAAGCATGGACCTCATAGTTGAGTAAGTTTATCTTTTACATAATAATAATCAGTAACTTGATACTATATATACATGTGGCGTCTGTTCGGAAAGAACAGACGTCACATTCTGATCCTGCAGCTGTTATTATTTAATATTCATAGAATATATGACTTCAACTGCTATTGGGCAAAGCTGAAAATGTGTACCCAGCCGGGATTCGAACCCGGGTCTCCTGCTTTCTAGGCAGTTGCGCTGACCCCTACACCACTGGGGACACAGTGATCACCGCACCTGCAAGGACTACCCACGCACGCCTCCCGTCAGATACAAATTCCCAGCTTCGCCCTGCCCACAGTACTCAAACTCGTAGTTTAACTAATTCCCGTAAGAGTAAGGGCTTCAAACTTGCCCACCCCTCCCCACTAACGATAGGATCATTGCCCGTCACCGGCATATTATATATATACATGTGGCGTCTGTTCGGAAAGAACAGACGTCACATTCTGATCCTGCAGCTGTTATTATTTAATATTCATAGAATATATGACTTCAACTGCTATTGGGCAAAGCTGAAAATGTGTACCCAGCCGGGATTCGAACCCGGGTCTCCTGCTTTCTAGGCAGTTGCGCTGACCCCTACACCACTGGGGACACAGTGATCACCGCACCTGCAAGGACTACCCATGCACGCCTCCCGTCAGATACAAATTCCCAGCTTCGCCCTGCCCACAGTACTCAAACTCGTAGTTTAACTAATTCCCGTAAGAGTAAGGGCTTCAAACTTGCCCACCCCTCCCCACTAACGATAGGATCATTGCCCGGCACCGGCATATTATATATATACATGTGGCGTCTGTTCGGAAAGAACAGACGTCACATTCTGATCCTGCAGCTGTTATTATTTAATATTCATAGAATATTCTAATGCCTCGTCATCTCCATTCGCGGCCAGACCGCCGTAGCGGTCGGTTCGTGTGCTTGCTGCGGTCTTCGGTGCCGCCGCTGCTTGTTTACTTCGCGCGCGCTGTGTGATACTTAGTGTCTGAAATGGAGTCGCACTTGCGGAAGTATACATTGAAGTTCAGTTTCGTTATCGGTGTTGCACGACCTAAGATATACGAATTTGATGATTGGTTCCACGGATGTTTTCAAGTACCAGAAGAGGATGTTCTTGGGATGGCATACGATTTTCTAAGTAACGAGTACATTGTGAAGCTACGGAACGACGACTGGTGCCAAAGGATAATGGACAAAACAAATGGAACAGCCGAGTATAAGAGCAGCACAGGCGAGGTGAGTCGAGTTTCTATTTCCTACGCCGGTTTGGGTCTCAGGAATGTTAAAGTGCATCTGCTACCGTTTGAAGTTGAATTTACGCATATCAAACAGGCGCTATCGAAATTTGGAACAGTATATGCAGTGACTGCTGATCGTTGGGGCGGCAACATGCATTACAAGGTCGATAATGGTGTGAGAACAGTTAAAATTTACCTTCAGTCACACATACCGTCCTTCGTTAATGTATGTGGCTTCAGGGCTCTCGTGGTATATGAGGGACAACCACGCACTTGCTCCGCTTGTAATCTGCCTGGACATCTTAGAGCGGAATGTCCACGCAGGCGTGCACCAGTTCAGCTCCCCGTCGAGGTCGATGCGGAAGGCAGACCGCGCCCTCAGTATGCCTCAGTCGCCAGCCGTTTGTTTACTGGAACGGAGCGCGACGCCACCCCTCCCGATGACGTAGTGCTAGCTGCCGCGGCAGCAAACTCTGTAGTGCCGCCAACAAATGCACTGTCGTGGAGCGATGACGTTGAAATGTCGGAAGCTCGTGAAGGCAACAAACCGACCCCACAATTAAGAGCTGTTGCCGAACTGAGTTCTGTCACATGTAACCCAGCGGGTGACACACCTTTGACGGATGTTCTCGGAGAGAAAGAGGGCGCGCCCGATGCATCGTCGGACACGACAAGTGCGACTTCCGACACCTCCCCAACTGATTCTCCGTGTGTACCTGCAACCATCAACGGTAATACTCCACAACAGATAGAAAAACTCGACGAAGGCGTGACAGACTCCCATGGAACCCTTGACAAACCTTTGATGACTTCTGATAGACCGGTCTCTGGCGCAAAAAAATCTAAAAAGTCGTCATCGGATTCACAGAAGGAAGTTAAAGGGCAAACCTCCCCTGAAAAAAAGAAAATACGGGTTGCTCGTGGGGGTGCTGCTGAAGTAGCCAATCAGTTGAGGCCTGTAGCACAACAAGTTGCTGCAAAATTAAAATATCAGCAACTTGGAAATCTAGGAGCACCCGCCACCACTTCCGCAGATAGAACAGATCACGGCCATGTTTACAAAAAGTTTTGGATGAACCGTCTCCGCAATATGACGGAATGGATACTAACGAGTACCAAACATAGCTTATAATAATATGTGTTTTTGTGTTGATATAGCAGTATATAATGTTACTTGAATCTTTCCCCAAAAATGAATGGTAATTTTACATACAATATAACAACTATTAATATCTGTAGAATCCAGAGTGAATTAAAATTTAGAACGCTTAAGGACTTCTTATATAACACGAACGTAGATATTGGGCTCCTTCAAGAAGTTAGCGTGGAGCCAAACGTAGAGGGGTTTGTCACACTCACGAACATCAGTGAAGAAGACCACACAGGAACGGCAATCTTGCTACGAGATGGCATTCCTCACTCGCATATCGTTCGACTTACAAATGGTCGTGGCATAGCCTGTAAAATTAATGGCGTTCAACTTATAAATTTGTATGCGCCGTCGGGCAACAACCGCCGACGGGAACGCTCCTCCTTCTATAAACATGAGGTGCCTTTTTTAATCAACGAATGTGCCACGAACTGTATTATTGGGGGAGATTTTAATTGTGTAATCTCAGCCAAAGATCAGACACCACATTTCAACAAGTGTTTAGAACTTGACCACCTAGTCCATGGGATCAATTTGATAGACACCTGGGAAAAAATACATGGAAACCGCATCGCGTATACCCATATAACGAGTAATTCGGCCAGCCGGATTGATCGTATCTATGTGTCCGAAACTCTCGCTCCCAATGTAGTGAACAGTGACATTTCACCCGTTGGCTTCTCTGATCACAGTGTCCACCAATGTTATATAAACCTCCAGCGCCCCCAAGTGTTTCGCGGGAGAGGCTACTGGAAGATGAACGTGAGTCTATTACGAGACAAACAACTGGATGAGGAAATCCAGCGAGTGTGGGAGAACGTACAACGCTCCCGAACCCAATGCAGATCAACTGTTGAATGGTGGTTACGTAGAGCGAAACCCAAAATTCGTTCAACGATAAAGAGTTATGCTTACCAAAAGTCCTATTGGAATAAACGGACCATAGAATTCTATTTTTCTTGCCTTCGGGATCTTTATCATTCCGCAGATGTCAGAGTTGAGGATGCTTACCGGCGCATCAAAAGGTACAAGGCAAAGATAACAAATTTGTACCGCAAACAACTGGAGGGCGCAATAATACGTTCCCAGCCGAAAGACATTGCAACGGAGGAAACGGCGACGCTATACCACACCCTACGGACACTGCGACGTCAAAAAGCAAAACTAATTGAAGAGGTAGATGATGGTGCAGGGAACATATCTACTAGACAACGTGACATAATACAACGGGTATACAGCTATTATAAGGACCTCTATGACAGGCACGAGACAAATGATAGATCTTCTCATGACGTCACTGACGAAATAGTCTCCCTCCTCTCTGACGAAGACAACGAGGGCCTCGAAGCTCCTTTCACCGAGGAAGATATTCAAAAGGCAGTACACAATGCAGCAAAGCGGAAGTCTCCCGGACCCGATGGACTATGTTCTGAACTATATCAACACTACTGGCATATATTGGGCCCAACCTTAACACAAATTGCAAACGAAATGTACCTACTTCAAACAATCCCGAATGAACTGAAAGAAGGGTTTATTGTGCCGCTGAAGAAGAAAGGAAACAGCAAGAAGATTCAGGAATTGCGCCCTATTACGCTATTAAATGCGGATTATAAAATTATAACGAGGGCAATCAAGAAGCGGATGCAATCAGTGTTACATAAGATACTAGGCGAATACCAGTACAGCGCATTACCGGGACGCAGTGTGATATCAGCCGCCTGCGAATTACGGGATATTATATGTACCCTAGCAGAAAATGATGAACCCGGCGCCCTACTATTTTTAGATTTTGAAAAAGCCTATGATCGTATCAGCCACGACTATCTATTCAAGGCAATGTCGAGGATGGGGTTTCGGCAACGTTTTCTCCACCTGCTACAGAACTGTGTCTCTAATGCTACATCACGTGTGTTGATTAACGGTCACATGACTGAGACACTACCCATAAGGAGATCTATCCGGCAAGGTTGTCCTCTATCAATGGCTTTATACGCCATAGCTGTCGAGCCTTTGCTGGCAAGCATAACACGCGCGACAGCGGGAATCAGTATAGGAATGTGGAAAATTGCTTGCATTGCATATGCGGATGACGTATGTTTGGCAATAACATCCACGGACGATCTGGCGAAAGTGAGGGAAGTAATTACTACTTTTAACATAGCAACCGGAGCGAAGTTGAATACGAAGAAAACAACACTGCTGCACATAGGAAGAGGCATCGGCAACACCACCTACCTAGACTGGTGTGAAACAAAAGTGCAACATAAATCGCTTGGAGTCTACTGGAGCGCGACACCAGATGCCATGGCAACAAAGAATTGGCCAGACATGTTACACAAGATCCGAGCCACAACTCGTATTTATTCTGACAGAGATTTGGATTTGTTGCAAAGAGTGCACACAGTCAGGATATCGATAGCGAGCAGGATGTTTTATTTGGCCCAGATCATACCGGTGTCAAATCACCTAGCAGATAGTATCCAGAAGGCGTTCTGCTGGTACGTTCTAAGGGGCCATATTTTTAAAGTCTGCTTTGACACCTTAACCTTACCTCGTGAACGCGGAGGGCTTGGTTTAATTCACGCCAGATATAAATGCCGGACTTTACTAATCGGTCGCATTAGTAAAATTATAAATAAACGGACGCCGAGCCTAACCCAATGGTTAATATCACACTGGAAGCCGAGCAGTTTGATGCCACCAATTTATGAAGCTGCAATACCTTTAAACTTTCGCCATGTCAGATTTTACTACAGAGAATTCAGTTATATAAAGCACGCTGATGACATCAACCCGCCCTATACGAATAAGAATATCTACAACTTCTTAACAACAGATGGCCGAGAAAACCGGATAACAAACAAATATCCACATTCAAAATGGAATACAATCTGGAGAAACGTGCACAGTCCTATACTACCGTCACGCATCAAATCAATGTGGTACATAATTGTTAATGATAAAGTGCCGACTAATGAGAAACTTAACAACATTCACCTGGCCCCAACACCCGCCTGTACAAACTGTGGATACGTGGACACATTAATTCACAGACTCACCTGCGGTACAACTGAGTTGATCGTGGATTTCATGCGATGCAGATTGGCCATTATCGACCGAACGGTTTCGCAAAACATAGATATTGTAGAGTTATTACGACCAGAAAAACTGAGGTACCCCCGTAAGAAGAACAATGCAGCGATTTGGCTTTTAGGCCACACTGCTGTCTATGCCATCTATAACCGTTCAGCATCACTTGCCGATTATCGCGCTTACTTGGAATACGAACATGACAAAATAAGACTACAAAGTGATTACACGAACACATACGGAAATATGTTGAAAATTATGGTGAAGACATAAAGATATTACAGATAGTATCAAGATATGGACTTTAGTGCTCACAGAAACGCGGCTATTAAAGCCATGGAGCCATCAGTGTTATGAGAAGACGCATGCAAAACTACACGTCGGAAACAGTAAAAGTTGTAACTGAAACGGACCACTTGCAAGACCAATTCGAGAAGACGAACGCTGGAGGCTTCCATGTGACTGAACTAACCGCGGAGAGGATTTCTTTATTTCCTTTATTTCTCTTTAGTTTTTCACCCTAAGAAGAACGTTCCACACTTTTTAGTTCCTTACTGGCAAGGAGAGACAGCTACTAAGTGCACATACTGTCCCGACACCTTGCAAGCAGCTTTGGTTATATTTATGAAAAAGAAGAAGAAGAAGAAGTGGACCCTCACACTAATACGGGTAACCACCGCAGAAGAGGAAGTTTAATTTTTCTTTCAAGAAATATTCAGTTTAAAGGCAATGAAGCCGGGCCGAGAAGGCAAAAATTTGCGAGAGCAAGGACGGGTTGAAGGGGAGGAAGGAGACCCGCAAAAAAATTAAAAAAAAAAAGTGGTGTAGGGGTCAGCGCAACTGCCTAGAAAGCAGGAGACCCGGGTTCGAATCCCGGCTGGGTACACATTTTCAGCTTTGCCCAATAGCAGTTGAAGTCATATATTCTATGAATATTAAATAATAACAGCTGCAGGATCAGAATGTGACGTCTGTTCTTTCCGAACAGACGCCACATGTATATATATAATATGCCGGTGCCGGGCAATGATCCTATCGTTAGTGGGGAGGGGTGGGCAAGTTTGAAGCCCTTACTCTTACGGGAATTAGTTAAACTCCGAGTTTGAGTACTGTGGGCAGGGCGAAGCTGGGAATTTGTATCTGACGGGAGGCGTGCATGGGTAGTCCTTGCAGGTGCGGTGATCACTGTGTCCCCAGTGGTGTAGGGGTCAGCGCAACTGCCTAGAAAGCAGGAGACCCGGGTTCGAATCCCGGCTGGGTACACATTTTCAGCTTTGCCCAATAGCAGTTGAAGTCATATATTCTATGAATATTAAATAATAACAGCTGCAGGATCAGAATGTGACGTCTGTTCTTTCCGAACAGACGCCACATGTATATATATAATATGCCGGTGCCGGGCAATGATCCTATCGTTAGTGGGGAGGGGTGGGCAAGTTTGAAGCCCTTACTCTTACGGGAATTAGTTAAACTACGAGTTTGAGTACTGTGGGCAGGGCGAAGCTGGGAATTTGTATCTGACGGGAGGCGTGCATGGGTAGTCCTTGCAGGTGCGGTGATCACTGTGTCCCCAGTGGTGTAGGGGTCAGCGCAACTGCCTAGAAAGCAGGAGACCCGGGTTCGAATCCCGGCTGGGTACACATTTTCAGCTTTGCCCAATAGCAGTTGAAGTCATATATTCTATGAATATTAACTTGAAACTAATTCTACCAACTGCGATCACCCTAAGTCACCTACCAAGTAGGGTGGTATCCTGTTTTATATATATATATATAAACTCCGTCCGACCGGCCTCAGGGTGCCCACTGGGTACTGACCGGCCGCCGTGTCATCCTCTGCCCGAAGGCTTCAACGGATGCAGTATGGAGGGGGACAAGGTTAGCGCCCCGCACTCCCGGCCGTTATGTTAGTCTTCGTGACCGGAGCCGCTACTTCTCAATCAAGCAGCTCCTCATTTGGTCTCACAAGGGCTCAGTGCACCCCGCTTACTAACAGCACTCGGCAGATCCGGACGGTAAGCCATCCAAGTGCTAGCGAAGGCCGATAGTGCTTAACTTCGGTGATCTGACGAGAACCGGTGTATTCACTGTTTGTGTGAATATGGTGCTCAGGTTCTGTTGATGGACAGAGTAAGTTGTAATTTGCGTCTGTTTGCTGATGATGCTGTGGTGAATGGGAGAGAGTCGTCTTTAACTGACTGTAATAGCATACAGGATGACTTACACAAAATTTCTAGATGTTGCGAAGAATGGCAGCTAGCTCTCAAAGTAGAAAAATGTAAGTTGATGCGCATGAGTAGGAAAAACAATCCCACAATGTTCGAATGCAGCATCAGTATTGAGCTTCTTGATGCTGTCGCGTCGTTCAAATATCTAGGCGTAACATTGCAAAGCGATATGAAATGGAACATGTAAGGACAGTTGTGAGTAAGGCGGACAGCCTACTTCGGTTTTTTGGGAGAATTTTTGGAAGATGTACTTCACCTGTAAAGGAGACCGCGTATAAAACGCTTGTACGACCACGTCTTGAGTATTGATCAAGTGTTTGGGACCCGCAGCAGATGAGTTTAAAGGAAGACATAGAGGCAGTTCAGAAGCGAGCAGATAGGTTTGTTACTGGTAGGTTCGACTAATGCGCGAGTGTCATGGAAATGCTCCGGCAACTCAATTGGGGATCGCTGAAGGAAAGACGACGTTCTTTTCGTGAATTTCTGTTGAGGAGACTTCGAGGGCCAGAATTTGAAGCTGAGTGTAGTACGATCTTGCTGTCGCCTAATTACATTTCGTGTGGTGATCACAAAGACAAGATAAGAGAAATTAGGGCTCTTACTAAGGCATACAGGCATTCTTTTTTTACTCATTCTATTTGGGAGTGGAATAGGAAAGGAAATGCCTAGTAGTGGTACAGTGTACCCTCCGCCACGCACCTTACGGTGAATTGCGGAGTATGTATGTAGATGTAGATTCAACGTACCCATTGCAAGTGATGAGGACACTGACGTTCACAGGTTATCTGGGACACAAATTTTCAAGGCTATGTAAGTTCGAGATTTTTTGCGGGTTGGCTTATGTAAAGTAATTATGAAAAATTTACTTACTTCAGACTTTTATAAATCATTATCATTAATGGTTTTTTCTTAAATTTTGGTCAGAGGATGGTAGTTCAGTTTAAGGGCCAACACTAATAATTTGAGCAAGACTTTACAAAAGGTTGGTTTTAGTTAGTTAAAACAATAACAGAAATAAACCACAGAGTAAATCCCTCATTTGATGATAAAACGTTTTCAGTGTTAAACAGGTATTTTGTTTTGAACAGAACTAAATAGTGATAGATAGTAAAAGGGTTGAATGTAAATCAAACGTCGCCCAGTTTACACTTGACTGAAAGCGAGTAATGGGTTTGGTTAGTACTCTTGCTTTGTTGAGAAATAGTTTACATTAAGAATTTTACTGCCAAAGGTACAGTTACCGAATCTATTCCCAATAATCACAATATTGTATAGTTCCTACAACAACATTAGGCTGTGTACCATTATTGTGAGCAGTGTCTGTCATCATCAAAGGAGGCTGCAGGTTTGTATGGTAGATTATGCTCATAATCAATCTGCGTATTTGTAATATTTATGTGTTATTTGTTTTTTATCAAATCAACTTTACCAAAGAGGATGATCAATTAGTGAAGCCTTTGTTGGGTTATTATAGTATTCTACTTGAAATATGCCAATGTAGTATCTGTATATGTCGGTTTGCATCTTTCGCTTGTGTTATGAAATCTTTAATTGACGAAATCTAAAAGTCCGATAATATTATCTGTTGTGATTGATCGCGGTCATTTCTAAATCCTCTCAGAGGGTCACATTTTTAGCCGTTGTTATAGTGCTCTTCGTGTGGGTTGTTTGTTATTGTAAATAATGAAATTCTGATACCAAGTTGTTAACCATTGTTACTTATTTTCTACTACATATTGTAAGGCACCAGAGGTCATTTGACACAGACTGAAGCCATGTCGCAGGTTCACATACCGATACGCTGCATGATAATGAACTGCGATCATGAAAGTGCATCATAGATGTAAAACTAAATCACCTATGCCAAAGTTCGAAGGTAAACCAGAAAATAACGATATACCGCGAATTCCCAGTACAGAGAATTACAGTGAGCTGTCATTAATGTCTCAAAAGGTTCAAATGTTTGTTAAGCTTAAGTGAGTTAACTGAGGGTCATCAGTCCCTAAACTTACAAACTACTTATGAACTACCTTATACTAAAGACGGGATTCGAACCCCCGACGGCGGACTTCCGCGCGCACCGGAACACTACGCTTCAGTACGCACGGCTAATCCTCCACGCCATTCATGTCTCAATGTTACGTAACAGTCATTCAAATGAAATCGTTACTGGACATTCGGCGTCAACTGACTGAAACACAGGACCTCTAAACCTGGTGAATTCAAACGGTATAGAGAAGAAAAGAAAAACAAGTTAGTGAAAGTATTGAAGTAGTTAGATAAAAGAGTTTTCAGTTCATGATACATTTTTAATCTTAAGACATGCATTCTTGAGTGTATTAAAGGCAAATGTAATTTATTTTCTGTTTTACTCCTGCGGATTCTCCAGTGAAAAAGGCATTTTCGGCTCAACGAGTGCTATTGTACAAGCGGCTTTGAGAATAAACTTCCACACTAAATGTCTGGGAATATAATGTCTTTTACCAATTTAATAAACGGTTATCGTTCACAGAAATAAACTAATCCTCGACTATAATTACAATGAGACTGAACAATATGTTATCAAACGTGGTTCTATTGTAGAACCTGTTGATACATTTATAAAGTGTGATGACTTCACGAATGGTTTGTTTACATAATATATAAATGCGCAACAAGCAGTTGTGCAATGTAAGTTAATATTAGACCGTAGAATTAGAATACAAATCGGAAATAATTGGTAAAAACTGTTTTACTGTTTTAATGGCTTCGTTTGGGGCTCAATATGAAAATCGAAGGTTTTCCTTCTCGGCGGAGTTGTGCTTAACGGGTCAGGGTAGCGGCTGAGTGGGTGAAAGTGTACCTGCCAAAGGGGTATTTTTACGGTTCTACGAGTGTATCACGTTAGCGACTCAAAATATCGAAAACATAGTTCCATTAATAGTTGTAGGGCATTATATTTTGCATTTAATGAGACCAGCCGATTTCTTTTTTTTTTTTTTTTTTTTTTTTTTTTTTTTTTTTTTTTTTTTTTTTTTTTTTGCGCTTCCTTTGCATAGTAGTGGTCACTGAATTTGGATACATTTTACAATAAACGTGGATCACTGTACGAAATAAAAGCTTAAGGCTGGTAGGAGACACCCAAATAAGAGTTAACTGTTATATATATATATATATATATATATATATATATATATATATATATATATATATATATATAAATTTTAAAAAAAGCATCATTTTAGCAGTAAGATTAACAATAGGTCCGTGTGAACTATCGGCCACTCCCTGCTGCAAAACCTTGTTCCCTGGCCAAATTGAGAAATGACTTGGTTCAAATAACTCTAATACCAAGAAGTTAACGATACAGTGTCCAATATACGTAGCCGCTCACACGAAATTACACACAGGCATTAATATACAAGCCGCCACAATTAAAGTTATTTCATAAAGGTGGATAAGAAAAACGTCAATGGCGCAACGGAACTTAAACATAAAAAATTGCATCTCAGCTTGTTCTCAGCACTGGTGAAAAACAATATTAAATAAAAGGGGGAAGGTGCTCGAAAGCTACAAGTTATAGGCAAGTCAAAATTGTACTGAACTTAACTTGCTTAATCAGGTCGAACGCAAGCAATATGGGGAACCAATTTTGTTAATACAATAAAAATGCTTCATTTACATTATCTAATACTGACGATGCCCAGCATTGAATTTAACATAAATTACACAGAACTTAACGCTACTGGGGGCGGGGGGGAGGATTTACAAACAACACTCACTCGCTCACACACACGCAATGCAACAGCGAAACTCACCAAAAGCAGCGTGCTGGAACCAGGCAGAAGCAGGCGCCGCTATTGTACGCGAAATTCAGCAAAGCCGGAGGTACGACACAACACAATATACAATAAAACTGCGAAGATGGCTCTGCTCTGTCGTGCCTGATCTGAGGTGGTGCGTGAGTATAGCAAAGTTAAGTTGCATTTAGATTAGACGGCGGGCACTCACGCTAACGGTGACACACGGCTACGCTACATGATCGCACTCCACTGAAGGTGAAGTGGTTAAAAATCGGATGCATTGCACAAAATCACGGCGGACCCCTGAGTTGCAATCTGAGAGTAAACCATCTAGGCACTGGTTTTATGACAAGTGGCGTGAATTCAGGTGACTAGCTGCAAACTCCTGAAGTCGGGGTTCGGACCCACGTGGTTCCGAAAACCGATAAAAACGTATCAATTCAATTTATGAAAAATAAAGAAAAGTAACTACGGCATGCAACCCCTATAACTGCGTAGAATTTCATAATGACGCTACTGAAATGCAGCAACATGCGATTATGAGCGTTCACAGAGACGGAAGAAGTCCAGTCTCAAAAACAAAAAAAAAGTTAAATTATTAGAAGGACGGAAAAGTGAGAATAAAAATTACGGCATGCGATCCATAGAAATGTTTAGAATTACAAAAGGAAGCGAATGAAATGCAGATACACGCGATAGGGAGCAATTACAGAGACGGATGATGTCTAATCTCAAAAAACCAGAAAAGTGAAATAATAACAAAGACAGAAAAGTGAGAACAAGAACTACGGCATGCAACCCTTAGAAATACATAGAATTTCATAAGCAAGCTATTGAAGGAGGTTTTACAAGGCTCGAAGAGAATTACTGACAACGACTGAATGCATTCTGCAAGTTCGGAGAAGAAACAGCAAAATTAAAATAGGCGGGGAGAGAAGATCGCGAAATGTTAGTGGAAATCAGAATGATGGGCATGGAACAAACGATAGTGGATGTTGAAGGCTTTGTTCTAACAACCAACCATGTGGGACACTTATCACTCACGGAAGGAAACGATAAGAAAGATTTTACATGCAATGTACAAAAATGAACATATCGTTTGTTAGAAATCGGGTCCCACATAGCTAGAAAGAATTTACACAGAGTTCGAACACCGCCACTTAATCACAAAAGGTTTGAATATTCCAGGCCATTATCAAATTGCAACTAGTAACACATACACTGTGTTTATCTGTTGGAAATCACTGGATTGAGAAACTAGAACATATTTCCGCGCACGACCGGAAGAAATATACCAAAAAAAATGAATCTAAGTTCAAGAGTCTAACATGTTAGACAATGAATCGCTACCATCTTCGTGGACCCAAGAGCAGAACCAACCTTACCTCACCACAATCCCAGCACAGAGTGAGTGGTCAGAAGGCTGGAAAGCTACCGGAAACTGGGAAACCCAAGAAAACAGTGGTGGTAGGGAGACAAGATCGCGAGACTCACCCTGGGTAGGACTCCTTGACTGGCTTGTAACCAAACTGTGTAGAAACCTCTTTGGTCGCATCAGCAGCAGGGGCTGTTAACGACTAACTATTGGCTCTGAGCCAAAGAGAACCATGCAAAGCGAGCTATTACTACCTACATTCAGACGGCCATTAGATTTTTGCACATCCACTTAAAAGTAAAACAAGTACACATCCTCACAGGGACAGTGGCGTAGCGGGGAAACCTTACTTATTGACACATACATAACCACAATAATAAATTATTAAAATAACAAAATCCTAGCAATATTAACTAACATTTCAGAAATTAATATTTTAAAACATGAAATAAAAATGCTATTCCTCGTATCTCGAAAAGAGTGGGGTTCTGGTTTTAACAAAATACTAATCTAGCGACATCAAATAAATTACAATTTTATAAAAAATATATGGAAGACGACAGACGGTCGTCTTTCAACATGTTTATTAAACATTTTAGTTATAACATCAGTTTTCAGTAATATCATTTAAACTAAGCCGCATATCAATAAAGTGTTCCATACGAAAGTTACAGACGAATAAAATCTGCGTGACCTACAGTGAACGTTTTTGATCATACATTGTCGTACAGCTCCACCTTAAGCTATATCATTTCTCAGCATCAATCAAGACTGTTTCAATGTAGTTCTTCAATAAGCTTGTATAAACTACATTAAATATATCAATGTAGCACTCCAATGTCCTCTAATTATATAGTAACACGATAAAATATTAAAATTAAGAAATATATAAAAAGATAATATTAAAAAGCGATTTCATATAGAATGTGATGATATGATTTCTTCTGGTATGAAGATAAGAGAAGGATGAGAAACAAAATTCTTGAAATCAATTAGTGATGATTCTAGTTCGCAGATACAAAGGCTTAAAGGCATGAAGAGACAAAAAATACTAGGTATGTGCCGAAATTTAACAGTCGTCTACGTTTGACTTTTAATGTGGTACTCCGCCCACTAGTTTTCATATCCATTTATACACAGACGGGGTCTTCGTCAACAAGAGGTTCGTCAGTTTAATCTTGTTAGAGCAGGAGTTGTAATTAAATTGTCACAAGTCAACGAGCACTTAATCCGAGCCTTCCGACACCCACACCCCGTATACACTGTGTTGCATTTGCAGAAAATAGTGTAGAGAGGGGACTGGTTGGATGCAGGAAATTAGGTCAAGACCTAATTTCGGAGTCTGCTGTCCCAGAGGGATCCATTTGATGTAATTATAGTATTTACACTTATAGGTAAGTTCTGAAGCAATGTTGGAGGGCATCTTCGGGTGTTAATTAGAGACGCTCTATTAAATTTGGATTACACAAAGGCTTTGGAGATTACATAGAATCGCTATTTATCTAACGTACCTCTTGCCTTAACTCCGCAGAGGATTATTAAAAGTCATGGGCAAGCTTCCACAACAGCTTCAGCTTGAGGATTACGCTCAAAGAAAGGTTTACTTTCTATCAGAAGATTTACTTTTAATCAATGGCTTGATAACCTTCTTCCTCTGTTTGAAGAGTGCAGGACTTCTGATGTTGTCACCCAGTTTAAAGCTGTTGGAACCAAATACTTTCCAATTCCAGGCTTTGACAAACAGCGTGATCAGGTATCCTCACCGACCACCACAAACTTTTCATTCTACTATGATAAGTCATTGACCACGGCAACAATCAGGTGGTCTGAGTCTTCTTTATCTTGCTGTACTGAGTAGCCTTCACCATCAATCCTCTCATTAAGCCAGCTAAAGAATCGTGATTTATTTCTGTCGTTAGAAAGGCATTCCTCCTGAACCATTATCATGACCAATCACTCCATAAAGATGACCTCAAGAGTATTGGATCTTTTGTTTCAGCAGAGGCACTCATCATATTTCATTTTGTTGGTGGCAGCTCTTCTAGGTATCCATCAAGCACCACACTTGTCGCACTTCGGTTCTAGTATCTTTTGAGGGAGTCAACGTACTTGGTAAGGATTAACTGGAAAGTTTCACCATTCTTCCATACAACCCGGTCGGGAATAAATCCACCATCAAAGAAAAAAGCTACGTCTTCTAGCTTCACCTCAATCAGCGTTGTGAACAAATAATAAAATATTGACTTGTCAGACTTTTTAATTCCAGTTGCATCGACCCTCAAGTGGGAATAGAGTGCCAGCTCATAACGGAAAAACTCTTTGACTTGTTCATCGGATTTCTTGAGGCGGACGTGATGTATGGATTATAATTTCCGGGTCCGGTGGTACATCCTCCCCATTACCTCAGATTTGAATTCTTCTGTAATCATATTTTCTTCTTGACATACTTGCTGTTATCAAAGGTTTTACCATCTGGGATGAGCTCTGAGGAATTGCCAACTTAAAGGGGTCTGTGACAGTTGAATGAGTAATTTCGACGATTTATGGTCTAACGGACATAACAAATTCTCTACACGTCCCCAGAACCTACACAATCAATGTGAGTCGATCCAAGGTGGAACAGTACGTGTAGTTCAAAATATTCAATTTTGCTCTCATATAACGTCTAATTATTCCTCTGTAACATTTGAATGTACCACTTTATTAATGGATTTTTTAGGTTAAAAGATATTAAAGTAAGACGTTAAAATGAAAAATATTTATAAACATGTACAAATTGTCCAACTCTGATGAGCAATAGAATGGGTCCAATAAATATGAGGGTGACCTCATTAATTCCAAAATTTAATACCCTGTTGGAGGTACACTTTTACGCTCCCACTACGAAGCCACAGGTGCTGATGGGTAAAAACCTCGGATAGTCATATTGAGCCACAAATGAATCCATTAAGACAATAACAATAAAGGCTTTAGTAAGAATTATTTCGGATTTCCACACTTTTTTGGTTTTACTCTAAAGGCCTCTAAACTAACAAAAGCTCACAGAAGAAAATGTTAAGTACTGTAACATCTCATTTCCAAACTTTAATAATTCCAACATAATAATGTTATTTTCTTAGACTGTTTTTCAATACGCTGCCGTCTGTGATACCAAACATGGTAGTGAATTGGATTTTTATCCTTTGCCCCACCTATTATTTTCCTTCCTGTGGAGACGATTGTAATATCACACACTCGGTTCTTGACAATTTTTCACAGGAGAATGGTATTTTCTTACGCTCCTATGTATTTTGGTATTTTAGCTGATTATTGCGTAGGGAAATGTCTCGAGTGTTCAGCCGCGTGGCGTGGGGTGAAAAGCGTTTTTATTGCCAAGGCAACTTCTTGTCATTTTCAGGCGTTCCTGGAAACACTAATGATGACAAGAAATAGGGTTGCCTAAACTTTGTGTCTTTGACAACTTCATCCTTGCTGAATTCTTGGCCACGATTCAAGACCCCTGTCCTTAGCGCCATCTGAACAAAGATTATTTCCTCCGCAGTGTATTTCCGGTTTCTTTGTTATAATTAAAGTAATTGAACTATAGTTGTATTAAGTACATGTATTGAAATACGCAATAGATTCTCTGCACTGCTCAAATGAAGAAAGTGATCGTTTCAATTTCATGATTCACAACTTACAATTAATCCGTTTCATTAGCTCTGAAAGGGTTCCAAATTGCTGGGAGAAAATAATTAACCCCAGTATCTTGTGCCTTTAAAAGGAATGGTCATTATAATAACGTCAGACTGAGTATTTTTTCCTAGTACAGGGAGCAACGCGGTAAATCGCTAATGTTGGAATGAAGTAGAAAAGTTAATCAAAACCTAGAAAAGTACATTTTTTCTGATGTTATGAATTAATAAAAGTTTCTAACAAAGTTATAGATTGTATATCTGGCATATGTGACAATTGACAAGCAGATGTTTTATGAAATGTTCGTGCTTTCTTTCAAGAATCAGTTCAGTTCCGTAGGTTTTCCATGGTATTGGGACGATTTCAATACACCTTCGACTTCAGGTAATCCCAAACAAATTAATCGTATGGGCAGAAGTCCGGTGAACATGTTGGCTGTTAAGATACCCATCTGACAGATAAGCCTCCAGGAAAGTCTGCCCTAAAAATTCATTATAATGCCCGCTGTGTGTGCAGTGGAACCATTTTGGTCGAAACCAGGTATCCATTAATTGCACTGCATCGAAAGCCGACTGTAGAAACTCTTGCATCGTAGTTAAGTAAGGTTCCTACTTCACATTTACAGTACAAATTTCCTGGAAGAAGCCCACGTGTGATGTGCGAACCACTCAGTGGCGCGGTCTGACATGTGAATTTTCCTGGTATTCTGTCTCTCCAGTACCGCACATACTGATTGTTTATACACCCTCCGAGGTGAAAATGTGCCTCATCAGGACAGAACACATTTGCATCACTGGGTATGGTTGCAAGCACGTCTTCACGAGTTGTTATTAGGCACATATAATCCTGAAATGACTATTGCTGCCACACGCACACGGGAGAAAAGTCAGTTCATTATGAAGAATCCGGTAGAGATAACGTACTGAAATGCCAAAAGCAAGTTCGTGTTTGCGAGTTGAGTGTTTCAGAGATTGCAGTACTGCTGCAGTAACTGGTTTGACATTTTGTGGGATTGTGATGCTTCTCTCAGGTCCTTTTTCCTGATGATACATCTACTGTTGTCCTTAATGCATTTACCCAATTTAATATTGCAGTTCAGGAACACGACAGCATGGGGGTACAGCAAATAACAAACGAAAAGCATGCTGCATTGCAGTGATCGAGTGGAAATTCTAGAAATAAATCTTAGCACAAAATGAGCGCTCCTTACGTGCCCACTGCATTATCTCAACCGAACAACAACTGAATACAAACCCTCCTGTGGGTAGACTCACGCACATGCGATGACTTCTGCGAGCCGCTGGAGAACCAAACACTCGAATTTTGAAACTTTCCAAAATTAGTTCCCGAATGAAACACACGTACCCGGTAACTTTCTGTCTGCTGCCGCGTGGGATGTATTTCGCTTTTCGTCCTGTTTACTGGACGCTCGGTCTGGTGAAGCGTGACTTTAATGGGTTAATGGGCAGCCAGGTATCGTTACTTACTGCAGATCGCGCTCTGTTCTCTCTGGCGTTGTGTGCTCGAATTTTGTGCGTTTTGTGACCAATGGCGTCTTCCAGAACATTCCTTTTTTTATTTTTTTAACCTTCGTTCTGATATTATTTTGCGAAAAAAGAACCAAAATCACATCGTTTTGATGTTACACAGGACCGTGGACGCTCTTTACCATCGTTTCCCTATAGACTGGAAACAGTTATCTAATTGTATACGAGAAGACTGGATCAATATAATAAATTCAAGGATATGTTACGCGCACTAAACAGTTACTGGTGTCAAATGCAATGAAATCTTAGATAATACTGACCTATGGAAAAAATACCTAATGCTATAGATTCAGAACACGCAAAAACGACGCAACAGAAAGAGAACACCGCAATTAATAACGGATCAATGAGTAACAAGACACCTAAAGCAATGTAATTTTTATCTTCCATGAAAAGCTAAATATAAGAGTCACTTATATCGGAATTTCTTCCTGACACGTAGTGTAATAAACGCCATACAATACTTGAGTAGCTTGATCGCTACTTTAGTATAACAAAATATTATAGTCTGAAAGAAGAAGAATAGGGCACAAGTACACAAAATACGAGTAAGATGAAAGAGTTAGCTAGAAAGCTATGGCAGTTTCACCTGAGGACCAAACGATGTTTGGTCAATAAAAATTGTCTTGTGAGGAACTCAGAACACATTCTAAATGTCCTGATGTTGTTTTCAAATGCACTTACTTATCCATGTCATTCATCACTCTGAACATGGACATTATTAGTTTAACAGTCAATCATGCGCCTTAAACAAAGTCCTTAGTTTAATTAAGGCTGTAACAGCAACATCAATGTGTATAACACTATAAACAACGGTAATGTATCAATATTGCTACTTTTGGTATCAAAATGTACAAATTAGTGAGATATCGATTATTTTTTCTATAATTATATTAATGTATGTGAAGTAATATTCTATGGATGAAGGTATATACATATGTCTTTGTACAGACAAAATCTGAGCATAATTGAATACCTGTGAAATGTTTATAGATTTATTTAAAAAAAATGCATTTTAATTTTATGTGGATTGTTAGGAAAATAATGATCTGGTTACCTTACTGTAATAGATTCATGAAGGATTTGGCTTAGGAATTTTGTAAGTGTTCGTGTAATGTAAAAGCCTGTGGGATGAACTGAGAAACGGAAATGGCGTGCGTGAACGGAAAAGGTGGGAAAGCGCGCCAAAACAGCGCTCTTGCGTGTTACGAAGGTTCTAGTTGAACGGAGTAGCATCTATCTGGCGGGTTAAGGCGTGCAGCGGAGGTAGTGCTATATGAAGGCCAATATTGCGGGAGTTTATGGAAATGGCCTCAGTTGACGAGCGCTGCATGCTGTGTACAATGGCGCAAATATTGGTGGCTTAATTGTTTTGAACTTTCAACGCGGAGAGGATTCTAAAAGCAAGAGCACTGTATGAGCCCGCACTTGAACGATTGTACAACGACGACCCACGCACCTGCTCTTCTCTGCGAACACATGCAATGCAGACTTTATTACTTTGGTAACTACAGCCACAGAATCAAATTTGTGTGTGTGTTATGTATAACAAACTAATTTCATTTTGACCTGTGTTCCACCCGTCATTTTCCTAAGTCACTGACCTATGTAAAGTCCCAACCTTATAAGTGCAAAAGACTACCTGTGTGTTCTAAACTTTTGGTAATTCAGTAGAATTTAAAGTAACTGATTTTTACTCTTCATAACTGTGCTCTAAAATGAAATAGTGTGAAGTTTCTTACGCGGTCTACATAGAAGCATACATCAACAGCCTTTGATGAAGTGCATTAGTAATTACTGAAATTACAAAACGAGAAGTTAGCTAGAATTGGTGTCTGTTTCATAATACTCTTGGTGTATAAAATATTCCTAGAGAGTGTTAGATGTGTGACCATTGAGTAAGTTAGTTTTTACAGTGTGATTTTTACTGATTAGTTATCCAGAAGATAGTTCAGTCCGATTACACTATTTAAAACATAACGGGAACAACAGAATAATATTTGTGCTTCATGCTCCGTTCAGATTCTTTACATCAGCGTAAAGTTTCTTGCTTTTCAAATTAATTACTCTACAGTCATTATACGTTAGTTTACTGAAAGGGAACAATAAGAACAGTTAAAGGTAACAACTGTTTCATACTGCAAACAAATATATAGACTGGAAATAAATTTATTTGAATGAAGTTGAAAGGTTGGTACCATGTAGTTACATTGTTAATGTAGGGAAAGTGTGTTACCGCTAAATTAAACAGACTATAGCAAAATATACACTTGTCATACTTCTGATACTAACATATTTGCTAGTCTTTACACAAAGAGCTAATTTTGGACCAGTATATACAAGATTTAATATTCTTTCAAACTGGTTACACTTATAGTCAATTACTTGCCACAACGTCTTAGTAGCAGCGTATACTACTGTGGGAATTTTTTTTTACTTTGTGATTACAAAATTTGCTATATATAAATATTATTTTTAACTTACTTTCATGATAGACTGCATGCTAGGGTGCTGACAGACTTTGTTCATTTGTATACCTATTCGAAAGTCACAAAATTATACACATAGTTGATACTACTGATTATTAAATCATTTGAAACGGTGATCTTACCGTAATTTTTCTAAATTTCTTGATACTTTGGTCCAAGTAAACATTAATTTTTACACGAGTACTGCACTAGTTTACAAAGTTTCTTCAAGCATAAAGTCTTCGAGAGATGAAATATAAGGTTTAATGTCATTATCCATTAGTAAGCATACGGTAATCCCCTCGGAGGAGCGCGTTACTGTTTAGGAGCTTTGTGTAATTATGGTAAGTGGTTGGGAACAGCGTAGTCGGTGGAACTTTAAAAGCTCAAACTTATTGCAGTGACTTGCCGTTTTCCATAGATTTTCTCAGAGTATCCCAGATAACAGAAGCGTTGCATTTGATCAGCCAATACATTAAATACTTATATCACAATAATTTGCAATTTATTAGAGTCTGATTTCATGTTGTGATGAAACGGCGATGAAATTATAAGTAGGGAAACAACTGGATGAATTTTTGACTAAGACGAATTTTTCACATCCTGTAGACAGTAAAATCTTCTTCCTTTTCTTCTTGTGTGTGTGTGTGGGTTTTTTTTTTTTTTTTTGTTTTTTTTTCCAGTACGCCACAGTTTCTGAAATTAGTACCAAATCCTTTTATTGACGACAGAAGCACCCTGTGTGGTGGTATTATAACAGTCAAGTGATCTTAGGATCACCTTGGGTATGCATAATGGAACTGTTAATACCTGCACCTGTACTTTCACGTTGTACTGCCCAAGTAGTGAGATTTCTGCATACAGATCGTGAAGTTCCACAGACTTGAGTGTTTTGAAACTGGTGTCTTCAAAAGACGAAAACAAGAAGAACTCAACAAAGCACCGTGAATTGTTACCGCAGCATCGCCATATATTTCCCAAAATGCTTCTATAACGTTTGAATTTGTAGACTTCGCAAACTAAATGTACAGTAACACTATTACTATAATTAGGTCGCAAAATATGTGCATTTAACACTGTTTTCTTAAGCTTAACCTTTTATGATGCACAGCGACACTAGACAAGCCTTTAGAGATGCAGGACAGCTGACGAGAAAGTGAGAGGCATGTTGGCTTCCAGGAGTCGCACCCGCAATGACTCATTGAGAGGGTCCGGCCACTCTGCTACCTGGGCACAGGGTTCCTCTACTCTTATTGTGTTCGTTAAAAGTTGCCGAGTTCGAGTGTGCACTCGTCTGTTACTATAAGCCACACCCACTCTCCCCTTCAATCGACCAACAGTGCCTCCATAACTTGAATTTCAAAAAATCAACTATTGCCCTCTCCCTAGAGACGACAGTATTTCTGCAAATGAAGGCTTACAATGAGTGTATAGTTTATTACCATTTCTGAAACGTGAAACTCTTATGCGCTAATCTTCCAGAAACGGAGTATAAGTGATAAGTAGGGTATCTTTAGATAAAGAAAAATCACAAACGAGTTAGGCCACAAAAATGTAGTAACTATGAATGTGCCGAAAATGAAATGGAGTTGAAACTTCCTGGCAGATTAAAATTGTGTGCCGGAACCGGGACTCGAACCTGGGACCTTTGCCTTTCGTGGGCAAGCGCACTACCGACTGTGCTATCCCGACACGACTCACGATGCCGCCTCACAACTTTACTTCCGCCAGTACCTCGTCTCCTACTTTCCAAACTTCACAGAAGCTCTCCTGCGAAACTTATAAGACTAGCACTCCTGGAAGAAAGGCGAAAGGCAAAGGTCCCAGGTTCGAGTCCCGGTTCCGGCACACAATTTTAATCTGCCAGGTAGTTTCATATCAGCGCACACTCCGCTGCAGAGTGAAAAGTTTCATTCTGGAAACATCCCTTAGGCTGTGGCTAAGCCATGTCTCCACCATATCCTTTCTTCCAGGAGTGCTAGTCTTGCAAGTTTCGCAGGAGAGCTGTGAAGTTTGGAAAGTAGGAGGCGAGGTACTGGCGGAAGTGAAGTTGTGAGGCGGCATCGTGAGTCCTGTCGGGATAGCACAGTCGTTAGTGCGCTTGCCCGCGATAGGCAAAGGTCCCAGGTTCGAGTCCCGGTTCCGGCATACAATTTTAATCTGCCAGGAAGTTTCATATCAGCGCACACTCCGCTGCGGAGTGAAAATTTCATTCTGAAATGGAGTTAGTCGAATCATGTAGTCAGTGAATGTGCCTTAGCCAAAGAAAGGAAATTCACTGATGTTTTCTGCGAGATATGTAAATCTAGAAAAAAATAATGAATTCGTATGTTTTAGAACATGCATGATCAAGAGAAAGAAAAGTGGATACAGACTGAAATGCTCGGGGAAACCTGAAAATTGCCGTTGCGCATAATATTGAAGATGATACAGTAATTGCCTTAGATGCTCCTGGTTGGAACGACGTAATAAATAAATTACAGGGATAACTTACATCCTAATAGCTCGTTAAGTGCATTGTACAGTAATTTTAACCTACATACAGAATAAGAATCCGCTACCACAACTCCGCAACAAAAACTGTTGGGAACTATTTTTAACAAATATACGGAAAAGCGAGGATGTAGTCGTCAGGATAGGTTCTGAGCTGCCTCTCCCGTGGGAGGTCCGATTCCTCTCTCGGGCATAGGTGTGTGTGTGTGTGTGTGTTTAGTCCTAAATTAGTAGTTTGTAAGTCTGGGGACTGATAACCGTAATAGTTTAAACTAATTGTTTTACAAACGTTGGAACACTATACGGAAAGTCGAACCTCGCAGCTTCTAATTCCAGTGTCCATGAAATTAGCCCTTTCAATAAGCACAACAATCGGTCCAATTAGTAAACAGTTTACTTTTGAATCGCAGATGAACGACGTTGTTACGCATTATTATCGGTAAAAAGATCCATGTATCTTAAATTGGAAAGCACGTGGTCTGTTGGTTTGCCCAATTAGTGTGCACGTTTATTAGCAAAATTTTCAGCGTGTTGCGAGGGTTTTATTCCCGCGGTATATTTAGCGAATCGGATTTTTAACTGCCTCTATAGAAGGGTGAGGTATTGGTGTCATAGCTTCACTGGCATTAAGTGATTGACAACCACGAAGCTTTCGGTAGTCACATTCGAATTTTCACCTTGGCTACACGCGCTCTATCCTGTAACGAGAAATACTATCATTGTATCTTTGAAAGGATGCGGTTGATTTCCTGCCTTGTCCTGATCAAACAAATACGAAAATGTGCTCCGTCTGAAGTCAATATGTCAGTGTGACGTTGAGCCGTCACCTCTCCATGCCGCGGTGGAGTAGCCGAGCGGTCTAAATCGTCTCGCTGCGGAGCGCGCGGTTGCTCGCTGTGGAGGTTCGAGTCCTCCCTGGGGCATGGGTGTGTGTGTTGTCCTTAGGTTAGTTTATCTAGGTTTAAGTAGCTTGTAAGCTACGGACTAATGACCACGCAGTTTGGTCCGATAGATTTACAAATATTTGAACTTTTTTGAACCTCTCCTTCCATATATATATTCAAACCTAGATTAACTCTGTCTTTCATGCTTTCTTTTCTTCACCTGAGATCGAAGGAAGCCTGGTGACATTGGTAGCAGCTGATACGGCAGGATACCAATATACAGCCTGTGATTTTTATTCTGAACTCACCAAATAGTTGCAAAACTTCAAATCGGATTAAAAACCTGAAAAACAAGTGTTAAATATTCTTAAAATTCTGTCTGGTAATGTTAGCCTTAATCCTCCTGCCCCATTTCTACAGAGGGTGGGAAGACTACTGTTAAGTCTGTTATAGTAACATCCAATTTTTTCGGTGTAATAGGATACTACCGTTTTAAGTAAAATTTTCTTTTAGACAAAACATTTAACCCTCTAGTGCTACTAAATATTTTACCTTTTGTTACTACAGATATTTCAGTCTTAATTCATTGTCAAGCGATCCGTGAAAACATATTGTAATCTTTGCTTTTCATTTTTTTGAAAAGAGATGCAATCGATATGTACAACTTAAATTCTGTGTAGTAATTCATTGATGCTACATGCAGTATTTATATTTATCTCTCGTAAACTTTTTGTAGCAAAACTATGGCGAACTATTTATGTTCAAATGTTTGCAATTCTATGGCACTTAATTACTGATGTTATGAGTTTCTACACTTGCAAACAAACTTACTTAAAGTAACCAAAAGTCAACAGACATACCCATACTCCGCAGAAATGGGTCTTGGAACTTTCGGCTATTCCACTGCGACAAAGATTTTATAATGTAGTACTTTATAACAGTTTTAATTTAAATGATGTGTGTTTACAAAGATGTTTTACAAATTTTGCGCCGCACGAGAATGGCCGTGATGTCGGGAGCGTCAAGTTACAGATCGCGAGTCTTTGTCGGGCATGAGTGTGTGTGTTGCTCTTAGTGTGACATAACTTACGTAGTTTGTAAGTCAAGAGACCGATGACCCGGGTAGTTTCGTCACTTAGAATTACAAACATTAGAATATTGATCAAATTTTGTGTTATTTATGATGGTGCACCTCTGATTCCAGTGCTGGTTTATTTCTTTTACCAAATCGTCTCCGGTTGACACTTTAATGGGATATACGAGCAATTTTGGAGAACAGCATCTGATAAAACCGCAGGCACACTATTGCATGATCAGAGGTAACAACAGTTTATGAAAGGAACATCGTCGTAAACATGTAGCATTCACTATGAATATGTCGTACAATAAAATGTAATAAAAACTTCACCATAGTTTTGCTACACGAAAGATATAAGTGCAATTTATGTAGCAACAAAATGAGTAGGTTTATAACATTTAAACACGAATGCTGTATATTGCATCTAAATATTACCATAAGACAATATATGTGGTATTTATCAATCGCTATTCTTTCAGAAAAAAATTACACCAAAATTTGCAGTATGTTGTTTTCACAGTTAGCGAGTCAATGTCTTAATGCCGAAAAAGCTTTAGAAACAAAATTAACAATTATCAGCATAATGTTGAATGCTATGAAGAAGCTTGCTCTGGGTGGAGGAGAATGGAGAGCTGTATTAGACCGGTCTCCGGACTGAAGAGCACAAAAAACAGTTTTGATATTCTGCTCCGGAAGAGACCAGGAGACACCGGAAGGTATCAGATAGATTTTATAATGGTAAGACATAGGTACCGGAACCAGGTTTTAAACTGTAGGACGTACCCAGGGGCAGATATAGACTCTGACCATAACTTGTTAGTCATGAACTGTAGGCTGAAACTGAAAAAACTGCAGAAAGGTAGGAAAATAAGGAGATGGGACTTAGATAAATTGAAGGACAGTGAAGTTCTGGAGAATTTCAGAGGGAGCTTTAGGCAACAATTGACAGAAACAGGGGGAAATAAAACAGTAGAAGAGGAATGGGTAGCATTGAGAGATGAAATAGTGAAGGCAGCAGAGGACAAAATAGGTAGGAAGGCAAGACCAACAAAAAATCCTTGGGTATCACAGGAAATACTAAATTTAATTGATGAAAGGAGAAAATATAAAAATGCAGCAAATGAAACAGGCAAAATGGAGTACAGACGACTAAAAAATGAGATTGACAGGAAGTGCAAAATGGCTAAGCAGGAGTGGCTAGAAGCTAAATGCAAATCTGTAGAAGAATGTATAAGAAGGGGAAAAGTAGATACCGCCTACAGGAAAATAAAAGAGACATTTGGGGACAAGAAAAGCAACTCTACGAATATCAAGAACTCAGATGGGAAACCAGTTCTCAGCAAAGAAGGGAAAGCTGAAAGGTGGAAAGAGTACATAGAGCAGCTCTACAAAGGAAATGAACTTAGAGACGATGTTGTAGGAAGGGAAGAGGAAGTAGACAAAGATGAAATAGGAGATAATATACTGAGAGATGAATTTGACAGAGCCCTGAAAGACCTAGGTCAGAACAAGGCCCCAGGAGTAGATGACATACCCTCAGAGCTACTAAAGTCTCTGGGAGAGCCAGCCATGACAAAACTATTTGAACTGGTGTGTAGGATGTATGAGACAGGCGAAGTGCCCTTAGACTTTAAGAAAAATGTAATAATCCCCATTCCAAAGAAATCAGGCGCAGACAGGTGTGAAAATTACAGAACCATCAGTTTGATAAGTCATGGTTGCAAAATTTTAACACGAATTATCTACAGGAGAATGGAAAAGCTGGTAGAAGCTGACCTCGGGGAAGATCAGTTTGGATTCAGGAGGAACATAGGAACCCGGGAGGCAATACTCACTTTACGTTTTATCTTAGAAGATAGATTAAGGAAAGGCAAACCTACATTTTTAGCTTTTGTAGATTTGGAGAAAGCATTTGACAATGTTGACTGGAATACACTCTTTCAAATTCTGAAGTCAGCAGGGGTAAAATATAGGGAAAGGAGAGTTATTTATAACTTGTACAAAAGCCAGACCGCAGTTATTAGACTCGAAGGGCATGAAAGGGAAGCAGTGGTTGGGAAGGGAGTAAGACAGGGTTGTAGCCTTTCTCCGATGTTATTCAATTTGTACATCGAGCAGGCGGTGAAGGAAAGCAAGGAAAAATTTGGAATAGGGATTAAAGTTCAGGGGGAAAAATAAAAACATTGCGTTTTGCTGATGACATTGTAATTCTGGCAGAGACAGGAAAGGACCTGGAAGAGCAGTTGAATGGAATGGACAGTGTGTTGAAGAGAACGTATAAAATGAACATTAACAAGAGCAAAACAAAAATAATGGAATGCGGTCTTAGAAAATCAGGCGAGGCTGAAGGAATTAGATTAGGCAACGAAACAATGAAGGTGGTAGATGAGTTTTGTTACTTGGGTAGTAAAATAACATGTGATGGTCGCAGTACAGAGGATATAAAATGCAGAATGGCAATGGGAAGAAAAGCATTTTTGAAAAAGAGAAATTTGCTAACATCGAATATTAATTTAAGTGTAAGGAAGTCCTTTCTGAAGGCATTTGTTTGGAGTGTTGTGTTGTACGGGAGTGAAACATGGATGATAAGCAGTGCGGACAGGAAGAGAATAGAGGCTTTTGAAATGTGGTGTTACAGAAGAATGCTGAAGATTAGGTGGGTAGATCGCATAACCAATGAAGAAGTGCTGAACAGAATTGGTGAGAAAAGGAATTTTTGGCATACCCTGACAAAAAGAAGGGATCGCTTGGTAGGACACATTCTTAGACATCGGGGAATCGTAAATTTAGCATTGGAGGGAAGTGTGTGGGGTAAAAATCGCAGAGGGAGACCAAGAGACGCGTATAGTAAGCAGATTAAAGTGGATGTGGGTTGCCGTTCTTATGAGGAGATGAAAAGGCTTGCTCAGGATAGAGTAGGGTGGAGAGCTGCATCAAACCAGTCTCCGGACTGAAGACCATAACAACAATAACATTCTGCTCCGAGCCCACTATTGAAAAGAAGGATAAAACTGTATTTGTTGCTTAGTAAACTAAACTGTAATTGGATAATGGTACAACTCTGTTGAAAGTTATCAATAAAATTGTAAATTGTCATCAAATAAAGGTTGGCATAAAAATTTCTTAAACTGTAGTTGAGTGGCTTCGTAAGGAATCGTGTCGGAGGATGATGTGTGTGTGTGTGTTATGGGTGATCGTTTATGAATCGACCTTAACTAAAACTTCGATAATCTGAGTGAAAACTTTATCAAAGTGATTTAAGTTGGCTTTGAACAAAAACCAAGTATATAATAATAACAAATTCTAATCCTACGCCATTCTTAATTGTGTGTAAGGAATTTAAACACTAGAATTCAGGAAACATCCCTTAGGTTGTGGCTGAGCCATGTCTCCACCATATCCTTTCTTCCAGCAGTGCTAGTCTTGCAAGGTTCACAGGAGAACTTTTGTTGAGTTTAGAAAGTAGGAGGCGAGGTACTGGCTGTTGTCAGGGCGGACCGTGAGTCGTGTCGGAATAGCTGGGTGGTAGAGCGCTTGTCCGCAAAAGGCAAAGGTCCCAGTTTAGAGTTCCGTTTCCGGCACACAATTCTAATCTGCCAGGAAGTTTCAATTTAAACTCTGACAGAAGACAGACTGACTGATTAATGATGAATCTGTGTGTACCATAAGAATTAAATGTTCTGTGCAAGTTTTTGATTGCATTTGATGTCTCAATTCAACAATAATTCCTATCGTAGCTCAGTTGTCAGTTAACGGTAATTTATGGCCTACCTTTGCGCAAGGAAACAGCATATGTGACACTGCTGTCAAAATTACTGCCAAAGCTGCAGCTGCTGCAAAGTAAAAGCTAACTACAGAGTTCGCAGGTGTGCAATGTGAATCCACTAACTACACAAATTTAAAATTTCTGCTTTTGGGTTAGTAGGACCAAAAACCAACTAGTATGTTACACAGTGTCAAGTTTATTTTCATCATATTTTCTCCTTTCATACAGAAAATCATACTAAATACCTGAACTACAAATCGTATTATTCAGAAATTGAATGTAAAGAGACGAACTTTAAACCTTCACGATCATTGTCTGTCAGAGATGGACAACAAGTACGCGAAGCGCCTAATAATGAAATGATAATTCTCTTCATAATATCACTTTCAATCATCGTTAAATTCTCCAAACGTGGTCTACCTCATCAACCGTAGAAAGAAAATTTAGCACATAAAAAGATTCGTCTGTTCAAATTTGAAACTTAACTTCATGGCTGCCTACACATCACTGTGTGGAGGGGCAATGAATCTCAGTAGCTCAAACGCGGTGCAGAACACATCAAAGAGTGTCCTATCGGAGTCAAAAATAATAGTTACAGACATTGAGCATTACAGACCTCAGATGTAACTAACACCACTACGTTTCATTACCCCCCGGCCCCTCCGGCTAGATTTTTCCAGATTGAAAAAAAAAGGAAAAAAAACAAAGCAACAATACTTCCAAAATACTTAAAAAATAAATAGAAACGGTCAATGTAAAAAAAAATAAAAAATAAAAAATAAAAAAAGAGCGTTATGTACTGATATACACTACCAACAGAAAACCCGACGTTGCACTGGTATTTATTTATTTATTTGTTTCAGCCATGAGTTAGCACTTCTCCTATGCCTTCTCTTTCTCTGTCTCTGTCAATCTCATTTTTCTTCTAAAAGCATGTTATATTTATGGGAGAATATTTCAAGAAATAGGGCTTTCTCGCATAATGTACATAGTTATAAGTGCATTATCCAGACAAAGAAAGATAGTAATCAAAATACAAATGACTTATAAAATTCGTTCGATCTCACATTGAGTACTATGTAGTACAATTTTACAATTTTTCAGGTATATATTCATTTTTACAAGTGCTATATGTCTGTAAAATATGTTGAGAATACAATTTGTAGTAAAGAAATAACATATTAAAACTTGGTGCATGATGGGGCGGTTTTCCATTAACGTTAATGTTTATGTTCCCATATCTCATGAACTACGTGTCGTAGTGTGATGTAATTTCGAAGGTGCATTCAGCTATATGTGTGTATACTGTCTGTAAAATTTCCTGCGGCTACAATTTGTAGTGTAGAATTTACAAATTGTAAGGTCTTTCCGAATACCGTAGATTTAGTCTATGAACAGCGGTAAAGTAATAAGCGAGAAACTTATTTCCTTTCATCATTTTACTGTGGTTGTCAGCGAGAAAAAATATAATACAGGTTGGAATCTTTAAAGTTTGTCGCAAGTCTCTAAGTACTTTCATTCTC
This sequence comes from Locusta migratoria, assembly GCA_026315105.1. NCBI lineage: Eukaryota > Metazoa > Arthropoda > Insecta > Orthoptera > Acrididae > Locusta > Locusta migratoria. The sequence continues at coordinate 109,553,171 of CM048749.1, read as the reverse complement.
ACAAAGTGTATTCATAAAGCCTCGTTGCAATATGCAGCAGTATTTTGCGATTCCTATTGTTTACGACCTCATATCTCCTGAACCATGAATCGTATGTGATTCTTAACACTACAGAAACTGTTAACTCACGGGAAGAAATATGTGTATCAAATTTGATTGAAATCGGTCCAGTGGTGTAGGAGAAAATCTGCAACACTGTCATGTAATGCAGCAGTTATTGTCGCATCTAATTGTTTATGACGACGTAACTCGTAAACTATGTGTGGTACGTGATCCTTACACTTACGACGAGCGTTGATAATGAAGTTTACGTATGCAAAATGTTATAAAATTTAGAACAAAACTGTAGATTTGTATGCATTATGTACACACATACAAACACACGGACACTCCGCTTTGTATATAAAGATATTGTCTGCAAAATTTCCCGCAATTAGTGTTTATACTGTAGAAATTATAAATTGTAACGTCAAACCGAATGCCGTAGTTTCGCTCCACGAAAAGCGGAAAAATGGTAACATTTTTTCCTTTAGTCACATAACTGTGGTTGCGAGAAAAAGGTTATAAATTATTTTTAAAGTTTTTTGCAAGGCGCTAAGTACTCTCATTCTCATATAGTGTATGAACAAAATCTCGTCTCATTCTGTGGCAGTCTTTCGTGAAACCTTTCCTTTATGACGTCATATCTCCTGAAACATGTGTCGTATGTGATTTTGAACTCTGCACGAACTGTTACCTCACCGTAAGGAACATGAGTATCAAATTTGGTTCAAATCGGTCCAGTGGTTTAGGAAAAAATGTGGAATATTGTCGCGTGATGCAGCAGTTTTTTCTCGCATATTGTTTATGACGTCATATCTCGTGAACTGTGTGTCGTACTATGATAAATTTCGAACGTGCTTTCAGTGGTTCGTGTGTATACTGTCTGTAATATTTCTCGCGAATACAATTAATAGTGTACGAGTAATAAATTGTAACGCCATGTCGAATGCCTTAATTTTACTGCATTTACGCCGAAAAAGTAGTAAGCGACAAACTTTTCTCCTTTCATCATTTTGCTGGGGTTCTCAGCGAGAAAAAGTTTCCTAGATGTTTGAAATTGCGTCTCGCTAAGTGCTCTCCTCAAATAATGGACTGACAAAAGTCACACTAACACGCGCCACAAGAGGGGGACGTTTTCATTGTTTATGACATCATATCTTCTGAACTGTTGGCCCCATCGCAAAATCCTTTCTTTCCGGACTTCTTCAACCTAGTATAAACTACATGCCTGCAAAAAATCAGCTTCATAGGGGAAGTAGTTTTCGAGTGTTCGTGTTTAGTCAGTGAGTGAGTGAGTGTGTGAACGAGTGTCCCTTGGCTTTTATATAGATAGAGATAATGGAATAAGAGAACATTATAACAGTCAAATAGAGGAGAATCATGGTAAAAAATTTTACGTGACTTTGGCGCCTGAAGAAGTAAAAACCATTTGTAGTGATGAAAGTACACGTACCTCCTAATGGAACGTGGACATGTTCTCGCACCTAATGTGCCCTTGGAACTTTCGTAACTGAGTTTCAAAGAATCTGTATATTAACTTGAATAGTGCTTTGGCTACCGCTCCCTTCCCCCCCCCCCTTTCCCTCCCCCACACACAGAAAAAAAAATGTTTGTGTAGTCTATGGGACTTAACTACGGGGTCATCAGTCCCTAAACTTACAAACTACTTATGAACTACTTACAAACTAGGACGGCACAAATATCCATGCCCGAGGGGGGATTCGAACCCCCGACCGTAGTGGCCGTGCACACCGTTACTGGAGCGCCTCAGTCTCCTCGGCCACCGCGGCCGGCCCACACACAGAGACCAGGGATCTGAGATGTTCTGAAGGAATATTATTCTTCGGCTCTGCAGTATATGTTCGGAGATGTTTCAGGGATATATTCAACTGTATACCTTATACCATCCGTTTCCACTCCCATTCCCCTTCAAACGCATCATCTGGGAGGTCCTTCCTCTCCCCTCTACGTACTCTCTACTGTGTGTTAAAAAATAACAAGCTAGCAGGTCTTTGTATTTATGCAATTGCTTTTTATTCTATACCACACTACCACCATTTCCTTTTCTATTTCTTCAGGTTCTGCTTGCAGCTATTTCGCTAATTTAGTAGTCCACAATATTGATAACGTTATTCTATTTTGTATTAAAAAAAAATAGTCACCTCTGAAGTCATATAGCGATTTAATGCCAACACAGAGATGAATTAGCGACTGGCCCGCTCGTATGCCATTTCTACATTATGCATCCTAGATATATGTAATATGGTAAAAGACGTTATTGCATTCTAGAAACATTATTACTCTGCCAGTGACCTATGTTGTTTTAGTGTATCATTAATAGCATCAGTACCGTCGTATTTCAGTGAGCTTCATATTGTGAACTCCACAATTGGCAGTTATCCGTCCAGAGAATCTTATAGTGTTCCTTTTGACATGTCCTAAGGAACAGACACCATTCATACAGTCATGTACGCTATGACAGGTTGTAGAAAAATTATTTGTGACGAACAAATAGCTGCAGATGGGCGAGGTAATGTACGGGTGACACTGTATAAGCACTGAAAGACAGATTGAGTACTTGGGAAATGGGTTGGATGGGAAACCTGCCCCAACGGCGGTGTTCAAGGCAATCGTTCTTGAAAATCGGTGAATCCGCGTTTGACTTAGTCTCCGACAAATATTTTCAGCCACAACTTTGAATGTAAGTCAACGACCATTAGGTCCGAAAGGTGTAATGGTATGGACAAATTTACGGTAGACAATCGTCGATCAGAACCATCGCCCGATATGGCATAGAGATGAAGCACCGAACTTTATTTTATTTTTCAAGCTTTAGGAAGTCTTTCCAGATTCCCGTCTCATGCAGTTGGCTAATTTTTCGAACGATTCGCCAAAACTGTTTAAATAAATTATGTCGACAGTTTCTGTGAAAAAACGTAACCCATGTCTTCACCGACCGTCACAATTCAAAAACGCTCAATCTGTAATGACTTCATCCTCGAATGGAACATATCGAATATTCCATTGTTTTAAGACAAATATAAGTTGACGACAATCCTCTAACATCTAACGGCGTTCATGAGAGTTTTTGTTTCAAGAATTAATCTTACTCTGCTGAACGACGTTAAAAGTTATTAATTAGCTTCTGTCACAGACAGAGCCGTTGCTAGTCACTCAGTCACTTTACTTCAGTTAGTGTACAGACTCATCGGTTGCATCCATACACTTCTACAGATTCTTTACACTGAAGAGAAATGCCTCAGTCTCATTATCAGGCGGTACTCAATATTTCTGAAACGATGTTTGTCTGACGAGACCTCTAAGACAAGTACACTGATCGTCGAACAGTAATTGCTCCATCTACCTCTTCTGCACGAGTTCTGTAACACAACGACTTAATTGATTGCCTTCCAAGCGACTGGGAGCAGTGTGCTAATCCCCGTTTGTAATTACGTTAATTAAACAATAATCCGCCATTAAGAGCGAGAGGATAAAAAAAACTTAATTTCAATTACGAACAGCACAGACCGTGCGAAGCTGTAATGAAAGCCAGAAAACTAGCGCATGAAGTACTTGTTGCTTAACTCGGCGCTAGCGAGAAGATACTTCAATATGAACCATGGCATGACGGATGCAAGTGATCATTCAAATATTCTACGCCGTGCTTGTTGTACTGTATATTTATAGGTAAGAGCAGTGGAATCTCATTACCACAAGTTGCGATTTCGCCTACTGTTGTAGCTTCCTGAATTCGAGTCAGGCAGATGACGCCCGTATTACCACTTTCTGTTTAAATTACATTACAGCAAATACCAATTATTTTGTTGGTTTCTGCTTTTCACCGATACAGTATATCATAAAATTTCATACCTATGTTATTCATTTAACATCTCTACCATGTATTGTTTGAAACAATCCCAGACTGAAATGCTACCCTATATTCTTTTACCTCCTCAGTCTATGATTAAACCTCACTCACAGGAGAAAATGGAAATCATAAAAGTCTAAAATCTACATATGTCCAATTAGAGTGACATTTGAATCTTGCAGTCGTGGGAACGGTAAACGGAGAGACCTGAATTATGGTGAATAGAACAGGATTCGCAACCGAGCAAGCGCCCTGTCAACAGAGCTACACTGGCACGCCTCATATACAGTCCTCATAGCTATCAGTACCTCGCCTCCTCCTTCCAAACTTCAGAGAAGTTCTCCTGCGAACCTTGCAGGACTATAACTCCCTGAAGAAAGGATATTGTTGAGATAGTTACATTATTGTTTGACAATCCAATATGATGTCGTATTTTCAACATCTGAACACGCCCTGAACACAGTGATGACACATGATTATTAATGTCTACGTCTGATGGCAGCAAGTTTGCTGAAACTAGTCACGAATGTGAAATCTTTCCATTTAACGATCTCGGAAATGAACATACCACCCAAAAAAGAGTTGGGGAGTTACAAATTGGTACGGCCAAACTTTCAGGGAACATCCCTAACACACAAAGAAAGAAAATATGATGCGGACATGTGTCCGGAAACGCTTAATTTCCATGTTACTGCTCATTTTAGTATTTCTCTTTAAATGTAAATTGAAATAATTCGTGCAGACAATTGTCAAAATACCCAATTGTTTCGTTAGTACTTCCTCGATTCACGTCATCAGCACAGATTTTCTGAGAACGTTTGGACAGGAATTGTTGGTGATGTCTTGAGTGGGCATTATTTTCTTCCACCTACGCTCACTGCGTATGCTGCTAAAACATGTGCCTTTACAAGTACGACACAACATGTGGTTCATGCACGATGGAGCTCCTGCACATTTCAGTCCACGTGTTTGTACGCTTCTCAACAACACATTCGGTGACCGATGGATTGGTAGAGGCAGAGCAATTCCATGGCCTCCACGCTCTCGTGACCTCAACCCTCTTGACTTTCATTTATGGGGGCATTTGAAAGCTATCGTCTTCGCAACCCCGGTACCAAATGTAGAGACTTTTCGTGCTCGTATTGTGTACGGCTGTGTTACAATACGCCATTCCCCAGGGCTGCATCAGCGCATCAGGGATTCCATGCGACGGAGGGTGGATGCATGTATCCTCGCTAACGGAGGACAGTTTGAACATTTCCTGTAACGAAGTGTTTGAAGTCACGGTGGTACGTTCTGTTGCTGTGTGTTTCCATTCCATGATTATGTGATTTGAAGAGAAATAATAAAATGAGCTCTAACATGGAAATTAAGCGTTTCCGGACACATGTCAACTTAACATATTTTCTTTCTTTGTGTGTGAGGAATGTTTCCTGAAAGTTTGGCCTAACCTTGCTGTAACACACTGTATACTTTCTTCCGAGAGTGCAAGTTCTAAAAGAGGAAGTTTCGATGTGTGGATTGTATCTACGGGGGTTGGAACTTAAATAGTGGAAGCTATTTATTCATAACCGATACAAAAGCGTCTCACGATTGCTACTGTTACTGTCCTTCAGAGTGGTCACCAGCGTTATGTAGAACCCACTGCCAACGATGTGGAAGGCGAAGTAAACTGGAGATCCTGTTCTATCGATGTTGCGAATGGAACGGTCTACTGCCTGACGAATCTCTGAAAGAGTTCTGAAGCGAATGCCACGAAGTGGTTCCTTCATCTTCGGAATCAAATCAAAGTCACACGAACTTAAGACTGGGGAGTATGGAGGATAGTACAGTACTTCCCAGTCCCATCGACCGCACCCGCGCATTGTCGTGAAAATGTTTGGTGGAATGAGCAGAAATTTTTGCCGCTTCTTTCGCAAAGCTTACGTTGATGTGGTTCCTGTTTCGAAAACATAGTGACATATTTGAGTTAGACCACTCGCTCGCCAAGTGACACAGATTTTCCTTCGATTGTGAGCACTCCGATGACGTGGGACAGCAGAGTACATTTGCTCGCAGGTAACGCAGAAATGTCAACAAAGTGTGCTAACGGCGACAGTATTTACGTTCCAACCCTCGTATATCAAATAAAACCAGAGTAATTTCCTGTGTGTGTTTGTGTGTGTGCGTAAGTGCGTGCGCTTTCCTAGTTTATGTGCTACCTATCTTTGTAACCTAGGGAGGCGACGCAGTGATATCACACTTTACTTGATTTTGGAACGACGGCGATCAAAATCCACCTCCGCCCATTCTGTTTTTTAAGTTTTCTGTGAGTTTCCTAAATCACTGCATGCAAATGTTTCTTTCAAAGGACACAACCGATTTCCTTTGCATCTTTAATCAAATAAAATCCGAGTGTGTGCTCAATCTGTAATAACAATGATGTCGACTGGATGTTAAACCCAAATCATTCTTTCTCTTTTTATCTTTTTACTGTGCGACCAGTTTTAGAGTTGTTACGTTTCAAGGTCTTATTCTTGTGCGCCAGTTAAAAAGCCGCGTTATGTCGCGTAATAACCAATGAACCGCAGAAGGCGCCAATGGTCATATAGTCTGTGGAACGCTCCGCGCGCCGACCATTGAGGTTTTATGCAGGCACCACACAAGAGAAGGGGCCTCCCTTCATTTTAAAACAGGGTTGCGACATTCAGTCAGAAAAATATCCCCCAGAGCTGCTATAAATATCCCTCTGGCCTCTCGAAATACCCTGGGCATCGATTGCGAGCCTTAGAAGCTAATCTTGATTTCAGTAGTTGCTCCCCCCCCCCCCCCTTTGACGCTTCTGTAGACAGAGAACTAATTATAAGGACACTTCTCACTTGTAGTGCAATTTTTTGTTTATTGGAGCTGCAGCGTGTCTATCTAATTCGCTGTTTCCCGCAGCTAAGACCTTTTTACAACATAAACATGGACCCCTTAAACATCTTTACCGTGGTGGAATCGCCGAGCGCTCTAAAGAGCCTTGTTGCGGAGCGGGCAGTTGCTATCCGTAGGAGGTTCAAGTCCTTCCTCGGGCATAAGTGTCTGTGTTGTCCGTAAGTTAGTTTAAGTAGCTTGTAAGCCTAGGGGCTAAGCCTAGGGACTGAGAACCGTAGTAGTTAAGTCCAAATGATTTAAAAACATTCCAGTATTTATAAGGCTCATTACTGTTCGAAAGCCACCCTCCCGCGTCGAAGATTCGAATCCTCCCTCGGGCAAGGATGTTTGTGTTGTCTAAGTTAATTCATAAGTAGTTTGTAAGGTTAGGGACTGATGACCCCGCAGTTAAGTCCCATAAGCTCTAAAAACATTCGAACATTTTAAAAGTCCAAACTAAGATATGAACTCTGAATACTATACATAACCAATAAAGTTATAAAAACAGACTTGTCACAACCTCCTCTTTAATGTTGTTCTTCCTTGCTATGCAGTTCTCGGAGGCAAATGCAGCTTTAATAAACGAAACAGGAAATATACCGTATATATACGTAAACGTGAAGGGTCCAAACGTAGATATGAAGATAAGAGGAGGAACTCCGCGTCTCTAACCTCGGTAATCTCGCGTCCAGAAGTCTGTAGGAATAAAGTTGTGGCCATTTCGAGAGACGGCATATTTAAAAACTTTGGAGACAGAGCGGCCGGCGTCGGCTGTCAGCTCGCTATACAGCGCAGGTGGCTGCGGTGAAAAGTTACAAGGCAGGGCGCGGGCGCCCCAAATTGGCGGGTCGCTGGCACGCAGGCCGGCAGCCTCACGCAACGCGTCGCACTGCGTGCACGCACCGGCGGGTGTGGGCGTGCGTACGCGCCGTGGCCGATAAGCCGCCTCTGCGGGAAACGGGGAAGGCGTTCGCGCGGAGATATCGGCGAACGAGGTGCGTGCGGGCGCCACCGTGTAATTTCATCGCCACTTATTGTTTTTCAGTTGCCGCAGTAACGGTTAAAATTACTCTAGACCCCGAATACAAATGCATTGCAGATTGCAGATTCGAGTCCTGTCAAGGTCGCCATTAATACCAAAGTCCTTTTTTTTTTTTTTTTTTTTTTTTTCTCTTATCTAAATATATGAGGGGTTTACAGCACAAATGGCGTAACTCCACCTACGAGGGTTGTACCAAAAATAAGGTTACCATATTTTTTACGAATAGAAAAAATTTCCATTGTTAGTATGTGATCTCTGCTCGGACTTCATCGTCGCTCTTGAAGCGTTTACCACCTAAGTGATTCTTTAGCTTCGCGAAGAGGTGATACTCGCTGAGAGGTAAGTCCGGGCTATACAGGGGATGGGGCATATCAGTCCACCCAAAATTCTTCAAAAGCTCCTGTGATTGACGAGCGACGTGGGGGTCGAGAGTTGTCGTGAAGAAGTACTGCTCCCTCTGTCTGGCGATTCTGGATTGCTCGCCGCAGTTTGGTCAGTGTTTCACAATATCTGTGTGCATTTACCGCCGTACCAAGTTGCATGAAATCGATGAGGAGTATCCCCTTACGATCCCAAAACAAAGACGCCATAACCTTTCCTGCCGACTGCGTTTGTCTGAATTCTTTGGTGGCGGTGAACCGGAGTGACGCCACTGACGAGACTGTTGCGTTGTTTTGGGGGTGTAACGAAATACCCATGTTTCAACACCCGCGACGATTGAGTCCAACAACCTCTTCTTATTGTCTCCCCCCTCGCAATGTTGAAGAAACTTGCGAGCACAGTCAAGGCGTTGCTCCTTGTGTCCGTCAGACAGCATCCGGGGCTCCCAGCGAGCACACACCTTGCGATAACCCAACGTTTCTGTTAAGGTTCTTTCAATTGTGCCGTGGGAACCTTCAGGAATGCGTTCAACAAGTTCACGGACAGTGAACCTCCGATCTTTGAGCATCTCACTGTTCATCGTCTGTACAACCGCATCCGAAACCGGCGGTCTTTCACTCCGTTCTTCATCGCGAACGTCTGGGTGACCCTCAGCAAAAGCCCTGCATCATTTGCGGACGTGATGAGCGGACATGCACTCATCACCGTAAATCTCAGTCAGTTGTCGATGAATCTCCACGGGCGGTAACGTCCTTGCGTGGATAAACCGGATTACTGCTCGAACCTCGTATTTGGTGGGAGTTGCGATCAACACTTCCAACGCTGACGGCTGCCAAGCCATCATTGAGCGACGTAGCGAATTGTGGACCGGCGGGCTAGAGAGTGGGGCAACAGCAGCACACGGCACTGTTGTCAGATGTAACTTAGCACCTTGCCTCGTGGCTGTAGCTCATTGGGAACCCTATGTTTGGTACAACTCTCGTATGATAGTTTTGAGTTAGAGGAGCATTCATTAAGAAGTGTGTAAAATTATTAATGTTAATCTTTCATTTGTATTTATCTATAATGGATAATATGCACAACACTCTCTCCAAATATATTAACAAAACGGAATATCATTCAGGAAATGCGTAAGAAATGACTTCTAACACAAAAATGAAAGGAGTCACCTACTTTGTGCACTAAACAATTTTATCAGTCATTCACTGTAACTTCAAGTATATGGTGTGAATACAGGTTCGTCGTTTTCCTCGACCGAAATTTGATCTCTGGATAATGAGTGCGTAGGCAAGTGCTTCAGGAATGCATGATACATAGGTGGCATAAATTTAAGAAGATGAAGCATATCCTTGTTTGGTTGTCACAGTCCGCCTGGTCTTATAAAGTCTCTCTGAAGAAAGGGTTTGAAGTGGTCTGCCTTACGAAAATCAACCTCATGAAATTCTTCACTTTGACGGAAACCTGATTTAAACCTCATGGAAAACGGTGCAGCCCGTTCACATTGCATTCATCAGACTTGCAGCCAATTTGACGGATGTCCATCAGTAGCCCTTTTCCTGATTACTGTGCTGACTAGTAGCTCCTTCGTTGAGACCAAGTCGTCGTTCTTCATTATGTTCTTACAACCTTGAATAACATCTACCCAATCACCAGCTGAGGAAAAGTACTGTTTTTTGTGACTGGCTAATTCAATCAGACCAAAGTCTGCATCATTAGGCATATTGCTATGGCCAGATAGGCGTACAATAAATTTGTGGTTTTGTCACTTCAACTGTCATGTCTGAGCCAAGGAAACACACACATTAAAATTATTATTTATTTTTACCTGTCACATTATTATTCATGGCACAATTTTCCTCGCTGTTTGGTGGATATTCTGTACAACATTCCATAACATGGTTACTACAATAACCTTCACATTCTATCTTACACTAATGCACATGGAAATACTTACTTCGTGCTCTGAACAAAGGCGGGTAGTACTTAAAGCAAAAACACAATGGCGCACTCTGTGAACAGGTGATGACACCTCAGAGAAACGTACTTGTAGCTCTGAACTGAAGCTGTCTCTCTGTATTCAAACATCTCTGTAACTCACTTGGTTCATAAAACCATTTTGTGGACAAGCGACATACATTGGCATGCATGAAAAAAAAAATTTTTTTTGTAAAATCTTGGTCGCAATTAGATTTATTTCATGACGCGTTTCGAGAACATCATCATCAGAAAAAGATTTTAAAGAACGATGGAAAATATAACCATCTTGGTATAGATGCCTGATTACAACTTAAAATATCATCATGGACGTCTGGCGACAGTGTTGAACCAGACTCACATGCCACATTCCACATGGGGTTTATTTAAATCTAATTGCGATAAAGACTTTTCAAAAAAATATTTTTCATCTCTGTAACTCGTTTTCAACTTGAAGTGGAGTTACGACACTTGGGCTCTGAACCCCTCATGTATCGTCGATCCTCAGTGGATGCAACTGTCGCTTGTAAACGTATCAAATGACATTAATTTTTTAAATTAAACACCGTCTGACGTTAACTTGAAACCTTTTAATGACTATTTCTGGAATCCAATATTGTCATCTTCAGACCCCTACTCGGAACAGAAATTCGTATGTCCTGTTTTGTGTCAATAAGAGGGTCTGCATTAGTGAACTGCGAACTATTTCTCCAAAAAAATAGAGTTGGCAACTGTTTCATGTTTCTAAACAATGCTTTGATACTTTTAACTGTTTTAGTGTTTAAAAACTTTGTGTTGCACGGTTTAAAAACTGTACTGTTGCACTCTGCTCTATTTCGGATCACATACGAGGTCGATACTGCAAGCATTTTGCCCTGTCAGTTTCACTGTTTCGGAACAGCGGTGGTTTACATCATTAGTGCGGAAAGGAGGAGCAGATGAATTGTATAGAAACGGTGGTGTTTCATTTCGCTGATGCACAGCAGAGACACACATTTAACTTGCAAATACATGAGTGTTTCAAGAGTGTCAAAAATAAAATAAAATGAACTATGAATAACATGAGTCTCCTGCTGAAGAGTAGAAGTGTTCCTTTATATCACAAATGTGATGCTGTATTCCGAATAATGACAGAATTTCTGCTTCGTAAACACATATAAACATTAAAACGACGCTCACTATTTGCAACGAAAGAGCCAGTAAATTTCTACGTTTCTCTGCCCATGTACGCTAATCACATTAAAAACATACGAGTAACATACGACTTCCTTTTTTAAATAATAAGCAACATAAAGCCTGAGGTGACACTTTTTTTATTAACGAAGGGAGATCTCAAATTTAATCTCAAGGAGTAAGAAATGTTACCCACACCATAAGTCTCTTGCGACTGAAAACTAAGTTACCTACCACCGTCACAATGTTCCCTGGACCCTCATTCAAAGGAAAAGATTTTTCTTAAATGATATAAATACACGAAGCATCAACATATTGTGGTATTCGAAGAACTTCGTTTATATACTTGCTTAATATGAACGGTTGGTATGTATGTGAAACCGTATATTAAAGGTATCTAAAAATTCGAATTTTAATTTATTTAATAAAATATCTCAAAGTGGTTCAATAAATTTTACGTGATGATATGCCTTTTCAATATCACACTTAGGTTAGCACACAGAATAGCTAAGAGTATTAGGTTCTAGAACAGTAAAAGGTCACATGGAATTGATGGCATTTCCAGCAGGGTATTAAGAGCTTATTACCAAGAGATAAATAAGATTCTTAGTCATATATGTAGAAGATCTTTAAAGCACTGTATTTTTCCTTTATAGACTGAAATATTCTATCGTTAAACCTTTACATGAAAAAGGGGATACGTCTGATGTCAACAACTATCGCTCCATCTCACTTCTGACAGCTTTATCCAAAACTTTTGAAAAAGGTATGTATTCTCGAGTAGCTTCACATATAAGTAAAACTAAAGTTCTAACAAAATGTCGTTTTGTTTTCAAAAAAATCTTTTCAACAGAAAATTCTATGTACACCTTCACCGATGAAATATTAAATGCTTTTAATAGCCGGACATCATCATTTGAGATGTTTTGTGAGCTCTCAAAGGCTTTTAATTGTGTAAATCATGGGATACTTCTAGATAAGGTTAAGTAATGTGGTATGAGTGGGAGAGTCCAGAAATGGTTCAAATCATACTTAAAAAAATTGAAATACGCAGTTCTATGATATAGAAGAAACAGTTAGTTATTATAACTGAGGAATTATCAAAAATGGGTTCCCACAAGTTTCGGTCTTGGGTTCTGTGCTGTTCTTAATATCTATGACTTGTCACTCTATATTCACGAAGATGCTAAGCCAGTTTGCTGATAATACAAGTACAGCTATCACTAACGGGAATTAACTGATCAAATAGTAAATGATCTCTTTCAGAAAATTCTTAAGTGGTTTTCACCAAATAGACTCTCATTAACCTTTGATAAAACCCAGTATATAAAGTTTCATACAGTAAACGAGATGACATCATTAATAAATTTAGACTTTCAACAGAAATCTGTAGCTAAGGTAAAATATTAAATTCTTTTGTGATGATTGCATTAATGAGGAATTGAATTGAGAGAAACACATTGAAGATCTCCTGAAACGTCGGAGTTCAGCTACTTATCCTATCAGGGTCATGGCAAGATTTGATGACATACATATCACAAAATTAGCTTAAATGCTGTTTTCATTCACTGCTGTCATATGGGAACATATTCTTGGGCAATTCAACATTGAGTAAAAAAGTATTCTTTGGACAAAAGCTTGTAATCAGAATAATTGCTGGAGCCCACCCAAGATAATCCTACAGATGTTTATTTAAGTATATAGGGGTCTTCACTGTAGATTTACAATATATATATATATATTCACTCATAAAATTGGTTATTGACAATCCAACCAAATTCAAAAGTAATAGCAGTGTGCATAGCTACAACTCTAGGAGAAGGTGTGATATTGACTATTCTAATTTAAATCTATCTTTGGCATGGGCTAATTATCCTCCTACAAAAGACTTCGGTCACTTACCAGTAGCATCAAAAGTTGTGACATTACAGATACAGGAGGAAGCTCATTGTTTCTATGTGAAAGGCGGGTTTTGCCAGGCTGTTGGGTTCCTCAGTCATCATGCTGACAGTTTGGACCTAGTGAATGGGGTACAACAGGTAGTAAAGTTTTCCCTAATGTGCTCGGAAACCAGAAACGCTTGGCTGAGTGAGGGCGGCTGTCCTAGATTGCAAGTGAAATACAATATAGCCACAAACATTATTCTAAAAATCCATCTAAAATCAGAAATTGATCACACAGCAAATTTAATTATATGAATGGATTCAGGAGACTTCAGATAATCAAACGCCGTAATTACAATTTCAATATCCCTTACAGATAAAAATCCAATAAAACTAAGTACTATAATAATAATATTATAAGACTTATTTTTACAAATATTGATACATAGTGTCTATCAGTAACAGTTTAAGAAGCAATTGGGCAGCATTGTACCACGCTATGTTAAAAGACGTACCACGTTATTTCCGTATTCTTTCAATAAACTTTGTTTTACTCTATTATTCTGCTTGAGGTAATAATATTCGTGTGTCAGAACATAGATTCCACCATAGAAATACAAACCATGAACCCAGCAAAGTGCATTACATTTATATATGTATTTTATCATATTTAATATTATGCTTAGTAACATTCGATTTCTTGTTAGAACTGCTACTTAAATATTTGATGGCCGACTAAAAATAATACATAATTATGTAGAGATAATAAGTATTTATTGACAATCACTAAATATATTTGTATAAAAGCCATGATAAATTAAATACTAGTTGTGTAACAATATTTCGTCGGCGGCATTATATTTGGACAGTGAGATGCCATGATTATTGGCTATCTCAGCAAAGAGCTTCAGTCTCAACCGTTTTTTAGTATTGTTAAATATATATTTAATTCTTAAATGTAAACAACATTTGTAGGGAGGTGGTCAAAGCATTTTATTCTGTGATATTCAAATGTATAAAATTTTGGAAGGGAAATTGTATTTTATTTATTTAGCCTGATCAGATTAGGGCCATCATGCCCTCTCTTACATCGGACCAGGGTTTTACACATACAATATTTCTTTACATGTGAGGTACCTATAACATAATAATGATTTTTACAGATGAACAGTTAATAACATTAATTATACAGGTTGATTACATGTAAAAGGATGTAAATAAAAGGTAATAACTTAACTCTACATATGTAATAACTTAACTCTAAATAGGATTCATACTAACAGTACCACTGAGACACTTTTTGCTGCTGCTGGTGGTGTAATAATAGAAGTAACAACATTTATATTAGCAGATACAATATTTACTTTTGAATATATCGAGACAGGTTAACGCATGGCGAATTCTGACAGAAGCTGTACCTGGCGAGAGCAATGGCAGTTGAAGAATATCTGGGAGGAGGAATGGATGTGACGTACCTAGACCGTAGGGTAATAAAGACTGGCGTCATTATTGCTTTAGTAGATAATCCATTAACTGTCGTTTGAAGCTGGCAGTGTTATTCAGTTCTCTGATATACTGAGGTAGATTGTTCCAGAGCCTGGTTCCTGCTACTGAAAAGGATTTTGAGAAACCGGCTGAGTGATCGTTAGGGACAGAAAGGGTTTTGCTCTGACAGGAACGAGTAGTTCTTTTATGTTGATCAGATAAGAGTGTTAAGGTCGAGGAGAGATATGAGGGACAGTGTACGTTGATAAGAGAGTAGAGGAAACAGAGTGTATGAAAATCTCTGCGCTTGTCAGCACGGAGCCAGGATAGTTGCTTATAAGATGGTGAAATGTGATCAAAGAGACGGATGTTACATATATATCGAACGCAGGCATTCATGATTAGTTCCAGACGTCGTGAGCTTTCCCAAGAGAGACCTTGCAAGATAACATCACCGTAATCAATAATTGGAATTACAAGCGTTTGTATAAGTTTCTTTTTAAGATCGAGAGGAAAAAACTTTTTATATCTCTGTAGGGCATGAAGAGATGCTGATGCCTTCCTACACACTGCGGCTGTGTGCTCAGCCCAATTTAGTCTGTCGTCTATTATCACTCCCAGACTTTTTGCCGAGGGCGAAAAATAAATAGGTGTGTCATTTAATATTAATGGTGGTTGAGATTCGCGGTATTTGTGGTTGATGAGTCTAGGATGACCTACCAGAATCGCTTGTGTTTTACTTGGATTGAGCTTTAATCCTATATTCTGTGCCCACTTTGATAGTGCACATAGGTCAGAATTAAAATTCTCGATTGCTGCCTTCAGGTTTTTTGGTTTTGCACTTAAATACAACTGGAGGTCATCAGCATACATGTGGTATTTACAAAAGGACAAGACCGATGATACGTCATTTACATACAATGAAAAGAGAAGTGGACCTAGCACCGAACCCTGTGGTACGCCTGATAGAACTTTTCTCCACTGTGACTTTTCGGTGCCGGACATGACGCACTGAAGACGCGATGTCAAGTATGAGCGAATCCATTGCACCACGCCTTGAGAGAAATTTAGACCTAAGTTTAGCAAGTAAAATATCAAAGTCCACAGTGTCGAAAGCTTTGCTAAAGTCTAAGAAGCACATAATAGTCGCCTCCTGTCTGTCCATTGCCTGCTTAAGATCGTCTGTTACTTTTATCAAAGCAGATGTTGTGCTGCGATATTTGCGAAAACCTGATTGGTGTTCGTCAAGAAGTTTATTATTAGTCAAGTAGCTGGTTAGCTGATCATGTACTATATATTCTAGGGCTTTGGACAGTGCCGGAAGAATGCAGATAGGTCGGTAATCAGAGGGTGCTGTGGCAATGTCCTTTTTTGGCAGTGGCTTAACTAGTCCACGTTTCCACGCATCAGGAAAAACACTTGTGGCTAAGGACTGATTAAATATATCTGTTATGATGGGCAGCAGTGGATCAGTAATCAGCTTTATCATTTGGATAGTGATACCATCATCCCCGGTAGATGCTGATGTAATACGCATAATTGCTTTTTTGACTGTATTTCCAGTAACATGCTTAAAACAAAACTTATCATGGTTAGCGTTGTTGATCCTCGTGATATGGTCAATAAGTGTTTGTTTCGTTTGGTGATCGATTGAAGTGGTAGGCGTTGTGAAATAATGATTTAGTCCCTCAATGGAGACAGTGGGTTCGGCTGCAGTTTTTATTTTCCCAATACCAAGACCGCGCAGGTTTTTCCAGAGGACAGCCGGTCTATTTATGTTGTCGGTTAATGAATGGGCGTATCTGAGTTTAGCATTTCTCACAGCCTGGCTGACTCTGTTACGTTTCTGCTTGTACGAGGTGTGATTTTCAGATGTAGGGTGCAGTTTGTATGTCCGATGTGCAGTGTCTCTGAGATTCATGAGCTGTTTTAGTTCATCAGTTAGCCATGGTGCGAGTTTCCTTCTCACTTTTTTGGTTTTGATGGGCGCATATTTATCATACAGCTGGTTAAGTTTATTTGTAATTTTGTGAAGTTTCTCGTTTACATCCGGGAAGGTGTCAGAGGTTGGCTCGAAAATTATTTCTAGTACATCAGCTGTCAGTTCAGGTAAGTTGATGCGTCTTAAGTCACGGTATGCAGTTAACAGTGGTTTCTTCCTAGGGCATTCTAGCGAGTACGTCATGAAAATTACATCATGGGCAGACATACCAGGCGCAGATGTTTGTGACGTTCGAATTACTCTGTCTGGAAACCTTGTTGCAAATATATCTATTAAAGTGTGACTATCAGCTGTGTGATGGGTGGGTGCAAGCTGAAGTAAGGTTAGATTCGAAGATGTAAGCATACGCTTGAACTTCATACAGGACGGACTGTTGAACAGAAAATTTATGTTAGTGTCACCTGCTATAATTATGTGCTCATAGGTTGATTCGAGGTCTGAGAGGGCAGTTTCGAAGCAGTCCAACGCACCTACCTTCGGAGGTTTATAGAGGACGCATATTAGACACTTTTCTTTGAGAGGTTTTATCTCTATGAACATGTATTCCACTTGTTCAGTTTCATCGTTATTTGACGTGTGCAACACGGTAGGAGATATTTCAGAGCGAATGTAAGCTCCAACGCCGCCTCCGCGTTTGTGCAATCGGTCGTGTCTTAGGAAGACATAGCCGTCTAAATTTACGGAACTGGTGGTAATGCTTGGTTTGAGCCAGGTCTCCGATAGAAGAATTATATGAAGACACAAGTCTTGAAATATATGGCGGAACTCAACTAAATGAGCTTGTAGTGATTGAACATTTGCGTGTGCCACGTGGAGCTGTGTGCGCTCAGTTGTAGCGCGCGCGATGATACCGCTAGTCGGTAGGGCAACGGCAGTGGGCTGTGGGGTGGCGGCGTCCTTTTCTGCGAACGCAGGACACATTGGAATGTGGCGTGGCTGGGTGGCTAGCGGTCCGGGGGGTCGGGGGAGGAGTGTAGGACAGCAGAGAGAGAAAGCGGAAGGAGGTCAGGTGGGTTCAGAGACAGGGGAGGGACAGGGAGGCGCTGCAGTCAAGGTCAGCACGGCCTGTTTCCGCCGAGCGGCAGCGAGGCGCCGAGGGGGGGGGGGAGGGGGGAGAATCTCGCCAAGCAAAGACAAAATAATCTGCACGGAACAACACTAAGTAAGGATAACAATATCGACAGTGGAGCGAAACAATTGCCAATGATGCGTGAGACCAACGCTATATAAAAGTGAATTTAAACCTAATATGGTACCGTAATTAATAATGTAGGTATGGGATTAATAGTAAAACAGCACTATCCGAAAGTGAACCAGTAAGTGTCACTAAAAATATAATGATAATTTGCTAGAGGAAAGAGAAAAAAAAAGTGTAGCAACAAATCACACCAATCAAATAATGATAATTTGCTAAAAATAATAAAGAGAAAGCTAACTAATGTAGTATAATAGATATTAATGTACATAAGATTTTCTTTACAAAATCGATATAAAGTGTAGCAAAAGAACAAAAAAATAGGAAAGAAAAAAAATAGTAAGCTACACGTAGAAGTAGTGGCGGCAAGTGTTCAAGTGTTTTTACCTCCTAGAGCAGAGGCTTTCGAGTTCATTTGCATTTGTAATTGATATTTTGCCATTGTTCGTCTTCACCATTATTCTGCCGTCACTTGTCCATACATTGTGTAGGCCAAATATTGCGATTGCACTATTCAAAATTTTTAACCGCTCGGAAGTGAGATCTTCACGTATCGTCAGACCTGATTTTACCAGTTTCTTCTTGGCTCTAAAGATTTCGGATCTCTTCCTGCACGAAACAAACTTCACTATTATGGGCCTATGTTTTGTGGATTCCCCTGTCTTACGTCCTACTCTGTGACTTCTGTTGATGTCGTTAAGGGTCACCTGCACCCCTAGCTTTTCTGTGGCCAGCTTCACTACGATTTCATCGGTGTTTTCACTACTATTTTCTGGAATCCCGAACAGTCGTAGGTTATTACGTCTCTGATATTGTTCGAGCTCATCCGTTCTCTCGATTAGCTTCTGCTCGAGAGATCGTGCTCTGTCTGCGGTGCCCTCTAGGTTCTTTTTCAGAGCGCATATCTCGCTGGCATTTCTGTCTAGCGTCTGCTGTATTTTGAGCGTCACTGAGGCAGTGACGGCGTCGGTGATGGTCTGGAGCACGGTGGCGAGCGCGCCCTCCGCCTGCAGCGCGGCACTTACCTCGGCCCTGACGAGTGCGGCGATGTCGGCGGTTTATAGATGAGGCGTTAGGATGCGCGGAAGGATACAATTTTGGGAGCAGGGAGAGCAAGCTTTTCGAATTCGTGGGAAGGGCCTCGTAACTCGGACGTGGTGGTGAAAGGTTGTGACACTGGGCGGTCTGAAGCCGCGTTACGAACTTGTGATTTGAAGAGATAGGCATCTGTGGACTTAGAAAATTTACGGGCTGTGACTGAAGAACTTTGGTGAAAAGTGGTAAGCTATAGTTGGTAGTACGTCTGTGGAACTGTCATAATTAATAGTGTACTCGTGTGATGACAAATTATGTTTTATAACAAATACTTTAACCGCGGATTAATTAGGAACAGAAATTTTCGATGGACTACACTAATTTACGAGTGACAATTTGGAAATTTTACCATCGAGTGCCTGTGATACTTATACTGCAACTCAAGAACAATAATTGGGAAAATATTCAGTTATTTACCGAAATATAAAGTAGGTCTACTTCCGCAGTTTCATGTACAGAAAGAGAAATAAACTCTATTTATAAAGAATTACTTCGTGAGTGAATCTCTTGTTTAACTTAGAATCCATTTTGTTGGCTATTCAGAAATTTAATTTATGTTTCTTTAAATACAATTTCACGTCACATAGAGTAATAGACTGGATAAACTACAGATTAATTATTGATCTTGTTTAAACAGATTGGGTAGCTTTTTAGTACATAGAAGCTGACATACATAACTCACCCTTATGTACAGAGACAACGAGCCATAAACTTTTACTACCCATGTATTGCAGAAGTCTTATTGGTGAGAACCGATAGGAAGGTCGCCAAGTCTGAGAGATAGCCAAATGTCATAGCATACTGCGGTTCGGAGCATGGAATGTTCTATCCCTTAAACGGTCTTGATAAAGATCAATAGGTAGAAGTTAGACATGGTAAGCTTTCGCAAAGTTCGGTGGCTTTATACAAAAGATCTTTGGTCAGGTGAGTACAGGTTTATATACACACAATCATTTGAGGGGGACCTACAAATAGATCTAATAATGAATATGAAAATAGGGCGACGGATAAGTAACTATGAACAGCATAGTCAACGCCTCATCGCAACAAAGACACACACGAAGCAAACAATGACCACAGTAGTACAAATTTATATGCCGATAACGAGGAAATTAAAAACCTACAATCAGTTATGGGAGATGAAAACTAGAGAGTGATGGGGGTACGAAAAGAAGGGAAGGTATAATAGTGATTTAATATTGAATGGGGACTGCGGAAAAGGAGTGATGCAGGAGATCATCTAGTAGAATTTCCACACAGTATAATTTAATCATATCAAACACTGTTTTTAAGCACCCTGCAAGAATGCTGTATACATGGAACAGATCAGGAGACCTCAGAAAGTAATAATGATACGACATGTAATACAAATATCAGGTTTTTAACTGTATAAACTGTAGATTAAAACTTAAGAGACTGAAGACATGCAGAAATGTAAGGAGACGGAACCTGGACAAACTGTTGGAATCAGAGGTGGTAGGGAGTTTCAGAGGGAGTTTTAGACAAGGATTGACAGTTATAGCAGAAAGTAATATACTAGAAGAATAATGGGCCGCTGAGGTTCATATAGGTAGAAGGATAAGGCCAAATAGAAATCCAAGTATACCACAGGATACTAAACGTAACTGATGATGAAGTAGGTGAAAGAAAGTACAGACAAAAATGAATATGATAGGAAGTGCAATCTGGCTAAGCAAGGAGTGGCCAGATGACTAATGCAAGTCCATAGAAGAATTTATAGCCAGGTTAAAGAAACCGCCAAGAGGAAAATAAAACAGACGCTTGGAGACAAGAATAGCAACTACATGAATAACAAGGCCTCAGATGAAAAACAGGTATAAGGCAAAAAAGGGAAGGCTGAAATGTGGAAAGAGTATGTAGAGAGCCTATACAAGTGACACGAATCTGAAGGAAGTATACCGGAAGAGGAAGTAGATAAAGATGATACGATAGTGCGATAAGAAATCGACAGAGCACTGACACATTGCTGTCGAAAGAAATGCCCCTGGAGTAGACGATATTATCTCTGAACAGCTGACGTCGTTGGGAGAGCCAGTCATAAAGAAACTGTTTCACCTTGTTTGCTAAATGTAGGAGATTGGGGAAACATTGTTTAGACATAAGGAAGAAAATAATAAATCTAAAACCAAAGAAAGCAAGTGTAGACAAATGTGAAAATTACAGAACCACCAGTTTAATAAATCATGGTGCAAAATACTAACACGAATTATTTGCAGACGAATTGTAAGAAAGGCCGATTCCGACCTTCGAGACGATCAGTTTGGATATAGGAGATATGTAGGAACATGCGAGGTGATACATTAGTCTTGAATATAGGTCTAGGAAAGGGAAACCTACATTTTTAACTTTTGTAGGTTTAGAAAATGTTTCTGATAATGTGGACTTGAAAAAACTCTTTCAAATTTTGATGGTAGCATTTTAAAATGTACAACTTGTACATCCGCACGGCAGTTGCCGAGTGGTCTGGAGCGCCACGTTAAGGATCGCACGGCCTCCCGGGTCGGAGGTCCAAATCCTCCCACGATCATGAATATGTGTGTTGTCCTTAGGTTATTTTAACTTAGTTTAAGTAGTTTGTAAGACTAGGGACAGATGACCAACGTAGTTTGGTCCCATAGAATTACAAATATTTGAACATTTCAACTTGTACAAAATCCAGACATCAATTAAAAGTGTCGAATGTCATGAAAGGGAAGCACTAATTGAGAAGGAAGTCAGACATTATATTACCTTTTTATTCAAAGTTATTCTATTTGTACATTGAGGAACCTGTGAAGGAATGCAAAGAGAAATTCGGAGAAGGATCTATATTTCATGAAGGAGAAATAATAGCTTTGTGGTTTGCTGATGACATTGTAATTTTCAGACACAGCAGAGGACGTGGAAGAGCGATTACACGGAATGGACAGTGTCTTGATAGGAGATTATAAGACGAACATTAACGAGAGTAAGAAAAGGGTATGGAATGCAGTCGAAGAAAGTCAAGCAATTCTGAAGGAATTATATTAGGTAGTGAGTCAATAAAAGTAGTAGATGAGTTTTATTATTTGGGCAGCAAAATATCTTCTGATGGCCGATGCAAAAATGATATAAAGATACTTCAAGAGACAAAGAAGATACAAAAATAGCACAAGAACTTTTTTTATTCAAATTTAGCTTATCCTAGTTGGTCATTTCTAAAACCATTTGTCTGCAGTGAAACTTCGACGACAAGGAGTTCAGACAGAATGATGACAGAAGCATTGGGAATGAGGTGCTACAGACGAATGCTGATAGTTCACGAAGCTAATGAGAAGGTTCTGGCCAAAACTGGGGAGAAAATAAACGTATTGCATTCCTTGACTAAGAGAAGAATTTGATTGGTGGGATACATCATGACACAACAAGGAAACTTCAGTTTAGCGTTAGGGAGAAGTGTGTGCATAAAAATCGCTGAGAGAGTCTGAAAGACAAATACAGTAAGCACGTTCAAAAGGATGTAATTATAAGTGGCTTGCACAGAACAGGGCAGCATTGAGAAATGCAGCAAACGGCTCTCAGAACTGAACACGACAGTAATACCACAACTTTGTTTGAACGGGTTGTTACAGAGAGCCACGAGAGATGCGACACAGTATCTCTGAGATAGCGATGGGATGATACCATGGTACGACCATTTCACGAGTGCGCCGTGAGTATCGAGATTCCGGTAAATCATCAAATCTCCAACATCGCTCCGGTCGGAAAAGTATTCTGTAATAATAGGAGCATCGTCTACTGAAGACAATCTTTCAGCGTTATCAAAGTGCAACCCCTCCTGCAGCGGACTGTATTACTGGTCCATCAACAATTCTTAGCGTTCGAACCATGTCATCGATATCGGAAGGCCCATTCGTATATCCTTGCTGAATGCACGACACAAAGATTTACTCCTCGCCTGGGCCCGTCAACAGCGACATTGGACTGTTCATGACGGGAAACGGGTTGAATGGTCTGTCGAGCCTCGTTCCCAATTGTATCGAGCGGATGAATGTATAAGGGTATAAAGACAACCTCAGCAATCCATGGTCCCTACATGTTGGCAGATAACTGTTCAAGCATGTACAAACTCTGTAATTGAGTGGGGCGTCTGCAGTTGGAGTGATAAGGGAGCCCTGATACGTCTAGTTACGACCCTGACGTACGCATCGTTGCTTATCTTCTGCATCCATTCACGTCATTGTACTTGCCGATGGACTTGGGCAGTTTAGCAGGAAAATGTGACCGTCCACACGTTCAGAATTGCTAAAGTTTCTTCGGGGTTTAAACAGTTTCGCCGGCTACCAAACTCCCAATTCATGAACATTATTGAGCAAATTTGGGGTGACTTTTAACGTGCTCTTCGGATGAGATCTGCAGCCCGCTCGTACTGTTACGGATTTATGGGCATCCGTGGAGTGTTCGTTGTGTAAGTTCTCTCCGACACTAGTTTGGACATTACTCTAAACACCTTGTTGTTGTGGGAATGTTTACATTGGTCAGACAATTAGAACCATGTATCGTGTATCATCGGCACACACGGTTATCTGAAACACATAAATCTGCGATGGCCGAGAACTGTCTTACCGAGTGACATAAAATGATTAGTGAAGAAACACAAATTCTTGTATCTGCGACTTGCTGTTGTGACTATTTGTAGAAGGACTCTATTTGTAATTCATCTCTAGTATAACATTATAAACAGAGATAAGGTGTTCCCCTTAAAAAAATGTGGTATGCGCTGTTATTACTGATGAAAAAATCGCACTGGCATGTTTTACCGCGCACTTCTGATTTGCCTGTAGTTTTATTATTCTTTTGCAAACATTTCGAATTCAAATAATATAAATATGAATAATTAAAATTGAAGGATGGTACGATGTCGGTTTAACTATTGTGATAATATCTATAGACCCAAGACGTAATATTCTTTTCGACCATATTTTAACGAACAGCCAAAATTATTCGATATTTGAGTTTAGCTTTGACAAACATATTTTTTTACCACCTTTTAGCTATTTAAGCTATTACTTTATTATCTATTAATTTACTAAACTTGAGGAACGACATTATTGTACAAATAGGACTGATACCAAGATAGCAATTTTTATTTTTTATTTTTTCAAGAAGACCGGTGTCAACACTCTATGGTGTCATCATCTGGTGTCATTGACATTAAACGGCTTGTTATAGTGCTCCACACAAAATCTGATAGGCGTACTCGATGACAGTTATATAGGAAATCATGTGGTGATGGATAGATATGAAATGGATGGCTGGTCAAAACTAAAACAGTAAAATAAACATAAAATAATAACCTCCCTAGTGCACATGTCTGGTTGCTTTTATGAAGGTGCTCAACATTTGGCGTACGGAAATCAGTGGCGTGACATCCCTCGCCCGAGACCTTGCCCAAAACTCCCTTTTGTATACGCCGTCTTACATCTGTATATGATGATTTTCTCATTATAACTCAAACGTAGTCATTTCATTCAATGGCGCATTGAAAATTATCACAAACACGTCGTCGTTAGGACAATGAATTACAATCTAATGTATAAAAATGCCATGTTTGTAGATAACACCTGCCATCGATGGGATGAGAATTTCGGAGTACTCTCGCAGCTGTTCGGCGTTGTGTAATGGGCAGCGAATTAGTTTGTGATGCACGAACTTCTAGGACGGCGCGGTGGCTCAGAGCGCTCGGTCGGAGAGCAGCCAGCATGGTATCTCAGCGTGCTGGGTCAGAGTGCTCGACGCCCTCTGCAACGAAGAAATTGAGTCAACGACGAAACGATCAAAATTAAACAAAATAAACCAACGACCACAAAGGGCTGATCAAACCGAAGAACCAATGAAAAGAGAGAAAAAGTAAGAGGGTTCAGTACCGGCTGTAATAATAAAAATAAAAAAATAAAGATACACTTGTGCAAAATTCTCAACGAACAATCCAGAACGAACATCAACAAACGACCGGAAAGCATCGATCTATCTTGTTTCCTAAGAGGTTTACGCACACCCTTGTTAATTGAACACAACTATATCCTGCAAGATTCTGAGTTTTTCAAAGGTAACGGTGCTTTCTCTGAAAAGTGAATTTGTTCCGTTTTGTGAACATATCGTGAAACACATAGCAACGAATCGCAAACGTACACGTTTTATCACATGGGCATAAACTGGGAAGCTACTTTTACAATAACTGTTGTAAATGACATAATGATAATAGTAACTTTGTGTGTAGATAAGTACTAGATCTTTGTGGAATTCGGTATTACCACTCTTTTTCCATTTGTTATTTTAGCTGTAAAAGAAACCATAGTCACGGTTTGAAACAGAATGTTTGCCTTTTATATTAGCGCTGAACAAACATGAACACTGAAAAGGTAATACAATCTATATTAAAAGGGTCCATAGCGACCGTGCCAAACATTTTGGTAGACACATTGATTGTAATTAATGACTTTCAACATATTCCATTAATATTGAATAATTGCTTAGGAAAAAATAGACTGGTAATTTGTTGGTGTATACACTTTCGTTTCGTTAAATAACTGCAGTTGGCACAGAAATCTGGGAGTTCATTGATATATGAAACTACCAGTATCGTCACGTTGTTTACAATATTCATTAATATTCTATCCTCGCCAATGTTGTGCAAATGCTTCAGAAGATCAGTGTTCAATTCATTGTTACGTATTTCATGACATGTTCACGGAATAGAACAAATGCACATTTTAGAGGGAGCACTCTTACTTCTGCACAACTCTAAGCACTGTAGAAGATAGCTCTATTTAATTAATGAGAGTACCGGGAACACTTTTAGGAGCCACGGTGGAAAAAAGAAAAAGAAAAGAAAAAAGGTACTAGCGTGTTTAGAACTACCGCGCACATGCATCACAACGTAACGAAAGTGCCCACTACACCACGGCAAACAACTACGACATTGTCCCTCATATCTCGTATTATTGATGGCAGTTGCTAACAGTTTAAATGACATTTTAGACACTAAATTATAATGTATGGTTCTATGAACGACGTGCTTTTGTTAATTCTTCAGTGCGCCACAAACCAACAAAAAATTAAAATAAATAAAGATGAATGCAAATGAATCTTTCAAGCCTAATACATAATAACCCTATCATAACGAAGACGAGGTAAAGTACCACAAAGTCATTAAAAAATAAAAGGGAATAAAAGAAAGCCTTAAAAAATAGAAATAATAAAATTCACCACCTAAAAAATTTATGAAAATAATGCTTTGAAATGATAATCTTAAGATAGAATAAGAAAATCATAAAATACAGGAAGCAAGATGGTGTATTACAGAGAGAGAGAGGTTTGGGCGAGAAGTGTCACGTGACATTGCCTAACGCCTGACTAACGTAAAATCAAGTGACGGTGTTATTTCGCCGTTAGTTTTGCAAATATCTCATAACTTGCAGAGTTACGAAAGACACATACCAGAGGTAAGTTGTAGAGGAATTTCTCCTGTACAAATTCGGTTAATGAAGTTTCATGTCAGATGAACAGTTATGCCGTTATTTTCATTTAAACGCGAGCTGTCAAAAGGCGATCGCAAGGCCCACTTTTAGTGTTACTTCCGTAACGTAACGTGGGCGACAACAATGGTCTGTCACTCGACCAGCAGTAAGCAGCACTCAATAGCGATTCATCGTTTACGCCGACTTCCACCACTGGGGCGCTGTACGACAGAGAGCCGTCGTCGCGATTCGAGCACACGCTGTTGGCGGCCCACGGACTATAAACAGGCCGCCACTCGCCAACTGAACTCAGCTCCAACGGGTTGGTGAAACAGCACTCACATCCGAGGATGGCGGCCGGTTGAACTTCCGAAATGCTGAGTTCGCATGATGTCCTGATCCGGCTGATATAAATTTGGAAGAAATGTGTAATGTGAAATAAATTGTAGCATTAAGGAAACGTCGTAAAGCGAACATAATAAGTACTTTAGTGTGGCCCAGTGACCTGGTGGAAGTCCTTCTGTTGGACGCCACTTCGGCGCCTAACATGTCCCTAATCTATCCCATTTATCCAACCGGGGAAAGCCAATGCATTACCGGTAGCCGGACCTATAGTTGTAGGCACTACCAGTTGTTGTATAGTAACCAAATTTAGATAAAAGCACTTTATTTACAATAAATACTGACGTTTTTAGTCGAGATAAAAATTATCCTACATCCCAATTTGGACGTAATACACCGTTTGTACAAAATTGCATGAAAATCAGTAGTGCACGGTAGCTCCCTCTAGGAGGATCGATTCCTCCCTTTGGAATGGGTGTATCTGTAGTCCTGACAACAAGTTGGTTTAAGTAGTTAACAAAACGCAGCACACCACTCTCAACGGAAAAATGTCTTCATTACCATGGGAGTGTTAAAGAAATTTTTCTATCCACGGTGTTGATAAATGACATCATCGATAACATCGGAAGTTCAATTAGGCTTTTCATAGATGATGCTGTATTTTACGGAAAAGTAACAAGACTGGAAAAGGGTAGCGAAATGCAAAATTATCAGTAGCGTATTGACGCTTGGTGTAGGAAATGATAATTTCGCCACAATATAATCACGTGTAAAGTGCTGCGTTTACATAGAAAGATATATCCTTTTTCATATAACTATGCAATATCAGGATACACGTTGGAAGCAGTTACTTCCATAAAATATCTGGTACTAAACGTAAGGGCGATCTGAAATGGAACGGCCCTATAAAATCAGTCGTGGTTTAGGCAAATGCTTGACTTGGAAGAATCCTTAGGAAGTGTAGTCTGTCAACAAAGGAATTTGGTTATGAGTGACTCGTTCGGCCGCCGCTTGAGTGTTGCTGATCAGTGTGGGATCCGTAACAGGTAGGATTAATGTAGAGAAGATCCAACGCAGAGCAGCATGAGTCGTTACGGGCTCATTTAGGAAGCATGAAAGCGGCTCAGCGATGATTAAGATACGCCAGTGGCAGACGCTACAAGTGAGGCGTTCTGTATCGCGGATCACACTTCTATCAACGTTTCAAAACCAAACGTTTCACGCAGAGTCAACCACTGTATTGCAACCTCCAACGCATATCTCGCGAAGCGGCCACAAGGATAAAATCAGAGGGATTAGGGACTACTCACAGCCATACAGGCAATAATTTAGCCCGCGAACCCTATTTGCCTGAAAGAGGTGGAAGTGACAATGGCACGCTAAGTACCCTCCGTCACACCCCGCGAGGTGACTTTCGGAGACGTAGACATAGACAGAGACGTAGACGTAGAAATAAATCGATGAGGGCGTTCGAATCAAAATTCTCCAGTTTCTAGGTTGCTACCCTTAACCAATGCGCCACTGTGTAACGAGAGATAACCGCAGCTGTGTGTTCTGCCCCTGCTCGCCTCCAGCCACACTCATATGCTCAACTTGTCCTCACACTTCTAACTTATTGCTCTGCCCATTATTGCTCATTACTCACGACATTTCAAAGATTTCCGTAACAGTGCGCATCCGCGCTGAATGGTGGAACGATGACCATCTTCGTGTTTGTCATTATTATTCGCTTTTCCGTCCTCGTTGGACGATATTAGTCTATAGATTTGTGTTCCACTTATTCTATAACTGCATTTCTCGTTCCGATCTTTTCTGTCTTTCCTCACCTGTAAATACATCTTTAATTGTGTGTCGGTTGTCTGTTTTTTTTTTAATTTAATTACCTTGATTATCACTTTCCTGAGTATTTTTTTTTAAACCATCCTGGGTTATTTTAGCTCTTGCATATCGACTAATTTCCTTGATCAATTCTATTTGTCCTTTAGATTCCGCAGTTTATTTATAATTTTCCTGGTTAATCTGGTGTCCCCATGATGTGACCAGAAAATGAAATCATTTTCTTACGTATAGTATCTGTGATGGGAAGCTCCCTCTACAGTACCTCATTTGGCAATATCAGCCATTGTCCCTCCTTTTGGTATCTTTTATTTATGCATCTCTCTGCTTTCAGTATTTTTTTCAGTACTGGTTCCCTGAGTGACTTTAAAAAGAGTTCCGCTTGCGTATGTTATCTCTGGCTGAACCTGTGTCTTGTAGTGTTTTAATTGTTAGACATTTTATATTGCATGTAACCCATGTTAGCTTTTCAAAGTCAGTAAACTATGCGATGTTTTATTCTTCGTCTTAATCTTAGCTGTTTCCCAAGTTTTGCTAAGAAAATAACCGTTGTCACGATTAAGTTTTGGTTTTCTTTTTCTGATCTCTATAGCCTGTTTGAAGATGCATTCCCGGTATTTGCCACCCCCATGGCAGTACATCAGCACACCTGAAAATGGCAACATGGTCGATTGCCGGGATATTGTGTCCTATGCACACATACACCAGGTTGTTCACCCGAGATCTATTTCATCATGTAATACGCCTGGAGAAATTGAAGAACCACATGATTCACTACATTTCCATGTTGTTTCCTGTTATGTGGTTTATTACTAGTGGATCTGTAACCATCATCTCATTATAAATTAATTAATTCATCGAATTATATTTAGAGTCCTATTTTTAAGCTATATTCTGTAGATTCACTATATGATTTCTGGCTTCTTGTATATTATTAGAGAGTAATGCTATGTCGTCTATGAATCACAAGCAATTTAGAATTATTTGATCTTTGTTGGTTCCAGTCTTTGTTTTAGGATTCTTTTGTATTATTCTCTCATCAAGTATTCAAGAGCACAGTTGAACAGCAGTGATGGTAGAAAATCTCCTTGCCTTAACCCTGTTTTAATCGTAAATGGCTCAAATCGATCGATTCTTTTCTGACGGTGTTTGCGGCGGTCAACTCCAAAACTACTCAGGGTAGGGACAGGGTCACTACAACAGCAACATATGGACAAGGTGAGAATTTGGGTCTGTTGGAAACCGACCATGGGTAGCCCTTGGGGCTGAGATTATCACTGTGTCCCCAGCGAGCCAGTTTCCGGTGGACGAGATACGCAGACGCGAACTGTTTAGGTCCTCGTCGCAGTTAACCCAGCGCTGTTTGTAGTAAGTGTGCCGCCGCTGAGCATGCTTTTTATCTGTTATGATGAGGCTCCCATTGAAGCAATAATGACAACGTTAACGGAAGAATATTTTGAGGGTGAATTGATCATAGTATGATATTACAGGTACAGGGGGAAGCTGATTGTTTCCATGTGAAACGCGGGTTTTTCCAGGGTGTTGGGTTCCCCAGCTGGCCGGCTACCAGTTTGTACCTAGTGAATGGGATACAGCAGGTAGTCAGGTTTTCTCCTAATGTGGTCGGAAATCGGAAGCAACGCTCTTGAATGAGCGAGGGCGGCTAACCCATAATGCAATACAAAATAGCCACACACATTATTCTAAAAATCCATATAAAATCAGGAAATTTTCATAAGGAAATATAATTATATGAATGGATTCAGGAGACTTGAGAAAATCAAACGGCGTAATTACAGTTTCAATATCCCTTACAGATAAATGCCGACAAATTTCAGTACTATAATAATAATAATAATAATAATAATAATAATATAAGACTTATGTTTATAATTATTGATACGTGATGTTTATCAGTGACAATTTAAGACGCAAATGGGCAGCATTGTACCACCTTACCTATCTTAAAAGACATACCACGTTATTTCCGTATTCTTTCAATTAACTTTGTTTTACTCTCTTGTTCTGCTTTTCGTTGAGGTAGAAATATTCTTGTGTCAGAACTTAGATTCCACCACAGAAAAGAATACATTTTGCATGTATTTTATTATATTTAATATTATTCTTAGTGACGTTCATTTTTATAATGTAGACTGCCACTTAAATATTTCATGGTCGACTAAAAATAGTATAATGCAGCAGATAATTCATATATAAACAATTATATGTAATTGTGGACAAGAAATGAATATATTTGCTTAAACAGCCATGATAAATTAAATATTAATAGTGTAACTATGTTTCGACGGCGGCAGTATATTTGAACAGTGAGACGCGACGCTTAATAGCAAAGAGCTTCAGTCTCAACCGCTTTAGTATTGTTAAATATATATTTGTTTGTTAAATGTAATTTATTGGGAGGTGGTCAAAGCATTTAATTCTTTGATATTCAAATGTATAATATTTTTGTAGGGAAATTGTATTTTAAAGACGAGGAAGGATACAATTTTGGGAGCAGGCAGAGCACGCTTTCGAACGCTTGGAAAGGGACTCGTAACTTGGACACAGTGGTGAAAGGTTGTGATGCTGGGTGGTCTAAAGTCTCGTTACGAACTTGTGAATTCATGAGATAGGCATGTGTGGAGTTACAAAATTTATGGGACTGTGAGTGCAGAACTTAGTCTCTGCTTGAAAAGTGATAAACTATGCACGGTAGTAGGGTTTGTGGAACTGTGATAAGTCATCAATCGTGTACTCGTGTAATGTCAAGCTGTGTTTTATAACAAACACTGTAATTAAGGGCGGATCAAATTCGAACTGCAAAGTTCGATGGATTACTCTAACTTACGAGTGATAATTTGGAACTTTTACTCTCGAGGGCGTGTGATACTTATTGTACCTCTCATAATCAATAGTTGGGGATATATTTAGTTATTTACCGATGTCTAAAGTAGAACCACCTCCGCGATTCATGTGTAATAAGAGTAATAAACTTCATTTATAAAGAATTTCTTCGTGAGTGAATCACAATCACAATCCATTTTGTTGGTCATTCAGACGTTTAATTTATGTTTTTAAATATATTTTCACGTTATCATATGCAGATTGATAGACTGACTAAAGTATAGATTAATTATTGATCTTGTTTAAACATATTGTGTAGCTGTTTTGGGCATAGAAGCTGACATACATAACTCACCCCTATGAACAGAGACAACGAGTCATAAAGTTTTACTACCCTGAGTTATGTATTGCCCAAGTGTTATTGGTGAGAACCGATAAGAACGTCGCAATAGTGCGAGCGACGAAAATGATTGTTGAGCATTTCATAGAAGTAGTTATGAAATTGAACTCAGACGATATCATTAGTATTCTTGTCGATTTGTAGCAATACAGCATATTTGAAACGTAGAGATGTCACCAAGTTCGATGAAATTATGGACTCCGACATGAATGTCGACGATGTACTAGTCACAGAAGGTGGTTTCCGTATTAGGAGAGCCAGAATTTTCGAAATGACGTTTGAAATTACAGCCCAGGAAATCGACTCTGTATTAAAGAGTAAAGGAACTGTCATCAGCCGCGCGGGAATGGCTGTACTGTTTGAGCCGCCTTGCTTCGGAATGTGCTGTAGCTCCACATCGTATGTTCGAGTCCACCCTCGGGCATGGGTTGGTATGCTGTTATTAGCACAAGTTACCGATGACCGCTGCAGTTTGGTGCCACAGATTTACAAACATTTGACATAGCCGAAAAATGGTCCAGCACACACGAATTTCCTGAATTTAATGGTATTACTCATGTTAAAATAGATTGACAACATACTGTCGTACGTTGGTGTCTGTGGACACACCCAGGGTATCATATCCGAAAGCTATTGGTAGAACCTGACTAAGGCTGACCAAAACAGTTATCCTAATGTCATCTAAAGATGACGAATTTGCCGGCCGCGGTGGCCGAGGGGACTGCGGGGCGCCAGTCGCGGTCTGCATGGCCACTAAGGTCAGGGGTTAGAATCCCCCATCGGGCATGGATATTTGTGCCGTCCTTAGTGTTAGCTAGTTCATAAGTAGTTTGTAATTTTAGGGACTGATGACCCCGTAGTTAAGTCCCATAAGCTATACAAACATATGAATATTTAATTTTGATGATGAATTTATTTCGCTGACACTCTTTATCAAAACCTATTTACAAGCTTTGTTGGCAATTAATGTTGAAGAAAGAAGTAAGTAAACTTTATACACATAGATCGCATCCTATATCTGGCAAAGTTACCAAAATATTAAATGAGTGGAAGGTAATTAAACCGTTTTCATCCTGGGTGTAGTATTTCTACATTGCTTTAATGACAAAAGTTTGAATTTAACGGCTCGTGCCGTGGTATTTATTTCTTTATACAAAGTCCGTGTCACTCCATAATTCAGAACATTGTACTGTATGAAGGGCTATCAACTATACGCTGAAACCTCACCTCCACAGTATGGTTTCATTCAAAATTAGCACATGTGTTGCGACATTTAACGAACTGGGAGCGTTGACGATCCGTTTCATTATCGTGGAATGAGATGGGCCCCTTGCTGATTCACAGTCACGCCCACGCTCGCACTTAACGGACTTCCAGTATTTATCGGGCTTACATCGGATGTTGCACGGTTTGCCGGTCAGTTCGCTGAAGGGCAGCTCTCGACCTATTGGCCGTGTGCGGACGGGCTGTATAACGCATCAGTGCAGTTCCACCGACAACACTCCCGATTCCTTGACAATTTCACTTATAGTATGACGCAGTTTCCTGCTAAATGTCTTCATATCGCTGCGCAATGATTGTGGTTCCACGCTTGAGGAGGTCGAAAATGGACACCACAATGTTATCGGAACTTTAGGGAATATGTTTGGATTTCTTATGCGAGAGGAGGAGTGTGATGTTTCAGCTATACAGGGCGCAATTTTTACAGCGCCATATTTACACATTTGGCCTCTTGAAGAATGACATCCGTGGATGTCGGATTCAGTAGGCTGTGAAGATGCTGGTGTCGATGCGGTGGCGGATTCTTCAGCGGCTGACCGTAGTCTACGATGGTCTAATATCCCATTGGAATAAATTTCTCAGCACATTTCCTGCTACTTTTGAATAGAATCACACCATAGCCACCTTGTGGCGGACATTCGGTTTTGTTTCACTGCCAACTTCTCATGTACGTGAAATATTTATGTCTCCCCCTTCCCATTCGTCCCAGCGATGCTTTTTGTGCTTAAAGATACAAGATTTAATAACAACTATAGCTTTTAAAACTAATTTAATAAATATAATTGTGAATTTAGATTCTGTATCTATGTTTATATATGTAAAAAAGTATATGTGCGTACATGATTTTCTGAGTAGCTCATTGGGCCATTCTCTGAATTTTGGTAGCGATCAGATCAAGGTATGAACTAACGTACCAGAGGCGGAGTTCAGCTTCAAGTGCGTGGAATATATATTCGATATCTGTAAAAATCATTGTGTCTATTTTACTGTTCACTGTGTTCTACGTTATACTACTAAACACAATGAATTACATGCTTATACAATCCTCAGCATGTGTGAACCATATTTACGAACTGATGCCACAGTGTAACGAATATTTTCAAGCTTACATTTGGCTCTTGATACGACAGAGTGCCTCTACCGGGTAAAGAGTGAACCATTGTGGCACTATTAACACGGCCAAGGAATTGATGCTAGTGCTCTGCTAGAACCACAGAACAACAATAAATGAGAAGCGCAAGTCCTATGTTAAAAGATGGAAACACGGAACGACACCATCGCCCCTAGTGATATGGAAATGAACTAAGAAGCTAAACATTGCGGCTGTCCCCCTGAACTTCCGAAGTAATTAGTGGAGATATTTTAATTCCGTCTTTGCAACTACAATAAAACGCTTGTGTTTTCTTTTTCCCAGATGCATTCAAGCTGCAGACAGTATATTATTCCATCTTCCTCGTTACACTCGGTGATCAATCGAAACAAATTTATTGTATTGTAAGCCTACTTAACGTCAGTTTTGTTCTTTAACATAACTTAATGTTTTCCCAGTTACCTATCTTTATTGTTTAGCAATTGTCACAAAGTGTCAAAATTTTCGAAATAATTATCCTCTACTACAGCTTGACTAGTACAATCAGCTGGTTATATGTGACAATCTGCTGGTGCATTTTCCCAACTTACCTTCGCAGTAGTAACTAAGAAATCACTTTGGATATGATTAGAGTAGTATTACTGTTGAAATAATTTTCATACAAATGGTTAGAATTTTTTTTCTACATCGCCGCAAAAAATATGGTATCTTCTATTCCACAACTTACTAAACAGTTGGTGAAGCTTATGGACTTACATGTCATGTAAAATTTGCCTTATTTATATTTCAGAAAACTATATTCCAAAACAATATTAACCAATGACTTCCTTCAAAATGTACCTACATCTGTGAATACGTGCAATTGCTTCAACACAAAAGGTAATACTTTACAAAGTTAAGACAAAGTAAAAGAGGAAACAGGGATAAAATAGTAAAATGAAAACAAAAATTAATTGCTAGTTTTTTAACATGAAAAGCAGAAGTAATTAATACGTTTTATTTGCTGAAATTAAAACAAAAAATGAAAAACTACTTTATTTCTTACCACAAACAATGGACAGTTCAAACAGCCTTAAATTTTCATTCAGTTTCTCCTTAAACACTGCACTTCTATAATTGCAGGTGGTGTTATATCAATCTCTGTCATACTTGTAAATCAAAATATATACTATTTATAAAAGTTGATTCACAAAATATTATTCCCTCTTGAAATATAAACAGTGAAAGGAATTTATCTTCCAATTTTTCCTGGTGACCATATGTATCTAAAAATGCATGCAACTGACTGTGAACATTTGCTAAAAAAGGACGTCAGTTTGTCACTTGCATACAATAATTGTGTTTGAGGTATCAGATTCCTTGAGACTTGTAAATATATGATCCCCTGTAAGTGTTGGTACAAAAAGAGTTATTTTACAGTCACTACAGTTGGTTTTAGGTGTAACACCCATGTTTTGCACAGTGTGTTAAAGAGAGCGTATAAAATGAACATTAACAAGAGCAAAACAAAAATAATGGAATGCGGTCTTAGAAAATCAGGCGATGCCGAAGGAATTAGATTAGGTAACGAAACAATGAAGGTGGTAGATGAGTTTTGTTACTTGGGTAGTAAAATAACATGCGATGGTCGCAGTACAGAGGATATAAAATTCAGAATGGCAATGGGAAGAAAAGCATTTTTGAAAAAGAGAAATTTGCTAACATCGAATATTAATTTAAGTGTAAGGAAGTCTTTTCTGAAGGCATTTGTGTGGAGTGTTGCCTTGTACGGGAGTGAAACATGGACGATAAGCAGTGCGGACAGGGAGAGAATAGAGGCTTTTGAAATGTGGTGCTACAGAAGAATGCTGAAGATTAGATGGATAGATTACATAACTAATGAAGAGGTACTGAACAGAATTGGAGGGAAAAGTAACTTTTGGCATATCTTGACTAAAAGAAAGGATCGCTTTGTAGGACACATTTTTAGACATCGAGGAATCGTAAATTTAGCATTGGAGGGAAGTGTGTGGGGTAAAATTCGCAGTGGGAGGCCAAGAGACGCGTATAGTAAGCAGATTCAAGTGGATGTGGTTTGCCGTTCTTATGAGGAGATGAAAAGGCT
Source organism: Locusta migratoria (assembly GCA_026315105.1). Taxonomy (NCBI): domain Eukaryota; kingdom Metazoa; phylum Arthropoda; class Insecta; order Orthoptera; family Acrididae; genus Locusta; species Locusta migratoria. The sequence continues at coordinate 109,516,740 of CM048749.1, read as the reverse complement.
TGCTCAGGATAGAGTAGGGTGGAGAGCTGCATCAAACCAGTCTCCGGACTGAAGACCATTACAACAACAACCAGCTGTATATGTCATGCCTGACATCACCCTCCTCAGCTCCACTGTCACTTCCACCACGTGCACTATCTTCAAGGACACTGTATAAAGCAGTTTCATCAACTGTGCAGTGTCAGTTGTTGAGTCAACATAGCTGTCAACATGATCTAACAGAAATTGCCTTAAATTACTTAGTGTCATGCATCTATTATCCTCACAGATACCTAGTGATTTTACAGTAGTGACGTGTTGCTGATTATAACTGTTTTCAGTGCTCCTTTGAACTGAAAGCGGTTGGGTTTGTGTTTACAATGCCATGCTGCCTCATACAACAAAAAACAATCTCTAGTGGGCCTCGACTGAAAGCCCTCATGCTTAAAAAAATTGAAACCAATTACCTTTATTCCAATAGAACATAAGTGATCTTATTGTAGTTTGCCACCCACATACGAAACTGAACATTTTTGTTTTATCTCTCCCTGTTCCTAGCCCCAATACTTTCCAATTATTCAATTCTTTTTAAAGAACTGCATCACATTTCAATATGTGGTGACTCTGCAGACAGGGCACACTTAAAAGATCCTCCATCTTGTGGATAGTAATGGGAGCTGTTTAGTGAATCAAACAAGCAGTCTATCTGTTCAACAAATTCTGCAGTTCATATTGCCTCTGCAGGTAAAATATCAAGTGCTACATGGGTTTCAATAACTGCAGCAACTGAATGACTGAGCTGGGCTGCAGCTACCGTAACATAGCCTACATTTTAATAAAAGTATCCATAAAATCAAACTGATTTCTATGCAACTTTGGCAAAGTCTTAAACATATTCTGTTGATCCACAAAAAAGCCCTGTGAATAACTTGAAAACTGGCATCTTTTTTGAGCCCAAATTGTATTTTATTTCTTAGTAGAGCTTTTCTGGTATTCTTTAACAGGTGGGGAACATCAAAAACCACTGCAACAGGTTCACCATCGACTAAAAACTAAAATGGATTGGTTTTGGAATAATTATCACAACAAAGTTCATTCGTTGCTTTTTGGTTGTTTGCACTCTGCTCATATATTAATGTAGTACTTGACACTGAGTTCTGAGTGAAATAATACACAACAACCTAATTTCATATTTTATGTTGGTCTCAGACTATAAATATTAATGCATGATTTTCATATAACTTTGACCTTCTTAAGTGTCCTAAATCCTAAAACCCTGAAATTTGTTGCTCGCTTGTATCATAATACAATCATCTCTCCAAAGACATTTCATCAAACAACAAAGCACAATAATAATCACTGTTAGACAGTGCCTCAACTTATGATTTTATTGCATTCAACACAACAGGATTCAGTACTGGCTCAAAAGGTACTGCAGATAACTGAGATTTCAGATGCCTCACATAAGGAAGAGAAAAATGAACTGACAAAAGTATAGACAAGGGCTTCGCTTTTGTAAAGACAGAGCATATACCTTATCCTCAATTGTCCATCACCTTGCATTTGCTGGTCGATGTTTCGTAATTAGCTGTTTATGAAATCTCTAGCTATAGAATTTAAACTGGTTTCAATTAAACAGAAAATATTGCTGTCATATAAAACTGTGAGAGTTTTTAGTAAACATTTCTCATGGTGTAGCTTCGCTTTAAGTTTTGATAGCCTAGCTGAAGTATTCCTATGAATCTTATACATTTTATATTTTATTGCTGCTTTTGAAAACCCCATACCCAAATACTTAAACCGAGCGGGTTAAAGCACCTAGCTGCGGAGCGCGCGGTTGCTCGCCGTGGATGTTCGAGTCCTCCCTTGGGCATGGTTGTGTCTGTTTGTCCGTAGGTTAGTTTACCTATGTTTAAGTAGTTTGTAAGCAACGGACTAATGACCACGCAGTTTGGTCCGATAGATTTACAAACATTTAAACATTTATTTAAATACTCAAAATTCCACATTCTTCATTAAAAGACATTTCAGAAAATAACGAGTGCTCATCATCTGTAGACTCACTTTGAGGGGGAACGAAAACTGTATGTGTATAATTCAAATTACTACTATTTGCGCCACAACTAGTGCAGGGTAAACCGCGGCGGAGTGGCCGAGTGCATCGAGGCGTTATGCTCCGATGAGCGAAACCGTTCCCCCTCGGGGGTTCGAATCAGCCCCTCGGGCAGGGATGTTTGTGCTGCCTTTATTATAAGTTAGTTCATAAGTAGTTTGAAAGTTTAGGGACTGATGACCCCGCAGTTAAGTCCCATAAGCTTTACAAAAATTTGAACATTTTGCTGGGTAATTCAATAGTAGCATTAATTTCACTTCTAGTATTAGCAGGTGGTAGGTGCGACCGTGTTCTTGTCTCTTTGAGACCCACTAAATGATTTCCTTAGAATTCTTTAAATGTAATTCCCAGACAATAGTTCATTTATCAGAGGACCAGCTATGCTGTTCCTCCATACGTTGATGTACTCTTCTTGATGTTTTAGTCAGACTTCTTCTCCGTTGGTGAAATTGGTATATAAAAAGGGAGAAAACTGCTTCTCAATCTGTAGGCATTAACTACAAAACAACTGTAGCCCACACGTTCAGTTGCATGGAAAACAGTGGGATTTATTTCCCACAAATACAGTGAGACACTTCATACATCCGTGTCTTAGTATGAACTTCTGCACCTAGAACAACAGTAATGACAAAAGCCAATCAACTTAACATAGAACTTATAATATTAAGATTCCATGGTGATTTCTCTTCCATAAATAATGTCCATGCAGCTTCTATGATTCAAATACAATCGCTGCCACTTGCCACTGACAGGCTGCTCAATACCTAAACAGAAAAGACATCTAGGACAGTATTTGACCTCTCACCTACTAATTATCTTTTTGGTCATACGGCATCGATGTAGGCAGATATGTAGTGTAAACTTTTTCACTACATACCCCTACCTCAGATGCAAGATGCCAAAACATACTTAATTCTGCCGGCCGCGGTGGCCGAGGAGACTAAGGCGTTCCAGTCGCGGTCTGCACGGCCACTACGGTCGGGGATTCGAATCCCCCCACGGGCATGGATATTTGTGCCGTCCTAGTTCGTAAGTAGTTCATAAGTAGTTGGTAAGTTTAGGGACTGATGACCCCGTAGTTAAGTTCCATAGACTATACAAACATTTGAACATTTTGAATACTTAATTCTATTTTTGTACATAAGACTGATAATCTTCAAATATCATATGGTTTTGATAGTAATTAAGTAAAGACTCGACTCTCTAAGGAATGTAAACCTCAGACAACTACTTGTCTATTTGGAAGCTCGGGTAAGGAAATCCAATAGGAATTTACTTAACGTTATATGTGATTGAATTAACAGTTAAATCCATTGGTTCCTTCTTACTTTAACCCATCTCATTACTTAATCATTTCCAAGGCTGAACACATAAAATTAGAGTGACACTTTCTTACATTAAAGTGAGGGAACTCTGTCCATTACCTACATGAACTAGCCAACTGGGAATCAGGAGGAAACCTCATTTCAAGAAAGACGATTTAAGATAAGGTAAATCCTTTCCATACATATCCATTAGTTGGTTTAAAAAATAGCTAACAGCAAGCTTATACTTGCCTACTTTAGCTACTGTGGACGAGAAAGTATCCACAGTTGCTGAATAATTAAAAATCGTTACACAAACCACCCGGAACTTGCCTTCTGCAAGGCATACTAAATTTAAACGAACACATAATCCCCAGGATTGGCGATCCTACACAGAAGCTGGAAATTTAGCGAGAATCTCAATGCGAGACCACTACAAAACGTATCACAACGAAACTCTTTCTCGAAATTTGACTGAAACCTAAAGAGAGTTTGGTCCTATGTAAAATATACTATGGGAAAAATACAAACAATACCCTCACTACGTGATAGTAATGGCGAACCTGCCGATGACAGCGCAACTAAAGCAGAGTTACTAAACATAGCTCTTAGAAACACATTCACCAAAGAAGACGAAACCAATATTCCAGATTTCAAATTAAGAACAGAGGCCGAAATGAGTAACGTAGAAGTAGATATCATCGGAGTAGTGCAGCAACTAAAATCACTTAACAAGTCTTCTGGTGCGTATTGTATACCCATTAGACTTCTATCTGATTATGCTGAAGCGATAGCTCCTTAACAGCCATATACAACCACTCTCTCATAGAAAGATCTGTACCAAAAGATTGGAAAGTTGCACATGTCACACCTATATTAAAGAAAGGCAGTAGGAGTAACCACTAAACTACAGGCCTATTTCATTGACGTCAATTTGCAGCAGGGTTTTGGAACATAGCCAGAATTCAAATATTATGAATTATCTCGGACAGAACGATCTATTGACCCAAGGTCAACACGAATTTAGAAAATATCGTTCATGCGAAACACAACTAGCTCTTTATTCAAACGAAGTGATGGGTACTACCGACAAGGGTTCGCAAATGGATTCTGTATTTCTTGATTTCCGGAAGGCTTTTGATACCGTACCTCACAAACGGCTTTTAATCAAATTGCGTGGTTATGGTATATCGCCCCAAATTTGCGATTGGATAGGGGATTTCCTGTCAGACAGGACACAGTTCGTAGTAATGGAGGGTAAGACATCGACTAAATCAGAGGTGCTAACGGACGTTCCACAGGGAAGAGTTATTGCTCCTCTCCGTCTAGTAAAATCATTTGAAGATCAAAACCAACTGCATAACGATCTGAATATCAGTATGGTGTAAAAATTGGTAATTGACCTTAAATAATAAGAAGTGTGAAGTCATCCACATGAGTACGAAAAGAAATCCGTTAAACTTTGTTGACAAGATAAATCAATCACAAGTGAAGGCCGTAAGCTCCACAAAATACCTAGGAATTACTATTACTTCGGACTTAAATTGGAAAGAGCACGTAGATAATGTCGAGAGAAAGGCGAGCCAGAGACTGCGTTTTATTGGCAGAACTCTTAAAACATGCAACATAACTACAAAAGAAACTGCATACACAACGCTCGTCCGTCCATTTTTGGACTATTGCTGCCCAGTGTGGGATCCTTATCAGGTGGGTTTGACGGAGGACATCGAAAGAGTCCATAGAAGGTCAGCTCGTTTCGTATTGTCACGATACGGGGGAGACAGCGTTACGGAAATGATACACAATCTGGGATGGGAATCATTACAACAACGGCGCTTATCGCTGCGGCGTGGATTACTTACGAAACTCCAATCGACAAATTCTCCTCCGAATGTGAAAATATATTTTTGACTCCCACTTACATAGGTAGAAATGATCATCAGAATAAAATACGAGAAATCAGAGCTCGAACGGAACGATACAGGTGTTCTTTCTTCTCGCTTGCTATTTGAGAATGGAATGGAAGATAAATAGTATAATGGTGGTTCGACGAACCATCTGCCAGGCACTTAAATGTGATTTGCAGAGTATCCCATGTACATGTAGATGTAGAAGACATCGTGTCAAACAACGGTCAAAGCAGGTTAGTGCTTAATATATACAGCTATTGTCAGCTCACACTACCGCACAATCAATGATCAGTAGGTATAGACAGGTTAGATTAGTAGGCATAGATAGTTAAGCTTCTTTGATTTAATGCTCTTGTTTTGGAATAAAATGGTGAGTAGGAGCATTATTTAAATTGAAGTGATAGGTGATTTGTCCTAGTTTGTGTGGGAAAATCTTATTATTTACTCGGACGTGGAGCAGGTATGCACACGGACTAGGTATACAGGGTGAATCACCTAACACTTGCACCACAAATATTGCGGAAACGGAAAGTGCAATTGATGTGCGGTTTTCACGGAATGGATTGGTAGTCAATGACTCATATTGTTACCCAATAAACAGATTGTAAAAATACTTAGAAAGTATATTTTTATGCAGACCTACAATTTTTCAAATGGAACATTGGTTGTTTCTATCATGCACTGGAATTTTTGACACCATCTGTGTACAATGAATTTGTAATGCCATTTTTATCACGTTTAATTTGGCGTCTAAAACCATTCAAAGTTTCTGGGGCGGAGGCTACGACAGCGTAACTGACTGGTTGGTGGTCGTAAGACAGTGGGCCGTGCCCCAGGGCTAGCCACTCGGCCTGTCATCTACGCTATCACAGCCTCATTCAAAATTCTTTGTACACAGCTGGTGTAAAAAATTCCAGTGCATGATAGAAACAACCATTGTTCCGTTTAAAAATCTGTATGTTTGCATAAAAAATACAGTTTCTAAGTAATATTACAGTCTGTTTGTTGGCTAAAAATACGATCCCCTGACTACCAATCTATTCTGTGAAAACACACATCCATCGTACTTTCCGTTTCCGCAATATTTGCGGTGCAAGTGTTAGGTGATTCACCCTGTATATACTATTTTGCCCCAGTAAACGTAAGCTTATCATTTATGTGAGTAGGTAGCATAGTTGCGAGGAGAAAGAGAGAATAGATACTTCTTGTTGCCTTATTCAAATATAATATTGTCAAAATAATGCACAACATGCCATAGAAATTTTGTTACCAATGTATCATTGACCAACTGACTTATACAGACACGCATGCGCAGAACGAGCAAAGCAACATAGCTTAACACAGAATACACGGATGGATGGATGCTTAGGGTTTAACGTCCCGTCGACAGCTTGGCCATTAGGGACGGACAGCCGGCCGCGGTGGCCGCGGGGACTGAGGCGCGGTCTGCACGGTCACTACGGTCGGGGGTTCGAATCCCCCCTCGGGCATGGATATTTGTGCCGTCCTTAGTATAAGGTAGTTCGTAAGTAGTTTGTAAGTTTAGTGACTGATGAACCTGTAGTTAAGTCCCATAAGCTTAACAAACATTAGAACTTTTTTTTTTTTTTTTTTTTTTTTTTTTTTTTTTTTTTTTTTTTTTTTTGGGGGGGCGGTCAGAAAACACCCGATCACACAATTAATGCTACAGCTGGGCAGCCCTAGATAATAGTAATTATTATTAGCTGTTGTAACCATTTGAGGTTGTAACAAAGTATTCAAGACATTAAAGACATTCCATTCAAGTATCAGGTAATTTGCTATTTGTCATTTTTACGCACGAGTACACTGCTGATTAGTTTACAGTACAGCTACCTTTAAGATATCATTTTTATTATGCACAGAGACTCAAACTTTTTAGAGTATAATCAGGTAATGCAGCAGCATGCAGAATCTTTCACTCAATTCAATTCCACGATACAATTGTTTGATAAACACACGCTCGCATGTCATCTCACGCTTTAGTTTGGTACCGAAACTTTTTTAATCTTTTGCTGACACACCCTAGCTGTAAGAATTTTCTTTGTAGCCAGAAGAAACATCATGGATGTGTCGTTGTCGCCGCTGGACTTATTTGTAATCTTTACAATATGAATTAGAAGGTGCCTTATATTTAGAAGAAAACTGAACAATTTTGACGGATACGTGGGGCGACGCAGAATCGGAGGTAGACTAGAATGATGTTTTGAATAGCAAATGTGTACAAGTGTCACACTTAAAATACGCCACATGCTAACACAAACAATAGTCACTACCCAACACTAAAACAGATTTACAGTGTTGTTTGACTTGTCCATTTGCATACAGAAATACGTATATATAGCAACGCATATACACACAGTTACAACACACACACACACACACACACACACACACACACACACACACGCGCGCGCGCGCGCGCGCGCCAGGTCGGAAAACATCACACTGACACCCAACATGGAGCACGATGCATTACACACGCATACACCAACCTTGAGAGTTAATATATATATATATTGCACTTTCTACTTAAGGTACTTGACCACAGGAATCCAAAAATCGTGTACTGCACTCCTTATCTCTACCCTTCTGAGGAAATGTTGGAAGATACAGTATATCCAATGTCTTGATTGCGCCTTATGTCTCTCGTCCTCTCGTCACAGCACAAAATCAGTTGTTGATCACACACAGACATGTAACAGACACCAGCAAGTACGTAAGTAGTTTTGCAATGGTGAATACTTTTAGCATATATATATATATATATATATATATATATATATATATATATATATGCTAAAAGTATTCACCATTGTAAAACTACTTACATACTTGCTGGTGGTGTCTGTTACATGTCTGTGTGTGATCAACAACTGATTTTGTGCTGTGACGAGAGACATAAGGCGCAATCAAGACATTGAATATACTGTATCTTCCAACATTTCGTAAGAAGGGTAGAGGTAAGGAGTGCAGTACACGATTTTTGGATTCCTGTGGTCAGGTACCTTAAGTAGAAAGTGCATAAGTTGACTTACGAGACAGGGTAGTAGTGATAATAGTAGTAGTGTATGTCAGTGGTGCTATAGTATATACAAGACCATATATTAGTTGTTTAAGTTCGTATATGATAATTTGTGTTATTCTGTGTAATTTTAAGTTTGATTTTGTTACTTTGGTGGAACTTTCTATAAAAGTAAATCGTAATAGTGCGACCCAGAAGTAGGTAAGAGAAACTTGGATGTGACTATTAATAGACACAGTAGGAGAATCGGACATGGAAAAAGATAATAGAGTACCGTTAGGTGAAGTGACGGACAGAACTGTAGAACCGGATGTCAACTCAGACACAATTCCGGCCAATGTGAAGCATTCGAACTTAAAAGATGAAGTGGCTACGTCGACTCGGCAAGAATCACTACCTATTCATAGGACAGGACCAACTTGCGTCTGTTCACCTGTATCATATCCATATGCAGATATATTGAGGCAGTTAGAGATAAGGGATAAAGCCCGGGATGCTGCGCTGAAAGCACGTGACGAACAATTTCACAACATGTTACAAGAACGAGATAAACAACGTGATCAGTTCCGTGAGCAGAGATTTGCTGAGCGAGATAAAGGACGTGATCAGTTACTTGAACGGAGATTAGCTGAACGAGATATACAATGTGATCAGTTACTTGAACAAAGATTATCTGAACGAGACGAAGCAATGGAGCAACACCTTAAAAATAGTAGTAGCAGAACAAAACGCAAATATAGAGGAAAGTCTTAGATAAATAAAAAAATTCCTACATGGAATTACCAGAATTGGTTCAAGACCTTGCTACACAATTACAAGCACTGATGTGACAACATAATAATGTTAAAGAAGAGATAGAAGTTGTTGTGGAATGCATAGACCAATTAAAATTTCAAGCGCTGGAAACTATAGAGAGGAAATACGAAGAAAATGAAAGCCGATTTTGATACGTGGCTTGAGCAGAAGGGCTTAGCAATTTTTGAGCACGTAGATATAGAGATAAAGAAAGCAGTCGCGTGCGTCAGCAGAGAAGCAGAGTGGATCATGTCACACTTGTCAACTGCGTCAACGAGCAAGGGCGACGCCGTGAGTAAAGTTAGTAGCGACATCAACACGCCGCGATCAGATCTGTATGGAAACGCGAAGGGCAGACACCGCGAAACTTACTATGAAGAAAAGACACCAGAAAGTAAAACTTGTTCAGCAAATTATCAGATTGCACCAATATACAGTACTATTCCGAAAATTTTAATCGAAGAAGGAATAACGAAGAGTCAGCAGTTTCAAGTTTTTATAGATAAGAAAAAGACTGTACATCCTGTGTTCACTACGGTCGGGCATGGCTATTTGTGGCGTCTTTAGTATTAACTAGTTCATAAGTTGTTTGTAAGTTTAGCGACTGATGACCCCGTAGTTAAGTCCCATAAGCTCTACAAACATTTGAACAAAACATCCTGTGTTGTTTATTCGGAGTTTTCGGAACATATTACCATTGAACTGGACTGAAAGAGAGAAGATTAATTTCATAATATCCCACATACGGGGAGATGCAGCATTGTGGCCGACAAAAGTAGTCGGTCAGTGTCAAACGTGAGAGCAGTTTGAACAAGCGTCCCTCATCCAATACGCTCGCGGGGTGCAAGCAGAGCTGTCGATTTGCAGCATTTTTCCCAGGGTTGATCGGGGTCCTTTGGTTTGGAGCCGAGTGGAGGGTCTGAACCAGAGGCTTCGCCGACTCTCTGACAGTCTGGCTGCAGATTTCTGGATCTGCGTTATCGGGTGGTGAATTGTAGGGTGCCCCTAGATAGATCAGGGGTGAACTACACTAACGAAGCGGCTACTCGGGTAGCAGAGTACTTGTAGAGTGCACATGGTTTTTTTTTTAGGCTAGGCGGTAACTCTGATGAGCACTCGCCTGTCAGCATTCAAACAGCGAATTCAGGCCACGTTCGGAACAAAAATTCGAACATAAAAATATTAGCCGCGAACTTACAGAGTATTAGAAACAAAGTTCCCGAATTTGCAGCGCTGCATGGAAGTTATTGCGCTCAGATAGTTTTAGGCACCGAAAGCTGGCTAAATGATGATGTGGCAAGTTCAGAAATATTTAGCGAAGCGTGGAATGTATATCGGAAAGATAGATCTGATACAACTGGAGGAGGAGTGTTCATCGCTGTGGACAAAGATACTGTTTCTACTGAGATCGAAGTTGAAAGTAACTGTGAAGTTATCTGGGCACGTATAACTGGTCTAAAAGAAGTAAAGTTAATAGTTGGGTGTTTTTACCGGCCCCCCAGTGCTGCTGTAGCAGTTTTAGAATCATTCAAGGAAAGTCTACACCAGGTAGTGCATGGGTATCCGGGCCATGTAATATTAGTCGGAGGTGACTTCAACCTTAAGAGTATAGATTGGGACCTCGCTAGTTACATTTCAGGCGGTACAGACAAGCAGTCTTGCGAGCTACTTTTGGACACGTTCTCCGAAAACTGTCTTGAGCAGTTAAACCGGCAACCCACGCGCAATGGAAATATTCTAGACCTTATAGTCACAAACAGGCCTGACCTTACTAACGATGTCTGTGTAGAGACAGGAATTAGTGATCATGATATCTTCATAGCGTCGATGGTGACCAAATTTCATAAACCAATCAAGAGGCTGGGAGCGTGTTTTTGTTGGGAAGAGCCGACAAGCTAATGTTACGATCGCACTTAGAAAATGAATGGGCATCGTTTAATTCTGGGACTATGGATGTAGAGGAATTGTGGTCTAAATTTAAGTGCATTGTTAATAAAGGGTTAGAGAAATATGTGCCAGTAAAGACGATTAACGATGGAAAAGATCCACCGTGGTATAATAATAATGTTAGAAAGCTGCTGAGAAAGCAAAGACTGTTGCACTCTCAATTCAAAAAAGAACACGCAAATGATGACAGGCAAAAGTTAGTAGAGATTCGTGCGTCTATAAAAAAATCGATGCGTGAAGCATACAATAATTATCACAGCCATATCTTAGCAAAAGATCTTTCCGAGAACCCGAAAAAATTCTGGTCCTATGTAAAATCGATAAGCGGGTCAAAGCCCACTGTCCAGTCACTAGTTGATCGTTCCGGGGCAGTAATAGAAGAAAGCAAACGGAAAGCTGAAGTTCTAAATTTAACCTTTAAGAAATCTTTCACGCAGGAGGACCGCACAAATATACCATCATTTGATCAACGTACTAATTCCGAAATGGGAGACATAACAATAGGTATTTCCGGTGTAGAGAAGCAGCTGAGAGAGCTAAATACGAAAAAGTCTGCTGGTCCGGATGGAATACCAGTTCGGTTTTACAAAGACTATTCTGCGGCATTGGCCCCCTACTTAGCTTGCATTTATAGCGAATCTTTAATTCAGCGCAAAGTTCCTAGTGATTGGAAAAAAAGCACAGGTGACTCCGGTTTATAAGAAAGGAAAGAGAACTGACCCATACAATTACAGGCCAATATCGTTGACATCGGTTTCATGTAAAATTTTGGAGCATATTCTCAGTTCGAATATAGTAAATTTCCTTGAAACGAAAAAGCTTCTTTCCATGAATCAGCACGGGTTTAGGAAACATCGTTCATGTGAAACTCAGCTTGCCCTTTTCTCACATGACATCTTGCGAGCCATGGACGAAGGGCAACAGGCGGATTGTTTTTTTCTCGACTTCAAAAAGGCGTTCGACGCGGTGCCACACTGCAGACTGCTAACGAAGATACGAGCTTATGGAATAGGTTCACAGATTTGTGACTGGCTGGAAGACTTCCTAAGTAATAGAACGCAGTACGTTGTTCTCGACGGCGAGTGTTCATCAGAGGCGAGTGTATCGTCAGGCGTGCCCCTGGGGAGTGTGACAGGACCGCTATTATTTTCTATCTATATAAATGATCTGATGGACAGAGTAAGTTTTAATTTGCGGCTGTTTGCTGATGATGCTGTGGTGTATGGGAGGGTGTCGTCTGTAACTGACTGTAATAGCATACAGGTTGACTTAGACAAAATTTCTAGTTGGTGCGAAGAATGGCAGCTAGCTCTCAATGTAGAAAAATGTAAGGTGATGCGCATGAGTAGAAAAAACAATTCCATAATGTTCGAATACAGCATTAGTAGTGAGCTTCTTGATGCTGTCGCGTCGTTCAAATATCTAGGCGTATCATTGCAGATCGATATGAAATGGAACGAGCATGTAAGGACAGTTGTGAGTAAGGCAGACAGCAGTCTTCGGTTTATTGGGAGAATTTTGGGAAGATGTACTTCACCTGTAAAGGAGACCGCGTATAAAACGCTTGTACGACCACGTCTTGAGTATTGCTCAAGTATTTGGGACCCGCAGCAGATCGGTTTGAAGGAAGACATAGAGGCGGTTCAGAGGCGAGCAGCTAGATTTGTTACCGGTAGGTGCGACCAATGCGCGAGTGTCACGGAAATGCTCCGGCAACTCAATTGGGGATCGCTGGAAGAAAGACGACGTTCTTTTCGTGAATTTCTGTTAAGTAAATTCAGAGGGCCGGAATTTGAAGCTGATTGTAGTACGATCTTGCTGCCGCCTACTTACATTTCGCGTAAAGATCACAAAGACAAGATAAGAGAAATTAGGGCTCGTACGGAGGCATATAGGCATTCTTTCTTTCCTCGTTCAATTTGGGAGTGGAATAGGAAAGGAAATGCCTAGTAGTGGTACAGTGTACCCTCCGCCACGCACCTTAAGGTGAATTGCGGAGTATGTATGTAGATGTAGATGTAGATGTAGAACCTGGACCATCGATGAACCCAAATGCGAAGCCATGGCCTAGAACATCATCGAAGTTACGAACCATAAACTAGCACATTACAAGATAATTAATTATATTAATAATACTAAGAGAGAGAATGATTTCATGAATAAACCCCTAAGCAATTGTGTGTACAGATGTGTGAACAAATGTTGGTCATGGATGTATACAGAGATGATTAAGATAGACATATTTTTCAGTTGTATTAGGTGTTCTCATGTACTTTCGTGTAGACAGTTTGCATTAATTTTTTCTCAGAATTGGAAGTAAGCCTTTATGCATATTTATAGAAGCCTTTGTAACAGGTTTTTCCTTTTACTTTCATTAGTTTTCCGGCTTGTGTTCATATCCCTTCAGGAACAGGGAGCATATAATACAGTCCTTATGTTATGTGAAATAAGTAGTAAATATAGTGTATATATTAAGATAATGAGTTTGAAGCATAACTTACAGCTATGTGAGGAATAATATGATATCAGAATTGAAATATTCAGTTTCATGATTTTGTGAAACTTTGTTTGAACACGTACTTTATATGAACTTTGGAAACAGTGAAAGTGTTCATGACATAAAACAAGGACTTCTAGTATGTGTGATTGAGTTCATGCACAATGTTTTAGGGCATAAACTAATTATTGAATTTTCAACGATTTTTGGTGGGGATGTTTGACATTAAATTAAGGCTATTATTCCCCCATAGGACTTGTATGATACGTCAACGAAGAAATCGTCCTACCATGAAACAATGCTGCAACAATAAAAGAAGATAATTTTCTCTCTGAAGCAATATAGTCATATGACTATTATTCCATTTTTGATACTGATTTTCTTAGATGTTCCACGTTTATTGCCCGAGAGATGACATTTCTGTAAGACAACCAGCTGTGGCATACATGCGTGAGACCCCAGCCCAGCACTTTGCACATATCGACACCTTCAGTATAACTTGGCGGCCACTACGTATTTTCAATACCCACATAACGATATGGAGCTTGGAAGTGACTGTACTACAAGGTACGAAACAACTCCGACTGTCATCAGAGAAGATTCATGATGAATTTTATGAGATATGACAAAATCCAAAAGTCAACTCAGTTTCAGCCGACCAGTTGCATAAAAATGGTTTACATGCATAAACCTTGACCTATGTTTCTGCAAAAGTAAGTTTGCCTTCTTCAGAAGTATTACCACATCACATCTGTGCGAAGTTAGAGGAATCTACGGGTATCCTCTATCTCAGGCCTTCATCAACAGAGAACAGTTATCACGAGTTAGCCTGCATTTTTAATCTTTTTTTTTTCTTTTTAAAAAATTAGGAAAGATTAAAAAAAGATTAAAAATGCAGGCTGACTCGTGATAACTGTTCTCTGTTGATAGCAAAAAAGTGCCTCATCAGTGCCGTGCATATAATGAAACTGTGTATGATCCCTGCCGCACCAGAGATAATCCTAACATCAACAGAAGCCAAATGATTGGTTGGTGACGTTTTCATACATATGAATGTTTGCTTGGGAAGGCATTACAATGAAATTATTAAACTATTTTTCATGGAGCGTTACATGTCTCAATTATCATTTATTGGAGATTTTTTGGTTTTAATTTGCTTTTAATTTGTAATGTTGTTGTTATGGTCTTCAGTCCAGAGACTGGTTTGAAGCAGCTCTCCACCCTACTCTATCATGAGCAAGCCTTTTCATCTCCTCATAAGAACGGCAACCCACATCCATTTGAATCTGCTTACTATACGCGTCTCTTGGTCTCCGTCTGCGATTTTTACCCCACACACACTTCCCTCCAATGCTAAATTTTCTATTCCCCTATGTCTAAAATGTGTCCTACCAAGCAGTCAGGGTATGCCAAAAATTCCTCTTCTCACCAATTCTGTTCAGTACCTCTTCATTAGTTATGTGATCTACCCACCTAATCCTCAGCATTCTTCTGTAGCACCACATTTCAAAAGCCTCTATTCTCTTCCTGTCCGCACTGCTTATCGTCCATGTTTCACTTCCGTACAAGGCAACACTCCACACAAATGCCTTCAGAAAAAACTTCCTTACACTTAAATTCATATTCGATGTTAGCAAATTTCTCTTTTTCAAAAATGCTTTCCTTCCCATTGCCATTCTGCATTTTATATCCTCTGTACTGCGACCATCACATGTTATTTTACTACCCAAGTAACAAAACTCATCTACCACTTTCATTGTTTCGTTACCTAATCTAATTCCTTCAGCATCGCCTGATTTTCTAGGACCGTATTCCATTTTTTTTTTGTTTTGCTCTTGTTAATTTTCATTTTATACGCTCTCTTCAACACACTGTCCATTCCATTTAACTGCTCTTCCAGGTCCTGTGCTGTCTCTGATAGAATTACAATGTCATCAGAAAAAAACAATGTTTTTATTTCTTCCCCCTGAACTTTAATCCCTATTCCAAATTTTTCCTTGCTTTCCTTCACCGCCTGCTCGATGTACAAATTGAATAACATCGGAGAAAGGCTACAACCCTGTCTTACTCCCTTCCAAACTGATGCTTCCCTTACATGCCCTTCGAGTCTAATAACTGCAGTCTGGCTTTTGTACAAGTTGCAAATAACTCTCCTTTCCCTATATTTTACTCTTGCTGATTTCAGAATTTGAAAGAGTGTATTCCAGTCAACAATGTCAAAAGCTTTCTCCAAATCTACAAAAGCTAAAAATGTAGGTTTGCCTTTCCTTAATCTATCTTCTAAGATAAGACGTAATGTGAGTATTGCCTCCCGGGTTCCTACGTTCCTCCTGAATTCAAACTGATCTTCCCCGAGGCCAGTTTTTACCAGCTTTTCCATTCTCCTGTAGATAAATCGTGTTAAAATTTTACAACCATGACTTATCAAACTAATGGTTCTGTAATTTTCGCATCTGTCTGCGCCTGATTTCTTTGGCATGCGGATATTACATTTTTCTTAAAGTCTGAGGGTATTTCGCCTGTCTCATACATCCTACACACCAGTTCAAATAGTCTTGTCATGGCTGGCTCTCACAGATACTTTAGTAGCTCTGAGGGAATGTCATCTAGTCCTGGGGCCTTGTTCCGAACTAGGTCTTTCATGGCATTGTCGAATTCATCTCTCAGTATAGTATCTCCTATTTCATCTTGATCTACTTCCTGTTCCATTCCCATAACTTCGTCTCTAAGTTCATTTCCTTTGTAGAGCTGCTCTATGTACTCTTTCCACCTTTCAGCTTTCCCTTCTTTGCTGAGAACTGGTTTCCCATCTGAGCTCTTAATATTCGTAGAGTTGATTTTCTTGTCCCCAAATGTCTCTTATTTTCCTGTTGGCGGTATCTACTTTTCCCCTTCTTATACATTCTTCTACAGGTTTGCATTTGGCTTCTAGCCACTCCTGCTTAGCCATTTTGAACTTCCTGTCAATCTCATTTTTTAGTCGTCTATACTCCATTTAGCCTGTTTCATTTACTGCATTTTTATATTTTCTCCTTTCATCAATTAAATGCAGTATTTCCTGTGACATCCAAGGATTTTCTGTAGGTCTTGCCTTTCTACCTATTTTGTCCTCTGCTGCCATCACTCTTTCATCTCTCAATGCTACGCATTCCTCTTCTACTGTTTTATTTCCCCCTGTTTCTGTCAATTGTTGCCTTAATCTTCCTCTGAAATTCTCCAGAACTTCACGTTCCTTCAATTTATGTAAGTCCCATCTCTTTATTTTCCTACCTTTCTGCAGTTTTTTTCAGTTTCAGCCTACAGTTCATGACTAACAAGTTATGGTCAGAGTCTATATCTGCCCCTGGGTATGTTTTACAGTTTATCATCTGGTTCCGGAATCTATGTCTTACCATTATAAAATCTATCTGATACCTTCTGGTGTCTCCTGGTCTCTTCCACGTATACAACCTTCTTTTGTGATTCTTAAACCACGTGTTTGTTACGATTAAATCATGTTCCTTGCAAAATTCTACCAGGCGACATCCTCTTTCATTCCTCCTGCCCAGTCCATATCCACCCACTATTTTTCCGTCTCTTCCTTTTCCTACTACCGAATTCCAGTCTCCCATCACAATTAAGTTTTCCTCTCCCTTAACTGTCTGAATAATTTCCTTTAGCTACTCTTATATTTCTTCGATCTCCTCATAATCGGCAGAGCTAGTTGGCATAAAAACCTGTACTACTGTTGTCGGTGTTGGCTTCGTATCTATCTTGACAATGATAATGCGATCACTGTGCTGCTCATAGTAGTTTACCCGCATTCCTATTTTCTTATTCATTATCAGTCCTACTCCTATGATACCCCTAACTGATTTTGTACTTATAATCCTGTACTCACCTGACCAGATATCTTGTTCATCCTGCCACCGAACTTCACTAATCCCCACCATATCTAACTTCAACCTATCCATTTCTATTTTTAAATTTTCTAATTTTCCTACCCGATTAAGGGATCTAACATTCCACGCTTCGATCCGTAGAATGTCAGTATTGTCTTTCCTGATGACAACATCCCCCTGAGTAGTCCCCGCCCAGAGATCCGAATGGGGGACTATTTTACCTCCGGAATATTTTACCCCAGAGGATGCCATCATCATATTTCCATACGTAGAGCTGCATGTCTTCGGGAAAAGTAACGGCTGTAGTTTCCCCTTGATTTCAGCCGTTCGCAGTGGCTGTGTGGCAAAGCGACATTAGCTGATGTTACAAGGCCAGCTCAGTCAATCATCCAGACTGTTGCCCCTGTAACTACTGAAAAGGCTGCTGCCCCTCTTCAGGAACCACACGTTTGTCTGGCCTCTCCACAGATAGCCCTCCGCTGTGGTTGCACCTACTGAACGGCTATCTGCATCGTTGAGGCACGCAAGCCACCCCACCTCGGCAATGTCGATCGTTCATAATACTACCGTTTAATGTAACCGTGATTTAAGCTAAACAACGTTTAGATTATGAAGAAACAGAGGGAACACTTTCCACTGCAAAAAGTAGTTTTTGAAGTCCCTACATTAGCCAGAGCTGGTTCGCCATTTCCATCGGGTTCCAAAGATTGCTCGTAAGTTATGTCCGCTCCCGTAGCTCAAGATCTTCAGCAGACAATTTTGTACCTATGATTCTCTGCAGACCACACGCTAGATACTTTCCCATATTTAAAAAAAAAATGCTATCCATTGTGTAATGGGAAAGTTTTTAAGCTATGTCATAATATTTTGGGAGCTGACAATATAATTGAATTTTAAATGTATATGGAGTGTGATTTGCATAAAATCATGAGATATTCAGACCATAAATAGAAATACGGAAACATGCTTTCAATGTTCGAAAAACTTACGGGTATGCTGCCAGGTACCAAAATCGACGACGGCCGATATTTCGGCTGGAGACCACCCTGCCATTTTCAAGGCGAAAATTAAGGAATCATGCTTTAAATGTTTTAAATGACCTTTCACATAGTGGGCATAGAATAACTACAGTTATCAGAAAACAAAATTTTTCCTGAGAAAATTCCAGTGGCAGAAATAAAAATCCGGAATCCTGGAGATAACATCAAAACACTGTTGAAGCAATACACCTACAAACATAGTA
The DNA here is from genome assembly GCA_026315105.1 of Locusta migratoria. NCBI lineage: Eukaryota > Metazoa > Arthropoda > Insecta > Orthoptera > Acrididae > Locusta > Locusta migratoria. The sequence goes on along the minus strand of CM048749.1, from coordinate 109,498,028 downwards.
CAAATATTCTGGAAGGAATAAGTTTCAGATTTTTAATGTCATTTAAAAATTGTTTATTTTTCTGTTAATGTCATAATTTGATACTATTTAAGTTTGCATCATGTATTGTTCAATTTGTAATTCATTGTATTTTTGCACAATAAAAAAAGATGGTAGCGTCGTTGACTACTACGCAGAGGCCCCGGGTTCGATTACCGGCAAGGGACTGGATACTGTGTTTTGTGCTCACCATAACTTTCATCATCGACATGCAAATCGTTGAAGTGACGTCAGTTAAAAGGACCTTCTCTAGGCGGCCGAACAGTCCCACACAGGATTTCCCGGACAAAAATGACATACTAACATTTAATTTCATTTTATATAGCGCACCTCTTCTCTTTTTGTTTTTGTTATAAGATTCTCATTGCCTGTTATTTCTTTTTCTTGTCTTCATAGCACACTTTCAGGGATTAGTAAAAAACCAAATTTCAATTACACTCATCTGAGGTTTAGTCAATCCCGCCTGCTCCAACTTCACCATTTCACCACTTTTTACTGAAAATGAGGATCTCATTTTAGTGGCTCGCCGTCAGAGCGAAAAACCGGCGGACATCGGTTCCAGTATCGGGGATATCCGGAACGATGTGATTGCTGTGAATCTCATGAATGGTAGCCTTTCTAGAGACCAAGCTCTGGTTTTGGAAGGAGAAAATGAGTCACTTTTAAGAAGTCAAGGAGTCGCAAGTTTAAAAATTAATGTGCGCCTGGCCAAACATAGCATGTAAGGTGCTAATAGTTCTGATTTATCATCGCTTCGAGACAAAGAAGACAGCATTCCCAAAAAAGTGGATAGCCATCTTTCGCTCACTGAATGTAATGGACTATGGATTCTGGCCTCAATTCCTAACTCCTTTGTGGAACCTAACTAAATCATAGAGACGACCACGGCTCGATTATTTTATTATACGTAACGTTACGTATAAGATATTCACAGTAATACAATATAAATGAAAAATAATATATTAATGAATATTTGATTCTTTCATATGTCCGTACAGGTTGCATGAGAGATGTCCGATTACGCTGGGGATTGCTGGTGCGTACAGTAACAGGTGAGCGCCTCCGACTTGTATGTAACGACGTGCGCGAGGAGACACTGACGTAATGCAGGCTCGTCGCTGTCAGTCTACATTAGGGCACTACTCGATGCCACGTAATGCACCACTCTACTGCTGCGTGCATATTTCACACGATAGTAACATAACTTGGCGATACAGATACGTTCCTATTCAGAAGCGGCACTCAGTAGTAGCAAGGACCTGAACAGCTTTATAATTAGCTTCGCCATGGAAGTGTGCTGCTACTACTAGTACGTTCTCGGCTTTATCAACGATGTCAAAGAAGAGGCCAATTCGCGCGAAGTGGTGATGGAGCAACTATATGTGTATATTGAAATACTGTATTTTTCTCAGCTTCATATGACATAATTTGATAGTCTGTCCATGCGAATTATGCCATTTGTAAATATTCAATTTAATTGAAAGGTTTCGACATTTTTCCGCCTCGCGGCGCCTCTCCATACTCGGCGCCCGTGTGCGACGCACACATCACTCCGCATACTATATTTACATTCCACCCAACAGAAAGCACATATTCATCTTCGCCTGACAAGTATTTTGTCAATAGACACAAATTGTTCAATAACTAAGCAGAGACACGATATCAATGTGTGAATGAATGGAGTAATCAAAAGTGCATTCTCTTCCAGGAAGAATTCCATTTTATTAATTTCTTTTCACGAGCAAAAAACTGATGTAAAAATAGAGACAGAGACGGGGCCAGTCAAGGGGCTACCGCTGGCGTATACGCGCACAGTCCGTGCGTGACAATGGAGGCCGAACTCACCGCCGCCGCAAACCCACCATTGCCAACCTAAACATTGCAAATATTCAATACCACTACTGAAATTTGTCATATAAAAACTATTTGTGAACGGATTGATAAAGTGATGCGATGAAAAGAACTTTATCGTTATAAATGAAAATTTACTAACCTTGAGACTTTATTCACTGAGATAATGCATACTTGCCATTAATATTTTATTTATGAACTTTATATGTTACTTATTGGAATGTATGAAAATCAATTTTCCACTGTATTTACCATGGCTCACGGGCCACTTCATGTACCATTCGCCATCTCAGAGAGGGCAACTTAAGATGACAATACTGCAGAACTCGCGCAAATAATTTTATACAACGCAAAGAACAATTTTCTAAAGAGTAAGAGTTTCTGTAACGCAAAACTTTTTTGACGGTAGTATTTTGTTACTGATCGCCAACATAATTATTTTACTCTGATATATGAAAAAGATCACGTAATGCCTACCTTCATTTATTCCTTCCTGCGAGGAAGTAAGACAAACGCTTGTGTATTTCTCTTACTTTTCTTACACCATGCTAAGAACAGCTTGATGTATTTTGCTCTGTTCGCTATTACATCCTTTGTAGGTATGTACTGGTATGTAAATTCAGGTAAAGACGAAACCCGTTTGTTTTCTTTTTCTCATCAATAAACCCCCAGACAATTTAAGTTTTTCATTTTTTTTTTTAATTCATTTAACTTTTACCATTTCCTCCCACTATCCATGAAGCTCTTTTTCATTTGTGTCGAACAATCATGAGTGGATGTTTCGGGACTTGCTTGAATTGAAATTGTATATCTTGTATAGCTTGCCACTCCATTTTCAAAATTTTATTCCGTATTTTTCAACATTTTATATGCATAGAAACTGCAACTTTTTTTCCAAAGAACATGTTCAAATATTTGTAAATCTCTCGGACCAAACTGCGTCTTCATCAGTCGGTAGCTTACAAACTACTTAAACTAAGTTAAACTAACCTAAGGACAAACACACACACACCCGTGCTCCAGAGAGGACTCGAACCTCCGACGGCGAGCAACAGCGCGCTCCGAAGATAGCTGCCCTAGAACGCTCAGCTACTCCACTGCGTTTTTTTTGCAAGTAAATTTTTCCATAGTCCGATTGTTTGTAAATGTCCATCATTGACTATCATTCATTAACAAATAATTCCGCCTTTAATTATAATTGCTACAAGAGTCTCGACTTCAAATTCACCGAACCTCCATCCAATGTCGGCGAATAGTTACGCGGTTTACAAATAATTTTATTTCAGATCAACTACGAGATTTTCGACAATGCCGCAAAATATAACAATTCGTCAAATTCTGTGCGTTCTTATCCTGCAAAATATTTTACTTTCAAATGGTTTGCTAATTCATTCATTTTTGCGACCAGCCACTTCAAATTTTTTTCAAACATTTTACTATGGCATTTTTCCATCAAAAACAGTGAGAGAAGCAATGTTTGCCACTAAGATCTATCCCTCGTATACACATGGCGTGAGCTTTACCATGACAGTTTGAAGCATTTGGAGTTACAGTGAAATGTAAATCAGTGAATGTCTAATGTCCATCAGAGATCGATTCCTAGACATACGAACTACTTCAACTTACTTACAATGACGACAACACACACACCCACGCCCGAGGAAGGACTTGAACCTCCGGGGGAAACGACCGCCAACGCTATAGCATGACGACGTAGACCAAGCGGCAACTCCGTGCGGCGGAAGCTTATTTCAAATTTCCATTAATTTATGGACCTGGAGACATGTTGTTATGTAGAAACTTTAAAAACTCTATTGTCTAGTTTTCGATTGAACATTTAAAATACAAGCCAGTGCAGTGAATGAATCTCTAATAAATTTCATTTATATGATTAATATCACGTCTTGGACACTTTGCATTTTTTCGTGAAAAAATCACGTATATGTACGAAGGTTCGCCATCCCTGGTCTAGTGTGTGACTCTCTTCGGAAAACACAGTGGCTGACGACTTACAATCAGTGACTGAGACAGCGGAATTTTGTAGGTTTTTCATTGCTAACAGGTAATTACAAGTGTCGGAAATAACTACAGAAATCACCGGAGGAAGTAAGACGTATATCTTAAGACAGTTCGGCGCTTTTCGAATACGGCCAAAGACAAGCGACTCCAATGCCTGTACTAGCAGGACCTCACCGCCTGGATAATTTTTTCTGGGTATGTGAACGTATCTGTTGGATACTCGATCAGTGACATTGTCAGATGGTAAGAGTTGATGGTAGGGTTTGTAAGTTGCGCAGACCCCACGATACCACGGACCAAAGGTGTGAACAAGTTACAATGCAACCTGAATTTGGTTCCATAATGGTGTGAGATGTATTTACAATATGTAGTTGACCGATTCCTCTGATCTCACTGAAGACATTGTTGACTGTAAATGGTTATGCTAGACTATTATATTTCGACACCATTTGCATAAATTCATCTACTTCCTACTCCCAAAGAAGGATGAAATTTTTCTGGATAACAATGTGTAATATTATCAGGCCAAATTTATTCCCTAGTTGTCTGAGAAAGATTCTGGCGAGTTTCAGCGTCTGATACGCCCACTCACATGGAGCTCCCGCCATCTTAATAATTCACTAAAACAGCTATGGGGTGGTACGGTTATAAACAAAACCCGGCAACCACAATACTTTTGCAATTGTGGTCGGCTAAAAGGAGGCATGACTCACAATTTCTGTAGTGGACTGCCGACTTGTTGAGTCGTGGACGTTCGTTGTGTTGAAATTTGTCAAAAAAGAGTTTCCACACAATTTGATTTTGTACGTCGTGATTTTCTTTCTGTTGCGTATGAATTTGGGTGAGACCAAACTGCGCAGAACAATTATGCGGTGATGTATGAATTAGCATGAACTGTTATGAAAGAAGCGCACTCAATCCAACATTCATAAATACACAGTAAACATAAAACAAACAACATAAACTTTGTACATTGCTTAAAGCAATTTCTTACAAAAACTGTAATTATTCGTGTTTCCTTTTGGACCTTTTATGCCATGGAGCTCATTTTCTCAGTATGCTTTTGATTTCACCATAATTTTGTTGCATAAATTTTGTCGTATTGATACAATGCAGTTTCATATGAATCTATTGTAATTATCCATAACTATATGCTTCAACGAAACTGTACAGATCAGTATGTGAATGCCCTCGCAGTGACATAGAAAAAATACTCTCGATTTATACAGTATCAAGGAGTTCTTCAATACTCTCGACAGGAAATATGGTTTACTGTTAGACGAATTTATCTCATACACAAACAATAAATATACATATACTGATATTTTCCTTTACAAATAGACTTATAATTAAATACCACCCTTACCTAATTACGGCCCTCTTTGAATTTGACAGTGTAAACTTAGACTAGCAATTACTTGTAAACAGTAAAGTGAAAATTTACACAAATTAAATGTAGATAATATATTAAAGCTGTTGCAATAAAGTGTTCCTAACACATTTATATGCCCTAATCACACAGTTAATGGTATCTCGTAAAACAAATATTAAATATCGTCATGTGAACATCTCCACGATGACGACTGTAATCGCTAACACCGGCACCTCTTTTGTGAGCCTCCTAATTCCTCTTTATATCACACTGCAGTTTTTCATTCAGTCACAATCACTAATATTGCACAAATTCTTGCGAAATCTCATATGAAACTGACCTCTCGTTTGATATAATGAATATAAAATGGTGTGTCAGTTTTGTACAGAAGGGATGTTGTGGGTATAAAAATTACAAAGGGAAAGCAAGAAAGAAAGTACAGCTGAAGATCCATGAGGGTGTAGTTATCCGAAGTACAACATCCAGTAAGATGTCGGTGTAAATATTCCAAAGATAGCGGTCATAGCTTCATTAAACGATCTCAAAGGCGAAGTCAAATACCACAGCAGAGTAATAATGCAATATTAATGGGTATTAAATACTGAATTGGTAAGTATTTTTCTATTTCAATCATGTCTACATCTACATGGGATACTCTGCAAATCACATTTAAGTGCCTGGCAGAGGGTTCATCGAACCACAATTATACTATTTATCTCCCATTCCATTCTCGAATAGCGCGCGGGAAGAAAGAACACCTGAATCTCTCTGTTTTCCAATCTTTTGGTACAGATCCTTCTATGAGAGAGCGGTTGTATATGACTGTTAAGTAAGGAGCTATCGCTTCAGCATAATCAGATAGAAATCTAATGGGTATACAATCCGGACCATAGCTATTTCATAGCTATGAAAACGTTATCACATTTGAAAAACCGTAAATAACCGGAGTAATATTTATAAATTCAGAAAGTGGAGAGAATTTAGAACATAGTGATAAAATGTAGCTGGTAAGAGACCTAAGTCTTAATAAGGTACTGAAGTTCTACAGATACAGTTCAGTTTGTACGTTTTTACTGACATTCATCTCGAGAATATTAAAAGAGGGGCAGGACTTTTCCTGTCACAGCATCTATAAACTAAAATCTTTCAATATGTAACAGATATCATATGTAAGGGTAAAACTCATCCACGATACGCTACTTGTAGACAGAATTAATTGCATTAAAGTCGGTGAAGGCAAAGCTGTGGCGAGAACCTAGTAATGATGTGCATCTGAAATTTGGCAAGCCAATTTTCTGAGCACTCATTTTCTACTGCGAACAACTTTAACAGGCTGATAAAGGAAGTCTAGCCTCATTCTTAAAGTTCAGCAACTTCCAAGAATATATTGGTAATTTTCTCACCATACTGAATGAAAATTATTAGCAAGAAACTGACTGAAGTTCGAGGGAACAACTTCGTAACTTATAATAGAGGGTACCTGCTAAGTAAACATCGTTAAATGTTTGCAAAGCCTTACCTGAATCAAACATACACTCTGTAGACACAGGTAAAGTAAATGACTTCACTTAATAAGTCGCCATTACTTTTAGTTTTCCTTCACGTTGAGGTTGCGTAATATCTTTTTAATTACTACTACATTTTTATTAATGCCTTTTGCTATCAGCAATTTTTAAATCTTTATAGACGCATAAACCGGCTCGCGTTGTAATTGATAGCCTCGAGAAGTGTATCGCACGATACAGTATGACAATTCACCTACTAACTGTGTAATTTGGCCCACTTTAGGTTACAGTAGTAACACTAAAAGTGGGCCTTTGCGATCGTCTTTTGACAGCTCGAAATATAAATGAAAATAACGGCTGAACCATGCATCTGACACGAAAATTGAATAACCGAATTTGTAAAGGAGAAAATTCTCTACAACTTTGCTTTCTTATGTCTTTTTTCATATATCGTATCGTTTCAAAGATATTTGCAAAAATAAAGGCGATTTCGAGATGTATGTCTGTCTGTCTATCCGTAACGTGTTCCCTGTTTTTAAGACGAACCGTTCAACCGATCAGCACCAAATTTTGCACAGATAATTTTAGGCCGCCAGAGACAAGAACCTCCCTTTTTCAAATTTTTCAGGCAAAAAATACGGTAGTAAAATCAAAAAAATCCATTTGTAATATAATTTTAATTGCAAACGAACCGTTAATCTGACACGAAAATTGATTAACCTAATTGGTAGAGGGGAAAATTCTCAACATCTTCGCTCAATTATGTTTTTTTTTCATATCTTGCATCGTTGCAGAGATCTTTGCAAAAATAACGACGATTTGACGATGTCTGTTTGGCTGTAACGTGTTCCGACTTTTTAGGTCGAACCGTTCAACCGATCGGCACCAAATTTTACAGATATAATTGTGGGCTACCAGAGACCAGAACCTCGCTTTTGGAAATATTTCGGACAAGAAATACGTTAGTAATACCGACAAAAGCCTTTTGTAATGTAATTTTAATTGCAAATAAACCGTCCATCTGAAGCGAAAATTGAATAAACGAATTTGTAGAGGAGAAAATTCTCAACAACTTTGTTCCCATATGTTTTTTTATATCTCGTATCGTTTGAGACATATTTCCAAAAATCACGGAGAGTAGGACACCCTCCATTGAATTAACGAAAACCAGCCGTTCGGAGATGTCACGTGACATTCCTGGCCCAGAATTCTCTCTGGCATACGCCATCCATCTTGCGTTGCGTATTTGATGATTTTTTTATTTTAACTTACACGTTGTCATTTCAAAGCAATGGCGCACTGAGGAATTAAAAACACATCGTTCTTCGTACGATAAATGATAATCTAGTATCTACAAATGCCATATTAGCATCAGTTAACAACGACTATCAATAGTATAAGATTAGAGAACACAACTCGTAACCAGCTGTAGCGTAGTGGGCAATGCGTTGGACTGTAACGCTGGAGGTCAGTGGTGGAAACCCGCTGCTCACCAAAAAGTTTTTTTCCTAAAAGGGTTTCAGACACTTTTATTAATTCATTTTTTATTATTTAGATTATTATTTTGGTCCAGAAGGTTTGCAAAAATTTATAAAACTACAAATCTAAAGTGGGCCGTAAAACACGTCTGTGTGATCTTTTTCGATAGTTATGCCCATTAATTGTAGGGCCTGCATAATAATTATCTATATTTTTTTCCGGTGCCAAATTTTTAAACCATAGGTACATTCATTAATCAAAGTTATTAAAAAATATTCCCTACTAAGGCTAACTATCTCTCTGGCTTTGACTAGGGATATACATTCTACATTCAAACGCCATTAAAAATTCCTATGGTCTTTACAAAAGACCGAAATAAGAATAATTTGAACTGTTTCGAAGTGCATTTATAATAATGCTTCTAGATATAACTGCCGTTCCTAACCATGTTAGACCTTACGCAACGGTAAAATTAGATTAATAGCATTTGGTGTAATAATTTCAGGTTGAATTTCAGGCATAAAAGACAATTATTATTATTGTGTATAAAATGCTTAGGAATTCATTGTTTTGTCACATTGTGTTTGTGAACTGTGTCCTTATACTTCAGCATCAAAAGGACCCACATACCATATTACTCTGTATAGTAGACAATTAGTAAGAAGCTACGCGAAGCTTACACAAGAGGGTGGGCATCCGTGTGTGTTTCACGAAAATGGAGTGGGCTAACTTCATTTTCATGATGGCTGCGGAGGATTAGCCGCGCCTACTGGAGCGCTATGTTGCGATGCGCGCGGCCCTCCGCCGTCGGGGCTTCGAATCTCCCCCTCTGGCATGGATGTTTGTGTCGTCTTTAGTATAAGGTAGTTCATAAGTAGTTTGTAAGTTCAGGGACTGAAGACGCCGCAGTTAAGTACCTTAAGCTCTACAAACATTTGAACAATCATTTTCATGATACGTCATTTTGCGTATTTATTTCTAAGAAGTGTTACGGATAATTCAATAGACAGCCAATTGTCCAGCGCTATGGTTAAGATAGGAGAGGGCATAGAAATAGAATCTTGCACACGCATTGTGGTAGAAGAATTCGATGAATGCGATTGTACATCTGATAGCGAAATTGAAAAGACATATTCCGAATTTGTCGAAGGCGTCAAGTACGAAAAAATCATCGGCCAGCAGGATTGGATCCATTTACGAAACTAATATTCGTGCAGGGTGAAAGAGATATGAATCAGAAACGCACACAGAAGGAAAGCAAGGATTTTGAGAGGAAATATCGAAAGAAAGAGACAGGTAAAAACTTGTCAGTGAGTCTTCAAAATTGGACATTTGAGAACAATGTAAAAGCAGAAACCACTGTTTGGAACCAGGTTTCGAAAAAGCTATATCACGTAGTAGATAATTATGTCCACACTGAAGAAAAAATCAGGGGCTTTGTACAGAAAGACAGCAGGCTAGTTTAGAGTTAATCTCAAGTAAAGCAGGGAGTGATAATACATTTGAACGTCAGATACATTAAATAACACAGCAGATTGAACAAATAAAACAGGCAGATGAAAATGAAAAGAAATATTAAACATGCAACTGAATCAAAACACTTAGTCGACACATTATCCACGCACAATTTGTATATCAAATGTTTCAAGAATGTTTTCGCTAATACATGCGTAGAACTACATTTTCAATTACCACCCATATGGGTGAAAATGTTTTTCTACGCATGTATTAGCCAGAACATCCTTGAAACATTTGATATATACCATCCAGCATGTAGCACTTTGGGCAATGGAAGAGGTTGACACATGAGACACTGTTGAAGAATGTGGAAGAGCGCTCATGAAAAATCACTCGTCGAATTGTATTCAAGAGTTTCTCCGCAAAAAGTGTACAATCCCCAACGTATTTTCTTAGAAAAGATACATTTAGTAGGTATTTGACAAAGACTGCAATAAATGTAACACTAGGGTGAGCCAATCTGGCAAAGAGATTTATTACGTAATTTGAAGGGGGACTGCCATTCAGTGCTTAAAAAAGAGTTCATCCACGTACTCGCCACTAACCTAGGCAATTTACTTGTCACGTTAGATTCAACAGACTTACCCCATAAAGAAGCGGGAAAGTATGGTCTTATGAGCAATAAAAATTGGATTATCCGTTACCACAATGGCAAATGTGATTGGAACGCTACTCATAAGAAAATCAGATATCCAAAACTCAAGGAGATGCAGGGTACAATGGGAATTTCAGACTTCAACACCCGAACGAAAATATTGTACCCAATGGGAAGAAAAACAGAGACGAAATGATAACGGCTTTCACCCCGTTCAACAATCCAGCATGAATCATTTCTGCAATGAGAACATAGGCATTCAATATCTGAGGGAAAGGATTAAGAAATAAGATGACGGTGAAACAATATAGGTATCATGTCACAACTAAAACAGACACCAAAGCAGGGATTGCCTGGAAGACAAAAACAAAAGAATATAGTGTATATTATTGGGTGACTATATACCAATAGCGTGATTGTAGCCGAGGTTGGACCCGATGACTTCAGTTACTTCTACGGAATGTAGAATATAAATGAACTTTGCAAGTGATAAACAATTTATCTGTAATCTGATTCAAAGGAGAGCAAGGATAGATTTTGTGAAAGGTTAATGTTATTTGAAGAATTATGTTAAGGAAGATGTAGACAACATAGTGAAGACACAAGACAAACATGGCAGTTATTGAAGTCAGATAAAAATTGGGTATAGGAAACCAAATGTCCTGACAAAAAGAAGACAAAAAAAACCTAGTTCTGCGAAGCATTTCTGATTAGTAATTTACTGTCTTTTTACAGTGAAAGACAAGGTACTGGTTCTATTGACATTCAAATCAAAGTAGCCCAACCAGAATCACTACGCGACGGTAACAGCTATACGGCCTCTCAACCAAACAGTTATTTATCTCCCCCTTCCCCCAGTTTTGTAGCAGGAAGTTGTATGAGGGACAAGGGACCAGGGATAATTAAAATTACCCCCGGTCCCTTATACCTCATACAACTTCTTGATACAAAACTGAAATCAATTCCGATGACCAGAAGTCAGGCAGTGGTGAAAATAGTAAAACGAAGCGTGTAAGGCAGAGCATGGTACTTACTTTATCCCATTACTGTTTTCTTACGCTATCAGCTGAATGAATGGGATCACAAATACAAAATTTAGAAGAACGCATGAGAATAACATGTAGTAAAATTCATAAGAAGCATCAACCTCTGCTCTTCATAATGTTTCCTGAAAGTTCTTGAAAATAAACAATCTTTATTTTTGCTATCAGCAATAAATTTATGATATTCTCTTGAAGTCGCAACATGTTACGGGCATACTTATTGGTCAATGCCGTTTAGTGTATGAGAGGTTATTAACAGTCACGTAAAGTCGAGAAGAACATTTTGTGGGAGAAATGCTAAGCGACAGCGTGTTTAGTGAGCAGGTTATACGGCCACCTACTTGAAACCGCGTGGGGCGGGGGGGGGGGGGGGGGGGGACGGAAGACAATGAAATGTACTGTTAAACTGGTTCCGTTTTCTAATATGCAAAGATCGAAATCATGATCTGATTTGTTTAATTTAGGCTGCCATAAAAAATTGAATGATCATGAAGTTATTGAAATGGGTCAAAATGACAGGCAAAATATGGAGGGCAAGGCAAGTGACACTAAAAGTCGACGAAATAAGTACTTACTATGATTTTTTTCACGTAAGTATCAGAAATAATAAGCAGTTATAATTTCTATGTAGCTGAAAATAAACACATATTCCACCGAAGGTTGCGGTTTGGAAGCAAACATAAAAAAAAGTTGGAACAATTTCAGTTAATGCCTGTGAAGAGTCGATGTGTAAGAGCTGGATTAAGTTACGAAAAGTTTCGTAAAGTACACAAGAAATCGGACAACGGAAAATAAGTCTACTGAGTTCGCCAGTTCTACAAACAATCAATGTCTCTGGAACATACACTTTCATTATTTAAGACAATTTCACTTTTTGAGTATACTAGGTTTAGAATTCAGGACTTCATCTTGGTTTTGGTATTGGCGAATGGTCACCTGTTTCATTTTTCTTATTTGCATTGCTTATGTGTCGGTCAACTCAAACAATGACTTCCACAATAACATTTTTGATATGCAGCAATATGTACAATGCGTAGCCTAAAGCAAGAGAACCCAATAATTGTCCAGAAAATATCCTTCTATAACAGAAAACGATAGTATGAACTCATGAAGTTAAAGAAAAAAATAATGTAACTTCTGATCCTTATGAAGCCTGCCGTTTCAGGACTGAAAAAACTGTTAATTACTTTCAATAAATAAAGGTTATTGTACTGATTATTAAGTGTAGCCGTCAGGCCACAGTTGGGATCGTGTTTGGCCAGAATGGTGAAAGTCTCCAGGTGATGCCACTGGGGCAACTAGCGCGTCTACGATGATGAAATGATGATTAGGACAACACCCAGTCACAGAGTGGAGAAAAATCTCAGACAGGACCGGGAATCGAACCCGGGCTCTCTACGTAGCAATTTACCACACTGTCCCTTGTTCAGTAATATGCATGCAAGAATAAGGTGGCCAACTTTTTTTTAACTCAATGCGGAACATTTAGATGACATGAAGGAGGACTCGTTGTACTAGTTATTCTGAAACTAGGAAAGGGATTTAGGCGAGCAGAGTAGGCCTACCCAATTACTTTTAAACTAACACATCCAACAGAAGTGACATTTTATTCTTAATTTTCAACCATTCTTTACAGTACATAAACGTTTCCTCATGCTCCTATTTTGAATTTCAGAGTCTGATGATTTTTACACATTCTTTCTCCGCTACGTTTTTCCGATCACCTTCATTGTCTGTACTACTTTCATTTGTTCCAGCTTTTACAGCATCGTGCTCCACACATTTTGATAACTAGCTTACTCCGGCCAAAGTATTCTATTTTGCAATAACCTCGAATTAAATTTGATAAAAACTACTTTTTAAAATCGTATGAACCACTCTATTATATATTTTCTTTCGATGAAGTGCAGAGTTTAATTGTGCCTTACTACATGCCATTTTTACTCACTTTCGTTGTTTCATTTTCAGAATTCCACCACCTTTTTATTCCTGACGGAAGTAAGACGAATGCTGATATTGTTGTTGCATGTCAGATTTTAAATACGTTCTTACAGACTATAATAATATTACATCATGTTTGCCACCTTGGGCACCGATAAATGTTCCATTAGACTTATGGAAAGTACTGAAGAAGGCAAGAAAATAAGTCGACAACAGAATCTATTAGTAAGTCATTCTATCACCAAATGCAGTACTAGTTTAAAACAAAAACAACTTCCACTGCTACCGAATTTGTCATTTTGAAATAGATTATATATATTTTGTGAAAAAAGACTGTCGTTTATTCGTAGATGATGCATTGTGAAACTGACATGCAAGCAGAATGACATAGCGTGCCGTACACAGTTTTGACTTGTGCTCTTAGACGAACAATGAACAATTTAAAATTCCTGGAATGCGGGACGCTTTTGCCATTTTGCGGGACATTTTCAGAAATTATCCCAAATGCGGACAACGAGTCCAAATGCAGGACTGTCCCGCAGAATCCGGGACAGAGCTTCTGCATCGTAATATGGATTTATTACGTGACGTTGAATACCTAAAAACAATGTTGTTGTGCTAACAACTGCAGTGGAACAATTTTTGTTGGTACTACAAATAACAGTGAGTGACATTGGTAGCAAAGAACGCTCTTTTCTAGAGCAAGTAAATTTCTTACAACGACAGCATCGGCAATAAAAGTAACATGTATGTTGCACTACTTTTGGGAACAGTGGCCAGAAAATATGTGCAGTACCTTTGTCGCTAAGATCATCAAAAAATAATTCATCAATCACAATGTGTTTCAAACCTGCAGATATGAGGTAGTTGTAAATTTAGAATATATTTAAGTACAGACTCGTGTACCCTTAGAATCCAAAAAAATGTGTCGTGCAGAGTGAAAGACTCTGCAGGTAGGCGGCCTGAGGCTAATGGAAGTTCAGGCTACTTGAACTTAGTACTCTGTTTATTACCGTGTGACTTAGTAGAAAAGTAGGAATGGCGATGAGCTAGTCACCCTCCCCCCCCCCCTCCCCCCTATGAAACAGGGCTTGGTCCATCAGTTAGAACAGAGTAGCAACATTTAAATTAATAAATCGTAATGAAGTAGATCATTCCTAAAAGTTATTATAAAACAGAAGCCAAGTATCATAAGTGACATTTTTTTTAAGAAAAAGGGATAAGTGCACAGATATGTTCTAGGACACAAACTCTGTTGTGAGCTGCACTCTGGTGTTCGAGTACATGTATTACTTCGGACCTGAGGTTTGTGTAAAAATGTAGTTCATACAGTTGTGAGATGGCAATCAAACAAACGATCTACAATGTAGGTAATTCGTATTTCCCCTAAAATAGTGCACAGTTATACAGATTGTTGTTCAGGTATCGAATCTCATATTGAAACAGACCATTACAAATTCTTAGAACCTTGACTCACGTTCAACGAGTGTGATCAAGATTTCGGTCTGATTGAGAAACGCAAGATGAATGAAACTCACGTGTACGTGCCGCAGGATTGGATAGACGTCGTTAAAAGGTCCAGCAAAAATTCACAGTTACCAAAGTGAATCAGGCAGGTTTTGTAACTAACGCTAACATGAATCTGTTGACCAAGTCATCGGTTCGAGAAGATACCGAAGAGAATGCATTTGCCTGGTGGTCAATTAGATGAATTCACGTAAAAAAGGAATGTCCAGTCATCATGCATTTTAAGAATTCTTTCAATGAGGATGTTGAATTTTATACAGCTGACTTCTCCAAACGACTTCGTAGGAGAACTCCACAGATTACGCCGAATACACTGTGCAGTGAAACCCATAACGTTTGCAAAGTGGAAGAAACTGCAACAGCTGAAATGCTTCATTCCTCTTGTTTACTACAATTTCTCTGATAATCTGAAGTATGAGGAACAATCTTCAAGGAAAAGAAGCTCAGAGTGTCGAGGACGACGACAAGGGGCAGGGAAACATGGAGAGGCCGGACGTCGTCATGATAAAGAAGACTGCGTTGATAGACCTAGGGATGTAGCAACAGGCACAGAAGATTTAACAGATGTTGCTAGTGACATTCTGGACAGTGACTACGACTACAATGTTACCCTGTATTATTTAAATGTTCAAAAGTGCGCGACCTTCCTATTCGTACCCACCAATAAGAATTGGGCAAATTGTTGTGGCTCGTTATCTCTGTTCATAGGGGTGAGTTATGTATGTCAGCTTCTATGCCCTAAGCATCTACCCAAACTGTTTAAATAAGATCAATAATTAATCTTTAGTTTAGCCAGTCTATCAATATGCAGATGGTTATGCGAAAAATATATATAAATAAAAATATAAATGATAAAAATTGATGAGCGATACGAGTACGACTCTACTATAATGATAATATGTATCCATCCAACACGTAATACTTTTTTCTTCCTTTATTTTAACAAACAGCCAAAATTATTTGAGTTTCTCTTTGACAAATATACTCTTATTGGAACTTTTACCTGTTTAAAGTATTATTTTTATATCTCTCCCTCATTTTCGTTATCACTTTATTTATTCATCTTAGGGAACGATCTTATTGTATAAATAGGGTAGATACCAAGAACGTAGTTCTTATTTTACTTATTCAAGTGAACCGGTTTCGACACTATATGGTGTTATCATATCTCATTACCATTACTCTGCTTATATTTTTATAATTTATGTCCGAAATGGGTGCAAAAATTATAAAACTACAGGCAAATCTAAATGGATCGTAAAACACGCCAGTGCGTTCTTTGTGTGTGTGTCAGGTCTTATGTGACCAAACTTCGTGGTTATCAGTCGTTAGACGTACACCGTAATTACTGGACTTACTTAAACAAACTTACTCTAAGGACAACACAAACACCCATGTCCGAGGGAGGATTCGAACCCCCCGACCGCAGCGGCCGTGCAGACTGTAACTGAGGCGCCGCAGATCCCTGCGGGAAATGAGAACAGCTCTGTGAAGTCATTGCGATTGCAGTCTTATGAGCTCGGGGTTACGGGCCAGCCACCGCTGGCATGGCTACGTAACCAGAGGTGGGTCTGCGTTCACCGCGCCCTGATCTACTCTGCGGCGAAAGGTAAGCGAAACAATTTGATCGCATCAATGTAAATTGGGTTAGGATGTCGAGGGGATCACACTCCAACTGATTGACATAATACTGCAAAAGGATATCACAAATTTTCTGGTGAGCCGGGCCCCTATGGTCCTTTAGAACGAGCCACGCGAGAGGTCTGGACACTATGGAGGGTGGCTGAGAACCTCCCATGGATTTGAATTTCTGCAGGAGTGTCATGGCTGTGTTGGATATATGAGGCTTTACATTGTCATGGAGCAGAATGAGTTTTCATGGTCTTTTTAATTTGATTGCATGGCAATCGGTGCCCAAGGCTCGCGAGTAATGCTGGGCATTCACTATCGTCCTGTGCTGCTGGAAGTTAATCAGAAGGGGCTATTTTGGTCAAAGAAGGACGTCAGCATAAGCTTTCCTTCACTCGTGTGGTGGCTTTGGCAATTTTTGCTGGTGGTAACCCTGGATGCTTCCACTTGAGACTTTGTCGTTTTCCGATTTGGACACCATGACTCATCTCTAGCCATCACTCGTACCAGAAACGCACTGCCACTCGAATTACAGTGCTGCAGATGAGCAAGACAGTGAACCATTCGACCTGTTTCCAGGTGTTGTTGAAGACTCTGGGTCACCCATTAGGCACGTTGTTCCTTCATGATATGAACCTTTCCTTCGCTCATTGTGACCATGCTGACTCTTGCTTTTACAAACACTCGGCAGGCCTGGGTAATGAGTGACATCTGAACGATGTCATCGGTAATGCATTGTGGTGGTCCAGACTGTGAATCATCAGCTAACGATACACGTCGGTCCCTGAAGCGCCTGTGCTACGTTTTGACCTCTGCAGGGGACATGCAGTGTTTGCCGTTCTTATGCGACATTCGCCGATCAATGTCTGTTGCCCCCACATTTTCTGCTGTAAGGAAACGAACACCTCGTTGAACTTCTGTTGACTCCTCCAAGTGTTTACAATGCGACTGGCAGTGTTGGGCGACCGATGCAAGCTGCTGCTAGCTTTGTTACTGTTACTGTTGAATATTCAGGGTTGTATGGTCGTGGTCGAAGAAACATTTCTGTTCCTGACATTTCGTCCAGGGATACGCTGGACATCTTCAGAGGTGCATCTCGTAGCGGTAAGTCGTGCCGATGACAGTCAGTTGGTAAGACTCACCGCTACCAGAAGCACCTCTGAACATGTTCAGCGCAGCTCTGGACGAAACGTAAGGAACAGAAATGTTTCTTCGGCCACATCACACAACCAGCAAGATTCAACAGCAACTATTTCAGCAGCTCATGAAAGCAGATAAAGGAGAAGCAATGAATTAAAATTGGTGACGTGGCTGGGAATCGAGCTCGGACCTCCATGCTTACTAGGCAGACGTCTTACCGTTAGACCACCACATTAATAACGATGAAGGCGCCTCGAAATAGTGTAAATACGACTTCCCTCCATGTCACAAACTTTAATTCAGCTTCTCTGTTCCATAGACAGTTGTCACTACTGCCAAGACTCTCCATGCAGCGGAATAGCACCTCGGTAATGGACATGATGGAACATTCCTGCTAAGATGATATAAATATCAATTTAAACATAAATTCAGTAACCCTGAGACGGTTTTTCGTCTCGAATATGTGCAAAACATTACAGATAAAAGAGGAAGCAATGAATTAAAATTTGTGATGTAGTCGGGAATCAAATCCGGACCTCCATACTTACTAGGCAAACGTTTGACCGTTAGACCACCACATCACTAACAATTAAGTACGACTTCCCTCCACGTCACAAACTTCAGATTCTGTGTTCCATAGATAATTTTTTTTGAGGTTTGGTTCCATTTCCTGGAGGTGCTCCACGACCACACAATGATGAACACACTAGATGTATTTCGCAGCATTGGCCGTTAATGTTTTATTTAAAAAAAATAAAAAATAAAAAAATAAAAAAATAAAAAAAACAGATCTATTTCAATCACCTAGTGATCATCTTCAGTGTCCTTCATACATTCAGAGCATTCATATTCTTGTTTGAAGGACACTGAAGATGATCACTAGGTGATTGAAATCGATCAGTAGGTTTATTTCTTTTTTTAATTAAAACATTAACGGCCAATGCTGCGAAATACATTTGGTGTGTTGACCATAGATAATTGCCACTAGTGCCAAGGCTCTCCATGCAGGGAATTGCACCTCGGTAATGGACATGGTGGAACATTCCTGCTAAGGTGATATAAATATCAATTTAAACGTAAATTCATAAATATGTAATATGTCCAAGACATTACGAAAAACCGTCTCTGTAATGTCTTGGACATATTCGAGACGAAAAACCGTCTCAGTGTTACTGAATTTATAATTGGATCATGAAAGCCTTCACTGTATAGCCTTGTATAGTCATGGGACGTGCCCGCGTGCCTACTCCCTGGTTACAACCACACGTCATTACACGCGCAACACGCGATACGATTGGAAAATGGCGCAGGTCATCCCTGTTTTCAAGAAGGGTCCTCGAACAGATGTGCAGAATTATAGGCGTATATGTCTAACGTCGGTCAGTTGTAGATTTTTTTAACATGTATTATGTTCGAATGACATTTCTCGAGACTAGGAATCTGCACTGTAGGAATTGGCATGGGTTTCGAAAAAGGCGTTCGTGTGAAACCCAGCTCGCGCTATTCATCCACGAGACTCAGAGGGCCATAGACACGGGTTCGCAGGTAGATGCTGTGTTTCTCGACTTCCGCAAGGCGTTTGATACAGTTCCCCACAAACGTTTAATGAACAAAGTAAGAACATATGGTCTATTAGACGAATTGTGTGATTGTATTGAGGAATTCCTAGATAACAGAAAGCAGCAGGTCATTCTCAATGGAGACAAGTCTTCCGAAGTAGGAGTTATGTCAGGTGTGCCACAGGGGAGAGTCGTGGGTCCGTTACTGTTCACGATATATATTAATGACCTTGCGGCTAACATCGGAAATTCACTGAGGCTTACCTTTACTGAGGAGTCTAGCAGTATATTGCTCCCTCCTACGTATATCTCGCGAAGAGATCGTGAGGATAAAATCAGAGAGATTAGAGTCCACACAGAGGCATACCGACAATCCTTCTTTCCGTGAACAATACGTGAGTGGAATAGGAGGGAAAATCGATAGTGGTACTCAAGGTACCCTTCGACACACACCGTCGGGTGGCTTGCGGAGTATGGTTGTAGATGTAGATAGTATCCTACTGTCACCGGGTTTGCACATTTGAGACTCCGGTTCGTTTCTGTCTGAACGCCTGTTTCAAGTGCTGTCGAGAGTTCATCGTCATTACTGGAGAAAACACTCTGGCTGCTGGCAGCTGTGTCAGTAGCTGGCGTGTCGCGGGTAGGGAGATCAGTTGGGGAAGTTGGCCAAGCCGCTAATTAGCGACATCGGCGCGGCGTGTCTCCCCTCTGGCGGCCGCGGCAAGAAACGCCGGCGCAGAGCCCCCGCAGATTAGGGGCCGATCCGGGCCTCGGTGGTCCGGAAGCCGCCGTCTGGTCGCCAGGGCGACGCCGGCGACGCCTCCACCGGCCGGGCGCCCAGGCGGGACACGGGTAATTAATTACGGCGCGCCCCCACCCCTACCCTCCCCCACTAACCCCTCCCCGCCCCCACCCTCGACCCCCCTTCCACCCCTTGCCTCTCACTACCTCTGCCGCGATCAGCTCGCTTTGATTGCCTGCAAATCGATACTCGGCTCAGGGTCCGCCTGTGTATTGTAGCGCCAATAAGAGCCACCGTCTGCGTCCCTACAAGTTTGGTGGCGCTCGAGGAAACGGACTCTACGTCACCGACTCTGTTGCCTGACAGTAATGCCTTCACCTAATGCACTACAGTAACACTACAGACGCCGTAACTACTGCCAAAATGTAGAATGGTTGACTATATAAGATTTTGAACCAATACTTCGTTACCGGCAGTGGCTCCAATCCAGAATTCTATACAATGCCTAGGTAAACTACAGAATGCCAAAATGTAGCGTCAAAGAATGAAATGAAATTCCAACATGTTGGATGGTTTCAGGACATCAAATTAATATTTTTATTAATAATTTCAAAAAACAGCCGAAGTTGCACACTGCTGGTTATTTTGACTGACGACTAGTTTCGGGCTTACCTGAGCCCATTATCAAGTCTAACCAACTCATTGTCATCACCAATACACAAACGATACATCATCACATGTATGCTACATTTTTTTTAATTTACTCCCTGTTATTATTCTTCTTTCAACGACAGGCATGGTAGTGACCGAAGAAACATTATATATATATATGTACATTTTACCTTTTATGAAGCGTGTCATATTATTCCTCTTTCAACACCAGGCATCAACTGGGACGCCAGTTGGCAGGGGAGGTAGAGGAGGTAGGATAGCGATCCGTAGTTCCCTGGGGCCAAAGGTGACCCAAGAGATATTGGAAAGGAGCTCTGTGTGGAACGATAGGCATTTTGACTTAATTAGGACAGAGTCTCGGCGAGGAATGAGTTGGGAGATGGTTCCAGTCGGGAAGTATTTACCTGTTTCAAGTGAAAGGGTCTTATTGTCCAGGAATTTGAGTTTCAGTCTGGTTGGCGGAGCCGCTGCTGCTGCTGTCGGGGTTGTGTACTACTCGGCCAGTTTGGACTGTGTGACGCTCTCTGGACAGCTGCCGATAGGTCACAGTGGCGTGGCAAATTTACGGCGAAGCCATGAGTCCCACTAGAGGGCTGCACAGCGTTTTCTGGGATGCGTGAAAATTGTACGACTTCAGGGCTGAAGATGTTGGCGAGATGTCGGTTGCGCCGCACTGAATAGTGGCACGCAGTGGTACATTACATCTGCGCACGTGATACGGCGCAGGGAAATAGCTCGCGGTGAGGATCAACACTTTAGGCGCTTGACGTGTCCGTATGGCTACCGGTCGCAGTTGTAGTGGGTGACGCCTTGTGGTTCTGCATCCGTGCCATGCACCACCGTCGGACGGATTGCCAGCTGCCTAGGCGTGCTATTGGTAAGCCACATTTAGCAGTCCGAAACTTCAATTACTTTCCCAAGTATGAATCAGATATATTCACCATGTTTATATGCAACACATCTTCCGGAAGATGAAAACCGTTTTACGCTGTCGTGTTTACATGTCACAGCCCGAATTGGATTACCTATCCCACTTAATACGGCAGCTGAAAAAACAGGATTCAGTTCCTGATTTAATCAGCACAGTCGTTATTTTTCTTTATTTAAATACGTAGATTCATGCTCACGCTAATATTTATACTTTTATTTCACTTTAGAAAATGTCACTCTGTCCACATGTGCCAAAAATTCTTAACAAGAAAACACAATCTGACAACCTATGAACACTTCAAAAACGGTTCCGTTTACACGGGCACGAAAATCTATTGTGGAACTGGAAAAACCGCTTTACAGAACTTCCAGAATCGATTTTGGAGTGCTTACATGACCAACCAAAAGCGGATTTAGGAATTCGGTTTACGAAATCCCGTTTTGGGAGCCAATGTAAACGGGGTGATTGTGTAGGAGTTATGAAAAACCGAGGGATAGCCCTTTGTGAACTTGCAGGTTGAATTGTAAGTAGCAAGAGTGACTTTCAGAAAGTAGGATTAAAACTATATCGTTCGGTCTCTAGGAAGATCTGCTTGAGCAAAACAGTGGTTTTTCTTCCTTTTTTCGCTGCAGTTGTAGCTTTAATTGAACAACAGAAATATTCTTTTACATTTACAACAGTAATGTTCTTTATTTAAACATGTGAATCTCCTGCCGCTAAAATAACGCGTTTTCTTTGTTCTATGATAAATTCGAGGAGATAGAAACCGACCAAGTAATTGTCATTTGTGCTGGTTCCTTTCACATATAAGTTGTAAGGCTATAATACCAGAGCATATTTCTCCATTCGATGGTTAAACAAAATAGTAACAATGTTAATACGTATGAGGTCTTAGGAATTTATAACCTCTCATCCTACATCCGTTGTCCAGTCACTTTAAATATAGATACCAGTCCTTCCGTAAGTAGTGAAACTATCACAAGACAGTGAACCACAAAAATAATTCTCACTCTCCGTCTATCACGCGACCTAAAACAGAAAATCTAGAAGATGGATAAACAGCAGCACATTGTAAAATCTATTACATACAGTTAGTATGAGTTATTCTATTATCACTTAGAACAATTAACTATTTTACATTTAATATAAATAGCACTGTAACTGTTAACAGAAATATTGTATTATTTGATTTCCTGCTCTTCTACAAAGCTTCAATTCTACGTTTCATGGTGTTAGGAGATATTAAATGCCTCCAACAATGATTTGAAGTAATTACGTCTTATCATAAAATGACACCCTAGACCGACATTTTTTTACCGTTTGACGAAATCCACCGGCACCAAAATGGCCACTTCAAAGATTTTACGACGTCTTTGATCTTTAACTGCCCCTGATAGCTTTTCGCGGTATCCGCACTGCGCATCAGAGAAAACCGACTGCAAGGAACCCAAGTGCCCAGTTTCCCTAATTTATTTTCATGGCTGGACGGGAGGACTGAATGGTAGCAGACGGTACCACTGGAAACAAATTGGTACCAAGAAGGCAGGGAGGAAAGAGAGAGGAAAGGTAAAGGCGGAATCCACATCTATATTCCGAAAGCTACCTTACGGTGTGTCGCGGAAAGTAATTGTCACACACTGTTATGTACGAGTTGTGTAACTTTCGCGGGAAGAACTAGTGAGCCCTCGTGTCAGCTCAAACGTCTTCTACTTTTTTCTTCATCTTCTTGCAAAATATCACTCCTATCCACTATGGAGTGGACAATAACCAGCAATACTTATATGTTGCTCGAACTAGTGAATTGTCAGCTTTTTCAATTGTTAACAGACGATATTTCTTACATACTATGGCATTTTACCTAGCCACTGTTTATTATCCGTTATATTTAATTTGACTCCGACTTAGAAACCTCGAAAAGAGAGCAGTAAATGCCCGAAACCGGTTGGAAATAAAATTTCAGTTCTGCAACTTTGTGGTCTTTTTTATCAACAAATATTATAGTACTTCCTGTGAAATCGACGTCAATCGTTGTCAAAGCGAAAGTGTGGAATGCTTAGATTGTTCAGTGTTCATCGAAACGAGAAAGACATGCAATAAACATGACTAATGAAAAGCATACATTCTTTACATTAACACGTGTTCACAGAAGATTATCAACACGGCGTCCATGTCCGTTCACTACAATGCACCACTATGAGAGTAAGGAATAACCCACCGTTTAAATATACCGTTTGTTGTTGTAGTACTTACTGGCATGAACTGAAGAGGCGACCGTGCAGTAACTGCACATCTTTAATTGGAGCTTCACTTCCTTCAACTATCCCCAATAACCAAAAGCCCACGGGATTGAGATCTGGGGAATTAGCATGTCAAGTTGTGAGACCTCCCCAACCAATCCACCGGTCCTGAAAGGACCGCGTCAGAGTTTCGCGCACATTGTGACAAAAAATGTTCAAATGTTTGTAAAGCTTATGGGACTTAACTACGGGGTCATCAGTCCCTAAACTTACAAACTACTTATGAACTACTTACGAACTAGGACGGCACAAATATCCATGCCCGAGGGGGGATTCGAACCCCCGACCGTAGTGGCCGTGCAGACCGTGACTGAAGCGCCACAGTTCCCTCGGCCACCGCGGCCGGCTTGTGACAAAATATTCTGGTGTACCATCATGCATGAACGACACCAGTAATCATTGCTGGTATGGCACATCCGCTACCAGAGTTAACACTACATTGGGTCCAGATAATGCATCTCATTTAACATCTGTGGTGACACGTATGGCACTATTAATTATTCGCAAAGTACACCTTCCCATACGTTGACTGAGAATCAAAAGAGAAAAAAAAATGTTCAAATGTTTGTGAAGCTTATGGGACTTAACTACGGGGTTATCAGTCCCTAAACTTACAAACTACTTATCTTCTACCTTATACTAAGGACGGCACAAGTATCTACGCCCGAGGGGGGATTCGAACCGTAGTGGCCGTGCAGACCGTGACTGTAGCGCCTCAGTCCCCTCGGCCACCGCGGCCGGCGACTGAGAATCCGTGTTATTGCTATGTTTCCTGATTGTCTTTGAAATATACATCTGCCAGTTCATGTTTGTTATGGAAGTTCACAACACCAACTCCTATGATACCTGAACCATCGTAAATTAAAACTTGGAAGTAAATGAAATGCTACGACTACTGGAACAGCCATTGACGGAACCACCGTCGACCATGGTTGCATCTATTAATCACGTATTGTAAGACACTGGGGCAAGCCTTCTCCTGATGCTAATCATTGCACTCCAGATCCGCAGTGTACACGTGAAGACTAAGCGATCTACCTACCTATTTATCAGTATTCTTCTGTAACAAGACATCTCAGAGCATTCTAGCACAGTCTAACAAATACAGTCGCGACGCTCACTGCTGTGAAAGTTGTCACCAACTGACAGTTGCAACGACACTAGCGTTTCTAGTGGTGGGCAAGCCGCTGCAGAAGTAATGTCTGTTTATAATTACAATTGTACGTAATTAACGAAATAGATACTATAATTCGTGTAATACAAGCGTTAGTAAAATATCAAGAAACATACAAAATCTTGAAATTAATGTAAATACATCCGTAAATTTCACTGATTCAGTGTTGTAAATAACAACTTCGTCATGGACAAATGCTTAAGAATATGTGTATATTTGCAGCTTATTTCACTGAAAGTATGTATAATATAAACATAAGATAAACATAGTGGTGTGTTCTCACTATGACAGGCAGTTCTTGTGACGCATATCTATTAGGTATATAATCTAATGATTCGCACAGTTTTACTTTTCACTCGTCTTTCTCATATGCGCAGAGGTCTTAGAGTGTAATTACTTTAGCTTAAGAAGCCAATCTTTTTGAAGGTTCTTGCCGTTTGTGTTTCAGTTGTAGAAACCACTTTAGAACAGGTTTCTTCTTTGTTGGGAAAGAGTGTGATTGCTTTTGCTGCTTTATTGGCAAGTGTGTAACTTTTTACTTCACCAAAAGCTGAGGTGACTGATTTAGTACGTTAAATACTGTAGTTTTTGCATTCTATGTACGTTTTCTCCAATTCACGCTCACCAATTTTACTGCAATTGAAGTGAAGAAACATTAACATTCCTGAGTGCGAAAGGTACGTCTTTCTGTCAAAAGGCAGCTCTTCTGATGTTTTATTTTTAATGAAAAATTAATTTCTCAAGTAAAATCTTATAGATTACTAGATAATTGTTAATAAACTGTCCTGAAATGTAACGTTTGTAATTTTATCAGGACTTTTCCGAAACCTAAAAAAGATAAATGTGGAGCTGTTTTTGTTATCTATTTTTATGGCACTACAAACGTTTCCGGCCGCTCGGAGCGCTGCTGTCGCAGTGTGCAACAAAAGAGCGGGATTGTCGTAGTTGTATATGTTCGACTGTGATTGTAACCTCGTACTGTCAGAACTCTGTCCATCCACGTTTCACTTCCGTACGAGTCTACCCTCAAGGAAATGAATTCAGAAAATGCTTTCGAAGACTCAGAAAAACATTTCATGCGAATTAATTCTTCAAAAATTATTTTTCTCAATGCAATTCTGCATTTCATACATTTTCTACTACCTTAGGCCATAGCATGGATTGATTACATTTCATTAGCTTGATATGCTCATGTTGTTTGTTATGATCTTCAGTCTGCAGACTGGTTTGATGCAGCTCTCCACGCTACCACGTCCTGTGCTAGTCTCTTCATCTGAGAATATGTTCGGCAAACTACATCCTTTTGAATGTGCTTACTGTATTCGTCCCTCGGTCTCCCTCTACGATTTTTACCCCACACACTTTCTTCTATTGCTATTTTGACAATTCCTTGATGTCTCAGAATGTGTCCTACCAACATATCCCTTCTCTTAGTCAGGATATGCCAGAAACTCCTTTTATCCCCAATTCGCTTAAGCACCTCCTCATTAGTCATTTGATCTACCCATCGAATCTTCATCATTCGTCTGTAGCACCACATTTCAAAAGCTTCTATAATCTTTTTGTATGAACTCCTTATCGTCCACGTTTCACTGTCATACGAT
Organism: Locusta migratoria; assembly: GCA_026315105.1. Lineage (NCBI taxonomy): Eukaryota > Metazoa > Arthropoda > Insecta > Orthoptera > Acrididae > Locusta > Locusta migratoria. The sequence continues at coordinate 109,471,391 of CM048749.1, read as the reverse complement.
GCTACACTCCGGACAAATGCTTTCAAAAAGGACTTCCTAAAATGTAAATTGATATTGGATGTTAACAAGTTTCGCTTCTTTAGAAACGCTTTTCTCCCCATAGACATTCTGCATTCTTCTTTACTTCGGCCATCAGAAGTTATCTTTCTACTCAAATAACAAAATTCATCTACTACTTTTACCTTCTCATTACCTAATCTAATTCCTTCATCATCGCCTGATTTTCTTACATTCCATTCCATTAACTTCGTTTTATTCTTGTTAATGTTCATCTTATATCTTCCTTTCAAGACACTGTCCATTCCATTCAACTGCTCTTCCAGATCCTTTGCAGTCTCTGAAAAAATTACTATGTCATCGGCAAACCGCAAACGTTTTATTTCTTCTCCATGAACTTTAATGCCCTCTCCATATTTCTCCTTCCATTCCTTCACTGCCTACTGAATGTACAGATTGAACAACATTGGGGAAAGGCTACAACCCTGTCTTACTCCCTTCCCAACCTCTGCTCCCTTTGTTGCCCTTCGACTCTAATAACCCCTATCTGGTTGTTGTATAGATTGAATATAACTATTCGCTCCCTATATTATGCCCCTGCTACCTTCAGAGTTTGAAAGAGTGTATTCCAGTCAAGTCAAAAATGTTCAAATGTCTGTAATTCTATCGGACCAAACTGCGTGGTCATCAGTCCGTAGCTTACAAACTATTTAAACCTAGGTAAACTAATCTAAGGACAAACACACACACACATGCCCCAGTGGGCTTTAGACCGCTCGGCTACTCCACCGCGGCCCAATCAAGTCAACATTGTCAAAAGCTTTCTCGAAATCTACAAACGCCAAAAACGTAGGTTAGCCCTTCCTTAACCTATCTTCTAAGATAAGTCGTAATGTGAGTATTACCTCCCATGTTCCTATATTTTTCCTAAATCCATTCGTCTGTAAATAATTCGTGTTAGTGACTTATTAAACTGATAGTTCTGTAATTTTCACACTTGTCTGCACTTGCTCCTGTTACTGTTCGTCATGTACTTTCTGTATGCTTATGTGGACGAATAATGTGAGCTGCTGCTTTCGGAACCCAAGTCTATTCGTACAGTGGAGATTTCAGCTCTTCAAAAGTGTCATAATATTCGGACGTATAACGCATTCCAAAATTCTATAGCTGACCGTAGTCAGAGATTTAGGCCTGTATTTAAAAGTATTGAATAATATACGCCTATGGTTTTTCGCTTCTGGACACTGGCCCTTCTTGAAAAAAGGAATGAACTGCACTCCTTTGAATCCTTGGGAACGCTTCGATCTTCTAGAGACCTACGGTACACTGCCAGTCAGAAGGCTGGCAAGTTCCTTCAAATACTTCGTGTGAAATCGAATTGTTATCTCGTCATGTCAGCGGACTTTCCTTTGTTGAGAAATTTCAATTGGTTTTCTATCTGTCATTGTCGTCCGTATGACAATGCAAAGGAGGAAGTACGGAGAAACCTTCCTGTGTGAAACAACTTTGGACGAAGACATTTAGTACCTATTTGTATATAAACAACAGTCTAGAGTGCAATTTTTTTTCCGACTGGTTTCGGTTTTATTTAAACCATCCTCAGAAAATTAAGCTCCATGGTATCGTGGAGCTGGCAGGAGACTTGGAGCCTTCTAGTGGGTCACTGCAGTCTCCTGCCAGCCCCACAACACCAATGGAGCTTAATTTCCAGAGGATGGTTTAAATAAAACCGAAAGTAGTCGGAAAAAATTGTTGTTACTTATATACAAATTTAAATTAAGAGTGCTCTTTCCCATAAGTGGAACAAAAATGTTTCCAAAAAATATGTGATTTAGTACATACTTCAGGCTTCTGTGTAGAATTCGTTGTTTCGAATACGTTATGGTAACATTGAATGTGGATATATGCTTTTGAGTCGTTTACCAATTTAACATAAGACCAAAATTTCCTAGCATTTTTAGCGAAGTCGGAATACAAAACTTTACTTCCACAGTTGTATTTTATAGAAGTTATATTTAACTTCCGATCATGTCTGTAACACAGCATCAGTGAAGGAAATTCATGGATAGGTTAATAGGATATCTCCGATTCGGAAAATTATTTGACGACATAGTACGGTAATGAGAAGTTTGAGTTTACGCTGATCTTCATGATCTGGCCTGTTGATCCCTCCTTAAAAATCGAATGCTCAATGAAACTATGTAAACGATTTAATTAGATGCTGAATGAAATAAAAAGGGTGGCACAAACAATGATATCTAGTTAGCAATTTTTTTAACATTTCTGTTTTAATTAATATTAACGGAATTAAAATAGAAATAGCTTAAGTAAATCCCCAAGTTCATTGTAAACTGTTGTGTGGAAAGTAATAAACACGTTACAGAAAAATAGTAACAACCATTAAATTGGACGCGCATTGATTTGCATGGCCTCCATGTTCACCAGATCTGTCGCCTTGCGATTTTCATCTTTGCCGTTTTCTAAAGGATCGGGTGTATGTGCCCCGTTACCAGCTGACTTATATGACGTACGAAATGGAAGTTGCAGTAGTATCAATTAATCTAGACACAGAGAGAAAGGTTTTGCACGGACGCGGGGATCGACTGCATGCGTACTGCATGCGTGGGCACTAACGTTGAGTACTTGTATGACACACTCTTTGAATAGCCCGTACTTTCCTGTATAATTTATTTAGGTAAGGTCAAAGTAAAAAAAGAAAAAAGAAAATCTGCAAAGCTTTCAAACCACGGTAAAACATTTTGGCAAGTATTGTATACTGACGATCTATAGAAATGCGTGAGAGTATGAGGGGCTGGAGATATCTTCTGAAATGCACGGAATCTTAGGTATGAAACTTTTTGTCAGATAAAAATTGTGCGCCGGAACCGGAACTCGACCCTGGGACCTTTACCTTTCGCGGCAAGCGACACGACTCAAGGTCCGTGTTCACAACTTTACTTCTGCCAGTACCTCGCCTCCTACTTTCCAAAGTCGACGGACCGTGAGTCGTGTCGGGTTAGCTCAGTGGTACACCACTTGATTGCGAAAGGCAAAGGTTCCAGGTTCGTGTCCCGGATCCGGCATACAATTTTAATCTGCTATGAAGTGAAAGATTCATTCAACCCAGGTATGTTCGATAACGTTGATGTCTCGGTAGTTTAAAGGCCAGCGGAAGTTTAAATTCAGAAGGCTGTTGCTGAAGAGTTAGTATGGAGCACTTATGGAGTTTTGGGATGTCACATTGTCCTGCTGGAATAGTCCAAATCTGGCTGAATGCACAATGGACATGAATGGATCCGCCAGCATGCGTACGTACATGTCACCTGTCAGTGTCTTATTTAGACCTTTCGGGAATCTCATATCACTCCAAATGCACACACCCCACAGGATTTCAGAACATCCGCCATTTTGAAAAGTGCACTACTGATATGCAGGATCTATGGATTCGTCAAGTTGTCTCCAAACTCATACATATCAATTATTGGAAACGAGACTCGACAGACAGTCATCTATAGTCCAATATTGTGTTGACGGACCCACGCGAAGCATACAGCTTCATGTCGTGCACTCGCCAAGGGTACACGAGCGGCTGCAAGGGAATGGCCTTGTGCTCAATGGCACCTCCCTTCGGAGCTAGCGGCTGCTCCATGTCGGAGGTTCGAGTCCTCCCTCGGGAATGGATGTGTGTTCTTCTTAGCGTTAGTTTCAATAGGAACCGTTGACCACCGCTATCTGATCACATAGCTTTACAAACATTTGAACATATGCCACACGAGTGGATCTTCGGCTGCGAAACTCTATAGAGATGATGTTCGTTGAGTTGTTCTCACGCTGATAATAGTTGACAGATAATTATTGAAATCCGCAGTAATTTGCGGAAGGGTTCACTTCTCTCACGTTGGACAATTCTCTTCAGCCGCCTTTTTTCATGTTCTTGCATTATCTTTTTCTCGGACACAGCTATGTCGGAGATTTTATACTTTACCAGATTCCCGATATTCACAATGCAGTCCTGAAATCGTCGTGCGTTAAAATCCCCACCTCGTCGGTACTTCGGATATGCTGTGTCCAGTTGCGCAGCCAGGATTTGGTTCTGGTAGGGGCTTTTTCTTTTAAAGATAAAGCCCCTTGAATTTATTAATCTAAAACTTATTTTGGGATTTTTGTAATTTAACTAATTATACTAAGGAAACAATTGCAGAAAAATAAAATTAATTTGAAAGTGAAACAGGACCAACGTGGTGGAAATAGAGTGAATATAATCAGCTCGTAAAATAATTAAGCAGCTTCTATGTTACTAGTCAAATAGAAAGGTCTTTACAGTTTGATTAAAAATTGAACTAAATTGACGTTATTGTTGTTCATAAGATTCCACTCGGTGGCGCCGCTGCGCTTGCATGGGACTAAATTCCATATTTTTAATGTGCCGTGTCAGACTTCAGGATCCGAAAGTCGTCCGCTCATCAACAAGGAAAAAAAATCCAGTTAATATAATCTTCCTGTATTGTGAAATTTCAATGACAGATAGAAGAAGCGTATGATTCTATGTTTGCATTTCTTTAAACTGTCACTTTGAAATACATGTTTTGAAGTTCTCTTAAAGATCGAAATGTCAGACAGAAGTTCATAGTTGTTCTGATGGCTATAGATGGCTATAGACACAGATATTACAAGTCCTGTTCACTGGTGATCGAATGCTATATAAGATCGATTTATTAAAATACTAAAAAATTTATAAAAATCTTCTTGCTTTACTGTCAAACAAAGTAACTTTCCGTAAATGTCTTCTTTTAAATTGTAAAATAGTTTGACAGTAAATAATTCTTTAGTTCCTATAAAAGAATAAATTTCTTGTAACATTTCTATAAATATCAAAATAATTATCGTTGACAATTGGTTAACTTTCGAGACACAATGACATTTATTGCTCTCACAATACAGATCATGACTCAACGACAGCTACATAGAGACCGCTTTTATGGTATTTTTGATTTTCCTCGAACGTTTCTCTAATAACGTTAATATCCGCGACGATAACTGCAGAGGCCAGCATCTTCTTGCCTCGTGGCCGTCGACCCGCGACTTGAAGTGGCCAGATGTTTATTCCTTGAGCTCGCCGTCGATGTTCCTCTCGTAGGTTTAATCGCCGTCGCAGCACATGAAAGACAAAAAACATACAAAACTGTTTTAAGAATCACATAACATAAAACATTTACATAAAATCATTTAAAAACATAAAAGATAATCTTCTGCGAAACTGAGCTTACATAAGATATTAGTGGGGACAATAATCTGTCCCACTACACCGCATATTAACAATCGGATCGTAAGTTTAGCATAACAGTAAGAATGGCGGCAGTATCAAAGTTGGTCGCGGCGGCATTAAAACCGCTCACAGTAACAGAAGCACAAGTTCTCAGTGGCGGCATCACTTTGGTGACCCATTGTCACGTTGACTTGTGCTTGGTAAATTGTTGTTACATTGTTGAAAAATGTTCAAATGTTTGTATATATTATGGGGCTTAACTACGGGGTCATCAGTCCCTAAACTTACAAACTACTTATAAACTAGCTAATACTAAGGACGGCACAAATATCCATGCCCGAGGGGGGATTCGAACCCCCGACCGTAGTGGCTATGCAGATCGTGATTGCCGCGCCACAGTCCCCTCGGCAACCTCGGCCGACCCTAAACTTACAAACTACTTATGAACAAGCTAACACTAATGACGGCACAAATATCCATGCCGGAGGGAGGATTCGAACCCCCGACCGTAGTGGCCGTGCAGACCGTGACTGGCGCGCCACATCCCCCTCGGCCACGGTGGCCGGCTTTTACATTGTGATTCATTACATGTCTACTACTTCAAATTTTCTGTGAAGACCTATTAAAAAAAGTAGAAAATGAAAACAGTATAAAATAATAAAGTTAAAAAAAATTGGGTGTGAAGGGGGGCGCATTAACCCCCCCCCCCCCGTGTCTTCTCCACTGGCCATGTCCTATCTGTCGTGAGTCGGCTATAACATCAGCTTCAATTTCACTTATATCGTGATAATCTAGCAGCAGTAACCGATCTGAAACTTATATATAGTTGTTGCCGACCGTAGCGCCTTCCATGTTTCCACAAGCATGCCTATACCCGTTATTTGGCTCTTCGGTGTATTTTAGCCATGCTACCTTCAGAATTTGAAAGTTAAAAAAAAAAAAATTTCAAATGTTTGTAAAGCTTATGGGAAATAACTACGAGGTCATCAGTCCCTAAACTTACAAACTACTTATGAACTACTTACGAACTAGGACGGCACAAATATCCATGCCCGATGGGGGATTCGAACCCCCGACCGTAGTGGCCGTGCAGACCGTGACTGAAGCGCCTCAGTCCCCTCGGCTACCGCGGCCGGCTGAAAGTTTTCCACGTGAAACTGGAAGACTGTAGTGTCCTTCTGATCGACGTGAATAGCCACGGGCATATAAACGTTTTCATATTTTCAGGACGAGAGAAAATCGTTCATCACTGTCGTTCGTCCGTCGCCTAAGTGCCAGATGCTGCAGCGGCGGCGGAATGAGAGCAGAGGGCGACAACTGGACGCCGCACGGGGCACCGGGGACAGCAAAATCTCCGGCGCAGCCGACGCAACTCCATCCGGCAGTTGGCTGCACTGCCACAATGGCGGAAAATATTATCTGCGCGCATGCGGCGGGAATGAAATAACCTTGGCTGCCGCCGACAGGCGCCTGTTTTATTTTCCGGCGGCGCTGTTTGTTTCGCCAGTAGTGGCGGCACTGCCCTCTGCGGGCAATTACCCGCAAAAGCGGGAACTGCCCGCGCTATACGGCCGCTCTGCCGGCTTCGCCCGTCTCTGCCTGCATCACTGGCGCCGCGTGGCCTCTGCCCTCGCGCGTCCAATATGTCGCGAATAGGTAGGCGACTACCGCAAAATTAAATACTTTGGTGGAGAGTGTTTACCGACCCCTGAGTCTGACACGCACCTCGCCACGTTGCTCTGATTCAGGGAGAGGACCATTCCTGCTTCATAGCATTCGGAAACAAACGCAGTCACCTCGGCATATGAACAGGGGCTGCATCACGTAAAAAAGCTGCTGTTTATACAAAGTGTTCCTGCAAGGGGCAGCCATGAGAATTAAACTATTTCCCGTAGAAGAAATTGTTATTTAGAAAAGGCAGTTTCGTTTGCAAATGGTATTTTATTAAAAACCACCTAGAGACCCGCGGTTGCCAAGGTACTTGCTCATTCGTGATGGAATGGAGCAAAAGTACGCTTTTTTATAATTTTTTTTTATTACTGTAACTAGTTTCAGCAGTCTAGCTCCCATATTCAGCCGTTACTGTAAAGGCAGTGGCGGACCGCCCCGGGCCTCTGTCTTGGTGGGCTCTAAATACCTGGAAGGGACATTTATTTATTTTATTTATTTATTTACTTATTTATTTTTTTATTTTTTTATTTATTTATTTTTTTCTTTTTGGATCGCTCTTGGCATTTGTTCTGCTGGGTCCTCCAAATCTCGAAAGCTACTTTTTCAGGCTGTTCCGTGCCTTTCATCCTGGAAGGGGGCTCCAATTCTTTTTTATAGTAATACATCTATTTCCAAGTGGACGGGGGGGGGGCTACTTTCGTTTCGCCGCCGCCCCAGGCCTCCAACAGCCTTAGTCCGCCACTGTGCAAAGGTACAAAGAATAATGCTACAAATGCATACAAAATTTATAAATTCTATTTGGCTAATGTTACATACATACAATTTACATAAAATAAGTCCAAATCTATGATCTCTTATGGAGAGTGCTCCAGTTTATAAATGGATTGTCCCATGTTACATTTTATACAAACGTCAGCAATGAGTGACTACTAAAATATATCAATAAAATTCTTCTGGGTATGAAACCGCGTCGTCATTTTATAAATTCCACCGACGTTTCGGCCGCTGTTGCAGGCGGCCTTCATCAGGGTCTGTCTCTGACTGCTGAATATACGATATCTTGGGATTTATATAGCTGCGGATGATGTGACATCGTTATTCACCAACGTACCAGTGTCAGACACAATGAACATATTAGAAGAACGCTTAGCACCTGACACCTGTGACCTAGTTCGCCACTGCCTGACGACCACTTACTTCAAGTGGAAAGAAGAATTTTACGAACAAACAGACGGTGTAGCTATGGGCTCCCCACTTTCTCCGATTGCAGCTGACATCTTCATGCAAGCATTTGAAGAAACGGCTCTCCAGTCAGCACCACTACGCCCAGCATGCTGGCTGCGTTACGTTGATGACACTTTCGTCATCTGGCCACATGGGGAAGAGGAGCTAAAGAACTTTCATCAACATCTCAATCAGCAGCACAGCAAAATAAATTTCACGATAGAAGTAGAAAAGAATGGGGTGTTGCCTTTCCTCGACGTCGAAGTCTACCGAAAGTCTGATGGTAAACTCGGCCACAGGGTGTACAGAAAGGCTACCAGCACGGGAAGGTACCTTCACGCCTCCTCCCACCACCACCCCATGCAGAAGAAATCCGCCCTACAAACATTAACAAGGAGGGCCCACAGGATCAGCGATGACGATCACCTACAGGCGGAACTACGACATCTCAGATTCACCTTTGCGGCTAATGGCTACGGACTGGGCGAGATACATAAAACAATGTCCAGGAGGAGTGAAAGGAATAGAGGGGAGCAAGAGGAAGCACAATGCATCGCCCTATTACCTTACGTGCAGGGCGCCACTGAGCGTGTGGGTAAGGTTCTACGTCGGGCAGGCATCAAGCCAGTCTTCCGCAGCACCAATAAGACCAAGGATGTCCTAGGTTCAACTAAGGACGCAGTGGACAAACTGAGCAATGCCGGCGTGTATGAAATAAGCTGCGAGTGTGGGCTGGTTTATATAGGAGAGACCGGGCGAGCAATCTCCACGAGGCTTTCAGAACATGAAAGATACATACGGCTTGGACAGCACACGAAGTCAGCGGTTTCTGAGCATCACAATCAGTGCGGAAAACAGTTATCTTTCAGCGAGGCCCGCGTGCTGGCGAAACAACCATTCTCAGCGAGGAGGAAAATTAGAGAGGCTATAGAAATAGCTAAGCGTCCCGCCAATATGAACAGGGAGGATGGCTACAGGCTGCCGGCGTCTTGGCTGCCAGCAGTCGCAACGCTGCGTGACGGCACCGCGCGCGGAAGGACTCGCGCAGACTGCCCCGGAGACCACAGCGGCAGCGAACACGCAGAGCACCGGCCCGCCGCCGTCTGCGCCAGGCGACAAGTCAACAGCGGCACGGCACAACCGCCGTCCGTTCTCTCAGGTCCATTCCGCCAATAGCAACTTCTAATACAAAAGCCAATCGGAAACGTCCATTTTGACCAATAAGGGGGAAGAATGTAACCCCCAATCACATGGAAAACTAGCCTCTAAAACACCAATCATCATTGCCGATTTCCACCAATGGCGTGAAATAATATAACCACCAATAAAGGCACACCAACGTCCCCCTTCCTTTCCCTCATCCGCAGCTATATAAATCCCAAGATATCGTATATTCAGCAGTCAGAGACAGACCCTGATGAAGGCCGCCTGCAACAGCGGCCGAAACGTCGGTGGAATTTATAAAATGACGACGCGGTTTCATACCCAGAAGAATTTTATTGATAGTGACAACAACCGCGGAAGCCTACGTTTGCATACTAAAATATAGTTGGTCTCGACCAGACGGTAGAAACTCTGTATAATTATTCCACACTCTAGTTAGTCCATCTTCTCCCCAGTCATCTCTTTCTGTTCCTCTGTTGATATCCAAATGTGCAATTTTTTTCCAATATCGCAATGAAAATATAGTCAGCTTCCATGCTGCATACTGAATGTTATATACAGATGGTTACATTCCTCTTGTTTTCAAGGCGAAAATGTGAAAATTTTTATCAAGATCGTAATAAGTCTGTAGTTTTTGTTGAAGTCCATAATGTAAGTAAAGTACACTCCGCCATGTACAATCCGAAAATTTATGTAGTCAGTGAACTTCTTCTTGATTTGAAGATCATTTTCCAAAATTTAACCACGATTGGAACAAAACTTATATTTAATAGAAATGCATAAAGAAACATACGGGCACTGTAGTTGATTGACATACATAGATGAAAATTTGTTTGAAAAATATGTAGCCTATGTCTGTCTGATGGCGTATTACAGTATCATATAGAAATTTAGAAAAAAAAAAATGTTCAAATGTTTGTAACTATATCGGACCAAACTGCGTAGACATCAGTCCGTAGCTTACAAACTACTTAAACCTAGGTAAACTAACATAAGGACAAACACACACACACACACACACACACACACACACACACACACACACACACACACACATGCCCCAGGGAGGACTCGAACCTCCACGGCGAGCAACCGCGCGCTCCGCAGTGAGGGGACTTAGACCGCTCGGCTACTCCACCGCGGCATATAAATTTAGAATCGGGCATGTACGGTCAGATATTATTGACAAAAACGTTAAACAACGACTTGACGTAACAATAGGGCTTTAGTACTCGGCTTTATCATGCATATCATTGTTTATGGCGTCATACCTCAACCGTGTGCTCGTGGGTGCATCTTACCCCTTCAGCAATTGTTACCTCACGTTAAACAAAAGCGTGCAACAAATTTGGTTGAAATCGGTACAGTGACAGAAATGGAGATATGAAACATTGTTGCTTGACGTAGCAGTTCCTAGCGATAATCATTGTTAGTGAAGCTGATGCGTTTCGATTTTGCAAGGCATTTTCAGACAATATAAAAAGTGATGTGATGAACAGTGATCTATCAGTAGGTAACGCATCATCAAAAATATCTACACATAATAAAAATGTAGGCTTGAGGTTTACTTTTACCATTCAGTACCATTTTAGCCCACTATTACTAAAAATAAAGGAATTACGCATCGACCTAATTATCTGTTACGATTAAATGTTAGACGTGTATTGCGCGAAGTTTAATATTTGTTCGAAATACAGAGTTTCAAATTTAATCCCATGTCGCCTCACTGATTTAAGCAAAGTGTGACAATCATCAGTATGTAGGGAGTAACTCGAATTGTCTCTGCCATTGTTAGCAGCGAGAAGAAAATAATTCTGCGAAGGAATAAAGGCTTTGCGTTCACTTTAGAACGTAGTATTTGGCAATGATTTGGATACGGTCCCACAATTGACTTGTTTTATTAGCTGAAAGTGATTTTGGTCATTTAGAACCAACGCTGCGTGGACAAAGTTTATCAGTAATGCCGGCAGTTAGTCATTGAGCAGTTTCATCTCTGCTCTCATCAGAAACAGTACTGCTAGCCGAACAGTTTAGACTCTTATGTTACACTGAAATGAAGTACTCAAATACAGGTATATAAGAAACAATGACGGTATTCGACCGCACACCTGAAAGTTTTCAATCGGAATCATTAAAATTGGCTTAGCCCTCTTCATAGTAAAAATGACAGTGGCCGACTTAATTCGCCTGTTTTAAGTTCGTTAGGTAACAATTCATAACAATTACTTGATAAAATTTATTCCAGCGCTACATATTGTGACGTCCTCCCCCCACAATGGTAATAGTTACCAGAACAACCAATAACATACAGAGATCAACTTTGCCCGTAACTGCCATACATAAAATCAGCAGAGTCGATCCCACAGAGTACAATAAAAGAAGAACGAGGCACGACACATGTGCACACGTAAAGGCCCCTTGTAACGCATTACTATTAGACGACGAATCATTGCCGTCATATGTGAAATATATTCGTAAGCCACGTGGAAATGGGGCTTTTAGAGGTTTACGGAATCAAGTATATTTCTGGTGCAATTGAATTTGACCTTAAAGTACTTATGGCTGTTACGATTTTCGTTACTCTTCGAAGCACGAAAGTAGATGAAATGTTGTCAGAATTAATAAACCTGAATAACTGCTGCTCCACAATTTACAGGTAGTTTTACCTGAGAATCTTCTTCCACTATCACCACTACCAGCAACGGACGTCCTCTCTTCTAGCAAATTAAATGTTCAAATATTTGAACATCTATGTAACTTAACTGCTGCAGTTATCAGCCCCCCGGTTTACAAAATATTTAAAGTAAATTATACTAAGTACAACACACACAAACGCAGGGATAATAATGTATAAGACAATATTACAAAACAATGCTGATAAGTCGCTGACGTTTTAATTAATGGAACTTCATTATTACTAGCTTCAGGCATGGCCAATCATCATATAACGTTGCCCTTCATTGGTGTGATGCCATAATTGTTAAAGTAGATTCCGCGATTATATTTTGGACAAGGAATTGAATGTACCAAATTTTTTAATTCGAAATAATTTGGTTAAAGTACAGCACAAAATGAACATTAAAGCAAATAAACGGCGGGTTGCATATTAAAGTTGGGCACCATACAAGCAACAACATGTTATAAGACTTACGGAAAGCATTTAGCTGGATCCTGCGCTTCTGGTTGTAGAAGCTGGAAATGATAGCTTGTACATATTTAATATGAACGTTGGAGATACTTGCCGTAGGAGATCAATGTTAGACTGTTCACTTCGCTTTTCATTGTTGTGTGACCGTGGGTGGAACATGAAGTTACTGGCAATGATAATTTAAAAAAATGATCGGACTTCGTGAAATTAAAAAATAAATGACTGCAGGTTCTAAAATCAAGCAAAGTATTGATTGATTCAAATTTTGCAGACAATGCGAAGCGATTGTAATGGCGTCTGAACATTAAACTATTACTGAGGTGAAGGAGCTGAAAACGTTAAGAAATTAAATATTTGACGTGGAGGAGTTTGATTTAAATGAAAACCAAGGAGAGGGAATGCTTTTAAATTTAAATATTTTTCAGCAACAGCTTGCATTATTGTTACTTACATGAGTGGATACAGGTATGAAAGACGTCTACACCGATTAGATACAGACCAGAGAGTGAGTAAAAGTACTATCACGGTTCCGTCTTCTCGCTTGTTCGTAAGTAAAAAATGACGAACGAAATTAAATTAGTTGCATTGCGAGTCAGAGGGAACCGGAGGCGATAAGCATCGCTGATCAAAGATAAACAAACAAAAATTTTAGTGTATCGTTACAATCAGATCACCTATTTAAACATACAATCATTAGCTCTGGGTTTCTCCACACTCAATCATAAAACGACACTAAAATATGATATAGAAACAATCGTTTAAAATATAAAATGGTAACACCTCAAGACGTGAATCCTAAAGCGGCTGCTACTTTAGCATGAAAATTAAAATTCCCGTGGCGAAGTAAATTTGAAGTTCATCAGATGGCCTGCGGAGCAAGGTGGTTTTAGCAGTCTACTGAGAAAAATTTTGAAAACCACATATAAAACGTGACATTTCGTCCTTTTTAATAAAAATAAAGTTCTTTAAAAATACCTGTATATTCGCCATGGTGTACAATAAAATAATTACAACGCTGAAAGACAATCCACAAATTTTCCAAACTATTTTAGATACACTACGTGATTCAAGTACAAGGCTGGGTTAAACAACATAAACATAAAGAAATGTACTTTTACTTTTCTATTCGTCAACCATTGTAAACGTGTATTTGTTGGTGAAAAATATTGAATTACAGTAGTACCATCATTTGTGTGTGTCCCCCGTGCCTCTTGGTTGTATTGCGTAACCTCGCCATCAAGTTGACCCACGTAATGTACCTAAGATAGATAGAAATATTTTGACTGTCTTTAAGTCTTGTAACTCCTTATTTTATTGTACAACAGAGGCGAAGTTTATGGTATAATATTTTTTTAATAAAAAGAAGAACTGTCATTATTTATCATATATTACTTTCAAGTTTTGTATCTGTAAACAATACCGCCTTGCTCCGCGCTCCATCTAGTGAGCTTCAAATTTACTTCGCCGTGGGAATTTTGACTGTGATACTTATGTAACAGCCACCTTAGAATACACGTCGGAGGGAGATATCGGGCTGTTCGTGTTTATATCGCGCATCCTGTTGCTGCCTGGAGAGTGCGGAGCAGCTGAGTTGCAATCAGTCTAATGTCTCGACGGACTGTTTACCGAATATAACAGTCACCTCTTGTAGATGTTTCCCGTGAACGATCTTCTCTTTATACTTGCTGTCATCTGAAATCGCAGCTTGGTCCTTGAGATTACAGCTTGGGACACTCCTATACCTGCAGCCACCTCTCTCTGTCTGTCTGTCCGGTTTCCAACCTTCCTATGGCTCTCGATGCCATAGCTTCAGGAAAATGACGTTGTTGTTGCATTGCACTACCAACCCACTGCACTGTCTGAACGCAAATACCTATGTAATTCAGTGGTACAGTAACTCCAACACCCTGTGCAGCAACATTTTGTTATTACCAGTATCCCGCTTGGCGTAATGTTGTTGTCCTCTCTCCATGGAACCGACAGAAAGACGTCGAACCATTTTAACTCCTTACGCCGATGACAATATTCAGAAAATAGATATCTGAACTGGTCCCATAATTGTTTTCACCATTGTTTTATTCTACATAATGACCCAATTCCTATGGCTACGGCTTTCACAATGAAGGGTTCAATTCTTTCCATTATACTCTTAAAATTTTGTTACTATTAGTTCCTTACTTAATTCTTACAAGCTACTGTTATTGTTACTAGTCTATGTTACAACCTACAGTATTACAGGTTCTGCAAGTGTTTATAGACCTACTGACTGTCTACCGAACAAAAGCCGACGGATGTGTCCCTGGCACTGGGTTGCCCCGCCCTCCAAAAAAGTTCAAATGTTTGTTAAGCTTAAGGAACTTAACTGCGGGGTCATCAGTCCTTAAACTGACAAACTACTTGTGAACTATATTATACTAAAGACGCCCATCCATGCCCGAGAGGGGGGAGGGGGTTCGAACCCCCAATCGTAGCGGCCGTGCAGACTGGCACGCCGTAGATCGCTCGGACACTGCGGCCGGCCCCCGCCCTCTTCGCTCTGAAGGTGTTTCAAGATGGTGATTTCTCCTGTGTTTCTAGCCTACTCTACAGCTACTATCTACAACAAGACAACTACTACAATCAACCTATGAAGTCTGAAGGACTGATTGTCCATCGATCCCCCCCCCCCCCCCCCCCCCCGGCACTTCTCCCCGCGAATCCAGGCCACGACGGATTGCTACCAAATGTGTCCAATTCTGTGGCTGGTGGGATGGAAGGGTGTGGAGGGTCTATTCCGGCTTATTAGTTATCATGAATTTGTCCCGTATCTTTTCCTATGTGACATCCGTGAGTTTAATCAAGATATTGAAAATTTCCTCGTTTCCAATCAAATCAAAGGTGTTGCTCTGAAGCAGCTGGAGAAGTAGATTAGCGACTTCCCTATGGGGCACAAGTACACCACGTGTTCTGGAGTACCTTCTTCAGCTCCGCAGTCACACGCGGGTGTAGCCCTCTTTCCGAACCGGCACAGGTATATAGGTATTCCAGATACGGATCATGACGTCTCAGGAAGTGCATCATTCCTCTACTGGGTTGGAAGGGTTAATTTGTAATCTCTCCCGTATGTTGGGGAGCAGCTGATGGGTTCTTCTCCCTGTTTTCTCCTCGTCTCGGATGTTATGTCAGAGTTCTTACCCCCTTCATTTGATAACTAATTTTGACCCCCATCCTGACCACCCAATCATTTTTCTACTTTCTGAAGGTTTCCTCTTTACCGGGCTGCTCTCTCGCTAATATTCATGTGAAGTATAGTTGCAGACTGTTGTTGGAGACTTTCGTGAAGCATGTCTAATATTCTTCAGCTCCAGTAAGTTTTATAGAACTGTCCTTACTTAAGTCGTGGAAGTAAATAGGTCAGCAGACAGAAAAGACAATGGTAAGCACATTTTAAGGCGCGTTGCAGTTCGTTGCAGATTTATTTTCAGAATTATATTTCCCGGCTTAGGAAAATTTTATGGAAACAACTTCAACTTTAGAATAAGAATAAAAAACTGTCTATACCGAAAAAACTTCATTTATTACGAGATTTCGGCAGCTGCCATCATAAGATCTAAAAACTTCTGAATTTGCAAAGTAAAGTTCAGCATAAATTATAAAAAATCATCTTTGCTCGTTTCGGTTTCCTTACCTGTAGCTGCAATTGTACAGTTTGTGTAGTTTAGATTACAGAATTTTGCAAACAGTAGAATTGTAAATAGTATAATTGTAAACAGTGACAGCAAGTGGCAATGTGTTACAAGAAACACATGAAGAGAGGAACATAGAAGTCGTGAGTAATCTCAGTAGTTAATTTTACACAGAATAACATAAACCCATTGTATGGCAACTGTTGATGATCGAATTTAGTAAAAACCACAAATAAATAAAGAAATAAAACAAAACGAATCTTCTGTACAGTTGATCATTGAATATGTTTTAAAATAAAGCCGGCCGCGGGTGGCCGAGGAGACTAAGGCGCTCCAGTCACGGTCTGCACGGCCACTACGGTCGGGGGTTCGAATCCCCCCTCGGGCATGGATATTTGTGCCGTCCTAGTTCGTAAGTAGTTCATAAGTAGTTTGTAAGTTTAGGGACTGATGACCCCGTAGTTAAGTCCCATAGAATATACAAACATTTGAACATTTTTTTTTTAAATAAAGCGAAACGCGTTTGCTCTTGACTAATTTACAGTTCCAAAACTCGGTAACCTAACTTACACAAAATGAATAAAAAGGTCACTACCTATTATTATTGACGCTGAACTTTACTTTGCAAATTAAGAATTTATTATATCTGATGATGGCAGATGCCGAAACGCTGTAATAAATAAATATGATTTTAACGATCTAAACGGTTATTCTTTTCTATTGAAGATAATGAAGATCGCAGATGCATACAGGATATTCCTTTCCTTTTTACAACGACACTGCCTGAAGTCGGCGGCAAGTACTTTGCGTCTGGGGCGGGCCTGGCACAGGAGGAGCCGCTCGCGCCCGCCTCGCTGCCCGCCCCGCCCCCCGGCCGGTGGGAACTAATTTCCGGCGGCGGTCATACAATAGCGCGGCCACAACAGCCGGCGCCAATATCCGCCGCCGCAGACCAGGCCAGCCCAGGCCAGGCAGGCCACGCCACCTGCCCAGCGCTCCCGAGACGCCACCGTATTTCCGGTCGCCCAGGCTGACAATCTCGACAGGTAGCGAGCCGGAACGCGCCACACAGCGGCCAGCGATGCATTCTAGGTTTGAGACTTTGGCCGCCTCTCACGAGTAATCAGCTCCAGACTCTAGGATGCTGGAAAAATATGGCACTGACTTACAGATGCAAGAGTCTGTAAATAAACTAGCGAACCAGGCAATGCTTGGCAACTGCTAATATGTATTGAAATTCGATTTACACCGTAGTCTACTCTGTGTGCATCCCCTCTGGCCTATTCCCCTTCTTACATAAACATTTCACGATACATGATTAAAACCAAAAGTTTTAAATTAAGCAAAATACCCAGGATTAAAAATAAATAAAATAGAAGTGAAGTAATGGTATTTGGAAGGGACAAAGCGATCAATGGTAACATTACTTCGAATTGAGAACTCCTCAAAATGGTGAAGAGTTTCACTTACTTGGGGAGTGAAATGTCTAGCGATTGAGGGATAACGAATGTAAATAATAGGAGGCCAGAGAAAGGCAATTTTTATAAAATAACAAAACATCTGATTTGCAATAAGAAAGTTCCAAAAATATAAAAAATCCTTATGTAAAGGAGTTAATATTTTACTTTTGTCAACTGTGGAGGTGAAACATGCACATTGACAGACAGGAACTGGAGCAGACTGTAAGCGTGGAACTAAATATCTCAGAACAGTGAAAGGAATAACAAGAATTGACATAATTAGGAATGTGGAAATAAAGAAGTACCTTAAACAGGAAAGTATGAACAAATCAAAAAGACATTGAAATGGTACAAGTCTCTTAAGATGTGTCGGTGGTGGCTACCTAAATATATGGAGGAACTAAAGATGATGGAAAAGACCTAGAGTGTGCCAAGGACACGGTGGAGAACGGGCCTGGGAACATATGTGGAAAGAAGTGGTGTGCGCTGGCAACAAGTGAAAGAAGAAATTTGGTGGTGAATGCCAACCAACGGTTGCAAAAAAATGTTTCAAATGTTTGTATAGCTTAAGGGACTTAACTACCGGGTCATCAGTCACTAAACTTACAATCTACATATGAACTAGCTAACACTAAGGACGGCACAAATATCCATGCCCGAAGGGGGGATTCGTACCCCCTACCGTAGTGGCCGTGCAGACCGTGACTGGTGCGCCGCAGTCCCCTCGGCCACCGCGGTCGGCCCAAAGGTTGCATTTCATTGGCACAACACTTACTACAGTTCTACCAAAAAACTGCAAATGAAAATGTTCAAATGTTTGTATAGCTTATGGAACTTAACTACGGGGTCATCAGTCCCTAAACTTACAAACTACTTATGAACTAGATAACACTAAGAACGGCACAAATATCCATGCCCGAGGGGGGGATTCGAACCCCCGACCGTAGTGGCCGTGCAGACCGTGACTGGAACGCCTCAGTCCCTTCGGCCACCGCGGCCGGCCAAGAAACTGCCTACCCTACACTCGTCCCATCTATTATGACGTATTGCTGTAGGTTGTTGAAGAGGTTCGTACACTGTAATAGGTAGGAGGGCTCTATCCACACTATCACACAGGAATTTTCATCGGGATCCAAGTACTGTGACGGGCGGAAAGTGAGAAAACTTTGATACCATGGCCGAGGGGCCGTCTATAAGCCACATATCAAGTAGGTGAAGGCCAAACGACACCTCGCTTGGTGTAAGGAGCATTAATATTTCTACATCTACACGGGATACTCTGCAAATCACATTTAAGTGTTTAGCAAAGGGTTCATCGACCCACCATTATTTAATGACTGAACAATGGAAAAACGTTGTGTGGAGTGACGAACCACAGTACACAATCTTGCGATCCGACGAAAGTCTGTGTGTATATTGCCAACAGTAAAATTCGGAGGTGGTGTTGTTACGGTAACGTGTTTTTCACAGAGTGGGCTTCCACCCATTGGAATGCATGCCTCAATCACCGGGTACCTTCGTTCTTCCCGCTATTGTAGAGCAATATGGTGATGACGGATGCACGGATTATGACCGAGCACGGACGTGGTTAGACGGCAGAAACATCCCTGTAATAGACTGACCTACACAGAGTCCTCAAGTCAATAGAACACCTGTGGGATGTCTAGGAACGCCGACATCGTGACCACAGTCCTACATCGATTCCTCTCCTCAGTGCAGCACTCCGTGAAGAATGGTTTACCATTCTCCAAGAAACTTTCCAGCAGCTGATTGAATGTATTCCTGCCACAATGAAAGCTATCATCAACGTTAAGGGTGGGCCAGCCCCATATATTTTAGTATTACCGATTGACGGCGCGACGAACTTTTAAGTCAATTTCAGGGAGAATTCCGGACACTTTTGATCATATATGTTGGTGGCCGGTCTGCGACTTGAACAGGCTTCCTCCAGTGGCTTGCCACAGCGCCATTTCAGTCGGTTGCTCAACACTAAAAACGCCTTGTGGGAGACTCCAGATTTGCTTCACCGTCGATCTGTATCAATTCATTGGCGACTGGCGTGCCTGCGGTCCTCGCTTATTAAGCGCAGCTACGAAAACCGAAGCCCGACAACAATGGCACTTTGCGCCGGCGATGGCGCTGGCGCAGTGCATTATTCCAGGCGGGTGCGCGCTGCCCGGCCGCGCCGTGTGTCCGCGCCTATCGACGCGTCGAGCACTGGTTATCTGTCGCCATTCGCCGCAGATTACACGCGTCCCCCCTCCATAATGGAGCATAATACCGAAAGGCTTTGCGTTATACCGTGAATAATTCCGCAGTCTCCTTTGTTCACGATTTTGTGTGAGAGATCACCTCTGAAGCAGTGCGTTACAGTAACAGCATGAAAGCACAGGCTTGCTCCAAATACGGCACAAATCCACATTGCACACGGCAAGTTGACTTTGTTGCTGAAGCCCCAGCAGTCACTTTTCGTTTTACTGGCAAAATCAGCTGCTGTTATTGCGTATTTGATTAATTCGTAACTTTTTTATTGTTGACAGGTCCCTGCAAATTTTTACACGCCTACGTTAATGCAGTTACGATTTGCTGAAATTCTGTGCAAATAAAGTGCTTCTAAATTTTCCAGTGTTGCAGACACTTCCAAATTCATTCATCATCAAAGAAAAACTGAAATTCCGTTTAAACCTTATCAGAATGGAAAATGTGTGTTACGGGGAAAATTTTGTTCAAAAACTATATCACTATATATATTTGTAAGGAAAAACTTAACTCCTTTCACTGTCACGACAAATGAAGACACGTTGGACGGTATTTCAGCGTCATTAATCAGTCAAATTTAGCTCGAAGAATCTCGAAGAACCTCGAGATAATTGAAAATGCAAAAATATTTTATTAAAATCTCCCCATATTTTTTATTTCTGTCATTTACAGCGACTAGCTATCTGGATGCTGAGATAGGTCACATTTTTCATTATAATTTTTTTATGTATAGGAAAATTTCTTCTTATTGCTATTTACGCTTAACAACATACGGAGTAACTAACTGACTGAATAGAACAATAAGTAACAAACGGAAAATATCAAACAAATAAATTATATGTAAGATAAAAATAAAAAGGGGCCATTGTGATTATATGACAAATAACTTTGTGACATATATTAGTCCGTGGTATATATATCAGGAGTTTCCCATTTAAGAAGTAGTAAAGAAAAGAGACAATGAAATTTGGGTTGAAGAGCCTGCTGCCCCACCAATTTTTTTCTATTTTACTGACTACCCCAGATTAACCGCCCCTACTAACAGCTTAAGTTTGGTTGCAAAGTGAGTATAACATAAAACAGTATTTAACAGAAGAAAAATGACAGGAAGGACGAAAATTATTGCGAGGGGAGTTGGAAAATAAGTTTCTCCTATCGACTGTGGACAGAGTTTTGTACGAAAGAAAAAAAAATAGAATTAAACATTAAAGATAAGACATACCTGTATTTTTCTACATAATTTCCACGTACAGTACATTGAGACATTTGTCATACCGATTTATAAGCTTGTAAAAGCCTTCCAGGAAAAAATCAGGGCGTTGCATACGGAATGGCTTTTAACGAATTATTTGACGTCAAAATTGCTTGCAAAGCGCCTTCCGCCGAGGGTCTTCTTCAAAGCTGAAAACAGATGTCACTTGGTGCGAGATCAGCACTGTATGGAGGATGGTATAGGCGCTCCCAATCGAAAGTTGCAATATGGTTTTGCGTTGCTGTTGCCGAATGTGGTCTCGCATTGCCATCCAACAGCAGAACGTAAGGTCTGAGAAGGCTAGGACGCTTATTCCGAGTCACATCTTTCAGTTTCGACAGACTAGCACAGTACCGCGCAGCATTGACGGTTGCACACCCAAAATTTCCAGCAACAAAATTCCTCCGGCGTCCCAGAAAACTATGAGTAGCACTTTACTTGCAGACAGAGTGCTTTTGAACATCTTTCGGACAGGTGATGACGAATGTTTCCACTCCATGGTCATTCAACCATCTTCGGTAGGTAACGCCCTAATTTTTTCCCTGGACGGCTTTCTGGAGCTTATAAAGCGGTTTGTCAAATATCTCAGTGTATTTGGAAATTATGTAGGAACATAAAGATACGTCTTA
Organism: Locusta migratoria; assembly: GCA_026315105.1. Lineage (NCBI taxonomy): Eukaryota > Metazoa > Arthropoda > Insecta > Orthoptera > Acrididae > Locusta > Locusta migratoria. The sequence continues at coordinate 109,449,656 of CM048749.1, read as the reverse complement.
CCTTCAATGATTAATTCTATTTTTTTTTCTTTCATACACAACTCTGCCCACAGTTGACAGAGGAAACTTTTTTTCAACTCCTCCTCGTAGAAGATGGCGCCCGACACCTTCTTATACATGAGTGTTGAGGACTTTGCTCATCAAATCATTAACCCTCATAGTGAAACATTATAACGTGATGGTTATTTTGTAAGAGTGTCCCCCGCAATAACTTGCTATCTGAAACGTCCATAATTTAAGACACCCGTACCTGTAACGAATATGACTTTCACTGTCAGTACAAAGTCTGTTAATTAATTCATGTCCTATTGCTATAATTCGAGCACACATCAAATAAATGCCAGTATCATGTCCACAGTGGCGTCTGCACGTTTACTCTTTCACGAAAACAGATCAGAATTCCTTACCTGCTATAATTTAGGAGCATTATCAAAGTAAGTTTCATTCGATATTCTTCTTCTAAGGTTTAAGGCTATAACGATGTGCAGTCATCAGTTCGTTACTCTAGAAAATGACTTAAGAAGGAAAAAGTTCTACCTAGTTGATATGAAAGCAGTATCTGCCAAACACACTTCTTACATTAGAATTGTGGCAGTCCATCATAAAGCTAGATGCACTATTGTATAACGGCATTTAAAATGACTCTTGTAAGCCACCCCCATGAACCACAGACATTTCCGAGGTGGGGTGGCTTGTGTGCTTCAACGATGCAGATAGCCGTACCGTAGGTGCAACCACAGCGGGGGGGTATCTGTGGAGAGGCCAGACAAATGTGTGGTTCCTGAAAAGGGGCAGCAGCATTTTCAGTAGTTACAGGGGCAACAGACTGGATGATTGACTGAGCTGGCCTTGTAACATCAGCTAATGTGGCTTTGCCACACAGCTACTGCGAACGGCTGAAAGCAAGGGGAAACTACAGCCGTTACTTTTCCCGAGGACATGCAGCTCTACTGTATGAACATATGATGATGGCATCCTCTCGGGTAATATTCCGGAGGTAAAATAGTCCCCCATTCGGATCTCCGGGCGGGGACTACTCAGGAGGATGTCATCAGGAAAGACAATACTGGCATTCTACGGATCGGAGCGTGGAATGTTAGATCCCTTAATCGAGTAGGAAATTAGAAAATTTAAAAAGGGAAATGGATAGGTTGAAGTTAGATATAGTGGGGATTAGTGAAGTTCGGTGGCAGGATGAACAGGATTTCTGGTCGGGTGAGTACAGGATTATAAATACAAAATCAATTGGGGGTATCACAGGAGTAGGATTGATAATGAATAAAAAAATAGGAATGCGGGTAAACTACTATGACCACCACAGTGATCGCATTATCATTGTCAAGATAGATACGAAGCCAACATCGACAACAGTAGTACAGGTATATATGCCAACTAGCTCTGCCGATGATGTGGAGATCGAAGAAATATATGAGGAGCTAAAGGAAATTATTCAGACAGTTAAGGGAGAGGAAAACTTAATTGTGATGGGAGACTGGAATTCGGTAATAGGAAAAGTAAGAGAAGGAAAAATAGTTGGTGAATATGGACTGGGCAGAAGGAATGAAAGAGGAAGTCGCCTGGTAGAATTTTGCACGGAACATGATTTAATCGTAACAAACACGTGGTTTAAGAATCACAAAAGAAGGTTGTATACGTGGAAGAGACCAGGAGACACCGGAAGGTATAAGATAGATTTTATAATGGTAAAACATAGATTCCGGAACCAGTTTATAAACTGTAAAACATACCCAGGGGCAGATATAGACTCTGACCATAACTTGTTAGTCATGAACTGTAGGCTGAAACTGAAAAAAACTGCAGAAAGGTAGGAAAATAAGGAGATGGGACCTAGATAAATTGAAGTAACGTGAAGTTCTGGAGAATTTCAGAGGAAGATTTAGGCAACAATTGACAGAAACAGGGGGAAATAAAACAGTAGAAGAGGAATGGGTAGCATTGAGAGATGAAATAGTGAAGGCAGCAGAGGACAAAATAGGTAGAAAGGCAAGACCTACAAAAAATCCTTGGATATCACTGGAAATACTAAATTCAATTGATGAAAGGAGAAAATATAAAAATGCAGTAAATGAAACAGGCAAAATGGAGTACAGACGACTAAAACATGAGATTGACAGGAAGTACAAAATGGCTAAGCAGGAGTGGCTAGAAGCCAAATGCAAATCTGTAGAAGAATGTATAAGAAGGGGAAAAGTAGATACCGCCTACAGGAAAATAAAAGAGACATTTGGGGACAAGAAAAGCAACTCTACAAATATCAAGAACTCAGATGGGAAACCAATTCTCAGCAAAGAAGGGAAAGCTGAAAGATGAAAGAGTACATAGAGCAGCTCTACAAAGGAAATGAAATTAGAGAGGATGTTGTAGGAAGGGAAGAGGAAGTAGATCAAAATGAAATAGAAGACACTATGCTGAGAGATGAATTTGACAGAGCCCTGAAAGACCTAGGTCGGAACAAGGCCCCAGGAGTAGATGACATACCCTCAGAGCTCCTCAAGTCTCTGGGAGAGCCAGCGATGACAAAACTATTTGAACTGGTGTGTAGGATGTATGAGACAGGCGAAATACCCTCAGACTTTATGAAAAATGTAATAATCCCCATTGCAAAGAAATCAGGCGCAGACAGGTGTGAAAATTACAGAACCATCAGTTTGATAAGTCATGGTTGCAAAAATTTTAACACGAATTATCTACAGGAGAATGGAAAAGCTGGTAGAAGCTGACCTCGGGGAAGATTAGTTTGGATTCAGGAGGAACGTAGGAACCCGGGAGGCAATACTCACTTTACGTCTTATCTTAGAAGATAGATTAAGGAAAGGCAAACCTACATTTTTAGCTTTTGTATATTTGGAGAAAGCTTTTGACAATGTTGACTGGAATACACTCTTTCAAATTCTGAATTCAGCAGGGATAAAATACAGGGAAATGAGAGTTATTTACAACTTGTACAAAAGCCAGACTGCAGTTATTAGACTCGAAGGGCATGAAAGGGAAGCATCAGTTTGGAAGGGAGTAAGACAGGGTTGTAGCCTTTCTCCGATGTTATTCAATTTGTACATCGAGCAGGCGGTGAAGGAAAGCAAGGAAAAATTTGGAATAGGAGTTAAAGTTCAGGGGGAAGAAATAAAAACTTTGTGTTTTGCCGATGACATTGTAATTCTGTCAGAGACAGCAAAGGACCTGGAAGATCAGTTGAATGGAATGGACAGTGTGTTGAAGAGAGCGTATAAAATGAACATTAACAAGAGCAAAACAAAAATAATGGAATGCGGTCTTAGAAAATCGGGTGATGCTGAAGGAATTAGATTAGGTAACGAAACAGTGAAGGTGGTAGATGAGTTTTGTTACTTGGGTAGTAAAATAACATGTGATGGTCGCAATACAGAGGATATAAAATGCAGAATGGCAATGGGATGAAAAGCATTTTTGAGAAAGAGAAATTTGCTAATATCGAATATTAATTTGAGTGTAAGGAAGTCTTTTCTGAAAGCATTTGTGTGGAGTGTTGCCTTGTACGGGAGTGAAACATGGACAATAAGCTGTGCGGACAGGAAGAGGATAGAGGCTTTTGAAATGTGGTGCTACAGAAGAATGCTGAAGATTAGGTGGGTAGATCGCATAACTAATGAAGAGATACTGAACAGACTTGATGAGAAAAGGAATTTTTGGCATACCCTGAATAAAAGGAGGGTAGGACACATTCTTAGACATCGGGGTATCGTAAATTTAGCAGTGGAGGGAAGTGTGTGGGGTAAAAATTGCAGAGGGAGTCCAAGAGACGCGTATAGTAAGCAGATCTAAGTGGATGTGGGTTGTCGTTCTTATGAGGAGATGAAAAGGCTTGCTCAGAATAGAGTAAGGTGGAGAGCTGCATCAAACCAGTCTCCGGACTGAGGACCATAACAACAACAACTTGTTATGCACCATTTACGTAACACATTAATTGTCAGAAACATCACTCGAAACTTATCCAGTCTGATCCGTGTAATATAAGAAATACAATAGAACGTAGGATTCACAAAATTACCAAAACAATTCCACACGTAAAATATGCAGCACACAGTAAGCATCAGTAGGTAAAACTGCAAGTTCCCGCCATTCTAGAACGAATGTCGACCCACTCTGTCTACACACTGTGCAGCAAATAACGTTTTTTCCACGATACATACTAGCAGTCAATGGTGCATCGCAGACCGTGGTTGCGTTCATTACTACTTACTGTATAGGCTTCTGTCTTGCTTAAGGCTAGTCAGGCGAAATATAAAATGGAAAAATCGTCTTAGTAGAATAAGAGAAATCAGATCGAAAATGAGTAGACTCAGGAGTTCCTTATTCCTGCACACTATAAGAGAATATAATGTATAACGACACATAACAACAGAAACAATTACAGAAATATACGATATCATGTTTACAAGGTCTCATGCGCGTAAAAATAGTTTCTATGAATATTTATAAAATTAACTATGATTACACCACCTGTCCAAACGATTATTAAAATCATATCTCACATCAGCATTTCACAAATATGTGGAAAGTAATTGTTTATGTTGCCTATCATGTATTTCCGAACTTTAAATGCTAATATTAGTTAGAAACGACTTATACAGCAAAATGTAAGATACGTCAATACTTACAAGTCAACAAAATTCAAATTTAATAAAAGCAGATTGAACTTTATTCTGCAGTAGATCAATTGCAATACATTATTTTACACAATTAAATTTTTATAAAATTTAAATGATGTAGTATTGTCAATTCCACTGAATGTAGTATGTAAAGAGAGACCACTAGATTCAGCATCACAAACTACACAAAATATACATTTTACAGTATTAATAATTTCTCTTCTTTTCAATATGGACATTGTCATTAAAAGAGTCGAACACAGACTTCGTTTATCTTAACATCTTTTCATGAAAATATTGTTTTTAGATATAATTATTTGTCTTTAACATCAGAAGTGAAACAACTAAATTTGTGTATCCTATAAAAGTAAATATAACAAACTGGAAGGACACAGTTCATGTGTCTATCTTATGTAAGTCAGTGTTGTTACATCTGGTACTTATGTTCTTTGGAGATGTGTTAAATACGAAATCAAGATGGACGCAAGGATTTTGTAAACATTTCAGTTACAGACGATGTGTTTATTGCAAACTGAGTGAAAAGATCATTTTGAGCCGACCTTAACTTTAAAAAAGAAATCCAGAACGTGTCCGTCATACCACCGACGATAAGTAGGCCATTACATCGAATCCAAGATCAGTAAAAATTATAGCTGACTCCACCTTAGAAACATTAATAAATGTAAAACGTGAAGTATAGTCTATATAAATGATGTATAACATTAAAATGGCGGTTAACTTACAAACGAAAGACAAGTATTGTGAAAGCTTATCATTGAAACCTCTGCAAGGCACTTAAATGTGATTTGCAGAGTAAATGTGTGGATGTTGAGGTACAAGGCAGTACATTAGAGTGCGTGTAAGAAGGAGCCTTACCTTGAACTAATAAGTGGAGGAGGGAAGGAGCCGGTCGCGGTGGCCGAGGGGACTGAGGCGCTCCAGTCACGGTCTGCACGACCACTACGGTCGGGGGTTCGAATCCCCCCTCGGGCATTGACATTTGTGCCGTCCTTAGGATAAGCTAGTACATAAGTAGTTTGTAAGTTTAGAAACTATCGTTCTTGTGAAACCTCTTTACTCACATTATGTGTTGAGCGCTATCGACAGGGTATGTTCCTAGATTTCAGGGAAGCTTTTAATACTGTACGTCACAAGCGTCTTCTTATCAAATTGTGTGCTTAAGGAATATCGCCATAGTTGTGCGACTGGATTCGTGATTTCCTCTCAGAAAGGACATAGTATGTTATAACTGAATAGGTCACATCTGGCGTTCTCGAGGGAAGTGTTCCATTTTTTTATGTTGCTGTAACCTAGCTTATCAACTGCATCCATTCATGAACATTGTGAATTCCGACGGCAATCGGCAATTACAACAGGATAATGCGACATCTCACACGTTCAGAATTGCTACAGAGTGATTCCATGAACCCCTCAGGGGCTCAGCATTCATTTGCTGAGTACGGGCTTGGCGAACCCGGGGTCCTGAGCTGTGGGCTGTGTCGCGCCAACAGTCCGCTACACCGTAAGCTCTGTGCGTGCTTCAACGACCATCGTTCGGCGCGACGGTGGAACGTTGTACGTTTCAGAGCCCGGGGATCTTGGCTTAATCGCCCGGGTCGCGAGGACGGTACAAACCTCTATAAAAAAAACCTCAATCTCAAGGTGTGCTACGTGCCGAGGAGATGCATGGCTGTTGAGGTTGAACAGCCGCTAGCGAGCAACCTCTGAGGAACCTGCCGCACCTCAGTTGTATAAGGCTTCCCCAGGCAAGCGGGGCTCTGCCTGGGTGGACCTGTTTTCCCTAGCTGCTCGTGGGACCAGGATGAAACGAGCAAACAACAGCGTCTCCATACGCAAACCTGGCGTCTCAAAGCGTGGTAAGACTGAATATAATGCAACTACTTATGACCCTAAGACTTTCCCTTCCCTTGGTACCCCATGGGAGGAACGTCGGGCAAGAAACCAGGGTGAGGCTTATGCCCCTAAATATCTCGTTTGTACCCGCACTGATGGAGACTCTTTTAAGACGACTAAGCCCTTGTTCTTCGTTGAAAACTTGGAGGACAAGTATGGTGAGGTGGAAGGCTTGTCGAACATGCGCTCTGGGTCGGTGTTAATAACGACGTCATCCCCAGCCCAGTCACGGGCATTGCTTGCCTGTGACAGGCTGGGTGATGTTTCCGTTAGCATAACACCACACAAAACCTTAAATATGGTGCAGGGAATAATATTCCATAAAGACCTTTTGTTGCAGTCAGACGACGAACTGCGTGCGAACTTAGAACGGCGGGGTGTCCATTTTATTCGCCGAATCCATAGGGGTCCGAAGGACAACAGGGTTGCCACCGGTGCCTTCATCTTGGCTTTTGAGGGCGATTCATTGCCTGAGAAGGTCAAGGTGATGGTCTACCGGTGCGACGTCACGCCCTACGTTCCTCCCCCTATGCGTTGTTTCAAATGCTGGAGGTTTGGGCATATGTCCTCCCGATGTGATGCCAACCCTACATGTCGGGAGTGCGGACGTGCTGTACATCCAAACGTCCCCTGCACCCCTCCTCCAGTATGTGTTAATTGTGGCCAAAATCACTCCCCTTGTTCATCTGTCTGCACAGTTCTGCACCAGGAAAGGAAAATAATGGAATATAAGACCTGCGATCGACTGACTTACACAGAGGCAAAGGGAAAATATCAAAAGCTCCACCCTGTGCGCCTGGTTAACACCTATGCCACGGCAGCCTCGTCATCGTCTTCAGTGCCTCTTCTACCATCTGTTGCGCCTATGCCAGTGGGCTCTCAGGCCCACTCAACTGTCCCTGCCCCCTTGCCAGCTGGGGGCACTTCCTCTTCAGTGGCTCCCACTCCTGTTGCAGTGGGAGCATCCACCCCTCAAACATCGGGGACACTGGTCCCCATCTCCCAGCCGGAGAAGATGAAGCCTTCTCCAGCTCCTCTCGCTCGGAAGGGGTCCCTCGGGACACCCCCTTCCGAGGCTTCTCAGGGTGTCTCAGAGGATCCTGGCCAAAGGCTTACGGATCCCAAACCTGCTGGTCGAAGGGCTTCTCGCTCTTCTTCCACGCCCAGCGCCACTTCCGAGAAGCCCTCCCAGCCCCTCAGATCGAAGGGGCAGCGAGAGGGACGTGTCAAGAAGACAAAGAAGAAGGACTCTTTAGTGGCTCGAAAGCCGCATCTACCCTCATCTTCTGCTTCAGAAGATGAGTTAGAGATCCTAACCTCACCTGCGGATCTCGCCCTCATCGACTCCCCAGAGCCGATGATCTTGGACACGGTCGGTTCAAAATCGGCGGTAACTGGTGAAACGTCGACGTAACCACTTTCTTTTATCTTTTTAATCATGGCATTTAATGACAATAGCACAATCCTCCAGTGGAATTGCGGTGGATTTTTTCCCCGCTTAGCTGAGTTACGCCAACTCCTCAGCACTTCACCTGCGTTTTGCATTGCCCTGCAAGAAACTTGGTTTCCCGTGATGCGCACCCCTGCCTTACGTGGCTATCGGGGTTATTATAGGAACCGCACAGACGGTGACAGGGCGTCAGGTGGCGTATGCATTTACGTCCTTACCTCTTTCTACAGCTCAGCTGTTCCACTACGAACGCCTTTGGAAGCTGTAGCTGTCAGGGTAAGAACTGCAGTGGACATTACTCTCTGCAACGTCTACCTTCCTCCTGATGGTGAAGTACCACAACATGTCCTGGCTGCACTGATAGCGCAATTACCCCCGCCTTTTGTGTTATTGGGTGATTTCAACGCCCATAACCCATTGTGGGGTTGTACAGTGACTACTGGCCGTGGTAGAGATGTCGAGTCCTCGATCTCTCAACTCGACCTCTGCCTTTTAAACAACGGTGCCCCCACGCATTTTAGCGTGGCGTATGGTACTTACTCGGCCATCGATCTTTCTGTGTGTAGCCCTAGCCTGTTTCCCTTAATCCACTGGAGTGTCCACGATGATTTGTGTGGTAGTGACCACTTCCCGATTTTCTTGTCTCTACCCCGAAATCGAGCCCCAGAACGCCCGCCCCGATGGGCGTTAAATAAGGCTGACTGGGACGCTTTTACTTCTGCTGCCATCATTGGTTCTCCTCCACTATCCAACATAGATGCGGTGATCGACAGCGCTACCTCAGCCATTCTTTCTGCAGCTAATGGTGCAATCCCTCGGTCTTCGGGATCAGCCCGGCGGCGAACAGTGCCCTGGTGGTCCCCGGAGATTGCTGAGGCGATTAGAGAGCGCAGGCGAGCTCTGCAGCGCCACAAGCGGCACCCATCTATGGAAAACCTCATTGCTTTTAAACGGCTTCGTGCCCGCGCCCGACGGATGATTAGACGAGCCAAACAGGAGTGTTGGGAAAGATATGTCTCTACCATTGGATCGCGTACCTCTCCATCCCAGGTGTGGGCGAAGATCAGACGTGTTTATGGCTACCAGTGTCCTCTTAGTGTGCCCGGGATTTCTGTGAATGGAGTAGTTTACACAGATCCAGATGCAGTTGCTGAACTGTTTGCTGAACACTACGCTCAGAGTTCTGCATCTGCGGCCTACTCCAGGGCCTTTCGCGCCCTGAAAGAGCGGGAGGAACGACAGCGCTTATCCTTCCAGACTCGCCGTACTGAACTGTACAACGCTCCATTCAGTGAATGGGAATTTCTCAGTGCCCTGGCACACTGTCCTGACACAGCGCCTGGGCCAGATCGTATCCATTATCAGATGCTGAAACACCTGCCACCTGCATCTCAGCGTAACGTTCTGGCTATCTTCAACCACATCTGGAGTTCTGGTACGTTCCCTTCACAGTGGCGTGAGAGTCTGATAGTCCCGGTGATCAAACCTGGTCAACATCCACATGAGTTGAACAGTTACCGACCAATCAGCCTCACCAACGTTCTTTGCAAATTGCTGGAGCGTATGGTGAGTCGACGATTGTGTTGGCTCCTTGAGTCCAGGGGTCTTCTCACTCCATATCAGGGTGGTTTCCGAAAGGGGCGTTCAGCTGTGGATAACCTGGTTCACCTAGAGTCCGCCATACGGACAGCCTTCTCTCGCCGCCAACACCTGGTGGCAGTATTCTTCGATTTATCTAAGGCTTATGACAAGACCTGGAGACATCACATCCTTACCACATTACATGGGTGGGGTCTCCGGGGTTCGCTTCCCATTTTTATTAGGAATTTTTTATCTTTTCGTACGTTTCGTGTACGAGTCGGTGCTTCTTGTAGCTCTCTGCATGTACAGGAGAATGGAGTACCCCAGGGCTCTGTCCTGAGTGTTCCTCTGTTTTTAGTGGCGATAAATGGTCTAGCGGCAGCGGTAGGTTCCTCAGTCTCCTCCTCGCTGTATGCAGATGACTTCTGCTTATATTTTAGCTCTAGCAGTATGCGTGTTGCTGAACGACAGCTGCAGGGAGCCATACGCAAGGCGCAGAAGTGGGCCCTTGCCCATGGGTTTGAGTTCTCTGCTACCAAGACTTACGTTATGCACTTCTGCCGGCGTCGGACAGCCCATCCACATCCTGAGCTTTACATCGATGGCCATCTGCTCAATGTGGTGGAAACGCACCGTTTCTTGGGGCTAGTGTTTGACGACCGGCTGACATGGCTTCCTCATATACGTGAGCTCAAGCAGAAACGCTGGAAGCACCTTCATGTCCTCCGTTGCCTCAGTAACACCACTTGGGGCGCAGACCGCAGTAGGCTGCTGCAGTGCTATAAGGCGCTTGTTCTGTCTAGACTGGACTACGGCAGCGTTGCCTATGGCTCGGCATCACCTTCAGCTCTGCAGTTGTTGGACCCCGTCCATCACTGTGGGGTAAGGCTAGCAACAGGAGCCTTTCGTACAAGTCCTGTGACTAGTCTCCTTGTGGAGGCTGGTGTGCCTTCTCTGCATATCAGGCGACAACAACTGCTTGCGAATTATGCGGCTACTATCTGTGGTTTACCTAACCACCCAAACCACCGACTACTCTTTCCTCAAACTGATCTCCACCTTCCGCAGAGGCGACCGAGATCAGGGTTGACGGTTGGTGTTCGTGTTAGGTCTCTGCTGAGCCAATTGGAGTCTGTTCCTGTCCCCTCTTTATTCAGATACCAGTCGCGTACACCACCATGGTGTATACGACGGCCTCACCTTCGGCTGGAACTGTCACGGTACGCTAAAACTTCAGTCCACCCTGAGACCCTTCGTCGCCACTTCATATCAATTATTGATGGTTTCCGAGGCTCTACGGTGGTGTACACAGACGGCTCGATGGTAGATGGTCATGCTGGTTTTGCCTACACGCTTGCAGGACACAATGAGTTGCGCTCCCTGCCAGACGGCTGCAGTGTTTTCACTGCAGAGCTGGTAGCCATCCACCGCGCACTTCAACATATATGTTCCTGCCCCGGGGAGTCATTCGTCATCTGTAGCGACTCCCTGGGCGGTTTACAGGCCATCGACCAGTGTTTCCCGCGCAGTCTTCTGATTGTTGCCATACAAGAGTGCTTGTACACCATTGACCAACGAGGGCAGTCAGTGGCATTTCTTTGGACTCCGGGACACGTCGGGATAGACGGCAATGAGCTGGCTGACAGGTTGGCCAAAGAGGCCACCCACAAGCCTGTCCTCAATATCGGCATTTCATGCTCTGATCTCCGTTCTGCACTACGCCGTAAAGTGCTCGGTTTGTGGGGTAGTGAATGGCGCACCCTACAGGTGCCCAACAAATTGAGGCGTATAAAGGACACTACGAACGTGTGGAGGACCTCTCTGCGGGCCCCTCGCAGAGACTCTGTCGTTCTCTGCCGGCTGCGTATCGGCCATACTTGGCTTACGCACGGCCACCTTCTCCGTCGCGAGGATCCTCCCGAGTGTCGATGTGGTGCGCGTCTGACAGTCGCCCACATCGTCTTGGAATGCCCGGACCTAGCAGCGCAGAGAAGGAATTTTAATCTCCCTGACGATTTGAAAGTTGTTTTAGCTGACAATGCCTCTATGGCTGCCGCAGTTTTAAATTTTATTCGTGTAAGTGGTTTGTACCGCTCCCTTTGATTTTTAATACTGTGTTCATTATGTGTTTGTTCTTCGTTGCCCTACCGTTTTAGGCAGGTCTTTTTAAATGTGCAAAAGCGGTCAGATGCCCTACTTCCTAGTCTGTGGTTACCTGGCCAGAATACTGGCATCGTCTTTCCGCCTTTCTCTTTTTTATTAGTTTTTACTTTGGTTCTTTTATTTTTTGACGCAACACCCTTTGCGTGGTGAGTTTTAACAAATCGTTTTCTATTGCGTTGTAGTGTTTTTTTTTATTCTACCCTCTATGGTTGGAACCAGGGACTGATAACCATAGTCGTTGAGTCCCTTTAAAACTCAAACCATCCATCCATCCATGATTCCATGAACACTCTTCTAACACCTCCCTTGGCCACCAAACAGATGAAAACATTATTGAGCACATCTGGGATGACTTACAACGTGCTGTTCAGAAAACGTCTCCACACCCTCGCACTCTTACTGATTTATGCACAGCTCTTCGGATTGCATCGTGTCTATTGTCTGCAGAAAACAATTAGACATTCTCCGAGTCCATATTACGTTGTGCTGCGGTACTCACGAGTGCACGATATTAGGCAGTGATGCCAGTTTCGTTTGATCATTGTAATGATATTTAGTTTTATATATAAAAAACAGTCTACAGCGCAGTGATTTTTATTTGTACCGGTACTGTTTTGGATCATCGTCAGAACTGCGACTCCATGGATGCTGTGGAGCTGGGCAGGTGCTTGGGAACCTCCCAGTGAAGTGATGCACTGGAAGATTCACAAGCAGCTCCACAGCATCCATGGAGTCGCATTTCTGATGATGGTCCAAAACAGGACCAAAATCAGTTGATACAAATAAAAATCATTGCACTCTAGGCTGTTTTAAACCTAAATATAAATAAAAGCGTGATGTTATCCCAAAAGTGAAACAAAAAAGTTTCCAAAAATATATTATACTTAGTTTGTTATATTCTAGGCCTTCCATTTCGCTTCCAGTGACTCTAGATGGAGCGTATTAGTACAATTTTATTTAGGAATCCTGTTAGTACTTTATCACCTTGTAAAATATGAAACAAACCTCTTATAATGCAGTCTCTTTGGCTTCTCATAACCATAGCAAGATAAAGCGTCATGTAACATGGGCTCTAAAATACGTTAGAATTATGAACAGTTCGATATTGTTGAACAAAACTCTTCTGATGGTGCAGACCTTACACTTCTAAAGTTGATACCACAAGTTAATTAAAGTCTTTATTTGGTTTCACATCCTCCCAAAATATGGATAGCAATGGCATTGGTTTAACAATATCTAATTAAGTACATATTCAAATCGTTGTTGGATGATATTTCTGGACATGGGTTCCTACTAAGTCCGCTAGACAACCTGTAAAAGGCTGTAGTATTAATTTTAATGTACCCTGAGAGTCAACATGAGAGTACTCTATTGATGTGCCGCACGAAATGTCCGCGTCGTCTAACGCATCATGCTGGGGACTGGACTGTCGTTCCGTCAGGAGCTTCGAGTTCTGTGTGTGTGTGTGTGTGTGTGTGTGTGTGTTGTCCTTAGTGTAAGACAGTTTAATTACTTTGAATGCTAAGGGACTGATGACACAACGGTCATGTCACCACTAATGCCACCATGCGAAGTGGCACAGTAGTTAGCACTCTGGACTGGAATTTGGGATGACTCTGGTTCACCTCCGGCCATCCGTCTTCAGGTTTACCATAATATGCCTAAATGACTCCAGGCAAATGGCGCCGCGCCGGAGTGGCCAAGGGCATTGAGGCGCTATGCTACGATGCGCGAGCCCGTTGCCCGTTGCCCGTCGTGGATCCGTCTATAGTATAAGGTAGTTCATACTAATTTGCATACAATATGAACCGGCAGACTTACTTCATTGTCAAGTGATTTAAGCTGCTTTAATTCTCCAGGGGTATCTACTTTTGAATTATGCATGCTGGCAGCTGTTCTTGATACGAGTTATGGAGTAATTGCGTCATCTTCTGCGGTGAAGGAATTCCGTAAAACTCTGTTCAGCAACGCAATAGCAGAACCGGCATGAGTGGAATCACCATCGTATCTCGTAGTGAAGTGTTGATTGTGTTTCGCAGCTAGTATACTTTACATATAACCTGCATTTCTTAGGATTCTCTGCCAATTTACGTGAGTGGGTTTCGTTGTGTAAACTATTATAAGCTTCTCGCATTGAAGTTCGAGCTAAATGTTTGTTGCTTCTTTTAAGCGTTCTGTCAACAAAGCGCACTATTCGGTTCGCGTTCCCCACCACACTTTTTTGTGGTCTTTCCAATTTTGTTTTCAGTAATTCCTAGGCATTTTTTTAATTAACAGAAAGGAGATTGTCATTTATCGTGCACTCGCGGTACAATCGACATTTCTTTTATCAATGGCCAATGTCGTCTTTTCGCGTCACACAGATATCTTCACTATATCACTTTGCAACTGGTGTTGACCTTCTGGAGATTTACAAGAATAATTTGGAAAAACGCTATGCGGGAGGAAGCCTAGGATTCAAGGTCCCTTTGACGTAGTAGAGTCCAGGACGCTTTTTTATTTTTGTATTTTTATTTATTTCGAAGTCCGGGAAGGAAATTGGCAGTGCCCTTTGAAATGAGTCATACCAAAATTTTCCTGGAGTGGTTTACTGCTTGTCCATAAAGGGAAATCAGAAAATTTTCACCGCCGTCATTTCCCTGGATGAGCTGATGGTCCTGATGATCGAAATTTATGGAGACGGTCATTAGAATTTTGTGTTGAATTAATAATGCGGATGAAGTGTGGCAATCTTAACATTGTGTGGAGGCAGTTCTCCTCAGCACTTGCTAGGTATCAGTGACGTTGAGAAAATATACATAACGGGCGCGTCTGTAAAAAAAGTAATTATTCCAGAACACTTTCCAAGTCAATCTTCAGGCACAATTGTGAATGTGGAGTTGTTATGGATCCCGTCCGCACACCAACAGTGTCTGCAAAATCAGCAATCTGTTTGAAATGCAATTCCAATTTTTTTTTTTTTTTTTTTTTTTTTTTTTTTTTTTTTTTTTTTTTTACACTTTCTCGTCAGCACGGTCATTAGTGCGTCATCTTTTTCCTTATTCGAAACATAATTGGTTAGTGAACGTTTTGTTGTACTTGTGCAGGTCACTGATTTAAGTGACTTACTAGGTACACAATAGATGCTTAATTGCATCTCAGAGGTAGCGACGAGGTGGGGATTTTCCCGTACGACTATTTCACGAGAATACCGTGAATATCGTGAATCCGGTAGAACATTAAATCTCCGACATCGCTGAGGTCGGAAAAAGATCTTGCAAGTACGCGACCATAGACGACTGAAGAGAATCATCCAGCGTCACAGAAGTGCAAACCTTACGCATAAATATTACGGATTTAACTGCTGGACCATCAACAAGTGACAGCGAGCGAAGCATTGAACTGTATTACCAAGGGACTGATTTTTGGCCTACAACCCATCGAAAACAGTTGTAAATTAACTGTACTTATGCCACGCTGAAATGGCCGTGCGGTCTGAAGTACTATATCACAGATTGGGTGGATTCTCCCGTCGGAGGTTCTAGTTCTTCCTCGGTCATGGGCATGTGTATTGTCCTCAGTATAACAAAGTTTAAGTAGTTTGAAAGGCTATGGGCCGATGTCATCAGCAGCTGGGTTATTCAGCTTTACAAAAATTTGAACTGTGTTTAGGTCTTATGTGATGTATGAATTAGTTTAGATTAGATTAGATTAATACTTGTTCAATAAATCATAAATACGACAATTCTCAATGATGTGGAACGTGGCAGTTTAATAAATGGTGTCTATACATGAAACTCAGTATTTTAATGCTTTTAAGTTTTATCTAAAATTTCACCTAGAGTGTAGAAGGAGCTGCCATTCAAAAAGTTTTTTAATTTGTTTTTAAATACTAGTTGGCTGTCTGACTTCTGATGATACTTGGTAAGTGACCAAAGACATTTTTGGTAGCACAATTCACCTCTTTCTGTGCCACTTGAACGTGAATATTGTCCTTTCTCTTGGTGTTGTAGGTATGCACACTGCTATTACTTCGAATTCGATAGGATTGTTAATAACAAATTTCTTTAAGTGAATATACATATATTGTAAAGCTACAGTGAAGATCCCTAGATCTTTAAATAATCTTGAATGGACTCCAACAGTTATTCTGATTACATGCATTTGTGCAACGAATAGTTTTTTACTCTATGTTGAATTTCTCCGGAATATGGTCCCATATGAAACAAGTGAATGAAAATAGGCGTAGTAAGCTAATTTACTGAGATGTACATCACAAAATTTTGCAATGCCCTGATATTATAAATAGCTGAACTCAAATGTTTCAGCAGATTTTCAATGTGCTTCTTCCAATTCAACCCGTCATCAATGCAACCAACTAAAATTTTGAATATTCTACCTTAGCTACAGATTTTTTTTTTTTTTTTTTTTTTTTTTTTGAAAGTCTATATTCATTAATAGTGACTTGCTGTTTACTGCTTAAAATTGTATACACTAGGATTTTCAAAGTTTAATTCTAGTTCATTTGTTGAGAAGCACTTGATAATTATCTGAAAGACATCATTTGCAATTTCATCAGTTACCTGTTAGTATGGCTTGATAGCTGTACTCGCATCATCCGCAAAAGGAAGTAGCTGAGTATCTTCGTGAATATAGAATGGCGAGTCATTGATATGTATTAGGAACAGCAAAGGACACAAGAGAGAACATTACGGGACCTCTTTTTGATAGCTCCCCTGTTAGAGGAATTAACTTTCAGACATCTTATGTGAAGTGCTTGTTTCAACTTAACTTTACGCACTCTTCCAGTTAAATATGATTTAAAACATTTGTACACTGTCCCTCTCATAGCAAAATACTTAAGCTTATCTACAAAAATTCCATGTTTTACTCAATCAAAAACCTTTGAGAGATCACAAAATATCCAACGGGCGATTTGCGGTTATTCAAAGCATTTAATACTTATTGGGCGAAGGTATATATAGAATTTTCTGTTGAAAAGCTTTTCTGAAAATCAAACTGACATTTTGTTTGAACTTCATTTTTACCAGTATGTGAAGCAACTCGAGCATACATAACTTTTCTGAAAAGTTTGGAAAAAGCTGTCGGAAGTGAGATTCGGGGTAGTTGTTGAAAAAGGGTAGTTGTCGTATACTCTTTTTAATGCAATGGTTTAACGACAGCACATTTCAGTCTATCAAAAAAATGCCCTGCTTTTAAGAGCTAATACATAAGTGGCTAACAATCCTACTTATCTCTTGGAAATAAACCTTTAATACCTTGCTGGAAATGCCATCAATTCCATACTCTCGAGGAAGTTTATTATTTTCTTAATTTCTGAGGGAAAGGTTGGTGGAATTTCAATTGGATAAAATTGTGTAGGTTTGTGAATCGCAAATTGGTTCGAAAGTAAGGACGAATGGGTATTAGACTGCTAAATAGATGAATCCCCCGTCCATCACAAGCAATGCTGTCCAAAATTATGGTATCCTCAAGAGGTTTAAACGCTTTTCACATTGCATCCTCTTAAAGCTCTTTTAAGGGGGGGGGGGGGGGCAGAATACATGTTTTGCTACCTCTACCTTCAGAGAAAATTGAATTTTAGAGACGTACAATGGAATATATGATATAATTTCACGTTCTGGAAGAATTTTGTTGATAGAAGTTCATTGGACGAGTTCCAGGTCCAGTGCTTTCACATTTTCACGAAAGTACCAAACCTCGCTGCTTTTCCTCTTATTTGTGTGATTGAGGTCTATCTTTAATCGTCTGGCGATATTTTATACTATTAGAACGACCATAAATGCGGCCCATTACAGAATTTCTCAGAATTAAATAAAATTGTGTACTTTACTAGTAGCGGGAAGTAAATACATACAGGGCTGAGCAATAAGTACCTTTCGCATACACATCGATAGTCAGTTTTTATTATATCTAATGGGACAGGAAACATTTGTCGCTACAGCTGTAATAGGTATAATAAATAAGAGTATGCTATCACATGAAATGAACTACTGTTTACTTCTTGAAACACACGAACGATGATTGTCTTTAAAACGTACGTAAATTTCAGTACATTCAGTATAGAGATATCTACAAATAATGATGAACTGGCAAGCACGGGAGTGCATCGTAGCTGCTGCAGCTCATGTGTACAGCTTTTCCGATAGTTTCCGGTGAGGAGCACAGATTAAGTTTCTCATGTTTGTCGAAGGTTTAGCAATAAAGTTGTGTGTTCGGAGCGTCGGAGTAGCGTTTGACGAAGTTACAAACTTTGTTTGTGAACATTACCTAACACTTCAAGCCGTTTAGATCGATTAAAGCAGTTTAGCACCGTGCACAGCCAGTAACTTTCCTGTGCGACGTTTACTGTGAAGATGCAAGGGCGAACTTTCATATGTTTCGGTAACTAAGTAGATCGCTCTTGAAATTTCATGAAGCTATGTATTACAGTAAGTAGTCACAAACTTAGTTCATGGATTCCGATGCATAGCAACTCTAGTTAAGATGCACTGACACCTCTGAACAATTATGAAACATACACTGTCTTTGCAACCTACTTTTTTAATATTCAGCTCTGACGTTGGTTTGCCGCGGTGGAGTAGCCGAGCGGTCTAAGGCACCTCGCTGCGGAACGCGCGGCTGCTCGCCGTCGGAGGTTCGAGTCTTCTCTGGGGCATGGGTGTGTGTGTGTATAGTCCTTAGGTTAGTTTACCTTAGTTTAAGTAGTTTGTAAGTTATGGACTGATGACCACGCAGTTTGGTCCGATAGATTTACAAACATATGACATTGGTTTGCAGCTGAGCGCTATTCCTCACTTTTGTCCTTCCTCTTCATTTCCACATATGTATTACATTCTACATCATTCACGATCTGTTATATGCATGACAACCTGGATTGTCCCCGATGATTCCTTCCCTCAATAGCGCCTCCTGCTTTTATTCCAGTGTTGTTTTTGTGCCTTGGAATGTTTCCAATTAGTTTGTTCTCGTCTAGATGTGCCTCCACATAGATCTGCGTTCCTGTACTCTTATAAGCAGCACATCATTTGTCCCTCCGGTTGATCATCTTATTTCTGTAGCACAACACCTCCATGGCTTCTAGTCGTCTTCTGTTTTTCCCACTGTCCAGATTTCACATACATATAGGGCTACATTCGAAACAAAAGCTACCATAATATGTTTCATTATTTTCAGATTTATGTTATTGCTGGTGGATTTTGCGAATTTTGTCCATGGCTTCCTGGATGTAAACTTTGAATATAAGAGGAGAGAGTACATCCTTGCTTCACAATATTATTAACTTTTGCTTCTAGTTCTTCATGAAATTGCCCAATTCTTATAGAGGCTGAGTATCACAATGATGACTTTTTACTTAATCTCAGATTACTCTGAACAACTGTTGCCAGATGTCATTATAAAATGTCGTCTCCAGATTTACAAGGTATATAGGTTCATTTATTCTTATGTGATCGCATTTATATACGAAATCTCCGTACAAGAATCTCTTCCCTTATTCACAATCCTCTTCTGAATCTACACTGGTCTTCACTCAACATCTCCGCCTCCTTTTCGTCAATTATCCTATGAATTATTTTGATGCATGTGATATTAGTATTAAGGTTCGGTACTGTTCATATTTTGTATTCACCGCCTTCTTCGGTATAGAAAAAAGATGCATTTCTGAAAGACCGTCGGTATTTCTCCTGCGCTATATATCAACCTTATTAGCTTAAGAAGCCTGATTTTAGTGCTGTCACTAGCAGAGATGTCATAAATATCCGCTCCTTTCATGTCCACGACTACGAGTACCTCTTCTTGCTGAATGTTGTTTCCTTCGGAACTTTGTTCCGTTTCCTCTACTTTTTCTATTGCGTTCTACAAAAAAGATGTTCCGTCATACAATTCCTCAATGCATTCTTTCAATCTAATCATTAGGTGTTCCCATTACAGCATCTTTCTCTCTTGGCCTTCTATTGTACCCGAGTTTGTTGCTTTCAGTTTGTTAAAAAATTGTTTGCTGTCCGGTAGGCAAAATCATTTCTCCAATTTGCATATTTTCTTCCAATTTCATGCATATTTTTTCAAGAATATTTTACTTTACTTTTGTAGATTTTCAGTTGATTAATTCCCGTTGACTTCTGTATTCAGCTTTTCCTTGTTCGTCGGTTGCGTTTTCTGCATATAGTCTCCTGTGTTCTATTAGCTCAATAGCTCAATAACATCTGCAGTAATCCAGTTCATCTTGTTTTGGGTTTGGTTTTCCCATCTATTTTTCGTTGCTTTGTTGATACATGATTTAATTTCTTTCCAGTTTTCATTTACTCCAACACGTTGAAAATTTTAGATAGATTGTCTTATTCATGCGCATAGTGTTTGACAGTACCTCGGTTTTCTGTTTTTCTAGTTTCACTTTCCTCTTCTTCTTCTTCTTAGACATTTGAAACTTAATTAGCTCTCCATCCTGAAACATGATGTTACTGGAATGTAATCAATCTGTTATCTTTTTGTAAGTCTCATGGCGCCTTCCATGTGTATCGTCTTCGCTTGTGATACTGGATTTGTTGGTAACAGCTAATTGGTTCTCGAGCAAAACTCAATAAATTGGTCATTTCTTTCATTTCATCCTACAAGTTTCATTTCCGCCAACAATCCCCTCCACCGGTTCTTCGCACACAACTGCTGGCTGAACATGCTTCCTAGCGAGAGTAAACGTAGATGGTTTGACGGTTAAGAGTTACGACAAAACCTGTCGCAAATCAGAAAGATGTTCCTCAAAAGACCTACCGTAAATAACCAAGTTGTCCACGTAATTAAAGACACAATGAAACTTCAACGCGCCCAAGAAATTATTTAGAAGCCGAGAAAGGACAACCGTACCAGTTGCTAACCCAAAGGGTATCCGATTAAATTCATAAAGAGTACAATCAGTGCTAAAAGTGGTGACATACTAAGACTCCTCAGCCAGAGGAATCTGGTGATAAGCTTGATTGAGGTCATGCAAGGTGAACCATTTTGTGACCGAAAACCAGGTGCATCAGCTGTGAAGATAAACAAGGGTACGGATTATAAAATAACTGTTTTTCAATCACGGGACTGTTGTAATTCCCTTGTTTTTTGGAACAAAAATCGGGGGTGCATAAGGATAGACGACCTAATAAACCCAACTCGCAGCACATTGGCTAGTTTCTGGTTCAAAATTTTCATTTTTGAGATGCGAGAGTCAAAAAGGAGACTGTCGCACTGGAACATCATCAATTAACTGAGTATTTTATTTCATAACATTACTCATTCCCAATTTATCAGTAAGTATCTTAGGAAATTCTCCTAATAATTTTAACAATGGAGTGGCATGATGAGCTTGAAGATGGGCCACATCATATTCACTAATACTACAATTCAAGGATTCGTCAAGACTAGGGTAACGATAGGAGTAGAGTGCTCTCTTGACACCAGGAGAAAACTTGGTGCGACCAGCAAAGTCAAGGATCAATCCGGTTTCCGAATAAAACCGCACCCAAGCAACAAGTTGAGGGCAAGATTTTTATCAAGTAAAAACGTAAATGGCCACGAAAATTTGCAAATGGAAACACTACCGCGCAACTCGCCGAACAGAGGTAGCTCTTGGCCATTAGGTATTCTACAGTCTGTTACGATGTTTGAGCGGTGTTATAGGTTACCCTAGTTTTCGTCGTATATGTGTGCCTTACTTTACTGCAATGTCAACTCTCGGTATGTGTCATGATATTCTTTGTTTACTGTTATTGTGGTGTTTGTACGTATAAACTGTGTAATACATTTCCCTTTTTACTTTTAATTTTAATGTATTTATTTTTTATTTTATTTATTTAGTTTTGTATTCCAACAGTTGTTAGGAATGTAAGCTACCACTCGCTAAGTGAAACGCAAATATTAATTATACTGTGGCTTACCAAGAGGACGTAGCCTCATAACGGCGGCCCTCTGCGATAAAAATAATCAAGAGAGCATCATGAACTGTGACATTCTGTCTATGTCATCCTGTATGCTATTACACTCAGTTAAAGACGACACTCTCCCACACACCACAGCATCATCAGCAAACACCCGCAAAAATGAAGTTACTCTGCCCATCAGATCATTTAGATAGACATAAAATAATAGCGGTCCTCTCATACTCCCCTGGCGCAGGCCTGACAATACACTCGTCTCTGATGAACACTCGCCGTCGAGAACAAGGTACTGCGTTCTATTACTTAGGAAACCTTCCAGCCAGTGACAAATCTGTGAAACCCTTCAATATGCTTGTAACTTTCAACATTCATAGAATATATGACATCAACTGCGATTGGGCAAAGCCGAAAATGTGTACCCAGCCGGGATTCGAACCCGGGTCTCCTGCTTTCTAGGCAGTTCCGCTGACCACTACACCACTGGGGACACAGTGATCACCGCACCTGCAAGGACTACCTAAGCACGCCTCCCGTCAGATACAAATTCCCAGCTTCGCCCTGCCCACAGTACTCAAACTCGTAGTTTATGAACTAATTCCCGTAAGAGTAAGGGCTTCAAACTTTGCCCACCCCTCCCCACTGCTTGTAACTTTGTTAGCACTCTGCAGTGTGGCAATGTGTCAAATGCGGTTTTGAAATCGAGATAAACACAATCTGCCTGTTGCCCTTCATCCACGGCTCGCAAAGGTGTCTTGTGAGAAAAGTGCAAGCTTTCACATGAACCAAGTTCACTAAATACGTGGTGTTTCGTAGAAAGAAACTTTTCCGTCTCAAGAAAATTTAATGTATTCGAGCCGCGGTGGAGTAGCCGAGCGGCCAAAGGCGTCTCGCTGCGAAGCACGCGTTTGCTCGCCGTGGAGGTTCGTGTCCTCCCTGGGGCATGGGTGTTTGTGTTGTCCTTAGGTTAGTTTACCTACGTTTAAGTAGATTGTAAGCTACGGACTATGACCACGCAGTTTGGTCCGATAGATTTACAAACATTTGAACATTTATATTTCGCATATCCTAGATACAGCTGTAACGATTTGGCTAGCCCTAGGCACTGTCAGCAGCACCAGCAGAGCTACAGCTAAGTAGGAGCGAACTATTGTGAGTTATTTGTGGGCTGAGCGGTGATGAATTTTTATAAACTCGCGCTAGTGGCAAGTTATACATAACTCTCTACATACAATAGTTGATATCTTAGGATGGATATTATGTGTGCCTGCTGTGTACGGACGCAGAAGGAGCTGGCCCCTGTTCACGAGCAGTTGAGCGTGCTGTTCGCCGGGGTCAGCCGTCTTAAGGAGTGTTGCGGCAGTGGGGGCTCTGGTGCGTCGCATAAGACACATGAGGTGTTGATGCTTCACCCACTGTCCGTGCTGACGAGACATCTTCGCGTGTACGGGACGCGGTTGAGCCACCCTCTCAGCAAGGGTTGTGGCGGGACTGACGGCGTTCGCGTCGGTCGGGGTGAAGGGTGAAGGGGTTTATTAGTGATTGGGAGCTCCAATGTTAGGCGGGTGATGAATCCCCTTAGCGAAATATCGGAAAGGACGGGGAAGGAGTCCAATGTGCATTCTGTTTGTTTGGCGGGGGGGGGGGGGGAGATGTGGAGCAGGCCCCTCCGGCGGCGATAGAGAGCACTGGTGAGCCTTTTGTGGAGAGATCGCGAATAAAAGGATAGTTTCCATACGACATAACTATTGAAAGCCATTAATTTTAATTAGATGGTACTTCTGTAAATCACCACTTTTGTTCTTTAAGGTGTATAATAATCGTATCTAGTTTTATTCTATTTTATTTATTGCATTAGTCATATATTAATTATTTGTTCACCGGCTAGCTCTGTTAGGGCTAAATTTACTATAGGGATTTGTCTGTACCAGTACTTTTACAACACAGTTTCGCATTATTTACTGCGAAAATAAATGGAATATTAGTGGATTTAAATTAATTGCAATTATATGAAATTCTATGTCTAACCTATCCCTATCTCACGTAAATTCTTTGATGATGTTAAGACTTTTTAATCACTGTTCAATTGATACTATAGAAAATTATTAGTGTTAAAGATCTCATTCACAGTTGAAATCTACACACCACATTGCCGGCCGCGGTGGCCGAGGGGACTGAGGCGCTTCAGTCACGGTCTGCATGGTCACTACGGTCGGGAGTTCGAATCCGCCCTCGGGCATGGATATTTGTGCCGTCCTAGTTCGTAAGTAGTTCATAAGTAGTTTGTAAGTTTAGGGACTGATAGCCCAGTAGTTGAGTCCCATAGGCTTTACAAACATTTGAACATGTTTTCTACACACCACATTGCAAATAAATAAACGTCCCTTGACAGAGAAAACTGATTCACTATGATTTATTTTTACATCTTACTATTTGAAAATTATTAGATTAATTACTACCATCCTTTCTAACTGGCAAGAAATAGAAGTCACTGTTACAATCTTGTAGCACTTTGTGTCTTTATACAATACCTTGATATATTACCACAACCTTTGAAACATTTCTTTCAAATTCGCTGCATTGTCCCAGAAGTGCTGAAATAAAATAATTAAATCATTGCTCAGCTCATTACCATTCGACCCTGATTCATTGGAGTAACTATTTCTGTGCTTGTCACGTAATGCCGCCAGGATGCTGCAATCCAGGTCGGTGGATGCTCGGTGCAACAACTACTAAAGGTTTGCTGAAAATCTCTCACAAGGGGTTAATTATCTTAGAAATAAATTAATTTCTGCACATGCATTTCCAATACATATATTTTAACATGGTTAGGCAACATTTTGTATTTACTCCATTAATATCGAAAAACAATCTAGCGACGCCTGAACTAAAATTATAAGTCTCTCTCTTAAGTGTTACCACAACGGAATACTAAGGAACAAAGAAAACAACCTTTTTGTGTTATAAATATTTACACATGAGTAATGACAGGTAATAATATTTTTACTATAACTACAGTGATAACATGAAAGACTTTGGTGGCACATTGGGTTTACACAAGTGGCAAATTGTAAACAGTCTTTCCTTGCACACTGTACGTAATGTCACTACATTTTATCGTCACACCAGACTGTCAGGGGCACTGTACACTTAATAGGTCTCTGGTCTTTATGATTCACTGCACTGTCCTGCCTTGACACTAACAACGGAACTGAACTTGATTACAAATTCAAACGTAAGTTGTTATTCGCGTATTGATGTAATTTCAGTCGTGTTCGCAAGGAAAAGTACCCGAGATTAGCACGCTACATGTCCGCTTAGAGCTCACGTGCCCATCCTTGCTTTCCACGTTTTTAACCTCTCTTTGCGTGGTAATACAATGACACACCGGATTACAGAAGAGAGGTAAAATGAGGAAGTTCTTGAAAATGCGCGCCAATTAGGCTGAATAATTGAAATACGATGGAAAGTGGCCTGATTTCACTCTGAGTTAGCTGCTAGCTTTTGTAGAACCTTTACAGCACACATACCAGGGGCAGCTATTTCTACTGAAAATTCGTGCAACAGTACCACTTTAAATATCGTTTAATGAATAATGAAATAAAGTAATAAATAATTTTAAAACAGTAATTAAACTATGATAACGTACTATATAAATGTTATTGTTCCTACTGTTTGGTAATGTTTCTCATAGGTGCGTCATTATTGAATTTTTCATCTGCTTTGTGTAATTATATACGTCAATTTTAATTAATTATTTAAACTATACAATACTCATAAGCTAATTTAGGTCATCAATAAACATATGAATAACCCATTCCATTCGCTTCGCTGTTCCCTTTTATACGGTGGGACGGTATTCACTGTGTCCTAATTACTATAAATTTAATTGCAGATTTTATAACAAAGTCGCTACATGTAAATTATCCGCTCAGCTATCAGTTACTTCACTTGCATTATCATTCTTTTTATATCAACATGACCATCTCATGACCTCTTTAATGTAATGGACCGTGCTGTGCTGTTCGTTTAGTCATTTACGCCGATGTGTGCGTATAAATATCATGACTGCGTGTTTGGACCCCTACCAAAATTCTTGACGTCACGTTCGGATACATATGATTCTGAGAAGAGCACGCAAGAGCTGCTGCCGCCGCTACGCTTTGGCACTCGTCCTACAGCCACTGGCAAAATCTCAGAGGAGTTAACAGAGGAGAAACCATGATAAAAATTTACATGAGCCGCAATAGATATTTTTATTTCATTTATTTTTATACGTCTGTCGTGTCACATGCGAGGGTTGAAAGCCAGTTTTCCGACATTTTCACTCATCCAACCACTAAAAACAAGCATGAATAATTTCATAAATAGACAAATGTTCAAACGTTTGTCAAGCATATGGGACTTAACTGCGGGCTGATCAGTCCCTAAACTTACAAATTACGTATGAACTACCTTATACTAAAGACAGTACAAACATCCAAGCCCGAGGGGGGGGGATTCGAACCCCCGACAGGGAGCGGCCTCGCGCATCGGTGCATAGCGCCTCAATGCGCTTCTCCACTCTGCGGCCCAGCCAAATATGTTAAATGTCCTCTTACAAGCGATTACGACGTCAATAACTGTATTGTAAAGTGAAATGTTTGTAATCTATCGGACCAGACTGCGTGGTCATCAGTCCGTAGCTAACAAATTCCTTAAACCTACCCTTGCCCCAGGGAGGACTCGAACCTCCGAGGGCGAGCAACCGCGCGCTCCGCAGCGTGGCGCTTTAGACTGCTCGGCTACTCCTCCGAGGCATTCTGACAATGTTTACTCAATTTAAGTCACGCTATTGTGTAATTTTCGTCGCCTCGCTTTCATAACACACACATCTCATTATATGAAAATACGGACGTGGTCGTTATCTGAATATGCACTTGTTTATCGTTGTCTCTCAAATCCTGCGACCCAGCTAACAAGGTTAGTATGCGAATTCGTGTCACTGAAACATGCAATAATGCTTTAATATCAAGTTTCATTTCAAATTATTCAAAACGGCGACGGAGACCCATGGGATGTTAGTACAGTTTAATATAGACTGTCGCGACATTCACTTCTGTGATTGTTGTTACCAACTGATAGTTACAACGACACTACCGCTCCTAGTGATTGGTAATCCGCAGAAAGAGTAATTTTTTGTTTTAATTATTTGTGTACGTAATTAACGAAATAGTTTAATGTTTGCGTTACAAGCATTAATAAAATATGAATAGACATACATAATACGGAAATTAATTTAAAAACAGCCGAACTTAACTGGTTCAGTGGTATAACGAAGAACATCATCTTGAACAAACACTTCCGAATATGTGTATATTTGTAGCTCATTCCGCTGAAAGTAAATGGAATATATACATGACAGAAACATGAATTTTTGTTATGGTGTGTTCTTACTATAACAAAGAGTTTTCTTCCACGTGTCAATTCGTCATGGAGTCTAATGAGTCTCACATTATTAGGCTTCACTCGCCTTCCTGACCAGCGCATATTCGTTTGAGTGTGATTACTGCAGCTTAAGAAGACAATTTCTTGAAGATTCATGCCGTTTCTAGTTCAGCCATAGCAACAATCGTGGAACTGGGTTCTTCTTTGTTGATAACATTTTTTTTTTTTTTTTTTTTTTCGTTTTCTTTTCTACGTCGGTGACATTTTTCCTTCAGCTACAGTTTTGGTGGCTGATTTAGTATGTTAAATTCTATAGTTCTTGCATTCTGTATTCGTTTCCTACGTCCCACCCTCAACAATTGGAATTGTAGTGAAGTAACATCTTTCTGGAGTAGAAAGTAAACTGTGCTGCAATGTAACGTTTCGTACCTTGTCAGGGATCTCAGGAAACCTAAGAACGACAGAGATTATTACCTATTTTATGCATTAGATACGTTCCCTAATGTAAAGTAAATAAATAAACTCAATATAAACGATCCTATTTGCACCCATCCAATATCGTATTCAGAAATGTAGCTCGCTGCCCGCTTGGAGAGCTGCTGTCGCAGTGTATAATAGGAATCTGCCCGAGTGTCGCGACTGTATGTGTTAGAATGCGATGATTTTCGTATGCACTGTCTCTCACAACTATCGACTTTAATGACATAATTGTTTTCTCCGATCACCAGCAAAACAGCCTCATTTCTATATTTTTCCATCAATAAGGTTTGAATGCTCGACAACCTACCGAGTTGTAAGTCCAAACGACTTGCAGTTTAAATTCCATTGTGTCGCCTTGACAGTTACTAATTCGAATGCCAGTCGTTGGACGAGTGTGAAATAAGCGTTCAAGTGCTGTCGTTTTCGCATGGGCAGTTGTATGTGGCGTGTTCGAGAGTCGGCAATCCATCGACCTCATTTGTTTTCTCTCCAAACTGAATGACAAGCAATAACGTTCAACAGCTACCGTTACGACGAACGTATCAAAATGGAGACGAATAATTAGTGTTAAAACATTGCACTCTCATTTATTGAATTAAATTAACGCGGACTGTTGTTTCATTCCCCACTTATCCCATTAAATTAAAGTCACTATCTTCCATAAATTATTTTGTTTCAATTTATTCAAGTGTAAGGAATGGCTCCGGTACAAGAATCTTTTATCCACCAACAGGCCGACTGCCATAGAGCTCGCATTCTCAGCCACTGTATTATTCTTTGGATTCTCCGATGCAAAGAGTGCAGGACGTTGTTTAAGATTTGGCTCGTTAAAAGTGGCTGATCCATTCAATCACGATATAACTCGCTAACGATTCTGCAGCATTGGCCCCATACTTAGGTTGCATTTAACGCGAATTTTTTAATTCAGTGCACAGTTCCGGTCACTGAAAAAAATCGCATTGGCGTGTTTTACGGCCCACTTTAGATTTGTAGTTTTATAAGTTTTTGCAAACATTTGGGACCAAAATAATAATCTAAATAATAAAAAATTATAAAAGTGAGCAGGCCGCAGTGGCCGAGGAGACTGAGGCGCTCCAGTCACGGTCAGCACGGCCAATACGGTCGGGGGTTCGAATCCCCCCCCCCTCGGGCATGGATATTTGTGCCGTCCTTAGTAGTAGCTAGTTCATAAGTAGTTTGTAAGCTTAGGGACTGATGACCCCGTAGTTAAGTCCCATAAGTTCTACAAACAGTTTGTTATAAAAGTGAAACCCTTGTAGGAAAAAACAAATTCGGTACTGGCGGGTTCCGAACCACTGACTTTCAGCGACATAATCCAAAGCGTTGCCCCTAAGCTACAGTTAACACTGAGGAATTGAGTTCTTTAATCTCTTACTATTGATGGCCGGTGTTAATTGCTGCTAATATGACATTTGTAGACACTAGACTTGTTTTTATTAATTATTCAGTACGCCATTGATTTGAAATGACAACGTGTAAGTTACAATAAGAAAATCATCAAACACGCAACGCAAGATGGCGTATGCCACATAGTGTTCTGGGCGGGGAATGTCACGTGACATCCGCGAACAGCTGGTATCGTTAATTCAGTGGAGAGTGTCAAAACTCCGCTATTTTTGCAAATATCTCTCAAACGATACGAGATATGAAAAAACTTAAGGGAACAAAGTTGTAGAAAATTTTCTCCTCTACAAATTCGTTTATTCAATTTTCGCGTCATATGAACGGTTTATTTGCAATTAAAATGGCATCACAAACGACATTTTTGTATGACTAACGTATTTCTTGTCCGATATATTTAAAAAAGCTAGATTCTGGTCTCTGGTAACCAACAATTATGTCTGTAAAATTTGGTGCTGATCGGTTGAACGGTTCGACCTAAAAAGTGGGAACACGTTACAGCCAGACAGACATCGTGAAATTGTCGTTAGTTTTGCAAATATCTCTACAACGACGCAAGATATGAAAAAATGAAAAAAACCTAATAGAGTGAAGTTGTAGAGAATTTACCTCTCTACCAATTTGGTTCTCTACCAATTAGGTTATTCCATTTTCGTGACAGAGGAACGGTTCGTTTGCAATTACAATTACATTACAAACGGCTTTTTTGGTATTACTACCGTATTTTTTGCCCGGAAAATTTGATAAAGGGAGGTTCTGGTCTCTTGGCGGCCTACAATGATGTGTACAAAGTTTAGTGCTGATCGGTTGAAAGGTTCGTCTTAAAAACAGGTAACACGTTACGGACAGATAGACCGACAGACAGACAGACAGACATCCCAAAATCGCCGTTATTTTTGCAAATATCTCTGAAACGATACGAGATATGAAAAAAAAGACTTAAGAGATCAGACCTGTAGTGAATTTTATCCTCTACAAATTGTTATTCAATTTTCGTGTCAGATGCATGGTTAAGCCGCTATTTTAATTTAAATTTCGAGCTGTCAAAAGACGATCGCAAAGGCCTACTTTCAGTGTTACTACCGTAACCTAAAGTGGTCCAAAAGCGCAGTTGACTTTCGTTTATAAGAAAGGCAAAAGAATTGATACGCATAATTACAGGCCATGACGGCGGTTTCCTGCAGAAGATTGGAGCATATTCTCAGCTCGAATAAATTACATCCAAATTGTAAAATGTTTGTAAATCTATCGGACCAAACTGCGTGGTCATAGTCCGTAGCTTACAATCTACTTAAACCATGGTAAACTAACCTAAGGACAACACAAACACCCATGCCCCAGGGAGGACACGAACCTCCATGGCGAGCAACCGCATGCTTCGCAGCGAGACGCCTTAGACCGCTCGGCTACTCCACCGCGACTCGAATACATTAAATTTTCTTGAGACGGGAATGTTTCTTTCTACGAAACACCACGTATTTAGGGAACTTGGTTCATGTGAAAGCTTGCACTTTTCTCACAAGACACCTTGCGAGCCGTGGATGAAGGGCAACAGGCAGATTGTGTTTATCTCGATTTCAAAACCGCATTTGACACATTGCCACACTGCAGAGTGCTAACAAAGTTACAAGCATATTACGAGTTTCACAGATTTGTCACTGGCTGGAAGGTTTCCTAAGTAATAGAACGCAGTACCTTGTTCTCGACGGCGAGTGTTCATCAGAGACGAGTGTATTGTCAGGCCTGCGCCAGGGGAGTATGAGAGGACCGCTATTATCTTATGTCTATATAAATGATCTGATGGGCAGAGTAACTTCATTTTTGCGGGTGTTAGCTGATGATGCTGTGGTGTGTGGGAGAGTGTCGTCTTTAACTGAGTGTAATAGCATACAGAATGACATAGACAGAATGTCTAGTTGGTGTGAAGAATGGCAGCTAGCTCAAAATGTAGAAAAATGTGATGCGCATGAGTAGGAAAAATAATCCCATAATTTTCGAATAGAGTTTCTTGATGAAGTCGCGTTGTTCAAATATCTGGGCGTAACATTGCAGAGCGCTATGAAGTGGAACGAACATCTTGGGACAGTTGTGAGTAAGGAGGGCAGCCGGCTTCGGTTTCTTGGGAGAATTTTGGGAAGCTGGACTTTATCTGTAAAGGAGAACCCGTATAAAACACATGTATGACCATGTCTTGAGTATTTCTCAAGTGTCTGGGACCCGTAGCAGATCAGATTAAAGGAAGACATAGAAGCAGTTACGAGGCGAGTAGACAAGTTCGTTACTGGTAGGTTCGAAGAATGCGCGAGTGTCACGGAAATGATCCGGTGCCGCGTCGAAGTGACCGAGTGCATTGAGACCCTATGCTCCTATGCGCGAGGCCGCTCTCCGTCGGGGGTTCGAATACTCCCTCGGGCATGGATTTTTGTGTAGTCTTTAGTATAAGTTAGTTCATAAGTAGTTTGTAAGTTTAGGGACTGATAAGCCGCAGTTAAGTCCCACAAGCGTGATAAACATTTGAACATTTTGAATGCTCCGGGAACTCAAATGGGGATAGCTGGAGGAAAGATGACGTTCTTTTCGAGAAATTCTGTTGAGAAAGTTTAGTGGGACGCAATTTGAAGCTGAGTGTAGAATGATGTTCCTGCCGCCTTCTTACATTTCGCGTAATGATAACAAAGACATGAGAAATTAAGGCTCGTACGGAGACATAGACATTTTTTCTCTCGTTCTATTTGGGAGTGGAAAAGGAAAGGAAATGCGTAGTAGTGGTACAGTGTACCCTCCACCATGCACTTTACGGTGGATTGCGGAGTATATGTGTAGATGTAGATGAACAACAGTAAAGTCACAATCGCAATGTCCAGACAAGTTTTAATAGCAGAAATGAATTGCAAACTATGTGCTGAACTTAAAAAAAGGAACTGCTTATATTGGCGTGCTTGGTAAGTAATTTAACGCTGAAAGACTTTTTGTTGGGTCTTTAGAGGATTTCAAACTTTTTTTAAATATATATAACTAGACAGGAATTTTACAGTCTTGAAGACTAGGTGTTAATGTCCTTATGAACGCCATTTACGCCTTTTCCTTGCGTAGTTGCTTTTTGTCCACCTGTCAAGATTTGTTTAGAATGTGACGTGTTAATATTAACAGTTGCTGAACAGTTCATATATGGACATATTACTTATTTTTAGCTAGGCGTTCACTTTTTAAAACTACCAGGTAACCGACAAAATATGTCGTTGTAGATATCAATAATATTTATTAAACTGAAGTAAGCAACTAAATAAGCTATACTGAAATAGTTCATTAACTGCAATCGGAAAGTTCATAACATAGTTTGATGTACTAGTAACACCTTGAAGTAGTAGTTAAGCTATTACATTTCCTATAAAGAGCCAAAGTTTCGAAGTATAACTAACCATCGCAAATTAACGCTTGTAATTTCGTTACATTATTCTGTTTCTTCAAATCTTTCTTTGCAAAACGAAATGAGAGATTTACGAAATATCTTTTTGATAGCCACTAAAATTTATAATGGCACAAATACTTCTATTTTGGTATATACTGGTATTTTGAATATGCTCCTTCAAAGCACATATACATTCAATAATTATTTCGCAGTTTGTCTATACGACCCAGCCGTTTGAGTACGCTGGAACTGCGAACTTGCAGAAATTACCTGGCAGTTTCACGACTCTATATGTTTAACTTTGATAAATGTGATTTTCATATCTCTAAACACCTTACAGGAAGAAAACGTGTGATTATTCAAAAGGTGTAATAATTAGAAACTGGTTATGTAACTGACTATTATCATCTTGTAATAGGCTCATTTGACTAACGTGTATTGCCTTTAGGTAAAAGAAAACCGCTTCATTGCGTCGTTCTCCAGAATAATTTCATTAGGCACCATCGACTTCTTTGTAGAGAATGAAAATGCCTGACACGCAACCATGTAGCGTCAGTGAGATTCCATAAGGAATCACTTGATTGATTACTGATGCGTTCCTGCTCCGTTGTGTCGTGGTGGGAGGAACATGTAGAAGAAACACTTTCGCAGAAGGGCCTCTCCGACGGCTGCCTTTTCGGACCAGTCGATATACTGCTTCACCGCACCCGTTGAGAACAAATAACAAACATAACGGAAGCGGCGCCTGCTACATATACAACACGCTCCAGATGTTTCTCCGAAAAGCACATACTGCTTGTAAACATTCCGAGATTGTTGGAGCAATCCGTGGACCCACCAACAGCAACGAAAATTAAACATCTTGGAATTATGACTGGAACGCATGACCCCCACTACCACCCCCTCCCCCCAAAGGCAAACGAAATATCACACAACAGATCTGCGGACGATACAGGCGAACAAAACTAGTAACTGCGATGGATGATGGAAATTTTAGGATGACGGATACATACTCAGTATAACAACATATTTATGCAAATTGTTGGAATTGTATGGGAGGCAGGATTGCACTCGTGCAGGCGTGTAGCTTCCCGTTCTGAGAGGTAGACCAGCGATTAAGACAGCCTGGATTTGCCCCTAGCAATCCCTTATGACACATAAGGCACTAACCGTCGAAAATGGTTGGTACCCAGCTTTATGGCGTGAAACCTTGTGGAGCGCCAGAGGACGCTAGTAAAACAGTATTGGAGTTTACACATTTATTCGTCTAAATACAAGCTTCCCTGATGTAGGTGCTAGCTCGGCAGGAGCTATATTAGCAGGTGAAGTCTCTTTGGGTCGCGTTAGCACGCCGTCTCGCTGCTACGTCTGGGTGTCGAAGCAAAGGCCGCGGCGGATTAGCCGCGCGTGCTGGAGCGCCGTGTTGCGAGGCGCGCGACTGTCCGCCGTCGGGGGTTCGAATCTCCCCTCGCGGATGGATGTTTGTGTCGTCGTTAGGATAAGGTAGTTCATAAGTAGTTTGTAAGTTTAGGAACTGATGACCCAGCAGTTAAGTCCCTTAAGCCTTACAAACATTTGAACATTTGAATCGAAGCAAAGACTTCTTCCTATCTATGCAGCGCTTATGTATCCATGGTCGAAGCCGTGGTGACAGTTGACCTCTTGATACCGCTCTCAGGGTTAGCACCAGAGTGCTAGCGCGTCGGCAGGAAACCAACCAATGTAGACTGAGCTGGCCTCAGGCAGGAAACATATTCAGTGTTGTGAAGACGGTAGACAGCGTCTCACTATCTTTTCGAATGATGGTCAGTTCCATGATAGTAGTTGTCTCCAGACACCATCTCCTAGTTGCGACTAGTGGCCACTGGTCTGTACTGCTTTATCCGAGACACAAACTGAGTACATAATTAGATCATTGAATCGATGACTACTCTCCTGAGCATCTCCCATTCCAAAGACCAAGTGACTAGACTTCTGAAAACGGTTGTTTATATATAGAATCGGCTGAAACTATGCTGTATGTGGCGGCTCGTAATGACCGAAAAGTCCTACTTGTGAGTGCAGCGTTCACTCAATGAGCCTTTTAACCGCTGACGTATTCTCGGGCCGCGGTCTCAGGCTCCTCGCTGCGGAGCGCGCGGTTGCTCGCCGTCGGAGGTTCGAATCCACCCTGGGGCATGGGTGTGTGTGTTTCTCCTTAGGTTAGTTTACCTTACTGTAAGTAGTTTGTAAGCTACGGACTGATGACCACGCAGTTGGGTCCGATAGATTTACAAGCATTCGAACATTCGTATTCTCGGTCTTATTCACTCTTGTGACAGAGTTACTTGTGGTTATGAAATGTTTTCAAGCTACGAATGTACCTTCTTTCTCTGCTGGTGGTAGGCTTTAACCTCGTATACGTAGCATCAGCTGTACTCACGAAAGAGTGGCGTCGCTTCTACGACAGAGGTGATGACCTGTTTCCCCTAGCTTGAGCAATTAAGATTTTAACAAGTTCTTCTGTCACATGTTTGTGCTGTAACAATGGGTAAAACCGTAGAAAAATGGGGCAGGATGAGCAAAGATAGGTGGCCACAGGATTTCTTAATGGATTCTTTGACGGACACTTACAAGATGGACACTACCTTAAACATCTGTATCATCATCAACAGAGACTGATTATTTCTTATAGCGTTCAACCAAGAGCATAGTACCCTAATAAAATTTCTCCACGATCCCCCATTCAATGCTAATATTGATGCCTCGTCTGATGTTAAGCCTCTTACTTCAAAATCATTCTCGGCCGAATCTAAGTACTTTCTCCTTGAGATAACCTGACATAGTATTTTGTAAGCTGACATGTTTTTAACTTAAGTATTTTTATATAGCGACTAAGTGCAATGTTGCACTTGTTGTTTTATACCCAATTTTTTAACAAGATGACCAGATTGTAATATATATATATGTGACCAGATGATGGTGACACAGTGCACCGAAACCGGTCGTCATTTAATAAATTGTTAGTGTGCGATCTTGGCTTGTCATTTTGAAAACTATAAAACTTTATCCTTGGTCTACCTAGAATCCTCTTACTCTCTGCCTGTGAGCCTCTCAGGTAACCTTGCTTCTTCCAAAACATGACCTCACCATCTCTGCGTGTTCGCTCTATGTGTTTCATCTGTGGTGTTCTTTACCAGTTTTCCTTTGATTTCCATGTTATAGATACAGTCATGCCATTATTCCGATTATTCCTTGCTACTTTCATATCTGTAATGTCAGCCTTATTAACAAGGTAATCTGTATCCACCCAGCTCTCACTCACATACAACACAATTGGTCGAAAGATAGAGCGGTGCACAGGTAACTTAGTACCGAATTCCTCCTGGCAGAAGAGAGTAAATATGAGCTCAGCTTTGCTGCACCTTTAGTCAAGTACTTTCACTATGTTGCCATCCTATGAGAAAATACATCCCAAGCACTTAAAACTGTCCAATTGTTCTTTGTTCCTCCAATTTGGCACTCATTCCGTTTAAATCACTTTCCCACGGACACAACTTTCTTCACTCCTTTACACCTCTGATTTAGCTTTGAAATATTACATTGCAATTTTTCAATCGAATCTGTCATCACAATTAAGTCTTCTGCATAAACGAAATTGCTTGTTTTCAGCTAATTTTACAAGAACTTTATTTTATGCACGGCCGTACCATTCAAACGATTGTGATGAAACTTTGGTAATATATTTCTTACACTTTCGCGACGGTCATAGGCACCAACAAATGACTGTGCAACAAATAATTCACGAGATATGACGTAATAAACAATGACATGCGTGGAAAATAGTGCATCACGAGACGTCTGCTTCTAAACAACTGTACCGATTTCAACCAAATTTCATACGCATATTCCTTCCATCAGGTAACCACTGACGTAGGGGATATAAACGGCTTACGACATTTAGTTCAGTAGATATGACGTCATAAACAATTATATTGCCGCAAGATCACACGTTATTCGCCTGCCGGCGTATCGCAATGGACATCGTCACCGATAGCGGTGCGAAAGGTCGTCGGTTCAATCCCGTCCACCGGCAAAAATTTATTTATTTTATTTGTCATTTCCAGAATGATCTACATCTTTCTTATATTCACTTGTAATTTCTACATGTTTCATATGTTAACTATTCTTCTAATTTCTGGTACATTCTCCCTGTGTATAAATAGTAGCGCACTCTGCCCGAAAGGCAGCAAGTGCTGCATGTATGTTTCAGTTCGCAATAAACCTGCTTTCAATATAAGTGCTTTGTTCACCTGACAACCCTGCCTTCGAAGTCAAGCCTGCTTCCGCTTCAACGCGACATTGTTTGGTGGAGGCGCTGCGTATTCTATGCAACAGATGCATCACCGTGGGTCCGATAAGGCAACGTAAAAGCCGCCGCTTACACGGATTAGAACCGAAATACGAGGGATATACCCAGTACATCCTTCGGAAAGTCGGAATTATCAGAGGACCATGGACACGAAACCAGCGGTAAGCCAGCTGCACATCAGACACCCGTCGGTGTTCTCTGGAGACGCTGGACAAGACCCCAACAAATGGCTAAAAGGGTTCGACAGATTCGCCAGGTGGGATAATACAATGTGTTTGGTCAACGTTTATTTCGACCTTGACGTGACAGCCCAAGAATGGTTTGAAAACAACGGAAAGCTCAATGACTGAGAAACGTTCCAGACGGAACTTAAGAAGACGTTTGGAGACCACCAGTGACAAACCCGCTCTGCGAAAGAACAACTGAAGAACCAGCCCCGTAGACGTGGTGAGCTGACACAGTCGTACTTACATACTGTTATGGCCTTATGCAACATAGTTAACCCGGATTTTAATGAGGCCGACAAAATCACACATCTGATGAAGGGCATTGCGGAAGATATGTCCCAAGCTGTTCTTATATAAGACGTCTCTACGACGGATGAGTTCATCAAGTGGAGCCGGCAGATTGAAGAGATGCAACAGAAGAGGGTTAGATGAATGAGGTATGACCGACTCGCTAATATAGTCCCTAAGGTCGTTGTGGAAGACCAGCATGACTTTGCTTCTCTCATACGACAAATCGTTCGAGAAGAATTACAACTGTTTATGACAGCTGGGGCTGTTGGACCAAGCGAGCATCACATGGCCATGGGTGTAAGTCCTGTAAATTATGAGGAAGCCGATGCCACTGAGGAACAGTTATTTCAGACATTAGGATTAGAGTAGTATTGGACGATTATTTTGCCGCAAGACGTCAGCCATCAGAGCAATCACCTGCTGATGAGTGCAGTCAATGGGAAGAAGCCCATCCCCATACCCTTGACGAGGTTGCTCCCCGATGCGCCGCTTCCATTCACCGTTGCCGTACAGAAGTACCAGCCACACCCCTAGCCGCCGCACCCAGGAAATCTAAGCAAGACGACCATCTACGGAGGTGAGGCCGCCGCAGATGAATATCCTGGACGATAGTCGCTAAGATGGAAAATCTCATCGACGTCATAATCAAAGGCCAACCTGTCCGGGCACTGGTTGATTCAGGAGCTACTTTTTCTGTATTGTTGGATAATTACCGCCGCACACTAAAGAAGACAATGTTCTGACCCAAACATTTGAATTAGTCGGTTTAACAGAATGTAGTTATAATGTCATCCTCGAATGGGATTTCCTACAGGCATCCCAAGATATCATTGACTGTGGAAGATCTGAGCTGCAGATTGAGGAAGTCTTTCGAGGGTACACGTAATACAGAATTTTGTGGAAAGTTATTTTCCGTTGACAATGTGACGATCCAGCCGCTGACAATGAGAAGAGTTTTAGTCACAAACCACAGAAGACTGGTTAAACTGTGAAGTGCTTGTCGATAGTACAAAGTTTCTTACGCTCACAAGAGAAATTTACATACTAGCGCCTATCACAAGCATTGCCGGTAGTCGAGGAGAGATTTGGATCACTAATTGTCACGAGCAGTCACAAATTATCCACAAGGGAATGTGTATCGGGACAGCTGAACCAATCCAGGACGGTGAGCACAATGTCATCAACAAAGACCCATGCTATGCTGTTAGTACGACAACAGGCTGGAGGAAACAACCCTGGAACAGCCAATAGTGCCCTGACTGGCCAAGAAACAACGCCAGCGGATGTTAGTTACGCCAATTTTCGGGTGCTTTCACACCCCAGCAGGACCAAACGGCCCACGATAAGGCACCGTACCGATACTGGGGATCATCCACCAATTGGCCAAATTTCGTATAGAGTGTCGCTAGCTGAGAGACGGATAATCAATAATAATAATAATATGGTTTTCTGTTCCGCAGTACCTAATTGAGCAGTAAAACTCCATGGTAATGGAACAAGTCAGTGCCTGAAGTTTAACACAAGAATGGCAATCTTCAGAGTGTAAAGAATCATTAAGGAAAAAGAAAGGGAATTAGCTTAATTGTTTAACTTTTCTAGGAGTTCCTCGACGGAATAAAAGGAATGAGCCATGAGGTAACTCTTTAATTTACATTTGAAAGCGCGTGGGCTAATGCTAAGATACTTTAGTACTTGTGGGAGCTTATTGAAATTGGATGCTGCAGAATACTGCACACCTTTCTGCACAAGTGTCAAAGTGGTGTGATGTAAATGTAGATTTGACTTCTGTCTAGTATTCACAGAGTGAAAGCTACTAACTCGT
Organism: Locusta migratoria; assembly: GCA_026315105.1. Lineage (NCBI taxonomy): Eukaryota > Metazoa > Arthropoda > Insecta > Orthoptera > Acrididae > Locusta > Locusta migratoria. The sequence goes on along the minus strand of CM048749.1, from coordinate 109,410,565 downwards.
GAGAATAAGCTGATAACAACAAACGACATTAAAGAAAAAACGTATTGTGACGCCAGTGTCAGAATTCCCAGACTACTGAAAAGAGGTCGACATGACGTTCGTGAACTTACACCACATATTGTTCGAACCGCCCGTATCTGAGCCAAAACTATCCTTTTTGTTACCTCAAAAAATAACGCTGCATGTCAAAGTGAGTGACAGTAAGCGTAGTAGACAACTTTTATTGTTCAAAAATCACTTATTTCAGATATTGTTCTAATGGTAAATAGAACAGAATTTAGTTGTGGAACAAGATCCTGAGCATGGGCTTTCCAAGACAGATTACTGTCTATCTGAACAACTAGAAATTTGAACTGTTCAGTCTCATTTATCATATGCCCATTATGTATAATCAAAATGTCAGCTTTCGTCAACTTGTGTGTTAGAAATTTTAAAAACTTAGTTTTACTGTGATTTAAGGTTAATTTGTTTTCTACAAAACACGAACGTATCTCTTGAACTGCATTATTTGATAGTGTATCAATATTACTAACAACATCCTTCACTACCACGCTGGTATCATCAGCAAACAAAAATATTTTACAATCACCTGTTATACTCAAAGGCATATCATTTATATAAATAAGAAAAAGCAATGGCCCAAAACAGCACCCTGGGGTACCCCACACTTAACTGTGTCCCATTTCGATTGTACGTCATACCCATTTTCAACAGTGCTGAGAATTACCTTCTGTGATCTATTATTAAAGTAAGAGGTTAACCACTTGTGAGATACTCCTCGTGTTCCATAATATTTCAACTTCTGCAACAATAGTATGTGATCAACACAATGAAACGCCCTTGTTCAATCAAAGAAGACACCTAATGCCAGTAGCCTTTTATTTAACCCATCAAGTACCTCACAGGGAAACGAAAATATAGCATTTTCAGTCGTTAAAGCGCTTCTAAAACCGAACTGTACGTTTGACAATAAATTATGTGAACTGAAATGATCAATTAATCTTGAACATAAACAGTCTTTTCAGAAAAAACCGATGGCATAGAAATAGGTCTAGGAAACTGACCATTCTGGAAGGAAAAATTACAAATATGGCTTAGTACTGAGCTAATATATGGAGAACAGTAGAACTCTGCTAGATACTCCATCATATCCACAAGAGTCCTTAGTCTTCAGTGATTTAATTATTGACCCAATCTCCTCTTTGGAAGTATCATGGAGGACCTTTGCAGGTAACAGCTTCGGAAAGCCATTTTCTAAAAAAAAAATATATGATTACCTGTAGAAATTAGGGATCTGATTAGTTCACTTGCTATATTCAAAAAGGGATTATTTAATACTGCACAGATACCTAACTTGTCAGTAACAAAAACATTTCTACTGCTCAGAGACATTATATCCTCTACCTGCGGCTGCTAGCCAGACACATTCGTCACGACTGACCAGATGCTTTTCATTTTATCCCGAGAGTTTGCTATTCTTTTTGCATACCACATACTTTTTACCTTCTTAATGATATTTTTCATGACCTTACACTACTGTTTCCTACTGGCATTCCATTATTGAAGAGCAATTCTTGGATGGTGATTCCTTCTTTCAACAACATCGAGCACCTGTTCATAATGCACGGCCTATGGCGGAGTGGATAAAGGACAAGAACACCTCTGTAACAGGCTGGCCAGCACGGAGTTCTGACTTGAATCGTGCAAACCTCTTTTTGTAATGTTTTGAAACATATTCTTCATGCCAGGTCTCACCGACGTTCATAGACACCTCTCTTCAGTGGCGCACTTCTTCAACAATGGTCTGCCATTCCCCAAGAAACATGTCACCACCTGACTGAAAGTATGCCTGCAAGAGTGGAAGCTGTTATCAAGGCTAAGAGTGGGCCAACACAATATTGAACTCCAGTATTACCGATGGAGGGCGCCATGAACTTATAAGTTATCAGCAGGGCCAGGATTTTAATAACAAATCATATTTTTTCTGAACTTCATGGTGAATTTTAGAACAATTTATACACAAATCTATGCATTTTAGTGTAGAAAAATATATTTTAATTGTGCATATAAAGTCATATTTCAACATATTTTAGTAATAGGTCATATTGCGGCTAACTTTTATTATAACAGGTAATATTTCCGCCAAATTTTGCCAAAAAGCATATACTGTTTCTCTTGTATCTTTCGGGATACAGGAATAAGACAATGAATATGTTGCTCATGAGACAATATTTAACGTGGTATTATGAAACAAACAGATAAATTAGGTACAGAGCTTTATTTCTCAGGACTGTAGTAGAAAAGCAGTGTAGCGCAACAGTCGTTTCACGAACATAAAACACTGTTGCGCAGAGTCGACAATACGCTCTCAGAGCCTACAAAGGCGGCTTCTGTCGTAATAACAATGGCAGTCGCGCAGTTGTTCACAGTAACCAATTTGAATGCAGCCTGTGCCTTGTTCATCATGACTAAAGCAAAGTGCGCAGACAGCGTGAAGTTGCGAGGATTTATTTGAGAATTTGGAGAGAAGTTACTTAGTACTGATGGGAAAATACTATTTTGTAAACCGTGCGAAGTTAAAGTTAGTGCAGAAAAGCGCTTTAATATGCAACAACACTGTAATACCGCCAAACACAGCAACTGTGTGAAACGAAGTGATGAAAATAATAGCAGACAAATGTTGTTATATGAACAGACAGGTCAATTTTCAACCGTGCAATCATTCTGTAAGGATTTGTGTGAGATGATTCTGTCCTACAATATCCCATTGGAAAAGCTGAAGAATCCATGCTTCAGACGGTTCTTGGAGAAGTACACAACACATCCAATTCCAGATGAATCTACACTGAGAAAGAACTATTTATCGGTATGCTACAATGATGTGCTCACTAAAATACGAATTACTGTTGCTGAGCAAAAGATCTGGCTGTCGATAGATGAAACTACGGATGTTAGTGGGCGGTATATTGCAAATGTTGTTGTTGGTGTTCTAAAAGTTGATGGGCCTGGAGATATTTTCCTACTAACGTGTGAAACTCTCGATAGAGTAAACAATTCGACGATTGCTATTTTGTTTGACAACTCTCTACTGTGGCCGGATGGTGTGAAAAGCGACAACGTTCTGCTGCTTGTAACAGATGACGCTTCATATATGGCTAAAGCAGCCAAAGGGAATTCAGATTCTCTACCCCAGTATGGTGTATGTAACTTGCCTTGCACAAGCGTTGCACAGAGTTGCTGAAAAGGTACGATCAAATTACCCTGACATAGACAAATTAAATTCCTGTGGCAAGAAATTCTATATCAAAGCTCCGCTACGGGTGCAGAAATTCAAGGAACAGGCACCTTCAATACCCCACTCACCTAAATCTGTTCTTACACGATGGGGTTCTTGGCTTAATTCTGCTGAGTATTACTGCACCAACTACACCCAAATAAACACAATCTTCTGTGAGACTGATAGCGATGAATCAAGTGCTACAAAAGTATTTACAGATATATTGTCTGGAAACTTGACATACATCAACTCCAATTTTTCAGTGATATCAAAAGCCATCAAACGACTGGAAGCTGTTGACACTCAGCTATGTGAGGCCCTGAGTATTGTGCAACATTTGCAGGGTGAGTTGGATCGAGCCCGTGGTCATGTGGCTGACAAAGTGAAAAACAAACTGCAAAGTGTTCTACAACGAAATCATGGATATTCTACAATGTGTAAAATTAGTGACAGTCTATCTGGGAATGCCACAACATTTGAAGATAGTGAAGCAAAGCTGACCTGTAGTGACCTGGCTGCCTTCAAATACGCTCCAGTGACGTCTTGTGAAGTGGAGAGGAGCTTTTCCAGGTACAAAACTATCCTCAGCGACAACCGTAGATCTTTGACAATGGAAAATCAGAAAATGCACCTTGTGATTCACAGCAACTTTGCAGATACTGAAGATTAACAGACGGTATTAAATAATGTAAAATGCTTTAAATAATTTGTGTGCAGAAATGAAATATTGTTTTACTGTTTCGTTAGATGATCTCCTGTTCACTGTACTTTGTGTTTAGAAAATAAAAGATTCAGACTTTAAAAAATAGGTTCTAATTAGCCTCAAACCCTACAGAAGGAAAGAACTATACTTACAATATTTTGAGAAGGGAATTTTGTATTATTTTATGGTTAATAAAAAATAAAATAAAGAAACAAGAATGCTTGAAATAATCTTCTGTTAAGTCATATTTTATTTTTAAGGTCATATTTATATAAGTTTAGGTCATAAATGCTTGCATAATTCATTGTTTTGTAGGTAATTAAAATTCGGGCCTTGTTTATCAGCCACGTGTCCCGATACTTTTGATCACTTCGTTTATGTCACTCATTTTATAAATTGTTGTTACAAGATCTAAAATGGCATATGTTTTTGATATAACCGGGAATGATTGTATATGTGTACTGTTTACTTAAACATGTGCATTAATTCATTCAGCACAGACTTGACCTTACTTAAAAAGTCCATATTGTAAATTTTACGTGACTACTCGTGTGACACAATTTGACGCATTTGCCGGTAGGATAATATTCTGTATTTTCGTTCAATCTGTCAAAGTAACTGAAGTAATATAATCTCTCAGTCGTCCAGTTTCGTCTATAAGCAATTGTAACAACAAATTAATTGTACTAGTATTGCCTGTGGTCGAAAATCGACCAGTTGTGTTTACAATGGTCACTGGGGGTAAAATTTTACGTATCATGCCTCGCGTGATTATGTTGTCAACATCAACAACACGATAGAAAATCTTTCCCCATTTGTTCGACTGACTCGATTAGTGTATCGTACAGACCATTAAGTAAACAAATAATGCTGTTCCTGCTGTATGGTTGAGAGGTTCTTGTATGTACCCTCGTCCGCTCAATAAAAATAATTGCCCTCCTAAAGCGAAGATTACATGAGAAAACATCACTGTTGTCAAGCGATTGGCTAAAATGAAGACTCACAGGATTCTCACTATTCAGCATCTGTTGCCTACATTAACATGGGATATTTGGTAAAATTTAACCGGCACTGGGAGGTATTAAATGGTATCTCTTATGTGTTAAGGAAAATGCCTGACACAATAACAACAAATAAAAACAGAAGTGTATACTTCTCATGCGATTTTAGAATTATATAACTTTCATTAGCCTAATATTTGAAATGGAACTACAATTTCGATGTTCGTATATTTATACAACGCGAAGAAATAATGTTATTTCGATACTGCGATATTCAGAATTCCAGAACTGACAACATGTCGACTTCATAGTTCCACCCGTGTTCTGCTACATGCCTCTCCCGGCGCATCATCATTTATATCGGCAATCTCAACTTCGTAGTTCCACCCGAGCACCGCTATATGCCTGTCCAGAACAGGCGCATCATCCTTTATATCGGCATTCATATGAAAACATCCATTTCCTTTAACCACTTTTAATCACTGCGAAAATGAAGTATTTGAACGGCACAAGAAAGTGAGTTGGGGGGAGCACTCCATGTTTCAATATTCACTTATTTTAGTACTGCAGATGCGCTGCATTACAGTGTCTTTGGTCGAGGCGAATAGCCAATCAGTGAGCTGATTGTTGGAGAATGTAGAACTTGATCCAAGCTGTAGATAGGAAAATTTCTACTTCCTTCTACTACTTTTAATGGCTAAATGCACACATAATACGAGGCGCGTCCAGAAAGTAAGTTCCGTTTGGTAATAAAATGAAATTGTACACAGATAAAGAAAAAATTTTTATTGCACAAAATTATAAAACTCTTACTCTACCTTTCCACATAACTTCCGAAATTTTTCAGGCATTTGTCATGGCGTGGCACCAGGTTTTGTATACCTTCTTCATAGATGTCTGCCGCCTGTGTCTTCAACCAGTTGGAAACAATTTCATTCAGCTCTTCGTCATTGGTGATGACCGCCAAGGAAAGACTTGAGATGTAAGACCAGATGAAAGTCGCTAGGAGCGAGGTCAGGGCTATTCTTCTGTAACCAAAGGAGGACGCCCATTTCGTTCTTCATCGTGCACATCACTATGCCTGCCATTGAACTGTCGGTCCCATCTTCTCTCCATCGAATTACCGCATTTGGTCCGTAAACATCGCAAATTTGCCGATAAATTTCACTTGGTTTCACATTCCTTGCATTCAGAAACCGAATCACCGACCTGTTTTCACAGGCGGCGGGATTTTCAATCAACGCCGACACTTCAAACAAGAACAACAAAGCGTACGTAACTGACAGCGATCTCCAAATTGCGCACGTTCTTCTCCTTGATACACATCGTCTACAGCGCATGTGCGGAACTGCAATCGCAGCGCAGCAGCGGAGATAAATTGAAACGGAACTTACTTTCTGGACTCGCCTCGTATTTATATTTGTAAAATCTACGACAACCAATCTTTAGAATTATGTCACTTTCATTGGCCTTCTTGTACGAATAAATTAGTAATCTGTACCATACTTTTCGTGTTAGCGTATTTATATAATGATATGTGTAAATAGCTGCGGATATATGCATCGTTTCAGACCTCTATTGCCTCCTAAATCCGCAATTCTGAGTACTGAAACATCTATTACATAAAGCAGAGTGTCCGTATATTTGTACGTGTTGCATACAAATCTACAGTTTTGTTCCAATCTTTATGAAATTTTGCACACGTAAACTTCAATCCACGAGGACGGTCGCCATAAGTGTAAGAATCACATGCTGCGATGGAGTAGCCGAGCGATCTAAAGCGTCTCGCTGCGGAGCACGCGGTTGCTCTCCGTGGAGGTTCGAGTCCTCCCTGTGGCATGGGTGTGGGTGTTTGTCCTTAGGTTAGTTTACCTAGGTTTAAGTAGTTCGTAAGCTACGGACTGATGACCACGCAGTTTGGTCCGATAGATTTACAAACATTTAATTTGATTTGAAGAATCACATACGATATATAGTTCACGAGATATGACGTCATAAACAATGAGATGCGCGGAAAACTGCTGCATTTAGCGACAATGCTGCTCATTTTCTCCTAAACCATTTGACCGATTTCAACCAAATTTGGTACACATATTCCTTACCGTGAGGTAATACTTGCTGCATTGTTAAGAATCACATATGGCACATGGTTCAAAAGATATTACGTCATAACGAATAGAAATCGCAAAAATGCCATAAAATGTGACGAGATTTTTGAAATATACTGTATGAGAATGACAGTACTTAGCGACTTGCAACAAACTTTAAACATAATTTCAAACCTTTATTAAACTTTTTCTCGCTGGCAACCACGTAAAAAAACTGAAAGGAAAAAAGTTTCTCGCTTACTATTTTTCCGCTGTTTATGGAGTAAACTACGGTATTAGGTATGACGTTACAATTTATAATTTGAACACTACAAATAATAGCCGCAGGAAATTTTACAGAAAAATTACACACATACAGTTCAATGTACCTTCTAAATTGCATTGCAGTAACAAACGTAGTTCATGAGATATGAGTACATAAACATCAACGTTGCGCTGTTCATGGACTAAAACTCCGCATTTCGGTATGACATTACAATTTATAATTTCTACACTACAAATTGTAGCCTCAGGAAATTCTTCAGACAGTATACACACATATAGTTGAGTGTACTTTCTAAATTGTATCACAGTACGACAAGTAGTCCATTCTATATGAGCACATAAACAATAGCGTTCATGGAACCCCCCCCCCCCCCCATCACGCACCAAGTTTTAATGTATTTCTTCTTTACTACTAATTGCATTTCCAATTGATGTTACAGACATACAGCCCTTATACAAATGAATATATATACCTGAAAAATGGCAGGAATGAAGAGATAAATACCCGGCCAACTCCGGGTTTTCAGCTAGTTCTGTATAATTGGCACAACCCTTTACAGAGAACTGAAGTGGACGTAATGCGCCGGCTGTCACTCCGTCCCCTGACAGCGACTCTGCGGTGGCGCATCCGGAGGATCGAAGCGGCCGCGCGCGCCGCGCCAGGCGTCGCGTTTATGAGTGCGAATTTGCGTTGCTAAGCGCCGCGCCGCGCTGCTGCCGGCTGCGACGCCGCCGCGGCAATTGGCCCCGCGCGGCGCAAACAGAGGACAGCGCCGTCTCCCTAATTGGTTAATTAAAGCGAAACGCCGGCTAACGAAAGCGCGATTGCAGACATCAGACTCTGTAATTTCATTCCTGCCGGCGGCTCCCTGCGTCGACAAAGCTGTTGATGATCCCACTGAAGCCGTTGCCATCCAACACCGACATCGGTGCTTCGGCGCGCGCTACTGGGGAGCGCCAAGTTTCGCGGTGTATGTGCGGATGTGCCGCCAGCAGCGGCGCCGCTCTCCGCTTCCGCCTTCTCGCAGGCCGCACACGCGCTATATAAACATCACCGGCGAGTGAGTTGTGACAGACACTTGTTGCTACCGTCGTTTACTTAACGTCCGCCTCGTCCTGTTTATCGTTGCAACTTTACCGACAACTTACGCAGTCAGTTCAGAACTTTAACCTAATTTTCTCTCCTGCAGTCGTTTTCCAGATTTCGTAAGATTGCTAGGCCCTCAGTCTGTTAATTAATATCGTGTGACTAAAAATCTTATTGCTTCATTTCTTTACGTAATTTCATTCAGTAGCAGCCAGTTAATTTTACACAAAAGTTGTTACAATTACAAAGAACTTTGCATGACGGGAAACCACAGCTAAAATATTTATACATAACTAGCGTAAACCCGCGGCTCCGCTCGCGTGTTGGTTGATTATGATAGATAATGCGCGAAACATCAAATCGATTTTTTTAAAGAGATGTATGAATAGTTTTTTTCTGCTTTATTTATTTATTCTTATATTTCCTAATTCGTATGGTTATCCTTACAGAGAAAGACCTGAAGACATTGTAGCACGCATAGACCAAAGATATGGTCTGTGACATTACGTTTCGATGTATATAACTTCCTTGCCATAGAGTCGCAAACGTCTTCGCTGGCCTTCAGTCCCATTTTTTTTTTATAATTTGACGACTTTCAACCAACATATCTTCCACCATCTTATAGCTGTCGGCATGGAACTGCTATGGTGTTCAACGGGAGACTTCGGACAACAATTACATACAGACCATTCGTTTGCGTTCTGTAGTTTTCCCTGCAGAGAAAATATTAACACATACACATACACACACACACACACACACACACACACATACACACACGTAGAATTTTATATACACCGATAACTTACCATCCCAATATATTCCACCCTTTTACCATTATCAACCTTCAAGCAACAATGGAACCAATAAAACCATTTTCAAAGAGTAAATATAATTTTCAAAGCGTAATTATTGTTCCGCATTTCGCGTTATATTCTGCAAATTAGTAAATATCTATCAGATCGCTATAAAACCGTGCCTAAAACCTCAGTAACTGTACAAATATTAAAGTCTCTGCGTCTTATTGTTCGGACGTGATAAGCGTACACCGAACAGACATTCACATGAATATATACAGATAAACAGGTATCCGATAGCCATAAAACCGTGCCTAAAGCATTCCCCGGGTAGATATTAGTAACCGTACAAATTTTTAGCTCCTTATGTCTTGCGGTTCAGACGTGATAAACGTACACCGAACAGACATTCACATTTATATATTTATACATAATTAAGAAACTTTCACACAGTTAAAAATTAGGTGTTAAAATTGTAATAGTCTGAATGAAAGTCCTTGCTCCACTTGAGCTGGTAATTTATTGGAGTCGTGAAGACCCGCACAACCGGTTTCGCAACCTGCAGTTGCATCTTCAGGCGCTTTTTTTAAAAGTTTTCCATGCAAGTCGTTTGCGATGGATAACGGGGTTAATGGTGTGGTCGTACCGCAAGCGTCGTTCGTGTACGACCTGAAGTGGACCAAGGACTTTCATTCAGAATTTTACAATTTTAACACCTAATTTTTGACTGTGTGAAACTTTCTTAATTATGTTGTTACAATTAGTCACGTGTCATTTCCATACTACAACAATTATGTTTGCGTATCTACGTGTGCTCTGGACAAAACATATTTTCTCCACAATTCCCAATAGGGTGCGTCTGACATTAATGTAGGAAATGAGTCGGCTGGCAGACGGAACTGAGCATGAAGGGTCATCATAAGGAACTAAAGGCCCCGGACGAATACTTCGCACCGTTAGTGGAATGACAAAAAAAGTTGGGAAAAATGGAAGTAAATTTGAATATTCACGCATAGCTTTCTTCAGAATCAATCAATGCGAGTGTGTAAAATATCAAATGATCAGGAACTAAAGGACCCGTGCGAATACTTAGCACTTTGCGCCGTTAGTGGAATGACAAGAAAGTTGGGGAAAATGGAAGTAAAGTTCAATATTCACGCATAGCTTTCTTCAGAATCAATCAATGCAAGTGTGTAAAATCTGAAATGATCCGCTGAGTGTTGTTAGGTCGAAAAGAACTGCGTACCTTAATTCAAACCGAAGATATCGTAAAACAAACCGATTAAAATATTCAATGTAAGGACAGAAGGTTGTAGCGTCTGAATAAAAATAAAAGATGGAGAGACTTAAGTTAATTCAGATACTTGATGAAAAATCTGGGGATGAATACCTTTCGCTTAAAACAGAAATGAAGGAAATCGGCCGGGTAGTTTGGTCTGGCCGACTGACTTTATTTTTCGTATATTCTTTTAATATAAATATTATATGCAATCAGGCTTGACTTCGAAGGCAGGGTTGACAACTGAACACAGCACTTATACTGAAAGCAGGTTTATTACGAACTTAACATACACGCAGCACTGACTGACTCTCGGGCATATTGCTCTGCTATTTATTCACAGACAGAATGTACCAGAAATTAGAAAAATAGTTAACATAAGAAACAAGTAGAAATTACAAGTGAACATATGAAACATGTGGAACATTCTGAAACTGTTAATTACCAAAATACAAATGTTTGTCGGTGGACGCGACTGAACCGCCGACCTTAAGCATCGCAGCCGGTGACGCTATCCACTGCGCCACGCCGGCAGTTGGTTTACGTGCGGGTCTCTCGGCAATATTAATCTCTTAAAATTTTGTTCATTAACGCTTCATCCAATGTGGTATTTTCAAGATGGCTGTAAGACTTGTAGCATTATGTCTGGATGGCACAAGAACAATGATTAAACTGCGGTATTTACCTCGAGTCGTTTACGGGTGATCACAAGATCAATGCAAGGAGATATTCTCTCCCCAATACTACATCTACATCTACATCGATACTCTGCAAATCACATTTAAGTGTCTGGCAGAGGGTTCATTAACCACCTTCATAACTTTTCTCTACCGTTCCATTCTCTAATAGCGCGCGGGAAGAAAGAACACCTAAATCGTTCCGTTTTCGATCTGATTTCTCTTATTTTATTGGGATGGTCATGTCTCCCTAAGTAGGTGGGTGCTAGCAAAATATTTTCACATTCAGAACTAAAAGTCGGTGATTGAAACTTCGCAAACAGATCACGCCGCAATGAATAACGTCTTTCTTTTAATGATTTCCACCCCAATTCGTACAACATTTCCGTGACGCTTTCCTCCCCGTAACGTGATAAAACAAAACGAGCTGCCCTTCTCTGAACCTTCTCAATATCTTCCGTCAGTCCCACCTGGTGAGGGTCCCACAAGGGGCAACAGTACTCCAGGAGAGGACGCACAAGTGTGATGTAGGCAGTATCTTTGGTGGAGCTGGTGCATCGTCTAAGCGTTCTGCCAATGAAACGTAACCTTTGGTTCGCCTTCCCCACAATATTTCCTATGTGTTCTCTCCAGTCAAAGTTGTTCGTAATTGTAACTCCTAGGTATTTGGTAGAATTTACGACCTTAAGGTTTGACTGATTTATCGCGTAATTGAAGTTCAGCGGATTTCTTTTAGTGGTCATGTGTATTACTTCACACTTTTCTTTATTTAGTGTCAATTGCCAATTTTCGCACCAAGTAGAAATTTTGTCTAAATCGCTTTGCAGTTGCTTTTGATCCTCTGTTGACTTCACTAACCGATAAACGACAGCATCATCCGCGAACAGTCTAAGGGAGCTATTCAGATTATCTCCTAAATCGTTTATAAACACGAGGAAGAGTAGGGGACCAATAACGCTTCCCTGTGGAACGCCAGATATCACTTCTGTTTTACTCGATGACTTACCGTCAATTACAACGAACTGTGTCCTTTCTGATAGGAAATCGTGAATCCAATCGCACAATTGGGGAGATATTCCATAAGCACGCAATTTCATTAGAAGCCGCTTGTGGGGTACAGTATCAAAAGCCTTCCGGAAATCCAGAAATATGGAATCGATTTGAGATCCCTTGTCGATGGCACTTAACACTTCATGTGAATAAAGGGCAAGCTGTGTTTCGCAAGAGCGATACTTTCTGAATCCGTGCTGACTATTGGTTAATAGGTCGTTCTCTTCAAGGTAGTACATAATATTCGAACAAAGTATATGTTCCAAAATCCTACTGCAAATCGACGTCAATGAGATAGGCCTGTAATTTTGGGGATCACTCCTATTGCCATTCTTGAATATTGGAGTAATTTGGGCAACTTTCCAGTCTTTGGGTACGGATCTTTCGCTGAGTGATCGGTTGTAAATTATAGCTAAGTACGGAGCTATTTCATCAGCATACTCTGAGAGGAATCTAGTTGGTATACAATCTGGCCCGGAAGATTTATTTTTGTTTAGTGACTTAAGTTGTTTTACTACTCCAGGAACATCTACTTCTAAGTTTCGCATGCTGGCAGCTGTTCTTGGATTGAATACTGGAGTGTTCACTTCGTCTTCTTTGGTGAAAGAATTTCGGAAAGCTGTGTTTAGTAATTCTGCCTTAGCAGTACTGTCGTCGGTAGTATTAGCATTGCTATCGCGTAGTGAAGGTATTGTTTGTGTTTTGCCGCTAGTGTATTTCACATATGACCAGAATTTCTTTGGATTTTCTGCAAGATTACGAGACAGGATTTCGTTGTGGAAACAACTATAAGATTCTCGCATTGAAGTCCGCGCTAGGTTGCGAGTTTCAGTAAAAGATTGCCAGTCTTGCGGACTCTGTGTCTTTTTAAATTTTGCATGCGTTTTTCTTTGTTTCTGCAACAGTGATCTGACCTGTTTTGTGTACCACGGGGGGTCAGCCCCCTCTTTTATTAATTGATTTGGTATAAATCTCTCGATTGCTACTGATATTATGTCTTTGAATGTAAGCCACAACTGATCTACACTCGCATTTTTAGTTTTGAAGGACTGGAGACTATCACTCAGGAAAGCGTGAAGCGAATTTTTATCTGCTTTATTGAATAGATATATTTTTCGTTTATTTTTGGTGCATTTGGGAATTTCGATATTCAGTCTCGCTACTACAACTCGATGTTCGCTAATCCCTGTATCTGTTTTGATGCTCTTTACTATCTCGGGATTATTTGTTGCTAGGAGATCAATTCAATCTACTGCCTGAAGAGGATCATTAGAGAGTTTCAACCCTCATGGTGTCCAGGTAACGTTTATGAACATCACCCATCTAGCATGCGCAGATGATATAGTCTTAATATCACAAAAGAAAATTTGAAGATGCTAATGATGACCATGGAAAGCATAGAAAGCAAATTTGGACTGAAAGTGAACCACACCAAACCCACACACGGTAATTGGAACAGCCAAGTAGCCAAAAATCCAGGATCCGGGAATTAACAGTGGAGCACATCATCTACAAAAAGAGTAAAGGAATTTAAGTGTCTTGGACCTATAATTTCCGAAAATTCCTCGGCTGAAATGGAAATAGAGGTATGAATGCAAGCGTGTAGTAAAGGTTTGCACACTCTAAACAATATTTGACTTCCCAGAGCAAATCACGAGCCCGCAAACTAAGGTTGTATAAAAAATTAATTCGTTCTGTCATTATATATGGGTGTCTGTGCTGGAGCAGTGGAAAACAGAAATTACACAGGCTCCTAATTTTCTAAAGAATATGCGCGAGGAAAATATTTGGGCCGGTTCAAGACAACGTAACAGGAGAATGCAGGGTAGGGCACAACATAGAATTAGAACAACTCTGGGGTTGATGAGAGGTAGTTAGAGTGGGAAAGGCATGTGGTTCGTATGATGTGGAGCGATGGCGCTGGATATGATACTAATAGTAAAAAAGAAACTGTAGCGGCCCAGGAAGGGATGGACTGACGGGATAAGAGAACACCTGCAAAAACATAAAACCTATAAGAACTGGAAGCAGACAGAGAAGAATCGCAATGACTGGAGATCGTTGGTTAAGTCATCGTGTGGTCCATACAGCCTCATCGCGTAAAGAATGTGAGTAATAAAGTGCACACTTTTGCCATAGGTAGTACCGACGATAAAAAAGAAAAGTATACGTTGACTGTAACATGCGGATTACTCGTTCACTTTAAAATTTCCGACTTCAGAACGCGGAAATTAATCTTGCTTACACCAGGTGGGGCCAAAGGTGTCCGATAATACTCAACAATATGCGATCGGTGCACTTGGCTTGGAACTGTACAGTCTCGTAATTTTCATAATGGGGTTCAAATGTTTGTATAGTTTGTGGGACTTAACTACGGGGTCATCAGTCCATAAACTTACAAACTATTTATGAACTAGCTAACACTAAGGACGGCACAAATATCCATGCCCGAGAGGGGATTCGAACCCCCGACCGTAGTGGCCGTGCAGACCGTGACTGAAGCGCCTCAGTCCCCTCGGCCACCGCGGTCGGCTCATAGTGGGGCTGCGTATTCTTAGCATCTGCTGAAACGGATAGGGATCGCACAAATATACGTAATCAGAGAATACTTTCAGATTGAAAAGATATTATAAATAATATCGATGAGTCAAGTGTAATCGAAGGGAAAAAATAAATAAATAAATAAAATTAGAAACTTTCGGGCAAAATTCTAAACCTTTAAAACAAACCGTAAACTTTAACAATAATAGTGGATATCTCGTCTGACTAATTATCAGGTGCGTGCCACAATATGTTTGTCTTGTTTTATTACTATTTTTTGATTTTTATTATTTTTTATTTTGATTTCTTTATCGGAAAGAATTTTTGTAGTCATAATCCTTTTTTACATTATAGTAAACAATGTATGATCTTTTTTTTCATTAGGTCACGTTTTTTGTTTCTGCATACTTTATTAGGGATCTTTGTGTTTGTAATTTCAATTACTTTTATATATTACCCTCGACTTATATTACTTCAGTTTTATTATTGGCTTTAGTACAATTATAAATAAAAGAGACGTGTAAGTAATTAACTGAGGAAAAACAGTGTACTACAGTAACTTCGGTAAAGATTTGCGAACTAAAAATGAAAAAAAAATGTTATCGACGTGAGGAGACTAGAACCTATATACTGTAGCACAACACGCTCAAGAGCTAGACGGTACGCTGTTGCAGCAGTCAAGGTTTTTTTTTTTTTTTTTTTTTTTTTTTTTTGACGCCAGGAAATTCTGACAGTCTCTCAATAAAGGTTTTTGGTTTTTCCCGAGAGTTCACGCAGTTAATACTAGACAGAAATCGATTCTGTTTTTTTTATCACACCTCCTTCACCATTCTGCAAAAAAGTGTCCTTTTCGGCTACGTTCATTTGTAATAAGCCGCCACAATAATTCAAAAATCTTAGTAGTAATCCTCGAACTTTTATGTCTAAGCTGAAGGATCCTCACTGGACTAACTCTTTCTATTCTGTCTAGCAAAATTACAAAATTAAGCTAGTTTCTGGTTCTTTTTATTTTTATGCTTGGGCCTGTCGTGTTTATAGGATTTCTATCCGTTTCACTTTATCTATTAGTACTCTTTTTTACGTATGGAAGATGTGTTAGGAGCGAATAGACGATGAACAGACGAGGCAGAAAGAAAAATGTAGATTTCGATGCGTGGTGCTACAGAAGAATGCTGAAGATTAGATGTGTAGTTGAAATAACTAATGAGTAAGTGTTGAATGAACCTGGGGCGAAAAGGTAAATGTGGTATGACTAGACAAAATGAAAGGTATCAGTGGTTGGACACGTTCAGAGACTTCATTAATCGCCCTCTTAGTACTGAAGTGTTTGTGTGCATTATTGGGACGATGGGGGCAGATTGTAGAGGTGAACACTAAGAAGTACCTTACGCTAAAAAGGATCATGGAGTAATTCAGAATGAAGAGTTCTTCACAACAGAGCAGCGTTTATAATGACAACTACAGGTGTGACTAGTTGTTTCACTGTCATCTCGATCTCTCTAAACCTTTTTACAATTTTTCAGGTGGAACTATTTATGACAACGATAATTTACTTTTCAGTCAATTATTGATATTATTCCTCTTCCTTACCTGAATATTTTCATTTAACTCCTTATATATTTCTTCGATTTCCTCATCATCGGCAGATCTAGTTGGTATATAGACCTGTACTACTGGAAGTGACGCTAGCGGTCCAAACGGCACCACTATAATTACCGAAAATGGCGTTGGCTCTTTCTCCGATAGGGGGCTACTGTCGTTCCAAATGCTAGCCGTAGGCTTTTCCGTATGTTTTAATAATATCTTTATCCATCGTTACCAAACTCCACAGTATCACCCGCTGTGCCACTCTGAAATTTTCCCGAAGATTTCATCGATACCGCTCGAGCAGACTTGGAGAACGTACATACATGTATAGATATTTATTTATTTTATTGTTGTGTTAGTCCATCCTGTGTGCATTGACTTATAACCCAGATATAGGTCCCAATACTTATGTCATCATATTTCCCGAACAGTATGTTCCAGAACAAAATAACTTTATGTGAATGTGTTGGAATATTAGGAAAATATATGCATATTTGCCACGAGTAGATTAGTGATGCCGTAATAAATCGAAGCGTCAGGCCTGATTGGATGGTGTTTCATTTTCCTTATTATTTACGACTTCGTTTCTCACCTACTATTTCGAAGGTACATTTAGTAGTATTGAGTATACTGTCTGTAAAATATCTCTGGAATACAATTTGTGGAGAAGTAATAAATTGTAACGTCATTCCGAAAGCCGAAGATTGTCTAGATAATCAGCGAATATGTAGTAACGTTTAAAACTCTGAGGATTTAAGCAAGAAAAAGTTTAGTAAAGATTTGAAAGTGTATGTGTATGTTAGTGGTTAGGGTTAAGAAAATTTACTATCTTGTGAAGCGGAGGGCTCTCCTGGCGTCACCTTCAGTGTCTGCGTTTCCTGTTATTATCGGAGATACAATCATGAAGGACAACTTTACCTCCTGAGGAAGGTACTAAAATTTTGAAATTTCACAAACTTACTTTCAAGAAAATGTACAAAACAGATTGTCAAAGTCAATTCAGGTTTTTTAAATTTCCACAATCTATGAGGAGCATTGTTTCAAATAGTATTATGTCCAAAAAAATAAATTTTACAGGAGAAGCAAAAAACTGATTACTCATAACTTAAGGATCATTTCACGAATTTCAAAATTTTGCAGTTGTTTCATTTGAGGTGTACTTCTAGGTACATGAAAAAGTAAAATAAATTTCCTGATGTGTTCAAATTTAAATAAAATGTGTTGGACATATTGTGCTTTGATCCAATAATTTTTAAAATATACAATTAAAAAACGGTTACTGTAGTAAATATATAACTAAGCATTTACTTTTGTTTCTTAACATTAACTGCATCAGATTTAATTTGATGGGAATGTTTGGTTTTCTTTCCCCTATTTCGGCCTCCTATTGAATTATCACCAACATCAATTTCATCATACAAAATCGAAAAACTACTATCTTACACAAAGTTAACTACATAACTGTGATTACTGAATGCGTAGCATTGCTGAAAATAGCGCGCCAGCTGTCAGCAGAGCCAACAGAGCGAAGTCACAATATTACTTCACGCTGAGCACAGTACGATATGAAACACACGATACAGTAGACTGATTGAGATTTGAAACAACTACTTTACAAATCAAAATTCAAATGTTTGTAGAACTTATGGGACTTAACTAGGGGGTCATCAGTCCCTAAGCTTACAAACTATTTATGAACTAGCTATCCATGCCCGAGGGGGGAGTCGAACCCCCGACCGTAGTGGCCGTGCAGACCGTGACTGGAGCGCCTCAGTCCCTTTGGCCACCGCGGCCGTCAACTACTTTACAGACGCAATTTACGCTGTTAGTGTTCAAATGTTTGTAAATCTATCGGCCCAAACTGCGTGTTCATCAGTCCGTAGCTTACAAACTACTTAAACTGAGGTAAACTAACCTAAGGACAACACACACACACACACACCCATGCCCAAGGGAGCACTCGAACCTCCGACGGCGAGCAACAGCGCGCTCCGCAGCGAGGCGCCTTAGACCGCTCGCGCTTTTAGTGTATCCGATTTGTTACATTACGATTTGACAGCATGAAACATCGCTATTTAAATTATACAAAAATGTATCAAACTCAATTTCGTACACTGGTAGACTTAATGCGATTTGAATCGATGTTCCTCATATAGAGACTAGTTTTCAAAACAAACGTACAATTAACCGTTTTCCAAAAATACGCAATAAATAAAAATAATCGGTGTACAGGCAGATTAAACTTTTAAACACTATTAAACTATCCCACAACTCTTACAGTTGACTTATTTCCAAAATCAGTGACCAACTACAAGGAAAAAATGTATTAAATATCCAAATTGCAGTCGGAATATACAGTCAGATGATAAACACGATTTATAAACAACCTACTATTTCCATTCCAAAGTTGACATGGTTTAAATATGCTATTCATGATTTGATAGTTAACAGAGGACCCATTTAAAAAAATAATCTGAGCACAGTTGTCCAAACGCTGCGGACGGTACCACGTCCGGAGGAGGAAAACTAAGCTCAGAGGAGAACCAGACGACTTCAATCGCCCACGCCTCGACCGACAACTGCTGGCGGCCCACCGTCCGTTGCGTTAGGTTTACCTCAAGCTACACTAAGGTTCGTGCACATGTAACACACAGAGATCAAACAACATTAATAATACATCAAAAAATAAATATCTAACTGACACTGTATAAGAATAACAACTGGTAAACACAAACACAAACACAACTGTAATAAGACCCAGACTCTCAGAGTTAACTTTGACCAGCCACATATGAAACACCAAGTGGCATCTTTCAACATAAGTAAAGACTATTAAGTACTCGTATGGAGTTTCCAGCTACTTTATTTACTTACTTCATCTAGGTATCAGTGACAAATAGGTCACAGCTAAGTAAACAAGATGTCTGCCGTTCGTAATATTCCAATCGGCCATCCAGTAGGATGCACGAAACAAATACAAACATCTGTATAACAGAAGCCATTCTAAATTCCGTAGGTTCTGCGAACATACGGATTAATCAATTCACGATAGTCTAATTCAATCGAGACTTCAGAAATACGGCAACCATCTTGACAACATAAATTATTCAAACTGTACATGGTGCCTTCAATTCCTGCAAAGGTGACTTATGTAGGCAGAGGAGAATATAACTTCAGTATTTCATTACTGATTTAAGAGTATGAACAAGCAGTACGTTGGCAACACAAGAAATCAGTAGTCCAAGTAAAACTATTCCATACTAGCTACACACGTAAATAGTAGCGGAATGCTTTAAGCATCAAAAATTTTATGGTGAACCACTAAACAACCGATTCCGGATATCCAATCATTTCCATGTCACTTAACTTGTTTTATAAGAATTACCTTTTCGTTCAACAGATAAAAAACCGGAACCAATAGCAATAGCAGTCTTTCTCCGAAATTCATTAACACCAGGGACCAAGCGTTATCTGAAGCTCCTGACTCTCTGCACACCGGAAACCGCTTTTGACCCAAGGTAACGGCAAAACGGTAACGGACAGCCACGTGGCCCGGCGGCGACCGAAGCAATTCCTTTGCGTCGTCGTCCCGCCACTGACAGACTTTCCGCCCTCTAGCACAACACGTGTAGCAAAGATCACTGCCTCGAGAAATCGCGGTAAGGCAAAGATGATCTTGCCAGAAAGGAATCGACCCAACGAACCGCCACGGTTCTATAGAGTGTGGTCCACTGATAGTGACCGGGACAAATATCTCCCAAAATAATCATGAAAAAAAAAAAAAAAAAAGATATTAACTCTACAATCGATATGCAAGTTCCTACATGAAAAGTAGACGTCCTTAAGGTGACTCATGCATAGGAATGTTTTCCGTGGAATAGTCCTAGTAGTAATACTAGATTAAGACGATTGCAACAATAATCAAAGATAATAATGTACTCGACAAAGATAGTCCTTTAGCTTGAAGGGGAGAAACAGATGCTATCGTTGGTCCGCTAGATGGCGCTGCCATAGTTCAAAAGGGTATCAACTGCATCTTTAAAAAAATAGGTACCCCCACTTGTCATACATATTCGTCTAGTACGTAAATAAACATGAATCTTTTATTTGTAACACTTATTTCGCTTTGTGATACATGGCGCTGTAATCACAAACGTATAGGTGCTTGGTATAACGTAACATTTTACCAGTTTTTGCTTCGTGATACTTTAGTCGTGTTAGAATGGACCGTTTACCAATTGTAGAAAAGATCGATATGGTATTTATGTGTGGCTATTATGATCAAAATGACCAATGGGCCTGTGCTAAGCATGTTGATCGTTATCCTGGAAGACATCATCGAAGTGTCCGGACCTTTCGTCGGATAGTTACGTTATTTAAAGAGGGGAAGTGTTCAGTCACAAGTGAAACGTCAACCACGACCTGCAACAAATGATGATGCCCAAATAAGTATTTTAGCTGCAGTTGCGGCTAATTCGCACAACAGTAGCAGACAAATTGATCGAAAATCAGGAATCTCAGAAACGTCGATGTTGAGATTACTACATCAACGTAAATTTCATCCGTATCGTATTTCTGTGCACCAGGATTTGCTTGGCGAAGACTTCGAACGTAGTGTACAGTTTTTCCACTGGGCACAATATAAATTACGAAACGGTAATAGATTTTTTTACGCGTACCGTTTAGTGACGACGCGTCATTGAAAAACAGAGGTAACGTAAACCGGCATATTATGCACTATTGGGCAACGGAAAATTCACGATGGCTGCAACAAGTGGAACATCAACGACCTTGGCGAGTTGATGTATGGTGTGGAATTATGGAAGGAAAGGTAATTGGCCCCTATTTTACGTATGGCAATCTAAATAGTGCCATTTATGTTGATCTCTTATGTAATGTTCTAACGATTACAAGATGTTTCACTGCATGACAGAACGGCGATGTACTTTCAACATGACGGATGTTCGGCACATGGCTCGCGTGCAGTGGAAGCGGTCTTAAATGGAATATTTCAGGTGGATTTGTCTTAGATGCACGATACCATGGCCAGCATGTTCATCGGATCTTACATTCCCGGATTTCTTTATGAGGTGAAAAATTGAAGGATATTTGTTATCGTGTTTCACCGACAACGCCTGAAAACATGCGTCAGCGCATTGTCAATGCATTTGAGAACATTACTGAAGGCGGACTACTCGCGTATTGCCAAATGCATTGAAGTTCAAGGAAATTATTTTGAGTATTTACTGAAGTCATGAAATAATTACAGGTAATCATGCAGTAGTAGCAGCATGCTTTCTCATAATGTATGATAATTTCACAAAAGTGCATGTATCACATTGAAACAACCGAAATAAATGCAAACGTAGGCTTCCGCGGCAGTTGTCACTATCAATAAAATTCTTCTGGGTATGACCTTTGACACAGCCAGAAGACTCATCCCACAAGTTCCGCAGGCACCGAGGATGTATGGGGTACCGAAGGCTCATAAAGAGGATTTCCCTTTGCGTCCTATAGTGGCCAGCATTAATTCACCCACATACAAGCTGGCAAAATAGCTGGTACCAAAGCTCCGACATCTGGTGAGCCACACAGAGTCATACGTCAAGGATTCGACCCATTTCGTGGCACTTTTAAAAGAGAAGAGTGTATCAGTTACGGATCTGATGGTTAGTTTCGATGTAACATCGTTATTCACTAACGTACCAGTGTCAGACACAATTAACATATTAGAAGAGCGCTTAGCACCTGACACCTGTGACTTAGTACGCCGCTGCTTGACGACCACTTACTTCAATTGGAAAGGAGAATTTTATGAACAAACAGACGCTGTAGCTATGGGCTCCCCTCTTTCGCCGATTGCAGCAGACATCTTCATGCAAGCTTTTGAAGAAACAGCTCTCCAGTCAGCGCCACTACGCCCAGCATGCTTGCTGCGATACGTTGATGACACTTTCGTCATCTGAGCACATGGCGAAGAGGAGCTAAAGAACTTCCACGAACATCTCAATCGGCAGCACAGCAAAATACATTTCACAACAGAAGTAGAGAAGAATGGGGTGCTGCCTTTCCTCGACCGAAAGTCTGATGGTAAACTCGGCCACAGGGTGTACAGAAAGGCTACCAGCACAGGAAGGTACCTCCACGCCTCCTCCCACCACCTCCCATGCAGAAGAAGTCCGCCCTTCAAACTTTAACAAGGGGGGCCCACAGGTTCAAATGTTTGTATAGCTTATGGGACTTAACTACGGGGTCATCAGTCCCTAAACTTACAAACTACTAATGAACTAACTAATACTAAGGACGGCACAAATATCCATGCCCGAGGGGGGATTCGAACCCCCAACCGTAGTGGCCGTGCAGACCGTGACTGGAGCGCCTCAGTTCCCTCGGCCACCGCGACCGGCGAGGGCCCACAGGATCAGCGATGCCGATCACCTACAGGCGGAACTACGGCATCTCAGATCCAACTTTGTAGCTAATGGCTATGGACTGGGCGAAATAAATAAAACATTGCCCATGAGGAATGAAAACAATAGAGGGGAACAGCAGGACGCACAAAGCATCGCCCTATTACCTTACGTGCAGGGCGTCACTGAGCGTGTGGGCAAGGTTCTTCGTCGGGCAGGCATCAAGCCAGTCTTCCGCAGTATATAAACACCAAGCGATCGTACAATCAGCAGTCAGACAGAGACCCTGATGAAGGCCGCCTGCAACAGTGGCGGAAACGTCGGCACAGTTTACAAAATGACGACGCGGTGTCATACCCAGAAGAATTTTGTTGATAACCGAAATAAAGTTCAAACGTAACTAAGTTCTGTGTTTTAGTTTAGAAAACCCTTTACCCACTCTTCGTCTAAAATTGTGAGCAATGTTTGTGATTATTACAGCGCCATCCATCACAAAGCGACAAAACTCTTCCAAATAAAACATTCATATTTATTTACTTACTTACTAGACGAATATGTAATAAAAATGGGGGTACTTATTTTTTTTAAAAATGCGGTTGATATCCGTTTGACCTATGGTAGCGCCATCTAGCGGGCCAACCATAGTGCCATCTGTTTTCCCCCTTCAAGCTAGAAAAGTTTTGTTCTTTGTAGTTTCTTCGTTTGATGCTTATTTAGTGAGATATTTGTCCCGGTCACTATCAGTGGCCCACCATGTATATAAAGAATTTTGAAAGTCGCTAAAGGCTCGCATTCTTAAACAGTTAATGCTTACATCTCGTCATTTACGCCTCTGATGCTGCGGCACTTATTCCCTCTGTCATTGTTTTTGACATTTAGAAAAAGTCACAAGTGGTTTTTGCTCCACAGCGACTGTTTCCTGACAGTAAAGAACGTTTGTACGAAGTTTGGATGAAATCTCTCCAGCAGTTTAGGAGACGTGGAACGTACTCTCAAATTCAAATGTCTGTAAATCTATCGTACCAAACTACCTGGTCATCAGTCCGTAGCTTACAAACTACTTAATCGTAGGTAAACTAACCTACGGACGAACACACACACACACCCATGCCCCAGGGAGGACTCGAACCTCCACGGCGAGCAACCGCGCGCTCCGCAGCGAGACGCTTTAGACCGCTCGGCTACTCCACCGCGGCAAACGTACTCTCGTATATGCATTTTTAGACTGTGAATGGACTGCTCAGTTGCTTTGTTTTAGACTCCACGGTTGTTCCGCCAGTTTTTCCACGGCACACGGTGAGCAATACCGGGCCACTCCAGCAGCACGCGGAGTCACGCGCCAGGCGAGCGTCAATTACTTAACGCTCGCTGACCTCTTTCAGCAGCGCACTGAGCGTGGGCGTGCGCCCACACCCGGTTCCAAAAGCTGGCAGCTCGTGTGAACCGAGTTTTAAGCGTAGGCGCCGTCACCCTCGCTGGTCAAAATAAGAACACAAGTCAGCAAACAATTTTTCTCGCTTTAGCGTCCTGGTCTGTAAATAGACACTTCATATTTAGAAACGTGCTGACTAAAAATACTTCGGGACGGAACCAGATTTTGCTTTCAAAAGCCAATATGGAAGAGACAGCTACTTCACCGAAGACTGTTTGTGCTTTAAATATCAGGATCCAGCTATTTTTTTTTTTTTTTTTTTTTTTTTTTTTTTTTTTTTTTTTTTCGCTTTCTCTCCAAATCGGACAGCGAACACATTTACAACGAACGGAGTTCGCAGAACGTGGGGAGCATTGTTTTCTTACAATACAATAAATTTCAGAAACAGATTAATCCCATTGCAGAACTCGAAGTATCCTAGTAGTCCTACTCTACAGCCAGTTGTATTCGAAACAACATACAGTATCTGATTGTTGCTATCTTTCCACAACAAGGTGCTGTAACCATTATATAAATAAAATTCGTAAATTTTCTTCTTCGTATATAGGAACTATAATGATACTCACCACATTAGCAACAAAAATATTCACAACTACTGAGAAGTAGGAAAGGAAACACAGTAGTTTACATTAAGGAATTGTTACTTGCGTTGTGTATGTAGTAAATCACTATTATACGTGTGCAGTGTTTGAAAGACACTAATCGTTTTATAACACCGTGATAGTCAACATTTTCTTCATGTGTGTTGATTTAAACGGAATGTAAAACTATATATTTTAGTATGGAAATTAAAGCTTTAATGGGTACACAAACACTACTGGAAAATGAGAAAAAAAGAACATCATGAATTCGTCGAATCAGCAGAGAGAAATTTCATTGATACTTTCTTGAGGATGTACACAGCACACGCCCACACGTACATAAGTACAGTTACCAGAGTGCGCGCAATGTTGAAACTAGTACCTTGTACACACTCCTTTTTGAGCAATGAAAGCTGCCATTCTCCGATTTAGACGAACGTAGAGATTCTGCATGTAACCTTATCGAATGACCTGGTGCCTCAGTTAGGCCACATTTCGTGCCGCTTCGTGCAGAATGCGGAAGATGTTTCATCCGGTCCAAAACATGCTCAGAGGGGGATAGATCTGGAGATCGTGCTGGCCAGGGTAGTAGACATGCTCCTTGAAGAGTACGTTGGGTGGTAGGGATACACGTGTAAGTGCTCTGTTCTGTTTGAAAAGCAAATCCCTTCGTTAGTGCATGAACGGCAGCAAGACGGGTTGAATGATGGTTTCAGTGTACTGTACACTGTTCAATGTTCCCCTGACGATAACCACACGAGAACGGCCAGTGTAGGATATAGTTCCACACACAATGATGCCAGATGTCGCACCAGTGTGCATCTGCTGTACATGCAACCCAGACCTTGGCGCTCCCTTGCTCGACGCAGCACACGTGTAACAACACCTGAGGCAGAAGCGACTCTCATCTCTGAAGACGTCTCCATTTGTCATCCATAAGCGCCTATCTCAACACCAACGGAGGCGAGCTGAAAGATGTTGCGGCGTTAGTGGAAGATGCCCTAACGACACGCGCTTTCGAGCATCGCAGTGTCGGGAGTCATATCCTACAATGGCCGATCTCGTCTGTTGATCGCCGAGGGAACACTGAGCAGTGCACGGTATAAAGAAACCATCTACAAACCAGTCATGCTACATTTCGTGCACCAAGGATATTTGATCTTCCACGTGTATCTCGCACCACCCAATATGCTGTTCAAGGTGTACATCAACTATCCTGGCCATCACACTACCCATATCTGTCCCTTAACTGTCTTTGGGGCTGGATGAAATGTCATCTTGCGAGGTCTTCACGACCGGCACGAAATCTGGCAACCAGGTGAAAATTACATGGCAGGCCAATCCGCAAGACTACATTCGGCACCCCTAAGATCGCCTTTATGCGAGAAATGCAACTTGCTTTCCTGAAAAAAGAATGGCATCGACGTTTCGCACTCTCTGTACTGACGAACGTGTAGCTCTGGCCGGCCGCGGTGGCCGGGGAGACTAAGGCGCTCCAGTCATGGTCTGCACGGCCACTACGGTCGGGGGTTCGAATCCCCCCTCGGGCATGGATATTTGTGCCGTACTAGTTCGTAAGTAGTTCATAAGTAGTTTGTAAGTTTAGGGACTGATGACCCCGTAGTTAAGTCCCATAGACAAAACAAACATTTGAACATTTGCGTAGCTCTGTTTGTGTGATACTGTGTTGAATACATCCTCAAGAATGTGGCAGTAAAATTTCCCTCTGGTGGCTCGATGAATTATGGTATACTTTTTTCAAGCCGAGGTAGAGTTGCCTTGCTGTGGAGCGAGCAGTTGCTCGCTGTCGGAGATTCGACTCCTCCCTCAGGCATGTGTGTGTGTGTGTGTGTGTGTGTGTGTGTGTGTGTGTGTGTGTGTGTGCGTGCGTGCGTGCATGTGTGTCCGTAGGTTCGTTTAACTTACCTTAAGTAACTTGTAAGCCAGTGTTGTAAAGTTCCACAGCCTTACAAACATCACATTTTCATTTTTCAAATCAAAAATGTTCAAATGTTTGTAAATCTGTCGGACCAAACTGCGTGGTTAATAGTCCGTAGCTTACAAACTACTTAAACTAGTTAAACTAACCTAAGGTCAAACACACACACACACCCATGCCCCAGGGAGAACTCAAACCTCCTGCGGGGAACAACCGCATGCTTCGCAGCGAGGCGCCTTAGACCGCTCGGTTACTCCACCGCGGCTTTCCTTTTTCATTTTCCAGAGTGTATTACTGAATAATTACGTTCTTCTTCGGCTCAAACGGTATAATCTGCAGAATGCTTATTTTAACATTATGACTCGATGGTTCTTATTGGTTGTACTAAAGTATTATTTTAGTGTACGTTAGACACAAAGATAATTTATTTCACAACTGACAACCAGGGGTACATCGTTCTCATCTAGAATACTTCCATTGGCTGGGGAAACCTCCACTGCTACTAGTACTAATACGTTTCCGCCTGTACCGTTAGCTAGTATATTTTAGGTTCACATTACAATACTATATTACTTGTTACTAGTATACACGTAGTGGACCCTCTGTATATCACGTGAAGCCTCTACAGTTCTTTTGGCAAGTTGCCCATGAGACCTTCATTATCTTGCTCACTGCTTTCTTTCTTTCATCCGTCTCCTTTGTGCTTTCTTTTTCCTTCTTTTTTTTATCTCTTGCTGCAATTCCCACTTGTTTACTTTGCTTATGTAGATGTGCGGTCCGCAGTGACCTAAATGGTGAGTTGACCATCATTAAGATCTCTTTGTACTTGTTGGGCCTAGTAGCTGTATCAGGCGTTTGAGTCTATACTCAGCGAGTCTGTGTCCATAGAATTTAAGGAGTCTTTTTCTAATGTCAACAGAAATATTCGAAAATGTCTCTAAAGTTTTGTTGTTTTGTCGTCTGTATACAGCTTCATTTATTCGTGATCCAAGGATTTTGCAAATGAACTTTCGTTGTACTTCTTGTAGTTTTTGTAGTAGCACCGTATTATGGAGTGACAAGGTTTCTACTGCGTATAGCACCTCAGCTTTAATGGCAGTGCCATAAAGCCTGATTTTTGCAGGAATGAACAAGCAATTTTTGTTATAAAGTTATCGTGTTCGATCGTAAGCTCTATTTCTGTCCTAGGGTTTCTGGAGATTTTCTTTCTAGTCCAGTGGTTTCAAAAATTTGCTCTAAGTATTTCAGATGTGGAACTTTCGTGATACGTCCATATTTTGTGGTGAGATTCTGTATGTTTGAGAGTGTACACATAAATTGCGATTTCTCGAAAGAAATTTTCAAGCCAATCTTCTTCGCGCGCTCCTTGCCTATTTGTATTTGATGTATTGCATTTCGCTCATGATCTTTCAATATTGCAAGGTCATCCGCGAATCTGCGGCACTAGCGAGCCGGGCTGCGGTGCGTGCGGCCGTTCGCCGTCTGGGGTTCGAGTCCCCTCCCCCCCCCCCCCCTCGGGCATCGGTGTTTATGATGCCCTTAGGTTTATTTACCTTGCTTTAAGTATTTTGCAGGCTACGGACTATTAAACCAGCAGTTGAGTACGACAGATTTACAAACATTTGAACATCATCCGGGAAGGCCAGGAATTTGTTTCCACCTTTCCTTCCAATCTTCGCTGGTTTTCATTGGTCACATCTTTTAAGCTCACACTCCCATACCCTTATTACCTTATCCAAAATGATATTGAAAATAATTGGAGATAGTCTCCCTGTTTTACTCCAGTTCTGATCTCAAAACATTCCGAGATTTCCCCCATGAATTTTAATTTAGAGGTTTGTTGGAGAATGTCTACACTGGTGAACAAAGTCAGTGTACAATATTTACGATCTCCAGTGATTGAAGAAAATGTTATTCTTTCGTAAATATTGTAAAGTAACCATGAATGTTGAAATGTTCAATTCGTTTGTAAATATATAGGACCTACCTACGGAGGAAATCGAACCCTGACTTGCAAACTACTTAACCTAAGAACAATACACACCCACAGACACATGCCCGAGGGAGGACTCGAACCTCCAACAAGGACGAATTGGGCACTCTGATTGCAATGTGTCTTAGTGTGCTCGGCCATTCCACCGCGCCTGAATATTGTGACTTGTTGCTGAAAGTCTGTAAAATTTCGATGATAGTTGGGAATTCATCTAGGTGTAGTGTAGATTGAAACAAGGTTGCAGCAGCTGTGTTTAAATTTATTGATTAATTAAGCCACCGATTTCGAGATAAGATCGCACTATCTTCAAGCACCAGTTACGAAACAGTCGTAATTAATAGCGCATGTAAAACGTTGTCGTCTGATTCCTGTCATGCGGGGATGAAAAAAATTACAGGTGTAAAAGGTAACCATAAAATGCTCTGTTACTTGCGACAGCTTCGTAACGGGGGCCTGAAAATAGTGCGATTATGGCAACGAAAATTTAAACACAGCTGCTGGTACTTTCTTTCAATCTGAATAATATTTCATCTGTGGGGCCATTCCATTAATTATGAAGAGAATTTAATTCATCTGGGCAGTTTTTTATAAATTCACTCAGATCGCTTTCCTGCAGAGTAATTATTGCGTTAAAGTCCCTCTTTAATTCAAGTTGCTGCCACGTTGTTTCCTCTTGTCATACCAACTAGATTCCTCTCAGAGTATGCTGGTGCAATAGCTCCGTACTTAGCTATAATTTGCAACCGATCACTCAGCAAAAGATCCGTACCCAAAGACTGGAAAGTTGCCCAAGTTACTCCAATATTCAAGAAAGGCAATAGGAGTGATCCCCAAAATTACAGGCCAATCTCAGTGACGTCGATTTCCAGTAGGATTTTGGAACATATACTTTGTTCGAATATTATGAACTACGTCGAAGAGAACGACCTATTAACCAATAGTTAACACGGATTAAGAAAGTATCGCTCTTGCGAAACACAGCTTGCCCTTTATTCACATGAAGTGTTAAGTGCCATCGACAAGGGATCTCAAATCGAATCCATATTTCTGGATTTCCGGAAGGCTTTTGATACTGTAGGTCCCCTACTCTTCCTCGTGTTTATAAACGATTTAGGAGATAATCTGAATAGCTCCCTTAGACTTTTCGCGGATGATGCTGTCGTTTATCGGTAAGTGAAGTCAACTGAGGATCAAAAGCAACTGGAAAGCGATTTAGACCAAATTTCTACATGGTGCCGAAATTGGCAATTGACACTAAACAAAGAAAAGTGTGAAGTAATACACATGACCACTAAAAGAAATCCGCAGAACTTCAATTACGCGATAAATCAGTCAAACCTTAAGGATGTAAAATCTGCCAAAAACCTAGGAGTTACAATTACAACGTTGACTGGAGAGAACACATAGAAAAGATTGTGGGGAAGGCGAACCAAAGGTTACGGTTCATTGGCAGAACGCTTCGGAGATGTACCAGCTCCACCAAAGATACTGTCTACATCAAACTTGTGCGTCCTCTCCTGGAGTACTGTTGCCCATTTTGGGACCCTCACCAGGTGTGACTGACGGAAGACATTGAGAGGGTACGGAGAAGGGCAGCTCGTTTTGTTTTTTCACGTCACGGAAATGTTGCACGAATTGGGGTGGAAATCATTAAAAGAATGACGTTATTCATTGCGGCATGATCTGTTTGCGAAGTTTAAATCACCGACTTTTACTTTTGAATGTGACAATATTTTACTAGCACTCACCTACATAGGGAGACATGACCATCCCAATAAAATAAGAGAAATCAGTTCGAAAACGGGACGATTTAGGTGTTCTTTCTTCCCGCGCGCTATTACAGAATGGAACGGCAGAGAAAAGTTATGAAAGTGGTCAATGAACCCTCTGCCAGGCACTTAAATGTGATTTGCAGAGTATCTATGTAGATGTAGATGTAGAAGATCGCACTATCTTCAGGCACCAGTTACGAAACTGTCACAAATAACAGCGCAATTAAAACGTTTTCGTCTGATTCCTGTCACGCAGGGATGAAAAAATTACGGTTACCGGTGCAAACGGCCACCTCTTTTAAATGCACTGTTACTTGCGACAGATTCGTAACGGGGGCCTGAAAATGGTGAGATTGTAGCAACGAAAATATAAAAACAGCTGCTGGTTCTTTATTTCAATCTGTACAATATTTCATATGTGGGTCTATTCCATTAATTCTGCAGAGAATTAAATTCATCTAGGCATCTGCTCCCCCGCCCTCTTTCTGCCCCACCCACTAACGCGATGAGGCGGGAGTGGGGAGGCGACCGGCCCGCGGGAAGACTCAAACCTCCGACGGGAACCAATTGGACACTCTGTAGCTACGTGTCTTAGAGTGCTCGGCCATTCCACCGCGGCTGAATATTGTGACTTGTGCCTTAAAGTCGGTAAACTTTCGACGATATTTGGGAATTCATGTAGGTGCAGTGTAGATTGAAAGTAGCAGCAGCCGTGTTTAAATTTTTTAATTAATTACGCCACCGATTTCGAGCTAAGATCGCAACTATCTTCAGGCACCACTTACCAAACTGTCACAAGTAACAGCACATTTAAAACGTTGTCGTGTGATTCCTGTCATGCGGGGATGAAAAAATTACGGTTACCGGTGGAAACGGCCACCTCTTTTAAATGCACTGTTACTTGCGACAGCTTCGTAACGGGGGACTGAAAATGGTGCGATTATAGCAACGAAAATTTTTACCGGTGTAAACGGCCACATCTTTTAAATGCACTGTTACTTGCGACAGCTTCGTAACGGGGGCCTGAATATGGTGCGAAAATAGCAACGAAAATTTAAATAACTGTTGCTGGTTCTTTCTTTCAATCTGTACAATATTTCATCTGCGGGCCCCTTCCATTAATTATGAAGAGAATTAAATTCATCCGGGCAGTTTTTATAAATTCACTCAGATCGCTTTCCTTATACTGCAACATAATTATTGCATTAATCTCCCTCGTTAAATCAATTTGCTGTCTCGTAGTTTCCTCTGGTCATTAAAGACCCGATCACAGAGTGCGGTGGGGGCGCCTCCCCCTTGACACCCCGTTTCGCCGCCGCCACCTCGTCCAGTGAGTTAACGGCTGCCCCGGCTGGCGCCAGCAGTCTGTCCAACTGCATTAGCGAGCCGTCGTTCCCCATTAAGACGCGCCACACGTCGCGCTATCGGCAGCCGTTCGCGCCCCCACCCTCTGCCCTGCCCCGCCCTCCTCCTGCTCGCCCACTAACGCGATCAGGCGGGAGCGGCGAGGCGACCGGCCCGCGGCGTGTGCCGCTACTGGCGCCAGTGCCGGCGCCTCCGCCTGTGCTGGCGCCACTAGCTGCTGCTTAATTAGCGGTCTGCTCGTTAGCGCGACGCTGGCGCCAGCTGCTCGGCGCCCAAACTCTCTCAGGGCGCGCCGAGAGAGGAAACTCCCGGCCATCTTCCTGCAACTACCTCGATGTTGACAGGCAACAAGGCGGGCGCAAGTGCTTCGAGCACTCGTGGCGCGGAGGTGCCGGAATGCCCGAATTAAGTGGCCTAGTTACTGCCCACTCGGTAGCCTCAGTGCGATAACTGAAGATGCCGCTAAGTCAACAGAGGATCAAAAGCTACTGCAGAGCGATTTAGACAAAATTTCTACTTGGTGCGAAAATTGGCAATTGACACTAAATAAAGAAAAGTGTGAAGTAATACACATGACCACTAAAAGAAATACGCTGAACTTCAATTACGCGATAAATCAGTCAAACCTTAAGGTCGTAAATTCTACCAAATACCTAGGAATTACAATTACGAACAATTTTGACTGGAGAGAACACACAGAAAATATTGTGGGGAAGGCGAACCAAAGGTTACTTTTCATTGGCAGAACGCCTCGAAGATGCACCAGATCCATCAAAGAGTCTGCCTACATCACAGTTGTGCGTCCTCTCTTGTAGTTCTGTTGCCCACTGTGGGACCCTCACCAGGTGGGACTGGCGGAAGATATTGAGAGGGTTCAGAAAAGGGCAGCTCGTTTTGTTTTATCACGTTACGGGGAGAAAGCATCACGGAAATGTTGCACGAATTGGGGTGGAAATCATTAAAAGAAAGACGTTATTCATTGCGGCTTGATCTGTTTGCGAAGTTTCAATCACCGACTTTTACTTCTGAATGTGAAAATATTTTGCTAGCACCCACCTACTTAGGGAGACATGACCATCCCAATAAAATAAGAGAAATCAGATCGAAAACGGAACGATTTAGGTGTTCTTTCTTCCCGCGCGCTATTAGAGAATAGAACGGTAGAGAAAAGTTATGAAAGTTGTTAATGAACCCTCTGCCAGGCACTTAAATGTGATTTGCAGAGCATCTATGTAGATGTAGATGTAAAGCAGCATCCGTGTTGCAAGGTAGCGATATATTCATGGTATGCATGAATGTAAGTTGTCTTCCGCGGCCGAAGCCACTGTCAATGAAATTTTTCTGCGTGTGAGACAACATTGTCATTGTTGATAAAACTCTTCTGGGTATTTGACCGCATCGTCAATATATTAAATATTTCATCGACGTTTCGGTCACTATTGTAAGCGGCCATCTTCTGGGTGTTACGTTTACTGCCTGATGAGGGAAAGCTGGTGTCTTAAATATTAAATGTTGCCAGTTATGATTACCAATGATAAGAGCTGTGAAATCACCAATCATAACTGGCAACATTTAATATTTAAGACACCAGCTTTCCCTCATCCAGCAGTAAACGTAACACCCAGAAGATGGCTGCTTGCAATAGTGGCCGAAACGTCAGTGAAATATTTGATATATTGACGATGCCGTCCAATACCCAGAAGAGTTTTATCAACAATGACAACGGCCGCGGAAGCCTACGTTTACAGCATTGTCATTCTTTAAAGCCCTTTCTATACGAGACGTGCAACATACACACAAAAAATCGCACTGACGTGTTTTCGGCCCACTTTAGATTTGTAGTTTTATAAGTTTTTGCAAACATTTTGGACCAAAATAATAAAGTAAACAATAAAAAAATTAATTAATAAGAGTTTCTGAAACTCTTTTAGGAAAAAAAATGTAGTGGTGGGTTTCGAACCACTTACCTTTAGCATATCACAGTCCACCGCCTTGCCTACAACGCTACAGATAGCAGCTGAAAATTGCGTTCTTTCATTTAATACGATTGATGGCCGTTGTTAATTGATCCTAATATGGCATTTGTAGACACTAAATTATCATTTATCGTACGAAGAACGACATTTCTTTGGTAATTCTTCAGTGCGCCATTGCTTTGAAATGACGTCTAAGTTACAATAAGAAAATCATCAAATACGCAACGCAAGATGGCGTATGCCAGTGAGAGTTCTGGGCGAGGGATGTCACGTGACATGTGCGAACGGCCGGTTTTCGTTAATTCAATGAAGGGTGTCAAAACTCCGTTATTATCTCTCAATTATCTCTCAATCGATACGAAATATGAAAAAAACATAAGGGAACAAAGTTGTAGAGAATTTTATCCTCTACAAATTCGTTTATTCAATTTTCGCGTCAGATGAACGGTTTATTTGCAATTAAATTTACATTAAAAATGGCTTTTCTTGGGATTACTAACGTATTTATTGTCCGAAATATTTCAAACAGCGATGTTCTAGTCTCTGGTAGCCAACAAGTACGTCCGTAAAATTTGGTGCCGATCGGTTGAACGGTTCGACCTAAAAAGTGGGAACACGTTACAGTGAGACAGACTTGGTCAAATCGCCGTTATTTCTGCAGATATCTCTGCAACGAAGCAACGAACATAATAGAGCGAAGTTGTAGAGAATTGTCCCCTCTACCAATTAGGTTATTCAATTTTCGCGTCAGATGAACGGTTTATTTGCAATTAAATTTACATTAAAACGGCTTTTTTTGGGATTACTAACGTATTTCTTGTCCGAAATATTGGTGCTGATCGGTTGAACGGTACGTCTTAAAAACAGGGAACACGTTATGGACAGACAGACAGACGGACAATCAGACAGACATACATCCCAAAATCGCCGTAATTTTTGCAAATACCTCTGAAACGATACGAGATATGAAAAAAAAAACATAAAAGAGCAAAGTTGTAGAGAATTTTCTCCTCTACAAATTCGGTTATTCAATTTTTGTGTCAGGTGAATGGTTATGCCGTTATTTTTATTTAAATTTCGAGCTGTCAAAAAACGATCGCAAAAGCTCACTTTTCGTGTTACTACCGTAACCTAAAGTGGACCAAAAGTCGTCAGCTGCAGCGCTTCTTGCGATAGATCGTCGTACTACAAAGAAGCGTTCGAAGCGTACTCATTTATCGAGTCGTCTGCTTCACGAGTCTACTTGGTTTGTTAACTTACAGCAAATGAATCGCCGAGTGAAGATCACTTTTAGAAACTTCAATATATATCGTGATTATTAAATCATTTATTTTGCGTTTTAGAATGCCACTGTGATACTGTATGTAATTGTTTTCGTGCAGTCCATGTCCAACTACGTCGATCATTATTGCTATTACATGCTTCCAGCCCCTGCGGTTTGAGGAGCCTATGTTTGTGATGAACAGGCTCAGGTGTCTATATATAGACCTTTCACTGTGATAAAGCTTCAATTAACGCTCATGAAAAACAAATATTTCATCCGTTCACTACAGCATGTTTTAGGAAAAATAGCAAATGTTTTAGAAGATGGTAATAAAGACGATTTTCAGTTAAAATGTTATAAAACGTATGTTTAATTGTTATTGGGTACAGAGATACAGCTCTTGGTATGTACAACAAACTTAAAACACATGCAAATTTGGATATTTTGACATTCTTTCGTCCGTTCTTTGTAGACCACTATATTGACTTATTTAAATAATCGGTTTTCTGAATATGCCCTAGTAAGCCGAAAACCGGGTAACTAAGTGGAAATGAACGTGTAAACGTGTACAACATACACAAAATTCTACTTTTAAGTCAGTGTGATGTATTACGAAGAATCGACGGATAAATCATTGAAAATGTCTTGATTTACATTTGCTCTAAGTTTGTTTGACTTTCATATTAACAGCTATATCTCTGTATTCAATAAAAATGTACGCATGTCATATGAAATTTTTTATACAATTCCTCCTAAAATACGACGAGTCGAAGAACTACGTTCCTCTGAGCAGCAGACAAGTACACAAACAAATTCGCGACTTGGCTTCGTTTGTTAGATGGGTTCCCCATTCGGTCGTCTGCGCATACGCGAAGCACTTCCATACGCGTGAGAATAGGATCCATCCTATTCCGTATACTAGCGATCGTATGCGTGCATCTTGTGAAAGTGGACGCGTCTACACTGTGCGCGGCCGGCGTGACCGGTGTGCCTTGGGTAATCTTGTAAGCTCTCACTTCCCATGTAGAAAGGGCTTAACAATCTTCCCGTCGTTTCGGCCACAGATGCAAGTGGCTATCTTCTGGGTATCTGTTTAACTAGCCATACATCCAGAACGAATCCACTTGCAACAGTGGCCAAAATGGACCTTCTTTAACCCTCTATTGATCTGGGTATGTTTAAATATCCATGTTTTCAATACTCTATACTACCTCATGTAATGCAACTGTGCCATTCAAGCACAGTGTATATTTCGATATGTTGTTGTTTTCAGTCCGCAGACTGGTTTGATGCAGCTCTTCATGCTACTCTGTCCTGTACAAGTCTCTTTAAATGAGAATAACTTTGGCAAACTAAATCCTTTTGAATCTGCTTACTGTATTCGACCCTCGGTCTCCCTCTACGATTTTTATCCCACACACTTCCCTCTAATGCTATGTCACGATTCCTTGATGTCTCAGAATGTGTCCCTCCAATCTATCCCTTCTCTTAGGATATGCCGGAAACTTCTTATCTCCCCAATTCGGTTAAGCACCTCCTCAGTAGTTACGTGATCTAACCATCTAATTTTCATCATACGTCCGTAGCACCACATTTCATTTCTATAATATTTTTGTCTGAACACCTTATCGTCCACGTTTCACTTCCATATAATGCTACACTCCAGACAAATGCTCTCAGAAGGACTTCCTGACGTTTAAACTAATATAATAATGTCAACAAATTTCGCTTCTTCAGAAACGCTTTTCTTCCCACAGCCATTCTGCATTTTATATCTTGTTTACTTCGGCCATCAGACGTTATCTTGCTACACAAGTAACAAAACTTATATACTAATTTAATTGTCTCATTACCTAATCTAATTCCTTCAGCGTCGCCTGACTTTCTGACGCTACATTCCATTATCCTTGTTTTACTATTGTTGACGTTCATCTTATACCATCTTTTCAATACATTGTCCATTCAATTGAGTTGATCTTCCTGATCCTTTGCGGTCTCTGACAGTATTACTATGTCATCAGTAAACCGCGTATCACGCTCCATGGCAGCATCTGCTTACTAAAGGAGTAAAAGTTCGCAGAACAGGTGACATGTCAAGAAGACTCTGAGTCGCAAAGCGAGCATTGTTTGAAATTCTTTATTCATGTGTGAAGTCTCCCAGAGTTTTTCTTTCACTGTGTTTCTATAGCAAGAATATTCACATTCTATAAATGTATTGATTCTTTTGAAATAATTGATTCTTTCGTTTTTATACTAACATTTGCGTGTGTATATCTGAACAGTGTGCAGTAAAGGTAAACGCGTACTATACCTGAAGGAAATATGGATACCCAGATACCCAGTACCACTGAATAGTGTGAGAAACAATAAGATGCCATACGATGCTGAATTGGAAAGCAGGGAAGAGGCACATTTGTTGAATTGACCGCATCAGCTTCTGGGAATGACTTGAGTCTTGTGAAATAAGAAGGGGTGTCATCCATCTGAGCGCTGTTTCAGGTACATATCAAGAAATCCAGGTATAAAGATATGACAAACAGAAAGCAAATATCCCAATAAAATGCCCAATGATTGTGAAGATGTACAATAAGTTTATGACTCCTTATTAGCTCTGTACAGAATGAAAATCAGATTAGATTTAGATTAGTTTTTTGTTCTGTAGGTCTATGTTGAGGGGATCCTCGTGGATGTGGAACATGTCAAGAAACAAAATTTACAAGCTGAATAATAGATAATACTAATAATATAAATACAGATACATACATTTTTGAACTGATAATATAATAATACTAATATAGTATGAATACCGATACATGCATCATTTGGTACAATTTAGAAATTCGCTAATGGAGTAGAAGGAGTTGGTCACTAGAAAGTCTTTTAGGCTCCTCTTAAACCGATCTTTATTTCTAGCTAAAAATTTTATACTTGATGGTAAATTATTGGAAATGTGTGTTCCTGAGTCGTGCTCCTCTTTTTGAACTAAAGTAAGTGCTTTTAAGTCCTTGTGTACATCAGTTTTGTTCCTAGTGTTGTATGTATGAACTGAGCTGTTTGTTGGGAAAAGGGATATATTATTTATGACAAATTTCATTAAGGAATAAATGTACTGAGAGGCAGTAGTTAATATACACAGTTCTTTGAAGAGGCTTCTACAGGACGACCGTGAATTTACTCCAGAAATAAAACGTATTACACGCTTTTGGACTCTTAAGATTATTGACTGACTTGAAGAGTTACCCCAAAATATTATACCATATGACATTATGGAATGAAAGTAAGCAAAGTATGCAAGCTTTTTTATTTTTATGTCTCCTATGTCTGATAACGCTCGTATTGAAAATACAGATTTGTTGAGCTGTTTCTGCAGTTCTGTAGTGTGCTCCTCTCAACTGCATTTATCATCCCAGGAATGTAATACTGTCAACTTCTTCTATCTGCTCTTCTTCATACTTAATGCATATGCTGGCGGGAAATCTCTTACATGTTCTGAACTACCTGTAGTTAGTCTTTTAAAAAGTTTAATGACAATGAGCTGGCTTTAAACCATTTCTTTAGGTTCATGAAAACACCATTAGCAGACCTTTCTATAACTATACTTGACCCAATTTTTATTGCATTACTTGTAACATCTGAAAACGAAAGGAACTCTGCTTCTGGTGTAACTGATGAGAGGTCATTTACGTACCAAGAAAAATCAATGACCCTAAGATGGATCCTTGTGGGTCACCACATGTAATTTCTTCCCAATCCGGTTGGCTTAATTAACTAGTCACTTGCACTGACACACTTTGTTTCCTATTAGTGAGGTACGACTTGAACCATTTTGCAGCATTTCCCGTGACACCATAGATATTCTAATTTACTTAAAAGGATGTTATGGTTTACACAATCAGATGCACAGTAAATTATTTACCGTACAAATTACAATAACTATGAAACAAAGTATTGCTAAAAGTACGTGTATGATAATGTTATTTAAATATGTGCGTGAAAATATGACACGTAAACATATAATGTGACTAGCTGAATATCCATTGCCTGTATTTTGAGTTGCTAATTTGCTTGATGCTTTTCCTGAAATATAGGTTTAATAGATTATTGGAAAATATAAGTTGCGTTTTTGAATTGATGAAACGGCCCTGCAGAGTGAATGGAGGTGCCTTTAATTACGTTGTACTGAATAATTTGCGAATTTATTCATATTTTTGTTTTCTTTCTGGGACAGTTAGAGGCTGATTAAATGTTGTTAGTGTATGTTTCCCGCGATGTACTAACTGGGACAATTTTTTAATGCAAGTTTAAACTTATATCGTTTATATAGTAATTATTTAATTATGTTGAAAAACTCCCTTTTGTTACAATCTTTATTCGTCTGAGGATTTGACGTCCCTGAAAGGTTATTAGAATGACCTAGAGTATTACGATATTCCACTTGATTTTCGTTTTTTATTGCTATGGAACTCCAAAAATATATATCTATAGCTGTAAGAAAACCTTAAAGAATGAACGAAAGGAGCAATATTAGCGCTTAGTAAAGTATCGGAAAGTAGGTTAGAAGTGAACAGGAAAGCGTGTATTTTATTTATTGACCAACACAAACCATATTTGAACGTTAAGTAATTTAGAGCGATGCACAATGGAGATTTTGACTTAAAGGACAGACGACAATATTCAGCATATTCCAAAGTCCATATACTGAACTGGTTACTGAGGGTTGCAAGGAAGAAACAAAGCTACTAAAGTGACTGCGACAGGGGCCCTCTATCACCTTACCCTTCTAATATGTTCATCAAGGAGGCAATAGCAACAATAGTATGACTTAAATTAAAATCTATAATAGTCTTACTTACAGTATCTGATTTTCAGTTAACATTTCTGTAGTATTACACTCACATAAGTGTCTAAATAAAATGCTAGAAGTGCTAAATCAAGAGATATCAAAAACTAAAACCAAATATGTATACTAACATGACGAACTTCATGTATATGGACAAGACAGGTGATGGAAGTAAGATAGTAATAAAATTAGGCAATGAGTAACTCGATAACCGAATTTCACTATATCATTATCGTTGTGGAACAATACGTGTTTTAAAGATTTAAGAGCGCTGGCCCAGGTGCCTTCCAAGACAAGAATCTTTTACTGAAGAATCTCACTGGCGGCCAAAATTAGGAAAAAATTTTCAATACTGTTATATGTACCTTTGCGTCACAGTGTATGTATTTTTTCCTGGAAAGGAATTTCAAGAACTAGTCGAATCGACAGAAAAACGAATGACATTGTCACATAATCATACATCATACGCTTCTAACAAACATTTCCCAAGGCTAGATCTACACCTCCATCTACAAGGGTTCTCTGCAAATATCTTTTAAATGTCTTGGAGGAGGTTGATAGAACCAGTCAGAATAGAACGCGGGAAGAAAACACGTTAACATCTCCGCTGGAGCTCTGATTTTATTTTTAATATGATGATAATTTCTCCCTGTGTATGTAGTGCTGAACAAAATATTTTGGAATTAGTAGAACAAAGATAGTCATCCAGTTTTCGTAAGTAGATTTCTCCACAACAAATAGCAATACTGTTGTAAACATTCCCATCCCAATTCGTGTATCATTACGTGACATTTTCCTCGCTGATTCGCGATAGCAAAAAATGAAATACCCTTTTTAATGTACGTAACTTTCAATGTTCTCCGACAATCCTGTCTGATAAGGATCCCACACCGTGCAGCAGCATACTTAAGGAAGACCCCTCACAGTATGATTACTAGGTCAGTTAAGTCTTCCAAGATTTCTGTGAAATAAAGAGCAGTATTTTGTTTCCACCACAAAATATGTATTCTTTCCAATGTAAGTCGCTCTCAGTAGCAATGCGTAGCAGTTTTGCTTATTTTTGGGATTTCTGTTGGAATGGAAGTTTAACGGGCTTCTATTAGTAGGCCACACATGTGGACGACTATATGACTATACAGTTTTTAATGATTTATTGTGACAATGATTGATAACTTTCACATAATGGAGATACTACACTGATGTTTTGCCGTAGGTTTTACATTCTGATAAGTTTACTGAACAATAAATTACATGAAACTTCTTGGCAGATTAAAATTGTGTGCCGGAACCGGGACACGAACCTGGGACCTTTGCCTTTCGCGGGCAAGTTTGGAAAGTAGGAGGCGAGGTACTGGTGGAAGTAAAGTTGTGAGGCAGCATCGTGAGCCGTGTCGGGATAGCACAATCGGTAGTGCGCTTGCCCGCGAAAGGCAGAGGTCCCAGGTTAGAGTCCCGGTTCCGGCACACAATTTTAATCTGCCAGGAAGTTTAATATCAGCGCACACTCTGCTGCAGAGTGAAGTTTCATTCTGGAAACATCCCTTAGGCAGTGGCTAAGCCATATCTCCACCATATCCTTTCTTCCAGGAGGGCTAGTCTTGCAAGTTTCGCAGGAGAACTTCTGTGAAGTTTGGAAAGTAGGAGGTGAGGTACTGGTGGAAGTAAAGTTGTGAGGCGGCATCGTGAGTCGTGTCGGGATAGCACAGTCGGTAGTGCTCTTGCCCGCGAAAGGCAAAGGTCCCAGGTTAGAGTCACGGTTCCGGCACACAATTTCAATCTGCCAGGAAGTTTCATATCAGCGCACACTCCGCTGCAGAGTGAAAGTTTCATTCTGGAATAAATTACATCATCATGTCCAGAAATTATAAGAGACGCTCTCAAATTTTCTCGTAAATCGTTTATACAGGTAGGTAACAGCAAAAAACCTACAAATTAATATGAAATGCATACTTGCAATACAACTCCATGAATCAAATCCGCCGGGCGCGGTGGCGGAGAGTTCTGTGGCGCGCCAGTCACAATTTGCATAGCAGCTACGGTCAGGGGTCGGAATCCCCCCTTGGGCATGGATGTTTGTGTCGTATTTAGTAGAAGGTAGCTAATAAGTAGTTTGTAAGTTTAGGGACTGATGACCCCGTAGCTTAAGAAACATTTGAATTTTGAATAAAAATCCGTTGGGAACAAAAGTAGAAAAAACTGCACAGGAGTTTCTGTATTGCCTGGACTTTTTGTTGTGGTTGATGGTTGAGAAAACTGATTCATTTGTAAATATGGTTAGCTTGATGCCAAACAGTAGCGAAATTATTTAGTTCTTGGCCATCCTCCGATTC
This sequence comes from Locusta migratoria, assembly GCA_026315105.1. NCBI lineage: Eukaryota > Metazoa > Arthropoda > Insecta > Orthoptera > Acrididae > Locusta > Locusta migratoria. The sequence continues at coordinate 109,368,292 of CM048749.1, read as the reverse complement.
CCAGTCTGATATCAGTCAAAATCCAATCATCGTGGTCACTAATTTTACCTCATAGTAAGAGCTTAAATCTTCTAGACTGATAGCCATTGCGATGTTCCTCTTCTGACATAGCCTCAAGTGCATAAATAGGATTTCTGACTTCTCTCCACGTGTGGCAAAACAGGTAATATAATTGTTAGAAGTAAATAGTGATAATGGTACGCTTGTTTTTGTTAACACAAGAAAAACGTTATATGTAAGAGTATTTCAAAATAGGATTAGAGATTTATAAAGTAATTCTTCTGCAATGTGATCTGTTTTCAAGGATTCAGTACATACATAACAATTGAAAATGTTTTGCGCTGCGATGATTTCGATTGAAACCATTAGCACAACAATAAGTATACTTTAGTAAAACTATATATATACGCAGCGAGAGACCACGCTTCCACTAGTCACGAGGCGAAGATTTTATGGTGATGCCGAGGTGGAGTGGCTGAGCGCTCTAAGGCGTAATGCTGCTGAGCGCGCGGAGGTTCGAGTGCTGCCTCGGACATGGTTGTGTTTGTTGTCCTTGACATAAGTTAAAGTAATTTGTAAGCCTAGGGACTCATAACCGCAGCAGTTAAGTCCCTCAGATTTACAAAAAATACTTTTTTTTGTGGTGTTGCTACGGTATCACTTAGGCTGCAAGCGATCAGAAATAGAAAATATCCATAATTACGCACTTAAATTTCATAGACGGTGTTCATCATTGATCGATGTACCTCTTCAGTTAAGAGTAACCAGGTAAATATAAATCTATTTCTTCCACGTATAATCCAATTTACCATGTGGCTATAATATTTAGTACTTCCCCTGTAGCCGACCGCGGTGGCCGAGGGGACTGAGGCGCACCAGTCACGGTTTGCACGGCCACTACGGTCGGGGGTTCGAATCCCCCCTCGGGAATGGATATTTGTGTCGTCCTTAGTGTTAGCTAGTTCATAAGTAGTTTGTATGTTTAGAGACTGATGACCCCGTAGTTAAGTTCCATAAGCTATACAAACATTTGAACTTCTCCTGTCCCCCACAAGATTTTTTTTCTACGGTTATTACTGCCAGAAAGGTCAAATTCAAAACTGCATTAAGGAAAATTCTCGTTGTACTGTAACGGTGTTAGTATAAGTACGATAATATCTGTGTTCGTTTGGAAAGGATAATCCATAACTCATGATTCAGAGTACAAACGCTGGGTTCCAACCAATGCCACCTAGAAAGAAGGCCACGACGCTCTCGTGTGACGTCATGCAGAGCAGGACGTGATCCCGTAGCTAAGTGCCTTAGCCAATATGATCAACTGGGCAGCGCCCTCGAGTCCATCCAGTGGGCTATGTGATTGCGGCCTACTCAGTGTGGCGCTGTCTTGTCTTTCCGTGGAGTATGTCCAACACGACAGACGTTTTACGTATTCCCGACATAGCGTCATTTTCTCGGGTATTTCTAATTTCTTTCGCTGACAGCAATAATCATCCTTGGCCAAGATCGATTAGTGACCGTTTTTGAACAGGTCTAGACGTCCATTATCAAATTTTGCTCGTATTAACAGACATTCGTGATTCACAGATCACACACTGTTTTTGCTTCTTCTGATAGTAACTGGACGCCAAGTGTAAAGAAACCACCAGTATAAAATTCAAATAACTGTTCGCTGATGTCGCGATATACTTCATCACTTACCGTTGCCATTGTGATTTGCTGTAAGTACGGTGGTTCGTCAGAAAAAGATTTTTACGTATAATGTTTACACATGTTTTTGTTTGCACCTAATGTTAAGAAAGGCTGAATGTAATTGCTCTATCTTTCAGTAAACAGAACGTCAAGACTTTTACAGCCTAAATATTTCGGTATTTGGTATAGCTGTGCCTGTGCCTGAGGTATTGAAGGAGGGAGAGGAAGATTAGAAACGAAAGTTTAAGAGAAAGATAGACAAATAGGTATCTAGAGATACTGAATAGATGACACATTCCTCAGTTTTAAGATTTGAAGGGAATCAGATTATCCTTATCGATTTCCGCACCACTTACGTACCCTCTGCAAATCATGGTCTTACCATATGTTCATGCGCAATTAAAAGAATATATCGCTTTGATTATTTCAGCAGCTGAGTTTTAGCATTTACCCATGTTCTGTTCCTCAATACATATAAATATAATGAATTAATCTGTTGTGTTAGCACATATAGGGGTAACATGGTTTTCAGTCTTTCAAATTTGTCTCGTACTTTTACCTATCACAAAGGACCTGAGAAGTGAATATTCTGCTTCAGTTGCAATACGAAATAATTTAACATATTTCGCCATGACGTTAGTGGCAAGAGAACAGACACCTTCCTTCTGATGACACTCGTGAGGACAGCTCTGACGCGCGGTGACAATTCGTATCATAGGAGTACACGAGCAACACACAATTCATGGACGTCAGCTGTCAGCACCTTACAGGGTTCGCCTTTTACGCGTGAGGCAGAAGCGATAAAATTTTTCCACCTGGCTCAAAATAGAAAGTCGAAACTGTCACATGTTGTTCTGAGTTCTGGCTAGACGTCCGTGGCCTTTCAGTTATTGACTTACACTGCAAGAATGTCGCCACTACAAACCTGTCAGTGTTTATACACAGTACAGTGAATAAGTTTTTATACTTGACGCCTTGAGGATAGGCACCCACACGACTAACAACATCCACACGCTGCCGCATTCCAGGTGGTGATTGTCGTTTCAGTAGCGCATCGTAAGGGAAACACCATGTTCCGGTTCATAAACATCAGATCGTCGTTCGCATAATTGATGAGGTAACCATAAATCGTCATGCGATCACCATGTTGGTCTTAAGATTGGATTTGTGGCTTGCTGTGGTGGGTAACATGAAATATAGTAAGGTCGTCTGTCAGAACGTTGTGGCAGGTGCCCGTAATGCTGCTGAGAAACCGTCTACAGGTTGGAAGCGGTTAGCATGCACCAACGTTGCAACTTCATGTGTCTTGAGTTCCTTTTGAACTGCACACGACCGACCAGTATGCACATCGTGTTCTAACCTGTGACATTCTTCCACAGAACGTCCGTACCATCAAAACGCGACAATGTGACTACATGCGTCCTCACTGTACTCCTGGTACATCATTTCAAAAATCTTGGCAGTGTATTAGCCTAGTTTATGCTAGTACGTGTTTGCCCACTGCTCAAAGTGACATGTCAAGGTCCGACTGGTGCCATCAACTAACCGAGACAACAACGACCGCACGTCTGCGCCCAGTGCATGCACCCAACTCTCTCTTAGAGAGACGAGAGACTAACTGACATTATACCTATAGTGCACCACAGCGACGTCATCGGGTCAGTCTCAGAAATTATTCAATAAACTACGAATTTACTAATGAGATGGATTCCAATATGACCCTTGCTCAGCAAGCACGCAGAACATTATTATGTGGTCGCTTAATGTAATTCATTTCTCCTGAAACGGTTCAGACCACATAAAGGCATTCGATACTTCTTCCCTGCAGGTTCTTTTTTCTTCCTGTGTGTAAGCATGTATATTTTTTCTTGTTGCGGAGAAAGTTACAGTCGACTATAAATTTTCCAACAATGAACTATAATCTGCAAAAATGTAAATCGAATCAATTCCTTAAAAACGATTTTTTTCTTTATTTATTTACTATATGGAACTTGTTTCTTAGCTAATAATGCTAATGTTTAATCTTCAACACATAGTATACGAATGTCTCTATGTATCTCTGTGTGTGTGTGTGTGTGTGTGTGTGTGTGTGTGTGTGTGTGTGTGTGTGTGTGTGCGCGCCCACACACGCCCACTTGTGTTCCGCATCTTCTACAGTAATTCATTCTCTAACTTCTTTCTGTGAGACACTTTTCGTACATATGGGAAGTTTACAATCTCAATGGGCCAAAAACAAATATCAAGGGCCGCGCCAACACCGCTTCCACATATCACGGTAAGGAACATTTACTAAAAGTACAATCGGTTTTCGCGTCGAGTACGATGTAAATCCAAAACACTTTTATAAGAAAAATATTGCATTTTCTTGTAGGTGTCACCTGCCCTCCACCACCAAAATATTTTAAAAAAGATGACTGACCGAACAGCGTTCAAGTTTTATATTTTTTAATGAGGACGTAAAGTTAATTGTTTTAAATTTTTCATGAACTCTGGGGAAGGCTAAATGGCAAATATGCTTTTCTAAGGAATTTTAGTGAGTACTTTTCTACGGTTTATTTAATTTTATTTTACAGTCAGCAATGTTACTGTATATTTTCTCTTGACTTCAAAAGACGCCCTTGTAAGTCTCTTTCATTTATGCCCATTGCAGAGCACCTGATGATGCGTCTACATGACGCGAAACCGGTAGTACTCTTTTAATATAAAGTTAATTGCAGCCGAAGCGGATTTGGTATCAAAATGAAAATATGTTAGTCTAAAAGGTACGTAAACGAATATAAATTCAAAGTGCTGAAGAATACTATTTACCAAATTCGTCATTTTGTATGGTTTCTACACCACTATGCCATCATCATTGGGTTTTTATGTATTTATTTATACTTGTGAAAATCAAAAGTGCATTCTCGTAGTACTAATTTACGTATGAATATTACGCATAAAAATCGTAATTCTTATTTTATGTTATTACCTCGGTTTCACATTTCGTAGTCGTGTAGAACCCTTTTTATAGCTGGACAATGATAGCGTTGTCATCTCCAACCAAATAATTTATGTAAACATTATGACGAGTTAACATGCTATTTCTAGTTTGTAACCTAAATATGGTAAGCAGGAATATTTTGATCATCAGTCTGTATCGTCTATTACTAGACTTTTTTCTTTCACTTGTGTATGCTTTGTTATTATGCGCACCTATTTGTTGGCCTTCATTTGTTCTATAGTGGGAATTTATGAAATATTTACCATAATATGAACAAAGATCCAATTTCATATGTTATAGTAGATTTTCACGCGATGTACTTGGTTATTGAGTATGCATCTGGAGTTGATTATTGCCAGAGAGTTACTGAAAAATGTAATCGATTTGTAATAAAACGGTGCATTATAGGAAAGTGTAACAAACGCGGTATTTTCTTCAGCTTCTCCATTTGAGAAAAACTGAGAAAATGACTTCATCTAAAATTTTTCTGCAAGTAAGTGCGATAATGCACAACAAATAAATGGTTCTATCAGTCTTAAAGAACTACAGGAAGGCTATACAGATGCAGGAAGGAGAGTAACGCAAGAAAATTATTGACAACGGGATGGTAGAAAGACGCGACACATTATACCATAAGTGATTAACACCATTCGTACCTGAAGGTAACTCTGTTGACCTGAATAGAAACTCTCATGACGCTTCTTTCTCCTACGTTTTCGATTATTAACAGATACCTGTGAATGTTTATTTTGTATGAAGTTATTAGGTAATACAGTCTTTTTACTTTATTGTAAGAAATATACACTTCATACCACATGATGTATATGTGTGGATATTGCGCCACATTTAGCCTAGAGCGGGAATACCATTCGGTATTTATGGCCCGCAGGCGATGAAATACTTCACGAGCATGACGCGGGTCGTACGTCATTCCTCTCAGCGATAGGTTACAGCCGGACGGCAGAATTACGCAGAGTCGCGAAACTACGCCAAGTATTTTACATGCTATTTTGTACGGGAACAGAATTTTGCGAATATTATTCGCTCTTACAGTTATGTTATGCAATGCGGACGCGACACGAGCGTTGTTTGACGAATATGAAAGCACAGTTTTACATGTAACAGCGCTTCAAATTTTATGTCCCCCGCTCGTGTTTCCGTGTTCTAGTTTGCACGGTCTGAAGCGCACGTTTCCATCCGACACGAGAGTATGACGACACAGTCGTTGTGACCAACATAATTTCCGGAATAAGTGGTCCCATTAAAGTAAACGCTTTAGTTACTACATGGAGTATTCCTCGAAATGGTGCGGTAAAGTCATGAGACCTAACTGCAGTGGTCATCCGACCCTGATCTTACTAACTACATAACTCAACCAATGAGAAACAGAGCACCCTTGTCCGTGGGACAACTCGAATTTCCAACGGCGAACGATTGCGCGCACGGCAGGAAGGCAACTAGCCCCCCCCCCCCCACCCCGAAAAAAAAAAAAAAAATAAAAAAAAATGTAAATTTTAAAAAATAGATTTCTGTCCACCTCATTCTTTCCGTTTTCGTTCATAACGCCATAGGTTCCCGCTGAACACTTTTGCCCTACGAGGCGCGTCCAGAAAGTAAGTTCCGTTTGGTAATAAAATGAAATTTCACGCAGATACAGAAGAAATTTTTATTGCACAAAATTCTACAACTCTTAAACTACTTTTCCGCATAACTGCCTAAATTTTGCAGGCATTTTTCATAGCGTGGCACCAGGTTTTGTATACCTTCTTCATAGAAATCTGCCGCCTGTTTCTTCAACCTGTTGGAAACAGTTTCTTTCAGCTCGTCGCCATTGATGAAGTGATGACCGCCAAGGAAAGACTTGAGATGTAAGAACAGATGAAAGTCGCTAGGAGCGAGGTCAGGGCTGTACGGAGGATGGTCAAACACGTCCCAGCCAAATCCCTGTAGGAGGTTTTTCGTCACATTAACAGTGTGTGGTCGTCGGACCCATCTCACCATCGAATTAGTTGGTAAACGTCGTAAATTTGCCGATAAATTTCACTTGCCTTCACTTTCCTCGCATTCAGCAATCCAATCACTGACCTGATTTCACAGGCGGCGGGATTTACAATCAACGCCGTCATTTCAAACAAGCACAACAAAGCGTACGTAAGTGACAGCGATCTCCTAATGGCGCGCCGGCCGCGGTGGCCGAGGGGACTGAGGCGCTCCAGTCACGGTCTGCACGGCCACAACGGTCGGGGGTTCGAATCTCCCCTCGGGCATGGATATTTGTGCCGTCCTTAGTGTTAGCTAGTTCATAAGTAGTTTGTAAGCTTAGGGACTGATGACCCCCATAGTTAAGTCCCATATGTTCTACAAACATTTGAACATTTTGATTTCCTAATGTCGCACGTTCTTCTCCTTGATACACATCATCTACAGCGCATGTGCGGAACCGCAATCGCGGCGCTGCGGCGGTGATAAAATGAAACGAAACTTACTTTCTGGACGTGCCCCGCATTTTGGGACCTTCAAAAATCAAAATGTTTGTAGAGCTTATGGGACTTCACTACGGGGTCATCAGTCCCTAAACTTACAAACTACTTACGAACTAGCTAACACTAAGGACGGCACAAATATCCATGCCCGGGTGGGGGAGGGGATTCGAACCTCCGACCTCAGTGGCCGTGAAGTACGTGACCGCGGCCGGCTCGGGACCTTCGTCAAGCACCGTACGGTGGTTTACCGACTGTAAAAAACATTCGTTATACAGGGTGTCCCGTTTATCCTTACCACCCAAAATATCTCTGGAACAACAACACTTATTGTATAATGATATTCACCGGGCCTCATTTATGTAAGTATTTTGAAACATTCAAAAACGAGAGCATATGTGTTTTTTTAACACAACGTTATTTGTTTTTGTGGTGTCGCACAAGTACAAAGTGCGCGCCACCTACTTTCGCCGCGCGCCGCCACGCATGCACGGCGCGGCGTTCTTCGGACGACAGCCACGAGCGCCCTCTGCTGGAACCCCGCTCGTGGCCACCACGGAAATATATAGCACTTCGGACTTCGGACTGAGAGAGGAACGAGTCGGCACTTCGGACTGAGATAGCAACGAGTTAGGACCTTCGTAATCAGATAGGCACCAGTGAAGACTTTGCTATTGTACAGGCACTAGGCAGGCCTCCAACAACTATGTATCAACATTCTGCAGTACTATGTAAAAGTTAAGTATTGTTACATTCTGTGCAATATATATCTTTCTAATTTACTCGAGTGTTTATAGTTTCTGGCTGCTCCCCTCCGTACCTGCACCAGCGTGTCGGTCTCGTTTCACTCGGCTACCGACACCTACGACGAGGCTGGGACACAAAAGCGGCGACGAAGTCGGGACACAAAAGTGGCGACGAGGAGTGATAGAACCTTGGACCAGCCCGCTTGCAGCAGCCAGACAGCAGCAGTCGGAGCACGCAAAAATTGCTCCCGCCCACCCACCCTTATTATAAGATTTTTGGGGGAACATATTCTGTTACGTATTTTGTGGACTTTTTTGTTGCAGAGCGTCCTCATTTATCTTGCATTTGTGTTTTGTACTAATTTACTTGTATACGCGGCGCCTAATCGGTCAGCATGGCCACTACCCCGAACCCAAACTTAATGGAAATTATTCAGTTACAGACGGCGCAAATCACCCAGTTGCTCCAGGCGGTGGCCGAGCTGACAGCGCGGGCAGCTAACCAACAACAACAGCCGCCGCTTCAGCAGCCCACACCTGCCGCCGCAACACTTCCTACGTTTCGCCAATACAACGAACGTGAGGAAGAATGGAGTGATTATCTGGCGCAGTTTCAAGAACTCGTCGCGGCTCATCAACTTACAGGTCAGACTGTTAAGCATCTTTTATTGTCTGTGGTGGGCCCCAAAACTTTCGTGTTACTGCAAAAACTATTCCCGCACGCATCTCCTCGTGATGTAGACTTTGAACAAATTGTAGAGGCACTGAATGCTCATTATGAGAGAAAGGTTCTTGTAGCCGCTGCACGGTATCGATTTTTCAGACTTAAAAAATTACCGCAGCAGTCACACCAAGAGTGGATTACGGAACTGAAGGGCTTAACCCGCCAATGTAAATTTACTTGCTCTTGTGGACTTTCGTATAGTGACGTGATGTTGAGGGATGCGATTACGCAGAATATTCAGGACCCCAGAATTAGAGCAGCAATTCTGAAACAGTCTGACCCCTCATTAGACAGTGTACTGCAGCTTATAGAAGCGCATGATACTTTTGACTTAGCAGATGTAGAAATGCAAAGCCACAGTGTAAATTCAGTGCGCCGCAACGGACGCTTTCCTAGCCGTAGTTCTCCGTATAGCACTAGTGATTCTTATTTTTCTACCGGCCGTGCTGAACAGACAGTGAACAGTAGCCAGTGTAAAAGTGCGACACAAAGGTCGCCCCGTAGTGTTAGACACAGTAATTTGAATAACGGGCGCCAACGCTCATTTCAGAAAAATGTACGTAAATCTTGCCCCCAGTGTGTGTCTCGCCACAAGCGTGCTCATTGCCCTAGTCGCAACGCAACCTGTTATCAATGTGGCAAATCGGGACATGTGCAGTCTGTGTGTATGCAAATTAAAAACTCAAAGAACAGTAACGTTAGAAACAGTGCTTCGCATAGTGCGAGAGCAGTGCATACAGTCAATGTCATAGACGCTGTGGAGTTTAACAGTGCTTTAGTTGGTTCTCCATTGCAAGAAAGTAGTTCTGCGCCTATGGCAAAACTATATAGTGCGCCACGTAGCAAGCGCCGACGAGCGCGTAAAACAGTGCAACGGAAACGGGTTCGGGACACGCAAAATGACTATGAACAGTGCATTCCTGTAGTGAACCTAGTGCCTTCTGCAACTTCTTATTGTAAAAGTGCCCAGTACTGTGTAGATAGTGCCAGTAGACTTGTTGTAGATACTGAAAGTAATTTTAGTGCAGTAGCCTCGCATTGCGCGGACGCCGATCCGGCGGTAGTGTCATCTAGTGACAGTGTTGTTAATCCCCTGCGTGCCGAGTCTGAGCCGCTTCCTTCAATACGCGGCCCGCGCAAGTGCAGCAAACAAACCGTAGCAGACGTTGCCCACATTCGCGCGCCTGTCGAGCGCCGCAAGCAACAACTGTTTGTGAATCTCTCCATAGACAATAAGACTGTGCAATTTCAGCTTGATACTGGTTCCGCTGTTACATTAATTAATAAAGATACTTATGAACTTCTGGGTTCGCCAAAATTGTCGCCGTCACAGCAAGTGTTAACAGCTTATACAGGTGAAAATATTCCCGTGCTAGGAACGTGTAGCCTGCCTGCCTCCTTTCAAGGTGTCACGAAAACAGTTGCTTTTGTTGTTCTTCAGGCCAAATCGACGCAGAACATTTTTGGACTAGATGCATTTGATTTGTTTGGCTTATCAATTCAAAGAGATGTTCTTCAAATTTCGTCAATAGTGCCTCAGGATAAAATCAATGCATTGTGTGACAAATACAGTGACTTGTTTTCGCCGGAACTAGGTTGTGCAAAAGACTTCGTGGCACATGTGACTTTAAAAGAATCTGCAGTTCCAAAGTTTCGTAAAGCTAGACCAGTGCCTATCGCCTTGCGTGATACAGTTGCCGAAGAACTTAAACGTTGGCAAGATAGTGGGGTGATTTCTCCTGTTTCTGCGAGTCAGTGGGCCTCGCCTATAGTAATTATACCCAAGCCGTCAGGAAAACTTCGTCTCTGTGCGGACTTCAAATCAACTGTCAACAGTCAAACAATTGTAGACACTTACCCCCTGCCCAGACCTGAGGAACTGATGGACAAATTAGGACAGTCTCGCTTCTTTTCCAAGATTGATTTAGCAGAGGCATACTTACAGATTCCACTTGATGACGAGTCAAAAAAGTTTTTCGTCATTAATACTCACATGGGCCTTTTTCAATTTCAACGCCTACCCTTTGGCAGTTCTTCCGCTCCCGCAATTTTTCAGCGTTTTTTGGAACAGCTGACAGTTTCTGTACCGTGTTGTTCGAACTATTTAGATGACATTGTGGTATCCGGACGTACAGTTGAAGAACATTTAGCAAACCTGGAGTGCCTTTTCAAAGTGTTGACTGCAGCAGGTCTACGTTGCAATAAAGCAAAGTGTTCGTTTTTTCAAACTGAAATAGAGTACCTAGGCCATGTGATTAATGCCCAAGGAATCCATCCCTTACAGTCACATCTTCGAGCAATCAAAGACTTGCCTCCTCCTAAGAATGTGCATGAATTGCAAGCAGTAATGGGAAAGCTTAACTATTATTTCAGATTTATTCCCAATGCCTCTCAGATTGCAGCTCCACTGCATCACTTACGTAGGAAGAATGTTCCTTTTGTTTGGTCCAAAGATTGCCAGGTTGCCTTTGACAACTTAAAGTCTGCACTACTGAGTGATGCATGTTTGATTCCCTTTGACCCCCAGAAGCCTGTAGTGTTAGCAGTTGACGCCTCATCGTACGGTCTCGGCGCAGTAATCTCACATCGTATTGGTTCTCACGATCGTCCTATTGCCTTTGCATCCAAGCTACTGACGCCGACGCAACAGAATTACAGTCAGATAGAAAAGGAGGCCTTATCAATCATTTACGGCGTCACAAAGTTTCATCATTATCTCTATGGCAGAAAATTCTATTTGTTGACAGACCACAAGCCTCTCACGTCGTTGTTCTCACCCACAAAGCCGATTCCGCCACGTACGGCACAAAAGCTTCAGAGATGGTCCATGATATTGTCTAATTATCATTGAGATTTTGTACCGACCTACCACTAAACATGCTAACGCGGACACACTTTCCCGACTTCCGGTTGGCCAGGATGTGTCGTTTGATTCTTCAGAAATGGCATGTTGTCAGATAGACTCCAGAGATGCTTCCGCTGTCGCAGACTTTCCTTTGAACTCTCGTCGGGTTGCACAGGAAACAGCTGCGGATGCAGACCTAAGTGTGGTAGCACGTTTTGTTCGCTCAGGGTGGCCTGCCAGAGCCAAAGACATTGATCGGCCTCTGGTTCGACGTTATTTTGCACAACGTCATGCATTATCTGTAAGTCAGGGTGTACTGTTGTTGCATACCGACAACGACCAAGCAAGAGTGATTGTTCCTCGTTCCCTGCAACGAGAAGTGTTACGCCTCCTGCATCAAGGACATTGGGGTATTGTTAGGACAAAGCAACTGGCCAGACGTCATTGTACCTGGGTTGGTATGGACGCTCAGATAGAGAACATGACGTCACAGTGTACTGTTTGTGCGGAGCATCAGGCGGCTCCTCCACAACGTTTCTCGGACTGGCCACGCCCCAAGGGACCATGGCAACGTTTACATATTGACTTTGCCGGTCCTTTCTGGAACACGCGCTGGTTAATTGTTGTAGACGCTTACAGCAAGTTTCCTTTTGTGATTGCCATGAACTCAACGACGGCGTCTAGTACAATCAGTGCCTTAACATCAGTGTTTTGCATCGAAGGCTTGCCTGAAACTATCGTCAGTGACAATGGACCTCAGTTTGTTAGTGCGGAATTTCAACAGTTTTGTCGTGTGAATGGTATTCAGCATATTACCACTGCACCTTTTCACCCTCAGTCCAATGGTGAAGCAGAACGTTTCGTTCGAACATTCAAGTCTCACATGGAGAAGATGAAAGGTCAGCACTCCAGGCAGCAAGCTCTTCAAATTTTCCTGTCTACGTATCGGTGCATGCCACGTGACGGCCCGTCTCCTGCCGAGCTGCTACACGGCCGCCGTCACCGCACTCTCCTTCACCTGCTGCAGCCTCCCACGCACCGAGTCGGTTCGTATGGCGCTACGCGTTTTCAGGTTTCCACGCCGGTGCTGTACAGGGTGTTTGCTGGAAACAAGAAGACATGGTTGCCGGGCACCATTCAACGCGTGCTTGGGCGCCATATGTATGTTGTACGTTCTTCCACAGGGTCGGAGCTGCGGCGCCACGCAAACCAATTGCGCCTGCACAGACCGCGCGATCCTGTCTACGGTTTCTTGATTCCAGACCCAGTTCACCGCCAGGGAGCACAGCCACATCGTTCGTCCCCGGACTACGAGATCCCTATGGACGTCGACGTACATCCGACGCAGTCGTCGCCGCCGCTGTCGCCGCCGCAGATGACAGCGTCACCGAGAGGGACTCCGGGACCGTGCGGGCCCCCCCAGCTTGGGCCACGCACCTCAGAAGATGACCTGCTCCCTCTGGGCGGGGGCGGGCGCCCTTCCCCAGGTTTCGGCGGGTTCCCTGGAGGATCGCAAGGCGGATGCCGGGGCGCGGACGGCGTCTCGATCCCGGCCTCCGCTACGACGCCCGTCCCACCAGTAACGCCCCCGCCCAGGCCCTCCTCCCAGTGCCGTCGCCGTGGCCCTCAGCCCTACGCCACGACGGCGCGGCGGTTTGGGGGGGAGGGGTGTGGTGTCGCACAAGTACAAAGTGCGCGCCACCTACTTTCGCCGCGCGCCGCCACGCATGCACGGCGCGGCGTTCTTCGGACGACAGCCACGAGCGCCCTCTGCTGGAACCCCGCTCGTGGCCACCACGGAAATATATAGCACTTCGGACTTCGGACTGAGAGAGGAACGAGTCGGCACTTCGGACTGAGATAGCAACGAGTTAGGACCTTCGTAATCAGATAGGCACCAGTGAAGACTTTGCTATTGTACAGGCACTAGGCAGGCCTCCAACAACTATGTATCAACATTCTGCAGTACTATGTAAAAGTTAAGTATTGTTACATTCTGTGCAATATATATCTTTCTAATTTACTCGAGTGTTTATAGTTTCTGGCTGCTCCCCTCCGTACCTGCACCAGCGTGTCGGTCTCGTTTCACTCGGCTACCGACACCTACGACGAGGCTGGGACACAAAAGCGGCGACGAAGTCGGGACACAAAAGTTTTTAAATGAACAATATATTATTTCATCAGCTATGTATATCGTAACAAGTCACATAGGAAATGGCGTTGATTGTATCGCAATACAACAATTCTATCTCACGATATTGAGAAACGAATCTTACGCCTGAAACAAGTGAAACGCGCGGCTAGCTCACGTTGTGAGCAGCATAGGGTTCTGCTAGAGTCTCAGGGTGTGCGCCAGCGACGCCTATCGCCTATTTCTAGCGTCAGTTACTTTTGCAAAATCTAGGTGATGTAATTGGGGTATTGCGATGCAGTCAACGTCATTGTTTATATGATTTGTCATGCTGTAGATTGCATGTTAATTTAAAAACATTAACTTTTAAGATGTTTCAAAATACTTACACTCATGAGCCCCTGCCTCAATGTGATACCGTGAAAGTCGTTTTACAATTTACAATTTTGAGTATGTACCAACTTCATGCTGACTGGTGAAGTAGTTGCCAAGTCTATTACAATGTATCCTCTATCATGCAACATATGCTCACTTCATCATGGTATATTTATTTTTTTATGACTTTCAGGGTGTTTCATATTCATTCGGTAAGCAGTATATGAAGTCTATTAATCACATACATATAAGAATTACAAAACGAAGTGCAAGATAAAACACTACCTTTTCCTGCAACTCCTACAGAAATAAAAGAAAAATGGGTAAAGAGAGTGACAGAGGTGGATTACATTCTAAATACAGAAATAAAAGCTCAACTATAGTTTATTTGAAGAATGGAAGTGAAATAAATAGCGCTATGTATTCAAATATACTTTTATCCTGCTTCTCAAAATCGATGTAGAACTCATCTATTACTTTTTGCTCGCATATTTGTAGAGTTTGCAAGTGTTTATATCCTACTCATGGTTTCAGCTGGTTTAATTTTTTTGGTATATGGATCTACTCATGTTTAACACCAAGAAAGTTAACGTGAGTGAATCAGTTTGAAATTTATTTGTTCATTTAAGCCGAGATAAATGAATTCCTTAACCAGAATATTACTAGAAATAGAAACCTACCAAGTAGAAAATAGATTTGAAAGAACTGAAGAGTTACGCGTATAAAAAATTGTCGACAACTGGAATTGTTAGAGCAGCATGAAAAACTTCGCACCAATACCCCCTGCAGTCTCTTTGCTTTTGTGCTGTTCCGTTCCAGGAGGTGTGGCATACCATAACATTTGACAGGGGTCTGGTATCGTATTGCGGGTGACACGTTCGGTTTGCGGTTTCTAATATTAATATGATAGCTAAAGTGTCTCGCAGACATGGAAATGATATTACTTACAATGGAAATGTAAGGTGTAATTACAGCACCAATTTAGGTTTCCCATAGCCTTGGTCAGCATAGACGTTAGTGTATTAATAAATATGGGTACAATATAATTATTGGTATCATTCATTTACTTATTCCATTTATCTGTATGTCCTTATTGTAACGCACGTTTGTTGGTCGTTGAGTGGAAATCTATTAAACACAATGCTCAATGTACAAATAAGGCAGTTTGGTGTTGAGCAAATGTGAAAACATTATTTCAGTGTCGTTGCGACACTTTGTCATTTTAAAACCAGGAAAATATTTGTATACAATATAGAGCACCTCATGAAATTACTCTAAGGAAACGAAACCGGCAACGTGATTTCAATAAACTATTTCATAGCCTGCAGTATGTTGGTCATAAAGTTGAACGGCTGTGCTTGCCAGCATTTATCGTGTAAAAAGTCGTTTCTCGTCTTGATAGTGTACTCCACATGTATTATTCTCTGTTACACTGCATCGAACATATACCAACAACCATCAGTTCGAAGTGATGATATTCTTTTTCTTTGGGTCCTAGTTCAACCATTACGTCATGTGTTCGCCTTACATTTGCGTTATTTATGTTGCTATAAATCAGCAGTGACAGCACACTAAACATACTGCATATTTCTATATGTAACATACGGTTTGATATCGACAAAGACAAGATAATCACATAAACATTAGATTCACTACAATCAACTAAAGTCCTTAACACAACTTACCTACTATAAACCCAACAAAAATCACCATTTTACAACACAAAACAACACTCCACATTCTAAGACTGAGTGTTGTCTCTACTAAACAAAAAATCATTTTATTATTATATATTGATGAAAATGTTCTAGACTGCACTGTGCCATCCGACTTCCACTAAATCTGCTCGTCATATTGATTTATCAAGGTTATTCTTTTCCACTATTTGTAGCGTGTTCGTTATCGTATTAGACCTCTCGTGGTGAATACACACATAGTTATGTTGCCACCCGTGCGTGTACGCTGTGATTGTGATAACCTAAGGCGTGAATGGCAATTGTTCCTCGAGTTTGCTGATCTTATTTCAATAATTTCTGCTGCCGTCCTATCTCTGCCAGGTTCTTTTCATTTATCAATAAATCTGTTTCCGCTGCTGTTTCTGTTATAATTCCAACTTCCTCGGTTTGATGAATAGAGCGGAAATTACCATTATTCCTGAAGTATCATCCTGTTCCTTCGATCGTTAATATTTCTCAGCGCCACAACTGATTCTGTTGGTCATCTCTTACTTCTCGCGGATTATTACTTCAAATGGGCAACTCCAATACTTGTTAGCAAGTTTTTGAACACTTCTCTGTCCTCGTCGTAACGTCCTCCGAGCTCTTACTGATAACGTATGCACGTTTCATATACACTAACATGTGTTTTCTGTACGTAGGCCGCGGCGGATTAGCCGAGCGCACTGGTACGTCGAGCTACGGTGTTTGCGGCCATTCGCCATCGGGGGTTCGAGTCCCCTCATCGGCGATGAGTGTTTGTGTTGTCCTCAGGTCAGTTTACCTTAATTTAAGTAGTTTGTAAGCTACGGACTAATAACCACGCAGCTGAGTCCGATAGATTTTACAAACATTTCAATATTTAACCATCTGTATATTGTCTAGAACACAGTCTGGATTTCTGAAAGGTTCCGATATTGAGAAGGCTATTTACACTTTCAGTGAGAATGTACTTAATTCATTAGATAATAAATTGCAAGCAGCAGGTATTTTCTGTGATTTGTCAAAGGCATTTGATTGTGTGAACCATAACATCCTTTTAAGTAAATTAGAATTCTATGGGGTCACGGGAAATGCGGCAAAATGGTTCAAGTCGTACCTCACTAACAGGAAACAAAGGGTGTCAGTGCAAGTGACTAGTGAATTAGGCCAACAGTCATCATCGGGTTGGGAAGAAACTACATGTGGTGTCCCACAAGGATCCATCTTAGGGCCATTGCTTTTTCTTGTGTACATTAATGATCTCTCATCAGTTACACTACCAGAAGCAGAGTTCGTTTTGTTTGCAGATGATACAAGTATTGCAATAAATAGTAAGTCAAGTATATTGATAGAAAAGTCTGCTAATGATATTTCCATGAACATTAATAAATGGTTTAAAGCCAACTCATTGTCATTAAACTTTGAAAAGACGCACTACATGCAGTTCAGAACATGTAAGAGATTTCCTGACAGCATATGCATTAAATATGAAGAAGAGCAGATAGAAGAGGTTGACAGAATTAAATTCCTGGGATTACAGCTTGATAATAAACTTAGTTGGGAGGAGCACACCACAGAACTGCAGAAACGACTCAACAAATCTGTATTTTCAATACGAGTGTTATCAGACATAGGAGACATAAAAATAACAAAGCTTGCATACTTTGCTTACTTTCATTCCTTAATGTCATATGGTATAATATTTTGGGGTAACTCTTCAAGTCAGTCAAAAGTCTTCAGAGTCCAAAAACGTGTAATACGTATTATTTGTGGAGTAAATTCATGGACGTCTTGTAGAAGCCTCTTCAAAGAACTGGGTATATTAACTACTGCCTCTCAGTACATTTATTCCTTAATGAAATTTGTCATAAATAATATATCCCTTTTCCCAACAAACAGCTCAGTTCATACATACAACACTAGGAACAAAACTGATGTACACAAGGACTTAAAAGCACTTACTTTAGTTCAAAAAGAGGAGCACGACTCAGGAACACACATTTCCAATAATTTACCATCAAGTATAAAAAATTTAGCTACAAATAAAGATCAGTTTAAGAGGATCCTAAAAGACTTTCTAGTGGCCAACTCCTTCTACTCCATTAGTGAATTTCTAAATTGTACCAAATGATGCATGCACTCATACTATATTAGTATTATTATATTATCAGCAAAAAAAAAAAAAAAAAAAAAAAAAAAAAAAAAAAAAAAAAAAAAAAAAAAAAAAAAAAAAAAAAAAAAAAAAAACTTAAAAAAATTATGTATCTGTATTTATATTATAAGTGTATGTATTTATATTATTAGTGTTACTTGTTATTCAACTTGTAAATTTGGTTTCTTGACATGTTCCACATCCACGAGGATCCCCTCAATATGGATCAACGGAACAAATAAATAAATAATCTAATCTGTATGTGGTGTCCGGTTTTTCGGACATGTTCGAAAGCAAAGACAATATTTAAGATACCGCAGCTATCAGGGCGACGATTCGCGTACAATTTATTTGCGGGAGTGAGAATAAACATACTCGCTGGCTAAACAACTACTTCGAATGTCATTAAGATATGTAATTCTTGTCTTGAGATACTGACAGAGAAGTAGAAATAAGTTACTCTTTAATTTATGTTTATTTTCTTGGAAATGGAATACTGAAAAATGTTGCAATGGCATTAGATCGTTAACTAGGCTGGAGATATATATTATATCCAAAAGGTAATACTTCGTTCGTTGATCCTAGTACTTCACATACTTCCAACATTTCTCAACTGGGAAACTTAGGACATCGGACTGTGCTTTTTTTGTGAGTGAATGTGACGAGTCTGCAGTGATTAATAATGCATTTAAACGTAATCAGTAATCGATCCTTTCGCCGAAGCATAACAATTATGAACAGACATTGCACACGCAGTTGCCTGAGAGGCTACGTTTTCAAGTTTCTGAACTATAGATAAAGTTTCACGACTTCTTCCACTACCTTAGCACGCGTCCCGACAAATATATTTTCAACTCAACCGTAAACTGTTAACGTTATGTCCTCGCCTATTTTCACTCATTATTCGTAGAATTTTACCGATTCCCTTAAGAGTTCGTACCTGGTGTGCATCCACAGTGAAGAAGGGTTGCTGCCCTTGGTATGATATTTCTGTCTTGGCATTAGGCGGGAGGCACGTTCAGATTGTCTTTGCTATCGTGGTGATTACTGTTGCCCCAATGGCGTAGTGGTAATCGTAACTATCTAATGAGCAGGAGGACTGTGTTCGAATCTCGGCTGAGCACAATTTTTCAGAATTCCCCTCTGATTTAATTCAATGCTTACTTGCATATAATTCCGTTAATTCCTTTGTGCCTTGGAAATGTAATTATTTCTGATGGTCACCATGGCGCTTCGTCATATTGGTTTTTCTTAAGTAACAATTAAAAAAACTTTATAGGACATCGGAATCATGATGTTTCGAAGTATCTGCACATTCTGCACTTCTTATTTTAGTCTTGCGTTGACATCAAGCAACAATCTGCAAAAGTCCCTTTGAATACCACAGACCTATTTTTTCTGCAAATAAATCTTGTATATACTTTTATGGCGCAAATAGCGGAAGTAATCGGTTATATTTATACACCTTGGATTTATAAGCTACACTTCTTCTTGCGCCCTCAGATTTAATAGAGAAATAGTGTCTGTAGTCGGCTACTGATTCCTCTTCCTATTTCCATATCGATTCTAACGATGGATTTCTAATCCCTTCTCACACAAATTGTTCGTTAAAATTTTGTCCAAGGTACGTCGTGATTTAAAGTAATGTTATTTGTCCTGTAAGCTTTATTTCCTGTAAGATATGAGCAAATGCGCCACAATTCGCCTCTTCTAGCAATCCAGAAAAGAACATCATTCTCCTTTAACCAGTCGCAATCTTGTGCTAAAGTTTCACCTCACTGTTTTTTTTTTT
Organism: Locusta migratoria; assembly: GCA_026315105.1. Lineage (NCBI taxonomy): Eukaryota > Metazoa > Arthropoda > Insecta > Orthoptera > Acrididae > Locusta > Locusta migratoria. The sequence goes on along the minus strand of CM048749.1, from coordinate 109,348,681 downwards.
TTTACTTTCTTTGCATAAACGTAAATAGTTCCTTTACTTTCGCGGATTCTGTAATCGCGTATTTACTTCTTGCTAAGATTTCCTGTTACTAGTGGCCACTACTCTTCTAACTCAAAATGCTTATATTTCAGTTTTTTCCGGTAGGTTACTGATCCTGTCCTCGAATTCCTCGACACGTTTCTGTCCCGTCTGTTTTTACTTTTGTATACAGTGCAATGGGAGATATGGATTTATTCTTTGTTTCGTTATTTCTTTTAGCAGTCTTGTTAATACCGTTAAAGCTGCATGCTTTTTCTTCATTGCCTGTCTTTCTTAAAGTCTTGATCCGTTTTTCCTCGCTATCGTTGCTTCTATTGCTTTCTCCGTTTTTAACCTTTTGTCTGATACCTCCTCAGCAAACATTTTTATTTAAAAGGCATTTTACGCCACTGGAGAGCGATCAACAGTTTATATAAGACACTTCATTCAGCCAAGATCGCTAGAAATTTTATTTTCGTTTATTTTCGTCCCTTAACCGGTTTCGGTGAGCTCAGTCACCCTCTGAAGAAAGTCCAGTACAATTACTTAGCGTCATATGTAAAAATAGAAACATAACCTTGTTAGAAGGGACGAAAATAAAATTTTAGTGATCTTGGCTGAATGAAGTGTTTTATATAAACATTTTATACGTAAAGTCATTTATTTCTTCCCTTTACTGCCATGTCATTCACCTTCTTTAAACGTTTTCGGATTCAGAAATATTCTTTGGATTTCCACTACCTGCTTGATATGGGCTCGTTGGACACCAGTGAGTATATTCTTGTGTCACTTCTGCTGACCCCCTCCTCAACATCGTAATTTATAATCGTATACATTCCATCGTTAGCACTACCCGTATAATCGTTTGCCCCTACGTTGGTAAATGTCCTAGAATTTGATATTAAAATTGAAAGACTGTCTTCTTTCTAGAATATCCATTTAAAACTACTATTATGGCAGTATTAATAGTAGTCTTAGACGAAATGTCAAATATAAGCTCGTGATGATCTTCGTTAACTAGACATAAAGTGTAGCATATCGCTTCTTGATATTCGAATGCATAATTAATCTAAAAACCGAATTTAACTTGATGCAATTAAAGAAAGGTGTGGTACTAGAGAGGAATTCCAAGTATCGACGTTCCCAAGATATTTGTTGTTGTTGTAGTCTTCAGTGCGCAGACTGCTTTGATTGCAGCTCTCCACGCTACCGTCTCCAGTGCAAGCCCCTTCATCTGAGAATACGAACGGCAACCTACATCCTTTTGTATCTGCTCACTGTATTCATGTCTCTGCCTCCCTCCATGACTTTTACCCCACACACTGCCTTCTAATGCTCACGATTCGTTGATGTCACAGAATGTGTCCGCCGGATATGAAAACAAGGTATCGAAATTGAAATGAGATATTTTTGTTCTCATATTTTTAAATAAAATTTCGTTATCTCCTCTGAATTTTATACGTTGCCATGTATAAGCAAAATTCAACCATGTAAAAGTGTGCGCTTTGTGTTGTTATGTCTGCAAAGTTTTCAAAAATATTTTGCAATACTGAACTTGATGCTCAACAGTACCTGTGACTAATAACGAAGACAAAGTATAACCTTCAGCAAGAAATGATATCTAGCAGTAATTACTGTAAAAATCAATTTTTTCAATGACTAGATTTGTTAAAATAGGATAATAAAGGTTGTATACGAAGAAGAGACCAAGAGATGCCGGAAGGTACCAGATAGATCTTATAATGATAAGACATAGTATTCGGAACCTGGTTTTAAACTGTAAGACATATTCTGGGGCAGATACTGACTCTGACCATACCTTATTGGTCATGAACTGCAGGCTGAAACTGAAGAACTGCAGAAAGATAAATAAGGAGATGAGACCTGGATAAACTGAAGGAACCTTAAGTTCTTGAGAATTTCAGAGGCCGCTTTAGGCAACAATTGACAAAAACAGGGGGAAATAAAACAGTAGAAGAGGAATGCTTAGCACTGAGAGACGAAATAGTGAAGGTAGCAGAGGTCAAAATAGGTATAAATGTAAGACCTGCAAAAAATCCTTGGATATAAATGAAAGGAGAAAATATAAAAATGCAGTAAATGAATCGGGCAAAATGGAGGCCGCGTGGGAGTAGCCGAGCGGTCTGGAGACCCACTTTGCGGATCGCGCGGCCTACCGCGTCCGAAGTTCGAATACTCTCTCGGGCATGGATGTTTGTGTTGTCTTTAGTATAAGTTACTTCATAAGTAGTTTGTAAGTTTAGGGACTGATGACCCCATAAGCTTTTCAAACATTTGAAAGTTTTTGCAAAATGGAGCCCAAACGACTATGAAATGAGATTGACAGGAAGTGCAAAATAGCTAAGCAGGAGTCGCTAGATGGCAAATGCAAGTAAGTAAAATAGTGTTTAAATAGGGGAAAAATAGATACCGCCTACAAGGAAAATAAAAGAGACATTTTGAAACAAGAAAAGCAGCTGTATTAATATCAAGAACTCAGAAAACCATACTAAGCAAAGAGGGATAGCTGAACTGTGGAAAGAATATATAGAGGGGCTCTACAAAGGAAATGAACTTCCAGGCAATATTGTAGGGATAGGAGAGGGAGTACTGCGAGAAGAATTTGACAGAGCACTTAAATTCCTAAGCGGAAAAAGGACCCCTGCTGTGAATGAAATTCCCTCAGAACTACTAAAGTCTCTGGGAGAGTCGTCCATGACAAAACTATCTCACCTGGTGCGTAAGATGTATGAGATACAAGACATATCCTCAGACTTTAAGAAAATGTAATAATCCCCATTCCAAAGAGATCAGGCGCTGCCAGATTTGAAAATTACAGAATCATCACTTTAATAAGTCATGGCTTCAAACTTTTAAAAGGAATTATTTATAGAAGGAAGAAAAAGCTGGTAGAAGCCGACCTCGGGGAAGATCAGTTTGGATTCAGGAGAAATGTAGGAAAACAAGAGGCAATCCTCACTTTACGGCTAATCTTAGAAGATAAAAGAAAGGCAAACCTAGTTTTCTAGCTTTTGTAGATTTGGAAAAAGCTTTTGACAAAGTTGATTGGAATAGAATGAAACTTCACTCTGCAGGAGGCGAGGTACTGGCAGAAGTAAAGTTGTGGGGCGGCATCGTGAGTCGTGTCGGGATAGCACAGTCGGTAGTGCGCTTGCCCGTGAAAGGCAAAGGTCCCAGGTTCGAGTCCCGGTTCCGGCACACAATTTTAATCTGCCAGGAAGTTTCTTGATTGGAATAGACTCTTTCAAATTCTGAAATATGCAGGATTAAAATATAGGAAACGGAGGGTTATTTACAACTTGTACAAAAACCGGACGGCATTTATCAGAGTTGTAGGGCATGAAAGGGATGCATAGGTTAGGAAGAGAATAAGACAAGGTTATAGCCTTTCTCCAATGTCATTCAATTTGTACATTGAGTAAGCTATAAATGAAAGCAAGGACAAATTTGGAGAAGAAATTTAAGTTCAGTGTGAAGCAATGTAATCATTGCGTTTTGTCGATGACATTTTAATTTTGTAAGAGACGCAAGAGACCTGGAAGAGCAGTTGAACAGGATGGACAGTGGTTTAAAGGTGCGTACAGGATAATAATAACATTATCGTGTGGCTTACTGGCCTGGTGCATGTCTTTCAATTGGACGCCTCTTGGCCACTTGCGTATCACTAGCCTACCCCAGTTCTCCAATCGGGAAAAAGAGGACCTACAGCTTAACGTGGAATCCAAACCACGTGTCGTTTCTGGCGACTCTTCACATCGTTGAGAGGTGAAGGATGGGTTAATACGCAGACTGAAAAAACCCGAGGTCCGACCGGGTTCCAAACCCGCGACCCTTCGGTTTCCAGTCGAGCGCTTTACCCCGGGCCCGACAAGACAAACATTAACAAGAGCAAAATAAGGGTATTGCAGTGCAGTCTAAGAAAATCAGGCGATGTTGAAGGAATTATATTAGGTAACGAAACAATAAAGGCGGTAGATAAGTTTAGTGATTTTCGAATTCAAATAACGCACGATGGTCGCAGTACAGAGGATATAAAATGCTGAATGGCAATGGGAAGAAAAACGTTTTTCAAAAAGAGAAAGTTGCTAACATCGAATATTAGTTTAAGCGTAAGGAAGACCTTTCTGAAGGCATTTGTATGGTGTGTTGCCTTGTATGGGAGTGAAACATGGACGATAAACAGTGCAGACAGGAAGAGGATAAAGGCTTTAGAAATGTAGAGTTATAGAAGAACGCTGAAGATTAGGTGGGTGGATCGCCTAACGAACAAGGCGGTACTGAACAGAATTGAGGAGAAAAAGAATTTCTGGCATATCTTCACTATAAGAAGGGATCGATTAGTAGAACACATTCTTAGACATAAAGGAATCGTGAATTCACCATTGGATGTAAGTGTAAAAATCGCAGAGGGAGAACAAGAGATGAATTATTATGAGATGAAGAGGCTTGCTCAGGATAGAGTAGGTTGGAGAGCTGCATCACACCAGTCTCCGGACTAAAGGCCACTACAACAACAACAGGATAAAAAATTTCATATGGGCCGGAACGTCATATCTTAACGCAGGTGACTTCTTTGTCTGCTTTGATTATGAATCTGATTTCGTGATGGAACAACGCAGTAGGAAAGACACTTTGAAATTTACGTTTGACCGAAACTTTGCGCGACCGAAATCGTTTGAAATAGAAGACTGGTTAGAGACAATAGTGAAGATACGTCTTGAAGACATAGTTGGCATTCATTTGTCGATCGTCAACACTGTAGTTTTTGTCAAACTGGTTAGTGCCGACCTTTGCGAGAAGATCGTTGAGTCGTGTAACGGGATGTTGAAATTTAACCACCGTGACGGAAATGTTGGTGATGTGTATGTGACCCACGCAGGATTTGGTGTTCGAACTGTTAGAATCTTCGAACTTCCCTTCGAAATAACTAGCGAGGAAATTAATGCAGTTATATCACCATACGGCCGCGTTTTGAGCAATGTTGCAGAAAGGTGGTCTAGTGCACACAAGTTCCCTGTATTAAACGGGGTGCGGCAGTTGAAAGTGGAGTTGCGTCGGCACATACCGTCATACATTAACGTATGCGGATATCGTGTTATCGTTATGTACGACGATCAGCCGAAAACGTGCGGTGCTTGTGGCGCGACTGGGCATGTTAGGTCCGAGTGCATACAGAGGCGAGTGGCGCAGCTGCCGGCCGGCGAGCCCGCCGCGCCGCCTGTCATGACGTCACTGCCCGTGACGTACGCTGCCGTGACGCGAAGCCTGCCTGCTGCCGCCGCGGCCCCCGAAGCCGGTAGTAGTCGTGACGTTCAGGAGGCAGAGGTGCTTATGGACGCTACTGACACCTCGGAAGTGATGTCTCCCACACCTGTGGAGACTGTGGAACCTGTCTTAGCTGTTTCGGAACAATCCCCGCAAGCCGTCCTAGCAGAGTCCCCCTCGGTCGATGCTGTGGCCGACGCAACGATGGACGCCGTTCCGATATTGAAACAGGGCCCCCCAACATCCGACATCGTACCTGCAGTAACTCTCGATACCAAAAATCAACTGTCGGAAACGAACTCAACAGTTTCTCCTGTTGACGATGTCTCTCCACCGAATGTCCCTGCGTGCGATGGAAACAGTCCTCCTCGAGGGTCACCCCTCAGAGAAACAAGAAGCGGAGGATTGCGCGCCAAGGTGCAAAGGAGAATGCGGCAATTCTACGCGAAAAGGCCAGGCAAATAGCTGGCGCACTCAGTCAGAAAACACCAGAGAGTCACGGCAGAGACGTAAAACATGTGTCTGCTGATGCGCCTTCTGAATTGCAAAACAGCTCAGTTCCTGCTAACGTGAATTCTGAGGCGATTACACAACACCGGCCCAGAAAGTATGACCCAATGAGGACTGTACACCCTCCCGAACTCTCGGTAACTGCAGCTAACAAGCCTTCATCAACTGCTTGGACAGATTTAATGGAAATGGGGTCCAGTGACGAAGACGAAACAATGGATACATCTCGAAATACGACAAGTATCGGTAGTGCCACCAAGCTTGACGTTGGTCTCCACGACAATGTCTCTCCCACAGACACTTCCACACAAGGTCCGTCGTCTGAGCCTTTCCCCAATGAGGAATACTTTTAACATCTTATACTTGCTGGTGATTAGAATTCTTTGTCCTTTCGAATTGTTCCACTATATATGATATTGTACTCCTTCGACTAACGAACATGGACATTAAACAAACCTACAATGTCACCACGCTAAACATCTCTAGAATAGAAAGTGCTGTTAAGATACGATCCCTGGTTGACTTTTTATATAACACCAGCGTTGATATTGCCTTGCTGCAAGAGGTACTCACTGCATTAGATGTGCCCGGCTATGTTACAATCGACAATGTTAACAAAGAGGACTCGGTAGGAACTGCCATCTTACTGCGTGATGGAATAACCTATACACACGTGCAGCGGCTAGCAAGTGGTCGAGGTATTTCCCTTCGTGTGAACGGCGTGCAGATAGTTAACATATATGCTCCCTCCGGTACTAGTCGTAGGAAAGAACGCTCAGAATTTTCTCGAAATGACGTACCACTACTTATGAACCCTGTTCCCGAACAACTTATTTTTGGCGGAGACTTCAATTGCGTCATAAATGACAAGAACCAGACTCCAAACACGAACAGGTGTATTGAGCCGCAACATCTGATTGAAGGTATGCGTCTCCACGACACATGGGAGATAATCCACGGGGAGCGGATAGCGTACACCTTTGTCACGCATCAGTCTGCCAGCCGGATCGATAGAATTTATGTGTCAGACGCACTTCGGCGTCATACTGTGAATTGTGACATCGCTCCGGTTAACATCTCAGACCACGCCTCACATCAGTGCTACATCAATCTCCAGCGCCAGCAAATTTACCGAGGCAAAGGATACTGGAAACTGAACGTCAGCCTCTTGCAAGAGGAGGTTACAGAGGTGTGGCAACAGCTCCAGCGCCACCGCGTACGTTATCCCACTGTCCTGCAATGGTGGATCACTTATGCGAAGCCTAAACTGCGGCGGGTACTCATGAACTATGCCCGTCAAAAGAGTTATTGGCAGAAGGAAACAATAGAACATTATTACAGATGTTTGAGAGACTTATACAACAACGTTGATATCCTAACCGATGACACCTATTTACGGATTAAACGTTACAAGGCGAAAATAACCGATATCCAACGACGTCGCATGGAAGGACTCATCACCAGATCCCACCCAAAAGACGCTGCTGCTGCAGAACGTGCTTCTCTGTATCACATTCTGCGGATAGCCAAACGGCGCAAAGCCCAGATGATTGAGGCAGTGGTTGATGATGCCGGGAACGTTGTCACACGGCAACGTGACATTGCCGCTCACGTCCACAACTACTACCGTAAACTTTACCAGAGACAACCAGTGGATGAACCTCGCCTCGATACCTACCTTGCAGCTCTGAGCTGTCGTCTGTCTTCGGAGGACAAAACAAACCTGGAATCGGCCTTTACAGAGGATGAAATAAAGCTCGCAGTTCACGGAGCAAAGAAAGGAAAATCACCTGGACCAGACGGCATAGGTGCCGAGTTCTACCAACGCTACTGGCACATCCTCGGACAAACACTTCAAGAGATGACAAATGACGTATGGCAGATGGGAGATATACCCCAGGCACTTAAGGAAGGCATCATAATACCCCTGCCGAAGAAAGGCAACAGCCACAAAGTGGAAAACATGAGGCCCATCACGCTACTGAATGCAGATTTCAAAATCATCACAAGATCGATCAAACAGCGGATGCAACCCGTCATGAACAAGATACTATGTCGTCATCAATATAGCGCAGTCCGGGGGCGCAGTGCGATCTCCGCTGCCTGTGACATGAGAGACATTATCTGCACGTATGCCGATAACAAAGCCCGAGGCGCTCTCGTATTCTTAGACTTCGAAAAGGCATATGACCGTGTGTGTCACACCTTCCTCCTTCGTAGCATGGCGAAATTGGGGTTCGGAAATAAATTTATCGATCTCATCCGGAAAATTACCACCGGCGTTTCCTCCAGAATTCTCCTTAATGGACACTTCACTAAGGAGGTGATGATAGAGCAGTCTATCAGTCAAGGATGTCCGCTTTCTGTCCTGCTATACGCCTTGTCAGTTGAGCCCCTACTGACTAATTTAGAACAAACTGGCATCGGGATTCACATAGGCTCTCACACTGTGCCGTGTATTGCTTATGCTGACGATATATGTATTGCTGTCTCTTCTACATCACAACTGACGGCCGTTGGCAATGAGTTAGCAGCCTTCGCATCCGTTTCAGGAGCAAAACTGAATAAAATTAAAACCACAGCCCTACAAATTGGCCGTGGAATAGGAGATATATCGGACGTTGACTGGTGTACACAAAAACCGTGTCACAAAACTCTCGGTGTTTCTTTCGAGTCTGAACCAGACAGGTTTCTGACGAAAAACTGGAAAGACATGCTAAACAAATTACGTGCCACATTGATACTACATTCTGATCGTGATCTGAATCTCATGCAGAAAGTCAGAACTGTACAGATTTCCATCACAAGCCGGATGAATTACCTTGCGCAAATACTTCCAATATCCGACCACCTCGCGAGCAGCATACAACGAACGCTTTGCTGGTTCCTCCTCAGAGGCCACGTATTTAAGGTGCAATTTGAAACTCTAACCTTACCCACTTCTAAAGGCGGCCTAAACCTCATAAATGTTTCGAAGAAATGCGCAACGCTGCTTGTCAACCGAATCAGGAAGGAAGTCTACAATCGCAACACCAGCATAATCAAATACCTCACCACGCGGTGGAAACCTCACAGCCTCGATGCTCCGATCAACATCAGCGATATTCCACTTGTTTACCGTCACGTGAGACGCTACTACACGGAAATGAGCTAGTTCGGCACTGTGTCGACAATACCAGGAATCTCAATAACAAAAAACTGTATGAACTCCTTACAGTCACAAATCACAGGAATCGTATAGAAGCCAAGTACCCATTGACGCAATGGAATATCGTTTGGAGAAATGTGCACCACGATATACTACCGTCATACGTAACAGCTGACTGGTATCTTGTCGTAAACGACAAAATAGCGACTAATGAAAAGCTACACAAGATAGGTCTTCATCACGTACCATCTTGCACCGTATGTGGACGAACCGACACGCTCTTTCATAGATTCACGTGTGGACATGCAGAAGAAATTTCAAACTTTCTTCGTCAAAGATTATCGGTGCTAGACCGTACGGCACCCAACCGCGTTGACCTTGAAGAGGTTCTTCGACCACAGAAACTGCGATATCCACGGTCCAAAAATAACGCAGCAACGTGGATCATCGGCCACACAGCATCTTTCATCATACGCAATAGAGGAGCAACTTTCCATGACTACTACGCATACATAGCGAGAGAACATATGAAGATATACCAGCATAAGACTTACAGACTCACATTTAAAAATATGTTAAATATTGTAATTAATGGTTAAATGATGGAAGGAAAATAATTGAAATAACTCGATACTGACGACAATCGACCTTAACTTAGACCCACAACAAAAAGATCATCCTACGATTCTTTCACCGGACATACGAGATGGCAACAAACTGAAGACTTGCCCCAGAAATGATCTTTCTTCTTCATTCAGGAAAAAAAAATTATTTTGCTTTTCATTATTTTTTTTAACTATAAAAAAAAAGGATCATTGTTTCGGATGAATATTGATAAAGTTCAAAGATTTCGGGCCAAACATCTTTTTCTTCTAATGGGGTTGAATTGGTTTTGTGAATAATCTTGTTCAGTATTCTCTGGCAAAAGGTAAATGAAATTAAAATATAAAGTTAACAATCAGAAACATGCACTTAGAGATTGTAAGGATCACCTTAAAATGCACTTGACGAAACTTTCAGAGCTGTGATAGTAGTTTATTTTTCTGCGATTGGGTGTGCCGTTTTTAATAATTTCTTCAGCAATGGTCAGTTTATAGGGATATATTTCTTCGAGGGGAGAATCTTGGAGGGGTAATAGAAACATTCAGTTGTAGTAATAGAGATAATACAAGTTATCGGTGATTATTAGAGACATTATTGATCATTTTCTCAGTCATCGACAGATTATTCGAGTTCTCGTGGAATGCACAGGGGGTAAAAACAGAGCCGCAGTGGAGTGGCCGAGCGTTCTAAGGGGCCTTGATGTGGAGCGCCCGGTTGCTCGCCGTCGGAAGATTGTGTCCTCCTTTGGGAGTTGGTGATGATGTTGTCATTAGCAGATATTACTTTACCTTAGTTCAAATTCTTTATAAGCCTAGGGACTGATGACAAGTCCCTTAGATTTACAAACATTCGAACATATGTACCAACGTTCACCTTTTTTTCTCTGAGGAAACAAATTATCATGAATACATAGATGTGACGGGATGTTGTGGACAGGGCCGTTCATCGGAAAGAGTCTTTTATTAGATACAATTTACGGTGATATGTTACGGACATGTCATCAAACCTTGATAAACGTCAAATGCAACGAATATCAGCCACTAACTAAACTGCAGACTTATTCGTCACTGTCCTGACTTAGGGATATAATTATATGGCACTTATATCCGAGAAAATTGCATACAAAGTCTTTGTCACACAGCAAACTGAACGGCGATCTGTGTCGAATACCAGTAGAAACTGAAAAATTGTCCGTCAGGGAAATTTTTTATTTGTGACTTTTATAAATGTTATTAGTGAGTACATTGAGACCATGAACATACTTTTGTGATACTAAGAATTTATGCTGTACGTTCGCTACGTAAGTTAAATCTACAATTACACGCCAAACCAGGTATTAAGCGCACATTTTAACATTTTATATGAATGTGATGGGCCTACGGTTACTTGGAACCTATTGCTCTCGGTAGCGAATAGTAATGTGGAAAAAACATCTTTAAGATATATATATATATATATATATATATATATATATATATATATATATATATATATATTGCCATTTTACCAGGAATAGAAAGTGTGGATTTTCCAAACCAAGTAATTGGTACTTTTTATACCAATACAGTATGACTTTTCTAATATATCGTGATAAAGAATACAGATTTAGAATACCGGAAACGTATTTTTTTAGATAAACATCTAAACATACAGAAAACATTTGAGTCACTTGCCATTCCCCAAGATACTACTCTTTGTAAATTTCATTTTCGCGTTCTACATTTTCAAACATATTGCTATCGCTATCGTCACTCTAGAACCAAATAGGGTATCATTCTCCTCTAAACCTTACATACAATTACGGTATGTTATTTACATTTCACAAGCAGCTATTTATGACCTAAGTTCAACCACATGAGAAGTTATGTACAAACTCGTTGAAATATTTTGCAATATATGACTACACTGAATGCTGCACATTAACTACGATGAGTAACGAAAGTAAAAGCACGCCTTGGTAGCGCGGAGTTAATTATGTCTGTGACATGTAAAAAAAATCAATCTTTTCCGAGTACATTTTTATCAGATTGTATTGTAACTTTCAGAGCGGCCTGAATACCGTTTTCGGTACAATACGCAGTTGCTTCCCAAACATTACGGTGTTTTGGTTGCACCATGACAATGAAGAATTGTTTTAAAAACGAATAAATAGCATTTTCACTTGACACATAAGAAATATTTGAACAATTTTCTATAGTCAGTTAAATAAACATTTGCGACTCATTGAGAAGAATCGGGTTTTTGTGATTTTGTGCAGAGGTATGATGTGTTAGGGCCTCCATATCTCGGTATCCGATGAAGATATAGAAAAAATTTATAATGCTGCTTTGAAAACACCATGTTAAGAGCACACGGTAACCATTTAGACAATTTTCAGTGAATAGTAAGTTAGTAATAACCATACCCCAAAATTGGTGATTTTGGTAACCAAAAATTATGTTTTTTGTTATTTTCTCAGGAACCTATAAATAAATGGTCCTTCTGCAAGCCGTATAAAGCACACTATAGACCACAAGCAATGTAAAAAACAATAACCGATAATATATACGAGAAAACATGCGAATGTTTCATCTCCTACATCAAGAAGGGTTCTTCTAAACATCATCTCAATCGTAATACTTTAGCAAGATTGATTAGCATTCGTCGAGAACATCTTACGCTTCACTACTCAAATGAAGTCAAAAACCGCAACTTCAGAGGTACACTGCACCGTTCCTACTGGCCCACAAAGCGAGGCGGCGCAGTGGTAACCTCGCTGGACTCACATTCGGAAAGACGTTGGTTCAAATTCATATCCTACCATTCTGATTTAGGTATTCCGTGATTTCCCTAAATCACACCGGGCAAATGCTGGGATGATTCGATTGAAATGGCGCGGTTGATTTCCTACCTCATCCTTACCAATAATCCGTGCGTAAGTTCCATCTGTAAAGACCACGCTGTCGATAGGACGTTAAACTATAAACTTTCTTCTCTCCCACTGGTCCCGATTGGTCAATGTGCTATGCGGCATGGCACACTCTGAGCCCTCTAATGGACGACTGCAGAATTTTGCAGACGCGCGAGTATCACTAGTGCATTTACTTTCGCACGATGTTATTGTATTTATGTTTGTTCGAGCCCAAGTGTTTCCTTTGTATGTGAATCAATGCCATGCTGAGTAATTAACTGTTACATGTAGATGACTCCATCTGGAGTCATTTTTTATATATTACAGATGGATTTCGGTCAATAATTTCAGATTATTTATTTTTATTTCTTATTTATTATTTATTTATTTATTTATTTTTGCAACACTGAGGATGGTCAGACACTGACCGAAATCGATCTGTAATATATAAAAAATAAAGGAGTCAATGCGGCCAAAGATGGTTCTTCCCATTTTAATAATTAATTGTTGTTACACACTTATAGAAACTTATCCTTTAGTAGAGCTTACTCTAGTAAGATAACATCTAGATGGAAAACAATTAACATCCTACGATTTACAGCAAAAGACACAAAAACGTAACAGCAATTATGGGACAGTTTAAAAATTTTGAAATTTTGTACTATGATTAAATTAAGTCCGTCTTGTTGGGTTAAGGAAAATGTGGTAGCCATTTAATGAGAAAAGGTGAGTTGAATTACCTTAGAGAGCTTTTTCACTGAATTTACGTACTATATTATTGGAACATTTATTTAATTGAGAGAATTCTTTTAATGACCATGAATCACATATGTATCAGACGTCTACATAAGACTATTTGAATTACATTTGTGAGACATTTATATAACGGGTCTGAGTCACATTTGTGTGAGACAGTTGCTTTACACTTGTAAGAAAACTGGTGAATGACATATTAGTATCACTTTTATATGACACAAATTTATGGTCTAGAAAGGGGAATTTATTACTATTACTTTAAGGGTACGGACTTTAAGAAACACAGAAATATGACAGCTCATGACCTATGTTAACAAACACAAGCAGTCAAAACTTTCTTGATACTACAGTGAATGGAATACCACTGGCAGACACTGAGGAGACGCTGTATCCTAAGTATACATACAGCAGATGGCCGTTTCTGAAACAATGTGCAGCGAAACAGTAGGCAGCCGGCAGCCTCAGATGCTCACTCGGCTACAATTACTCGCTTCTTACAGAGAGGCGCCTTTAAATGGCCAACAAATGTCTCACATTATCTACGTAAGTTAACTTGCTGCATTAATGGTCGATCCCTGTTCTGTATTATTACCTTTGTTTATCCAGACTTAATTTGCCTTTTTTCCCCGATTTTTAGCATTTTCATTTTTACTGAGCCGCTACTTAATACCACATCCCTGTACACAGTGAGAGCATTTATCAGTAATTATTTATTTTTCTACTTATAGGAGTGGTCGTTCGGTTCATTTTAAGTACAGTATAGAACCTCTTACCTGTCTTGGATTGAAACGTGCACTGCTTTTGATGTACGAGCCTGCATGTCACGTTAGATTTGTTCCACTTACAGAGCCGCCGCTTTAGGGTACACAACATTGCAGATCAATCTAAATCGTCCGTCCAGTTTTTAAAACAGGCCGAAGGCTCATAAAATACAACTTCCCAGAACTACAGTTATGTAACTGTGCTTCGAAATAGTCACCCGTCACAACTATTTACCGCTGTGCTGTGTGATTCTGTGTGATGCATATCCTGGAAACTTGCACGAAATCTTCAAAGGGGATGTTCAAAAGCCTCGTTACGTTTTGTTGGGTATCTGGAATATCGTCAAATCTCTTTCATTTCACCATTCCGTTTTCAGCCAGGAAGAGACGATATCATGACTGTGTGTGTGGGGGGGGGGGGGGGGGAGTGGGGGGCAGCGTTGTCGTGCGATTTGAACACCCAACAGACTCAATGGATCTAAAAAAAGGCAACAAAAGATATCGTATATCATATTTTTGTACCCCAACCACCGTTTCCCACAAGAAAAATTACTAAGTCTAGAGAAACATGAAGGCAAAATTTCATCAAAATATTACAGGAATAGTAAAATACATCGTTATTTAAAATTTTGTTCTGCACCTTTTGTATGTGAACGAGCTAATAACCAAATGAACGGGTCGCTTTAGTATGAGGTTTTTCACGGACATCTGAAATATAGCTTGAGACCTTATGTAGGCTTATTTAATGAAAATTGGACCATGCAAACAAGTTTATCTAATCTCGTTGTAAACCAAATGAGTTGTTGCAAAAATCTTAAACTGTCTATATAGCAACATTTATGAAACTTGATACATAGTTTGGGCTCTTCACAAACCATTCTCTGATCTCTAATACAAACAAAATGCATGTAAATATCTATTAATCACTATTTTATACCAAGACACACTTCCATTATCTTGGTGAGACTAACTGTACATTCCGTTATGTGATGTTCCTTTATAGTACATATCTACTTACCAACAGATGTCCGAGAATTATTATTAAACAAGACGTTATAAACACTGTCGTTATAATGTATCTATAATTTAAGTAACTGAAGCATAGTGACGTGTCAGTGAGAGCTGAGGAATGGTGATGATTTCGTGTGGCATTTCTGGCCGTTAGACCCCAGCTGCGTTCGTTTTCGGCAAGTATCTGATGCAAGTCTTTAGGTAACGCCACGTGGGCGACTTGCGGGTGGTTAATGATTGAAAGATGATGATGACCACACAACTCCCAGTCCCCGAATGCAGAAACTCCCCAACACAACAGGGAATCGAACCCGGTCCCCCTGCTTGTTATTCTAGAACGCTGTCCACTGGGCTAAGGAGGCGGACTGCAGAATGGTAAAACTCCTCTAATAATGTTATCTGTGCTCCAGACAGAATGGCGAAAGACATAGTCAGTCTTAAATGATGATGAAGGCTGCCAAACAAGCCGAAACTGGTTACCATATTTCATAAATATTTTTGTGATGTTTACAAATAAAGTATTTTAAAAAAGCCTTTACATTTACAATTGAAACATTGCTCATCTCCAAACTGAGCATGTCAGGAAGTATCATAACGTCATATTGTCTATGAGTATGCGAAGTGACAGCATACATAAGCCCTCCTTTATCAGTTATTGTGATGGAGTTATTGCTGGTTGGTGGAATGTAGCCCTTCAGTGCCAACATTCAGGAGAAATTTGAAACGAGGTGATGCAATAGGTTTTTCTTTGCGAGTGCAGTTCGTCAAACTATTAAGTTACATTGCTCCGCAATGCAGATTTTAAGTTTAGGTTTTTCTTTGCGGGTGCAGTTCGTCAAACTATTAAGTTACATTGCTCCGCAATGCAGATTTACAGTTTAGGTTTTTCTTTGCGGGTGCAGTTCGTCAAACTATTAAGTTACATTGCTGCTCAATGCAGATTTACAGTTCGAGATCCAAGATACTGCTAGACCTGGTTTATATCGTGTAGGGATCTCGGGAGCACCCAAAATTACCAACCACTACGTGGCACGAACTCGATGAATGAGATGGTGCTGAACATAAATGACACTTTGTATCCTGCAGACCACACATCCGTAAGAGTACGACGGGATGGAGTTTTCAACAGAACGTAGCAAGGTATCCCACGTAAGCTCACTAATGTTTAAGGTCGGTGTTTAAAATCAGATGATTGCGGTGTTACCTTGTCGTGCAGGAATTACCCAAGTCCGTTGGAATGTAGTAGACTATAGTGGATATAGGAGAACAGCCAGGATGTCAATGTACGTATGTACGTACCTGGACGTATCAGGCATCATATATTACCTCAACTGCACGCGCCCTATAACCATTATACAGCCTCCATCAGTAAGAAAAGACCCCTGCTGACATGTACGTCCCATGATTTCATAAGGCTGTCTTCATATCCAAACACGTCCATTCACTAGTTGTACTTGGAAACTAGACTGCTCAGAATAGGTAACATGTTTCCATTCATCAACAGTCTAATGTCAGTGTTGACGGAGCCAGGCGATGAGTACAGTCAGCAAAAATACACGAGTGGACCTTCCGCTCATAAGATTACATAAGCGATAGGTATGAATACCTATATAAGATCTTTATTACCAGGGATGGCTTATTGGTTTTATATGACTAGTTTAGACTCGTTAAAGAGTCATTATCAGATCTTACTTGTCCAGGCATGTTAAGAAATACACTTCTTATCTATAACAAGAAAGATCTTATAATTGGATTCATAACTGTTACATTAAAACAACGCCTCCTAGAAAACATCCTGAATAATATGTATGGTAATTATTATATAAACGATGATTAGCTGTATGGTTCGCACACTGAATTGAAATCCGGAGCAACTTGCGGAAACGTCGCACTTACGTCAACCTCCACGATTATCTTTAATCGCTTACTTTCTTGCAGTATTTTTTTCCGGCCATAGCGACGTTGGTGACTTGAAATTTTACCAGATCGCAGGTATTACGATGCACTCCTGATAAAGTTGTACAGTAAAATCCCTACCTCATTGCTACCTCAAAGATTCTGTTTCCCCTTTCTTCCACGCCGACTGTGACAACACTTGAAACTCAATTAAATCGTGATAATCTGCCATTGTAGCAGTAACAACCGATCTACTGCCTGAGATATACACCTGTTCTCTTATGTAAGCGTTCCCGTTAGCAGCGCCGTCCTCTGTTTCATATATCTGTGTGTTCATACACATTCTTCTAGACAAGCCTAAGTATTGTGGTATGAGTGGAACAATAAACAAATGGTAGAAATCATACTTCACTGGAAGAGCGCAGAAATATGAAATAAATATATCACATAATATACAAGATACGGTTCACTCCTCTAACTGGAGAGCTATCAAAAATTGTGTCCCACAAGATTCGTTCTTGGGTCCTTGCTCTTCTTAATAAATATTAATGACTTTCCATTCAATATTCTGAATATGCCAGTATAGCTTTTTTGCTGACGGTACAAGTATAGCTATTAATTGTGATGAACAGAAATGAACTGATTAAATTTTAAATTACGTCTTTCAGAAAATTACTACGTGGTTTTCTACAAATTGACTCTCATTAAAGCCCAGTATATACAGTTTCATATGGTAAACGGCATGACACCATTAATAAATACATACATTGCACAGAAATCTGTAGATAAGGTAGATTATTCAAAATTTTAGGTTGTTACATGGATGAGGGTTTGAATTGAATGAAACACATTGACGATCTGCTTAAACGTAAGAGTTGAGCTTCTTATGTTATCAGGATCACTGCAAAATTTGGTGATATACAACTCAGTAAATTACCTTACTATGCCTATTTTCATACACTGCTCTCATATGGGGTCATATTCTGGAGCGGTTCAACATTGAGTAAAAAGGTATTCCTTCGACAACAGCGTATAATAGAATCATTGCTGGCGCCCACCCAATCTAATGCTGCAGACATGTAAGGATCTAGGGATCTTCACTGTAACTTCACTATATATTGACTTATAAAATTTCATGTTAACAGTCTGACCCAGTTGAAAAGTAATAACAGTGTGCATAGCTACAACTCCATAAGAAAGGATGTTTTTAAATATTGAAGGTTTAATGTAACTTTGGCACAGAAAGGGGTGAATTATGCTGCCACAAAAGTCTTCGGGCACTTACCAAATAACATCGAAAATCTGACACATAGCCAAAACGTATTTAAAAAGAAAAGAATAGAATATCTGAATGGCAACTCCTTCTCAACTTTAGATGAATTTTTAGATAAAACCTAGTAATTTCCATAAAATATATAGATAAAAATTAATTAAACAATAAAATCCTCAAAGTATAAAGTGTCAAATTAACGAAAAAGCACAATTTTGTGTGTGTGTGTTCTACCAGTTTCTTTCAGTTTACTTAACCTGTTTTCGGCTTTGTAAGGCCATCTTCAGAGTTTTGACTACTGTGTCACAGAGGTTACAATGTTTAATAATGTATTGAATGAGATTACATACTTCCACACTTAGTATATAGTAATAAACATCTTTGACATTTTGTTATTACAATTGGCAACTTAAAAACTCAACAATAATCAATGAATATACAGTGTGTGGAGGATAACACAAAGAATAAACAAACTGATTATGCTTGATTTAGGTTACAAACTGAAAAATGGGGAATTTAATAGAGGATGATGAAATGGATGGAAGGACAGTAACTGACAGTATGAAACGTAATGTAACACAGGGATGAGCGGAATCCAGTAGGGCTGAACTGTTGACTTAGTTTAGTCATTTTATATATTAAAAGTATTTCCGAAAACCGATTTACTTTATTTTCGTTTTATACGAAAGACATTCATTCGCTGATTTGTCATCAAGTATTAGAATTAACTTAGGTCTGTCCATCCTTTATTTTTATTGAAACGCGTTATCCTTATATCCTTGCACTGAATATATTAATCGGTAGGATGGACGATATCTTCAGTTCTAATTAAGGTACGCAGTTCTTTTTGACCTCTACAACACTCAACGGAAAACGCTCTTTCATTTGCGCGTATAAACAATTGTACTGATAGATTCTGAAGAAAGCTATGCATGAACACTCAACTTTACTTCCAGTTCATCGCAACCTTTTTTTTTCAATCTAGTAACGGTGCGAAGTATTCATAGGTCCTATTCGCACGTGTCCTCTATCTTTCTTGTCTTTTAAGTTCACAACACTCCTTCCACACAATGTTACCTGTGCGTTCGACCTTATGACTTATTTCCACGGTAACATTTATTAAATATTTTGCTTGGGGATAAAGCAACATACAGCTGCCTGTGACTGAAAATATGTTCAGGTAAATAGATTCCAACTTGATCAAGTGTCTGACTTTGAATGAAGGTGCAGTTGTAATACTCCTCAGAAATTTGAATGCAGCTAAGGGACTATTTACTACATTGGACGAGGCTAATAGAAAAATGTACAACAATATCATAGATTTACAAGTTGTAATTAGTGTGAATATAGATTTGCCACCATCTGACATACAACGCCCTTATCTTTTAAACCTCGACAATTTCCCATTAGATTAGCGTTTTTTTATTATAATAATCAAAGCTCAGAGTCAGACACTTGATCAAGTTGGAATCTATTTACCGGAATTTGTTTTCAGTCGTGGGTGTATGTATTTTTGTCTTATCCCGAAGCAAAGCAAAAATGTTGAAGTGGAAATAAAACGTAAGGGCCAATGCACAGCTAATATTGTGTGGAAGAAAGTGATGTGAACTTAATTTCAGAAACTTTACTACATTTTATAAATACAATTGATTTTAAATAAGTGTTATGAAATGAATTTAAGAAAGCACGATGTTATATAGTACTAGCTGAAAACCCGGCGTTGCCCGGATATTTATTTGTTCATTCAAGCCTTCAGTTAGTACTTCTAACCATCCCCTCTCTGTCCATTTCCTCTTTTCTAAAATATGTTATATTTATCAGAGAATATATAAGAAATAAGGCTGTCTTGCATAAAGTACAATATTTGAATTACAGTATCCAAACAAACAAAGATAGAAATCAAAATACAAATAACATGTAACATTCTTACATGCATTTAACTCACAACTTGACTATAAACATCACCGAGAGAGGTGACGCAGTAGTAACACACTGAACTCGCATTCAGGAGGACGGTGGTTCAGACCAGCCTTCAGCCAACCAGATTTATGTATCCCGTGTTTTTCCTAAGTCTTTCCAAGCAAATGCCGGGCTGGTTCCTTTCGAAGGGCACGGCCGGTTTGCTTGAATATCGTTACACAAAGAATCCCTGCGTAAGCTGCGCCTCGAATGACCAAGCTGTCTCGGCGGGGCGTTCCTTTCTTCCTGACTAAAAACAAAATTTCTTGTGACTAGTCCAGGATATATAGCTGTCCGTGTCAGAAACATAGAGATTTCAAATACAGTCCTCAGGATTGAGTAGATTGCCCTGTGATTTATTAATCATAATAGAAAATGCAAGTCTCACAGCAAACTACAGTCTCCTAAAGTTAAAAGCCATATCCGCCAGAAATAATGGGTATTCGTCGGATGTTGTTTCATTCTCTTCCTTTCCTTGTAGTTCTACAAAAGTGTACTGCTTTTTCTTACAGCGGTATGTGCTTCACGGTTCAAAGTTCTCAACAGCACTGTCAACTTTCAGGAATTTCCTTAAGGTCACTGGGATACAGGAGTTCTTAGCAATAAATTAGAAATGTAAGAAAACATAGTGCCTGATATGAAATTCTTTACCCATCGCAGCATATAGTATTTCATATCTATTGTTATATGTTGTACAACTGTATAATTTTTCTGGTACATTTGTATACGTGCTGTATGTCTGTAAAATCTGTTGTATTACAATTAGTACTAAAGAAGTAATAGATTAAAACTTGGTGCATGTTAAGCGATTTTTCATCAACCTTACTGTGTATGTGCTCATATCTCATGAACTACGTGTCGTGCTGTGATACAATTTCGAAGGTACATTCAGCTGTTTGTGTGTATACTGTATGTATAATTTCGTGCAGGTGCAATATGTAGTCTAGAACATATAATTTTCAACGTTATTCATGATGCTGTAGTTTTGCTCCGTGACCAGCAGAAAAGTAGTAAGCGAGAAACCTTTTTCCTTTCACCATTTTGCTATGGTTGTCAGCGAGAAAAAAAATCCTAAAGGCTTGAAATTATGCTTGACGTTTGTTGCAAGTGGCTAAGTGCTCTCCATCACAAATAGCGGACTGATAAAGTCAAACTCTCACGTATCGCAAGACGGGGAAGTTTTTCATTGTTTTTGAAGTCATATCTCCTGAACTATAGGTCCTATCACAAAATCCTTTCTTATCTGACCTCTTGTATCGATAAACTACATTCCTGCCAAATTTCAGCTTGATAGGTGAAGTAGGTTTCGAGATTTCGTGTTAGCCAATGACTGAGTAAGTGAATAAATGTCCTTTCGCTTTTATATAGATAGAGATTCTGTATACTGTTACTATCTATAATAAAATCTTTTTAATTGATAAATATGTAATTTTCTTTCCATTTCACATTACTGGCTACTAATGGTGCAAAGTATTTGCATGGGTCACATAGATTAATAATAAATTAGTGCTAAGGGGTTGGTGTTTATTGATTTCAAAGAGCTTCTAATAGGTTAAGTTTTTAGCTCTTGTGTTCTATGTGAGGAACTTGAGACTGTGGCTGGTAGCTCGTAGATGTAAGCTGGCAGGTGTGTCACTTATAGACAACATTTATTAAAATGACACGTTACGCATCACTGCAAAATATCGTATTTATGATGTATGGAACAAGTATTAAGGCAATCTAATCTAGCAGATTAAAATTGTGTGCCGGAACCGGGACTCCAACCTGGGACCTTTGCCTTTCGAGGGCAAGCGCTCTACCGACTGAGAAATCCCGACACGAATCACGATGCCGACTCACAACTTTACATTCCACCAGTACCTCGCCTCCTACTTTCCAAACCTCACAGAAGCTCTCCTGTGAAACATGTAAGACTAGCACTCCTGGAAAAAAGGATATGGTGGAGACATGGCTTAGCCGCAGACTAAGGAATGTTTCCGGAATGAAACTAACACTCTGCAGCGGAGTGTGTACTGATATGAAAAACTTCCAAGCAGATTAAAATTGTGTGCCGGTTCTCGCACACAATTTTAATCCGCCTAGAACTTTCATATCAGCGCACACTCCACTGCAGAGTGAAAAGTTTCATTCTGCAATCTAATCTAGTCCAGTTTATCTGGCTCCAGGTTCGAGCCCCTATTCTGGCACTCAATTTCAATCCGCCAGGAAATTTCATATCAGCGCACACTCCGCTGCAGAGTGAAAAGTTTCATTCTGCAATCTAATCTAGTCCAGTTTCTCTGGCTCCAGGTTAGAGTCCCAGTTCCGGCACTCAATTTCAATCCGCCAGGAAATTTCATATCAGCGCACACTCCGCTGCAGAGTGAAAAGTTTCATTCTGCAATCTAATCTAGTCCAGTTTCTCTGGCTCCAGGTTAGAGTCCCAGTTGCGGCACTCAATTTTAATCCACCAGGAAGTTCCATATCAGCGCACACTCCGCTGCAGAGTGAAAAGTTTCATTCTGCAATCTAACCTAGTCCAGTTTCTCTGGCTCCAGGTTAGAGTCCCAGTTCCGGCACTCAATTTCAATCCGCCAGGAAATTTCATATCAGTGCACACTCCGCTGCAGAGTGAAAAGCTTCATTCTGCAATCTAATCTAGTCCAGTTTCTCTGGCTCCAGGTTAGAGTCCCAGTTGCGGCACTCAATTTTAATCCACCAGGAAGTTTCATATCAGCGCACACTCCGCTGCAGAGTGAAAAGTTTCATTCTGCAATCTAATCTAGTCCAGTTTCTCTGGCTCCAGGTTAGAGTCCCGGTTCTGGCACTCAATTTTAATCCGCCAAGAAGTTTCATATCAGCGCACACTCCGCTGCAGAGTGAAAAGTTTCATTCTGTAATGTAATCTAGTTCAGTTTCTCTGGCTCCAGGTTAGAGTCCCAGTTCCGGCACTCAATTTTAATCCGCTAGGAAGTTTCATATCTGCGCACACTCTGCTGCAGAGTGAAAAGTTTCATTCTGCAATCTAATCTAGTCCAGTTTCTCTGGCTCCAGGTTAGAGTCCCAGTTCCGGCACTCAATTTTAATCCGCCAGGAAGTTTCATATCAGCGCACACTCCGCTGCAGAGTAAAAAGTTTCAGTCTGAAATCTAATCTAGTCCAGTTTCTCTGGCTCCAGGTTAGAGTCCCGGTTCTGACACTCAATTTTAATCCGCCAGGAAGTTTCATATCAGCGCACACTCCGCTACAGAGTGAAAAGTTTCATTTTGCAATGTAATCTAGTTCAGTTTCTCTGGCTCCAGGTTAGAGTCCCAGTTCTAACACTCAATTTTAATCCGCCAGGAAGTTTCATATCAGTGCACACTCCGCTGCAGAGTGAAAAGTTTCATTCTGCAATGTAATCTAGTCCAGTTTCTCTGGCTCCAGGTTAGAGTCCCGGTTCCGGCACTCAATTTTAATCCTCCAGGAAGTTTCATATAGCGCACACTCCGCTGCAGAGTGAAAAGTTTCATTCTGCAATCTAATCTAGTCCAGTTTCTCTGGCTCCAGGTTAGAGTCCCAGTTCCGGCACTCAATTTCAATCCGCCAGGAAATTTCATATCAGCGCACACTCCGCTGCAGAGTGAAAAGTTTCATTCTGCAATCTAATCTGGTCCAGTTTCTCTGGCTCCAGGTTAGAGTCCCAGTTGCGGCACTCAATTTTAATCCACCAGGAAGTTTCATATCAGCGCACACTCCGCTACAGAGTGAAAAGTTTCATTCTGCAATCTAATCTAGTCCAGTTTCTCTGGCTCCAGGTTAGAGTCCCGGTTCTGGCACTCAATTTTAATCCGCCAAGAAGTTTCATATCAGCGCACACTCCGCTGCAGAGTGAAAAGTTTCATTCTGTAATGTAATCTAGTTCAGTTTCTCTGGCTCCAGGTTAGAGTCCCGGGTCCGGCACTCAATTTTAATCCGCTAGGAAGTTTCATATCTGCGCACACTCTGCTGCAGGCTGAAAAGTTTCATTCTGCAATCTAATCTAGTCCAGTTTCTCTGGCTCCAGGTTAGAGTCCCAGTTCCGGCACTCAATTTTAATCCGCCAGGAAGTTTCATATCAGCGCACACTCCGCTGCAGAGTAAAAAGTTTCAGTCTGAAATCTAATCTAGTCCAGTTTCTCTGGCTCCAGGTTAGAGTCCCGGTTCCGGCACTCAATTTTAATCCTCCAGGAAGTTTCGTATAGCGCACACTCCGCTGCAGAGTGAAAAGTTTCATTCTGCAATCTAATCTAGTCCAGTTTCTCTGGCTCCAGGTAAGAGTCCCGGTTCCGGCACTCACTTTTAATCCGCCAAGAAGTTTCATATCAGCGCACACTCCGCTGCAGAGTGAAAAGTTTCATTCTGCAATGTAATCTAGTCCAGTTTCTCTGGCTCCAGGTTACAGTCCCAGTTCCGGCACTCAATTTTAATCCGCTAGGAAGTTTCATATCAGCGCACACTCCGCTGCAGAGTGAAAAGTTTCAGTCTGAAATCTAATCTAGTCCAGTTTCTCTGGCTCCAGGTTAGAGTCCCGGTTCTGGCACTCAATTTTAATCCGGCCAGGAAGTTTCATATCAGTGCACACTCTGCTGCAGAGTGAAAAGTTTCATTCTGCAATGTAATCTAGTTCAGTTTCTCTGGCTCCAGGTTAGAGTCCCAGTTCCGGCACTCAATTTTAATCCTCGAGGAAGTTTCATATCAGCGGACACTCCGCTGCAGAGTGAAAAGTTTTATTCTGCAATCCAATCTAGTCCAGTTTCTCTGGCTCCAGGTTAGAGTCCCGGTTCCGGCACTCAATTTTAATCCCCTAGGAAGTTTCATATCGGCGCACACTCCGCTGCAGAGTGAAAAGTTTCGTTCTGCAATGTAATCTAGTTCAGTTTCTCTGGCTCCAGGTTAGAGTCCCGGTTCCGGCACTCAATTTTATTCCGCCAGGAAGTTTCATATCAGCGCACACTCCGCTGCAGAGTGAAAAGTTTCATTCTGCAATGTAATCTAGTCCAGTTTCTCTGGCTGCAGGTTAGAGTCTCGGTTCCGGCACTCATTTTTAATCTGCCAGGAAGTTTCATATCAGCGCACACTCCGCTGCAGAGTGAAAAGTTTCATTCTGCAATCTAATCTAGTCCAGTTTCTCTGGCTCCAGGTTAGAGTCCCAGTTCCGGCACTCAATTTTAATCCGCCAGGAAGTTTCATATCAGCGCACACTCCGCTGCAGAGTGAAAAGTTTCAGTCTGCAATCTGATCTAGTCCAGTTTCTCTGGCTCCAGGTTAGAGTCCCGGTTCCAGCACTCAATTTTAATTCGCCAGGAAGTTTCATATCAGCGCACACTCCGCAGCAGAGTGAAAAGTTTCATTCTGCAATGTAATCTAGTTCAGTTTCTCTGGCTTCAGGTTAGAGTCCCGGTTCCGTCACTCAGTTTTAATCCGCCAGGAAGTTTCATATTAGCGCACACTCCGCTGCAGAATGAAAAGTTTCATTCTGCAATCTAATCTAGTCCAGTTTCTGTGGCTCTGCAGTGTGGCTGCCTCTGTTGGTGACGTGTTGTCAGACACTGTGGAGACGGCGAGTGTGCCGGACGTGTCCCGGGTGGTGGCCCAGCATAGCAGGCAGCCAGTGCAAGTGTACACCGCCCCCCGCCCCCGAAGTCTTGGCTCCACGGGCCGCTCTTACGGCATCCGCGGCGCCCCGCAGCAGGCCGACGCCTAATTTAGGGTGCGGCGTTAATTAGGGCTGATTAACGCGGGCCCACGCGTGCCGTATTGAAGAGGCCGAGGGCGAGGGTGGCGGCGAGGGCGGCCACTCTGCAGCCGAGGGACACGTCGCCTTTAAGGCCGCCACCGACTCTACCGCCGTCCTGCGGCACGAGGCCAACTTTACCCGACAGTTCTGCTTCCTGCCGTGAACTCTTATTTATTTTCTAATACATTAACATGAAAAGATTGCTGACGAAATCCATCTTATGCTAGGACACCTTACTTTAATTTTAACACCCATGCTTGTTTCGACACTTACGAGCCAATCTGTGGGCTATGACTGTAACATTACATTGCATATTTTTAAGACGCTTGTCGCTAGCACCACAGTCTACAATATCTACATCTACATCTACATAGATACTCAGCAAATGACATTTAAGTGCCTGGCAGAGGCTTCATTAACCACTTTCATAACTTTTCTCTACCGTTCCATTCTCTAACTGCGCGCGGGAAGAAAGAACACCTAAATCGTTCCGTTTTCGACCTGATTTCTCTTATTTTTTTGGGATGGTCATGTTTCCCTATGTAGGTGGGTGCTAGCAAAATATTTTCACATTCTTAAGTAAAAGTCGGTGATTGAAACTTCGCAAACAGATCACGCCGCAATGAATAACGTCTTTCTTTTAATGATTTCCACCCCAATTCGTGCAACATTTCCGTGACGCTTTCCCCCCGTAACGTGATAAAACAAAACGAGCTGCCCTTCTCTGAACCTTCTCAATATCTTCCTTCAGTCCCACCTGGTGAGGGTCCCACAAGGGGCAACAGTACTCCAGGAGAGAACGCACAAGTGTGATGTAGGCAGTCTCTTTGGTGGAGCTGGTGCATCTTCGAAGCGTTCTGCCAATGAAATGTAACCTTTGATTCGCCTTCCCCACAATATTTTCTATGTGTTCTCTCCAGTCAAAGTTGTTCGTAATTGTAACTCCTAGGTATTTGGTAGAATTTACGACTTTAATGTTTGACTGATTTATCGCGTAATTGAAGTTCAGCGTATTTCTTTTAGTGGTCATGTGTATTACTTCACACTTTTCTTTATTTAGTGTCAATTGCTAATTTTCGCACCAAGTAGAAATTTTGTCTAAATCGCTTTGCAGTTGCATTTGATCCTCTGTTGACTTCACTAACCGATAAACGACAGCATCATCCGCGAATAGTCTAAGGGAGCTATTCAGATTGTCTCCTAAATCGTTTATAAACACGAGGAAGAGTAGGGGACCTATAACACTTCCCTGTGGAACGCCAGATATCACTTCTGTTTTACTCGATGACTTACCGTCAATTACAACGAACTGTGTCCTTTCTGATAGGAAATCGTGACTCCACTCGCACAATTGGGAAGATATTCCATAAGCACGCAATTTTATTAGAAGCCGCTTGTGGGGTATATGCAGTCGCGACACTCACTGCTGTGAAAGTTGTTACCAACTGACAGTTGCAACGATACTACCGCTCCTAGTAGTCGGCAAGGCGCCGTAGGAGTGATGTTTGTTTATAATTATTAGTGTACGTAATTAACGAAATAGTCGGTATGGTTTCTGCGTTACAAGCATTAATAAAATATTAAGAGATTTACATAACACTGATATTAATGTAAAAACAGCCGTATTGAACTAGTTCAGAGGTGTAACGAACAACTTCGTCATGAACGAATACTTACAATTATGTGTTATTTTGCAGCTTATTCCGCTGGAAGTAAGTAGAATATAAACATAAGGGAAACAAACATTACTATGACAAGAGTTTTTTTTACGTGTATCAAATCGGTGTGTAGTCTAATGATGCGAACAGTTTGAGGCTTCACTCGTATTTACGATAAGTGCATATTAGTTCGGGTGTCATTACTTTAGCCTAAGAAGACAATGTCTTGAAGATTCTTGCCGTTTGTGGTTCAGTTGTAGCAACAACTTTGGAATGAGGTTCTTCTTTGTTGAAAACAGTTTGATTGCTTTTTCCGTTTTCTTGCCAGGTCTGTGACGTTTATTCTTGAGCTACGGCTATAGTGGCTCCTTTGGTACGTTAAATACTGTAATTAGTGCATTCTGTATGTGTTACCTATGTTCCACTCCGATTTTACTGGAATTGTAGTGAAGAAACCTTAACGTTCCTGGGTAGAAAAGCGACAACTTTTTGCCAAAGGGAGGTCTTCCGGTGTTTCTTAGTCATTTCCTATTTTTCATAGATATGATATTATTCCAAAATCCTGTAGGTTACAAGATAATTGGAAATAAACTGACCTCATCAGGGATTTCAGTAAATCTAATAAAGACAAAGGTGGAGCTAATTTTAAATTACTACCTATTTTTATGGCACTACATACGCCCTCTAGAGTGAAAAGTCTGTCAAATCAATGTAAACGATACTATTCGCACTCATCCAATATCAGAAACGTAGCTTGCCGGCCACTTGGAGCGCTACAGTCGTAGTGTATAAAAAGAATCGGCGGGTGTGTCGTGGCTGCATGTGTTAGACTGTGCTAGCACCCGTTCTCTCTACCAGCGATATTTCTATTTTTTTGTTCCTGATATTCAACTTTTTCAGAGGGGCTGAAGAGAAAACGGAGCTGCTCGTGGTCTTTCTTGTTTTTACACTTGTTCTGGTCGGACAAACGTCCACAGAGCGAGCTTCGTTAAAATTGTATGTGTGAGCTTTCGATGTTTTATTTGGAAATAATGACTAAGTTAATTGAATTATTTCTTTCACTTCTAATTCCCTCCATATTTTCATTAATTTTGTCATTTTGTTTTCCAGCAATATCAGACATTTGTATAATGATACTTGGGCCATTGTTGAGAATTATTAAGGGATTGTCATAGAAATTTCTCAATGCAGTTTTAATTTTTTTTTTTTTTTTTTTTTTTTTTTTTTTTTTTTTAGAATGTTCAATCATCTCATTTCAATGTCAGCAATAAGCCTTATGTCAGTAAACGAAGTCCGACGTTATTTTTTGCAAATTTTACCACTGATATTAACTTAAACACACCACGGCCTTGAAACTTATGCATCTACAGAAGATTAGGAAACCAAGCATCACTTTACAATATAGATTAAATTGTTCCATCAACTGGAGAGTAATGACTGCAAAAGTAGCAGATTATTTTAACCAGGTAAAGTACGGGTTCCGCCACTTTCTTTTGTAGTGGTGCTTTCTGGTGTTGTCTTTATTTAAACGATTACGACCGCTAAACATTGAGTGCGGAAGTTTTCATGTTTAGTTCAGTAGATCACTACTTTATAATTATTTTTCTCCTTAATATTTCAGGACTTGTTCAATTTTAATAGCGGTACCTAACCTTAACCTTAACGGCAACACCAACCAAACAAAGGAAAGTAGCATTACCTGCCTTTTATTTTCTAAAACTATCTTAATTCCCGCTGCTTCGCACACGTAGACTGAATGGTCTGCATTGGTTGTTTCTACATCTAAATATAAATTTTCATAGATTTTGCTTGAAAAATGCTTTTCTAATCAAGTATTTTGATACAACTTGCCACCCCCTATTGCACCACTGATGGCAGAATTCAAAACACACACACACACATATATATATATATAGTCTTTGTAACGCTCTTAAAAGATTTGAGCCTGCAGATGTTAACAATGCCCACAGTGGGGATCAGTTGAGTACAGAAGAAGAGAATAAAGAATTACTGTGCAAAGACAGGATGAGATATTAAGTAAATGTCTTAATTTGTCAAGTTCAACAGAAGCGAAGTCGTAGAGGATTTATTGTATGAGGCATACGTCGCTAACGACGCTGAAAAAGTGGGACAGCCCATCATCAGAGAGACGGTAAATGGGGAAGAAGTACCGTGTTTAGCAGATAATTGAAGCGATCTCTTTGTTATGAGTGAAAACTGGGCTGATGTTTTAGCTAACAGGGAAGGAGCTGTCATTATGCCTGTTACAGGAATTAAGCTCATAGTAGCTATCAGAAAGGTTATTAATTCTGTGAGATATGAAGTGAAGTTAATGGACTGAAGTTGTATCACAATTTCGTAATTATCCAGGTCTTAAGTTTAGATATGCTGATTAGTGTTGACTTTTTCAATAAATATGAAGGGAATTTAGATTTTACAGATGACTTGTTTATTTTTGAAGTAAATAGAACAACTATGACTGTATCATTTTTAAGAAAGGTATGATGACCACTCAGGAACAGGAACATATCCCCATTAGGTATTGTAGGAAGAGGGCCGAGTCTAATGAAATTAATGCCTGTACAGAAGATATGGGGGTGGATCCTAAGGAACTAGAATTGTTCCACAACCAGACAGAACAAAAGGTACAAGGGATGCAGGACCTGAACGATGTAGAGAAGGAAGAATTAAAAAAGGTTTTGCTGGAACATAAACGGTTATGTTCAGATCAGCCTGGGCTAGTTAAAGATTATGATTATTACCAGTCTGTTTAGGAAGGGGCTCCGTTATTTAAGATGGCAATACCTATTGCAGTCTATCATAAGGAAGCCGTGAGAAAATTGATACAGTATATTCTTAGGTGGGGAATTATTGAGAAAGAAAGAAATGTTTTCAATAATCCTGTGATAATAGTAACATGTGAACGATTAATAAGTGATAGTAGTTAGGGGGTAGCATACTTTTGGAAAGTAATGTACGAATTTTTAAGTTTTGCAAGATACATGATGTTGAGGGATTTTGTAGTGGTATGTAGTCGTGGTGCATTGTCCTACTGCGATTTGATAATTAATTTTTTACAGGAAATGTCTAGAGGTTGTTTGGTGAATGAATAGTGACAACAGATGGAATGAGGCGATTCTTAGAGAAAGGATGCTTTGTCCTTCTGAAGTATGTAACCTGTAGTATGATGAGGTACTCCGAATTTACCAGAGAGGACATTTACATTAGAACAATTGATGTGACAATTTGCACGTTCTATGAAAACTGATGCTGAGTGGTTAATCACATGAGAATGGGAAAGAAGTAATGTAAGGAATCTGTAAATATATTTTTATTGATAAATTGAAGTGAACTTTATTACAGAATTTTGTGTGTTCTTCATAAGAGAGGATTTTGAGAACAAATGAATAGTTACTATAAAATGAGGACTCATAATGTTGCAAATATCGTACAGATTTGTTTGATCTTGGAAATAATAAGGATATTAAGGAAAGATTTTAGTAACTTTAAGAAAAGAGTGACTTAGTTTAAGATATTGGAATAAGGTATGCTACCAGTAGCACCCTTTCGTTTTCTTTAGTAAGTAATTAAAAAATCTTCTTTGAAAAACTAATGAATAAATTTTCTAGGATCGTTTTTATTGATGATATTTTCAAAAGTATTGGTAGTGTTATTTCTCTATTAATTCACTTTGAGCAGAAGATTTCAAATAAGTTATAATAATTATAATAATTTTGAGAAAAAAATTAAAGAGAATCATATTGGAGTGGTATTAATTATTTTATGTCAGGAAACAATTTTGTAAACCTTAGGCTTAGACGAGGCTATGGTGTCAGGTCGATGGCTGCCTATAAACTCGAATATGGACGAGGGCTGAAATTGAAATAGAGTGTTATGGACGCCACATATTATAGGTGCTGTTACAGTGATGAGAAGACAGCGAAAGGTATGCTAAATGTTTTGTTTGTTATGTGCAAAAACTCAGTTGTGAAATAGGTCACGAATCACAGTGCAACCAAAAGGCTTATGAAATGAATTGAAGGTTTAAAGTTTGAATACTATAAGGTTTCTTGAAAGCAAATTGAGTGTAATGTTTAGTATGATGTTAAAGATTTAGTAATTTTTTAGACTAGGTTAATTTTATAGCTACCAAGTCAGAATTTCGTACTGTAGTTTTAAGATTATTTTTCTGTCTGCTACTTTGTTTAATTTTAATTACTTTCTTATTAGTAATTTTTATAATTAAGGTGTGTGAGCGGCGTAGCGGTATGCACTGCCCTGTGTCGGTATTTATCTCCGTTTTTTTTTATCGCTAGGTTTGTGTCTAGGCAGTAGTCAAATGAACGATTTAATGTAGAGAAAGAACATTTATTGGAATATTTTAAAAGTTAATAACATTTAATTACAGTTTTGTGTTTAGGTACATGTATGTGAATTTTAGGTAGATGTGATACTGAGCTGACGAATAGAAGTTCATAAAAATGCCAGTAGTCTCTTGTTTGAAAGGTATGAGAATATTAATGGAGAAACTGAAAATGAATATTCCGTCAGTTTATGGTAACTAGGAAACAGGTAGTACACGTAAACATGGTTATTTACTTAAAGTCGTGGATATTTTATTATTTCCCATTTTGTAATTTTTTTGTAGATATAATGATGGAAACTTTGTAGTTTTTTATAGGCTTATATAGAAAGCGTGGGTTTGCGCGGACTTTCTCTGTAATCAGTTGTTGTTGTTGTTGTCGTCGTCCTTCTAAGGGTTCATCTAGGTCATCTGTGTACAGTTCCTAGATATATTATCTGATTGGTTACCAATACCTTTAGCCATTATGATTACTGCATTGCGCTGAACTTTCACGCTTGCATTGGTTCAAGAGAATTGTCAGAGTTGATAGACGAAATAGTTAAGATTTCCGTGCTTGTGTTACAAACTTACTGGAACTCTTTTGCGAAACGTGCTCGTTTATTGGATGAAG
This sequence comes from Locusta migratoria, assembly GCA_026315105.1. Lineage (NCBI taxonomy): Eukaryota > Metazoa > Arthropoda > Insecta > Orthoptera > Acrididae > Locusta > Locusta migratoria. The sequence continues at coordinate 109,316,199 of CM048749.1, read as the reverse complement.
AAGTGCATCGGCATGCTTAGTACATCGTGTGGATAGTCGAGTAGTGAAATTCAGGCTTTTTTTTAATGAAAATTATGATATTATGCAACATTGAAACTGCATGGCGTTTTACGCTAATCATGAACGTGTGAAGATTTATCTGGACTGTTATGCGTAGCATTTTGCAAGAATATTAAAATGAACACTTCTTTTAAGAACTTTTTTGATGAGAGGGTAAACTAATTACCATAAACTGGCTTTACTAGTGAGTGTGGAGTGTGGGTTTTAATGTATCCTGAAGAAAGCGTTAAATAATAATTACATTGTAACAAATTCAGTGTTAACGCAATAGATCCCATCAGTTATAAAAGTTTAAGAAAAACGCAACTAAAGAAAAGCAGAATCTTGACCTAGTTTTTCTACACAGTTTTTTACAGTGGAATAACGGCTTTAGTCAGGTCAGCACTGGATGGACTGGTGAAGTAGAGAATCGTCACGAAGTGAGTGACACAATGAACTGACTGTTTTCCGGTGGAACCAACCAGGTTGCTGAGTTGCAGAGCTTTCCCACATATTAGCTACACGCCGTATGTGCCGAACTAGGATTCGAACCGTGGTCACCAGATTACTAGTCAATTACGTTACTTGCAACGTAACAAATAGTTTCCAGAAGCTTTTCTGTAGTATAGTAAAGTAAGATTTTTCGTATGTCCATGGAACTTCAACAATTATTGCAAACGTTAAAATGTGTGCGTTCACATACGTCTTACTTTAATTTGCTGGTAGTTACCGGTTTAGACTATATTACATTAGAGCAAAATCTGAAATACGAAGCACATGATTTTTACAGCATTTCGGGTATTATGGAATGTGATGTACTTTTGCAGTTATATCTCCAAATTGAGCTCCTTCTTATCTCTTCAACATACTTAATCTAAAACTTCAGCTATTAGGCAATACAATTTCGCATTTCTCTTAATAAAATGTGGTGCCTTTACCACATTTACAAGAAGATGCGATTATATGGTAATAGGGAATAGCCGGGAAATGTGCAATAGGGTCATAAAATGTAGATAATGAAGTAAATTTATGATAAATAATGTTACCTGTTTAGGAAAAATAATCTAGACAATATAAACAACAACCCATTAGTAAAAGAAAAAATAATTTTATTCCACTCCTAATCTGTTCTAAATTTTAATATGAAATAACATTCTAAAATGATTATTAGCTTACATTCTGCAAATGATTCAATATAATATCAAGCAGTGTGCAGTAATTAGCTATTTAATATTAATTCTCAGCACTTGTATACTCAATTTGGATGGGATATTACAAACTTCACACCTAACCCTAGCTGTTCTATAGTGTTCGAGATGACAGCTTGGACTTCACAGCATAATAACAGAGACAGTTGTTCCCATAGTCTAAATCTGATAATATACAATGATCTACTACTCCTTCCTTAATACAGAAAAAAAAAAAAAAAAAAAAAAAAAGCTGTTATTGATTTTATACTTTTCGATAATTACTGGTATATTTGGAAGCTTACCTGCAAAACCTACGCAACACTTTGAAAACAAATTTTCTGCGCCAAATCACACACAATGGGCGGAGATCAACTGGACAAGATAAAGAGCATCAAGTAATTCACTGGTCTCCCACTTGGTAGCACCACCTAACGGTCAAGTTAGTTTCGTGTTCTGCATTACAGGACTTTTCCATAATACCCGAAGTTCCTTCAGCTGCAGTATGCCACACTATTTGTACATTAATGCTTACAACATGACAATAAATTACACAAAATATGAAAAATATTTATCTAAATGGTCAAAATATTCATTTTTATCTGATATTTCATTGTATTTATTAGGCAAACCTTAAAATAATTAAGGTATCAGCAAGAGCAGCGTAAAATATTCGTGTCCCATGCTTCCGAGTCGTAAACGTAATGTGCTATGGTAAATGTTCCCCAAGGTTATCCGCCGTCCCAAATTTTACTCTAAGCAGGAGGCAAACGGTCGCAACGGCGACCTTACTCTACTGGATCAGCATACCAACGTGCCAAGTCTAAAACTTACTTCTGAGCAAAATGATACTCTGCGGTTCTGCTGGGAAGACTTTGTAAATATATGTTTTTCTTTTTTGTGGGTAATTATTGCAGTCACTATAGTATTTTAACTATTATTGAAGTCAGTTTATGAACTACTGATATTAATATTTATGGAATATTCCGACGGTACTTGGAAGAACATATACATATTAAAAACCTCAACACTTTGTATTTATGTATTCCAGAAAATTCCCCTTTATTGTATGTAACATTGTAGTCAAAAATTTTCGTTCTCTGGGGCCCGCAGTGTGGAGTATGTCTTTGATTGACATGTTCAATACCACAATAATTATAAATTATTTTAACGAAAATTGCTGACTACAATGTCACATACAATAATGGGGAATTTTCTGAAATACATACGATAGTGAGTTAATAAAGTTTAAAGCAGTGTTAAAATAATTGATAATCTTTGTATTTATGTTTCACAAATTTGTTCACTGGTTTGGTATGAACCGTCTTTCGGCTTCTTAGGCCATCATCAGATAACGCAGTAGCACACAGATCCTCCACCCAATAGTCTGAGTTCTCAACTGTACAAAGATGGCAATTCAAAGATATAGGATTCTCTTTCACAACAATTGTCGAAAAGATTGCTTTATCTTTGGACTGCCATCTTTCTACAATAGAAAACTCACACCATTGGGAGAACTATGTGTGTACTACAAAGTTGTCTGATGATTGCTTAAGAAGCCGAAATCCGGTTCATACCAAAACAATAAATAAAATTTGTGGAACATGAATATAAAGTATTGAAGTTTTTAATACCGATATTAATGTGCAAACAATCATTATTTTGTGAACACTTGAGCTTCAGTATTGCTATTGGAGTTTCGGGTTGTTCCATGCATGTTATAGTGGACATATGGCTGCTCGGTGTTCACATGTTCCGCATTCAGTATAAAATATCACCTTACCTTATGAAACGATATATTAATAACAACTGTTGGGCAAAGTAACAGCCGTTACGCAGAAAATATAAATGACATGGAAGTTTTCCAGGAAGTTATAGCGTTATAAACGGCAGCCTCTAACTTCCAGCTGAAACGCTGTATGCATAATATGAATTTGAATATAATGCTGAGTATAAAAAAGAGAAATAATAATAAAAATCTGTGAATGCGTATAAAAAGGCTACTGGTCTCACTACAACGGTCAGTCTCAATACGACACTATGCAACACACAACGAGACAAAACGTCGCCAAAAGCAGAGACTAAATAGATCTACTGATATTTAAAGTAAGGCCCTAATGGGGTATAGTTATTTGCTAGTAATTCCTATTTTTAATGTGTACTGTATATTTCAATATTTCTGAACGTCAAAATTTCGAAGGCAATAATCCGACGCATAATTTTACTTTGAAAATTCATGGTTAATTCGTTGAACAGAATTTTACTTACTCCAACCACGTCACATGATGTGATGAGTTCTATCGGCAATGGACGTCAAATATATTACGCATTTCTAGATTTCAGAAAGGCGTTTGACACTGTACCTAATGAAATTGCGTGCTTACAGATTATCGTCACAATTATGCGATTGGATTTGTGATGGCCTTTCATAAAGGAGACGGTAGTTTGTAATTGACGATACGTCATGGAATAGAATGGATGTGATGTTTGGCGTTCCCCAGGGGTCATAGAACCCCAACTGTTTTTAATTATTTGTTTATTTATTTTTATAAAATATTTAGCAGACACTCAAAGTAGCCCTCTTACACTGTTGGTGTATGATGCTGTCATTTATCGGTTAGTAAAGTCACTACAAGATAAAAAACAACAGGGAAATCATTTAGATAGGATACAAAAATTGGCAATTGACCCTTAATAAATCGGTTAATCTTCATTTGCACGATTAAACAGTCTGTATACATGTCGTCATTTCACCTAAATAGCTTAAAATAACAATTAAGAATAACTTAAATATGAAAGAACACTTCAAAAATCTTGCAGTGAAGCGCAACCATGGACTACGTTACATGGGCAGAACACTTAGAGGATGCAACAGTTCTACTAGAGGAACTGCCTACATTACACTTGTGCGTCCTATTTTGGAGTATTGCTGCTCATTGTGAGATCCACACCAGGTGGGAATGATGAAATATTTAAAGAAAGTTCAGAGAAGAGCAGCTCGTTTTGTAATGTATCGCTGTATCTGGGCGAGAGTGTCACGGAAATGATGCACGAATTGAAGCGAAAATTTCTAAAAAAAATTCGTTACTCGTGGCGGCGCAATGTGTTTCCGAATTTTCTTTCATCAACTTTCTCCTCCGAATGCGAACATCTATTTTTAGCACCACCTACAAAAGAAGACATGATCATGATAATAAAAGTACAGAAATGAGATAGAAAACGGAAAGATGTACAAGGGGTTCAGAAAACGACTCCCTGATTTCAAAATTAAATTTCTCGAAAATAAAGATCGATAGAGGAATGCAGCAAACGGTATGTTTATTGTGAAAGCTGTAAGAAGTTTATACAGCAGTTTGAAATATAGTTAGAAAAGCTGCTAACAGATGGCGCTGTAATCGTCATACGTAATGCCTAGTATAAATAATGACCCGAAGCCCAGAGCGATCAGTTCCAATATTGAAACGTGAAAGGAGGTTAGCGTATCGAAGGAAGAGATTAAAACCATGTACTCCATTGAACCACCCGATTTTTTGGTGCTAGAGTACCACAGGTTAGAAGAGAGTCCTACGGCAACAAGGTGAAGTTTTAAAGCACGATTTAATGTTCCAAAAGGACCCGATGCGAAAACCATTCGTAAGCTCTTCGCAAAATTTCAACGAACAGGCAGCGTAACGGATGATCTAGTGGGGGCATGTTGGCCGCAAGCAAACTGCAGTTACGCCTGAAAATATCGTTACAGTTTCTGGAATTATTCAGCGAAATCCAATGTCATCCATCCGTAGAATTGCATCTGAGACTGGTTTGAAGCGTTCCAGCACGCAGAAAATACTAAGAAAGAGCCTTCACATATTTCCATTCAACATTAAAACGCACCAGACCATACCCGTACGAACTGTGCCTTTGTAATCAGATGCTCAGAGTTATTGATAGTGAAGGATTTGATGTTGGCTGTATCTGGTTTACAGATGAAACACACTTTCACCTGAATGAATACGTGAATAAGCAGAACTGGCGATTTTGGGGTTCCGAAAAGCTATATTGGTGTGAAGCGAAACTCCTGTATTCTCCTAAAGTTACTGTGTGGGCTGCAGTATGTAGCAGAGGCATTATTGGCCCTTTTTTCATTCGAGAAACGGTCACTGGTGCATGTTACGTTGCAATTTTGGAACAAGCAAGCGTAAGAGGATCTACCAGGTTCTGAATGGTATATACAAGATGGAGCTCGACCACATCGGAGCGAACAAGTGTTTCGCTTCCTTGAGGAATACTTCGGGAATCGAGTCATTGCTTTGGAATATCCAAAACTTAACTGGTGCAGGCATGGATTGGCCTCCATATTCGCCGGATTTGACTCCCTGTGACTTTTTTCTTTCTTTTGGGGCACAGTGAAAGACGTGGTCCACCCGAAGCATCCCGCCACGCTGGACGAGCTTGAATCGGCGATCACTGTAGCATGTGAATCCATTTCGATTGAGACACTACGAAATATGATGGCGAATTTCATTCTACGTTTGCGCCACCTCTGTAGCGCCAATGGTGAACATTTTGAAAACATTGTGAAGTGATTGTTTCCAAAGAGTGTTTTCAAACGATTATTGCACTTATGTATGCTGATATGAGCTGTACAGCGTACAGCGCCATCTGTTAGCAGCTTTTGTAACTATTATTTCAAACTGCTGTATAAACTTCTTACAGCTTTCACAATAAACATACCATTTACTGCATTCCTCTGTCGATCTTTGTTTTCGAGATATTTAATTTTGAAATCAGGGAGCCCTCTTCTGGACACCCTGTATGTGTGCAACTAGAGAATGGAACGGTAGACAAATATTATAAATACGGTCCTATAAAACCTCTGCCAGGCAATTTACTGTGCATTACAGAATAAATAAGGAGATTTATATAGCTATTTGGTAGTACAGATGAGTGAATAATTCGATGTAGGTACGTTGTGCTCGTCCATTATTGGACCTGGTACATCCTGCCAAATGATGTCATTCGGCGGAGAGTATATACGTTCTCCAGCTGAACACACCGTCAGTAATTAACAGCACATCCGTCAAATGCGTGCGGCAGTGCGCCGCCCGCACACACGTCAATAATTCGTACAAACGTGGGGGTTGTGGGGCAATATTTGTCTCCGAGCCTAAAATAGACGACGGCCGAAGTCAACAGCCGCGACGAGGCGCGGAATGACGCGGCCAGCCACAGGAGGGGGTGAAGTTTTCCCTCGGGGTAAGCGCGCTGCACTGCGAGCCCGCGTGCTGACCGTTTCGTGCCGAAGCCGCGTAAATCACGCACCACCCCCTCCTCGCCCCCTTCCCCCCCATCCCACAACCCTTTTCTTCCCCGCCAGCACGCCTGCCGGCGCAGAGGGTCGAGACGCCAGGGCGTACGGAGCGGCTTTCGTGCGGCGTCGGCGCCCCGGAACGGAACTTGTGTAAAAGTCAGCGGCGGAGTTCCGCCGCGCCACGCCGGCGAGGACCTTCCGCTGCCGATGGCGTCTGCAGTTTGACTACAGAAGTTTCCATTTAGCCAAACACGGCTTCGTGCCGAAGTACGCCGTGGGAAGGTAATATTTCTTTCACGTGGGCTGTTAAGCCTCGAGTAGTCCAGCAAAAGGAAAGGGTAACGTTATGAATTTTGAACCGTTTTAGAAGACACTGTAAGCGGGACGAGCGCAATATTTTATGGTAAAGATATTTGTAGCGTAGGAAGAAAGTGTTTGGGGAATAATGGTACCCACAGAATATACAGGATGTTTCAGCAGGAATCTACATCTACAACATGGATTGTGTATGTACCCATGTGAACATTGGCTAATTTATCTGATCCTAAAGAAACCACATTAAGATCACAGGATGCATTAGGACTGAATCGGGAAGGGTAGGCCCATCTACACATCTTTCCTTGCTACACTTGTTAACATACTAAACAAACTTTAATTTTTGATTACCGATTATTACATACCAAACAGTCTCTTGAAATCCAACAAGAAGTGCCATAGAAATTTGCTCAGTGTAGGACAGACCCACTTTAATTAATTGAATTGACTTGCCAACAAACACAGGAACAATTTTACAGTAAAATAAGTTTAAAGTTACAGCACTTTGATTAATAAACAAGGTATTAACAAACAGATAACGGATTAACAAACAGATAAGCTTATATTCCTCAAGGTATACCCAAATTTTCAAATAATCATCTAAAACAAGATCGATAATTGACCACTATAAATTCCCCATTAAAATTTACACAGTATAGTTAGGTCACCACCACTTTAATTAACTAAATTAAAAGGATTAAATAAATTGGCAAAATTTTCTTGTTTGGAGATAAACAAGAACAATCTTCAATAAAATAAGTTTTCAAATTATAGTACATTGCTTAATAAACCAGACAGTTAATTATAAACAACAGAGAGGTTTAGGTTGCTCACGATATACCTAAAATTCAAACGATTATCCAAAACAAGAGCAACGCTTCCCAACTGTAATTTGCCCTCTTAAAATTTATACTGTATAGTTCAGAGCAACCCCACTATAAGTGAATTAATAAAGTTAAACAACCTGGCATAATTTTCTTGTTTGGAGACGTTGGGCCACGACGGAAACCCCGGCTCTCCAGAGCCGAGTCGCTCCAAAACAAGGTGTCACCGTCAGTAGTTGCTGCGATCCCCAGTGTCTCAGTTCACTCGGGTAAACAATCTCTAAGGAACACTAAATGACACAGGCCAATAAGTGCTTCTACAACACAATAATTTAGCACGAACATGCATTACTCTTTCAACACAAGAACTTCACTAACTATATCTTTACACACCAAAATATAGATATAAACAGAGGCTCCACTGGAGTGCACTTCCTGAATCGCTGCTTGAGCAGACATAATTCACGGGCACAAATGTCCAGGGTTTCTTCAAACAACGTAAGGAGCTATAAGAACACTAGGCCTCTTTCTATGACGAGATATGACAATTACGGTCCACACCATGGGCTATAGCAACACCATGCAAGTCGTCACGCAGCAAAAAATAAAATAAAATAAAATAAAAATCACAATCGAGCACACGGGCCGTTACTAACCGCCGCTGGCAGCCACACCCCCTTTCTCGCGTCCTTGCTCGATCGCCAGTCCTCTCACTTCCACTATCAACCGCCAGAGAGCATCATATCAGAGGCCAAGAAATATACAAAACCAAAGATAATCTACTGCTGGCAAGCGTAGATATCGAACCTCACGGTTCACCATGTATGTTCCCTTTGGACTCCAAGACGACTGGATTCTATGAAATCTTAAGGAATTCTCCAGATTACCTCAGCCGATGATCCTGTTAAGATAAAAACGATGAAATGAAGATATTTGTAAACGTCTATGTAAAATTGTTAATAAAATTATTCTGGCCATCGGAACGCAATCGTCAATAGCTTAATTCCCTCTGCTTCGCACGCGTAGACTGGCTGGTCTGCATTGGGTGTTTGTACTTCTAAATATAAATGTTCATAGATTTAGATTTAAAAATTCTTTCCTAATCAAGTATTTTGATACAACTTGCCACGCCGAATTGCACCATTGATGGCAGGATTCAAACCATTCCGAAAAATATATATATTTTTTAAACTGTAACCAAGGTTCCGAATCCAAATTTTCGCATTTCTAGCATGAAAATATTCTTAGTTGCACCCTTAAAAAATATCCCCTTACTTCATCCACCTAATGGTTCAATTTCCAAAAATTATCAAAACACGTCTTTGTAAAATTCCTATCATATATCCAAATCCCAAGTTTTTCATTTCTTTCTCCAAATTGCCTGAATAGCAACGTATTTCGAAAAAACAGTTCAGCCCCTATTTCACCCCTTTAGGAATGGGAATATCGAAAAATCGCTGGTTCCTACAGTGCAAGCTAAACAACTTCTACAAATTTCAAGTTTCTGTCGTCTGTAAAATTACTCTTCAGCGCCATTTACTGTCTTTTAGAAACGGATAGAGAACGCGAAATTTTTTTCTTACGCTTTGTCATCTTTCATGGTAGTTTTACTTTTCAAACTGGAATATGCAATTATTTCTGTTTATTCGTTCGCTTGTTGCAGAAAAACAACTGAAGAATATGCATCACGTCTCACTGTATATAACCTCTTTGCTATTATAGGCCGCGCGGGAGTAGCCGCGCGGTCTGAAGCGCCACATTGCGGTTCTCGTGGCCTCCAAAAAATGTTCAAATGTTTGTAGACCTTATGGGACTTAATTACGGGGTCACCATTCCCTAAACTTACAAACTACTTATTATCTAGCTATTACTAAGGACGGCACAAATATCCATGCCCGAGGGGGGATTCGACCTTAGTGCAGACTGTGTGGACTGTGACTGACGCTCCACAGTACGCTCGGCCACCGCGGCCCGCCCTCCCATAACCGAAACCTCTAATCACAATGTGTCAACTGTTACTACCACAATTATTTGAGTTCCCAGCTTTCCCTCATACCGCAGTAAACGTGACACTCAGAAGAAGGCCGCTTTCAACAGTGGCTAGCGAAATATGATATGTTGACGGAGCGCTCCATTCCCCAGAAGAATTTTATTAACAATGAGAATGAGCGGAAGCCTTCGTCAACACGTACACGTAAAATTTATGCCTGGAACTTTGAACGATAGTAGCCCCCCTCCCAAGCGGACAAAGACAATTCCTGTTGCATCTGTTGACTGTTTTTCCGCTTCAATCTTTCGAAGAACAAGACGTAAACAGTCACACATACGTTCGACTCTGATATTAGTATGTAAATATGGAATAAACACGCTCAGAACTTATAATCAGCCTATGTATTGTGCTTAATGAAACTGCGTACAACATAGCAGCCAATAAAATACCCAATCGCAAATATTTTTCAAAAGAATGTTCAAATGTTAGTTAAGCTTATGTGACTTAACTGCGTGGTCCTCAGTCCGATTTCACTGATGTTTATTTTTGTAATTTTAATTCTCAAGTCATGGTATCTGCGAAATAATACAATCTGTAAAACTACAAGAACATTGAAAATTTGAAAAAAAAACGAGTCTTCCTATGGCATACAAATGTATAGTTTGGGTACTTCACTCACCGACATCGGCAAAATACACTATGTTGGTCTGACCTTGATGAACTGTTTACCCTTGACCATCAAAACAGAAGGAAACCCACTGTTTACATAAATTTTCGTATCGTTCATGGCGGACGGTACTTCAGATTTTCAAGTGGAAGATCAGTGTCTGCATAATTTTTCATATGGTGCGTGGCATATTTTCACTCAATTTTACTAGTTACAATTTCCAATCACTGCATTTTCATGAAGAGGTGTTTTATAATCCGCAAGACTCATAGGTACCATGCATTTAACTTTGTATCCCTGACAGATGTATATTTCGTAGACGAAGTGCGGAGGGTGGGGGGTGTGGGGTAAGTGACCGGTGGAGACGGACGGAAGGAGGTGGTGGAATAAATGGGCTGGGAGAGAGAAAGTGGAGAATAATACGGCAACGGGATAGGAAGAGATGGATGTTGAGGGCAAGGGAGATTTACTACGATGCTATATACTGAATAAATCGCTGAGGAACGTCGCGTTTCAACTAGTAACAAATATTTTAGTACGAGGTAGAATAGACGAAGTTCAATAATAATGCCATCTATTAAGATCCCAATTTCCATTGAGTACACTAATACATATGTTAGTATGTAACCCGAACAAACCTAAAAGTATGTGCAATTCGATGTAGGAATTTGCCAATTATCCGTGCTGAGCGATTCCAGAGAATGCCCCATAATTTGTGAGGTGATTCGACAACTGAAACAATGTGGACCTATGAGTATCCTTCTGATGATCGATCGTTACAGGTTTAGGGCGATACGCATCCAATAATGAATATGAAATCAACGACGTAAAACGTCCCTGCCACACGTTGGGCCGGCCGCGGTGGCCGAGGGGACTGAGGCGCTCCAGTCACGGTCTGCACGGCCACTACGGTCGGGGGTTCGAATCCCCCTTCGGGCATGGATATTTGTGTCGTCCTTAGTATAAGATAGTTGATAAGTAGTTTGTAAGTTTAGGGACTGATAACCCCGTAGTTAAGTCCCATAAGCTTAACAAACAACAACAACAACCACACGTTGGTCGACGATTCCCTGAACGGTAGATTGGCCGTGGTGGAATCTATAATTGGGCTTCCACGTCACCCGACCTAACCCAAGGAGTATCATGTTAATGAGGCTGATTAAGGGAGAATGGCCGCGGTGGAGTAGCCGAGCGGTCTAAAGCGCCTCTCTCCGGAGCGCTCGATTGCTCGCCGTGGAGGTTCGAGTCCTCCCTGGGGCATGGGTGTGTGTGTTTGTCCTTAGGTTAAATTACTCAGGTTTAAGTTGTTTGTAAGCTACGGACTGACGACCACGCAGTTTTGTCCGATAGAAATACAAAAATTTGAACATTTTTTTGAAAGGAAAGTGTGTACGCTACGAAAGTGGATACATCTAAAGAACTCATCGCTTGAAAAGCCGACGGTCTTACCCGCCATAAAACCCGCCGAGGTGATGTTAGATCGGCAGCTCAACACACCCTCCAATACGTTGGCGTGTGGGTGAAGACATCCTCTGCACTTGCCGTAGCATAGATCAGTCAACTGCGCCACCATTATTCTATCCTCCACAGCACTAACGCAGAATGTCGGGAAATAATTTTCACAAACTTGTCTTCATAAGCATATGTGTAACCCCTGCAGCTCTATGACGATATAAGACACAAAGTTTTTCGGTTTACTTTCGTGTGTAGAATACGGCGCGATTAAAGTGGAAAACGGTGGGGTAATGGCTTTAAATTTAGAGAAGGTTTATTACTTAAATGCGTATATGGAAGTTTACAAATTTTACCCTTCTTTCACCCTCAGTCCTGTTACCAAGACCGTGCTAACGTTTCTATTTGTGACGGAAACAGGCACTGCACGTGAGGGGCCGCATTGCTTCCTACTTCGTCAGTGTATGAAGACGATAGTTTCTGTCCACTAACATGGCACCTTCGTTCGCTGCTGTTGTCCCCTGCGCAGAAGCAGCACTCAGGTCGTGCATCTATTGTTTCTTGATGTGAGGCTTAAATAATATCGTAATGTGGCTAGGCTTTGATTATAAAATGAAATGTGTCACACGAAACTTCGGGATGTCAATGGATTTTCTTCTTTTATTTATCATTCACTGTTCCTTTACAAAAAACCACAACTGTATAATTGAAATTCACAAACGTTTCACAATATACAACATTTTACACGAAACCCACACGCGATTTACATCGACTCTTTAGATGTTAACGGTCTGAGGCTTAGCTCAACTTACATAGTTGTTAATTGTCTGAGGCCTCTCGCTCGAATCTCAAATGTTAACGGTGTGAGGTGTTTAGCTCCGTGACTGCGGCAGGAGTAACACTGCGCGCCAGTGGCTACATTTTGGTGTCAACGGAACATTCCAGAGTGTTAACCAATATTTAAATATAACAAAAACATTACTCAGCACAAGATAATTACATTGCATAAACAGACATACCGTATTTAAATTTCTTGCAAATTTAAAACATAATGACCAACGTAAGATTCGCACCAATTTTCGAAACACTTTCCGCTGGAGAATTGATTTTTCGCCCAATACCTCTCTTCGTCGAGGTTTAAGGTGTATCTCCAAAAGTATTACACTATATTCGATACAATATCACTTTATTATCCCATTACATATGACACTTTCGCATTCTCCTGAACAGTACATTACGAAAGTTAGTTGAATTGTGGAAACCAAAAGGCATAAATACTTTTAAATCTATTTTGAGAGTCGTTGCACAATTACAATTTTGTCAGGTTCAAACCCATTAACGTAACTAAATGAAAGTGTCTTTCCATTAGTGGAATATTAGATATGCAAAATATACAATGCAGCTTGAAGTTCTGCATACAGAATGCATCTGGTTTATCACACAGCAAAAACTGTTGTTGGGTGACTAAATACGCACGTCGTGGAAGTTATTTCTAAGTAAGCAGTAGTGATCGAGTTACATTTAATTAACTCTCATATGACCGGCTACGACCTATAATAAGAACATCTTCGGATTATTATTATTGTTATTATTATTATTATTATTATTATTTTCAAACAGTTCATCTCAGCCGCGTCGAGAAAACTGCTTAACGTATTCTAGGCACAGCACAGACGTAACTGCTTTGCAACGATTCCAAACGATTCCACGGAAATCAAGGAGCACAAGATCTGAAGATCTATCATTTAACTTGATCACGACATTTATAGTGAACTCTGTAGTTATGTAAATAGTTCCATTGGTTTATGTACGCTTCAAAATCTCAAAAAGTTCTGCACTGACCGAGCTGAAAGTATAACACAACGTTGTAGTCCAAAACAGGATGGTTTATATATATTAAAATTTCTAGTACAAACGTATACAGCTCGTAAGATTTATATTAATTCATATATGCCATGTATTACGAAATTTGGTACGTAGAAACATTCACTTATTTACGTAGAATATTGTGTTAAAATTTCTCATTATTCGGTCAAGATCTTTAGTGAATTAGAGATTAGGAACATATTCATTTACAAAAGTAAATCTTTCAGTCAAAGTCTGAAATCTCCGAAAATATTTCAAAGATTGTGTTGAAATTATGACACAAGGCTGCCTTCAATTTCGCACATCAACTTTTAGTATTCATTACGTCGAATCATACTTCGTATAGCATAGGATGCAATAAAACCTTCTTCAGCCTATGATAACGTTGAAAATTCAAAGAGTAAACAGTAATTACACAGAGTAATTAGTGTTCCGTATTTAATGTTATATGCTCTTAAAGTTTGACACAGTCTATAGTTCGTTTGAAAGATACTTTCTATCCATTTTTTCGCCAATAACATACTCGTGACCGCAAAACATATTTAATTATGAATGTAACACACGAGACAACTGTGTGATAGAATGAAACTTTCACTCTGCAGCGGAGGTTGCGCTGATAGGAATCTTCCTGGTAGACTAAAATTATGTGCCGGAACCGGGACTCGAACTTGGGACCTTTGCCTTTCGCTGGCAAGGGCTCTATTGACTGAGCTATTCCGACGCGACTCACCATGCCGCGTCACAACTTGCGGAAGTAAAGTTGTGAGGAGGCATCGTGAGTCGTGTCGGGATAGCTCAGTCGGTAGAGCGCTATCCCGTGAAAGGCAAAGGTTCCAGGTTCGAGTCCCGGTTCCGGCACATAATTTTAATCTGCCAGGAAGTTTCATATCAACTGTATGATAGTTTGCAAATTTATTGGTTTACGAACCGGTTTTCGGCTGTTGTGCCATCCTCAGGTAATCATTATAATTGTAATTTTGAAAGATCTTAAGTTGGTGGATATATAACTTTCTAGAGAGACTAGTGGTTTGGTTTATAACTAACCCGAGGGAAACTATTACAATTCAAGTTGTGGTGTAAATTACTCACGTTGATAAAGTATGTGACAATATTATTAACTGCGACGTTATCCTAAGAAATATAAATTGAAGCAATAGAAATTACCTGAAATAAATTTGACCGTGAAATTGTTTACATTAAACAGGCCCAATATCTGGAAACATACAAGCGTTGTGAATATATTTAAAATTTTAACTTATTAAATAAAGTGTGACAAAAATGATCTAAATTATTTAATTGTTGAGTCTCGAAATTTTCATCGTGACTACGGATAAAAAATTAATATTTAACAGATCTCCATCACCACCATTTATCAAATTGCCATAGAATTTTGCACTTTTAGCCTCCTTAAAAATTCAACGGACATTAGAACAGACGTGTAGTCTTGGGTTTTATTCCGATCTTTGTTAAATTTCCCATATTTGACCTTCAAACATTAATTGATATGATGTCTGTTCTTTTCGGACAAGTCCAAACAGACAACAAATTACTGATTTTATGTATGACCCTAACAGGAAGTTGGCGGTCTTAATGTGGACAAAAAAAAGCTTATTCTTTTCATTCTCCACTCCGAAGAGTGGAGCGGGCTGTTTGAGATCCTGCCCATAAAGAGCCGCGGTTCTATTCAGCCAATTATCAGACAAGCTGATAGTGGGGCGAAGGGGAGATCCCAATTGGGAATAAGTAGGAGGGGCTTCCCAATTCCGGCATGCGCCGTACAACCGAGTAAAACCTCCCGAAAACCTTAGTCAAAACCGGGATATTGGGACGGACGTTGCCCCAGACTACAAATGGATTATCGGGAGAGCACGAGCGCACTCACGACAATCAAGGATCGGATGCCCGAGTTACTCTCGTGAACTCGTAGAGACCAGCTCGACCAGCAGTGGACAAGGATAACCCGTAAGTACCCGTACACATGAGCAAGGCACCCTGTGCGTCAGAATGTGATAAATATGGACAAAAACAAATTATTCTTTTCATTCTCCACTCCGAGTAGTGGAGCGGGCTGTTTGATATCCGGCCCATAAAGAGTCGCGGTTCTATTCAGCCAATTATCAGACAAGCTGATAGTGGGGCAAAGGGGGAATCCCAGTTGGAAATAAGTGGGAGGGGCTTACCAGTTCCGGCATACGCCTTACAACCAAGGAAAACCTCCCGAAAACCTTGGTCGGAACCGGGGGATTGAGACCAATTTAATTTGTCTCCGGGACTTGCCCCGGACGAAAAATGGATTATCGAGAGAACACGAATGCACTCACGACAATCAAAGATCGGACGTCCGAGTTACTCTCGTAATCTCGCAGAGATCAGCTCGACCAAAAGTGGACAAACATCCCCCTACAGGAACCGCAACCATTGATACACTTTTTACCTTGCGGAAATCCAGTATCGCCTGCGAGCAACAGTAAATAAGAGCAGGGGCACTAACACTGTATTAGTAGGTTGAGTGGGAAGGGAAGAGTGCTTGGATAGCCTTATGGTTGACGAGACCACAAGCACGAAGCGGGAAACCTGGGTTAGAATCACGGTCCAGCACAAATTTTCAACTTTGCCGTTGGATCTATATCAGTGCCCTTAAACTGTCGAAATGTTTAAATATTACGAATTCATTTGAAATACATTGTCTACATGGCGAAGAGTACTTCAATTCAAACTTCGGCACTATTTGGAGATTAGAGTCATCCATTTATCATGTGTGTGTGTGTCTGTGTGTGTGTTTCTGGTTTGCGGCGGAGGAGGAGTCGAGCAGTCTAAAAAATGTTTTGTTCAAATGTTTGTAAATCTACCGGACCAACTGCGTGGTCATCAGTCCGTAGCTTACTAATTACTTAAACTAAGGTAAACCATCCTAAGGACAAGCACACACACACAAACCCATGCCCAAGGGAGGACTTGAACCTCCGACGGCGAGCAACCTCGCGCTCCTCGGCGAGGCGCCTTAGACAAGCTCGGCTACTCCACCGCGGCCAGGATCGGAGCGCGCGGTTGCTCGTCGTCGGAGGTTCGAATCCTCCCTGGGACATGGGTGTCTTTGTTGTCTTTAGGATTAAGGTAGTTTTAGTAGTTTGTAAGCTTAGGAAGCGATACCCACAGACGTTCCCATAAGATTTACAAACATTTGAACATTTTGTGTTGTCCTTAGTGTAAGTTTAAGTCGATTGCATGTCTACGGACTGATGACCATTGAAGTTTGGTCCAAAATGTAGTATATTCTTGTTGTCAAAAGAAAAGAAAATATCAAACAATGCACAACTGTTATTGTAACGTGATACTCAGAAGTCTTAATCGGAGCAAAGCAGAAAAATGAAATTGTATTTCTGATTGTTTTCTCAGATTCAGTAAGATTCCAAGATATTTTAGTTTCGTACAAGACAACGGTCTAAACGTGCATTCACGTTTTCATTTTGAAAACTTGTGGGAATAATGGAAAGAATTATATTTGAGGCAAAATTATGTTTGACGCGCTAGGAGATCTAGGGGAAACTTCGAATACGAGGTACGGAAGTTACTCTTGCAACTCTGTGTTGGTGTTGCCTGTACGGGGCACAGTTATGACGGAGACGTGTCAGCTATTGCTTATGCCGTTGGACGGGAGAGGTGCAGGCACCGCCTGCTTGCCATGCAACCCGCCGAGCGGGCGAGCTGAGCGGGTGTCAACGTGGCAGGCGGCGTCCCGCGGAACAAGGCGACGTCATTAGCGGAGCGTCTGCGCGTGCATTAAGTGCGACTGTCTCCGACAAGTGTCTGGGGCTCTTCGGGGAGCGGCGGAACGGCGAGAAGAACCGGGCGGGGAGCGGGGAGGGGTGGCGCGGAAGGAGGGGCGGCGGATGATGGGCGGGGGCGCCGCGGAGCCAACCCAGGAGGCAAAATTCCATTTAATCAACCTGCTGCTCCCGACCGCGTCGCGCTCCTCCCATTACACGCCAGAGTAAACGCATTTGCGGGGGCGCTTCGTTTAAGACGTGATCCGATTTTCGCACTCGCCCTCACAACGGCTCTGTCACCCACTGGCCGCTATTATAGCTCTTCGAAACCTCTGTGGGATGCCGCAGAGGACGCCTCGGATACCTGGGAATCTAATTCGAGAATATAAATTACATTTTAGCTGCTGTAACGAGGCTTGCATAATTTTGGTGCACGAATCCACACATCGTTTACTTCCTCATTTATCATTTCCTCATTTTTATGGAAAATTTAATCAAGATCGGTATAAAACCCAAGACTGGAAGTCTTTTCTATTCTCTGACATGTACCGTAGAGTAATTATGTAAACAGTGTCATTCCTCTCGTTTCGAAGATTAAAGGTGCAATATTTGATGGCAATGGGATGAATATTTCTTTTTTATCGTTAGTTACGATGAAAATTGCGTTTTAACAATTAAATATCTTTTCGCAGTCACGAGTATTCTACTGGCGACAAAATAGGTAAAAACTATCTTTCAAACGGACTGTGTACTGTGTCAGACTTTAAGTGAATATAACTTGAAAAACAAAACAATAATTATTACTCTGTGAAAATACTATTTACTCCTAGAATTTTCAACATTAACCTATGTATGAAAATGATTTTATTACATCCTATGTTATACGAAGTATAAATGGATAGCAGAATGTTTTAAATATCTGCATGGTGCAAAATTTTTCGGTTGACCCTACATAATGAGAAGTGGGAAGTCATCCATATGTACACTAAAAGAAATCCGGTAAACACTCGGCTACACAATAAGCAGTCAAATCTAAAGGCCGAAAAATTTACCTAATAACACATAGAAAATATTGTAGAGAAGGCGGATCAAACGCTACGTTTAATTGGCAAAACTCTTAGAAGATGCAACTGTTCTGTCAAAGAAACTCCCCACATTGCGCTTGTACGTGCTATTTGGAGTAGTTTTGCCCAATGTGAGATGCCCACCATATGGGACTGCCGGATGATATAGAGAAAGCTCAGATAAGGGCAACTCGTTTTCTATTATTGCGATATAGAGGAGAGATTGTCTCAGAAATGATGCATGTGTTGGGATGGAAAGCATAATAAAAAAAAGTTGTTATTCTTAGGAGTGAGATTTATTTTCGGAATTTCAGTCAAATTTCTCTTCCGAATACGTTCTTTTGTCAAAACCCGCCTCCATAGTGAGACAAGATCATCTTAATAAAATAGGAGAAATCAGATCGAAAACGGAAAGACTTACAAGTTTCTTCTTTCCGCGCGCTGTGAAGGAGATGTAAAGGCAGAGAAGGAAATAAGGTAACTTCAGGTTTACCGTTCCGTCAACAGCGTGGTCGTTAGAGACGGAGCTTAAACTGGGAATTTTTGGGAATGAGTGGGGAAGGAAATAGACCGTGCCCTTTCAAAGGAGCCACCGTGGCATTTGCATTCGATCGGTAGAGATGTGTCATTAAGAAAATGTTCAAATGTTTGTTAAGCTTATGGACCTTAAGTACGGGCTCATCAGTCCCTAAACTTACAAACTACTCATAAACTAACTTATACTAAAGACAACACAAACATCCAAGCCCGAGGAGGATTCTAACCCCCCGACGGGGAACGGTCTCAGGCATCGCAGCTTAGCGCCTTAATGCGCTCGGCCACTCCGCCGCGGCATAGGTAATCAGCGGAATATTTATGTAGATGTAGATGTATAATCCAGACGTCACGTTTCATATCGTCTTCACTGCACCACGTACAATATTAATGTAGTGTTTTGTAGAGGCATTTGTCTGGAGTATGGCCTGATACGGAAGTGAGAAGTCGACGATTGAACATTTCAAACCAGAAGAGGACTGATGCTTTGAAATGTGGTGCTACAGAATGATGTGGATTAGATGCGGTGAACGCCTAACTAATAAGACATAATGAAATGTACAGAGAAAAATTCGAGCACATTTTGACTAAAAGAAGTATCCTGGTGGTATAACATTTACTGAGATATGCTTAATTTAGTATTGGAGGGAAAAATTTGTTTTAAAAATCTAATACGAAAGTCAAGAAACAAGTAAATTAAGCAAATTAAAATTTTTTACCTGCAGGGCCGTCAGTGTTAATGACGTCGTATATCGACATTTTAATAATAAGAATTATATGATTTCAAAACTGTATATTCATAATTTGTATTAGTTACACTACAAGCTTATTTCGACTTAAAAGTCATATTTAGGTGTTACGCCTGCAATACGTAAGTTTTCATAACTGTTAGTACTATGCCGCATACTTGTTATATACAGATGGAAAAGAAATGATACATGCCACATTCTGTTATGCTGTGAATTTCGATATTATTGTGACGTGATTTCTTTTTTTATTCTTTTATATATATAATATAATATTAATATCACGTAATCTCTATATATAAAAGAAAGTGTCTGACTGACTGATTGACTGACTGACTGATTGACTCATCATCGCCCACCCAAACCACTGAAGATAGAAACTTGAAATTTGTGGAGGGTGTTGATCTTACTCTGTAGACGTCATTTAAGAAACGATTTTTCGATATTACGTCCGTAAGGGGGTGAAATAGGGGATGAAACTTTTTTTTTTTTAAATACGTAGCTATTTAGGCAATTTTGAAGGTAGAACTACAAAATTTCTGACTTTAATTCAGGGTTCGTATTCAAAAGACATGTGTTTCTGAATTTTTTGAAATTCGACAAATAAGGTGGTAAAATAGGTGAAGCAAAAAATTGATTTTCAAAAATATGTTGCTGTTAACTCAAAGTTCAAGCTGTAACTACGAAACTTAGGATATGGACTCTTGATCGGAATTAAAAAGACACGAGTTTCGGTATTTTTGGAAATTCAAAAGCTAAGGGAGTGAAAGAGAGGATCAAAAATTTTTTTTCAAAAACACTTTGTTGTCAAGACAATTTTAAAGCTACAGCTGCAAAAATTGGTATTTGTATTGTTCGTTATGATTTAAAAAATACGTGTTTCGGTATTTTTGGAAATTCAACCATCAAGGTGGTTATATTGGAGACGGGATGTTTTTCGAAAATATGTTGCTATTTAGACAACTTTGAAGTTAGAACTACAAATTTTCGGATTTGGATTCTGGGTTCAAATTTAAGATACTTTTTTTGGAAATTCGACCAATAAGGAGATGAAATACGAGATGCAAAAATTGATTTTCAAAAATATGGTGCTGTTAACTCAAATTTCAAGGTATAACTACGAAACTTAAGATATGGAATCTTCACCAGGATTAAAAAGAAACAACTGGTGCATTCCAACCAGCCTACGCATGCGAAGCAGCGGGGGTTGAGCTAGTTTATAATATTTTGTTGTGATGCGAGTTGTTTATGAAGTTACGGATTTTGACATTTATTTGACAGCTCTCCAGAGATGTAGTATGTTTACATTATTTGCACAGAGAACTCACAAAACGATCATATGATCTACCTGTTAACACTCATAGATATATATATTCTTTGTACAAATAATGTAAAAATACCACATCTCTGGACAGCTGTCAAATAAATGTCAAAATCCGTAACTTCATAAACATCTCGCATGACAACACAATATTATAAGTCACGTGATATATATATATATATATATATATATATATATATATATATATATATATATATAAGTATGCAGCATATTAATAAATGTTATGAAAACTTATGTATTGCAGGCGTAACACCTGAAGATGACTTTTAAGTCGAAATAAGCTTATAGTGTAACTAATACGAATTACGAATATACAGTGTTGAAATTATATAATTCTTACTATCGAATTCAAATTGATGAGGATGCTATCGATAGAGATTATGAGGCTTACACGGAACTCAGTAGCTGTATCAAACCGCTCTTCTAACTGATAGCCACAACAGAAACAACAACAACATTTTGCTTAACTAAATTAGAGACCGTTGGCGTGTCGTAGAAGGAAAATTAAGTGCAGTGCAGGTCTCATTTTAAAAAAGAGGCAGCTCTCCGTGCAGAATGGCCTTTGTGTGGGCGGTAGCCAGCGTCGTGCCGGCTGCTGCCCCCAGCAACAGCGGCCGGCAATACGCAATGGAAGCGGCGCCGCCGCCGAGGTCGCCACTTACTCTTTCCAGCCGCTGTTTGTTTCCGCGACCGCACTGCAGGAGAGCGGCTGGACTGCAGAGCAGCGGCAGTTTATGTGGTTCCCGTGGCTGCACATTTGAATTCAACTTCGGCCGCTTTCTAATTACCTTCGTTTGTGGAGTTGCTGTACGTCCGCATCCCCAGGTCACAGCGTTTCCTTTCTCCGGATTAAGCACAACAAAGGCACAAAAAAAGTGTTTCTGATGTTTGCCTGAGCGTGCGCTGTGACTGGGCGGCGACATGGTTTGGTTTGGTGACTGGGGCGACAGTTGTGTTGACTTCATTTTATATTTTGGCTTTAGCTTGCGACTTTTGAGCTGATTTTCACAGTTGTATTGGATATGTGGGTTCAAAATTCTATTTGTCACCTCAGTATGAAAATGAAGTTGGTAGACCTGGTACTTCTTCGCAGTTAATAAAATTTATATCTTTGTTGAATTTTTCACTGTAAATATTGGTTCTGGATTTCATTTAAGCTTAATGACTTTTTGTAATGTTTGAGCATGGAGATCCGTTTCTTAGGGGCTGATATTTAATAAACCAAAGAATAAAATTTGAATCATTGAGTCCCGGTAGTTCAGATAATTTGACGCCCATCACGAACATACTGTTTTTACATGATCCTTTTTCTTTGTAGAATTATTCTTAGAAAATCTCACCAGAAGTTTCTCCTGACCAAAACTGTTAGATATATTCCTTCACACATTAATTAATTACTTAGGAACGTCACAGATATATTTTCACTTTTAGAATATGCTGGGACAATGTCAGGGAACTACATACTCGAATAACTGTTTAAGACTTTTTTAAGGTTCATAGATTCTCTATTTTGAAATCAATAGTTACATTCACAACACTTTCACAGTACACACTTTATCAGTTCACAATTCGTCAGTGTTTGATTGTAATAATCTCTCTTGATCCTATACATTGATTACGACCTTTAATTCTTCAAGATACGTCTTTGAAAAGTTATTGCATTAAACTATCCAATAAGTTGAAATTTCATCTCACGAATATTCATCAGTTTATTACGGGAGGCAGAAGTTTCTAATTCTTCCGTCCTAGCCTATCCCGATCAAAGTCCAAAGATAATGCTCGCTTTCGCGTATGATCAAGATATGAAAGTTTATATTAAAGTTTAAATACTTTTTCGGGTTTTTTCCTATCTTGGAATTTAACTGCGTATAATATTTAGCTAAGCACTGAGAGCTCGTTACATAGAGAACCAATCACATAGAGAGCTAAACACATAGAGAAAGGTGAGCACATAGAGGGAGAGTAACTCAACTGCGGGTACTATTTATAATAGCAATCTGACAAATGATCTCTGATATACGAGATGTTTTGACCTAAGTATTCCCTGGATACTATTACTCTTAATTACGCTGATATAATTTGAATTTACCAAAATTTTTGATAAATGAGAAAATTCTGCCTCTTAACAAATTATTAAAATTACGTAATGCTGAAAAATGTCGGAATGCCGTGATTCTAATGCTATGGTCGCGATGTGGTGTTACAGTGCTTAACCTACTACGTCTACCACTGCACTCCCCAGTCTGGTGTCTGAAACGTACTGAAATCTTTTGACGCTCACTACTCAGAGACCTCAGCACCATTTTACCGTATACACAGACTCTACAAGGAGTGTTGGGCTTTTAACAATGGTCAACAGCGGTGGTCCGCAGCAGTAGTCAGTATTCACATATGTACATCGCAAATTGCTAACTTTTTCCGTCTCCTGGTGCTATTCCAATGATGGACTATCGATCTGTAACACATTAAAATCTGCGCCAGACCGAGACTCGAACCCGGATCTGCCACTTTTCGCGACCGTGCTCGCCACCCTATCATTCGCAAGTTTGCATGTGTTTGCGATGAAAATCTGTGAATATTTATCACTGATGCGGACCACCGCAGACGCCTATTCCTCTGGTACAGACAGGCGTATCGTGGTAGAATATTGTGTCTCTCCCGAAAATATCCTAATTTTTCTTAAGCTTAAGGGACTTAACTGCGGGGTCATCAGTCCCTAAACTTCCAAACTATTTATGAACTACCTTATGCTAAAGACAACACAATTATCCATGCCCGAGGAAGGATTCGAATCGCCGATCGTAGCGACCTCACAGACTGGCGCGTCGCAGACCGCTCGGCCACTGCGGCCAGCTGTCTCTCCCGAACGCGGACTAACACTACAATGTGTACGAGCATTTGAGGGTTGCAGACATGAGTAACTCATGGAAGTTTGGGTCTGCCCAGGTAGCATGCACGGGTGGCCGTGTGATTGATGCATCCACTCGCGAAATGCGGAAGATCCGGTTTCGAGTCCAGAACATTTGTTACAGAGCGATAATCCATCACTGGGAGATCAGCATATGTCGGAATAATAACGCAGTCTGTGATGTATAAGTGTAAATAGTTTTCTGTGCAAGAATCAATTTGTAATGACGTGACGGATTGCGCGGCTGCTCCGGTCGGAGGTTTGAGTCCTTTGTCAGCATGCGTATGTTTGTATTGTCCTGAGCATAAGTCAGTATTACAATGAAGGTCCAAAGAAACTGCTTTAGGTATGCATATGCAAACACAGAGATACGTAAACTCTCAGAGGACGGCGATGCGTTCACGTACGCCTATATGACAACAGATGTGTGGCGCAGGGATCAGATTGTTTACTGCGGCCACCGTAGCTGGTTATCACGATTTAACTGAGTTTGAACGTAGTGTTATAGTCGGAGCTCGACAGTGGGTCACAGCGTCCCCGAGGTAGAAATGAGGTTGGGGATTATTACGTGCGACTATTTCGCGCGTTCTTCGTGAATATTGGGAATCACGTTGTTGTTGTTGTTGTGGTCTTCAGTCCACAGACTGGTTTGATGCAGCTCTCCATGCCATACAGTAGATCTGCATGTCCTCGGGAGAAGTAACGACTGTAGTTTCCCCTTGCTTTCTGCCGTTCAGACAAGGAAATCAGGGAATCAGCTAAGACATCAAATCTCCAACATCGCTGTGTACCGAAAAACATCATACAAACGGGACCAACGGCGACTGAATAGAATCGTTCAACGTGACAAAAGTGCAACCCTTCCGAAAACTTCTGGGGTTATCAATGCTGGACGCTCAACAATTGTCAGCTTCAGAACTATTCACAAACATCATAGATAGGGGCTTTGGAACAGAAAGACAACTAGTTTAACTACATTGACTACACGAGACAAAACTTTACGTTTCATCTGGACCCGTCACTGGACTGTTGATTACAGGAAACATGTGGTCTGGTCTGTACCGAGCGGATAGACATTAAAAATGTACAAATGTTGCTAAATCTATGAGACTTAACTGTTTTGGTTATTAGTCCCTAGGATTACAAACAAAATAAGATTAACTAACCTAAGGACAACACACACAAACCCATGCCCCAGGGACCGCGCGCTCCGTAGCGAGACGCCTTAGACGTCATGAATCCGTTGACCCTGCATGTCAGCAGGATCTTTGAACCCTGCTGCCTCCATTCCTTTACCCATACTAATCTCATCTCTAACCTTTTCTAGCAGTCCTTCGGACAAATAGGTAGAACGTACAATCTTCTGTCAACGAGCCCATGTGTTTCGCAATGCCCACCTGCATGTGGTCACACACGAACTCGAGTGGCAATGATTCATGCAATACCCTACCAATTGTGCAATAAATGACTTTGGGTGGAGCGAGTTGTTTGAATTCTTGTACACTTGGAAGTTTTGTACTGACAGGAAGTGGTTCAAATTGAAAAGTTGGTGTGTGAGCGTCCTGCTTCGTATCGTTCCTTTTCTCGGCCCCGTGAACAGTGCTGATTCGTATCAGCTGTTGCGCTTCTCACGGAGTCAGCTGGCAAATCACGGGTTCTCTTCGCGAAACTTTATACTCGGTACAGGTGAACTTTGTCTTGCTCCGTATAATGATTCTCTAATAAGAGAAGTATTGTGGACAATCTCCTCCACACTCACCGTTAGGGATGTTTCAGAGATACGTGATATCAACATTTTTACCTCATGACGTGTCTTTCTAACATAGCGTGCTAGTGCTTTATACTGAGCCGCCATCCGCGTCTGTTCCTCACGAAACAGGTCAAGCTTCTGGTGCCTCCATAATGGTATGGGACATATGCATTAGACGTCATATGCGACCCCTGATAGGAAGGAAGGAACTTTAAGGTTTTACGTCCTGTCGACGGAGCTTAGGCTCGGATTTTTGGGGAAGGATGGGGGGAGGAAATCGGCCGTGCTCTTTGAAAGGAACCATCCCGGCATTTGCCTGGAGTGATTTAGGAAAATCACGGAAAACCTAAATCTGGATGGCTGGAGGTGGAGTTGAACCACCTTCCTCCCGAATGCGAGTCCAGTGTGCCCCTGATAGGTCTAGGTATGCTCAAACAGGTGACTCATACGTACGAATCCTGGCTGATTACCAGTATCCATTCTTTTCCATTGTGCATTGTGCACTAGGGCAATTCCAACTGTATAATGCGACACCACACACCTTCAGACTGCTACAGAGTGACAACAAGCTATCTTCTGAGTTTAAACATCTACATTGACCACTAAACTCCTTAGGAATAAACAATATTGAGTATATCTGGGAGGCCTTGCAACGATATGTTCAGAATAGTTCTCTACGCCGTGGTACTCTTACGGATTTACGGACAACCTCCAGGATGCATTGTGTCAATTCCATCAGATATTAGTCCAGTCCATGACTGCTTGCCCGCGTCGGTCCTGCACGATATGATGCAGATGTACAAATATTCTTGCTTCTTCAGTATACGTTGTTTGTAATTCTAGGAACACATTCTCTGAGCGGTTTGGTCAACGTCCGAAAAGAACAGACATCAGATCAATAATTGTAAATATTCCCAAAACGCAATGACACTTTCAATGTGGACTCATTCAAACGCTCGAGGCCGTTGTGGGAATGCAGTATAAGCCTCGAGCAAGAGCAATCAATGGGCAAGGGGCTAGAAGAAAATTTTGGGTGGAATGTAAGCGAGTATGGATTGCCCAGTTGGTTAAGGCGACAGCTGGCACGAAGTGAGAGATCCACGATCGAATCCCAGTCCAGCACAAACTTTCAACTTTGTTGTTAAATTTATTTCAACTCCCAAAACGAAATGTTTCATTATTTCGATTTCGTAGATTTACGGCCGTTACTGTCAACTAATGGTGTCTGTTCTTTCGGACGTGTCCGAAAAGAACCGACCGACACCATATCAATATTTACAATATCCTTTGAATAGGACAAAAAGCCAATAAGCGTAAGGCTATAATAAAATTTCAAATGTTGTCAAGACAGTTAAATTATTTCCAAGTTTAATTATATATCCACTACGACTCACAAAAGTCTCTCCTGGCAATCGTTATCCGAATATGTACATCGGTAGCGAACTTCAAACGTGTATCATCAGTCCGCCGTACTCATGAATCCCACTTCTTGCATGCCAGTTCTTAAATTTTAGTCTACTCTCCTTCATTATTAAATTGTTATCTCAGTCAATATTTGCCTTTATCATTTACAGTCCAATATCTAATTTCGGAATGCCTGCGTGACAATGATGTAATTCGACTAGAACTTCCCCTTGTCTCCAGGTCTTTTCGAAATATAATTTCTCCTCATGTGATGTCTGAAGAGAGTATTCGCTGTTATGTGAAATTAATATTCTTTCTCTTCTCTCATTCCTACTGCATATCACATATTCTCCAAAAACTCTTATATTCTTCCACCAAAATCGGTCTCCCATGATTATTATTCTAACTTTACACACCAAATCACCTTTTTCCGTATGAATATATACCTTGTACACCTCTTCATTTTCTCAATATGACGTGTGCATCTAATCTGGACCATCGTTGTCGATGTTTGCTTGTGGTTGAAACGGATTAGAACTACCTTACCACTGAACTGCTGGCAGTAGCTCACACTCTCTTTCCTCCTTTCCTGGTCATGAAACATCTACTCATGTTATATTGCGTCGAGTCTTCAGCCGGAACGCGTGGTGCAGTGGTTTGTATCGCGCGTAGTGTTCTTGAGATCCCCAGTTCAAATCCGCCACGGGCAGAAGAAATTTGATTTCCTTTTGTTCTAGAATGATCTACATGTTTCTTATATTTGATTTACTTGTAAGGTCCAGAAAATTCATTCTGTTTATAAATAGCGGAGCACTCCAAGCAGGAGTCAGTCTGTACTGAGTGTACGCTTGTGTTACTAATAAACATGTCCTAAGTGTAAAGTGTTGTGCTCTATTAACGACCAACCTTCGAATTCCGGACCATCTGCAGTTTGCAAGGTGACACTTTTTGGTGGAGGCGCCGGGTATCCTGCAATACGTCAGCATCACCGTGGCTCCCATTAGGTACCGTAAAATCCGTCGCTAACACGGACAAAAACAGGAATACAAAGGGTATACTGACTACCTCCGTCCGAAGGTCCGTGACATAAAAAAGACCCATGGATGAAAAAACAGCGGTAAGCCAGCTGCACATGACATCCATCGGAGTTCTCGGGAGATATTTGTCAATATTTTCTCTCTCTCTCTCTCTCTCTCTCTCTCTCTCTCTCCCTCCCTCTCTCTCACTCACTCACTCATTCTATCTCTTTTTCCCCTTATTTCTTTTTTTTCTTTTTTCTTCTTTTTACGGATGTGTTAGCAATAAAACTGTCCTAAGTGTAAAGTGTTGTGCTCTATCAACGGCCAGCCTTCGAATTCCGCACCACCTGCTGTTTTCAACCTGACAATATGATCAACCGCTGCTGTTGATATTACCCTACGTTGGTCTGAACTTCACTAATCACCACGCTCCCTACATTGAGCTCTTCCACATCCCTGTTCACATTATCTAATTTACCATTCTCCGAAGTGCAGACCTTTCACGCTTCGTCAATAATTCAATCTTTTCTTTACGTTTACATCCCCCATACCACTTCCCTCTTGGAAATACGAATTGGGTCTATTACTAAATCTATTGCCGGAAGAAGCGATCATCATGTCATTTTCAGTCACAACCCCATGTCATGTAATGTGTCTTCAATGTTGTGGTTGCTATTTGCTCATATATCCTAGTGTCGTTGCTCATCGCTGATTCTTCCAACGCAAATTTTTCATCGCATTTGACGTCAGACTCCATACTACTGAATGTGTTGCCCTTCCAAACCTCCTTCATCACTGATAACAAGCGAGACCCTGCAAATTTACTCCCAGTTGCTAAGTTTGTCGAAAGCTGTTTCTAAGTTCAGCGAAGATAAATATCTTATTAAGTGAATCCATTTAAGTGTTTTCGTTTCTACGTAGTTGGATGTGCTTACTTTGATATCTCACTTGTATATCTTTGTTCTACTCTACTTAATAATGTAGCTGCACCCATGTTCCAAAAATATTTTCAATTGTATGGATAACATCGTCATTGAGACCGGAGACGAGTGAAGCTATTTAGCTGAAATCTATCCTTAGGTGAATAGTTTTCAACTACACTTAACTCTTTAAGGAACTAAAGTATTAATAATATTGTGAAACAGATCACCATAAGTGTTACTTCACGAGAGCTGAAGCTCATACTGTTTCTTGAATGGTCCTCCCCTTTTCTCATTAACCTCTACACCCGTATATCCTTTCCTTTGACTTTTAGTACCGATTATTTGACTTTTAGTAAGGATCATAAATGAATAATAATATGAAACTCACTTTCCATTGTCATTTTCCAGTTCGTGCCAAATTCCAATTCTAAATTCACAATTCCTTGATGTCTAAGAAAGTGTCGCACCAATCGATCCCTTCTTTTAATCAAGGTATGCCTGAAATTCCTTTTCTCCTCAATTCTGTTCAGTACCACCGACCTAATCTTCAGAATTCTTCTGTAACACGACGTTTCAAAAGCCTCAATCCTCTTCCTGTCCGCATTGTTTATCGCCCATGTTTCACTCCCATACAAGGCAAAACTACACACAAATGCCTTCATAAAGGACTTTCTTATGCTTAAATTAATATTTGATGTTGGCAAATTTCTCTTTTTCAAATACGCTTTTCTTCCCATTGCAATTCAGCATTTTATACTGTCTGTACTGCGACCGCTTCATCAAGAAAAGAGGAAGGAAGGAGGGGGAAAAAAGTAGGATGCGGGAGTGGAAGAGGAGTTATTCCAATTCCAGTAGTGAAAAGATTTAGGAGAAGAAAGGAAAGGTAAACAAGCACACACACATATACACGCAAACACAGCAAGGCAGACATTTGTAGAAAGCCTTCGTCTTTTCCCTTATGAAGCGGGCAGCGGTTGGGAAAGCTTGAATGTGTTTGTGTGTGTTTTTATTTGCACATGCTCGTAGAAGGACAAAAAAACGCATATAAGGACTCCCACCGACACCAATCTTTCAGAACTCCGGAGGTGGGAACTTGCCCTTCGGCATTTTCTCTCTCCCCGTTGCCCACCTGGTCTCAACCTCCGCTAAATTTAAATTCCCGCCCACCATCTTTAACATCTTTGCCTCAGTTCTCTGGACAGAGCCTCTGCCTCAAGTGGTATCTCTGTCCAACTTATTTGCTTTCCACAGTATGTCTGCCTAGGTGTGTTTGCGTTTGTGTATATGTGTGGGTGGGTGTGTATTTGTTTACCTTCCTTTTTTCCCCCAAGGTAAGTCTTTCCTCTCCCGGGATTGGAATGGCTCCTTACCCACTCCCTTAAAACCCTCATAATTTCCTTTTCATTCTCCTTCCCTTCTGCCCGAAGAAGCAACTGGGTTGCGAAAGCTTGCGTCTATGTGTGTGTGTGTGTGTGTGTGTGTGTGTGTGTTTATGTTACTATCAGTACCTTCGCTCCTTTGGCTGGTAAGTAAACTTTATATATATATATATATATATATATATATATATATATATATATATGGTGTTTCATTAAGTGTGTTTGCCTCAGTAACTTATAAAATAATAGGTGACTGGTAATTTTAATGCGGTAGGTCAGCACACGCTGTACATAATACATGGCTGCGTGGTGGGTGATGGATGTTATGGCGGTGGGAAGTTGATTTACATGAAATGTTCAAATGTGTGTCCATGTTCCTTATTGCATAATCCAATGTGTCGCCGAAAGGATCTAAGCAACAGGTTTGCAGGAAGATGGTTGGGGCGCCATGGTCCTCATTCATGGCCCGCAAGGTCGCCCGATTTAACACCAGTAGATTTCTTTTTGTGGGGATATCTAAAGGATCGTGTTTATGTAACTGAGCCCACATCCCCAGATGATCTAAAACGGAGCATCGAGGATGCATGTTGCTCCGTCACACCGGCGATGTCACATCTCGTCCGCAGATCCTTTGGACGGCGCATTGCATTATGCATTGAGGAACATGGACACACATTTGAACATCTCACATAAATCAACTTCCCACCGCCATAACATCCATCACCCACCACACAGCCATGTATTATGTACAGCGTGTGGTATCTGCCTAACTAACTAACAGTGATAGGAAAGTAGTTTAAATTGATTTGGACGGAACTGGTTTCAACGATTCCAATGCACGACAGAAAAAAACTATTGTTCCATTTTAAAAAAAAATTATATATTTGTGCTGTAACTCTTTGGAAAATGATACAATAAACTATGTTCATAGCTCCGCAGAAAGTGTAACATTTCTTATGTTAACCTACCGCATTAAAATTTCCCATCACCTATTATTTTCTAAGTTACAGAGGCAAACACAGTGAAACACTCTGTATATGGGTTTCTTATTTGTTTTGCAAAAAAGCTAATAAAATAATTATGATTATCATGATGTGATTGTTATTCAGTACCAATACACCCCTATCCTTCCATTTAAAACCAACCAGTTGCACTTAGATGCATTGCCATTGCTATTGCCATTGAATTAAAATGGTGAACTCACAGAACATGGGAATTACGAAGAGACGACAATATTTCACGACTGATTGCAACTCTGTGTAAAGACCTCATGCTGAACTGCAGACACGCACGATGAAAATACAATCGCATTCAGACATCACAGCTTTGGGGCAGAGCTCCCCTCTCAAAAGCAGCCACGCCCACGCACAGCCACGCCTGCCGGCACACGTGACAGCTGCCTCCGGCCGCCGCCTCCCTCGCCACCCGTTGTTTTGAAATTCCGTCACGTCGCGCATGGCTGTCACTGCGATCTGCTCCGGCGCAGTTTTGACGAACGTTCACTATTTTCTTTCCTACCCCGCTCCCTAATGCCATTTAGCTATACTAATCTTTCTCCTCTCCTATATGTACACCGATTCATAGCCTTGTTTTAACTCGTGACTATTGCATTTGCGGATTTTTCGTTTTCTCGTTTTTTTGTTTTTTTTTTTTGTTTTTTTTTTGTTTTTTTTTTTTTTACGACAGTCGTGATAAGGCACTGACTAGTTGAAAACATAGTAATTTTATATATTGTGAGTTTTACAAATTAATTATTTTTTTAATTGAGGACAAGTTAGATGAAAATCAGTGTGGGCTTAGGCCTCTTAGAGGCTGTCAGGACCAGATCTTTAGCTTACGGCAGGTAATGGAAAAGTGCTATGAGTGGAACAGGGAATTTTATCTCTGCTTCATACATCTAGAAAAGGCTTATGACAGTGTTCCTAGAAGGAAGCTACTGTCAGTTCTACAAGATTATGGTATGGGAGGCAAACTTCTGCAGGCAATTAAAGGTCCTTACATAGACTGTCAGGCGGCAGTTAGAGAAGATGGCAAATTAAGCTCATGGTTCAGGGTAGTTTCAGGGGTAAGACAAGGCTGTAACCTGTCACCACTGTTGTTCATACTATTCATGGATCATATGTTGAAAGCAGTAGACTGGCAGGGCGGGATTAAAGTAGGTGAAAACAAAATAAGCAGTCTCGCATATGCGGATGACTTAGTTGTAATGGCAGAATCGATTGAAAGATTGCAAACTAATATTTCAGAGCTCGATCAGAAGTGAAGGAATTATGATAATCAGCATCTCCAAAACAAAAGTAATGTCTGTGGGAAAGAGATTTAAACACATTGAGTGCCAAATAGGAGGAAAAAAAGTTAGAACAGGTGCCTGAGATGTATTTTCTCATAGGATGGCAACATAGCGAAAGAACTGTAATCGAGGTGCAGCAAAGCTAATGCAGTGAGTGCTCAGCTAAGATCTACTCTCTTCTGCAAGAAGGAAGTCAGTACCAAGACTAAGTTAGCAGTGCACCGCTCTATCTTTCGACCAACTTTGTTATATGGGAGTGAAAGTTGGGTGGATACAGGTTACCTTATTCATAAGGTAGAGGTTACAGCAAGAATGATTGCAGGTACCAATAGATGGGAACAATGGCAGGAGGATATCCATATTGAGGAAATCAAAGAAAAACTTGGAATGAACACCATAGATGAAGCAGTTAGAGCGAACAGACTGAGATGGTGGAGTCATGTTACACGCATGGGAGAAGCAAGATTATCTAAGAGACTCATGAGTTCAGCAGCGGAGGGTAAGAGCAGTCGAGGTAGACCAAGAAGAAAGTACTTAGATTCGGTGCAGAATGACTTTCAAGTAAAAGGCATAACATAAGACGAGCCATAAATGTTAGTATTGACTAGGGGTTCATGGAGGAATTTATTTTATTAGAGGTACTATGGTCCAGGCTGAACGCTGAAAGACGTGATCAGTCTCTAATGATGATGATGATGAGTTTTATCAGTTTTACCGCTGTGGTATGTGTATCAGCAATATTGCTTAGGATTTATTTTTAATTAGCTTTCTAAATAAAGACTAAAAATTACGAAACAGGTCGATCCTTCATTAAAGAGTTCAGTTCAGCTACAATTGTTAGTTACCGTATAGGCCGCGGTGGAGTAGCCGAGCGGTCTAAAGCGTCTCGCTGCAGAGCGCGCGGTTGCTCGCCGTAGAGATTCGAGTCCTCCCTGGGGCATGTGTGTGTGTGTGTGTATGTGTGTGTGTGTGTGTGTGTGTGTGTGTGTGTTGTCCTTAGGTTAGTTTACCTTAGTATAAGTAGTTTGTAGGCTACGGACTGATGACCACGCAGTTTGGTCCGATAGATTTACAAACATTTGAACATTTGATTTTGTTACCGTACAGGCAAAATGTGACTTTAGATGTCTGTCGTATAAACGTGTTCATGAAATAATAGCTAAGAAAAGAGTTGAACCCAAATTATCTAGCAATTTGTACTTCTGTTCATAAAATAGAGTCTGGCATCTGATTATTTTTAATGTCCGTTAGGCAGACAGGGAGAAGACGTTAAGCAAATTCTGCCATTGTGCTTTTATGAAACATTAGATGAATATATTTTTACACTAGTGATGGGAACAATCGAATGAAAACAATCGATTCATTCGGTTGTTGGAAAAAATCGACCATTCGGATGTAGTTTCTCGTATCGGTTGAATTATTCATTCATTCTTCTGAGTGAAACCAGTCGGTGGGACCAACCGAATGAAACAACCGATTCAGTCGTTCTTTTGAGTGAAACCAGTCGGTGGGATCAACCGAATGAAAAAATCGACGCAGTCGGTTGGACTACTCATTCCTTCTTTTGAGTGAAATCAGTCAGTTGAAGCAACCGTATAAAAAAATCGACAGTCAGTTGAACCACTCATTCCATTTCTTTTGAGTTAATTCAGTCGATGGGACCAACCGAAGGAAAAAATTGACACAGTACTTGGCCTCTTCATTCGTTCTTTTGAGTGAAACCAGTCAGTGGGAGCAACCGAATGAAACAGTCAGTCGGTCGTAGATTTACTATGTTGGATTAATATTCGTTTACTTTTTTCGAATGAAAGTAGCCTGTGGGAACAACCGAATGAAAACATGCGACACCTTTGCTGTTTTCTTTTCAAGTGAAAACAGGCAGTAAGTTTTTCTGTCGGTTGAACCATGTAATCATTATCCCAAACGACTCAGTGTTTTAGCTTACAGAGCTATCCATTTATTTGTATGAATGAAACTGACATGCACATCAGATAACTACAGCAGTGCTGCATTATACCGCCATTGAAAAGGGGTATGCTAAGATTAAAATGCGTATTACAATGTTCAATTAATTATATACTGAATGAAGTAACGTTTCGTTTTATAATTTACAGTAACAGTGATTCATATTTTGTCGTAGTTTAAATTGTTTGGGGTGTCATCAACGAGTAACTGATTAGATGTCATATCGCTGGAGGAGGTCTGCGATCACATTGATTGCCCACCCCAGACTTCAAAAACGCCGATCATCTGGGCCCGATCAGATTACTTTCGCAGACACCCACAATCTGTAGTAGATAAGTGGCCAATGACCAGGTAGTACCGCGGGGAGCGGGGACGCGAGAGGGGGTGCTGCCTCGCTTGCGTTTTCACTGCTGAGAGCGCCAGCAGGCGCGCTCCAAACTCCACACAACAGTGTTTGGCGGGCGGGGAGTGCCATCACGCATTGTTGACGGTTTCTTACTGTATCAATAAAGAAGCGTGGAAAAAACAGGGTATTCCAAAATGATCTCTACAAGTTTAATCTCGCATACTGTATACCCGAAGTGGGAACAGGTAGAAACCTGCGGTTTGCGGCTTATTGTTCACACATATCTAAGGTTCTAGTAGGGCAGAGTTTAGTATGTTAACTTTGAGCATATTTGCTAGATCCAAATTCAAAGATTACTAAAACATTAGGTATTGTAAAAACAAGCCTTCATTAAAGTATTTTGTATAAAAATATTTCTTATAAAATATTTTTGTTTATTCCATCTAATTTGAAGGAGTACGAGAAGACATACAACATTTATAAGTGCTGTAAATTTTCTTCAGCGTGTCTGTATTCGTCAACAGTATATGAAAACATTCATCTCAAGTTTCATAATTCTTCACTCTTGTCACAGATATTTCTGTGGTTATCGGTGAAACGGTGTGGAGGTTTATTCCATCCCTCCGCCATGTACCATACAAAATCTTAGATGAACAGTGAACTGCCACTTGTTTTGAAAGTCAAGTGTGCAAAATTTCATCAAGATCGGAATAAAACTCTATATTGGTGTCAAAGTCTGGAATACCTTCTGTCATGCATCGAACTAAAGTATATGTAGATTCTGACTATTCTCTCTCTTTGAAGGTGAAGAGTGAAATATATCATTAAAATTCGAATACAAACGGAATTTGTCGAAGTTAGTAAGTAAAGTACTCACTGCCATGCACCTACGAAATTTATTGTACACAGTTACCTTCGCCTTGTTTTAAAGGTCAAGTGAGCAAAATTTCATCATGATCGCAGCCAAATTGTGGTTTTTGTCGAAGTTAGTATGTAAAGTACCCTACGCCATGCACCGAATGAAATTTGATGTATACAGTGACTTTCCTCTTGCTTTGAAGGTCAAGTGTACAAAATTTCATCAAGATTGGAACAAAACTGTAGATCTGTATGCAATAGAAACACACACACGGACACACTGCTATATTTATAAGATTTGTCTCAAAGAAAGTTTCATGCTGAATCACGATTCATTTATACCCGAAAAGGCTGAAGGAGTATGCAAATAAAGTCACTCAAACCCACTGAATGAGTGAAAACATTCATATAGCGGCTGCAACCGACAGAGACTGGTTTCATTCGATTGTTTCACATCGACTTAAACCACTAAAACCCCGCCAGTGAGTGAAAATATTCATACGGCCACAGAGACTATTTTCATTCGGTTGTTTCATTCGACTGGAAAAACCGACTGAACGAAAAAATAACCGATTGACCAATCGGTTGTTAAAAACAGTCGGTTGTCCCATCACTATTTTACACTGATCAGCCAAGGAAACTGGTATGGGCAAGAAAAGTCAAACACAGAGATATGTAAACACTCAGAGGACAGCACTGCAGTCCCAACGCCTATATGGGTGTTTGCAGCAGGCATTATCACGACTTAAGTTACAAGGTGCGTCTGAAAAGCTCACTGAATTTACATTACATGGGATACTATGCAAATCACATTTAAGTGCCAGGCAGAGGGTGCATCGAACCACCTTCATAGTATTCATCTACCATTACACCCTCGAATAGCGCGCTGGAAGAAA
This sequence comes from Locusta migratoria, assembly GCA_026315105.1. Classification (NCBI taxonomy): domain Eukaryota; kingdom Metazoa; phylum Arthropoda; class Insecta; order Orthoptera; family Acrididae; genus Locusta; species Locusta migratoria. Next base: position 109,279,378 of record CM048749.1, on the reverse strand, counting down.
GAACAGCTGAATCTCTCCGTTCGAGCCCTGATTTCTAGTATTTTATTCTGATGATCGTTTCTTCCTATGTAGGACGGAGTCAACGATATATTTTTGCATTCGGAGGAGAATGTTGCTGATTGGAGTTTCGTAAGTAGACCACGCCGCAGCGATAACCGCCGTTGTTGTAATGATTCCCATCCCCGATACTGTATCATTTCCATGACGCTGTATCACCTGTATCGTGACAATACAAAACAAGCTGCCCTTCTTTGGATCCTTTGGGTGGCTTCCGTCAAACCCACTTGATAATGATCCCACATTGGGCAGCAATACTCAAAACGTTCAAATGTTAGTTAAGCTTATGGGACTTAAATGCAGAGTCATCAGTCCCTAAACTTTCAAACTACCTTATACTAAAGACGACACAAACATCAATGCCCCAAGGGGGATTCGAACCCCCGACCGTAGCGGCCGGGTAGACTGTGACTGGCGAGCCGCAGACCGCTCGGCCACTGCGGCCGGCAGCAATACTCCAAATGAGGACAAGCAGACTCTTTAGTAGTTCTATTCATCTTTTAAGACTTCTGCCAATAAAACGCCGTATCTGGTTCGCCTTTCCTATGACATTATATACGTGTTGTTTCCAGTTTAAGTCTGATGTAACAGTAATTCGTAAGTATTTAGTGGAGTTTACGGCCTTCACATTTGATTGATTTATTTTGCAAATAAAGTTTAACCTATTTCTTTTCGTACTTGTGTGAACTGCTTCACACTTCTCATTATTTACAGTCGCTTGCCAATTTTTACACCATACTGGTATCTTATTTAGATCACTCTGCATTTGGTGTTGATCTTCAGCTGACTTTACTAGACGATAAATGACGGCGTCTTCTGCAAACAACCTAAGAGTGCTTCTCAGATTCTCTCCCAAATCGTTTATGTAGATAAGGAACAGCAGAAGACCAATAGCACTATCCTGTGGAACGCTGGAATTTACCTCTGTTTTAGTTGATGCCTTACCATCCTATCTACAGGAAATCCCCTATCCAGTCACAAATCTAGGGCGATATTCTATAACCACGCAATTTGATCAGAAGCCGTTTATGAGGTACGGTGTCAAAAGCTTCTGGAAATCTATAAATACGGAATCAATTTGAGATCCCTTATTGATAGCACTCACACTTCGTGTGAGTAAACAGCTAGTTGTGTTTCACATGAACGATAATTTCTAATTCCGTGTTGACCTTGGATCAATAGATCATTCTGTTCGAGATAATCCATAATATTTGAATACAGGATATTTTAACCGAGCGAGGTGGTAATACAATGGACTCGCATTCGGGAGGACGGTGGTTCAAATCCACCTCCGGCCATCCAGATTTAGGTTTTTCGTGATTTCCCTAAATCACTCCAGGCAAATGTCGGGATGGTTCCTTTCAAATGACACGGCCGATTTCCTTCCCCATCCTTACCCATACAATCCCAGGGTAAGCTCCGGCTCTAATTACCCCTACACGATATGTTCAAAAACCCTGCTGTATATTGACGTCAATGAAATAGGCCTGTAGTTTAGTGGGTTACTCCTACTGCCTTTCTTGATTATGGGTGTGACCTGTGCAACTTTTCAGCCTTTTGCTACAAATCCTTCGTTTAGCGAGAGGCTGTATATGGCTGTTAAGTAAGGAGCTATCGCATCAGCATAATCACGTAGAAATCTAGTGGGTATACAGTCCTGCCCAGAAGACTTGTTCTTGTTATGTGATTTCAGTTACTTCACTACTCCGATGATATCTGCTTCTACGCTACTCATTCGGGCCTCTGTTCATAATTAGAAAACTGGAATATTAGATTTGTCTTTTTTGGTGAATGAGTTTCGAAAAGCTGTATTTAGTAACTCTGCTTTAGTAGTGCTATCATCGGCGGGATCGCATTTCTATCAAGTAGTGAGTGTATTGTGTGTGTTTTGCCTCTAGTATATTTGACATATGACCAAAATCTCTTTGGGTTCTCATTCAAATTTCGAGAAAGAGTATCTTTGTGTGAAGTATAGTAACCATCTCGTATAGAAGTCCTCGCTAAATTTCGAGCTTCTGTGTATAATCCCCAATCCTAGGGAGTTGTTTTCGTATAAATTTTGCATTTTTCGTTGTTTTTGCAACAGTGTCCTGATCTGTTTAGTGTACCAAGGGGGATCACCACCTTCTTTTAGTAAATGGCCGCATATTTTACAAACCGCGGGAGCGAGGATGAGGTGCCCGAACATTAACATTGAGGGACATGTCAACAAGCGCCCACTGTCGTGCAAAGGACTGCAGTGAAGTGGTGGTACACTCTGCGACCCATCTAACAGGGTCAGTGAGATTATTCGTGTCATTTCAACATGGAGCGCAAAATGGAGCAACGCGTTAACCTCAAGTTTGGCGAAAAGGCGACGGAGACCAATGAGGTGTTAGTTGATGGGGTGAATCAATGAGTAACGAGTGTGTATTTATGTGATTGCGGAGATCCAGTAACGCATGACCGCAGTGCTTCGGCCGACTCCACAAGAAGCGTTTGCTGACAGTTTCCAACAGCTGTACAACCGATATCAAAGTGTATCGCAGCCAATGGCGATTACTTTTAAGTCCAGTTTCGTTTTGCCACGGTGGAGTAGCCGAGCGGTGTAAGGCGCCTCGCTGCGGAGCGCGCGGTTTCTCGCCGTCGGAGGTTCGAGTCCTCCCTAGGGCATGGGCGTGTGTTGTCCTTAGGTTAGTTTACCTTAGTTTAAGTAGTTTGTAAGCTACGGACTGATGGCCACGCAGTTTGGTCCGATAGAATTACAAACATTGGAACATTTTTAGTTTCGTTTGTAACTCTTGTTTCCTTTATTTCCTGAGACCTTCATTGAACTTTTCGACATGCTGCCTACTACCTCTCATGGGCCTATTATAACAACATGTAGTTTCGACATGGTGTTGTAATAGGCCCATGAGAGGTAGTACGCAGCATCTTAGAGGTAGCAATGAGATAGTGGTGTTCCAGTACGACGATTTTACGACTGCATCATCAATATCGGTAGTTTGGTAAACATCAAATTTACAACATCCTTCAGCGTGACGAAACATGAAAGTTGGCGCGGTGGAGTGGCCGAGCGCATTAAGGCACTATGCTCCGATGCGCGAGGCTGTTTCGTATCGGAGGCTCGAATCTTCCCTCTGGCATGGATGTATGTGTTGTCTTTATTATAAGGTAGTTGATAAGTAGTTTGTAAGTTTTAGGGACTGATGATCCCGCAGTAAAATCCCATAAGCTTAACAAACGAAAATTATACATACTTTTATCACTTCTGTTACTTGTTTTATACATTAAAACTATATGTTTTGGCACATACTCTTTTAAACTAGGCAATTAAACATGACCTTGATATTCACGCTTATTCTGCAATCCGGCATTGCTATAAATCTTGTGAAATATCGATGTGCTCCTAAATACAAGTATTAAATGCATTGTCATCACACAGGGTCGTTGAATAAATGCAATGTGCGCTACGTTACCAGTTTCTGCACCAAGCTATATTCAGTTTGTTGTATGCCATAAATACTTTTCTTTATACCTGCAGTATAATGTTAGTTATTCCACCTACAAAACTGCAACATGTGTCCACATACCTCTTGCCTATGGTAAATTATTTTCGTCATAAAATTTCACCATCAATGAATGTTCCACTAATACATACGCATTATTTACAGTACATTTAGGCAATCTATACGATATTTCGTAATACTATATGACGTTTCGTGAATTTATGAAGATGTGCAAACTAAGTGAGTTTTATAATAATTATGACCTAAATTGTGTCAATTATTGTGAAATCTGAATTCATGCAACTGTTTGGCTGATTTTATTTAGTTGATATCTTTGTAACCATTGCTGTGGCTCGGCGATGTTTATAATATTGAGAAAAGGGTGGAATAATTGTTTTGTTGAAGGTATACATAACCTAACTCTTCAACAGGCCCGAAGGATAAAATGTAGTTATCATTTTCATATTTAACGTTTCATCATACGGCAGGCAAAACGTATGTATATGCCGCTGCAAACATAATTGATTTGTACTTTCTCGAAGATCCAAACAACATTATTTACGTAAATGAGACAATGAAAATCGTAAAAGCATACTTCAGTAATTCACTGTTGATGTTGATTCGCCCCTCAATAGTGTACGTGTCATCATGAGAAGATCACGATACAATATTATAAGAACAGGCTTGATTTCATGGTGGAATTTGTGCTCCACGACTGTGTTGGAATGTTTTTCAGCAATCAGTCGTAAAAATATAGTTATTTATTTGCAGCTCTGGATTTCGGCCACCGTGTGGTCATTATCAGTGCTTAAAAACAATTAAAATACGTGAAATATCTCGACCTCCATGTTGGAGGTCCAGATGTTATAAGTGGTCGAAATCTAGATCTGCAAATAAATAACTATAAGAACATTAACACACTGGATGTTTGCAGAGATTCGGTGATTTTAACGCACATTATACCCGAGGCGGCAGACGGCGTTTCATTAGTAATATATGAGATGCGAAACGAGATGGAGATCGTTATTGCTCTCATTAGTGTCAATAACGTGACCGGGAAGGTCAGTGTTATGCCACGCTCATTTATCAAAGAACCGTCAATCGATACACAGACATTAATGCGTGGCTGACGTGAAAAGCCATAGCTTTACATGTGTCTCGACCAGATTCCATCAGTGGTCGCCAGCTGCAAGGGTCTTCGCTGCCACTGGTTGCGGGACGCGACTTCGGCCGCTGCGTGCTGCACCATTCCAGCAGTGACGCCAATTAGCGTTCCAGTCATTTGGCACTGACGCAAGCTCTTACCCGTGTCCTTCACGTATAAAGAAACAGAAATGTGTAACACAGATATGCGTATATGAGATTTCCGTGCGCTCCGACGTTCGCGAAAAATTAGACCAGCTGCAGTATGATCCATATAAGCTGATTCCTAACAACTTGCAATTACATTGCATGTTTTCAACAAAGAAGTTGAAACAGCGCCAGCTGAAACAATGGCGATTGCGTGTTTAACGACACACTTTAGTTTTCCTGCAGTTTTATGATTTTTATGAATACTTTCTACAAAGAAAATAGATAATATGTGGCCTACGGGTTTAGAGAGGCCCACTGGGTACTGACCGGTCGCCTTGTCACCCTCCGTCGTGGGACGTGGACAGCACCCCGCACTCCTGACCGTTATGTCAGCTTTCGTCGTCGGAGCCGCTACTTTTCGATGAAAACTGGCCCCACAAGGGTTCAGATAATTCCATTTTCAAATGTTCAAATGTTTGTAAATGTATCGGACCAAACTGCGTGGTCATCAGTCCGTAGCTTACAAACTACCTAAACATAGGTAAACTAACCTAAGGACAACACACACACCCATGCCCCAGGGAGGACTCGAACCTCCACGGCGAGCAACCGCGCGGTCTGCAGCGAGACGTTTTAGACCGCTCGGACGAACTCCACTTTCCAACATGCTCGGCAGACCCGTACAGTTATCCATCCAAGTGTTAGCCAAGCCCGTCAGCCCCCCCCACTTCGGTGACTTAACGGGAATCGTTGTGTTCACTGCGGACTTCCGTTATCATAATACAAATATATGAAATATATACATATATTAAAATATAAAATATATTTCATACAATAAGACAATTTTAAATATATCGCATTAATAATGTAGTATATCACTTATTATAAATTTTTTATACTTTCTTTTTTTCAATCTTTTAATTTTTTATATGAATGCACAGTTTCGCGGCGAGTTATGCTAATAAAATTCTCTCGGGCATCCAGCCCCGTCAAGTGGCTTTATATGCACGAGCATTCGGCCTAAATCTCCTCGGCGATTTTCAAGTGTCTTATCATTGCTGCCGCAGTCCTTATATACCTGCGCGTATACCTGTGACGTCACTGGTGCTCAGCCGCATCGCCATATATGGCAATGTTTTGGCCGCGTGCCTGCCGCGCCAGCTTGGACCATCCGATGGCCGGGTCCCAAGCTGTGCCCAGCTGCAAACCGCCGTATTTATCAATAGGTTTTTCAGATATTTTGATTTAGATAGCCTCTTTCATTACGCTGATAATGACTTATGTATACTAGAATCCAATGCGATGTTTGTTTTTTAGAGCGTGCTCCGCAGTTACTGATTTCTCGGGATAACGAAGGGGAAACATCTGTCGCTTGGTGCCATCTGCAGCGTCGTCGCTGTGATGCCATAGTGGTTACAGTTTCTGACGACCCTGTCAGTGGACAGTTTCCTGGCCGTGACTGGCTAACTGAGCAGGTGTCACGAAACTTTCAGCATCAGGAGAAACCGGGAAGTCCCCTTTAGCCTCAGTAATAGGTTTCCGCTGCTGAAGACACCTCTGAGCCATTACCGCTTGCGTCACCTGTTGCGGCAGTGGGTACTGTTTCTGAGAAGTCCGGACAGACGTAGATCGAGCCCCTTAGTGAACAAGCGGGAAGACCGAGAAAGAATGCCATGGGCCCTCTGTTGGCTAGCAGGAGGAGGGGGAGGGGGTGTCTCATCCGAAAATTGGAGTAGGCTTTGTCGGCAGCGATAGACAGCACCCAGCTGCCAATCGTTGCTCAAGTCGGCAGTAATGACTATTGCGGACATGGTTCAGAGGTAATTCTCGACACCTACAGGCAAGTGGTGACATAGCTAGCTTCGCTCACGGAGTAATAGCGGAACTCTCACAGCCTCGTTCACATGACCGATCGCGTTCTTCTGGTTTGGACACGGGTGGAAGGCTTAAACCAGAGGCTAATACGATTCTGTGATGATCTTCAATCGAAAACGCTGGAGCCCTGAATATGTCAATCGTGAATTACACGCAGGAAGAGACTAATAGGATGGCGTTGTAGTAGGTTCGTTCCATAGGATAGAGGAATCCCTCGACAGGCCCGTTTAGATGCTTAATTATTCTGGACAGGGCAGCCCTCAATACAATTATAGTTAACTGCAGGAGCGTTTATGGAAAGACCCACAACTGCTCCCATTTTTAAATAGCGACAATTCCCACATTGTTCTAGGGACGCAAATCTGGCTCAAACCACATGTAAATACTAATGAAATACGAATATAACGTATAGGCTGAGTATTGAAGGGGAAGGCGTGATTTTGACAATAAAGAATATGATTATATCCAGTGAAACTCTTACAAATATGGATTGTGAAATCATTGCGTCGAATGTCAGGGTGGAAAGTGGCTCAAACATGGCCAACGATATTTTTATATACCATCTGGCTCAACAACAGTAGTGACGGATCAGGTAAGAGAAAAGTTGGAAGGCCGCGGCAGATTGGCCGCGCGTTCTTAGGTGCCTGTCTGCAACGCGCGGCCGGCCGCGATGGCCGAGCGGACTGCGGCGCGCAAGTCACGGTCTGCACGGTCATTACGGTCGGGGGCTCTAATTCCCCCTCGGGTATGGATATTTGTGCCGTCCTTAGTGTTAACTAGTTCGTAAGTAATTTGTAAGTCCCATACGCTATATATTTTTTTGTGACGCGCGCTGCCGTTTGGCGTCGGGGCTTCGAGTGCCCCGTCGGGCATGTGTCCTTAGCATAAGTTACTCTAATCTACTTTAAGTGGTTTTTAAGCATAGGGACTAATGAGTAACGTAGTTACGTTCCTTTCTTTGAAAATTTGGAAAATAAATCCTGTAGGTTTACTAGCCATGATATAGTTTTTAGAGAAGATTTTAACTTACCAGATATACACTGGGAGAGAACGTGTATAATATCGATGCCAGGGACAGAGAACAGAACAATATAGTTCCAAGTGCAGTATCCCAACGTTACCTGAATAATTGAAGTGAGAGCCGACACGGGTGCATAACGTTTTAACTTGATGATGACAGATGGTTTCAATTCATTTAGCTTAGATAAGGGAATTCAGTGTTAAAATGTTTGTAAATCTAAGAGACGTAACTGCTGCGCTTGTCAGTAGGCTTAAAGTATTGCAACAAACTGCTATAGTCATCAGCCAATAGAGTAATGAACGCGTCAAACTAACTTACACTAAGGAAAAGACACACACACACACACACACAAACGCGCGCGCCAGAAGGAGGACTCGAACCTCCAAAGGCGAGCAACCGTGCGCTCCACAGCAAGCCGCTTACAGCGCTAGGCCACTCTAAAGCAGCAATACTACATCAATGAATAATGCGGTAAATATAAATATTAAGAAAGGAAAGAAGACCTTATTCAGTAAAAGCCAAAAGCATCAGATTTCAGACTGCTTCATTGCTCAACACAATAGTTTCTAATGCTGAGAGTTTGGAGATATTGGGAAGTATCACTGCACCGTTCAATACGCGTTAGGTAAGTACGTGTCAAGTAAAATTATATGAGAAGGGAGGTTCAGCAACCGAGGTAAGAAAGTGTTAAGAGAGCAAAGAGAACTCCATCGCAAATATTAAGGAAGACAAAGTCTTCCAGATTATCACAATTAAAATGATGTCAAAATAATCTTAAGTACTGTTATTCGAGCGGCATTCAACGACGCTGAGAGCAATGTTTTGTGTAAGGACATACAATTTTTTTTAGCTTGAAACCGTGACACAACGGTTAAGCACCAAACAAGACAATCATCTGAGATCACCCGCCGCCAAGAATCCCATATATAAGGCAGAAAAGTGGTAACGGTGCAGGTGATAAGCAATGACCACCACTAAACACGAAGAGGTAAGAGGCGTCTCGGGCAAAACAAATATGAGATGGTAGCCAGATCGTACAATTACACGTCTGCTTGTTTGCCTGCATTCGTCTAAACTCACACACGAAATATCCAAAGAAATAACAACGGCCCCAAGTGGTGTCTATGCCACCCTCCGTGTTGGTAGGAACACATCAACATACACAACTGTATGCCAAATAACGAAGACAGGACTAGACTGCCAAAATACATCCTGTTGTGGCGTAAGGTCAGCGCCACATGCCAGACGACGAGAATAGACGTGGAGAAGGCAGCGGACAACCGGCAGCCAATCGCACGCCGGCGCCGCGCCTCGTGGGGGGAGCATCCTAGAAGCGCGCCCTCCACAAGCGGCTATATCTAGGCCGACATGCGTTTGCAAGAGACCATGCGAACTCGGCTCCGAAATAGGCAGTCACTAGGTCTCAGCGTAGCGTACAAGAAGAAGCCGCCGCGAGAAGAGACAGACAATGTCAAAAGTTAAGTAATTGTAAATATTCGTAAACAAAACTTGTATTACTAATCTATATAGCTGTTTTAGATGTTAATGCATCCCAAGCGTCCTGATACAACCTTTCCTGAAAAACAGGACGGGAAGGACAAAACACGGCCACTCGCCAGTCAGTTTCAGACAAGGGGAGGTAACGTACACTGCCAAAACTTACACTGATGCCAAGGCCGGGTGACTGACACGCAAGCGGCTACTAACTAGATGTGATTGCACTTAGAAGATCAAAACAAGACGAACGATAAACTTTAGGAATCTAACAGATACCGCCGTAGACGTTACGAGATGCAACAACAAACTGAAACAACGCTGACGAGGCAGCCGCCATCACCTGAAAAAATCTGGAGAGGATGATGCTTCAAAAGATGTGCAAACAAGGCAACTCACGTTCCGCCGCAGTGAAGATGGTACAGCGCAGACTGGACAGCCGATCTTCGATGACGATTATTATGATGATCGGTGTTTTAAAGCCCTCAACGGCTAGGTCATCAGCGCCCGTGCTCAAACATGAACAGATGGAGGCGAAACCTATCATCGATAACAACAGCAGGCGAAGCCGCAAATCTGTACTAACATGCCATGAAACTTTATATGCGCGAATGATAACCATGGAAGGCGCTGTAAAATAGATCGTTGTTGGAAGTACATGGCAACGTGCTCATCAAGGAATGTGATTAAAATAGACGTCGAAAGGTAGATGTAGTAACCAGATAAGGTAAAAGGAAAGTTTCATCAACGAAACAAACAAGGTAATCTTCCCAGCGCTGGTAACAGGTCGACGACGAAGAGGAAAGACGCACTGGATCAGAACCAGAAGCCACAACGGCTCAACCTCCTCTACTACTTGATCTCTGTATTAAAGACCACTTTAGGCCCCAGAACGCACCGAAACGGCTAAACCTCACACCAAAAGAGATTTAAAATATATAAATTTTCCCAATCGGAAATTTAAAAACACGAAAGCAAGACTCCACAGCTCAGCAGGAGTGATGGAAAGATAATAAAATAATATGCAATACGTAATGTGTAGGGAAAAATGGTACCTACATTCGTGATAATACAACAGGCAATAAAAACCATCTTTAGAGGCTATATAAATTTGTGACTGACCTGTGGGTGAAAGTGGTGCAGAATAAGGGCAATGACCGTACGTGTCAAATTATTGTCTTGTACAAGCTCTGTAGATGGTAAGAATGAGTTACTAAAACTATTAATATAGGATTTACAACATTAACAGCTCAAGGTGTGTGTAAATCTATTGATAAGCTTTTCGTATGTTTCACACTGCTGAATACCACTCGTAGACGCTCCTCGTTGTGCGTCAAAAATAATTAGTTGTGACTTGATTCGTAATGTAGCAGAGCGATCCATGGCTGCCATTCGCGCCAGTAGTTGAACGAGGTGGGTGTTCCCAATCTCGTCGGTCAATCGTTCCCTCCTGCCCATTACTTCCTCCTTCTCGCAGTAATAACCGTATTACCCGCCAAAGTAACAAGCGTATTGGTTCATCTGCACATGAACTGTCCTTGTGGACGTATAAGTACGATTTAGATATGTCCGGAAGATTAGACACTGCTGGTTGACACACAGCAGTTAATTTACGAAATCTAAATTCTGAAGTCAGATTGGCAGGACCTAGAACATCAGTAGTGGGCAATAAGATGAGAATTTTGGTAGGACAGGAAGCTTGGTAACCTAAATGCTTATGGCGACCGCTGTCACGAACTGAGATATCAGAGTTTTCATCCAGTACAGAACAAATTTTAATTCGCCTTGGATTTCAATTGGCAACAATAATCGAGATGTTTAAAAATTTTGAATTAGATTCCAGATTAGATTTATGCAATGTGACGCTGGTCCCTCAGCGATGTGCAGACAACACAGGTTCACGTCTTCATTGCGTTAGAGCAGGTACTACGACAGTGAGGTACACTTATGCCATAGACGAGATGAAGGAAATACAGGAATGGACGCTACGTAAAACTCCTCCCATAACAATTACATACACAGAATTCGACCAAAGGTGCGTGGCGGAGGGTACCTTGTACCACTACTAGTTACTTGCTCTCCTGTTCACTACTATATAGAACGAGGGAAAAACAAATACTTGCATGCATCTTCGCGAGTCTTAATCTCTCTGATCTTATCTTTGTGGGATTTATCGGAAATGTAGATTGGCGGCATTAGTATTTTTCCAGCCCTCTAAATTTCTGCAACAGTCTTGGAAGAAATTCATCTCCCCTCCAGCAACTGTCATTTGTGTTTCCGAAGAATTTCTGTAAGACTAGCGCATTGATCGAACCTACTACTAACAAACCCATGCTCGTTCTATTTCATATCACTGTGCAGTGTTAAGCCTAGATATTTAATAAACGTAACTATCAAGTAGCGCATTACTTACGCTATATTCCAACATTACCGAATTGTTTCTCCTACTCATGTGCGTTATCTTACATTTTTATATATTTAGAGCTAGATGCCATTCTTCAGAACATAGAGATTTAGTTCAAGTCATCCTGCATCCTACTGATACCCTACTATCTGAAATATTCACCATCGAGGACAAAGTACTGGGTACAATCACGTAAGTAGTCTTCGAGCCACACTCATATTTGGATACCTATTCCATATGCTGGTATCTTCGTTAGGATTCTGCAGTGCAGTCCCGTGACGAACGCCTGTCGAAAATCGAAAAATATGCAGTCTGCCTGTTGTCCATCATCCATAGGACGCAATATGTCAAAAGCGAAAAGGTGAAGCTGAGTTTTGCATGTTCAATGAGTCCTAAAGCAGTACTGAATCTTTTCCGTATCAAAGAAATGTACTACACTGGAAATGTACTACGACCTCTCAGTGTATTCGACACTTCCTTCCTATACAGGGTGTTACAAAAAGGGACGGCCTAACTTTCAGGAAACATTCCTCATACACAAAGAAAGAAAATATGTTATTTGGACATGTGTCCGGAAACGCTTAATTTCTATGTTAGAGCTCATTTTATTACTTCTCTTCAAACCACATTAATCATAGAATGGAAACACACAGCAACAGAACGTACCAGCGTGTCTTCAATCACTTTGTTACATGAAGTGTTCAAAATGTCCTCCGTCAGCAAGGATACATGCATCCACCCTCCGTCGCATGGAATCCCTGATGCGCAGATGCAGCCCTGGGAAACGGCGTATTGTATCACAGTCATCCACAATACGAGCACGAAGAGTCTCTACATTTAGTGCTGGGGTTGCGTTGGCAAGAGCTTTCAAATGGCCCCATAAATGAAAGTCAAGAGGGTTGAGGTCAGGAGAGCGTGGAGGCCATGGAATCTGTGGAATCTGTTGTTGAGAAGCGTACGAACACGTCGACTGAAATGTGCAGGAGCTCCATCGTGCGTGAACCACATATTGTGTCGTACTTCTAAAGGCACATATTCTAGCAGCACAGGTAGAGTATCCCGTGTGAAATCATGATAACGTGCTCCAGAGAGCGTAGTTGGAAGAACATGAGGCCCAATCAAGGCATCACAAACAATTCCTGCCCAAAAGTTCACAGAAAAATCTGTGTTTATGACGTGATTGCATATTGCGTCCGGATTCTCGTCAGCCAACACATGTTGATAGTGAAAATTAACAATTTGTTCACGTTGGAATGAAGCCTCATTCGTACTAAAATGAACTCTAACATGGAAATGAAGCGTTTCCGGACACATTTCCACATAACATATTTTCTTTCTTTGTGTGTGAGGAATATTTCCTGAAAGTTTGGTCGTACCTTTTTGTAACACCCTGTATAGTGTAACAAAAGTACACGGCCTTAAAATGTAGCCGTCGAGGGTACTGATTTTTCGAGGGGAAAAGAGAGAGTAGTGTCTGGGCAAGGTATATCCACCTATTTATAACGAAATTTTTGTATAAGCGCGTCCTACATTTTAGAAACAGCGTCTCCACTGACTTTCAGTGCAGCGTTCCAGGAACCCCTCTTATGGGCAGGGATACGATTCCGCCCGCGCGTCGTCCTCGGCTGACAACTTAAAGGCTAAAGACAGCGGGCTGTCTCCAGCCATCGGCGCTGTCAGCGCTGGGGGTTGGGGTGACGTCCGCTCGGGGCGGCTGCTCCCTCCAGGGGCGGGGCGTGGGCGCCGCCCCCGGTGATACAGATTCAGGGGGCCGTCACTGGCCGCCCCGACACGCCATTACAGCGGAAATCTGGCGCGCTGACAACCCCCGGCAGGGCGCGCCGGCTCCCCCTTACCACCCCACCACCCCCGCGTTTTTCCCCTGCTTACGCTGCCGCCTACTGACGTAATGGCACTGAGGATACCGACATCACCACTGGCACGGAAATTTCATCTTCCCGACGTGATTAAGTTGGTAGTCCTGTAATTGTGTAGGATGAAAGAGTCAGTTACTGAGTTTTTAACGAGTTGCCGTGACAAGCGCGACAACCTTGGTAACGAATATAAAATACTTATTACATAGCAGACGAGATGGGTGCGGAAATCACTTCAAGACTTAGGGTGCTACTTCCGACTTACGTGATCTACATGTGTTGAACAAACTATATTGTTTTCGCCAAAGTATACACGTATTCGGGTTCGCCGGCCGCGGTGGCCGAGGGGACTGAGGAGCTCCAGTCACGGTCTGCACGGCCACTACGTTCGGGGATTCGAATCCCCCCCTCGGACATGGATATTTGTGCCGTCCTTAGTATTAGCTAGTACATAAGTATTTTGTAAGTTTAGGGACTGATGACTCCGTAGTTAAGTCCCATAAGCTATACAAACATTTGAATTTTTTGTATTTGGGTTCGTTCAACAATTACGGCTTAGTGTAAAGTCAGGGTCAAATAGTATACAACGCTTTCATTCCAAGCAATCAAAATAGCAGCAAATATTACGTTGTACCTATGATGCTGCAGTCAAACACCTTATTAACCTTACCCAATGGCGGCGCGTACTGTGTGTTCGCTGCTTCACTGAACCTCCGGTAAAAAAGCTCGTCCTGAAAAAAATAGTAAATAAATAAAATTATAAGTTTTTTATACCATAATTATTCGTTCAGTTCTTTTATAATATCATTTATATGCATATTCAAAGTATTTTTATCGCATGAGAAATGTTTTACGTCGCGAAGACAGGGCATACACGGACGTAGCACGGCTGCTTAATATAGGCGGCTGCGGCCGCAGCGCTGCAATGCGCATGCGCGGCTGAGGTTCAAATTCTCTTCTGAACACCCTGGAGGCAGTGTTCACGACAGTGAGAGGCGAGGGGAAATGCCGCTTTTAACATTGTCGTTGGAGCTGGTAGAGACACCAGCTCCCGGCTACCCGTGCTATGGCGGCTACGCACGAATGGTCCCGAAGGAAAGATAATGGAGCTAACACATATCTCGCATTGTGCAATTGCATATCCTCCATGAAGGCAACATCCGCTCTTCATATTTGTTTTCGGCGCATTGAAGATTCGTCAGAAACACGTCTTATTTGGTAAAATATCTTAGCAGCCGAGTGGTCTAAGGTACCTCGCTGCGGAACGCACGGTTGCTCGCCGTCGGAGTTTCGAGTCCTCCCTGGGGCATGTGTTTGTGTGTGTGTGTGTGTGTGTTGTCCTTAGGTTAGTTATCTTAGTTTAAATAGTTTGTAACCAACGGAATGATGACCACGAAGTTTGGTGCGATAAATATACAAATATTTGAAGATTTGAACATTTGTATAATAACTTACAATTATAAATTAAATACACATCAACTCTAAAAGCCTTCTGAAGATCTGATCATGAATAATAACGTCGACACTACTGTCCACGTAGCATGAATAGCCGTGTGGCTAGCGGCATCGAGACCGACTGCAAGCAATTTTTTTTTTTTTTTTAATCCAGTCTTCTGTTTGAAAGATACGGGAACAACAATGACTTTTGTATTGTTACTTGCCACTAATCTTTGGACGGTTTTGCAAATGCGTCGCGATTTTGAGAGTAAATGACATTTTTACTCTTCGTTGTAACAAATATTGAAACATTTGAAAATATATGTGGGAGACCAGCTTTTACACACGCGTAAGATTAGGAGCGGGTGCTGCTTTCAGTGTCACGTGATCAGAAAGTAGCTTGTTTCTTTATCGTAACAGATTCATTCCGTTAACAGTGTAATAACTTACTTACTGTGCTTTAGTATACATGTGCATATTCATATGTTCTTGATGTTTATTATTAAAGAAAAGTGAACAACGTACAGTATCTTTTACAGACAAATTTTTCAGCGTTTACCTTGGAAGAAAAGTGTGAAATAAAGAAGCTTGGAAGGTCGACGCCTCAGCTGGAGTTGAGCGGGTGGATAGAGGGGGTGGGGAGGGGAGGGAGCGCAACTGTCAAGATCCGTCACTGAAAGAAGTGAACCGCCAGTCATCTGAAACACCAGCCGCCACTGATGTGTTGACCAAACTACGCTGTTTTGCCAAACTATACACCTATTTTGGTTCGTTCAAGAAATACGATTCAATGTAATGTCAGGGTGGAATAGCGTACATCAGCTTTCAATCCAAGCGACCACAACAGTAGCAAATAGTACGCTGTAGTATGGTCCTGTAGTCATACACCTTTTTCGTAGTCTATCACTTTCGAAACAATAAACTATCCTATAAAAATGGATGCATTTATACTATGTTCTCTACTGACTCCAAGACAGCTAGAGGTTGATGAAATCTTCAAGAAATCTTCATATTTGCCAGCGAGTGATTCAGTCGAGTTTGGTAACGATCGGCTAAGGTATAACATTACGCAAAATGTACGCCTAGCAATGTGAACGACGGTAGTTACCCTACTGAAAGATTCAACCGCCATACATCCATAAGTATTAATGCTGCCACCTGGAACGCTAGCGTCGTTTCCATGACCGTGAATGTTTTCACATAAGTTCTTGATCCAAACTCTCATATGTGCTCTCTCAGCTCCAGTATTAGTAACTCTGCGACTCCCAATGATTTGTTTACTAATGAACACATCATGCGATGACAACTGCATGCACATTCATGATTCAAACACAACCATGCGTTTATGGACATGTTGTTAATGAGTACATAGCAAAGCGGACGTGATGGTGGTTTCGGCTTTTACGTCGTACATACTGATGTAAAAGTTTCCGTGTTCGAATCTACTCACGTGCTGTATTTTGTCTCCCTAATGAAGTCTCTATTGCATCGGTCATCAAGGATATTTAGAAGAATACTTCACCCCGCAATACATCAATGCAATAATTAAGGTTACTATCAGAGCATTTGAAGCTAATGTCGGGCAAGAGTTTTCACATTATTGTTTTCGAATATGCAGTGCTTACTGGAAGTTGAAATTTGTCATAATAATTGTAAAATGAATCTAAGAATACTATCCGTTCATGTACAAGTACTTTCATGGTTCTTTTCTAAATGTTTTAATAACACAGTATCAAAATATATCTGTGCCTATATCGTGCGAATTAAAATCAACAGAAACTTGTTTCCATGCCTATACCTTCTTGGTCATACTATCTTTATCATTTTTTTCCTTTCCTTTGTGTCCTTCTATCGCCCCAAAACGATTTCTAAGAAAATCTTTTTTCGTGTTGGGTACCGTTTCAATATAGCTCTCTTTCCTGTTTACTTCCTTCCACACAATACAGTGCAACAGAGCCCTAAACAGATTTTAATTTCTGAATGTCAGATTTGATCTCCAGTCAGCGATGTTTGTACACTCCGCCCGTAAACTTTCAAATATGCGGTACGTGATATTATTGTGTAAATATGAATTAAACACACTGGGGGTTGTTTAAGGATACTATGCATTGTGTTAACCATGTTAGGTAGAACACATCGATTTTTATAGATACAGAATATAAATTCCATCCGTGCTAGTCTAATATGTACAACTGAATGCTTATTTGTTTGTATGTTTGTTCTCATTATATTCGCTGTTGTATCGTTCTTCCGGTTTCGACGAAACATTGCACACATGCAGAATGAAACATTCAGTCTGCAGCGGAGTGTGCGGTGATATGAAATTTCCCGTTAGGTTCGAGTCCCGGTTACAGCACGCAATTTTAATCTCCCAGGAAGTTTCATTGCACACATGATCCCCAAAACAAGAGGAATGCCATGCTTACCTAAAATTTTTTATTGTGCATGACAGATGGTACTTTACCAACAAAATTCGACATATCTACGATTTTATTCCGATGTTGACCAAATTTAGCACACTTAACCTTCAAAACGAGGTACAGTGACCTTGCGTTTCATACGGTGAATGGCTGAGGGAACTATGCAACAGACATCACTTCACTGGTCACCATGAAAGTTGTATATCAATTTTCACAGGTGGAGTAGGATATCAGCTTAGCAGATGGAGGAGGACTTTGACAGAGAATGTCACAGAGAAATGGGGGATAAGACAAAGGCAGGGATAGGAGGAGATGAACAAAAGGAGGGTGAGATCAGAAGAAAAACAGCGCGAGAGAGTGGGGTGAGAAAGAAGGAGATGGATATAGAGATAACATGGAGAAAGGGAGAAAAGTAAAGGCCAGGTGGAGTATCAAAGAGTGGAATAATTACGTACTCAAGTGACAACGAATTTTCAGCTAGTGAAATATAAAGATAAGTGATTGGCTAACAAAAGAGTTTTTATTCTATCTTCTGTATATGAATTAGGCAAGGCTAGGTAATTCAATTGAAGAATTTGTATTCTGAACCAAGCATTGATCTATAGGAAATAGTTCCACACAAACAAAAGTATGAAATTAGAAATGAAACCAATAAAATTTTAAGGAGAATCGTAGCCAATTCCCCAACTTATCAATCATCGACAGTGATCAGACACTAATTCCATTTTGTGATCTCACAAGACGAAATAATAGTGAACTCAATATAGTTCAGATTTTAGTTTGACAAATAACATATCAAAACTCCAAAATCTCTTGTAGAATCACATACGCAAACAAGTCAGTTCAAATGATCACGCAGGACCTCCCTGTTTCAAGACGACAAAAAGGTATGTTTTCTTATAGCCCCAAAGAGCTGTCAATATGAACATTCCTAGCACTTTACTTGACCACAACAGTTTTTGTCCTAACCACTCTCTCATTGGCAGATCGCCATCCCCTCCAAACGTAGCAAACGTATAAGAAATTTTTTGACCAATTCCATGCTGACTTAAAATTTTCACATTATTAAATAGAAAATTTACAAACACTTACCTATGGATTATTTATCAGCTTGTGCTGATCGGCAAGTGATTACAGAATTATCGATTTTCGACTATCAATATTTCGTAAAGTATAAGGTGTAGTGTAATACGAAAATACATCTCGTTATAGTCAATTCTCTTGGTCATGTAAGGTTGGAGTTTGTAACTGTATCATCTATGAAGTTACCCCCGGAAGGGGGGAGGGTCGGAGTAGAAAGTGCCATGAATGGCTTCGAGAAGGGGCAGAAAATCGACATTACACACCTTTATCGATTTATTCCAATTTTCCACATGTTTCTATAGATCAATTTGTCTATATTTCAAGTTGGTTTGGGCTCCTCGAACCTGTACTGTACTATTTATTACGTGAGTATACTTTATTCCTGTTTGATTATGTTTAGATAGATAACAGACATTAGATATTCAATGATAATGTAATATGCCTTAGATTTTATAGGCTCTATCTTAAAAATATCCTCCTGATATTCTTTGATGTACCACTTTTTGACAAGTGTCGGCGGAGAATGCGTCAGATGGTTTACATTCAGCGATTGCAAATTATCATTAGATATAATCTGGCCAGTTTTCAAAGTCGAAAGTTGTATCTAGAATTGATTGAATGTGAGTTTTTAATAATAAATCAATGCACTGACTGCACCAACAGTTTAAGTTGGAATCCGAACCACATGTCATTTCTGACGACTCCTCACATCGTAGAAAGACGGCGGTTAGGTCACTTAACCAACCGCGAGCAGAACTGGGTAGGAAAGAAATGGCATATTAAGTATGAGAAGGGACCGATTGGTGAGACATTTTGAAACATCTAGTCAATTTAGAATTGTAGGGCAACGCGTTGGGTAAAAGTAGTTGTGGGAAGGGGACAGACAATTACAGTAAGCAGGTTCTAAATGGTAAAGGGTGCCATTCTTATTCAGCACGGGATAGATTAACGTGGAAAGCTGCATCAAACCACTTTTTAGACTGAAGACTACTACGCAATACTAGATACCGTTCAGCCAGAGTTCAGCACATATTCAAAATTGAAAGCTGCTGTTAATAGTCGGTTCAAGTTATTTTCGTTGATAGCAGTACCTCTAGGCTGTAAGCCGGTGTCTGCTCCCTAGGAAAACTCTTCTTCTAGTAACTCTTGCTTACTCCACCTTCAGAGTTGATATTCTACCTGTGTGACGACATATTTGAAACTTCCGGATTATTTAAGAGTCTGGTTGGAAATAATTTTTTTTCTTTACTTATGCTCGGTTCTCCTAGCACTCGCACAGCAGCCTTGGAACTATCATGTTGCCTGAGTAAAAGAAACATACTTAGAGAACAGTGTACTCTATAATAAAGCTGTTTCCTGGTTCTGACGACGTTCGGTGAATTAAAAGTGTATTTAATTTCCGGATTCTTGCTAAGTCCTGTGAAGTACGAGTAAGTATTTGTCATATATATATATATATATATAAAAAAATAAACACCATTTTTAGTCAGTTTGGCATATCAATTTGTGTGAGTTAAATGCAATGCAGTGGGATATACCTGTATATTTATCAGACAAATAATAATTGTTTTCCGATGTAATGACATGCAGAAAAACATATTAGGCAACTAACGCACATTTGACATCCGTAGGTTATTTGTGGAAACGAGATGAATAAAATTATTTGTGTATATATGCAATTCTAAAGCGTAAATTGTAACACGCCTATGAATTTCAGAATTTCGTATAGGAAAATAATTACGATGGTACTACTTGTCAGTGATACATAGCAGTGCAATAAATTCATTGTGTCGAGGCCATTGTTCAGCCGGAGATGTTCTCGGTGCACTTAAGCAAGGAAAACTGGCCCTAGTCGAGTTCGCGCGAGCCTTAAGTCTTTGCTTTTTGGATTATAATCTCATAATCTCTTTCATGAGGTTTCGTAGTCGACTGAAAATATATATCTGTCAGGGACATTTTCGAGGACCTGTTGCTTGAAAGAGGCAAACTTTCTTGGCATCGGACCCAGTACAACGCTACCCTCTCTAACTCATTAATGTCACGTGCTGTCGACATACTCCATGTGGATTTTGGTGACTCATAAACTTCCCATCGCTTCATTAGTGGTAATATTATTAATTCAATACACCGAAGGAAATGGATGTACGTTTTCCTAGAAGAGGGACGGTGGCTATGTAGTGTTGGAATAAAAATGCAAACGGCCAATTCAAATCCCTTGTAGGTCTTTTTATTTTGAACTTCTTCCCTCTTTCTGAAATGTAATCTCTTTAAAATTACATAATGATTCAGCGTCATAATTAAACCGTTTCAAAGTTTAAGAGAAGGCAGGAGGTCAAACACTGGTAGGAAGGCAAACATTAAAAATAGTTCAAATGAAATTTAGAGTTGCTTGCAGTGGCCATTTTGAGCAGCAGCTGAATTGTATTTCACTGTAAGGTTTTAAAATAAATGCCTTTTGCTACTGCAACTGAAGGGTTTTATTTTTATATTTTTAATCACCCATACGCGTTTCGCCCTTTCTCTCAAGGCATCATCAGTGGGTGTCCTGAAATATTTACATCTTTTTGTTTGCACATATAGGTTAAGTCTCTTACATATCTACAAAACATTTCATTTCAGATTTAAAACAGTTCGTTTTTTGGTATAAAATGGTGTACTTACAGCACTTGTTACTCCACTTCAGTCTTATTCTGGCAACCAGGTCGAAAGGTTACACTGTTTTTCGAACCACATTGCAGTTCTCTGATTCTGCTGTCACCTGCTGCCATACTGTGTCTACTGCTGTTTGTTTTGTAGTGTTTCAAATAAGCTAAGGTTGGCAACACTACAAAACAAACAGCAGTAGACACAGTATGGCAGCAGGTGACAGCAGAATCAGAGAACTGCAATGTGGTTCGAAAAACAGTGTAACCTTTCGACCTGGTTGCCAGAATAAGACTGAAGTGGAGTAACAAGTGCTGTAAGTACACCATTTTATACCAAAAAACGAACTGTTTTAAATCTGAAATGAAATGTTTTGTAGATATGTAAGAGACTTAACCTATATGTGCAAACAAAAAGATGTAAATATTTCAGGACACCCACTGATGATGCCTTGAGAGAAAGGGCGAAACGCGTATGGGTGATTAAAAATATAAAAATAAAACCCTTCAATTGCAGTAGCAAAAGGCATTTATTTTAAAACCTTACAGTGAAATGAAATTTAGAGATATGTCAACAAGAGGAATAACCACGTGGTATGACAGTTTTCATGTGTGGGAGGTAACAAACAAATAGATGCGAAAAAGAAATGACAATTAATTTCCTGTTCATTAATATTTTATTACATTCATTTACTGATTTAAAGTTTTTTGTGTACGTTTCGTGTCCTCTCTGGGAATGACACGATACAATATGGGGAATGGATGACTGTCGTTCCTGCCATTCCAACCTTATAAAAAACACATTAGTTGACTTCTGCAAGGTTTCTGTAGTACGTAGATCAACTAAAGTCACATACGGAACATAAATCCAAGTAAGGCCATATACGAGATGTTCTTCCGTATTCAGATGTCGTCCAACCTCCGAAAATACAGGTTTTGTACTACCAGTGAATTAATGCTTATAGAGTCACGTGAACCAATATAAACTATAAAAGTAATTTCTGAATTAGCCTTTAATGACTGAAATTTGAGAACTAAGAAACATAGATTGAGTGTAAACCGTGTACAAGGTTGGAATACTCAAAGTAAACGGCCAGGATAACTGGCTGATTCGGCGTTCTCACAACAGCCATACATTTACTGCTAACGGCTTAAGCAAGAGGAGGGCATGGAACTCGGCTGTGTAGATACATAATAACGGTGCCTTCTTGAGTAAACTTTTGGTAGGTAAAATAGTCTCCCATTCGGATCTCAAAGTATGTACTAATCTGGAGTATCTGCGTGGTTCGAAAATTGGCAATCGACCCTAAGAAATTAAAAGTGTTTATTGTTTCACATGAGTATCTATATCTAGATCTACATAAATTACATGCCACATTGAAGTGCATGCCAGAGAGCTCATCGAACCACTATTATGATGTTTCTCTGTAGTTCCATTCACTAACAGATCGCGGGAAAAAGGAGCATCTAAATCTTTTCATTTTCGATCTGATTTCTGGTATTTTCTTTTCATGATCATGTCTTCCTATGTAGGTGGATGTCAACAAAATATGTTCGCATTCGGAAGAGAAAGTTGGTGAAAGAAATTACGCAAATAGAACTCATCCAACGAATAACGCCTTTCTTTTAATGATTTCCATCCCAACTCGGGCATCATTTCCGTGACACTCTCTGCCCTATATCACAATAGTAAAAAACGAGCTACCGTCTCTGTTTTCTAAGTCGTCTGTCAGTCCCACTTATGGGTATCCCATACTGCGCAACAATACTCCAAAACAGGACGCACCAGTGCGGTGTAGTCTGTTTCTTTAGTAGAACTGTTGCATCTTCTTTCTGCCAACGAAATGGAGTCTTTGGTTCGCTCTTCCTACAATATGTTCTATGTGTGCTTTCTAATTTTAGTTGTTTGTAATTATTACTCCTACTTATTTAGTTGAATTTACTGCCTTTAGTTTTGACTGATTCATCATGTAAATAAAGCTTAACGGGCTTCTTTTAGTGGTCATATGGATAACTTCACACTTGCCATTATTAATGGTCAGTTGCCATTTCTTGCACCATGGATGCCCTATATCAGATTGTCTCCTTAATCGTTTATATAAATAAGTAACAGTAGAGGCCATTATAACACTGCCCTGGGGAATGTCAGATGTCACTTCAGTTCTACTCAATGACTTTCCGTCAATTACAACCTACTGTGTCCTATTTGTCAGGAAATCACGAAACCAATCGCACAATTATGACGGTCTTGCATAGGCACGCAGTGTGATTAGAAGACGCTTGTGAGGTACAGTGTCGAAAGCCTTCCGGAAATCTAGAAATACGGAATATACCGGTATTTAACATCCCTTGTTGATTGCACTCATCACATCATGTGAGTAAAGATGTGTTTCACAACAATGATACTTTCTGAATCCCTGTTGAATATGGGTCAATAAGTCGTTCTATTCCAGGTAGCTCATAATATTTGAGGAAAGTATGTTCTAAAATCCTGCAGCAAACTGACGTCCGTGATATAGGCCTGTAATTTTGCGGATCATTTCTATTGCCGGTTTTGAATTTTGAAGTAACCTGTACTACCTTCCAGTGTTGGGGTACGGAACGTTCGATGAGCGAGAGGTTGTATATGGTAACAAGGTATGAGGCTATTGCATCAGCATACTCTGAAAGGAAACTAATTGGTATTTAATCATGACCAGGAGACTTAGTTTATTGATTTAAGTACCTTTAATACCTATGGGTACTAACTTATAAATTACGCATGCTGGCAGCTGTTCTTGATACGAATTCTGGAGTATTTGCTTCGTCTTCTTTCGTGAAGGAATTTCGTAAGGCTGAGTTAAGGAATTCTGTTTTAGCATAACTGTCATAATAACATAACCTTTACTATCGCGTAGTGAAGGTATTGATTGTGTTTTAGTGCTAGTTATACGTTACATACAACCATAATTTATTAGGATTCTCTACCAAATTACGTGATAGGGTTTTGTTGTGGAATTTGATATGAGCTTCTCGCATTGAAGTTCGAGTTAAATTTCGAGAGTCTGTAAGAGACTGCTAGTTTAAGTATGGCATTCTTTTTTCTTTGCTTTTGCAAGAGTGATCTTACCTGTTTTGTGTACTGAAGAGATTCCCCTAAACTCCGTCTACAAGATAAATCAATCAAATCTGGCAGCAGGGAATTGAACTACATACCTAGAAATGACAACTGCGACAGACTTGAATTGGAAAGAGCACATCATTAATGTCGTAGGGAAGGAGAACAAAAGACTCTTTCTATTGATGTAAGACGTAGAAGATACAACAAAACTATTAAACAGACAGCTTAGTTTTTTTTACTTCGTTTAGGGTACTTTGTGCAGGGTGGAATACTTATCACATGGGGATGACAGAAAGCCTCGGCGGAGCGGCCGAGTGCATTGAGGCGCTTTCCTCCGGTGCGTGAGGCCGTTCGCCGTCGGAGTTTTGAATCCCCCCTCGGACATGGATATTTGTGACGTCTTTGATATAAGGTAGTTCATAAATAGGCTGTAAGCTTAGGGACTAATGACTCCGCAGTTAAGTCGTTTAAACTTAACAAACAATTGAACACTTAAACTCACAGAGAAATTCGAAAGTGTACAAATAAGGGCAGCTCATTAAGTTGGCATCCCAATATATGGTAGAGAGA
The DNA here is from genome assembly GCA_026315105.1 of Locusta migratoria. Taxonomy (NCBI): domain Eukaryota; kingdom Metazoa; phylum Arthropoda; class Insecta; order Orthoptera; family Acrididae; genus Locusta; species Locusta migratoria. The sequence goes on along the minus strand of CM048749.1, from coordinate 109,254,620 downwards.
GTCACGGAATATACGTAAGAGTTCGGACGGGTATCACTACAATGAGGTGTGTTTCGTTGCCGTCGCAAAGCCACCTGCTCGTATAGCAGAAACAGCATAGGATCTCCAAGGGCAATCGAACGTGTGGACAGTGTCTGCCAAGGATATTATAAGATGAACATTAAGAACAGCAAAACAAGAGTAATGGAATGTGTCTAAGAAAATTGGGAGATGCTGAATAAATTGTATTAGGTAATGCGAGAAAAATAGTTGATGAATTTTGTGATTTGGGAAGCACAATGACTTCATACGGCCGAAGTAATACACAATACAGAATGGCTATTTCAAGCACAGCATCTCTGGAGAATCAAAATATGTCGACATCGAAAATTTATTGAAATGTTAGGAATTTCTTTATGAAAGCATTTGTATGGAGTGTAGCCTTTTACGGGAGTGAAGCATGGACGATCAGGAGTTCTTAAAAAAAGATGGTAAAAGTTTCTGAAATGTGGTGGTACAGACGAATGCTGAATATTAGATAGGTAGATCGTATAACGAATAAGGAGGTGTTTAACACAAATTGGGATGACGTGTCTAATCTTTACTAAAACAATGGCCACGTTCGGAAAGATCAAGGAATCGTCAATTTAACACAGTGTGTGGGGTAACAATCGAAAGACAATGGAGTGGGCACGTTCAGAAGTATGTAGACGAGGAGGCTTTCACAGGACATGATAGCGTGGAGAGTTGTTTCAAATCAGTCTCCGGACCGAGAACCACAACAGCAACATGTGGAGGCTTGCCTTTCCATAGTCTCATGTGTTCCTACATTACTCCTAAATTCTAACCGATTTTCCGCGAGGTCGAAATCAACCGGTTTAATTATTCTTTTGGAAATAGCTCACGTAATTATTCTGCCGCACTGACTTTTATACTGTTAATACTGTATCATTCACACCTGTGTACATGTCATTTCATTCACACTGGAATTATTCGTAATTCTTGAAATTCTAGGGTAGTTTGCCTGCCTCAGACATTTGGCGCAAAATTTGGTTTCCTTTTGTTATGGATGACACTTCCAATGGCATTACAACTTAGGATTATCGTATAACCCAAGAGCGTAGTTTAGACTTAGGCTTTTCAGTATTCTTTAACGTCGTAGGCATTTGAGAGAAAAATCGTCCCATTTTTATATGGGGTAATTTGAATGAAGTAATCTGTGACTGTCGCGACATCCGCATTTCATTTTATGCAGAGATTCTGTTTAAATAGATTACAGAGTGTTAGCACTGTCGTTGGTGTTTAGTGAAAACATCATGCATAATGGGGCAGAGATGAGAATTTGGACTTATGAGGGAGGCGTGTAAGGTAAAAATTATGTGGACGTGTCTAGGTAGCATAGTGGTTGGCACCACTAGGTAGTGAGCTGGAGATCCGTCCTTGGTTCAAATTTTTATTCGATATTTCAAGCGGCATTCTGATATTATGGATTTATGAGACGAAATACGACCCCGAATATTATTGTTTAATTTATGTTGTAGAAAAGGACAGTTGCATTAAATAGGTTTATTAAACCTTGATCAGGTTTCCGTGAAAATAATGTTGCCTTCTAAAAGGTATGTCGGACAAATAGCGTTGCGTGACAGTGAAGTTGTAAATTCGAACATAGAGCTAAGATCTCAAGTCGAACTTTAATTGCATTAGTTTGCGATTGCACATGTTCGACACGTTCTGAAAACTGCAAAGTTAATTTTACCGAAACCCGGTCAATTTTTTATTTATTTAGCGTGCAACTAGCAATCATGAGTTCGTTTGATTTTACAAAATTTACAACAACAATCAAAAAGTACATTAACTGCATAATTGTTCAAACTATAAAAGAGGTAAACAACTAAATCTACAAATTAATGTCCAGGTGTTCTATCCATTCAAGGGCTGCCTCTGTCACTTCAAAGAAATCTTCTAGATTTCCTTGATATGCTCTTCTGCAACAGCTTGTAACAATGTAGTTGATTGGTGCTCGTTTCCACAGTCACACTGGGATGATGAAGCCTTTCCCCAACGGTGGAGGTTTTCAGACGCCACGGCCTGTGCGGACGCGACTAGTGTTTTCCACGCACGACGTGGTAATACCATTCCAGCTGGTCTTGTATCAGGTCTTTGGACGGTCAGATATTTCTCACAGGCAACATTGTTCGAATTTCTTGAAAAGGGCGTTCTGTCTTCGAAGGTCTGGAGACTCAATGTGACCTAGGCTTGTTAACCAGTGAATAGGAGTAGATTTAATGCAGCCTGTTATTGTCCTCATTGTTGCATTTAGCTCTACGTCAATTTTTCTTACATGTGAGCTATTAAGCCACACTGGAGCACAGCACTCAGCAGCAGAATAGACCAGACCTGAGGAGGAGCATCGCAGAGTTTTAGCTCTTGCACCCCCTGAGGTACCATGCAGCTTCTGAATGCTGTTATTACGTGATCTTAGTTTTGTGCGGTGTTTTCCATGTGTTCTTGTAGGAGAGAGTTCTGTCTAGAGTTGATCCTAAATATTTAGGATAGTCTTCGTGATGAAGGACCTGACCATTAAATTTTTTATAATACCTGTTTAATGCAACTTGTCGGTAGTTTTTCTTTACAAATTGATACTCATGTTGCAAAAGTGCAACAGTGTTTAAGATTTTGTAGTTAAATTTAAATATATTATTTTGCTTACATCTACCAGGTACAAAACTTAAGGCTATCCACAGCTTTTGTGCTTTTGAGCGGTACGACTGAAATATAGACAGCGAAAACCGTGAGAAGATGTATTTGGTTGGCGTGTAATAATTGCATGCCCGAAGTCACAGGGTTCCAAATCCATTATCGCAGTGTAGAAAGTTGCCGACGGCAGCGTGAAACGCCGTTACATGCTGGACACTAGTGCTGGCGCTCTTTCGCGACAGGAAGGGGATCTCAGTTTCCATTTCATCAGCGCGATGCGTCCGTCGATATCCATGCAAATAATCCAACTTTTCCTGACGGGAGCCTCGCAGCCCGGAAGCAAACTTCGGCCGAAGAGTAAAAACACCTCTCTGGCGAGGGCGGTAGGCGATGCCGGCCGATATATCGCAATATCGGATGCGCGCGCCTCAGGCGATGCGTGGGGGAGGCCGCCACCGCCCCCTCCTCCATCCCTCCTTCCATCACGGTCGGCGCCTTTTACGGGAGTGGGCGACGGGCACCGCAGGAATGCCCACCCGGCGTTGCGGCTTTGAAAAATTGCGACTTTCGCCCCGCGCCACACCGCGGCGCTGGAAGAATTCCGAGCCACTTGCTGCCGCAGACACGGGCGTCGAATTAACACCCGCAAACCAGGCGCGGCTTTCAAGTTCCCACATGCCGCTATGGATCTCCCCACCTCGTGACGTGGAAATAACTTTTGTTCTACAACCACTGCGAATAGTTTCCCATCATTTTTTTTTCTCTTCGCGAAATAACAAAAGACGTCCATGGACAACTAATCTGAATTATTGCAGATTTAGGATTTTTGAGAATAAGGAATTCGCTGTAATACTAAATATAAGCCAACTTCCCATACTACAATGGAATATGCAGGGCTTTAGGACCCATGTGGAGGAACTTCGTCTCTTATCTCAGGGTCGACCTCTGTGTATGTGTCTCCAGGAGACAAATTTTAAGCCTTCAGACTCCCCTGAGATACGTGGTTACACGCTATGTAGGAAGGATGACGTAAGTGGGGCGAGAGCTAGGGGTGGAGTGGCTATTTTTGTTTGTACAGCCTACCACTCCGAGCCCCTCTCCCTCACCACAAGCCTCCAAGCAGTCGCGGTATCTGTATATGTGCGTCATCGACTGACTGTTTTCTCCCTCTATCTGCCCCCTCATGATACGCTTAATGAAGAGGACCTCAAGGACCTTCTTACTCAACTTCCCTAGCCTTTTCTTCTGTGTGGAGACTTCAATGCACATAATGTGCTTTGGGGCTCTGTCACTACTTGCCCCAGGGCTAGGGCCATTGAGCGGCTCCTCTTGTCGTCGAACGCACATTTACTTAACAACGGTCAACCCACACACCTTTGTACTGCGACAGGGTCATTATCTGCCATAGACCTCACTCTTTGCTCCCCATCCGTTGCCCACACTATACAATGGGACGTGGTCGATGATCTCCATGGCAGCGATCACTTTCCAATCTCCATTTCCCAACCGTATGGAATCGAACCTGAACGACACCCGCCACGATGGATACTCAGTAGAGCGGATTGGGCACTTTACAGCCAACTTGCCCGCTTTGAACATCGTGACAATGTCACAGAATGGGTGCACCATATTACTGCCGTGATGCACTCCGCCGCTGATGCATCCATTCCACAGTCCTCGGGACGTCGAAAACGGCAGCCTGTCCCTTTGTGGAATGACGAATGCCGATCTGCCATCAGGACCAGGCGGGCGGCTCTGCGTCGGTTCAAGTGTCGTCCGACTTCAGAGAACCTCGCTGCTTTCCGGGTTGCAAGGGCCAAGTGTCGTCAGGTTATTAGAGAGAGCAAACGGAGGTCATGGCAGCAGTTCCTGAGTTCCATTAACCGTTCTACAACCAGCACGAAAGTATGGGAGACCATCAGGAGGATTTCTGGAAGAGGAGGAAGGTGCCCCATAGCTGCTGTGATGTGTAACGGAACTTTACAAACACGACCAGCAGACATTGCCCAGACCATGGCTACTTACTTCGCTTCCGTTACTGCCACTGCCAGTCAGGATTCTGAATTCAGGAGCCACAGAGTGGCTGCTGAGAGGGGCACGCTGGACTTCAGGTCCAGGATTACGGAGGAGTACAACCGCCCCTTCTCCCTGTGGGAATTAGATTCTGCATTGTGTGTAGCCCGAGACACTTCACCTGGTCACGATGGGATCCACTATGCTATGTTACGGCACCTTACAGATCGCAACAAAGTTATCCTCCTTAACCTTTTTAATGCCATTTGGATGTCAGGACACTTTCCCGACTTGTGGAGAGAGGCTATTTTACTTCCCCTTTTAAAACCCGGTAAAGATTCCACATGCCCCAGCAGTTACCGTAGTGTTGCCCTCACTAGCTGCATTGGAAAGACCCTGGAGCGGATTGTCAACCGCCGCCTTGTCTGGATGTTGGAATCCAGGCAGCTACTTAGTCGCTTCCAGTGTGGGTTCAGGCGGTATCGTTCCACCTTCGATAACCTGGCCTCTCTGGAGGCGGCAATACAACAGGCTTTCCTGCGCCGTCATCACCTTCTGGGTGTATTTTTTGATATCGAGAAGGCCTACGACACTACTTGGAGGCATCTTATTCTTAGGCAGCTTCACGAATGGGGATTTCGCGGTTGCCTTCCAATTTTTATCCGGTCATTCCTTTCTCCACGTTTTTTTAGATACCGAGTCGGTGACGTGCTCTCTGACCGCTTTGAGCAGGAAAACGGTGTCCCTCAGGGTAGTGTTTTAAGTGTGACGTTGTTTGCTATAGCCATTAACAGTATCACGTGTGTTGTGAAAAGTCCTGTCCAGTGTTCACTATTTGTTGATGACTTCTCTGTCTTCTGTTCTTCTTCCAGTCTTGCAACGACAACTCGTCAGTTGCAGCTCACTCTCCGGCGGCTCGACGAATGGGCACAGAAGACCGGTTTCAAATTTTCAACAGAGAAGTCGGTGTGTGTTTGTTTTAACCGTTCTCGTTCTATTTTTAACTTACCTGAACTGCGGATGAGGGACACCGTTCTGAATTTTAAAGACACTGTGCGTTTTCTGGGTGTGACATTTGACTCTAAACTTACCTGGTTGCCACATCTTAAAGATTTGAAGAGACGGTGCCTGAAGGCACTAAGTATTTTAAAGTGTCTTAGCCACACTTCATGGGGAGCCGACAGAACTTGTCTGCTACGATTTTATAGAGCATTTGTGCGTTCTCGCCTAGACTACGGGTGCACCGTGTATGGGTCAGCAAGACCCTCTTATTTAAAGATGCTGGACGTGGTGCATCATGAGGGGATTCGGCTCGCAACTGGGGCATTCCGCACGAGTCCCATACCAAGTATCTGCGCCGAGGCTGGTGAGCAACCACTTCACATGCGGCGGCAGTTTCTCGTGGCACGCCAGGCATATACGACTTTGTCCTCGCCAAATACACCAGCCCATCCGGTCGTTGCCCACCCTCCTGCGGAACGGCTGTTTCGTAACAGGCTACGGGCAACGAGGCCTTTTGGGATACGTTCTCAAGATTGTCTTTTAGATATGGATGTGTCTGGTTTTAATGTTTTACAGCGAGGTTGGATTAAACGTCCACCGTGGCTCCTCCAGCGGCCGAGACTACTTTTAGAGTTGACACATTTTCAGAAGCATTCTACTTCCGATTTTATGTTTCAATCTCTGTTCTCTCACATTTTAGATCAGCATCGTGATTTTACCGTGGTGTACACGGATGGGTCCAAACAGGGGAAGTCGATAGGCTATTCCATAGTGTTCCCCAACACCACCATCAGGATTCGCCTCCCTCCTGCATACTCAGTTTTCTCAGCAGAACTCCATGCAATCCTGCGGGCGCTGGAACAAATGCAGCGGGTTCGTGGCACGAAGTTTCTCCTGTGCTCTGATTCTCTCAGTGCGCTGCAATCAATACGAAATTTGTATCCAGCTGAGAAGATAGTGCAGCTCATTCATGACAGAATGTCCACTCTCCAGCAGCGGGGGAAGCAAGTGACATTCTGTTGGGTGCCAGGACATGTCGGTATTAGTGGTAACGAAATGGCTGATCGGGCTGCCAAGGAGGCTTGCGACAGTTCTGGTATTAATCATTGTGCCGTTCCCCTGCCGGACATCCTCTCTGTGGTGCGCCGGAAGTCCCTTCGTTTGTGGGAGGAGGCGTGGCAGGCAGTGACGAACAATAAACTGCGGTTGATTAAGCCCACTGTCCGACCGTGGCGAACATCCTGTCATTCATTGAGGCAGCATGAGGTGGCCTTGACACGTCTCCGAATCGGGCATTGTCCTTTGACACATGGCTATTTACTCCGTCAGGAGGACCCTCCGATTTGCGACGCTTGTGGTGTGCAAGTCACTGTACGCCACATTTTACTGGACTGTATTTCCTACCGTGCTGCTAGGGCAGCGGTGGCTCTTTGTGGTCCCCTGCCCTCTGTTTTAGCTGATGACGAGGCGAGTGTGACGAAAGTATTCAATTTCTGTGAACTTTCCGGACTCTGGCCTAAGCTTTTAGGCTGGAGGTTTTAGGACGTTAACAAATGGTTAGCCCACCACTCCTCTGGCATGGCATTTTGAGTACGTCTGTAAACCTTCGACGCTCACCAACTGTTCCTACCTTGCCATGATTGGTTGGGTCTTTGCTTCGTTCCCCTTATCGTTTGGCTACTTTGGCTCCTTTCTCTTCTGTTTCCTATTTGTCTTCATTTCATTTTAATCAGGTCACACGTATCGCCTAATTATCTTGTACGGGCGCTAAAGACCTAGTTGTCGTGCGCCCATAACATCATATCCATCCATCCACATATAAGCCAACTCAGTATAAATGGTGTTACATGTTGGTGCTCGTTTCCAGGGGCGCCGACTCCGTGGGTGCTCCGGGGTTCTTGCACCCTCCCCCCCTCCCTTCCAAGAATTTTTTGGGGGTTCTGAGCACCCACATAAAATTGAGATGGAAAATAAAAATGTGTAAAGAAAAAAAAAAAATCAGAACCTACCTTATGACTCAAGAGGCAATGCAAAACGTGACCATAGCGAGAGACGATATTTCATACGCGAAAGAAATGATCAGTTTTGAACGCAGGTCCCCAAGCGAGTAGTAATGAGTGTCCGTGTTTTACCCACTATGCTAGCTTTATTCATCCTGAAGCACGTCGGTCCTTTTGACCTTTCAGGTGTACATATTTATGAACTATTGAGTTGTTTCAGGAATTTAGCTTGAAGAATCTGATGCTGATGCTAAAGTTAATCGTTTTTCATTTATCTTTGTCACTCCCCTTGTTATTAAAATTATAGATTCAGTTGAAATTTGTAATGTTTTTCTCTCAGACTTAAAAAATTCTTGAACTATATTAATCCTGTCAGAAATGTCATGAAGTTATCTCGAAGTGAATCATTTCGATATACAGTTCCTGCTTGGAACTGACCAAAAATGTTTGATGTCGGACTTCAAAATCTCAAAATATTTGAAAGATTCCTTTAAACATTCTTGTCGTTGTTATACCAAACGCTTTTGTCAGAAAGAGTAGCTTTTCACAAAAAGTGTTAGATTAGTGTACAGTGAAAATTTATTTCATTGGTCGTGTAGAAGTTTTGTGGTGTTACTTATATCGAAATATCCACTTCGGCAAAATAGATCGCTTTATTGTAGTGTCTTAATGCAGCCATGCTTTCCTTTTTTTTCTTTTTCCTTCTACCTTTAAAAGCCCAGACAACTGACTATTTACTTTCATCAAGTATTTCTCACTCAAAAATGATTTTCAGAAGGGTTGGTTTCGATTTGTGAACCGTGATATAGAGCACCCACACTGATTTTCAAAAGTCGGCGCCTCTGTTCGTTTCATAATATGAAGATGGGAATGGGACTTTGGTGACTACATGCTCAAATACTCATGCTCGGTGCGAGAAACGTTTGGTTATTCAATCTATCAGGAAAGAAGATCTTGTAGCCTCTGGAACAGATCCTTACTTTAAAGAGGGTTGGTAATACAGGTTATTTTTATAGTCCGTCTATGTAACTACAATAAAAAGTTACTCGGCCTCAGATGTGAATCCTAATTCCCAAATTTAATTCATAAAACTGATTGACGCAATATGTTTTCTTAACGACCACCTTGGAAAACATTTTAAAACAACTGAAATTTAAATTTAAAGTTCATGGCACCACATATATCTTATTTACAAATACACCACGTCTTCACCATAGTCTCACGCAACCACAACTGACCCTCGCACGTAATACCTGATTGCTTCTATAAAATTAAAAAAAAAATACTTGTGTTGTCGTCTCTCGGATTTTATGCTGAAGATTTTATACAATTAATAAATTGAAATTCAAAATTAAGAAGTAAACATCTATTATATTGGTGTAGTGTCGTTCGTTCGGACATGTGCGAAACAACAGACAACACACCTAGATAATTATCATAGTTAGCTTCACTTAATTCAACGCAGATGCGGTGATGGGTTCTACGTCGCACGGGAATCCGTAATGGCGATTCTAAGAGGGCGTGGACGAAAGGGGCGCTACAGCCATAGCGTGCGACTTCTGGAACTTTGAGACGGACGGGAGGCGAGCACAGGTAGCGAAGTGGTTGCTGGACGCCATGGCTCAGCGCGCCCTGTCAGGGAGCTAAAGGCCTTCTGTAATAAAAACGCTGAGTCAGCCATTCATCGAACAACCAAGAACAAATTGAACCAACGACCGCAAAGCATGGATATACGTAAGAAAGAGCGCGCGCGTGGTCGCACACACACACACACACACACACACACACACATACACTCACACATACAAACACAAAGAAAAAATAAAGGGGTTAAGGCAACTGCTGACCCGAAGCGGGAGACCCGGGTTCGATTTCCGGCCAGGCTCTCATTTTCACTTGTAGCCATTCATCAATAATTTGCAAATATAAACATCTGCTGCTCAAATCAAGTGTTTAGGATAAGGAGATAATTTACAATTAAACATTGTGATATACCTTAATTGACAATTCATTGAGGTGTCCAAATAACAAATAAAGTGGAAATTATCAAATTTACGTATGAAAAGGCTTAAATTTGTAACTGAAACGGCATCAATCCACTGTTTGTCAAATTATAAACTAACATGAATCAAATTCAAATGTTTGTATAGCTTGTGGGACTTAAGTACGGTGTCATCAGTCCCTAAACTTACAAACTAGTAGCCCTGACGTGAAGTTCAGTTAACTATATTTATACTATTGCGGCCCCTAAAAAGCAGAAGAGCAGAAGTCGCTTACTATTTGCTTGACATACTTACCACTATAGGTGCTCCAAGTGTGTTACAGTCAGATAATAGTAGAGAGATGTCGAATCAAGTTATAAATGAGCTGAATAACATGTGGTATGAACTGAAATTGGTGCGTGGAAAACCTAGACACACCCAAGCCAAGTTTCTATGGAACATGCCAACCAGCGTGTACAGAATATGCTAAAGACATGGACGCAGAAAAATTACGCAAAGTATTGGGCTCAGAGACCTCGATTCATTCAATTCATGAACAACCGTTGTTTTCATCGTGGAATTCAGCAGTCCTCATACCAGGCAGTATTTGGCTGTAAAGCAAAAGTGGGACTGAATACTTCAAAACTGTATAAAAAAGTTGTTATTAACATAGAGGAAGGCCCCTAGAAGTCAAAAGAGACATGGATGACGGTGTAAATATACGGTCTACTCACAAAAATGAAACTTACGGTATGTCGAGACTAGTTACCTAAAAATAAGAAGCCAAAAATCCTTCATATGGTTTGTGAAGTAGGGTGTAATGCCGCTCATTGTTGTAAATTCTGCGGCAAACATGTGCATACAATATGTGGAAGAACTACTGAAGCAGAGGAAGGGTAGCGAGGAAAAGTTATTTGCAAGCTATGCTATAATAAACAAGAAATGAGGAAGAAGAGGGATGGAGTTCACGACAATTTGCATGCAAAAGCTGCTAATACGCGTAAAATTTAAGACCCGCAATTTCCACCCGTAAAAGTTGACCTGGGTCGCGGAAATCCCAGAACCGTTAATGCCGTTGTAACGAATGTCGAAGGGATTTTCTACAATTTGGGAGTAGTGCATGGTGTTCTGAAGCAACTATATTCCACAAACGTGTACAGTGTTCTGCCGGAGACACTACTAACGCTGGAATCCATAGCCAAAGACGAAATATTGCCCTTAGTCAGTGACTAGTGAGCAAGGAGATAATCGATTTAACTGCCCTACTAAATGCGCCAAAATTAGCTGCAATTACAGAAATAAGAAAATTTAATACGACTGTTATACGCTTAATAGAAGTTATTCTTCCATGACATTTGGAGTTACATAATATTTTCTTATTTCTGCGATAAAGTGAACGGAATATATATTTCTTATGACTGAGTTTGATAAACAAAGTTCACACACATGATTCTAGTGACTATGTACATTTTGTGGATAAACATTTTTCACGTGAGATGATACTGTAGAATTTGTACCGTCCCCTGGAGAAATAATATTAATAGTGACGCCTTATTGAATTCTAATCAGAAACATAAGTGCAGTGACGTCAAAGTGTTCCAAGAACGCCAACGAACTGCTTTTTACATCAAAGAAATTTTAATATCAATTTCCTACCCTATTTCACTCCCAAGTCTAGCGAGGAAAAAAAAGAATGTCTATATGCCTCCTTACGAGCCCTAATTTCTCTGGTCATTGTGATCATTACGCGAAATGTACGTAGGCGGCAGGTAGAACGTTATATACTCAGCTTCAAATTTCGGCCTTCTAAATTTAAACAGAATTTCTCGAAAAGAACCTCGTCTTTCTTCCAGCGATCCCCATTTGAGTTCTCGGAGCATTTCCGTGACACTCGCACATTGGTCGAACCTACCAGTAACGTACCTAGCTGCTCGCCTCTGAACTGCTACTATGTCGTCCTTTAAACTGATCTGCTGCGGGTGCTAAACACTTGTGCAATACTCTAGACGTGGTCGTACAAGCGTATTATACGCGGTCTCCTTTACAGGTGAAGTACATCGTCCCAAAATTCTCCCAATAAACCGAAGTCGGCTGTCCGCCTTACTCACAACTGTCCTGACATGTTCGGTCTACTTTATATCGCTCTGCATCAAGAAGCTCAATACTAATGCTGTATTCGAACATTATGGGATTGTTTTTCCTACTCATGCGCATCACTCTAAACTTTTCTAAATTGAGAGATGGCTGCCATTCTTCGCACCAAGTAGAGATTTTGTCTAACACATCCTGTATGTTGTTACAGTCAATTAAAGACGACACCCTCTCATAGACGACAGCATCATCTGCAAACAGGCGCAGGTTACAAGTTACTCTGCCCATCAGATCATTTACATAGATGGAAAATAATAGCGGTGCTATCACACTTCTAAGGGGCACGCCTGACGATACACTCGTTTCTGATGAACACTCGTCGTGAAGAACAACGTACTGGATTCTGCTACTTATGAAGTATTTCAGCCAGTCACAAATATGCGAAGCTGTTATTTCGTGATCTGGAAGGACGGCATTATCATAATTTTGCGATCGTGTTGGATTGGTTTTTCTCAACAGTAGTAGTCAAGGCCTGTTAAATTGTAAAATGTCAGATATGATCTTCAAAGGTATGCCGAACGGTGTATCGTGTTCTTCATAGTAACAGAAACCATACAAATATTTTCATCATTTTTGGGATTTTAGCTCCAGTTGCAGCATCTTCAACTTTTGCCACTTATCTGCAGTCACTGGCCGCCATTTCATAGATAATTCCAGTAAATAATTATAATTCAGTGACGGGTGTTGAAATAAAATAGGATTTAAGACTTGCCGGCCGCAGGTGGCCGAGCCGTCTGCGGCGCGCCAGTCACGTTCTGCACGGCCAGTACAGTCGGGGGTTCGAACCCTTCCTCGGGCTTGGATATTTGTGCCGTCCTTAGTACTAGCTAGTTCATAAATCGTTTGTAAGTTTAGGGACTGATGACCCCGTAGTTAAGTCCCATAACCTCTACAAATATTTGAATATAAGAATTATTTTTCAGCTTAGACGACGATCCTGGACGGCGGTAGAATAAATTGTAATGATACAGATCTTAATGAAATTACATAGGTAAGTCTACTGACCAAATTGAAGGTATTCATAAAAGTGTATATTCTGTATTGGGGCGTGGACAGATCTTTAGTTAACAACAATTATAATACTTATAAGCAATTCCCATGATTAAAATTATTACAGATTGAGTCCAGCGAGTGATTAGAGAAGCCTTTCATTTTTTTTATTTTCAATATACTGTTTCATCAATACTTACGAAAAAGTAGAGCCTTAAATACTTTTACTAAAATCAGTTCTTTCGCTAAAGCACTGTTTGTAGTAGAAAAGATATCATAATACAGTAATTAATAGTTCAGCAAATTTCAGTTCAAGTATCACTGCAGCAGATTTAGTATACATATACTTTTAATTTTAATTGCTAGGATGCTACAAATTCAATCACATAAGTTAATGATGATGGGTAAAGGTAACCGTTACTATTTTATTTGAAACATCTAATACACAAACAATTATTTTACTTTAGCAATGGAAATAAGCAGGTAATCAGAAAAATGACCTTTTGCTACAAGTCGAGATGTGTTATGTTCTATCCGCTTGATAAGTCTCACATAAGAAAAGACAGGCCCAGTATATTTCAGTAGAATCCCAATTCGATTAAAGGACAACACGTAGTAACTAAATGAGATCAGTTTGCCGCACTGACTCTCGGTTGATATAAATACGATTACACAACTTATACATACTCTGTATGTCACATAATTCTACAATATGCTGGAGTTGTATGGGAGGCAGTGCAGATAGGGTAAGCACGCTGCTTCCATTTTGGAGGGCCACGCCAGCCATTAGGGTACCTGGGTTTGGCCACAACAACCGCTTAACTTCGGTAAATGTCTGCCGGTTATCGACGAGCCAAAATGGGTAATCTCGTACATAAGGGGAGCTGAGCAATAAATGGACGCTCTGCGGGATACTTAAACGACGGACACTAACTTAGAAATGAATAATAAATTACTGTGCTAGGTTCCCATCAATTCTGCAGAAAAATGAGGGGCTTCTCGTGAGTCAAGAATAATTTCAGTATCTTCAATACTACACACGTTAATGTTCACAACATCTGAATGTATCAAACATTTGCATGTGTCATGCCTCTGTCTTAGATGGTACATTACTGTTGCAAGCTATTACTCTGAAAGCAACAAACTTGTATTTTTCTTTGTTGATGATTCTTCCGGGTTGTATGGTGATGGTTCACGAGAACCAGTCTATTGGTGAGAAGCCCCCCTTACTCTCTGCTTAAGCAAACCCGTCGGTGACATTTTTTATCATAAATTAGCTGTCATATGTTGATATGGGTTGAAACAGATTATTAATAAGTATTAGACCTTGGGCTTCTGTTCGATCTAGAATTATTAAACGACAACGGAGAACGGTATGAATGGGCCATCTGATACAGGACTTGAGGATTGTTCTTCAGCGTATTCGGTGATGGTGTCGGAAAGAACCAAACATAGTAACGCAAATCTGTTATCGCTGGTTGTGGGAGGGAACAATGCATCCACGGGTCACTTTCTCCTCACCTCGTCGCGTCACTACAAGTAAGGAGAGGAGTACTGTGCTCGTTGCTTTGCTTCTTCCCCAAATACGAAAAGAAATCGAGCTGTTCGACAAAGCCACGTCGATTGCAACAGAACAGTATCTCCGTAAGGTGTCAATTCCTGCGTCACAAATGAATTGAACGACCTTGTTTTTTGTGCCACATCGCGATGTTTCCCGTGGTCGTTTCAGAGTCTGGTGAGTCTGTGGTGAGAAGCTGTTGAATTCTTGAAATATCCAACACCGTACGTATCCTGCAACCTGTATAATCATTTGAATCCAACTCACACATTGACGGCACACTAACTGTGGGACCAGTCGTCCTTCTACACATTGGAACTTGATTATAATGCACGAACTCACGCCGCACGATTTTTCAAGATTTCTTCATCGCCCGTTGGGTAGCACTCCTGCCTTGGGCTCCCTCTTCTCCCGATGACTCACCTGTCGAAAACATCTAAACGTCTGGTCGACGACAGCCACCGGAATGGCCGCGTGGTCTAAGTCGGCCTACTACCGACTAGACGACTCGTGGAAAGTTTGAGTTATCCCTTTGGCATGTGTGTGTGTGTGTGTGTGTGTGTGTGTGTGTGTGTGTGTGTGTGTGTGTGTGTTTTCATTAGTGTAAGTTACACTTCTACCATGAATTCGTCGACCCAACACAGGGAAATTTTATTGACACATTTTTGAGGATGTATACAACACACGATCACAGAAACACGCACGTGGGTACATTCACTAGAGCACGCGCTATGTTGACACTATTAACGAGTGTATTCTCCGTTTGCGACAAAGCAATCTACAATTCTCCCATCGAAACGATTGTTGAGGTGCCGAATGAAGCCTTGCGGAATAGCCTGCAGTACAATTTCCTCCTGTTGCCTCAGTTGGACCACATTTCGTGCCGGTCGTGCAGACAGTGCAAGATGATGTTCCATCCAGTCCTAAACATGTTCAATGGCGGTGATATCTGGGGATCGTGCTGGCCAGGGTTGTTGACGTACACCTTTAAGAGCACATTGGGTGGTGCTGGATTGTCCTGTTGAAAAAGCATATAAACTTGCTGTTGGATGAAGGTAGCAAGAAGAGTTGAATGACGGTATCCATGAACTGTGCACTGTTGATTTTTCTCTTGACAACCACCAGAGGTGAATGGCCCCTGCATTATGCAGCTCAATACACCCTGGTGCTGAGTGTCGGTCACGTGTGCCTTTGTCGTATAAACTCGAGTTTTTCGTACCAACTTGCTTGGGGCCATACAAGCGTACGACCACCATTGGCACCGGGGTAGAAGCGGCTCTCATTACTGAAGACCCACGTCTCCAATCGTCCATTCGTCCTTCCACCGTGGAGGCGGGCTGAACGATGTTGGGCATGAGCGGAAGATGCCGTATTGAGACGCATGATCATGGGCATTCTCCACTGGTCATCATTAGTGCACGATACAATGAAAGCATCATTCAGTCCGTCTTGCTACTGTTCATGCACCAACAAGGCGACATGATCTTCCAGCAGGATATGCACCTACACTGTAACCCGTACCATCCAACATGTTATTCAAGATGTAAGTCAATCACCCTGACCAGCCAGATCCGTAGGTATGACCACTTATTGAACACTTCTGTGATCGGATGAAATGTCATCTTGCACTGTTCTCACAACCAGCAAAAAATCAGGCACGACTGAAACACCAGGAGGAAATTTCACCTTGAAATTCTAGAATAGGAGAGTATACACAGTAGTAGCGTACGCTCTGGTAACTGTACTCACGTGCATCCGGCTTTATCTATGTGATCGTGTGTTGTATGCATCCTAAAGAATGTGCCAATATAATTTCTCTCTACTGGGTCAACGAATGCAAGATCTTCTTTTTTTTCATTTTTCAGCAGTGTAGTTTCAGGAGATATGGATGTGAACGGGCTGCATTTTTATACCTTGTTTTGGTGCACATTACTCTTTATCTACAATGCGGAGGAAGTTGCGATTTTTTTTACCA
The DNA here is from genome assembly GCA_026315105.1 of Locusta migratoria. Classification (NCBI taxonomy): domain Eukaryota; kingdom Metazoa; phylum Arthropoda; class Insecta; order Orthoptera; family Acrididae; genus Locusta; species Locusta migratoria. The sequence goes on along the minus strand of CM048749.1, from coordinate 109,238,273 downwards.
CAACCGAATGACATTAACTCAAGCTGTAAAAGGACATCCATTGAAATATCTGTTATATTTTAAGAATTAAAATATTTTGCCTTATATATTTTTTTATAATACACGTTCGCGTTTTGAAACTATTTTCTAGTGCATCGTCAGTGCAACAGAATTTTGACTATGGCAATCTGCTGTCAACATTCGTAGGAACACATTATACCTCTTCTTTTGTAGTTTGTAGTATATCTGAGAAAATAGAAAAACCTTTATTACACTTTTGTGTAAACATTAGCTTTAAAATTATATACATAATGACAAACATAAATCATTTCTGCAATGTTTTAGGCACAATACAAAGATACTGTCCTATTCTTCAATTGGAGAAATTTCGTAAACGTAGCTAAAACCATTATGAAGCTATACGTACCTAATGTTCTGAAAATAGTTTCGAGAAAACGATAAAAGAATGTTCACAGTGTTTTTGATTCGCCATATTCCTCTTTCAGAATATTCCAATGGCATAATCTTGCTGGCCAGTTGCGTCTTTATCGTCTGTAGCCTGTTTCAGGAGACTCTTCCTGACTCTTGACTCTTTAATTGTGGCTTCCGCAGCCCTTTCAGCTTCAACAAATCGATGACGATCTATGGTAGTCAGTGCAGCTACCACATGATTTCCTGGCTGCATGCCTAAATTGCCAATTACTTTTCTCTTGGTAATTACTCCATTACTGAAACAGATAACACCATCCATCACACCTATTATGAGTACTGTCTATTCGACAAACACTGTTTTCGGTACTCATTGCCACATGCAGCCGTTGATACTTTCATTATGATTTTGTGTACGCCCATGTAGATATTGGATAAGTAATTTTTTACCTGTACGGTCCCTGTATATTGGCTTTATTGTTTCCATGACTGGCAGGTACGGAATGTTTATGATGATATTCCTTGCCCGAAGCATCAGCCCGGCCCGTGAGCAGACATTTGTGAAAATAGCGTTTAAGACTATAATAACCATTTCAAAGTAAACAAACCACACATTTTTTGAAACGGGGGAAATATATTTTTTTTCCTTCACGATGGAGGCAATTCTTTTTCGAATTTTCATTTTCAAGTCCAGGTCCCCAGTCTAGGGACTGATGGCCATATCACTGTGATCCAGTAGGTTTACAAACATCTGAACATCGGATGACTGCAGATCTACTGGCGCGGAATACACCACCCGCTTCTGCACCAGATCAAAACTTCTAATTTGTGAAAGCAGCGTTTACTGACATACCACAACTCAACATCCAGCCAGTCTTCGATCCAATACGAAGCATCTAGCGGCGGTAACAGCCACCAGTTCTGCCAACAACCACTACTGAGTTTATCATCTCGCTCACTTCAAATGTGGCTGTAGTTCCTTGTCTGTGATGTATGTGGTCAATTTTAATGTTGCACTTGAGTCATCGACAAGGCATTGTATTTTAGTCCTGCCTAATCGAACATAATGAGCATCTCTAACCGCGTCAGAGATTCGAATCCTCCATCGGGCATAGTGTTTCGTCCTTAGTGTAAGTAGTTTGTAGTACTAGGATCGATGACCCCAGAAGTTTGTTCAGTAAGGGTTTTAAACACCTGAAATTTTTGTTTTTCTAAACCTAGTAGGGCAAAATAAGCACTTTTAATTTTTTTGTGTTTTTACGTGTCGATATGTATATTAACTGATATACAGATTGGCAAATCGATAGACATAGTAGTAACGTAAAATTGTCGATATTTCCTACCCTCAACAGATACTGGTCTTTATTGAAACTTAGGTCAACAGGATCGAAGTAAAAGGTATCAGCCTCTAATATCATTGAAATCGGCTGGACAGCAGAGCAGCGAGACAAAACGCGGCATTCTCCGTGCGCGCCACAGGAATAACAGAATCGGTGCAAATTGCAGGCCCACCCCGTGAACTGGCGGCCTAGGCCGCATCCACCGCGGCGAGACTTGCATTAAAATGCAGGGCCTCATTTCCATGACTGGCGCATTATTCTGTTTCCAGCGCTCAATCTGCAACTGCGCGCAGTGCGGCGCTTTTTCCATTTTATTTTTTGTTTCAACGCTCCGCCCGCCCGTGTGACGCACAGACTGCGAATGTTCAAACGTGTCTGCTGCTGGGACGGGCAGATTTGTTAGCGCAAATATTCTCTTAACTGCCGTGCGCTTTCGACACGTCCCGTGATTGATGCAATGCAGTCAGGCTGTCGGTTGTTTCGTTGAGAGCATCCCTGGTACTAAATTCTTCTACTGATGGCACTGGTGTTCTTTGATCTTTGGTATGTCAGCTATGCCTCCTCCTCCAACTCAGAGTGAAATGAACAGTTGTAAAGGATGTACTTAGTTTATTTGGACGTTCGTCTCTATGATTATTATTATTTTTTTTTTTTTTTTTTTTGGCTTTTGCTTGCCGTCTTTTAAGCCTACTATAGTGCTTTTTTCCCCCTTTTTTTAACGTTGTATTATCTAGTATCTCTGAAGTTGGTTATTTGCCAACTACTGGTATTTGAATTATATGGAATGGTAAAGAATAGGAACACAGTGAATAATACGAGGCTTCTCTGTGAAGAACAGAGATATGCAAATAACATGCTGAAACTTAAGCAGGCGTGGATGGAATACAAGTTCCGTATACAAAGTTCGGTGAATGATTTACGAAAATATGGGAAACGAGTGTTACAAACAAAATATTTTTACTGTTCTGTAACGCAATCGCCACTGGCTACAATACACTTCTGACACCGGTTGTACAGCAGTTGGGAACTGTTACCAAACGCTTTCTATGCAAGCGCTAGAAGACTGAAGTCAAGTGTTTGTGGATCTCTGCAGCCACTCACTGCTTCAACAACAAACGCACTAACATCCTAAAAACTAAATGTTAACGCGTGGCTCCATTGCTCCATTTTTCCGTTCCATGTTGCACGAATTTTTACACCAAACCAGTTATTTGCGTCGCAGTGCTTTGCACGATAGGGGGCTCTTATTGACATGTCCCTTCGTGTGTATGCGTGGGCACTTCTCGCCAGCTCAGTTTGTAAAATATTGGACCATTCAACGAACTTTTCATAACGCACGTTGTACTTTGAGTACGTACTCAATCCAAGTTCAAATATTAACTAGGAAAATGAGGAGATGAGGAAGACTGATCTTGAACGAAAGTGGATTATGCGATAAGGGCAAGAAATGACCCGTAACTGGATGAAGTACGTGTAGAGATGGTAGAGGCAACAGGAACTGACAGAGTACAGTGGCTCGATTGGTTTATCAGACCTCTATGACAAGAAAGAAATATACCTGAAGAGTGGAAGAAAGGTATAATCATGCCTATCACCCAGGTGTGCCATGTAGCCAAGGTAAGGGAAGAGTACGAAAGAGAGTGATAGGGCCTTGAGAGGAACAACGAAGGCTTAGACCATGGAAAATCAGAATTAGCTATGAATTTTAGCATGAGACAGCTGCAAGAGGTACACAACGGACATGGGAAGGATCTGGTGTTGATGTTAATCGATACTAAATAGCTTTATTTCATTTTAAATGAACAGGCAAGCTTCAGGGGTCTCTGGAAAATAACGCAATCAGAAGACAAACTATTGGGAAAAAAGTACCAAAAAGGAACACATGTGAATGTAGGAGGTGGCTAGACGGATTGGTTTGGGAAGAAAAAGTGAATTAAAGCATGGCAGTGTTTCTGGATCTGCGTTATCGGGTGGGAAATTGTAGGGTGCCCCTAGATAGATAAGGGGTGCACTACACTAAGGAAGCGGCTACTCGGGTAGCAGAGTACTTGTGGAGTGCACATGTTTTTTTTTTTTTTTTTTTTTTTTTTTTTTTTTTTTTTTTTTTAAGGCTGGGCACTAACTCTGATGAGCACTCGCCTGTCAGCATTCAAGCATCGAATTCAGGCCACGTTCGGCTCAAAAATTCGAATATCAAAATATTAGCTGCGAACTTACAGAGTATTAGAAACAACGTTCCAGAATTTGCCGCACTGCATGGAAATTATTGTGCTCAGATATTTTTAGTTACCGAAAGCTGGCTAAATCATGATGTGGCAAGTTCAGAAATATTTAGCGAGGCGTGGGATGTATTTCGGAAAGATAGATCGGATACAACTGGAGGAAGAGTGTTCATCGCTGTGGACAATGATACTGTTTCTACTGAGATCGAGGTTGAAAGTTGTGAACTTATCCGGGCACGTATAATAGGTCTAAAAATGTAAAGTTAATAGTTGGGTGTTCTTACGGCCCCCCAGTGCTGCTGTAGCAGTTTTAGAATCGTTCACAAAAAGTCTACACCAGGTAGTGCATAGGTATACGGGCCATGTAATATTAGTCGGGGGAGACTTCAAACTTTCCCGGGCAAAGGTCCCTGGTTCGAGTCCCGGTTCCGCACACAATTTTAATCTGCCAGGAAGTTTCATATCAGCGCACACTCCACTGCAGAGAGAAAGTTTCATTCTGGAAACATCCCTTAGGCAGTGGCTAAGCCATGTCTCCACCATATCCTTTTTTCCAGGATTGCTAGTCTTGCATGGTTCGCAGGAGAGCTTCTGTGAAGTTTGGAAAGTAGGAGGCGAGGTACTGGCGGATGTAAAGTTGTGAGGCGGCATCGTGAGTCGTGTCGGGATAGCACAATCGGTAGTGCGCTTGCCCGCGAAAGGCAAAGGTCCCAGGTTCGAGTCCCGGTTCCGACACACCATTTTAATGTGAGAACTGTTGTTTCGTCCACTCCTTCCCATAACCGTTGATTGTCATACACTCTGCGTTTGACACTGCAGACAAGAAGCGTAGTAGCACCTCTTCTTTTTTTTAACAACAGCCATTTCTCGGTCTGCCACATTTCCTTCGTATGTGAAACACTCCAAGTTTCCATTTCAGCTTATCGCCATTTTGATAATAAATTGTAGAACAGCAAATCTAAGAAAAAGGCCTCCTAATGTCAGTCAAATAAGAATTAACACATTCTAGTCGAATATCTACAACGAATCTGACGTGAAAAAGAAAGAACCTCTATATTGCATCTTACAGAACTTACATAGATATGTAGTCATATAAAAGTTATAAGCAAGCATTATAATTGGAAATTTTTCTGTTGGTTCGTGTTTGCTTTACAAATGTAAGATTGTGACTCAGTCTTGATGCAAAACACTTGTTTAGTTACATACCCAGACTAGTTTCAGTGGAAATCCCGCCATTAACAGTCTGTTTACTATTTATGCTACAATAATGCAGAAACGTAGGTGAAACATAAGGTATACCATTTTCTCCACTGTATTATTTTTTAAACATTCATTATCGTACCTTTATACCATTGAGCTATTCAACACTCCATAATTTCTTTTTTATTTTATTTTTTTATTTACTTTTTTATGTGGCTTACAGCATGTCATCTGCAACAGTGTGAGCGGCTGTTATTAGCAAGAGTGATTATTGTGAACAACCTTATTTCAGTATGTTTACAACCTCGGTTTTGTGTACTACAGTTTAACAGGTTACCGGTAGTAGGCTGTGCATATTTTGAAATCACACTCAAATTGATTGGACGGTTTTCTGAGATGAACATAGATATACATTCTCGCCCCATAGAAATACATCATACGCTTATGACAGGTGTTTGAAACGTCATTTTGCTATTTGTGTGCGTCGCGACTAGCGAGATGTGTCGTATATCGTGAGACTGTTTCTGCAACTGTGGCGCAAGTTCTGATATTTGTGTTATGATCCCAAGTGTAAAGTTTGTGTGTGTGTGTGTGTGTGTGTGTGTGTGTGTGTGTGTGTGTGCACTATTGACGCCCTGTATCCTCTCTTAGTTCATCTAAGACAGTGCTGCTGAAAAAGTGTTGTGTATTATGTTTTTACCTATCTTTATAGCCTTTAGACAGTAATAATTTTCTTTAATCGTGAGTTTGCGGTTTTGACAGTTACTGGTTTTAATAATTTGTAGGTCAGTTTCGATAGCTGCGGGATGGTGGTTCTCTTTTATCAAATGTTGTACAAAGGATTAATGCGTACGTACGCTCTTCAGAGCTTTCATATGTTCATTATGTTGCTACAGCGTCACGTAATGGCTGACTGACTAAATATGGTCATTTATTATCCGTACCTGAAACTTTGTCTGAATTAAGGACATTTATTTATTTAACCGCCTAATTACTTCCTATAATTGTGTAAAGGTAATGAGTCTTCACGCTACATAACAAAACCACTGGGGGGTACAACAGAAAAATAACTTCAAAACTGAGTAACATTAAAAATCACCGCCATATGCAACGTTCACATTACTCCGTCACACTGAATAACAGCACGACACGAGAAGATATAAACAAACGCCTTCAAAGAAAACACGTTAAAACCGATAGAACTTGCTGTTTGGGAAAACAATCAGTTCCAGACCAGTAACAACTCCAAAAGAAACAAGCACACACTGACGTGGGGAAAAACGACCACAGACAAACACATAAAACTAGATTCCATTTTGTGCCAGTCCACCACAGAATTATAATGAAATAAAAGGTTTGAGCTTGGTAGGCGATGTGAGATGTACAAGATAAGCTGCGTAGGTGTACGTAAGCGGCTACCTGATTTTATTCTTGAGACTTGTACCGGCAAGACCTGTTAAATGTTTTTTTATGACATGACTGATAAAAAAGTTTTAAGCAGAGCACATAGGTTATCATGACTTGCAATTCTGCGCTGATGATGTCCCATCATAGGAACGAAATCGACATGTTTTGAAGTTTAATAAAAGAAACATCCCACATCGCCTACCAAGCGGAAACCTTTTATTTCAAACAGATAAAACATTCATACTACCCAAGGGCACACCGATTTACGAGTAAAGGTCACGTCTTTCGTGATTCTCACTAGAACCGACGGAGCGCCCATCCAACGGCATGAAGAGGTAAAGTTATAGACCGTCCAGTGTAGACATCCACGCTTCGGCGCAGATCTCGCCGTCTTCTCCAGTCACGGCTCCACTGCCCTCTCCCCGGGCTGACTAAGTTGACGTGAGAGCGGCAACACGAGGCGACAGGTCTTGTTTAGCCAAGCGATCGAACAGCCCCCCTCCACAAACTTGAGCTGCAGCGGCTGTTCTCTCCACCAGCCAAAACTCCAGCTCCCTCTCTCTAGCTTCCGTACCCGGAAAAGATATCAGCTGGGTAGAGCTCAAGATCTCGAGTATCGAATGAGGCACATAGAAAACTTTCCAGTTAGATGCGGTAATACTCGTACGACAGGAGATACCGAAATAAAAGCAGTAGCCCTCATGGCTCATATAGTAGCCTCAGTGCCCATTCTGTAGGTGCCTCGATCTTCGTTCCTCATCGCCCTATTTATCTTCTCTGCCTCCTCTTCCACCTCCTCCTCCTGCTCCTCCGTCTCTCCCGACCCATCCTCTCCTCCCGTCTATCTCTTTTTCTCAATTGCGTCATCTTCTACTTTCCCTTCTTTCTTTTCCATATTCTCCCCACCTTCTCTCGACCTCCACCACATTCTGCTTATCCTTCACCATTTCGTCCTTCTAGTGCTCGACAAACCCGTCTGCCTCTGTGCAACTTCTCCTGTCCTACTATAAGCGATGGTACATGTATTTCACAATAAAACTTTCGCGCGGTCTGAGGCGTCATGTCACGGATTGCGCTCCGTTTCTACTAAAGGGCAGCGGCGGAGCGGTAGAGCGCGTTGAGGCCATATGCTACGATGCATGACGCCGTTCCCCGTCGAATGTTTGAATCCCTCCTCGGGCATGGATGTTTGTGCCGTCTTTAGTATTTAGTAGTTTGTATGTTTAGGGACTGATGACTCCGTAGTTAAGTCCCATAAGCTCTACAAATATTTGAATTTTCCTACCGGAGGTTTGATTCCTCCGTCCTGAGCTATGGTCCACCTCTCGGATTCTCTCCTGTCCCTCTCTCGGCCTCCCTCGTTTTCCCTGTCTTGTCCCGTCTACCCTTCCTCTGTGAAACTCCTCCTCAGCCCCTCTGAGATACTCTTCACACATATTCACATGTTTGTAAATCGGACCAAACTGCGTGGTCATCAGTCCGTAGCTTACAAACAACTTAAACCTAGGAAAACTAAACTAAGGACAACACACACAGGGAGGACTCGAACCTCCGACGGCGAGCAACTGCGCGCTCCGCAGCGGGGCGCTTTAGAGCGAGATCCTGTTCATGTCGATGAACAATTACATATATATGACAACATTAATGGTCATTGCTGGAACATATCGAACTTCATTGCAACGTATCCTCCACCAAATACCGTACGGTCTGTTGAGGAACGTAAATACCTTTTCCATCGAAAAATAAATTCATGTGGTAACTATCACTTTGACTGGTCAAACGGTGTCGATGTCTGTTTAAATCTATCTTACTCCCTGCACCCTACTAAATATTGCTCTTGTTTTGAGAGTAAAAATTTCAATATCTGCAAGTAAATTACTGTTCGCCATGTGCCATAAGGACTTTTATACAGGAAGCGACCCTCCTCTTGTTTTTAAGGTGAAGTGTCCACAGTTGCATCAAAACCGGAAATGAATTGTAGATTTGTACGTATAAAAAAAGAAAAAAACAAGCGAACAGAAATTCTTTTATTATTCTTCGCGAAATTTTTTTGGGAATAATACGCAGTAGAAATCAAATCAAATGAATTTTTTTTAAAAAGCTTATGTCTTAAGTAATATTGGAAAACACGTGTAATGTGAAATAAATGGTAGTATGAATTATTACAATTGAAATCAATTGTAATAATAAATTCTTGCCGGCCGCGGTGGCCGAGGAGACTGAGGCGTTCCAGTCACGGTCTGCACGGCCACTATGGTCGGGGGTTCGAATCCCCCCTCGGGCATGGATATTTGTGCCGTCCTAGTTCGTAAGTAGTTCATAAGTAGTTTGAAAGTTTAGGGACTGATGACCCCGTAGTTAAGTCCCATAGACTATACAAATATTTGAATTTGAATAAATTATTTGTATCAGTGGCCTGCTGCAATCCTTTAACTGGATGCTACCTCGGCGACTTCCATGTCCCTTACCTACCACAGTTATTCAAACAGGAAAAGTGATTATACCGTGTAACGTTAAATCCGTACCACGTGTCGTTTCTGCCGACTGCTCACATCGTTGAGAGGTTAAGGCTAGGCTAGAACTGAAAGTGAAAGAAAAAGAAAAAAATGTCTGAATCCAGTGAGTTCCAAACCCGTGACTTTTCGCCTTTAGCTTTACAAACATTTGAACATTTCTTTACTCTCAAGCAGATTTCCACAGACCAGACTCACCAACAGAATTAAATGTCTTAAGAGCACTACACCCTGGATGATAAAAGTCAAATTGATTTGGAAGGGACACATGTGGATTCAGCAGATATCATTGAAAATTTTTGTTTAGACACAAGGTGTACAAGTGGGAAGTGAAGTCAGAGAAAACAGCACCTAAAGCCCACGGATCAAAATGGACTGAGGAAAGGATGAGAGCCTTTAATTAAGGAATGAAGTATTATTAGAAGAAGAGGAAGAACAAGCTTTCATGAATGTGTCGTGTAGTCTGATAAAAGGCCTGTAATGTGTGTGCGTGTGAATGTATTGCAAAATTACCATGGCCAATTTAAAAGGCACGATTACTCCTTTTATTATTAGGAAAATGAGGTATAAATTATAGCATCAAGGAAACGCTCTAATTATAACAATTTTGTATGGCTCAGTAATCTGGTACTAGTCTTTCGATTCCACAAAACTTCGGCTCCTAATCTACATTAGTTAGCCACTTGTCGTTTCTGGCAAGTCCTCACATCGTTGAGAGTTGAAGGCAACGTTAAAAGTCCGAAAAAATCCGCGATCACAGCGAGTTTCGAATCCGTGATATTTCGGTTTCAAACCAATAAATATGTCACTAGACCAGACTTCCAGTTAATGAACAGTGCCAATTATTGAATACTTACCAAAACTAGATAACAATTTAGTTTGCAATAAAAATTTATATCCCGGTTGTCAATCGAGATGAAAACATTTTCCACATCACACACAAAGTGTAAAATTTCGTTAACACCAGTTGAATATTTTCGGAGTAAATCGCGGAAAAATATTGTCTTTACTTTTGTCACTATTCAGACTGTTGTGCACTTACATATGTAAAAAGTAACAAGATATTCAGAAGTTACTAAAGTCCCCCAAAGGACTGTACACAGAAAACATTGCACTCTGTAGTGTGAAGTGAACTGTAACTAACAAATGTAGCTGTAGAATTCCAGTGGATGGTATGTTATGCAAAGCCTTTTAACAATATACACAGTACTATGAGCGTTTCAGTGTAAAGTTTCCTATCTGAGTGCACAGAGCAGATCTTGGATGTGTTGTGTGGCTTATACTACCTGTTGTATTTCCTGCTAACAATTGTAATGCATGTATTATGCGCAGAAGAATGCCAAAAAAAAAGTTCATTATTTGTCCCCTGCGTGTTGCATATCGCCAGTCGAATAACAGCGGTCCTCGTCAGAATTTCGTGCTTGTTAGTATATGAACAATAGGATCTGCCGCATAGGCCATGCATCCTTGCATTAATATCTTAGTAATCCATTATTCCAGGAAGCACAAATTATTGCGGACATTAATTTACGGGTTAGGTAGAACTTGGTGAAAAAGGGGTAACCGTGTTTAAACCGTGAATTACCTGAAAGCTATCGCTGTTACGCTTAACATAGCGTGTACTACACAGACAATAGAGCACGGAGTAATTTCTGCGTTTACACAATGATGGGATTAACTTCGCTTGTTGGCGTGAAATTTGAAATAACAAACAGGTCATTTCCATCTGGGTGTGTCACGATTGATGAAGGGAACAAAGAACGATTTATATTTAAAGTTATTAATCTCTTCCTATTTACTGATGTTATTTACCGAAAATGAACTCCATATCATTCATTTACGGACCTTTTCCATACAAATAAGATGACATTTCATGTTGATATGGAAGTCCGTGTGCGATGGCGAATATTCAGTAAAGTCTGATATTTATGAAATTAGGTACATTATACATAATTTGCAATTACGTCAATATAATAACACGACAATAAAACAATCATATTTACGATAGACTGTTAATATTTCGTGCGGGTTCTTATAAATCCGAATCTTCGGCAGGAAATGAAATTTAGACAGCGTCTTCTGGTTTCAGAACATTCTTAATATCCACCTTCTGCAGTTATCTTTAATCAGTGAACGGCGTTATATTTATTTACAGAAATTATTCACAAGATATTCATTGCACAGGTCATCATGTGGGGAAAATTAAGTCATATTTAGGCTATCGCCGTTTTTAGAACGTACGAAGCATGAAACAGATACATAAAAAGCTGTTACTGTAATTATACATTATCGGTGAATTTAATTTACAAGTACACAAACATCAGTAGCAAATGATATATTTTACATTTTTTCTGAGTCTGTAAAATGTTTTCCACAGTAATTTTACCATAACTACAGTACCATTTTTTGAATTTAGTATGAAAATGAGGTTATTTCCTTGTTATTGTACTTATAGATTCTTTTAGTGCAAGATAAAATAATTAAAAGGTAAATACGCACAAATTAGATCCTTATTCAACTTAGTATTCAAGAAATTGATCACCTTCATGTGATCGAGGAACAATGACATTTGCCAACTAATTTGTGGCGAAATTTTGAACATGATATTATCTACATTTCCGCGTACTCCTTTTGAAAATTACACAAGGAACCAACAGACAATGGATATGGACTCAATAAATTTTAATGTAGAATGAAAGTGAGACAGACGGTAAACTATCGCCATTATTAATTGAGAAACGAGGCATCTAGTTTTTACAAACCGAAGTGCAATTTACTGTTACGGCGTGAAGTCAGCGCCACACGCCAGACACAAGAGAACGATCGTGGAGAAGGCAGCGGTCGACCGACAGCCTATGGCACGCCGGCGCCTCTTGGAGGGAGTAACGGAGATGCACGCCCTCTACAAGCTGCTATATCTGGGCCGACATGCGTCTGGACACCCGTCAGAACTCGGCTACGAACTAGGCAGTCACTAGGTCTCAGCGCAGCTCTAGCATCATACAGATGACGACGCCGCGAGAAGAGAGAAGAAACAGACTTATGTTCTAAAGTTGAGTATTGTAATCTTCAGTCAATAAAACTTGTCTTAATAATATATAGAACTGTTCTAGATGACCACGGAACCTGCACCGTACCTTTCCTTACAACTATACCGGGACGAGAACTCAACAAATAGCAACGAGGATGACTCAACATTTACTGTAGCTGATATACGGAAGAGACAAAACCTCGCTAATTGGTCGCTCATTTCGAGGTGTAATTTGTTAAAAATTCGTTGGATTCAGTTATGAGTGACTGGACATTAAATAATATAGTTGATAATAGTCCCACTTAGTTAATGATGGTCAAATTGTGGCAGTTCAATACTTTTCATCAACATGGTGCCGTCTGTCAGTCCCCGATTCTCTCGAGAGCAACTTAAGAATTGGAAAATATGATTAAGATTCTTCGGAAAGAAAATGTAGCAGTAGAAGCAAAATTAATTTGATAAAAACGATGAATATTATAAGAAATGCATATTATCAACCATCACTTCCGTACATCAGCAACTTCACCGGTTTTGGCTCTAAACCATCTTCAGAAAAGTAAACTAAGCACACTGATTAAATTGACTTATTATCTGTACCATTATCCAATCTGAGATGAAAGTCATCATCATCATCATCATCGTCATCATCATCATCATTTTCCATCTCCAGTTTCGCAGGTGTGGCTAACAAGCGCTCTCCATCTCATCCGATCTTGATATAACATTTGGTCTAGGACATCATCCCAGTTAAAACCGTTCTTCTCTATGTCTGATGTAACTGCCTCTATCCATCGTCTCCTTGGCCTTCCTCTTGGTCTTCTTCCTCCCACTTCCCACGTATTTTTAGCTGTTCTTGTGCTATCCATTCTCATTACATGGCCATACCACTGCAGTCTTCGTTTCCCCAAGATGTTCGCAATAGGGACCCTGATACCAGCTGTTTCCCTGTGTACCTCATTTCTGACCTTGTCTCTCTCCTGGTACTTTGATTCATAGTCCCGCTAAACCTCATTTCTGTTGCTAGGAATCTGCTGTGATCCTTTCTTAACAATGTACATGTTTCCATGCCATATATAAGGATTGGAGTGAAGTAAGTGTTATACAAACTTAACTTTGCTGCCTGGGGTACTTTTTTGTCCCAGAGTAGATTCCGAACTTGCGTGTAGAAATTTGATGCTTTTTGTGTTCTGTTGAGGATTTCTTGCCAGATGGTGTTGTCATTGGAGAAAATACTTCCAAGGTACTGAAAATGGGAAACTGATTTAATTTTTGTTCCTTCCAAGTAGATGTTTGAACTTGTTACCTCTCTGCTTATGGTCATCTCAACCGTCTTGGTCTTGCTGATTTTCAGGTTAAATTCTTTAAATTTATTGTTCCAGACAGTCAGGCTCTTCTGCACTTCTGTTTCTCCCCATATTACAACATCATCTGCAAATACCAGTAGAACCCTTATTATAAGAAGAACAGCATGGCTTCAGGAAAGGGCGAAGTACTATAGACCTCATATTTGCGGTAAGGATTTTGGCAGAGAAATACTGGGAACATGCAAAGTACTTGGTGTTCTTAGACCTAGAGAAGGCATATGATAGTGTCCCTCGCAATAAAATATGAAAATGCCTGGAATATCTAAAAGTGCCCAATTACCTGATTGACAGAGGAAAGATGCTGTATCAAACTTGCAATAGTAGTGTCCAAATAGGAAATGGTCGCTCTGAATGGTTTGAGCCGAAGAGGGGAGCCCAGCAGTGAAGTGCTCTATCACCACTCTTGTTTGTTATTGTAATGGACAGAATGCTAAAATCTATTAAGCTGAAAGTCAGTCATTAAAAATTTATTGCCTTGCATGTCACTATGGATAATGAGACGGATAATTTAACAACTTAATCTGTTATGTGTATTTTCTGAAAATGATTTGGAACGTAACCCTGCGGCGGGCGCGTGACGTCATACAGTGCCGCCAATTTTGTTTTCTTTCAATAATTACGTGAGCTTGCTCAGCACGCAACAATGGTGCTAGATATACTTCGATTATTTAGTCACGCGTCAAACTACATTACTGCGCCACCAATATACTCACCATAACAGCTGTGACTGACCTATGGAGTGGGCGACTGCACCGAGACGGCACTGTGTACTGTACGCGCCCGGTAATGTAAGTACATGTAGCCGTACCACTGTCGGATGTTTTGATGATTAGAAGGTTTGTTTTACAACATTTGAAAGAAAGGGCTCAGCTCTCTACTCTACCAAGAGATATTAAAGAATTTTTGTCACCTCATCGATCAATTCCCTCCAATCACGATGAGATTGTAAGAAGGTGTGGGAGGTGCCATCTTTGTGGTGGTAAAAAGAATTATAAAACTACTGTCACTTGCAATAGCTGAAAAAGATTCGTTTGCAAGCAACATTGCCACAATATTATCACATGTAATGATTGCAGAGCATCTCCGGAGGAAGAGAGTGTGTGATTGTTGATATGTATTTACTGACTGCCTTATTCTTTATTATTAGTACAAAGATTGTATACATATTACACTTTTTTGTAAAACTTGCTTTAACAATGGTAAATAATCGAATCATATCTGTGGTTATAATTTATTTAGAATTTGTTATTAAAGTTGCGCTTATGTCAGATATACTGTAACAATTTTAATTTTCCCATGCGCCGTCTATATATGTATACAGATCACATTAAAAGAAAGATGTTATACACAATAAATAATTAATTCCACCCAAAAATTAAAAAAATAGCTTTTCTATGTATTCAAATGTAGGCGGCACTGAGTGCCGCACGCGCTCGCTGATGTAACAATCTTAAGCGCGCCTGCCGCAGGATTAAACTGAGAAATGATAACCATAATAAAAAGCTGGTGGTTGGTAATATGCATTATTTTAAAAACGAAAATTGATATTTCATCAACGTCCTCTCCTTGAAACAGTTTTCGGAGAACTACTTTCATTTATAGTTGGTTATTTATCAATCGATTGTATTGGCAGTCCATTATTTTGTTTGCCGGCAGTCGCAAAGCTTACACAACTCGGTTGAAAAGGCCGCCGCCAGCGCATGTCCCTGCGCGGTCTCCGCCCGGGTTTTCCCCTGACCGCTGCGAGCTCTTGGGAGCGACTTTTCCGGCCGCTCTATGCGGCTGACAAAGGACCCAATCAGGTGGTAACGCAAACAGCGCGGCGCCGTCACCGCCGAGACGGCCGCTATAAAACTCGCATCTTGGCAGCCGGCGGGCCGGACAAATGGATTCATTAGGGGCCAGTGCGGCGCCGAGGCGCGAAGCGACGCCAAGCGCTGGGGCAGTCCAGGCGCCAGGCGCCAGGCGGACGTATTGATGGGTCGAGGGGTGGGAGTGGACTGGGCTGGGCGGCTCCTATGCCAGCGGAAATGGGTCTCGCGGTCACCACCGGCGTCACACGACAGACCTAACCTCTGTTGGCACCTCCCACAGCAGATAATATTCATGAACTGAACACAATATTTCGGCAGACCAACTGGCTGCCATCTTCAGGTGAGTGCGCCGAAAACTGAGGCAATAAGTGTAATCAGCGCACTCACCTGAAGATGTCAGCCAGTTGGTATGCCGAAATATCTTGTTCAGTTGACGATGGTATCCGGGTGCAAACCTGAGATGAATATTATGTTATTAAGCCGGGAAAGTCTACGCAACCGCACCTCACACAGCAGCTTCTTCGTTTGATTCCCGAGGGTTCTCGTTCTAATAGCACAGTTTGGCGTATAAAAATGGTAGGCAGAATGGGGCAATACAGAAAAGGGACGCATTGTCCATTCCATGTTCCCAGCACGTATGGTGACAAACAGAACGCAGAACAGGGAATCAGTGGTCATAAAGCGGTTACAGCATCGATAATTTCAGCCGTAAATAGAAATATTAAAAAATTTAGAAAAAAATTTCTGTTTAGAAAAAAGTGACAAAAAGCCAATTTTAGAGTACTTGACGGCTCATCACAGAAGTTTTATCTCAAGTACAGTACAGATAGTGTTGAGGAGCAGTGGAGAAAGTTAAAAGCCATCGTACAATATGCAATAGATGAGAATGTACCAAGCAAGATCGTAAGAGGTTTAAAGGAGCCACCTTGGTACAACAACCGAATTATAAAACTGCTGCGGAAGCAAATGTAACTGCTCTACAAACATAAACATAACCAAAGCCTTGTAGACAAACACAAATTACACGAAGCGAAATTAGCGTGAGGAGGGCTATGCGAGAGGCGTTCAACGAGTTCGAAAGTAAAGTTCTATTTACTGACTTGGCTGAAAGCCTAAGAAACTTCGGGCTTATGTCAAAGCGGTAGGTGGAACAAAAGAAAATGTCCAGACACTCTGTGACGAAAATGGTATTGAAACATAGGATGACACTCTAAAGGCTGAAATACTAAATGTCTTTTTCCAAAGCTGTTTCACAGAGGAATATTGCACTGTAGTTCCTTCTCTAGATAGTGGTACAGATGACGAATTTGCAGATATCGAAATAATTGACACAGGGATAGAAAAACAATTAAAATCACTCAAAAGAGGGAAGGCCGCAGGACCTGATGGGATACCAATTCGATTTTACACAGAGTACACGAAAGAACTTGCCCCCCCCCCCCCTTTTTGCAATGGTGTACCGTAAGTCTCTAGAAGAGCGTACCAATAGAAAGGAAAATGACGCAGGTCATCCCCGTTTTCAAGATGGGACGTCAAACAGATGTGCAGAACTATAGGCCTAAATCTCTAACGTCGATCAGTTGTAGAATTTTCTGGAGACTAGAAATCTGCTCTGTAGGAATCAGCAAGGGTTTCGAAAAAGGCGATCGTGTGAAACCCAGCTCGCGCTATTCCTCCACGAGACTCAGAGGGCCAAAGATGCCGTGTTTCTCGACTTCCGCAAGGACTTTGATACAGTTTCCCCGTTCTGCAACGGAAATCCCACTGCACTCTTGATATTCACACCCTAACTTCACGAAAGATTGTTTACGCTTATCCGCATGCGATTACAATCCTATTGATGATTGTTTTCCATTCGATAACTTCACACTTATCTTGCAGCCACTTCGCAATTTTTAGCTTTCATTTCCTATTTATTAAATTTCCAAGTGACTTCTATATTTTGATTCCCAAATTTTCCAGAATATTCTAGTATTTCTTTCTCCCGATCGCGATGGTTTATTCGCAGGTGCACATATGTCGTCGTTCCAACTGCACTGTACTGCACTGCATTGCACTGTCTAGAGATGTCGACTCGAACGACCTACTCCGGTATGCTTTTTCGAAGTATTCACGTCATTAGCGAAGTACTAACGCGTTTCATCATTCCTCAGAACTTCTGTATTCCGTTTCCTTCCCATTTGATCTTATGAAGGATTTCCTTATACTTCGGCCTTCTTTTTACTGTTACTAAACAGTGATCTGAGTGTATACAGGCTTTTGGCTACACCTTACAATTCAGTATCTAATTTCTAAATCTCTCTGTCCATGATGTAATCAAGGTTCAATCTTTTCGTGTCTGCAGATCTGTTTCAAGTAATTCTTCTCTTCTTGTGACACTGTAACAGGATATTCACTGTTACCAATTGAAGCTTATTAAGAAGTTTCCTCCCTCACTCATACCTTAGCCCGTGTTAACTCACAAACTTTCGTTCTATTACATCGCCTACAAACGAGTGCATTTCGCCAAGTTTTTTAGTTTGTCCTCTCCCATTAGAAACCGAATAACCTTTCTGTATTCTCATATACTTTCTCTACATCTTCTGCTCTTGATGACTGCATGTTTACCTGAAATATTGCCACCGCTCTTGGATTGCTGATGTCGCTCTCTCTCTCTCTCTCTCTCTCTCTCTCTCTCTCTCTCTCTCTCTCTCTGTGTGTGTGTGTGTGTGTGTGTGTGTGTGCTACATTCCTATTCTTAAGGAATCCTACCTCCGGTATACCTTCTTCCGCCGCTGTTAATATTACACTACGTTCGTCTGACCGGAAATCCATATCATCTTTAAATTTGAAGGAAGGAAACGTCCTATAGCTTGGTCATAAGAGACTGAGCCCACGCTCGGAGTTTCCGTTAAGGATGGGGAAGGAAATCGGCCGTGCCCCTTGAAAGAAACGATCCCGTCATTTGCCTGCAGTGATTTAGGGGATTCACGGAAACCCTAAATCTAGATGGCAGGAGGTGGATTTGAACCACCGTCCTCTCGAATGCGAGTCCAGTGCGTTACCACAGCGCCACCGGGCTCGGTTTGAATTTGAATTCACTGATTCCATCTAAAGCTGTGTCGAGCCTTTTTATTTGCCTTTTCAGATATGCTGTGTTCCGTACGAGGATGAAAACAACCGAATAATGTCATAATTTGTTTGAAGTTGAAGATCAGCAGCAGATAAATAATATTACGATGATAGTCAAACTCATATGGAGTTAATATATCCAGTGGACTTGTCATATAGCGTTGGAGTTCACCCGAAGGTGTTCGAAGAAAATTGAATAAAATACATATTTTCAAGTGAATATACAATTTTTGTAAAAATGTTAGAAGTACATTCTTTTGCCTATAAATTATATGTAACATCACGTAAACGTTGTTCATTGTTACACAAAATTAATCTGAAGAATGAGCTGTGGGACACAATTGGCCTTCTTCAAGGAATGGGAGTAGGGGCAGTATAGGAATGTACACCTTACAATAAAATAGCGAAACATTTTCCACGAATTTGACCAGTACTTCACTGCGCCAACACTATCCTCACGATGGCGTTCTAAGCAACTGCTTTCACTCTGAGCCAGTCGCCAATTTTCACCGGTATTCGATCGCCGTATTTAAGCCTGCAAAGTTCTCAAGGAGTGAACTTTCCTGCGACATTAACACAAGGTAAGGTAAGGTGGTGGGTTGGCGAAATCTTCTCATGTTTCTAACAGGTCCAGAAACAGCTTTGCTGCCTTTCTGAAAAATAAAAGGCTTCTATAGGCCTGTTGCTCATGAGCCAACTTGTTTCAGCTGTGTGAAAAATCAGCTGACGATTGTCAAGAAAATCAATATTCTCCGTAGTATCTCTTAAGAAGGAAAATAATTTACCAGCATCAATGATTGCAATTTCTTACCTCGAATCCTTTCAGCTACTCCTTACATGCCATTTTGTCGCTGCGTTATGAACTGGTAAGCTTTAGTTGTTACGATTCGACGAATTCGTACATAGCTGTCATATTATGTGAATTCAACAGGAAGACAGAGTCTAATAACGTCCAGATTCTAGAAAAGAATTAGTATTGTTGTGCTTTATTAAACATTGTTTCCTCACTTTTAACTTTTGCTGCAGAACCTTTTCTACTTTTCAGTCGATTTTGCAGAAATAATTGCGGCATTCCAAACAAAACTGCTGTGTGTCACCTTTTTCAACCTCTCTGGTGAGCTGGCAACGCAATTTTCGTGGCATCATAGGACAACAAAGTAACAGTTTTCTTTTACATCATCCTATCTGTAACGAAAAACGGTAACAATATAATATCAAACCAAAAAAATGTAACTTCCTGGCTTATTAAAATTGTGTACCGGAACCGGGACTCGAACCTGGGACCTTTGCAAAGGCAAAGGTTTCAGATTCGAGTCTCGTTCCGGCAGACAGTTTTAATCTGCTAGGAAGTTTCATATCAATGCACACTCCGCTGCAGAGTGAAAGTTTTATTCCGGAAAAAATGAAATAGTTAAATGCAATTAACTGAAACAGATATAGTGACGCTTTTCACCCGCTTTGTCTTGACTCGATCCACGTAATTGCTACTTTAGCAGTACTTTGCAAGCATATCAACGTGGACGTAACGCTATAACCTATTCTCCAACACATGAAGTTAATGCATAACAACTACTTAAGAAACGAAAATGAATTAGTAGATTTCAATTCAAAGATACTTCGCAAACTAGAATGTTGTATCTTACCACAAACAGTGCAATCGTCCACATTTACATTACAGTTGGCTTACCATACGGACACACATTATGTTTAATTCAGGACATCTGTTCGTTTCTACATCCTTATTCCATTGACCATTGTTGGTTATTTCATCTATATTGGGCAATTTCTGTACACAACGGCTAGAGAGTGTTCTGAACCTCTATCAGCTCTCAAAATTGTCAAAAATTGTAAACCTGCTGGATAAAAGTGCTATGCTCATCAGTCTCTACAATAATAAACAAACGAAGTTAAACCTAAGGACATCGCCCGAGGAGGACTCGAACCTCCGACGGTTACATTACTTCCATGGAAGTGAATACAACGGCATAGTTTGGCTTTAGAAGTCCCAATTTGTCTAGCTATTTTAATACTATTCGCAGTATGACATCTAAGATGTATGTTGCGAAGGGGTACTTGTTCTTCCCCCTGTTTATACCGTTAAATGTTAATACCCCATCACTGTCTCCGAAATTTGGTATATAGAAAGCAATTTTGGCCACTAGTGTCACGATACAATCATATTGAAAGACTCATTGGAATTCAGAGACCAACTACATAGTATATATACATCTGCACCCTGTAAATATTCTGGATGGTTTACACAACATTATGTGTTCAAAACGCATTGATGAATTTTGAAGCTTCCAGGAATACGTCAATACTCAAGGCAAGCTGGCAAAGTGTATATCAGTTATAAATAATTCCTACATCCAAAACACTGCTATAGCTGACGTGTAGTCTTCTCGGTCAGTCGACCGCTCACTTGGTTGTTTTCTAGAAGATTCTAGTGGACGGAGTTTGTTCCCATTTCATAAGGAAAAGTTGCCGACCTACTGTGAACAGCGTGGTAACCAATTTCGAGCACTGCATACTTTTAACCGATAGGTGCGGAACGAGAACGCTTTATGGTAGTATTATCAGAATATGCAAATTTAAAATGATGAATTTTCCAAAATTAGTTTGCGTCACAGATGGAGGAGCAGGGAATAAAATTGGAAATAAAATATTTCCATGTATATACCATTTTTATGAAACAGGAAGGAATATAATGGGACTGGTTTTGCAAATTTCAAGAGCCCTGAATTTCTTGCCTAAAAGCTGCCTTTAACAGATAAAATCGGAATCGAAGTTGTTATGACTTAGCAATCGCTTATATTGATTAGTTTATTATTCTTTAGTGACATTAATTTGTTCCAGTTTCATTTGGTTCTCACGGTATTTTACACATGGTATGGGAGGGTTTAGTTAAAATTTTTCTTATTTAACCATCTTCTCAATCATAATTATGCTTTCTCCTCCAGATATAACAGATGCGAATATTTCATACGGCAAGGGTACAATAAAGAGATTCAAAGGTATAATAATGGCTGTCATTATCGTGGGAAGAATTTCACTCTATTTACGATTGCAGATTATACTATATTTGGTATCGTTATTGAACTAGAACGAAAGTTACGATGTGCACTCGTTTAGAAATTAAGAATCTTCCATTGAATTGACTAAGATACAGGAATAAAGTGTAGATCAATGGGCTATTAAATGTTATTTTTTTGTCTGTAAGCAAGTATGACTTATATTGTACACTGGGACTTATTGCTTTGGTTTGATGAGTCATTACGTGTGCGTAGGAAGGTGTACATAACGAGAGATAGAGGTGATCATGAACAGCATTTATAATCCTACTCATTAAAGCATTATGGTGAAAAGTGATGTGTAAATTGTGCATTATAGAAAACAAGTTAGTTTCGTTGCAATTTCTTTAAAAAAGATTAAGTTTCATATCCATGTCAGAAGTTCACGAAAAACCCAATACATTGTTTGTGTACACAATAATTCGTTGCATTAACTGGTGTCAGATGATTCCAGAGTATGGTGATGAATGTACAGCCAGACAGTAGGATGCAATTTCCTTTTATATTCCCGTATGGTTGATTCAGTGTCAACCGTGCGAAAGCTGTGATCCTGCGAGGTAAATTACGAAAATTGATAAGGTATGATTCATATTATATTATTAATTATATTATGTCTCTTTGTTTTAATTCAATCTGACACTGCACAGACACTCAGTTATTCCTAAATTAAATTATCGGTTGTCAGTTTTGGAGAAGCAGATGCCTGTAATCGTTACGTTACGTCGTCCGTGATCGTCATGAGCTCAGCATGTCTTTAAGCGACAGTGTAAGTATAATGATAATGCAAGTACTTACTGAGAACTAGAGATACCCTCTTGAGGCAAAGTTATATTAACTACTGAAAAACGCAACAGTGTCCAAAGTCATTTGATACTGCATGGTCAATTCAAGTTAATCACGCCAGTTATTAGCTACGCAACTTACTGTAGTGATAAATAATTCTGCCCTGTGGTTTTGTGATTGTTTACGAGTAGCGCTTCTCGTACTACCCACAAAGGATAGGGAAGGCTGGAAATTCTAATGAGATGACCAATATTCACAATGAGGTAGTAATTGACATGTAAATTGATTTTCCTGTCTCTACCACCAAGAGTTAGCCCAAGTTACCCTGACCTAAATGCAAATGTCCTGCAAGTTGTATTTGCTTTAGCGGCAACTTCGGGTGGTTAAAGGGAACATTACAGTGCCGTACTGCTTGGAAATACCACAGCTGAGCTTTCTAGTCCAAGGAACTGTTTCAGAGACGTTAAGCGTTGGAATTAATTATATGAGCGACAGTAATATTGGGTGTTCAGTTTATTACTGCAACCGATCAGTTAAAGTTTTGAATTTTCATGTACTTACGTTTCTTAGCAAAGTGTGCGTACAGCAAGCATTTATTGACCACATACGTATGTCTCCGAGTGATAGCGTGGTTTGCGCGGGTCGTTTGGTTGACTTCATCGCATATCAAACATAAACACATAGATGTCATTAAAACCCAAAATAGTACGTCAGTTCCTAAACAGGAACTAAGCTGAATTTTACAGAAAATTTGTTTTACTAAAGGTAATTAAATATCTCCAAAACGACGTATTTTACCGAAATATTGTACTGGCTCTTATTTGTTTAAACTGGCACACTTGACAATTGCTGATTACAGTTATCATCTGCAAACGTAAACCAATGGTTTGAGTAAACCGTGCGTATTTTTTATTTGTGGAGTTCAAATATGAAATAGGAACAGAGGTATCACGTTTCAAAATACAAAACTAATCATGCCGACGCAGGAAATGCAATTATATCCTTACTTTCCTATCATGCTTCGCTTTAAATATATTTAACTGTCTCAATGTAAAATAAACGGACTGTTCACAGGTTAGTAAATTTCACGTCGGTACAACAAACAGAGATAAAATGCCATGCTAGAGTCAAGTATAATTTGATGAAAATAGATGTCAGGTTTGTACATATTGTGAAATGATTTCCACTCACAGCTGTTTTCAAATTAAAAACTACGAAAATATTTAGTTTCATGATATGGTGAGTAATAGGAGATTCTGAAATGAATATTTCATATAGTATTACTTATTGTTGTAGTGATCTTTAGCACAACACAGTGAAAGCTCCTCATCTCGGAATAATGACAAATCACTTCCATTTGAATTTGCTTACTACACTATTGCTATTCCTCTGTGATTCTGAACGCCCCCCCCCCCAAGCCCAAAAATAAATAAATAAATAAAACATCCTTCCGACACTGTTCTGAAAATTCCTTTACGTTTCGGAATGCGACCGCTAATTGATCCTTTCTGCTAGACAAGCTACTCCACAAATTTCTTTTCTCCACTGTTCGCGTAGTAGCTCCTCATCAGCTACGCGATCTACCTTACTAATCTACAGTGTGGCTCTGTAACAACACATTTCAAAATTTTCACTCATGTTCTTATCTGAACATTTCACTTCAGACAGATGCCTTCAGATGACTTGAATTAATATTCAGTTTCGCAAATATCTCTTATTAAGAATAGCTTTTCTTTCTATTGTCATTCATCATTTCGTATCTTCTCTACTTCGGACCTAAGCCATTCTACTGCCACATAATGAATCTCTTATACGGCTTTTACTTTCTAGGTTTCCTAATCCTTTCAGCATTTCCTGATTTAGATTGAAACCATTTAATTGCCCATGTTTTGCTCTTGGTTATATTCATCTGAAACTCTCCCCTCCGAATGCACCATTCCATTTAATTGCTCCTAAACGTCCTGTGAGGGTGACAATGTCATCGGCAGACTACGAAATTTCTCTCTCTACTCCCTATAATTTAATTCCCTTCCGATTTTCTCCAGTGTTTTTTTCGTAGATTCATCGCTGTTCAGGCTGAATAACAAGGGTGGAAGTCTAACCAATAATTGCCACTGCTGTCAAGCCTCTGTGCTAGTTCTTTGAAATTTTCTGTTCCCTATATTTTACCCTTGATACCTTCAGAATTGGAAAGCGTATATTTCAGTTAACATTATCAACTGACTTCATGAATCTACAAAAGCTATAAAAGAAGATTCACTTCTTCTCTACCTGCCTTGCAACAACCTTCTTATTCAGTATTCCTTCGTGAGGAATTGATCTTTCCCTAGGTTAGATTCTACCAGTTTTTACACACCTCTACCTGTACCTCTCATCAGCAACTCTTTTTTTTTTCATAAGAATTGTAGTTATTACATTCGTCTTGAACTCTATAAGTTTCTCGTCTGCTCATAATTCTTGCACACCAGATTGAATAGCTTTCGGCTTTCTAAAGGACTTCGTATCTCATCATCTACTTTGTCTTACCTACCTACAATATGTCTAGCTCCTCTGTATATTTCTTTCAGCTTTCATTTCTTTCCTTAATAATGGTTTGCCACCTGAGTTCTTGCTATTGATATAGCTGCTTGGCTTTTCTTCAAACCTCTAATTTTCTGTAGGCGGCAGCAACCTTTCTCCTAAACATACATTTTACTATGAACGTGCAAGTGTCCTTTAACTACCCTCTTCTATCTTGGCCGCGGCGGACTAGCCGTGCGCACTGAGTAGCCGTTCTGCGGTGCGCGCGGCCTTTCGCCGCGAAGTTTCAATGCCTCCCTCGGGCATAGGTGTGTGTGTTGTCCTTAGGTTAGTTTAACTTAGTTTAAGTAGTTTGCAAGCTAGGGACTAATAACGAAGCAATTAAGGCCTATAGATTTACAATATCAACATTTTCTTTTATCTTTATTGCATTTCCGACGAAACTCGTTCTTTAGCCGTCGGTACTAGAATCGCTACATTTTATATATTCCTCTTATATCAGTTAATTTCTGTATTTCCTCTTATATGCAAGGATTTCTACTAGGCCTTGTATTTCTATTTATTTAATCCTCTTCTATCTGTACTATTTCATCTATCGATGCTACTCATTGTTTGTCTACAATCAATTTTTATTAATATCCCCATTTTTTAAACATTTATTTTAAGAATTTTTTTTTCTTCTATATCTAACGGTATTACCAAGCCAAGTACTCCCGTTGCACCTGTCTGTGAGTTCTCGATAAATTCCAAAACTACTGATCGGATACTCATACGGTTTATACAAACAGACGGTGTGGTGACGAATGTTTAGGAGTATAATTCGTTGAAGATCTTGTCAGTGAGTGAGTGTGTCGAGCAAAACTCCGCGAAATAGAACAGTCAGTACCGTAATGTGACAAACCTGTTATTGTTTCATAATGCGTAGTATGAAGGTCGATGCATCGATTTATTAGTCTGATACAACGCTACAGGAGAAAAAATGTTGGCTTATGTATGGTCTGTAACCGTGCGAAGCGGGGGCAGGTTTCTAGTTTTAATAAACTAAGAATATCATCACAATTCGTCATCCCAATGCGACAATGCGGTAATACCAGCTCAAACATCTTCTAGCCTTGATGTAAGCTAGTCTTCAACAAGGAACAAATTTCAGTTTTTTCGACAGGTATCTCTGTACCCAACTGAAGAAACTCATTGGTCTTTCAATCCGATAGACATGTGCAATTATGTAGTTTGTGGTGAAACACTTCGATGTTTTCGATGACTAAGAATTTCAGTAACTTTACACATGGTGTCGTGCACAAGATGGTTTCTAATTACCAGGCTAACACGGCTCCACGTCAAAGCATTGTAATATGCTAATTTTCCAAAAAATACTTGTACATAAAGATACCACCGTCACGTCTTAGTCCAGTGGTCGATGGTCATAAGACTACATGGTACTAGTTCCACAAGATCTGTGAGTCTACATTTAATTCAAAGTGACAAGATTGTTCTATGAAATATTAATGCCTAGATAGCTTAACGCACTCTAAGACGAAAAAATACGCTCCACGGCGTAAAGTATGGAAATGGAGTGGAAATCTATAATTTATTTTTATATTTATTTTTCTTGTCCAGAATACCATCCATAACACTCTAGTGTGAGTCCATGTAATAAATTTTAAAATTTATACATTACTTGCCCAGTAATCAGCCACACGGATAGTCTTGTCATTAGCTAATTATGAATGCAGGGGGTAAAGCATTTGCTGAGGTTTGAGCGCGTCAGCAAGTGAACGTCCATCGAGGTAGCCCCATCTGGAAAAGTTGAACTTGCAATTTGAAACCCCAGTCCTAAGCCTGTTGAGAGCCTTCCTGGTTGTAAAGGATTTGTCACTTCCAGCTGCAAGTTGTTCTTTGAGGGCCAAGATAGGGTTAGGTGTTGCCTCCTTCCATAGATGAAGTCTCCTCTCTTCGACAGTGACGTCAATTGGCTCTGACGTCGATAGGAAGCTCCTTCTTGAGCGAAGCCGCCTAAGCTGTTGTTGATGTCCATGTAGGGGGTGGCGAATGTCTGTCTGTCTGTCAATTGTTCCTAATGTTGACCTTATCCTTAGTGTCTAAACAGTGTTGTTTGAATGACAGAATTCTATCCAGCTTCACTCCTAGGTATTTGGGAGTGTATCAGTGCTCCAGTTCTTGGCCTTTCCAGCTTACGGGGTGCTTTGTCTTAGCTTCCTTATTCTTCAGATGAAAACTGCGGACTTGCGTCTTAGCTGGGTTCGGTTTCGAATGCTTCTGATGGATAGTAATCACTAAGTAATTCCAGAGCTCTCTTTACCTTCTCCTCCACTACCTCGAAGGTGCTTTCTTGGGCGGCCACAGCTGTGTGACTGCCTGACATCGGAGTTTGTTGGCTGGTCATTTATGTGTATGTTGTACAACATTGGTGCTAATACACTGCCCTGAGCAAGTCCGTTTTTGTTTTCTGGATTCTCCATCTTTTTCCTTGCAATGTGACATAAAAACGCCTGTTCTGTAGTATACACTACACAAACCTAGAAAGTCCGACGTCCTTAGTCGCCTGATAAAACTTATGTACAAGTCTACTGTGATTAATGGTGTCATAGGCTGCGCTAAGATCAACAAAAGCCATGCCAGTCACCTGGATTGTTTCGTACCCACCTTCAATATTCTGGGTTAAATTCAGAATTTGCCCAGTACATGAACGTCCTGCCCTAAATCCAGCTTTTTCAGGACTTAGGACTTCGTGTACATGGATATTCTATCAAGCACCATTCTCTCGAGGGCCTTGAAGACATGTCACAGCAAGGTTACTGGGCGGAAGTTTTTCACATCTGTTGGCTCCTTTCCTGGTTTTAATAGGGCTATCACTCTTGCTATTCTCCACGATCTGGGAATATGCATGGTGTTGACGCAGTTGTTCATCAGGTGTGTTACCTATTTGAGATTTTTTGGGCGAAAGTGATTAATTTGTGCCCTTAAATCATCTTAGCCGGCTGCCTTTTTGTTTTTCATTTTGGCTATAGCCATCTGCAGTTCCTCAAGCGTGAAGGGTGACTCAAGTGAATGGTGTCCATTTTGCATATCTCTCATTATAGAAGGTTGGGGTGATCTGTGAGAGGTTTTCCCGTTGAGTAGGAGCTCATGGGCAATTTGATTTGGTGTAACACTAGTATGAAGTGTCTTAGAGCTAGATGGATCGTTGCTGAGATTCCTGAGAAGGCTCCAGGTTTGTCTGCTGTTCTGTCTGAAATCAAATGACGTCACTAAGTCACACCACTTCTCCCTCCTTGTAGTCGTTACTGTTCGGATCAGGCCCTCTCCCATCTCTAAGGTGTCTTCAGAGAATGGGTCGGTATTGTACAGCTCCTTATACTTTTTTTAGCAATATTTCTTTGTTTTCATTGGGGCCAGCTATATATTCATTCCGGCAGCCCCTAGGAATGTATACGGTGTATAAATTTGTCGTAGGAGCAAGCGGCTGGCGGTATCTTCTGTGAAAAGTCTTCAGTGAATAGTCTTCTATGAAGAGTCTCCAACGTGCCTTCTTGAAATTGAACCGCCTTTTAAATGGGACGGTAACTGGGCATACTACAGATTTAACAGTCAGTTAGATGGATCTATGCTGAGTCCTTAGTAGCGCGTCTTCTAACGACTTGAACGATTGTTGGGCTATCTGTTCTGTTACAAAAATGTTGTCTGGGTAATATCGGCGTCTCCATCGTTCACTGTTGAAAGAGGCTGGTAATTTGGGATCGTGAACAAGCTTAAGCCCAGAACTGTCAGCCCATCTTTCGACTTTTTCTCCATTGGAATCTGTCTCTTGGTAACCCCATGCCGTGCAGTGACTGTTGAAATATCCAATTATAAACTTCAATGGCTGCGTTTGTAAATTACTGGGTTCTCTGAACGTGAAATCTGCACCAGGTGGCTTGTGGAGGGAAGTCACTGTGCATGTCTTTAATTCAACTGTTAAAATTTCTATGTCATCCACATGCGTCATTGCTGCGGATCGCACCATGAGGTCTGGCTTTGTGAATACTGCGCTCCCGTATTGTTCGTGCGATCTTTCTAATGTCGATATCATAACTTTTATGTTTGGCCTGTGGCTGGTCGGTACTCTGTGGGTTTCTTGTAAGATTAAAACATCAAATTTGCATTTTCTGCATATGTCAAATAGTTAAGTTTCTTTATTTGCAGATAAACCTTCGATGTTAAATGAAGTCATTTTTAAGGCTGGTTCTGAAAAGGACCTTTTATTCACACTCATTCTCATCTGGTATATATATATATATATATATATATATATATTATTCAGGAAAAAGAGGTTCGTAAAGGTTTATATGCATCACATTTACAGATTGGGGACACAGAAGGGCCTCCTAGAAGATCGAAAGATTGGGAATGTCTGGAAATGGCACACAGCCGGCTAATCCTTCTAACACCAGAACACCATATATATATATAGTAGTCAGGAGAAAGAGTTTCGTAAATTTAGCAAACTAATTACTCTTTTATCCGCATTTGGCAAAAGTGCAAGTGCAAGTTGTTCTTCAGTTTAATTTCAGGTTGTAGAGTTGTTGGATTTCGCGGGGGTTCTTGTAATATATTCTGTTCCACTGTCGCTATTGTTCAATTCCAGAAAGGCCTGTAAAACTCCAAATATTCTCAGTTTAGGAGAATTTCGGTAACCCTTATCGCCAAGGGATTGGTATTAATGAGACAGAACAGTAGAAAATTCGCGTTTTGCGTGTGTGTATTGCTTTGCTGAAATGTGAAGTCTGTAAAGGCAACAAAATGGGATGGATAATATCTCCGACATATGGCTGAGCTGTTATGATGTTATGCGTTATGAAGCCAAATGACACCCCAGGGGGCTCAGTTTTCATTTGTTGAATACGGGCTTAGAGATCCTGGGTTCACTGACCAGAGGACTGGTAACTGCCGGCAGTACTCAGCTTAATACCTGGGTATGCTTCTGGCGTAAGGCGTGCTGGTGGAACGTTTTGTCGCAATCAGTGGGTATGTAATGGGTATCTTGCCTTGCGAGAACAGTGTGGGAAAGTCGATAGCAGCCATCTCTGGGGATGGTGTATTTTAAGTCATAGAGTAACACAGTAGTTACATAGAGTAACACAGGAGTTATAACTGGCGTTTAAGGTTCTCTGCTGTTACTTATCTTCACATAAGATTTGGGAGACAATCTCAGTAACTTTAGTACAATGTTTGCCGATGATGATGTCGATTATCGATTAGTAAAGACACGCGAAGATCAAAAACAGCTGCAAAACGAATTAGATATCATCATGGCGCCAAAGTCGACAGTTGACCCTAAATAATGAAAACGTGAAGT
This sequence comes from Locusta migratoria, assembly GCA_026315105.1. Classification (NCBI taxonomy): domain Eukaryota; kingdom Metazoa; phylum Arthropoda; class Insecta; order Orthoptera; family Acrididae; genus Locusta; species Locusta migratoria. The sequence continues at coordinate 109,208,133 of CM048749.1, read as the reverse complement.
GATCCATATGAGCACTAAAAGAAATCCATTAAACTTCATTTACACTTTAAATCATTCAAATCTACAAGTTGTGAATTCATTTAAATAAAATACATTTAAATAATGAAAACGTGAAGTGATCCATATGAGCACTAAAAGAAATCCATTAAACTTTATTTACACTTTAAATCATTCAAACCTACAAGCTGTGAATTAATTTAAATAAAATACATTTAAGAACTAATTTGGTTGGAGAGAATTTGTAGAAAGTATCGTAGGAAAGGTTAACCGAGGGATCCGTTTAACTGGCAGAACACGTAAAAGAGGCAGCAGTTCTACTGAAGAAAGTACTTAAACTACACTTGTGGGTCCTGATTTGGAGTATTGTGGGACTGTTGGAGGATATATAGAAAATTATGCATATGGGTTCTATTCTTTCGGCCGTAATATTGTACAATCGAAATATTGCAACATTTCGAACGTATCTAGAAGTTAAAATAAATTCATTGGCAAAGTTCAAAATTTGCGCTGGACCGGGATTCGAACCCGGATATACTACTTCGGGCCAAAGGACCACTTATCCAATTAGGCTATCCAGGTACGCTTCCCTTCTGACCCAAATTCTAGACTTCTACAGAGTTTGAATGCGTTTTTACAATTACTGTTATGGTGTCTGTTATTCCGGATATTTGCTACTTACCCGTCAGGAAAGCCTGAAACAATACAAGAATAAGTTGTTTTTGACTGTATGTTTGATATTTATTTTGCGTACAAATAGTTAAAAAATAAAAATAAAATAAACAATTAAAAAAAGAAAAAAGGAAAATTCTTTCAAATCATGAACCGATTAAATAAATTATTACGCCAACCTCTACGAAACGAAACGGCACTTGTGTCACTGGTATTTACAAATACATCGCTCACTATTGAGTCCAAAAGGTGCAAAGCGAAAACGGCGTGTTACATTATTTTAATCATGAACTATCCGGTGGTTATTGCAATTTAAAGCAAGTCATTCATAATTTATCATTTACTGCAGTATATTCTCTCACATTTTTTTTATTCTCCAAGTCTTTCAACAAACTGACACAAGCAATCACCCGCTTTAATGCCATCATTTTAGATGTTTTTAATCTTGACTAACACAGCCTCCGCGGTTTAAAAGCAAGTGATCCAGTTTACTCATTTTAATTTACTTACTTGAAGAACTATGCTAGATACTGTAGGTTCGCTAGCAAATTAAAATTTATATAAGGATAAAGAGTATGCTGACTGTGGCGCACCTTCATATTGTCGTATCTGTGAATAAGACAATGGCATCCTTAATAATTGCAACAAACAAGTTGCATATTATTTTAATTTAAAATAGTGTTGCTGTACCATGACATGAGTTATAGAAATGTGGGGAACCATATCATTTGAAACTTATTAAACATGTAGCAGTGGCTGCTTCATTTTTCTTATATGACGTAGTAATTCATTTCTCCAATGCAATATATTCTCTGCTCTCCTTAAGGCAACTGCTTCACTGCTACATCTTAAGTTCACCGTTGCAACAACTTAATAGCTCAATTGGTACTACATCTTCGTAACGATAACACTGCGACCAACAACACTGTATCTTATTTCGACTGCGCGCGCATATGGAAAAAAATCAATTTGTAATTCTTCACAAACATTCAATCATTAAGACGTTTCCACTTTTAAAACCTTACAGATGTCCTGATTAATTATTGAAACCATCTGGCTTCCAATGCCCAATGGACCCAACACAGTAATTAACGCACCAGACATATTCACAAACATTATTCTGTGGCCAATGATTCATCGGTTCTCAGACATTCAGATACGGGTCTTGTCACTTTTGATGAGAAACTTGTATTTATCGTACTCCGACTTTACCAACATGAAATGTTACTGCACTTGTCTTGTTTCTGGAGGAAACATTCGATGAGCCGCATACCTTGTTCTCTGGTGACAGTCTGAGGCAGCTGGTTGTTTCCTGTAACTTTGTGCTCTCTTTTACGAGGATAGCGCCGAACTCTATAATTCATAGCCACTTTACTCCGTCCTCCCTTCGCAGGCTTCAACTCCTTGGCGAAAACCATAAACTAGTAAGTTGTTGTAGTTTTTAGTATACAAGACACAGAGAATTAATGTGAAAGCCCCGAGTTTCGAGAGTTACGCTCTCTCATCATTTTGCTTCTCGTAATTAAATCATTAAACCTATGTGTTTAAAAGTTACAAAGTACTGTCTATAAATTAAAGTTACCTGGATACAAAGTCATCTTCTTTCTTTAATATTTCCAACACTTGGTCAAGTGACAGTCGCAATACATTTCTTCTCGTGTCCCACTTTGCCTCCAGTGCTCTTAACTATCCCTATCACATTGATCTGCGAACGTTAACTGCATTTCGTCACGTAAGAAGTCATACAAGTGTACAAACCTTCGTCTTTAAAAGATAAATATTTTTCGACAAGTGAAAGTGGTAATATGGCTTTAGCGTGCACTAATTACACAGCGTGACCGGGCACAGTTTTGCTCTAGTAAAAATGGCACGCTTTGTTACGTCGTAGGCGAGCGTAAAAAAAGAATACCGTAAACTGTCTTCGTGGAAAGGCTTGGCATTTTGCCGTCAGCGTCGTTAAACTTGTCGACAATCAGAAAAAGAAGGAATTATTCGGCGGAGAAAGCGACGGAACGTGCAGCCGAAAATTAGATGTTGATTAACAGGAATGTTTGCAAGTTAGAGTAACGAGGACACGATGCCAACTAGGATTGAATTCCAGTTGCAGCAGAAAAGAAGGGGAAGCAAGGTGCTTACAGCAAGTATTACGCTAACTGCACGCTTAAATGCGTTATCAGGTATCCGTTTGTAGACTTGAAATAAAGCAAAATAAACTTCGAGGAATACTACACACTGCATTCGATCCAAATAACTCAGCTTCAGGACTACCAGGGAAGAGAAATTGTTGCTTCTGTGATATTTAGTTTAAGACGCTGTCCAAATAAACGTGATATTACAAGAACTGGAGGGTACAGAGGGTGTCCCATTTATCTTGAACACCCAAAATATCTCACGCCCAACAACAGCTATTTGAAAACGACTTTCACCGGTATAAATGTAAGGCAGGGGCTCACGAATGTAAATATTTTAAAACATTCTAAAATAAAAGCATGTCTGTTTTTAAACACAAACTTTTTTTTATTTCATCAGCAATCTATAGCATGACAAGTCACATAAGCAATGGTGTTGATTGCACCACAATACGCCAGTTACGTCCCGAGATATGGCGAAGCTAATTTATCGCTTGAAATAGGCGAGCTGAGACTCAGACAAGAACCCCTTGCTGCTGACGACGTGCACTAGCCGCGCGTTTCGCGTATTTCAAGCGTCAGCTTCGCTTCACAATACCTCGAGATGTAATTGGTGTATTTCGATACAATCAACGCCATTGTTTATGTAATCTGTCTTGCTATAGATTGCTGATGAAGTAACGTATGGAGTCTATTTAAAAGCACATAATATTGTGTTAAAAACACTTATGCTTTCATATTCACAGAAAATTTCACTTCAACTGCGAACGGGCAAAGCTGAAAATGTTTACACAGTCGGGATACGAACCGGAGCCTCTAGGCAGTTTCGCTGACCACTACACCACTGGGGATACAGTGATCACCCCACTTGCAAGGACTACCTAAGCACGCCTCCCGTCAGACACAAATTTCCAGATTTACCAAGCCCTTACTCTCACGGCAATTAGTGCATAGTTACTACGAGTTTGAGTACTGTGGGTATGGTAAAGCTGGAAATTTGTGTCTGACGGGCGGCGTGCTGAGGTAGTTCTTGCAGGTGCGGTGAACACTGTGCCTACAGCAGTTTAGGGGTCAACGTAACTGCCTAGAAAGCAGCAGGTCCGAGTTCGAATCCCGGCTGAGTACACATTTTCAGCTTTGTTCATTTGCAGTTGCGGTCAAATATTCTGTGAACAAGATAAAATAACAACTGCAGGATCAGAAGTGACGTCTGTTCTTTCAGAATATAGGCCACATGTATATAAATACTTATGCTTTCGTTTTGGAATGTTTCAAAATATTTACATTCATGCGCCCCTGCCTTACATTGATACCGGCGAAAGTCGTTTCATAACAGCTGTTGTTATTTATGAGGTATTTGGGGTGGTCAATGGGACACCCTGTATATTCACAAAGGGCATCGTACTTCATGTAGCTTGTAAGGCAGAATGAATTATCAGAATCAAAGTGGAAAGTTCTTTAAATTCATCCAAGATGGATTCACACACATTTCGCTGTAAATAATGTTTCATGAAGTGACAGGCGTATTATGGATTAATAGCGGCGATCAGATTTTAGTTGCAGTGCGTGCAGGCATTGAAATAAGTTTCATTACGAGTCCACTTCTTACTATCGAACTATCATTCAGAAACGGATATTGGTAAAATTTTATAAAACATGGACAATTTGAAGTTATAATAGGCTTACTTATTACCTTTTTGAAAATGCTCCTTTACTCATAAAAAAGAACAATAAAGCATGCTTAGTTGTAAATTATTGGCAAAAACTCTCCTCTATAATCGTATGCCAGTAAAAGAACATTAGGAAACTCACAAAGGAGTGCAAAAAATTTTTTTTAATTATCTTTGGTTGACAAGTAATAAAGCCAATAAGACGATTAAAACAATGTGACAAAGAACTGGAAACAATTTATATTGCGGGCGGGAGATGCTGTGCAATATAAGGCCCCATGCTACAGAGTGCGCCTCTGCATGTTTTAAAATAGTTAACAGTGTTTAAAACACTTTATTATTTTTAAATTACTTATCTGAAGAACGCAGTCCCAAAGAGCGTCAACTGTGAACGGCTGGTTTCGTGGCCAGTTATCTCATAATGTTCAGGCAACCTCAGCCCAGATTTCTTCCATGGGGTTCAGATAACTGCTGCTGAACGAACGCCGACTTATGAACAGGTGAATGATCTTCCTGCAGCCGTACAGCATTCGTACTGAAGGCAGCATAACATTCTTCATCATATGAACGGACTGCTTGTCATCAAGGTTTCTCTCAATCATGTGAAGTACTCCTGCCCCTCTCGCATAAATCCATCACCAACAGGAAACCGATAGAAGCGACATTCTTCTTTCGTCGCTAGAACGATTCATAGAAATCACGTCACCCTAACGTTTACCCATGTCGTGTGCAAATGGAATTGTGTGAATGGCCGTCGGTATTAAAACTCTCCTCACAGAGTTCCTGTCTTCTAAGGTATGTGTGTTGTCTTTAGCATAAATTAGTTTCAGTGCTTTGTAAGTCTAGGGACTGATGACCACAGTTGGTTGGTCTCGTAGCTTTACAAACATTTCACAATTTAAATTAATTGAAGGAAAAAATGTCATTCTGTTCACGATTGAAAAATAAAATTATCTCAGCAAGAGAAAGCAATTGAACGAACACTAACCTTACGTCTGAGAACAGCTGTACCTTCGCTATTTTAAAAGGTGTTAAAGATTAAAATTGTAAACTCTGTTCAGTATCGCATGAAAATTTGTCAGTTAATTGTATGCAATGTACTTATTCACTTGAAATGTCTAATTGCACAAAATGATTCATTATAATCATGTTCAACGATTGCCTACCTCGAAACTATTTTTCATAATGCCTTTATTGTGCAGGAAAAGAAATTTCATATTAAGAAGGTGTTGAAACATGATCTTAAAAAATTTCCGATCTCTTTAACAAGAATATTAATACAACAACGAGGGGTGTTCAGATGAAAAGGTACGAAACGTCATAACAAGCAAACTGGTTGAAATTTGAGTATGCAGCTTTGGGATAACGTAGTGAGACTTGGAGGGACGAGAAGCATGCGTCGTCCCCTCCCCCTATAAATTTCAAGGTGGTTGTTGTTTGTAAAGCTGCGGGGTCATCAGTCCCTAAACCTACTAACTACTTATGAACTTACTAGCTTATACACAAACATCCATGCCCGAGGGGGATTCGAACCCCCGACGGAGAATGTAGCATAGATCCTCAATGCGCTCGGCCGCTCCGCCGTGGCTTTCAAGGCTGTACCCTTAGCAGGCATGGTGATGCTCACCGTCTTATTCCGTCTTATACAGCGTCCGAGGTCGGATAATCGAAATTCTCGCGCAACGAAAAACTATTTACATTTTCAGGCGCAAGTCCATCAAGAGCAAATGGCCTGGGCCTTCCTGGGGGGGAGTGATTCTGCTCCAAGACAACGCGCGTTAAAATGATTATAGGGACACGCTAAGTGTACTGGCCAAGTTCAAGTGGGAGCAGCTTGAGCATCCGCTCAAAACATTCCAAAGCGAAGCGCTTCAACTTGGAAAATGAAGGACACAGTGGAAGACTGGCTCTCGTCACAGCGACAGGAATTCTTCGGCTCGTTAAACATACTCATGCCTCTGGTGATTACTTCTGAATAAAGAATTCAGTTATACCCACAGTGTCGTGTCGTACCTTTTCATTTGAATATCCTCCTGATAATTTCACTTCATAGGATTGACTACGTCATAACAGTAGATTTAAACGATCTATTCGTGTTACAGAAACAGATATTTGCTCGGATTAACAAAATACAGTCTGACCTAACATGTAAACACGACAGCGAACATAGCAATGGGGTATCAAAATGAGATTTCAGTCTTCCACATTATGGGTCTGGAGGAAAGAGGTAATACATGACGAATGGCAAGGCTTCACTTGCTACAGTAGTAGTGTGTACAGTACCGCTGACATGGCAGATTTAGCATTTCGCTTTGCCGAATAATAAACGAGCTTATTGTGATAGACTACACGGTACTGCAGCATTCACGGTACTATGCGGCATACATTGTCTTGTGTAATATTAAAAACCTTCTCACGACATGGGTGTGTTAAATATTATGGTGATTGTCATATGGCTTTCCTACTTTTAGTTACAATGCAGAGTGCATTCGGAACTTTAAATTATTTGAATTTGTACCAGTTTTCCGCCTTTCATTGAATTTATCACGAACAGTTTTTTATGAGATCTTTCCCGCGACAAAAATGAACAAAACACAAAAATAATTACGCATATCCATAGTTTGAAACATGGGACTGGTTCCTATAAAGACCAGTAGAGAAATGTACTTTCAGTTAGGTTTTTGTTTCTTTCAGTTTTCCATTTCTTACGACTTTCTTTAATATAAATTCGATACCAGATGGGTAGGGCAGTTATGAAGATAATCCATACTGGCTGCAGCTTATTTCTCTTATTTATCCATAGAAGACGGATAGACATTCTGCGGTTCCATAGCATTTTAGCAATTTAAGCCACTAAGTGAAAGCAATCTAATGATACGGACATTTACGTTTCACAAACGCAAACGCACTAATTAGAACCTGTAGGGCACTACTTAATGAATCTTGATATTTAGTAGGACGTAAATTGCACACTACAAGTAATGGTAAAAAAATTAAAAAATCATCTGTAATTAGATAATGTAACAAACACATTTTGTCAGGGACTACTGTATTCATTTTAATTTGGCTTTCAGCAGCAGAGATATATATAAGAGGAAGATCTGTGTGCCTAATTTACAATTGTTTCATTGTAATTAAATGTTTTGCCATAAAGTGAAATCCCTGAAGTACAGAAAACGGTCTCCGCCATCTACTGGTGATAGGCGACAGGCTGCTCAGTTCACTTTCTACAAAACAATTGTTTCTTGACATTTAATGTCTTTTGCATGACCAGTATCTGGAATGTTTCATACAACATGATGATAATAAATGCAGAATTTCACTATATTCGATAACATTTGCATTTAAACATTCCTCGTGGCAATTTGACGTTTACGTAATAACAATAGCCCTTTGGCCAGGTGTACCGTTCGAGTCTCTAGAGGACATCCAGTCTTAACATTAATTGTCACAAGGATTATCGCTGACGAAGTCAATGCATCTACAATTATTGTTATGTAGCACAATATACTGATATAGCGACGAAATGAAGAATTCACATATACAGGCCGTTTATTTTTAAAATTATTCTCAAGTCCCGGAATTACCGGAAGTGATATATTATCATTATCGATAATCAGTTATTTGTACGGTACTCTACAATCGTAGCTTCTATTCGCACTGGTGAGAGTATTTTTAATTTGCAATTTTAAGAGGGTAATTTAGCAAAATTTCCGCCTTGCTGTGTGATAGTGTACTGATGAAATACATATACAGATGAGAGATTATATTGTCACGTAGCAGATGTTGTAGGACGCAGCCAGTTAATTGAATAAAGAACACTGGTTTAAACTGAGCGATGATTTGTTGACCACTTGTTACATACGTGCATGAGCACGGAATGAACTGACCTCGGCCCCAGGTTTACACAGTATATACACTAAGAGAAACTTCTAAACGTCATTTCTCAGTATACCTAGCAAGTACTGTAACTGTTATTTCATACTAAAAGTTTCAGAGATGGTATGACTCCGCAGTTCAGAAAATTATCCACTTCATTTTCCTTCAAGATCATTGGTCCTTGGTGGAAAAACATTTTTTTTCTTCCTTGTTCATCGATAAGGTCACGAAATGTTCAAACATTTGTGAAGCTTAAAGGACTTAACTGCGGGGTCATCAGTCCCTAAACTTACAAACTACTTATGAACTTCCTTATACTAAAAGACGGCACAAACATCCATGCGCGAGGGGGATTCGAATCCCCGATGGGGAACGGCCTCGCGCTTGGGAGCATAGCGCCTCAATGCGTTCGGCCACACCGCCGCGGCGATTAGGTCTCGGCTCTGTTATCTTACACAGGTGAGACCAAATACGTTTGAGCCACCTTACCGGTGCTACAAAACATTGACGTAGCAATTTTTCAGCGCTTCATTTGAACACTGCAACGAAAATTCTTTTTGGACATTTTGAACCCAAACACACCTTGACAAAATAAACTTCATTATTAATTATGTTCCTCGACCACTTATAAATTCAGCATACTACTAATTTATAGGAATTATACTTTCCAAAGTATTTATGTAGAAATAATCATAACGTGTGTAAGCATAATACTAGTAAGGAATAACGAATTATGCAATTGAAGACCACACATACACACACATACACACAGCAATGTGGAGCAGCTCTTCCTCTTTTTAATGCCACTGTAAAATCAAATATCTCCCGAGAGAAGAAGATGCAACTCCTCCTGACCCGGGACGGCTGCTTTAAACTGGAAGCACCAGCAGGTCTGCTGGGTAAGTTTATTGTCTCACCGTAAACAGCTTTGTGGCTGGCACGTTTCCTAAAGCCTCTTTCTCCAAAGCGCCTTTTACTTCACTGCTCCCTGCCCTGAAGGGACCACCGGGCACAGCCTAAGCCAAAAGATTATAGCACCTGGTTCGTTTAACCTTTTCATTTTGTTGGGATTTTATGTTCTTTCCAGACATGTTTATTAATTCCAGCTGAAGCCACAAGCATCTGCAAGCAATGGGTAATCCACGATTTAAGCACTGCCCGAAGCAGACCCACCAGATGGGGAATAATAAAAAAGAACAAACAGTCGTATGGAGTTTGCATTTTACTGTAAACTATAAAATTTAAAAACCGGAATGAAAAATGCTCTAAGACAGTACAACAAAAGTCGAATATATCCGAGACAAAGAGATGTAATAGAAAAGTAGCTTAAATTATATTGGATATACAACATTTCTCCATCAGAAAGTCTTGACACACGTACTGTTTCACGAGTCCGGCCTTTCCCCGCACAGTTAGCTGTCGACGGTGGTGCATCTTTAACAGTAGATACCCGTAGTAGAATAGCTTTTACGCTATTTCTGACAGAGGTGATGCATTTTCTATGTGTTGTGGCAGTAAAAAGTAGCCTTTGATTCTCCTTTCTAACAATATTTATGTGCTCTTTCGAATTGAAGTTGTTCGTAATTGTTATTGCCTCATATTTAAATGAAGTAACAGCCTGTAAATTTGACTATGTATCGTGTAAATGAAGTTTACTGGATTTCTTTTAGTTGTCGTATGAATGACTTATTCAGGCGCAATTACCATTTTTGCACCATGCACTTATCTAATTGATTTTACAGTTGCTTTTGACCTTCTGGTGATTTTACTAACCGATAAATGGCAGCATCATTGCGAACAGTCTAAGACAGCTCCTCACATTACCTCCTAAGTCTAACGAGTTTCGTTTTCATTTGTATCAAGCGTATGGAATTTTACGACAATGGAGACGAACTTGTGAATCCATGGTCCTTGCATGTCAACAGCGGACTGTCAAGTTGATGGGAGCTCTGTAATGGTGTGGGGCCTGTCTAGATGGAGTGATATGGGACCTCTGATACTACTTTCTGGCAGGCGACACGTACGTGCGAATCCTGTCTGATCACGTGCACCAGTTCATATCCATTGTGCATTCAGACTGATTTGGGCAAGGTGAATGCGTCACTCCAAACATCCGGAAGTGCTACAGATTGGCTCCAGGAAGATTGTTCTTTATTTGAACACCCGAGCTGGTCACCAAACTCCCTAGACAAAAACGTAATTTCGCCTAAGTGGGGTGCCTTCCAACGTGCTGTTCGTAAGAGATCTCTCCCCTTTCGTACTCTTATTGATTTATGTACAGCACTGAAATAATCTAAAATATGATTCAAGCTAAATGAAGTAAAATGAAATATAATCTCATTACCTAAGCGAGATTCGAAATTCTATATTCAGCAAATCTAGGACGTCACCATCACATCTTTGGTAGTGGGCCAGTGTGACATGAAATGGAATAGTGTGTAGGATCCTCAGCAAAAATATTCTGTACTTTATTTTTGTGACTTATTACACTTTACACCAATGGTTGACTCGCGAGTCATATTATGCAAGAATCGATCTGCAGAAACCTCTGAAAATAAATTCTTTTAAAGTGATATTAGACACTCTCAATATCTGTTTATGAAATTGACACGATGTCAGACGTATATACAAATTGGTGTACGTAATGAAGTATGACACAATGGGTGTGGAGTTACTTGAAATGTTGTTAATGATTTTTAACGCCGCGGCGGAGTGGCCGAGCGTTGCAAGGCGCCTAGCTGCGGAGCGGCCCGCTGCTCTGCGTCGGAGGTTCGAGTCCTCCCTCGGACATGGGTTAAGTAGTTTGTAAGCCTATGGACTGATGACCAGAGTAGTTAAGTCCCACAGATTTTGAACATTTGAAGATTCTGAATGTTTAACTAATAGTAATAAGCTGAATGTAAATAGTACAGGATCAGTGACATAAGAAATAGATCTGGCAGAAAGCAGGGATTGGATTCTTGTGATGATACCTCTTGTATCCAAGAATCTCTTTTAATTATTGCTGTGAAATTCCAAAATGTTGGATGGTTTCAGGACAGCAACTTAATATTTTTCTTAATAAGTCCAAAAAACAGCCAAAGTTGCGCATAGCTGGTTCTCTTTATTGACGACTAGTGTCTGGCTTACCTGAGCTCAGGTAAGCCCGAAACTAGTCGTCAATAGAAAGAATCATCTGTGAGAAACTTTGGCTGTTTTTTGAAATTATTAATTATTGCTATATTGTACTTGTATTCACTCTCCTCTGCAACAGCTAAAATATTAAAACTGAAGCACTGCTCCACTACTAAATGCAAATAATTCAACGGAGCCTATAGGAAGCAAGAAAGATTGGAAGAGATCAGGGGAAGGGGTAGGGAGAACACCCCGTATTTTGCAAGGAAAGCAAACGGTGTATCAAGGCTTGGTATTTTTTATAAAGTAAATTAGCAGTGGATATTTTAGTAACGAGGATGGGTTACTAACGGGGTTGGAACAAATTCTTTATGTTTACTTAAAAGTCACCATTCTACTCAGAGAATATTATAAAATACCATGTACTCTCCGCTAAAATGTGTCATATGGACACTGCTGAAATAATTTATACAAAAATGGCCACTGGTAAATTCAGAAATTATAAAGGAGAAAGATAGCGTTATCCGTAGGATTCGAACATAACAGTGTGAGAAATATACTACGCGATTTTTATCAGGAACTTTTCTCCATCTTCGCTATAAGCGAAAATACGCTAACTTCATTTCAAACACTGTTTCATTCCAAAGTTTCATTCAAATTAAATTGAGTCCTATTGAACAGATTTTCCAATAGCCAAACATGAAATTAATATTTCTCCTAAATCTGGCTACCTTATTTTCTTAGTAATTAGTTGTAATTCAGAGATATTGTCTCAGGTGGGTAAATTAAATTTGCTCTGAGCCTGTATTGCGGCTAAGGAGTTAATTAGAAAAAGTGGTAACTGGCACGAATATCATAGGACGTCTTCGTGTAACTAGCTCCAGTTAATAAATCGAAGCCTCAGTGAAGTAAATAACCTGTGATTGTAATAACATGGTACTATTAATTTTATTATAATTCGTCGATGATTATTACGATATGCGTGAAGTATGGACATTCATTAGTTTGGTCCAGTGCAGAATACAAGTAATAATACGTCAGAGTTAGTTTATAGAAATCGCTGTGATGATATGATTTAGGAACTTTTTTTGTTGCCTGTGTCAGAACGATAGAACCAAAACGCGAGCAACTATTTATCTGAAGCTATTGACTGAAATAGGTAGAGTTTGTACTATATTCAAACAAAATCAAACTATGAAACCGGATACGTTTATATTTACCTTTCATAGTTATATGAAGATTCAATGCTACAAAATAATTAATGGTTATTTTTTACATGTGAATTAGTGTAAGGAGCCTTCAGGTGAAATTTACTGAAAAAATTTGGTTATAACTTGAACCGTACGTGTTTTCACAAGTGTTGACGTCTGCGCATATTGTTCACCCGCCTATTTGTAAAGCATAGTGACTGAGTATGCGGAATCAAATTTTCAGAGGACCGAGACCCTTTTTACCGTCATAACGAGATACAAAATGAATTTATGCTACAGACCACACATACATCCACAGGAGAATTTGTTTCTTTGCCTATAAATGTACGAATATTCGTTTTGCAACCAATTTGCACATTGGCTTCGTGACACTTCTTTTGTTCTTTATTTTTTGTCTTAGAATGTGTTACTAGATCAGTTCCATTGCAGTCGACCTCGGTCCACGTTTTCGCAAATATAAGCTCGCCTCCTAATTTCTGTTGAGGTAGATAAAGTAATCTACAAGAAATAGACTGTGGTGAACAAATAACTGTTGACATTGTTATTAGAATTTAAAGATATTTTTAGAGACGCTGTATAATATATCCTGGTTGCAAAATTTCAATACGAATTATTTACAGAAGATTGGGAAGTTTGGTAGAAGCTGACGTCGGGGAAGATCAGTTTGGATTTCGCAGAAATGTAGGAACACGGGAGACAATACGCACCTTACCACTTCAGAAGATAAATTCAAATATACATTCATAGCTTCTGCAGATACGGAGAAATCTATTGACACTGTTGTCTGCAATACACTCTATGACGTACTGAAGCCAACAAGGGTATGATGTAGAAAACGGAGCTCACTTAAATCTTATACAAAAACCAGACTGCAGTTACTACAGTCCAAGGGCATGAAGGGGGAGGATTTGTTGGGAAGTGAGTAAGACAGGATTGTAGCCTTTCCTGAATGTTATTAAATTTGTACAATAAGTAATCTGTGAAGGAAATCAAAGATAAATTTGGAGAATTAAAGTTCAAAGTGAAGTAATAAAAACGAATCGTTTTGCCGTTGACATCAAAAGACCTAGGGCCGGTTTCCGAAACAGTAGTTACCTGTCCCGTTATAGTTATCTGTGGGTTACCTGAACGTTAAGTACAAAATGGGTTTCCAAAACAACAGTTACCGTCACAGCCGTAGTTACCGGTCCGTTAAAGATAAATGCGCGTTCCCTTGGGGTTACCTACACGTTAACTAAGGTTTTAACTATATCCGCTACGTAGCGCTAGTGGGCTTCCAAACGCAAGCCCAGAAGTTATTTAACAGTAGTACTTTGTTTTTGTTTTTATGACTGGGTTCCATATAATTTTCATACAATTTTAAAATTTTTGAAGCTGCAGAATGGAAATTCTTTCATCATCGTCGTCACCTCCGTGTTCTTCTTTTTCTTCTGATGCTTCGGAAAGTTGTTCAGAAGAAGAAAACTTAGCTGCATACGGCACTGTTGAAACACCACGACGCGATTTTCGTGTTAGATGACAACCATTTGATCTGTGTAATGAGAGCGATTTCATATGCGTTTCAGAATAATAATAAAAAATACTGTCCAATGACATTGCCGGGGGCAAACGGGGAAAAACGCGGAAAACAACATTCCGTGTTAAATTTTACATCGCGCTCGGCGGTCGCGAGAGATGTTGACAACGCGTGACGTTTGCATAAGCTGCATCTCCCTCGCGATTGGTCAAGCAACATCTCGTCACTGAGCAACAGTGGCCTACGTTATCTCTCGCGATCGCCGATCTGGATGTAAAATTCTACCACATCCAAATCACAAAGCCATACTCTCATAATAAAACTATCAATTAAGCATAAATATACTTCTCTTTGCAATAGTGTTCTGCCATGCAATTGTCATAACGATCAGTCAATGTTTTTATTATTATTATTATTATTATTACAACGTGGGACTCGGGTAGGTGGATGGGTGGTCGTAAATTGACCAGTCTGTGTTGTGAAAAGTAATGTCACGTTCACAGAACAATGGGAAGAAGAAAACTTAAATTCATATAAATATATGTTGACAACAGAATTAATACGTACGATTTTATTGTTAACTCTGTGTTCGTTGATGTTTCTCCTGTTTTTGTTTTAAAAAAAGAATACCGCACTCTGAGTTGCCTTACCATTTTCTCTCCTGTCTGTTTAACGAATTGTACAGTTTTGTGACAACTTCCAAGGCGTGTTGTTTCTCCAAATTAGACCATCTTCCTTTTCATTTACTATAACTACTTTCCTTTCTAAAATCAAGTCGGTCAAAAGATTTTTCTCAAATAG